>JAXCHB010000108.1:4288125-5717500 GCA_036926305.1 Uropetala carovei
AGAGAGAGAACGAGACTGAAGAGAGAAACGGAGATTGTAAGAGATATAGGGTAGATGGAAAAAGCCAAAATGATGGAAAGCAGGCAAGGTAAAACGAGAGGATCTGAGAAGTAAAAGATATCACAAGATACAAAAGAAAAAATAAAAAGATGAAGAGGGGAAGAGGTGAGTGATATAAGTGGGTAACGAGAGCGGTAGGAGATGAATAAAAAAAATGGGCGTCGTGTTCTACGCGAAAGTGGGAGGGAGATGGTGGAAATAAATAAGGGGGGAAAAATGGGCGAAGCGCTGGCGTTAAAAAAAAATGGGGCGTAACTTGAAGAAAAAAAAGAGCAAATCTTGAGCGCCGTAGGACAGAGACGGATACATTCGGAGGAGACGGAGCGGAGGACGAAGGATGGCTTGAAGTGGATGGAAGGACACGGACGGAATGGAACCAGAGTCCGACCATTAAAAGGAAGGGCGAAATATCTACACGAACCCAATGCAAAACATGCTTATTCATTATTACGTCTAACTTCACGCGAAATCCGCAATTGATCGTTAGGTCTTCTCTTTAATTTTAACGACAGAGTATGTATCCCCATTCGAGCCGTATCCGAATTATAGGTCTGAAATGGGTAATACTTAGCAAAAAAAACCAGCGCAATATATGTCACACGTTTCTCGGCTGCATGTCACAATTTCGGTATCTTTTCGCGTGATAATTTCGGCTAATGCTTCATTGAACTAGTCCTCTGCCGCTCTACCGCTTATGCTCACTGTTATTTTCCCATCCACATCAGATCCTATATAATAACCTTAATCTTCGTCTCTTCTCGAAGTAACTCGTTAAGTCTTAATACACACATACATAAACACGCGCAGTGGAACTAGGTTAAGAGCACGGATGCAGCGTGATAACAGGTTTAACGATGTGGAAGGCGCAAAAATTATGTAAATTTTCTCGGACAATACGTCCATTTTCAAGGTTACGTCTAGAAAATATGCAATTGAAAGTCACGAATTTTAGTTCCGATAGTATCTGAGCTCGACTGTGTGCACAAATAAAAAAATATAATATATAAATGAAAAGGAAATGAACGTAAAACATACCTACTTTTAGTAAATACACTGAAATAATAAAATGCAACAAATATAATCTTCACTATGCAATTTGTAGTCGCCAATGACGAAGGAAAGCCTAGGTTTGTATAGCTCTGCACACATGTACACGTACTGCACTGTAGTTAGGGTGTGGTAAAGGTGAAGTTTGCCATAAGCGTAACAGACTTCCCGGAAAAGCTTCTAGAAACAGCTATTTGTTAAAATAAATATTTATTTAATATTCTAAAAAATCAGTTATATAAATGAGAATGACAATGTATATTGTGGCAGAATATATAGTATCCTACAAAACTGTTTTTTCGAAGTCACTTGCTTAGACTTTATCATAGGCGCCGAGTCTTCCAGAAGTATGATATACTACGTACGCATTGTAAATACGTATGTGTGCGTTTTATTTTAATTATGAGCTTTCTTTATGAGTACGCAGAATGTAATTAAACTGATTTTTCCTGCGTACGAGTGCGTTCCTTTAATAGTCAACAAAAAAAAACAAGACAAAGTGAGAAGACAAATGCATCATAGCTCAACAAAAGAATCGGCTGTTTTTACCACCGATCTCGAGCTAAATTCCTTGTTCCGCTGTCTTATTTTTTCCGTTTATTCGAGAAATGGATCGAATCCGGTTCATTGAGCAGACCCGATTCGTTTTCTTCTTTTTTGCACGCGCACTCATTCATCAACACCGAAAAAAAAATCAGAAAACAGACTTCGTACAGAATCACCGGAGCACTTTTGCGACGGCGGGCTAACAAATGGTCTTGTTTATACGTGCTTTCTCCTCGGTGGGATTTTTCAGCGGCGGCAGAGAAGATGGAGGAGTAAGAAAGAGGCGATTGAGGAAGGAGTGGAGTTCCGGTCGATTCTTCGAAGGAGCGGAGTGGTTATGATGCCCGTGGGATCCTGGTGCCCACAGAACGATATCGCACTACGGATGCTGTTAGACACAGTCCGCTAAGATCTTAAAGTCCCTCGATGGTGACTTAACGGAAATCGCGGTTCTGAATCGCTCCGTTTATCGCAACATTCTTCATCCAGCTGACAGTTTCGTGATTATTTTCTCGAAAGCAAGTCAAATTCAGGCGTAGGTGGATGAGATCGAGGTTAAGAAAACAAGAACCTTCCAAGTTTCCTTCTAAAGGTCGCAGGTGGAAATATGTTGCGAGACTTAAATGTTAATGAAAAATATTTATTGATAATCAGCTTATGTTCGTTCATTTCTACCGGTTTCATCGCTCAGCAAAAAATATAGACATTTAAGGGCGACAGCGTAATTGATTATTTTTTAATTTGACACGACAATTACTTGGTCAATTTCATGTGAACGTATCGTGAAGAATTATTTATTAAACTGGCATAAAAGTTAATGCCCAATTTAAAATATTCCCAAAAAAATACCGAATACTATTTAAATAATGTAATAAAATTGGACATTTAAATTTAGCTTCATATACTGGATGATTAAATCTAATAGAAGCTTTTCCATGTGTTACATCAGAGTTTAGAACTATTAAAACACTTTAAAATGTCATTTTTTAAAATTTTACCGATTAATTACCTAGTTTTATGTCTTTATTGACATTTAGGTATATTATGGGTTAAATTTTCTCTATTCGAAGTAGTATTAAATTTCCTCTTTCGAAGTAGTATTAAAACGTCATATTTGTGAACATTAATTATCGCACAGTTTATGGTTTCTCGCCGTTTCGCCTACCTCACCGCCAAGTTTATCCTTGCTTACCGGATATTGACTCGCACTCATGAACAAGTGTAAACTCAAAAGTCAGGTTTCGACAGCATTTAATTCATATTCAACACGTGGAAATGTTTGGATGGGTTAACGCGAGGCTAATGAAGTTGCCAATCGATCTCGCAGAGTGCCCGATCGCTTAAAGCAAGGGTCGGTAACCTAAGGTCCGCGTAGTGAAGGCGATACTGGAACTGAAGAAAGGAAAATCTACAGGCAGCGATGGAATACCGGCAGAGGTACTTAAAGTCATGGTATCGGAAGGACTAAAAGTGACCACAAAACTAATGAACAAGATATCAGACTCGGGAGAGTGGCCTCAGGATTTCTTAGATGTAACAATGATCCCTCCAAAGAAGAAGCCAAAGGCAAAGCAGTGTAAAGACTACAGAACGATAAGCCTACTGTTACACACTTCGAAGATCATCACGAGGATTCTTAATAAAAGGCTAGAGAAAAAGGCCGAAGAAATGCTAGGGGAAGATCAATTCGGCTTCAGAAAAGGACGTGGAACCAGAGATGCTAAAGACTCAAAAGAAAGGATACAGTGCTAGATTGTGCATTTGTTTGTACATTTTAGGCCTGGCTACCCGAATTCCGGAAAAACCCCCTATCCGGCAACCCTCAGGCCCCAAGCATGACGGATACTGGGTCCCACACTGTACTACGAAGAATAGGAGAGAAGTGAACGATTATACAGACTATCAGAAAGAGGAAGGCGAACTGGACTGGACATTACCTGAGGGGAGAGTGCATGATTAAAGAAGTGCTAGAAAGAAAACTGGATGGAAAAATAGGAAGAGGTAGGAAAATGTTTTAGCTGGTAGACGACTTGAAAGGGAAAGAGAGCTATCAATACATGAAGAAGACTGCGGAAAATAGGAGTATATGGAGAAGCAAGTTTAACCATGAATAATCACAGACTTGTCTACGGACAGACTACCTATGATGATGATGATGTGTTTTAAAACAGTTTGATCCACTTCAAATATTTACGTAAATTATAAAATATTTTCTGTGATATTTGCCGACAACTTAGGAAAAATTGTTAAAGTATTTAAGCCGAAAATACTTTTAATTTAATCTCTCTCTTACTGGGACACAGCATGACACTATCCTCGTTTATTTCCTCACTGCGGATACTCCATCTAAAGAGTCGGTTGGCAGTATTGTTTTCGCATTCGACCATGAGTCGCTCGAGGCCACCTTTGCACTCTCACCCTCTCCCCACCCCAGCAGATCATAAAAAACTCTCCCCCCCAGCCGGATCACGAGGGTTTGGAACAAAGCAGGCTGGAATTTACCATTTACCGTACTTTCCCTCGTTCCATGTAATTTAATCGAGACGGGTTGCACTGAAAACACATTTCGCTTTTTTACGACCTCATTCATTGTGTCATAACTGATTTCGTCACTATCCGCCGCATCGCCAAAACGAAACCAACGTGGAAATCAGATAAATACGCGAAAGCTCTGAAGAACTGGATATTACACTAAAGCAGGGGTCTCAACATCCGACCCACGTACAGTGTTTACGTGACCAAAAAAAAGATACTTTATATACTATGACAAAACTCAATTTATTTCTTATTTTTAAATAATGTAAGAAATTTATGAAATGTTTTTTAACTTGATACGTCCAAAATATCTGCAGAAAATTTTTCATTCTTATTTAAAACACTACGCAGATGGGGTACAGAAGAATGTTCTTAGTGTGGGATGCAGCTTTCATATTTAATGCAATACTGTCATGTGGCTCCTGTATGATTTTAATTTGAGATCGCAGCTTCAGAGCCATCCTAATCCTGAACGCCTACAAAAATATTCCTCAATACTCTAAATTTTAGCAAGACGGATTTATCGCGAATACATTTGTAGTATCTAGAACAAAATCAACCAAAAGATTTTGCATCCTGGTTACCTTGTGACGCCCGTCCCTGTATATCCCCAAAGCTGTATCACTTGTGTACGCAAATATCTAATTGAGTGATTACCAACCATCCTAATTTAATAACTCATGTAATTTCCCGTAAAAGATGATGGGTATAATTGAATGGAGTACTGTAAAACTCCGATTATCCAAGTTAATTTGGGCCAAAGTGTTCGGATAATTGGAAAAAAGAAAGGGCAACTGTTGGTTTAAAAAGTAAACATACGACTTTTTCAAGTTATTGTTTATCTAGAATAGGAATAGGTGCGGCAATCGTATATTATTATTGTTATCAGATGCTGGTCGGTAGGTGTTATACCACGCGTATTTCACGCACTCTACTTTTATTCGTGCTACTTTGAGAAAAAATGTGTAGGTACATTACATGAGAAAATACGGTATTATTATAGAAATAATAACTTGCCTTATAATTTGCCAAAAAAAGTCCAACATTATTGCTCAAAATGGGATATCTATTTAAAAACTGAGGAAAGATACGTCCCGCTCTGGATGTAACCATAAGGACTATATTCAATCGGTGTTCTTATCAATGGTGCTTTTCTCTCAAAGCGAACAGGAAAACATATAAACACACATGTAAAATTTGTAAAAACTTAGATCGGCAGTTGTTAATCTTAGGATAAAATAATTTGGAGATTTAAGATTTAATGTGTAACGTGGGAATTTTCCTCGGTCGAAAATATGCACGTATAAGCGAAAACTTGCACAGGAAGTTTGAAACAAAGAAAATTATAGCATCATTTCACCTAATTAAGCTTTCGTCCGTAAACTAGCGAGCGGTAAAACATAGCGCACCAAAGTAAAACATTAACGGGTCCAACACATGTCATATAAATTCCAAGGCTCTTGAAACCATCCTTCTCAAACACCCAACATGAACATAAACACCTCATTGTCTCTCAGGATTTACTGCCACATCAAGAGTTCTTGTCTGGGTGTCAAAACCGAACACCTTCCTTCCTCTTTACGATGGCGGTTTACTTTGAAAGACGATCACTTTTCTCCAGAATTATCAAACGGCTTCATAAGGACGACTTTATAAATTTATAAATTACGCGGAGTAAATTATTATTAATGTAAAGCGTAGACAAACGCGACCCTCGCTGGCTTTTAAAGGCGGATAAACTTGTTTACGCGTAGGAACTATGAGTCTTAGAATTAGACTTTAAAGAGGGACGATGTAATCAGATAAAAAATATGAGGATATAGGTATGCTGTACATAAAACAACTGAAAATGGAGGAAAACGAAAGAGAAAGCATCGCCTGAAGCCGATGAAGGATGAGGCTCCATCGATTAATAGAAGAGAAAGAAACATTTTGTGTAAAGACAATATATTTGACACAGAAGAAAATTCGTGTAGAGGTTATAAAAATAAGAAAGCTCGGATAAAATAAAATAAGGAAGAACATTAGTTTTCGAGACAGCTGAAATAAGGAATGAGAATTCTAAAAACACGATTTCGCGTTCATTTTTTTATTACTAACCCCAAAATAATGCTTTATTATAAATCAAAAGGAGTCGTTGCTACACCTATAAAGCTTATGCTATGTATAGCGGCCCACCTGCATAGATATCCGACTAAGAAACACGAAAATTATCCATTTTTATTTCCGTTTGTATATGAATAAATATATTTTCTATTTGCAGTTTTTATAAAAACTAGCTGAAAGTATCCGGCGATGCCCGGGTTATGCCAGACGTCTTTGGCGAATAAAATTATGTATTATAAGGTAATACAATCATTTCTCCCTTTGCGCACCTCAAAACGTGTATTTCCGTTGAAATCTCGATTTCGAATTTTTTCAAGAAAACAATACTTTCTCTATACTACGTATATTGGAGAAAGTAAAAACTCATTCTGAGATATCTCTGATACCTATGAATTGGGCCGGACGGGTCCATGGAGGTCCGGAGAGAACGTGAGCATACGTGAGAGTAATAGGATTTCGAGTTTAACAATGTAATCGGTTGGCAAGGTAACTTCACGTTAAAAACGCTAAATTTTGTCAAAATATGATATTAAAACGTTAAATTCGAAAGATTTAGATTCGAAAGCGATAAAATACGATAAAAATAAGAAACTGCATTTATTTTTCTTTAATACAGTCCAAGTCCGCATATAGTAGGTCAAATATGTGAATTTTAATAAGCAAAACAAAATATGGTTGCAGGTCGAAATATTGATTTTTCCATGTTATCTTATGGGGAATGGAAATAATTCTCGGGAATCGAACCCGGATCGATTTTGGAATTTTTTTTTCGTAAACGGCTTCTGCTTTAAAAACCGAACATTCCTACAAAATGTCAATCTTCTAGCTACTAGGAAAGTTTGTTAAAAATAGCATTACAAAGTTCCGATTTTCCACCGACGACGACGAAGTCAATTTTATATATTAGATTAGAAGATAATTCAATTAAAAACAACAAATATTTGGATTCCATGCAAACAAATTACAATAGTACACAGAAATTGACAAAAGATATTACGTTACAATTTTTCCCATAGAAATGCATTGAACTCTTAATTTCGGCGACAATGCGAGTTGTCATGGTAGCTTATAATGGGTATTGTAATAAAACTGATAAAATCACGTGTTTTATTGATTCTAAATGCATTTTTATGCTAATTCGATCAGGATTCAGATTCTGTCTTCAATAAAAATAAACTTGGTTCTTTTCTTCGTAGAACCATTCAAGTCTCAATTCCATATCATGTTTCTAAGTAATTTTAAAATTCAAATGAAAAATAAGCTGCACTCGTCCCTATGTTATTCAAATGGAGAAAATGAATAAAAGAAAATATTTCTGTCTGTCTGTGTGGGGTGGTTCTCGGGGCTCCCGGGTACCTTATGTTACTCGTAGTCATATGAAGTCAATTTGCAAAGTTTGGTCCCGATAGCTCAAAGGATGTGGGAATGTATAAGGAACAGAGAGATGGACAGACATTCAATTTTATACATATAGACAAATGTTTTTATGGCGAATACATGACATTTTTGCACTACAGTATTTCCTGCTCAATAACATACTCGTAATATTTGATTTTTGCATTTCAGCTATTCGGATATCTTCCGTTTTGCCGCAGCGACACGTATATAATTCACCTACATAATTCATCATTGAATAATGTTTCTATGGAAAATTAATATAAATCATGGCGAGAATCATATATGGATTTTCAACTATTCGAGTTTTACTCAAGCCAAAACAAATTGCACAAGAGATAAACATCGGAGAATTCAAATCTTGGAGTTTTCGACTCGTAAAAGAGAGAAAGAGATAGAGAGAGATATTTTAAGGTTTCGTTCCTCGACAAGAATCGGCCAAAGATTATTGATGGAGTGGGAGGAATAAAACTATAAAATTTAGAATGCTTATTCTAAAGAACGTATGTGTTCATTTCGGTAATATGGATGAAGATCCCGTGAGTTTCGATTTCCAAAGTGTCAATCTGAAAGCAACAAAATAATTGTCCATAAAGCACTACTGTTCACGAAAAATCTAATTTTACACTTGTGCTATGTGCGAATTCAAATGGTTACAAGTTTCCACCCATGATGACCATAGTTCTATACTGAAAGCAAATACATTTAAGCTGAGTAATGACCGAAAAAACTCAATAGAAATCACTAAAATGACTATTTCGATAAGAAATTTAATTAATCTAAACTTATTTTACACAGTGACACAAGGTCCCAATTCTATATGCAGTAGTATCGCTCAATTGGCTCAATCGTACTCTGACACTGAATTGCTCTCTCTTCGACAAAAACTCTGACCAAATATCCCATCGAGATTAATTAAGAGAAACATTGTCCGTAAACTCGATTCGAAGGGAAATTTGACAAAAAATCCACAGCGGAAAAAATTATGAATTTCGAAGAGCGATGTTGGCAGCTGCACGAAGAATGCCTGCTCTATAGACAAAAATACAATCACTTTTCAATTAACCTTTTGACTTTTAAAGAGTCAAGTGAAGGCGTCGTCACTCCCGATGACATTTTTACGACAGCTCTACGACGTCGTGCCCTTTATTATAATCAAATTTCACCCGATATTGAGTTTTTAATTTCGGTGACGCGACGAATTCGTAGCAGACTAGGTTACTAGGAGAGGAGTAAAACTCACATAAAACCGAGACTACAACGTACGTCCGTGACGCTTATGCCTAATCCCATTCGGTTTACACCTTCGACATCCATGCCGTGTTGACGCTACTGCAGCGTCAATGTCGCTCTTTTATTGAGTATTTTTATGCTCGAATGCATAGGAAAGTTTAAAGTCGTAAACGACACATCCGTGGAATTTGAAGCGAAGGAAAAGTTCCCTTAGAAGATCACCTCGCATTAACTTTCAGCGTAGTGGAGTGTTTTCACCTCACGGCAAAGTTTTCGATGTTTTTTCTTCAAGCGCCCGGCCGAAGGAAATTGTACGAAGTTAGGAACCGAGACATCATTTATAAAAGTGCGAAATAATTACGGATATCCTGAGGTAACATTTAGAAGAAAACATTCCATAAATTCTGACATTTAAGGTATTGTCTTTGGGGAGTATGAATAAAGAAAGTTTACAAGGAAGCTGTCGTTGACTTCCTTATCTATCATGCAGTTCACACAAAATGCACCATAGTAGTTGTATGTACATATGAAATTAAGGACATTACATTTAAAAAACAATAAAATCTAATATTATTCCAACTTATTTTGCGAAACTGCTTCGGGAAAACTTAAATTTTCATTTGTCTCTAATTTTCTAAGGCAAGGCTTTCTTTCACCTTCCTCAACGCCATAAGAAACCGAAGTTACTACTCATTAGTATAATAGTACATTTAATATTGATCATTCAAAAAAGTTAAATCGGTGAATGACGAAATATTCTAAGCCAGAAATGTTCAGCCTAAAGAAAGAATACTACATATGGAACGCATTAGCACCGCGACTGGCGCACCACTATTTATCAGGAGACTACTTAGTACATCTTTACTATGCACTAGCATTCCATAAGATTTGTGGGCGAAACTTTAAGAAATTTGAATACATTACTGACTGCATGCTTTGATAAAATTATTCTTGCGATGTTTACATGTTAAACGGTCGAAGTTTTAGATTCACTAAATCCGTTAAAATTCAAAGGGCACTTCTGCTAGTTATTAATAAATGAAACAACACAGATCAAAAAGGGGTTAAGAGCGCTTACGTTAAAAGCAACGGGAAATTTAAAACCACCGCAAGGAAATCCTTTTTGTGTGCCAGAAGGAACATATGAAGGTCAAACCATTTTATTTGTGAGCATAGGATGAAAATCACGTTTGAACGAGATTACACCATGGGAAAGCGTTCCATCCTCATTTAAGTCTCGAGAAGGAACGCGTTTCGCTAAAATTGATTTTCGTACCCGTCACACGCTAACGTTTCGGAGCGAAGCGTTGCGAGCTCTATCTGAGCGCACGACGTCGTTATCTTTAAAAGGTTTGGTGTACTGACACGAGAGATGTAGCGTAAAAGGCCGTGAAAGTAAATTGCGCTGAGCTCTCAGGAAATGCTGCTAGAACGGAAAGGTTAAAGAGCATATAGACGAAACAAAGCTATAACTTTAAAACACGACCTTTTGAGATAGACTTAATTTTAATTGACAAACAAAACATAAAACTATATGGGGAAACTAGCTGTCATAAGTTAAACTGTGTGAAAAACGGCGCTATCTTAAAGTGTCACGAAAATGGAGCTGTGAAAATAACCTTTTATATGCTAATGCAAAAATTCTGAAATTTTATTAATAGTGATTTAACTAGCTACAAAGAAAAAAACAATCAAAATTACGAAATTTTCAGTAACATTCAATTCATTTGTGCCCCTCGTCTTAGTTTATTTCCATGATATTAAACATGCAGCCATATTTGAGATTTTCCTAGAAAATAATGTCATTTTTCTTAATTTTTCTCATTTTACCATTATGATTAATAATTATATTACTTTAGCGCTTATTTTTTATTTAATTTCATAAGACGTTTTCTGTCCAAAGACTGAGATATGTCTGTTTTTTAAATTAAGACTAGCCTAATCTGCATAAAACCACGTCGTAAACGTTTTCCATGCAGATATCCTTCATATTTAATTATCAAATATGTCTTATTTGCTATATTTCATGAATTAATTGGTTCATTTCGTATATTTTCGAGAGAAAGATTATTTTCAAGTTCTTAAACATACTATGGGTTTTTACATGGATGCAATAATCCTTATTTTTCCCACACAACAGTATATTTTTAGTATTGTATTATTATCATATTATTTCTAGTATATAATATTACATTTGCATCATGACGAGGGGTTAGGTGGAAGATGAGACTTCCTAGTCTCAATCTATCCCCAAATAATCTACTCTAATATAGACGGCTATTTATGAATTTATTTATCTCTCTTGAAAATATTCCCAGCGCACCAAAATTATAAACAGAACATAGTAAAAGTCTTTAAATTTTCCTTGATCATGCCGTTTTCTCCTGTTTCACACATTCGTAGCGAAGAAAAGCTTATTTCGGCATCACAGTCAGCCGAACCACTTTTTCACCATTAATTACATATCCCCAAGGACACATAAATTAAAACCGCAATAATTTCCCTCAAACATCAATACACCAAACAATTTAGCAAGTTCTCGGTTAAGGCCTACGCTCAAAATTTTCTTCTAAAAAGGAAATTAAAACCTGTGAATTTTGCAAAAGTGGTCATCCAAACGTGCTCGAACGAGAGAAAAGGGAATTAATTATTTTAATTTCACTATGCCTAATTCAATCTTTTCTTGTTTAACCCTTTCCGACTATTCCGCTCGGATACCTTTGTTTTCACTCTACATCCCTCACTCCCCTTCTTCCACCACTTCTTCTGCTAAATATGTATGTTTTCATCTTATTTTTAAAATTTTATTTATTTTCTTTAATTATCTTGTTCATTACCTACTCATAAAATTAAAATATTTTTTTGTAAATCTTATTTTGTTAAACTTGTACGTATTATTGTAATTCAACTATTGTTCTTTCATGTATCTAGGGTGTTCGCAGGTTTTTTTCCACCCCCCTCCCCCCCTCCTTCCCTTCGTGGGTGTTTTCCTGCGTGGTCTTTTACTAGGATGGCCAAGTCAGGTCTTTCCTAGGTTTTTACCATAATTATTCTGTCTTCTTATAGAAATTTTCCGAATTTGTAATTTGGTGTTTTGCTTGTACGTTTTTCTATTTTTTTCTGGTTCTTTTCTGTGAAATTATTATTACTATTTATACTCATTTGTAATTGTTGACGCAGGGTTAAATGTAAGAGACTATATAGTCTCAATTTCGCCCTAATAAAGTCGTTTGTCTGTCTGCCTGTCTGTCAGTAGAAAATCATTTAATTCCTTCCTTTAACACATCAGAGCAAGCCGCTTTTTTATTCCTTCTTCCAATATCAGGGAAGATAGGCAGAAATGAAGAACGAGGTATATAGGAACGAAAGGAGATAGGAGAAAATTAAATTTTCTCCTCTTTATGACCTCCAATCGGATATGAATTTATAAAAAAAATTGTGAGCTACAATTTCAATTTTTTCCTATGGGGAACTAAGTGATTCGATCCGTAGACCTGAAAATCCAATGGGAGAAATTTGTTTCCATTCCTATTTATACCTGCTCTTGTTTTTCCTTAAACGATTAAGTGAAACTTTCCGAAGGTCCTATTAATCTTTCGCCGGTTTCGAGAAAGCGTTTTGCAGAAAAAATAATAAAAGCCGTTGGGGAAATAAGTTCAGCTCAAATAGAATCGGCGAACGTGATTTTTTTATTACGAGTTGCAAAGGGGTGTTAATTCTCTGGATTCAGATTCGTTCCGAGATCAAAGAGACTTTCGGAAAAGATTCAAACGAGAAGATAGATTGTTCCCTTTTGCCAGTCTATGATGGGCTTCCGATAAAAAGAAACAAAACGATTGAAAATTGTTGGAGAGGAATTAAAATTAAGTTTAAAATTGTTGTTTTGAAATGACCATCAAAAGCAAAGTAAATGGTAGATACGTAAAACTAGATGCTAATCGTTTCGGTTCTAAGTTAAAATTTACTGTAGAAATTTCATAAGACAGAAATTGCACGTGTAACGGAGAGATTTTGAAACAAGCAAATCGTGAGTTTTAGCTACTTTCCCAAAAGGGGTCTAGTTATATTTTTGAATTTTATTATCATTATCAAAAAATAATTGTATGGTTGAAGAATAATTCTCGTGCAAACAATAATCTTACGTTTTTTGCAGAAGAACGTTTTTAAATGATTAAACAATTTTTACTATATTCCTAAATGCTGAAAACCGGATAAAAATTAAAACGAAACCTTAAAAATCCACACTACCTGCACAATTATACGCGGTAAATTACCTTAACGTTCGGGTTAGCAAGAATATAATGGAAACTGTTGCGCGAATCTTAATAAATCAGAATGAGAAAATCTAAAAGGTTCTCATTTTTTGTTCTTTCAATTTCATTCTTTTTCGTTTATGAATTTAGCTGAAAAATATCACAAAATACTGATTACCAGAAATTCAGTAAATAATCGTATAAAGATATAAAACGTAAATTTGAAACATCCAATTCGCCATAGTCTCCTTTCCATTTTTAATTAAATGATCCTTTTTAATCATTACACAGCATTAACAATATTAATTACAAATCATTTTCTATGTAATGTCATCATTCCATTTCGATAGAAATTAAATATTTTTCTCTAAAATCCAGCAATGCCCGTCACCGCAGTCAGATTGTTTGGATAAAAATGAGAAATTTATCATGCGAAAAACATTTCCCGAACTCTTTTAGTTAACGAAATGATTCATCCCACCGATCTAACCAGGCAAAATTATCAAGCAATTCCTGGAGGAGGAGGAAGGGAGGTGGAGATAAAAACTTTCTCTTCCAAAGAGACGAGTCACTCATTTCCCGGGTCGATCTCCCAAAAATTTGTTTACCCGGAATCACCAAATGGTTCGACATTCAGTGAAAAACTCCCTTCTTTTTAGAAATTCTACTACTCTAATCTCGTAATGGAGATATGTTCGATCATTGAGCCTCCCCATATCCTTCAAATTCCCATCTGTAAAAAATAAAGTGGCTGGGGTCGAGACGGATTGATGGACCCACGAACGAATTACGATCTATCCTTCCTCTCTCCACGACGAGGGAAGAGAGGGCGATAGAGAGGCTGAACTGTGACAAATCGTAAGGGAACGACCGCCTCCCGGCGGACTATGTTCCGACGGCCCATTACGAAAAATCCGGAAAAGGCATGTCCACCGGGGGGGAAAAAAAGAGGCTCCTGAGCCGTTCTCATCATCGCCGCTCCCTTCTAAATGGCGCCACCGAATCGATACCGCAAGGCACGGAACTAGGTTCCTCTTCCCTTTTCATTCACTTTATTTTTTCTTCATTCTTTTTCCCTTCCGCCCATATCCCGACGTCCCTCTTTCTCCTCCACGGCTTTCTCTCTCCCTCTCTCTTCTCGCAAACCTCCTGTCTCGTCCCTTTTTCCCACCTAGACATTCCGATCCCTTCTTTTATCTCTCGCTATATGTATTCCCCAAACCCTTGTCCTATTATCTTTCCTTTTACGTCGGTCCGATTCGGAATATAGTGGGAGACTACGTCATTCTCGTGCTAATAAAAGGACTTTTGCCTTCTTTCTTCTTATCGTTCAGCTCCTTCCATCCGTAAACATCTTTTCCTTCTTTCTTTTTTCTTCCACAACGCCACTGTAATCATTTTATCTCCTCGTATTTCCATTATCTTTTCCCTTTTGGGACACGCTCGTCCTTGCTTTCTAAATCACATCTATACACCAATGCTTTACACTTCAGTCAACAATATTTACGGAAGACAGGAGATGGAATACGGCAAAATATTCCGACCAATCCCTCACATACTTGACTTTACTGCCCTATTGGGATATTTAAAGGTCTTAGAATTGGGGTCGACAACCTGCGATCAACGGTCCACTTACGATCCTCGAGGGTATTTTACGCTGTCCGCGAATCATAAAATTCCATATTTGTCAATTAAAATTATGACCTTTTTACAATTTATGCTGAAAGATTAGAGTTAAATATTACGGGAGCTTGATTTTCGATCACGTTTTACCATAATATCGCCAGAAAAATTCCGATCTATACTCTCATGCGGACCACCTAAGAATTCGTACCTTCCAATGCAGCTCGCCGAAGCATGCACAGCTAAAAACGTGGTCCGCCATGTGGAAAATATTGCCAACCACTATCATAGAAAAAAGCGATCTTATTTAACTCTGTCTTACGATAGATTTTACACATTTTATGTTCGTTATAGAGAGAGTTATAACTGTTCCTAAATTTTATGCATAAAGTATAACTGAACTGTACTATTGTAAAAGATTTCAATACGACGGTCTTCTACATACGTTCAATTTTAATCAGCAAATAATGACGCCCTTTTCATTCATTACTCAGTTTTATCATGTGTTCTGTCAATATTTTATTATTAAATATTATTTAATTCACCATTTTACATTCTTGCTGTCTTTATTTCGTTCCAAGAATAGGTTTCCTCTCTTTTTACCCCATTTAAACTATTATGCTTAGATATTTTCCGATTTATTCACTAACAAAGGGCCTCGGAGAACGACTAGTAAGAACTTGATAAACGTTTCTGATAATATTTTAGGCATTATAAGATCTTTAAAGATATGATTAATAAATAAATATAGAATTTCAATAATTGAAATACATTTGTATTGTGTAAATATACAAAATATTTTTACGCTTATTCATATTATGTTTGTATAATCAGATTCACATGACAGCATTACATTAATATTTACAGAAAGACACTATTTAATAAAGAAGACGGAAGTTTCTTCCATGAATTTTCTATCCAAACACTACTAGCTATCTAGAATTACCAAAGAGTAGGCCTCACAGGTATTCGTGAAAACATGGAATACGCGAAAGAGTTATTTAAAAACCTGCTAGCGTACTTAAAATTGATAGGTGGAGCATGTAGTTTTTTACCGAAAATATTTTCGCATATTTTATAACAGTGAAATTCTGGAAAACAAAAGTTGTGGGCAATGGATATTATTCCCAGAGTTAAATTATCTCCTGAGTAACTTTTCTGTCCTCCGTCCTTCCCGAACCCCATCTATAACCCCTATTTTTATGACTTAACACACATGCCAGACGTCTATTCTCGCTGTTACATTCCCTTCCGGAGATATATACCACGTCGACAAACTTAGACCGTATTTCTGATATTTGGGAAAGTGGAATTTAGGAGAGAGATAGAGAGGGAGAGAAAGAAAAACTGTGAATACTAGAATGGATGGGAACATTGATTGCGGCTGGAGAGGACGTGAAGGACCACAACGAGAGGAGACGCGGTCGGGAATCGGTGAGAGATAAACAAGAGAAAGGGGAGGCTGTTGAAATTAAAAGGCTTTTTGGTAAGAGAGAGGTGTGTGTATGTATATATATATATATATATATATATATATATATATATATATATATATAAATACTTAAGGAAAAGGAAAGGTAATAATAAAGGTAGCAACAAGGTGTTGGAGGAAGCCCAGTGGACACTTACCTAGAATGAAGAGCCGCTGGGGGTGCTGAGGACACACGAAAAACACAAAAGAACAAAAACTACACAAAAATGGAGCTTTCGGGCTGATGCCCTTCTTCAGCGACGGAGAAACATATATATATATATACTTATATATTTAAGGAGAAGGATAGCCAAGTGAGCGGAATGAGCGAAAGAGAGATTAAAGTGGAAAATAGGGGGGAAAGATAAGAGCAGGCTGGAGACAAACAGCTAAGAAGGATAAGGAAGAATGAGAGAAGTAAAGAATGGAAAAATGAGAAGGTATAAAAAGATGGAGGAAATTAGGACGGAACGAATCGTGGAAAGTAAAAAAAACTTGAAGGGATTGTTATAAATGGAGATACCGAGATAGTAACTAAACAAATGTTAGGGAAAAGGAGAAAGTAAGAAAACTTGAAAGTGAGATAAATGTGACAGGAACGTGAAATCATAATAGGAAAGACAAGGAGAAAGATTGATGCTGGTTGAGAAATTTTTGAGTAAAGAGAAAGAAACTGAAAGAAAGATGAAGGGAGAGAGAAGTAGGTATGAAAAAATCAAAGAAATGTGTTTTATTCTAGAGAAAAAAATAGCTTTTGAAAGGGTGTGAGAAGGGAGAAAAATAAATCCTGTCGCACAACACAGAAATAAGAATGATGATTACAGATACAAGGGTTTTTCATTCAAACCAGTAGCTTAGGTCATTCATCTTTGGATGGATAAGTTAATCTTCAAGGAAAAACAAATGGACCTGTGTAGACCCGTCCAAGCTAAGATCTGATACGAATAAAAACAAAGAGCGTCTCAACAATTAGATAAGCATCCCAGTGAAAGGGAAGACACGATGGAGAAAAAGATGTTTTGACATGAATTCGCAATAAAAACCAATATATAGTATGACATTTATATGGATTCGTCTCCTGTCATTTTCGATGTATTTCAGCTGGTTGTGCTTAGAGTGCTCACATTTTCCGTATGAGCCTTGCGACCTAGCGTTGGATCGCAGCATTTTCTATTAAAAAACAGTTCTGTAGGTGGATGAAATGAAAAGCCAGCGCCGAAGACTTGAGAAACATCAAAGCTAAGCAGGTAAAAAGAGAAAGGCATAGAAGTTTTCCTGGCATAAATTGGAAGGTTTTCCTGGCATAAATTGAAAGGCGGTGAATTAAATAGTTTAAAAAATCTAATATCTTTATTTTATACGCAAACACAGGATATTTATGCGATCCAAATATTTGCAGTCCATGCGAGAGGCATAAAATTTAATAATTCCGTTCCAATGCTTCCTACCAGGAAAATAGCCCTGTTTAAACTTGTGCTATTTACTAATTCCTTTTCCGTGATATTTATATATACGAAATGTAGAGAAGCCGGTCTCTATCATTTTTTCTATAATAATATCTCAAAATGCCTTCTAATTTAGATAATTCCAGTTTATCACTGTTCGCGTAAGTTGTATTAATGCTGCAGTTATTCAAAGTTCAATTATTTCACACTTTCTTATCTCGAAACACGAAAGGGCAATTTAACAGATCTGAGCACCGGGGTGTGTATTTATATGAAATTTGACAGCCTTTTCACGGTTAAATTATTCGTGAAGATCTAATATAAATACCGAAAATCCTATGTCGTTTTTTACATCCTTATTCAGGGCTGTATAAATCGCGGGAGTACGGCAAAATGCAATTGTAATACGTAAATATTACAAATTCGGGTACTCCGTGCCAATGAATCACGGCCGTTGGATGTAAGGAAATCAATCTCCTTTTACCGAGATCCGTTTACTTGAAAACCCCCCTTAAAAATAGTAAACGGAGAATAAATTACCGTTCAATAAAGGGTGAATAATTATCACCGCAGTAAAAAAACAAAGAGTGATTCAGTAACCCATTCCCTTTGCATTTGATAAATTAGGTATCACGCCCTAATTGGAGAGATCGATCGCCACCGAGACGACGAGGAAAAAGAGCTTCTCTTTCTGCGAGAACAAATCGGGTAAGTGCTTCCTTCCCCTCCCATAAGCAAACGCCTCGTTCCTTTTTTTTTCTTTCGGCTGTATTCTTCCAAGGGAAATAACGTGCGACGAAAATGCATACGAAAGGGAGGAGACCATTTCTGGGTTTAAGGGGCTACGACGCCCTCTTTTGACATAATTCTCGAGGAAACGAGATTCGGATTTTCTCGGAATAATGCCCCCGAAAATACGTACGTGTATGGGGGTGTTAGTGCTCCGAGATGCAGGAAGAGAGATTGCGGGCATGAGATGCGAGAGATTCCCGACCGAAAATAAAATTGTTATAAATCGAGCAAGGTCTCCTCGCGAAAAGCTTGAAAAGGTACGGAAGCGCGGAATGCGAAAGAAGAATCGTGCCAGTCTTAAGACCTCTGTCAACTTTGTCGTTTATCCAACATATCTTTTAAAAAAATACCTATATATTTATAATTCGATGACGAATGCTATAACCAAAATACCGTCACATGTTCGAACTTTACGTACTTTCTAAAAAAATTGCCTAGTTTCCTATCTTACCGCCGCGCCGGTATATATTCGCTCTTCCCGTCTCTTCTCCTTTAAATCTTGTGTGTATCCTCCCATCTTCCGCACATCGCCATGTCTCAGTCTCTTCCACTTCCGAACGTTCTTTTTCCACTTTGCCCCTACATTAATATATTCATTCCCAATTTTGTTCCTATACCTGCGTAAGAAATGCCGTAAGAAATTCAAGTTTTGTTCTCGCATAAATGCAAAATAAAACCCCGAGCTTATTTCGCGGATGAATGGATTTAATAAAAGACGGTTTTCGTGCCGAAACAGAACGACGTGTCGCATAAAAAATGGAGTGGTCGAGTTCAACGTTATTTCTCCAAACCGTTTCTAAATGTTTAAGTACTATGTTAAACAAGTTAGAAAAGTGTACAACGTATAATAATTTCGTGCAATGGAGTATTAGAAAGAAATTATACCTGTACGTAAGGGAAATAGCGTTTTTAAGTTCTTTTCTTCATCATAAATAATCCATTTTCTTCCTATTTAAAAATCGTCCATGCACACGTAAGTAAATTAAAGGTTTGTTTGTGAGATTGTTTATGTTAGCAACAATGAAGTAGTAACCATGCAAGAAATTTTCTAAGTTCAACTCGATTTTAGACTTTCTTGTTCGATTTTCTTGATGACGGCTACTCCTACGATAAAAATGTATGGGATAAGAAATACTCTAATTTATTAGTTCTACAAGATTTATTGGAAAAAATATTTTGATATGAGCAATACTTTACGAGATATGACGGAAAGTTGATTTTTTATCACCAGTAAAGTGGTATCTCTGATTGGTTTACGTGATTCATTTTTGGGATTTTCGGATTATATTTGATTGTAAGTCCTTAATATCAAATTTCATGAAAATCCGCCAGGTAGAAGCCGAGAACGAACATGCGGACGGACGGACGGACGGAAGGACAGACAGACGATAATAGGCGCTCACGCTGGAAGCGAAACGCGCCTAAAAACATGAGGATTCATAATCGCAGATCACGACTTGGATCAAGTTAACGATTTAGTTGAATTCAATAGCTATTCGAAATTTAAGTAATGGGCGTATTTTGGCCGCTGAGCATCCGTTATGAATGCTGATTATAAGGAGAATAGAATCAAAGTTGGTTGAAATACCAAGCAAGACCGGTAATATTTTAGATAAGAAAATAAATCCAGCTTGAAAACAAATCATACATGATAATGACATTAATTTCATCATGAACAACTTTTATCTATTTGAAAATCTCTTTATGTTTTTATGCTACTTGGGCTTTCGTTCTTACCTTGTTGAGAACCATTTATTTATTATTTATTTTAACATTTAAACATTGTAATGGAGGGTAAACATGCACTTAAAACTTCAATTTAACTCCAAAATCTCAATCCTTTAAAGCGAGGTGAAGATTTATTTCTTTTAGATTGATCACCAGAGAATTATCGAGCTCTTCTTATGGCTAAAAAAATCAAGAATAACCACTTCAATATCAAAAATTGAAAAAGTAAGTACTTAATTAGGTGCCTCCAATAACCGTAGCGAGCTTATGGAAAAAAAAACAAATATGCATTTCGGCTAAAATGCAGCTGTCTTCAGAGGCGATTCACCGAAAGTAGTATCCAGTACCTGCTTTCGGTGAATGACCACTGAAGACGCCTGCATTGTAGCCGAAACGCGAATTTAGTTTTTCATAACTTTTTTATAGATATAGGACATACTACTTTGGGGAAGTACTTACTTTTTCAATTTTCGATTTTGAAGAACGTATTTTCGAACTTCTAGAGCATCTTTAGTTGAAATTATTACTCCACTGTTTTACAGACACATGCGTTACCTTATATAATTTTTAAAAAAATAATTTCGTTCACCGCTGTTTTTACGCGAATGCGAGGATAAAATTTCATCTCTTTCCATGCTGGCAGATTTGTTTTGTTATACAGCTGCGTAGTTTTCCTAATTTAGCATTCTGCGTCTACTCTCGAGTGAGTCTGCCAAGGGAACATTTCGGTGAAGCTCTCTATACTTGAGAAGGGAGGATAAGCAGCGTTTGATCTCATGGCTCATCTTGAAAGTGCAGGCTCACTACGGCAACAGATTACTCTGCTTCTCTCCCATGAATGCGAAAGAATCCACGCGTAAAAATCCCACGTAGCGTGTCTGAGACGAGTGGGACCGTGAAACGCAAATATTCCGAAAATATATATATAGCGCAAATCTCTGAAGGTACGAAAGAGGAAAGGATGTATAATGTGGTCTCTCACGCTGTAAGACGCATATTTTAGAGCCCACAGTTTTGTGAAGCAATTTTTCTGATGTTTGACAATAAAAAATTATTATTCCGGTACAGCTCTCGGATTAAACATATTTGTACCTAATCTTCCACCTCTCGAGTTTTCCATAACTCGAAGTGAATTCATTTTACCGGAAAGAATCCCTATCTTTTCCATGTCATTTTTCTTCCATAACTTGAATTTATACAACTCGAATTTTCTATAACTCGAAGGAGAAAATACTTCCCAATCAAATTTTTTTCTATAAGTCGAAGTTTCTGATAAATATGTCATCCTATATTGACAATATTTCGTCTCACCATAAGATTGTTGGGCAGGGGCGGATCCAGAAACTTCTCAAGGGGGGGGGGGGGGGGGGGCGATCGCCCCTCCACCTATCGAAGTCTCCCCTGCCAACTGCCCCTATATTTTGAAAATCCTTACCCCTATCAGAATCCTTCTTTCCCTTGCTATACAGACCTAATCTGCGGCGTATAATTGAGGATTTTTGCGCGGAATGAATTTAAGAAAGCGCCCAGTGGAGTGCAATGGGGTTATCCAAGGAGGGGGCGATCGCCCCCCTTGGATCCGCCACTGCTGTTGAGTGTTCTTTAAACGGAAAGCAGAAAGATCCTTTACCACAATAGTAGCACTCATAAACGAACCCTTTTCCTCCTTCCAACCCTACTTTTGTCCACCCCTGCTGATCTACGCCCTGTTTACGGTGGACTTTCCTACCTCCTGGTGCAAGCTCACTCCACTCTGCTCCCTTCCTTGTGCCCCTAACGCCTTTATCCTCATGCGCTCTCTTTTCATAGGTACACTCCCCCTCTTTTTCCCCGTATCTTGCTCCCAATCATCAGGTTTTTCCTAGAATATTTTATTGTACTTCTTCACCCATTCCCACCAAACTACCCTCGTCCTTATTGGACAATTCAAACATCCTCCTGAAATTCTGTAAGTTCTTATGCAGCTTATTTATTGCCAATGCGATTCGCGTATTGTTATTGCCAAACGTGATTCACAAATCAGTACTACTCTAGTGTCCCTGTGATACACTACTTTAGAAGACGTTAGTTTTACCCTTTCAATTTTTTTTAGAAATGGCTAGCAAAAGGAAGTGTAAAACATTATCGCTAAGTGATAAAAAGAAGTCAATTGAGGAAGTTGAAATGGACATAAAAAAGAAAAGGGGCATTTCTATTGATTTTGGGATCCCTGCAAATACACTGTCGACAATTATTAAAAACAAACATTTGGTGCTAAGCTCCGCAGAAGAAAAAACGTTGGTTCCGGACAGAAAACGATTAAAAAGTTCTAGGTTTCCTGAAGTTGAAACAGCTATAGTGACGTGGATGAAATGTTCACGAGATAAAAAAATACCATTGTCGGGTCCGATTTTGAGAGAAAAAGCAGAAGAATTTGCTAAAATGCTAGGACACAGTGAATTTAAATCGAGTACGGGATGGTTAGATAAATTTAAAAGTCGTAATGGTATTTCAAATAAAGTTTTGAGTGCAGTGTCTGACATTGACTGCGACTATTGCCACAGTTGATGAAGAATTATGATCCAAGTGATATTTTCAACACAGATGAAACCGCTTTTTTTAAAGCCCTTCCCGACAAAACCCTACCTTTTAAAAATGAACCGTTCCACGGTGGGAAAAGAAGTAAAGATCGTGTGTCTGTGCTGCTATGTGCTAATAGTAATGGCACGGAAAAACTGAAGCCTCCGGTAATAGGGAAGTCGAAGAAGCCGAGATGTTTTGGAGGTGTGAAGTCACTCCCTGTGATATACGAACACAACAAAAAGTCGTGGATGGCCAGTTCAATATTTGAAGATTGGTTACAGCGAATTGACCAGAAATTCCATTATGAGAAAAGAAAAATCATTCTGTTTGTGGACAACTGTCCGACACATTCCACCGTAACAATGAAAGAACTACATGCAGTTAAAGTTGCATTTTTACCACTGAACATTACAACTAAACTACAGTCTTTGGATCAAGACATTATCAAAAAACTTAAAACATCACTACCGCAAAAGAACAATTCGGAAAATGTTGGATAGAATTGACAGTGGGAAAATATTCGACATTATACTTCTAGACTGTGTTATGGAGCTAGATAAAGCATGACATGAAGTAACAATTTCAAACTGTTTTAAAAAGGCTGGAATATGTTAAGATGAAGGGGAAAGAGAAGATTGGGAAGAGACATAACTTGAATGGTGCAAATTTAAAGAGCGGGAAAATTTTGAAGCCACTTTTGATTATTATGTGGATGTAGATTTTGACGTAATAGCGGTTGAACATCCAACTGATGTTAACATAATTGAAACAATAAAAAGTAGTTCTTATATTGATTGTGAAGTGTTAGAAGATGATAAACACGAAGATTATTGTAGTGAGAAGTTACACTCATTGTCAGTTGGAGTAAGTGACGCAATCAGTGCTTTAGAGACTGTTAAATTATACATATTAGCACAAGAAAATGTCAATGATAATATTTTTTATTGTATTCGTAGTCTTGAAAACTTCTGTTCTTCACGTCAAAGAAATAACATAACAGGCAAAAATAACCGATTTTTAAATAAGCAGTAGTTATACAAACATTTGTATTTGAGCTTTGTTTATACTAATAGGTATGTAGCAATATAAATTTCATGTTTTGAATTTGAAAAAATGAATATTAATCTTTTAAGTAATTTAAAGTGACTTGTAAAATTAATGTAATTACCAACTCAATGTACTTTATCACGTATTCAACTTAATTATTCATAAAGATATGGTTCTTGATTTTATGTCTGTTACAGATACCTGAATAAATGGTTTATTTGCTAAAGGACATAAGCCTGATGTAAATTCGATTAAAATAGAAACAAGAAAAATGTATTTCCATAACTCGAATATTTTGGTTTCCCTTGAAGTTCGACTTAAAGAAGTTCCACTGTATACGCTTATGGAAAATAACAGATAAATAGGTGAACTAGGTGTTCAGTGCCTTCTCTCTACACCTAGTTTTCGTTCGTATTTACTTATATAAACACACGAGTAAAATTTTCCAAAGTTGGCGAAGTTCTCGAATTTCATAAATATGATTAATATTGATTAGGGTTGATATATAACTGATTATGTATATCACGTTAAAGTATTCATAACATGCACACAACGAACGTGGGTGGGTAATTGGATTTGCTTCCTCTCTATTTACCCGATTCTGATTATCTAACTCCAGTAAAAAACGCGCCATTCTAAAGAGCGAATTGCAAATTTTCCTCTTCTTTATTCAATTCAGAGGATCATGCGGCTTTACAATAAAAGCGTTCGCTCCCTCGTATTTCCATGCCATTCAAAATATCGCGATGAGAGTGCAGCTTTTTAATGCCTGGAAAAATCGCCACGAATCAAACTGATCCATCCGACGAAGGAGTAGTTAATTAAAATTAACTACTTAATTTTAACGCGCGAAAACAATAATGCAGAAATTTTAGTCATCGTTTTAAAGAAGACACGTGACTGTTGAAAGCAGCAAAGCTATAAAAAGCACTCCACAAAATGAAATATCAGAAAAATAGAACTTGTTAGGTACTGGCAATGTTATGCATTTCCACGATGTCTCGCCCACCTCTGTTAATTTTATTAATTTTTTTAAAATGTCACCGTTATTTAATGCTTTTTTGGGTTATTCGTGTTGATTCCAATTTAAAAATAAAAAAATCTGATATGGCCAACACATGACTTTCTCCATACAGAGCAATGAATATGATTGCTCTTGACATCACCGTTCTCAGAAATATTTATCAGCGATTACACTAGAGAAAATTTTTAAAACATTTTCAAGTCTTTATTAAAAACAAAGTGGAAAGAACAAAAAAACCAACCGAAAAATCTCCTCAGCTCAATGTATCACAAGGTAATTTTAAAGTAGCGACTGAGGCTTTGAATTCAGTTGCTATGTAAACAAAAAAAAAACAAATATGAAAATGCATGTTATAGTGAAGAGTAAACATTGACGACGCGAAACATTTATAATAGATCAATTATTACAAAAATATATATATTTCAAAATTAACTTTTGAACTAAAATTATTATTTTTTGTGAAATAAGAATACAGTCACCATTATTGGGTAGATAATACCTACTTTCCAATTTCTCCGACAGGTGGTGTCGCTGTGAACTGGAATTTTAAGAATAAGTTTAATATCTCCGAAATGGATCGTTCTACGAAAATTTGTTTCAAACAAAACTTGGAAGAAATATTATTTTCTACGACTTTGGTCCTTACAAATATTACGAATAACGAAGTTCTTAAGGAAGATATTTGACGGAAACCGAAAAAACCAATTATTTATAAATAATTCCTAAACAATAACTGCTATAGAAAATTGTCTCCAATGAAAGTTGTAGGAAATTACATTATCTATAACCTTTGTATCGAACTGTATATAGAATAATGATGTCTAAACGGAGATATTTCGCCAAAACCGAATCTGATTTCGAATAAACCTTGACTTCCGGTTAACCGGTATTGTCCAAAAACTAATCAATACTTCGTGCTCATATCAAAGTGTTATATATAAAATTTGGTAATGATATGGCAAGTACTTTTCGAGTTAGAGCGCCCACAATTCTTACACACATATACATACACACACACAGACACACACACACAGACATTCCGAAAATAGTCTAAACGTGTTCTAGGGACCTCAAAACATGTATTTACGTTGAAATCTCGAAGTAGATTTTTTTCATGAAAACAATACTTTTCTATACTACGTATATGGAGAAAGTAAAAACGTCGGAAGATTGTTCAAAGCGAATAAGTGGATAGGATGTTACTGCTCGACTTTGGCAAATAGAGTAAAACTCGTTTAATACGTATTTGAGGGACCCGCTCATTGCTTCGTTATAAGCGTGACTACGTTATATATGAGAAACATGGTTTTTGGCCTATACATCCCATATAACACGTACACACATACAGTAAAAGCTGTGCTATCCGGCTATTTAGAACCGGCCACCCTTAGATACCGGCAATTACACAAATACAATTCATTTTGTATTTCTTTTTCTTTTTTTATGAATTTTTGTGTGAATAGTATATGTGTAATACCACAACTTCCACTTTAAAATTTCTTAAAATATAAGATGTATATATTACGTATTTACTCCGTATACTTCTGTGGCTGCCGAGTAAGCATGGCGTTTTTGGTTACGTCTAGATGTTTTGGTGTATTTCTACAATTTCCAGTTTTATCGCTTTTTATTATTTAAAAAATTACCCATCCATTGAATATGGCATCAAAATAAATACCTAAAAGCAAGAAACAGGAGAGAAAAGGTTGGTTTAACGCTAACACAACAGCTGGACCTGATCAAACGAATTGAAAAAGGAAAAAATAGAGCAGCCATAGCAAAAGAATTCAACGTCGGATCTTCCACGCTCTACGATATCAAAGCTCATAAATTAATGAAATTTGTGCCATTTTCTGAGACGAGTAAATCAATTAATAAACATCATACGCTTCATAAGCCAAAATTTGAGGAAATGGATAAAATATTATATGACTGGTTTTCACAGAAATGTTCAGAAGAATTAAATAATTTCGTCCTTTTCTAATAGAGTAAATAAAGATAAATAAGAAAGATATAATCCAATTAATTCAATTTTGGGAACAGGTTCACTGCCGTAATCCCCAAACTTCCCGGACGCCCTAAACTTTTCAATAGTCTTTTGTTTTGCATGTAAGCTTAGCAACGCATTAAATAAGAATAACCGGAGATTTCTCCTAATCGGCTTTCCACAATCCCCAAGATAGCCGGATAACACAGCTTTTACTGTATTTGCAGTGAGTCGACTTCAATGCCGTACTTACATATGCAAAGAGATGCTTATCAACTTCGCGGCATGTAAAATGTTCGACTGCTATTACGTACGATTTTTAAATGGTCAATTAATATTATTATTATGGTCATTAATTTACATAAACATTTCACAGTTTTAATATCAGTTTCAAAACAAAGGGAGCGTGGAAATTCGTATGGAAGGGGTAGATGGAGGAAGGGGACCTCTACGAACAAGTGCGCGGTAAACCTGCGGAAACTATTTATTACTTATCGCTCTGCTCGCCAAAATTTCTTATATATGGGGCATTTTTTTGACATGGGACCAAACATTTGTTCGTTACAGCCGAGAATTCGTAAAATGCGTGTTCGTTACATCCGAGAAATTTAACCAATGCCCTTATGGAGAAGTTCAAGGGACCGAGACATTTCTTCGGTATAGCCGAGATTTCGTTTTAGGCGTGATCGTTATAAACGAGTTTTACTGTATCATCATTCTTTTGTTCGTACATTCTACGATATGCATTAAAAAATAATCATACTTCGGGATACATTTATAGAACTACTGCTAAACACAAATACATATCAAATTTTATATTGCTAGAAGAAGAACCGTCCATTAGTGCCACGATAAAGCTATTTTCAGTTCTTTGATTCGATTTATGCGCACTTTATCCTTTGAGTTCAGAGATGGTACTTTTATAAACTGACTAAAAGTTTTATGATTCAATTCTTCCAACCCCAATCGCAAACACTCGCGCTTATGCATCGAAATTTCCGCGGCTAACATTTGATCAAACTGATCCATCCGACGAAGGAGTGACGCGGGGAAGAAAACCTCCCTTGTAAAAGAAACACAGGGCAAAACTTTTTTTCCATAAATTCCTAACCTCTAGAACTCTAGTTTTTCAGCTACATAGGGTAAAAGACGTAAGAAAGAAAAAATATCCCTGTGTGCCTCGATACCTCGCATTTCCGAAAAAGCGCGCTCCGCAGTATTTACCTAGCACCAGAAACTTTCCCGTTTCTCATCAAAACCCTAATGGCGTTCTAAAAAGGTTGGGGAAGAGGTTCACTCATCCCTTGACGGATGACTGCGTCACTCGATCTCATATCGGAGCCTCACAAAGAATCCCTTACATGGCATGTTTACAGTCGAGAGAAGCCACGGAATTTTCATTGTCGTGGCTTACAAGGGGAGAAGAGGAGGGCGAGACACGCTAAGAAACGCTGGAAACGGGAGAGAGGAAGGGAACGCGTGCGAGAAATGAATTTCGCAGCAGACTTGAGAGAGATAAGGCATTTCGCCCGCGTTAGAGATAAAAGCGGATAAAAGGTGCATCATTGTCTCAGGTAAAGGAAGGAAACTAAAAATGACGAAATATCCGAGGAATGTCGGGAAACGTGTATCGAATATTTACTTTTCTTAAGGGTGCAAGAAAATAAAAATAGAACCAAGAAGTTAATTATAGACAACGCGGGGATCGACTTACAACGTTCATAATAAATTTACGTTAAAAGCTGAAGAGCATAGTTTGAGTTTGGCGAAAGTACAAAAAACATCGTCTGACAGAGCTTAAGTTACCGTAAAAATAGTATGCCTGGCGTATAACTAATAAAAAGGAAATGTATTCCAGATAAAGCGATGATTATTATTATGAGAGTTTTTTAATTAGCGAACTTAATCGGCATATAAAAAGAGGTACAGTAAATCCTCGTTTATCCGGCACCCGTTAAACGTTTTCAGTTCCATATAATGCATGCAAATCTACATTGTTACCTTCGATATCACTATAATAGCGGGTACAATCAACTATAGTATTTAACCCATTTGGAGGTGCTTTCAAAGTACTTAAATTTGAGACCTGAAGAAAACACTGAGGAGAGGTTTGCAACCGACTTTTTTGCTCGTAAGAGGAACCACGAGTAGAATATGATATCAAGTAAATGAAAGTACGAAGAATAATTAAAAAGTATGAAAAATTTATGCGACGTTAGGAAACGTTTAGCAAAAGGATGCCGATAGTTATGTTTCGCGTCAGGTGACTGTGAGAGAAAACGATTTTCTCTGACGAAACAACAAAAACTTTCTTTGAATCAAAATACCCGCATTAAAATGTAAACAATATTTCTATTTATACTTAAATTATTTAAATGAAAAAGTACATTTTGTATTATAATAAATACAGTTTACAGCTGAACCGTACTTTTTGTGAAATAATTTTTCTTTTATGAACCTTCTTTAAGTATCCGAAATATCGCTTATCCGGTCCGGTCGCTATCGATCTAGATAAACATTTTGCTTATTACTTGATATGCATGCTCGGCAGAGGAATTTACGGAGACGGGGTATTCTTTAAAGAAACGCTGCTTACGGCCGCTTTCGTGAATTTCATTAAGGAGGGGAAGACCAAGTTAATTTTAAAGTCGCGTGCCATAGAAGAGAGGAAATGAAGAGATGATATCGGAGAAGAATACCACCGGAGGAGAAACATAAATTCTGTGCAACACATCACCAAGCATTCTATTACGCGCTCTGACAAAATGGTAAAACATACATTTCGCAAACTTACTCCTATCCTTATGCTTCTAGCCCATAAATCTAGATTTCTGACAGAACAATGTTTTAATCCTGATAAATTATAATTAACTATTAATTGCTGATTTACGGTCTGTGAGACACCGCCTAAGTTATAGTGCCAAATTACCCCGCTACTCTCCATTTTCCGATAGTTTACCTTTTACAATTAAAGATAGTATAATTTTTTTGTTTTAATTACCGCTTAACCGTTACGATAGATTATTAAACACGGAAAATGCAATTCTAGGTATAGCTGGTGAAAGAATAATAATAATAATAGCAGTCTGGGAGGCTGCATCTCAGTTATGATCAAAATTTCATCTCACTAGTTAAAGGTTAAATAGTATGACCATTTTTGAGTAAATAGACATTCGGCGAAAATCGTCAAGAATAAATTTCACTTAATTTTTGCGCTAATCGTTTAAAAAAGGTCCCTATTCCGAGTGATGCAATTTATAAGAAACAAGAAAGGCAGTCATATTATTTTAAAACGTTTAGCCGCTAGAGAGGATCGCAAACTGATTACATATGGCATTGCCGAAATCACTTCTTTTGACCCAGAGTCATCTAAAACGTGCACATCCACCTAAACACGGAGTCGATTTTTTTCACGACCACAATGCATGAAACGTCGAGGTATTTGCTGTCTACGCTACGCTGCAGAGCCCTTATATTTTTTCGTGCGATAAGGAAAAATGCCTCGTATTCCTTATGAAAACGTTTGAATGAAACTAGCAAATTCGTTTTCCAGATTCCAACTTGCAAAGAGGCGGCCTGCGCTCGGAGAATTCGACCCGCCTATAATGGACGGGAGGAGAGAGAGATAGGATGGCCGTTTGACCGCAAGTTCCCAGGAAGTGAGGTGAAGCGACCCGTCTCTACATGATGCCACCGTTAACGAACTGAGCCGGGCAGACACCAAAGGATTAATGCCCCTTCCGTTGGATTTAGTGTCGCACTTATATGAGTCTACGATACACAGGAGTTGAACCGCTTCGAACCACGACCCGCTGAGCAAATTCGAACAACGTATCGAGCGATAGGAGGAGGCGGAGTGACTCATTAAATAAAACTATGTTTCGCCACTTCTCTTCCGGAAACAAACGAAGGTTTGCACGTAGGCAGGTCGTTACGCAGCCGCCTTTGATAATAATCTATCATCTCTGAGGGATGCTGCTTTGATAAAACACTAGGAAACTAATGGAATTTCTACAGTGTGAACTTTTTTGATGATACGAACTCGGAAAATTTTCCCGTGGCCTTAAGATTTCATTATTTCATTTTTAATGATATCAATGGAGAGACAAATTGAAATAGTTAACCTACGATGACGACTGTTTTTTCATTAATCCTTTCATAAAGTGTTTTGTTACATAAAACGTCTGTTTTTACTAGCGCAAATTTACTTAAATATTTGCGTGTGTATTATTTATATATATATAGAGTATAAATACTACGGAAGAGGAAAGGTAAGTAAGGATATTTAGGGCAACTAGGTGTTGAAGGAAACCCAGTGAACACTTACCGGAAGTAGAGCCGCTGGGGTGTTGGAGAGACACATTTGTAGAAGTTATTGGAGCTTTCGGAATGATCCCTTCGTCAGCACAAGAGAGACACAACTCAACACCTATTTTCCCTATACAAACACACACACACACTAGCTGAAAGTACCCGGCGATGCCCGGGTTATTCCAGACGTCTTTGGCGAATAAAATTATGTATTATATGGTAATACAATCATTTCTCCCTTTGCGCACCTCAAAACGTGTATTTCCGTTGAAATCTCGATTTCGAATTTTTTCATGAAAACAATACCTTCTCTATACTACGTATATTAGAGAAAGTAAAAACTAATTCTGAGATATCTCTGATACCTATGAATTGGGCCGGGAGGGTCCATGGAGGTCCGGAGAGAACGTGAGCATACGTGAGAGTAATAGGATTTCGAGTTTAACAATGTAATCGGTTGGCAAGGTAACTTCACGTTAAAAACGCTAAATTTTGTCAAAATATGATATTAAAACGTTAAATTCGAAAGATTTAGATTCGAAAGCGATAAAAGACGATAAGAATAAGAAACTGCATTTATTTTTCTTTAATACAGTCCAAGCTCGAAAATCGAAGGTCAAATATGTGAATTTTAATAAGCAAAATAAAATAAGGTTGCAGGTCGAAATATCGATTTTTCCACGTTATCTTATGAGGAATGAAAATCATTCTCGGGAATCGAACCCGGGTCGATTTTGGAATTTTTTTTCGTAAATGGCTTCTACTTTAAGAACCGAACATTCCTACCAAATGTCAATCTTCTAGAAAGTTTGTTAATAATAGCATTACAGAGATGAAACTATGCAACTAAGGGATGACTGCATATGCGCAAATACACAATTCAAATTTTTGCATTAAAGGCGGACGAGTGATTTCTTTTCCTGACTGCATTATATTTAGAATATATAATCGTTAAAAAACCGCTTCTATTCCTACTGACACAATAAGTATATCTAAGGGCCATAATTATCGTAGTTTACTAATATCTTACGCGCATTTTGGTTACAAAGCAGTGTTCATCAATGGCACTCGTCGATAGCATATGGTACTTCTCTGAAGGAGGATTTAACCTCCGAAAATTTTCCTATACATTTTGTCTATCAATTCAAGTGGCTCCCAAGTTATTGCAACGTTTAAATGTCCCTTGGATACCCTTCAACCCCTCTTTGCATCTTATGATGTTTTCCACCATAACTCTACCTTTAGGTCTACATAAAAATACACATACACGCATTTTATGACCGCATTCGAAACGGGTGAAACTTATAACGTCGAGAAGAAAGTTAGGTATGAAAAGGAAAATGTGAGCGCGTATGTTATGGTGTTCAATCAAAACGGGAAAGCAAAGCGTTCGACGGTAACCTCATCCCCCAACCCTCTCCCGAACAAAACCAAAATGGAGTCAGTGAATTGAATTTTTGAAATGAAAGGAAATTCCGAAATAAATACAAGGAGAAATGTCGGAATCGGAAGCGAGACGCGATAAAATCCTCCGGGCATCGACGATTGATTATCCTCATTCATTTCCTCTCGCGCTCTCGCCGAAGGCATTCGTCCTTTCCAAAGGCACCCATCCTTTTCCATACGCCTCTCTCGAATAACAAAAACATGTTTATTAGGATGAAGATGAAAAGAAAAATCTCAGGAAATTTTTTAAGTCGCAGAAATCGCATTAATAGGCGTTCCAGAATTCCCCTTTATAAATTCTGCACATACTTCAACTAACTCATACGCGAACTTTTCATATTTACGATCGCGCGATGTTTTCGGTCTCCTTCCGTCAAAAATCTACTTCGCTTGTCATAGGAAATGGCGAAAATTCGTTCAATTCCGAGAAATAGATTGGCCATTCAAATGTCTGCGTCCTCGGCGGCGTTCGAAGAATGAAGTTGGTTTGATGAATGGTAAAATTTATGACTTGTTATATCACACATAGCTTATACGCTGAATACAACGCCGCGAGTTCCGTGGAAGGCGTCACTGGAATCGTGAAATAAATTTTAAGAGGAAATATTGAGAACATGCATACTTTTTCCTTCAAATGAAAAATTGGCACATAATTCCAAGCAATAAACGTAATATGTCATTCTTATAAAAATGCGCTCACATAGTGTTATTTTATATACAGAAAAAAATAAATTTTCTAATCGTAATAATCGGAATTCATCCCTTCATATGCGCCATCTATGCAAATATATATTTCCTGCATTCAATATGAGGAGTAAATACTTTTTTTAGTATTTATTTTATATCTAAAATTGTATTTCATCTATCTCTCTATTATTAATTCTCTAACGTAATTGCCCGTCAATATGACGGGATATCTTTAGTTAACCTTAAAATAGTTACCTCCCTCCCCCCCTCTCTCTCTCTCCCTATATCTCTCCACCTCCCTTTCACCCTCTCCTTACCTTCTCTCCCTCCCTCCTACCGTTCTCTCTCCCTCCTCCCTCCCTCTCTCTCTCTTAAATGTAAGAAGGGACTATATAGTCTCAATTTTGCTCTCAATAAAGTCGTTTGCCTGTCTGTCATCCTCTCTCCCTCCTCTCTCTCCCTATCTTGTATTAAAAGCATTCAAAGCACGCTTACACCCATAAGGACTGATTTAACAATAGGATTTTGAGGTCTAACAATATAATTAGTCACCATGGCAACATTCCGTTAAAATGGCAATATTTCCATAAAATATGTGAATTAAACGTTTAACATGGGGCAAAAAAAATGAACAGAATAAGAAACTTTATAATTTTTTCTTGAAAATGGTTCAAATACGAAGTTCGTAGGTTAATTCCTTCTAATTTAAATTTCCAAATGAATAAAAGCCTGCACGTCGAAAAATCGCGTTTTACATGTTAAGTGATGGGAAATGGAAATGCCTCCATTGGAGTCGAACCAAGGAATTTTTTCGCGATTTAAATTCGTCATCACCTGAAAAGGTGTTAATCAAGCCAAATTTCGAGTTTCTATCTTCATTACTTCTCGAGTTATTAGCGTTTAAGTTAGCGTTATAGACAGAGAAAAGTTAGCGTTATAGACAGAGAATTGCTTTTTATTATATAAGATAGTTCGGTGATTTATAAATCATAACGATAAAATTAAACCTAAAAAGGACACTAAAGAAAGTTATTTGAAAATTTGCCATGGAAGTTTTTGGAATTCCGTCATGCCCCTCTAACCAACAATCACTCCGAATTTCCGCACACAAACATATATTAAAATTACCCTATAAATAAGGATAAGGTGACTTCCACTGTTAATTGTTAGAGTTTTCACGACGAACAGTTGGACGATCCAACAGGGTTCACATATTGTTGGACTGCAATTTAAAATCAAATGCTTCATTACTGCAGATCAAGGACGATACCTTCGAGAGATTTGTTTTAATTCTGCTCCTTCTGAGCGACATAACCGCATATTCTCATTGTCTCTCTTTCGATCCCCACGCTTGTAATTAACTGTAGTTTCTGCAATATTCTTTAATTTACGTAAAAGACTGTGATTAAACTATTGCCCCAAAAATACAAAGGAAGAAAAATTATGCAAAGAAAAAATGTGAGGGTAATTCATTCTTTCCCTTAGCCCTATTTCTCTCATAAGTTTCTAATATCTGTATTCTCGGTTTATATGCTCGCATCGCTTTCCAGAAACTTATCTCTTATGAATATGGAGGGACTACTGCGTGTATATATGTATGTGCGTGGATTTGTTTATATTTATAAAGAGGGAGATTTCTATTTTTATATTGGCATAACACTCTATAAGAATACTGTACGTACATATGAATTTTTAGGCGCGTTTCGCTTACAGCGTGAGCGCCTATTATCGTCGGTCGGTCCGTCCGTCCGCATGTTCGTTCTCGGCTTCTACGGAACGGATTTTCATCAAATTTGATATTAAGGACTCACAATCAAACATAAGAAGAAAATCGCAAAAATGAATCTCGTACGTCAATCAGGGGTACCACTTTACTGGTGACAAAAAATGAAATTTTCGTCATATCTCGTAAAGTATTGCTCATAGCAAACTATTATTCAAATAAAAGTTGTAGAAATGGTAAAGAAGAGTATTTTCTTTTCTACACATTTTTATCATAGAATTAGCCGTTATCGATAAAATCAAACAAAAACGTCTTAAATTGAGTTGAACTTAGAAAATTTCTTGCATGGTTACTTCATTGTTGCTAACATAAACAATCTCGCAAACAAACGTTTAATTTCCTTGTGTGTGCATGTAATATTATTAAATAGGAAGAAAGTGGATTATTTATGATGAAGAAAAGAATTTTAAAACGCAATTTCCCTTACGTACAGGTACATACTAATTTCTTTCTAATATTCCATTGCACGAAACGCGCCCATTTGTGATACGTTGTACACTTTCCTAACTTGTTATTAAGGGCATGGGGAAATCGCCAGAACGACGAGGCTCCAAAAGGAGCAATATAGTCTCCCGAATTACAAAGGAAAATTTATAGCTTTTCAAGCACTCGATTTTGACGCCAAATCAGACTTGTAATGAAGTTGAATCCTTTGTCCTGACATTCGCAGAACTGCAAACAAGAGAAACGCACAGCGTCACGTTTAGTGATGTAAATGAATTCCGACTGGCAAAAAAATCTACATGGGGAAAGACAGGAAAAATAAAAAAGGACGGACTTCGAGTGCATATGAAACAGTGCATAAAATGAATTCCTAAACAACTCGTATCGAATTCCTTTCGGTATTATCACTATGGAAACGATAGAGCCGCAGGAAAAGACAAAGTCAACGGATTATCGTACCAATTGTATTATGCCCAATCAAGCTGTGAAAACAAGGAATTGGACTGGACAAATGTGATGGTAATGAAAGACTCGGAATTATAACCTGATAACTTAAAAAATTGGGAGGTTTCGACGGCAAACTTTTAAAATTTTCTATTTCACCCCGGACAAATTTATAAATGAATTGCACGAGCACAATGATACTGATCAAAAACCTGATATTCAAAAAGGATCAAAATATTTTCAAATAAAATATTTCGGAGTATATAATACATGCGCATTTTAGGGACAGTCTATTTCAACGTTTTCTTCGCGTTTGGCTCATTTTCTAAAATAAAAGAATACGTAAAAATTTGAAAATAAAACAGATAACGAAACTTTACAAAGTCTCTCGGGGTACCAGGAGAATTCTTTATTACACATACTCCGAGGAATAATTCGTGTTTTACCGATTTATTCGCTTCGGCTACACTTTCTCACACCATATACTCACTAAAGAAGAAGAATAGTAAAAGCATTATCATAGTAGGAGGAGACTTCAATCTACCCTCGATAAATTGGCAGAGTTGTAGCTTCATACTATCCGGTAGGAATCGCGAGTCATGCGAAGCGCTAATAGACCTCTCCAATAAACATTCCCTTATCCAGGTAGTCAAAAAACCTACGAGAGCGAACAATATATTAGATTTACTAGCAGTTAACATCCCCGAGCGTGTTTCCGAAGTAACTGTTGAAGAAGGAATCAGTGATCACCAATCAGTTCGAGTACTTTTGGATATAGCTGTCGCAAAATATCGCAAGCCTAAGCGAAAAGTGTACATGTATAAAAATGCTAACTTTGAGGATTTTAAAGATAAACTCATCAAGGATTACGGCGATTTCAGCAAATCGACAACCCCAAAAACGTTGAGGAAACTTAGAAAGCATTTCTATCAGAAGTTAGAATGGGTATTAATACGTATATTCCAAGTAAATTTAATAGCGATAACGGGGAACCAAGGTGGTATGATCGGCAGGTTAGGTGTGCCCTCAGACACCAAAGAAAGCATCACTCCAAATTTAAACGCATCAATAACTGTAAGTCACAGGAGGAAGTAATTTCAATTTCACCTAAGTACAGAGATTGTCGGACTAAGACCAAAAAGGTTATGCGCAAAGCACTAAAGGACTTCAAGAAAAAGACTCTTAGTGAACATCTAAGTGAAAATCCCAAATGCTTTTGGTCATATGTTAGAGAAGTTCAAGGTCGACGACCAACCGTAGCCCCGTTAATAAACGACCAAGGAGAGGTAGTTAGCGATAGCACAGATAAAGGAAATTTGTTAAACTTATTTTTTCAGAGCGTATTCACTAACCGAAGACGTGAGAGCGAAGGTCGTGGCGCCCGAACCAGGCAAGGAAAAAATGAAGAATATAGTTATATCAGCGAAAGGGATAGCTCAACAGCTTAAAAATATCAAGTCAAATAAATCTCCGGGTCCAGAAGAGATACCAGCTAGAGTATTCAAAGAGTTAGCACTAGAAATAGCACCTTATCTCGAAATAGTTCTCAGTAAGTCACTTAGTCATGTCGTTGTACCTAAGGAATGGAAATTAGCCTTTATAACGCCGTTACACAAAGGTGGGAAAAAGAGGACAGAGAAAATTACAGGCCAATTTCGCTTACCTCCCTATCTTGCAAGGTTCTCGAGAACATTATCGTTAGCTCCGTGATGGACTTCTTAGATAGTCAGAACTTGCTAAGTAAATATCAGCATGGCTTCAGGAAGACGAGATCTTGTGAAACACAGCTTGCTCTGTTCGTTCACGATATACTAAGATCAGGAGACCGTAAAGAAAGTGTGCTTCTGAAGTATTACATTTTAAAACGTAAACGCGAAGATAACAGAAAGGGAAAGAGAAGAGGAACGCACGTAATTTATAGAGATCGCCTCTTTTGCACTTCAGAAATTATAGTTTCCGCATAATCCATTTTCTAAAAAGGAAGCACTCGGAAAGAAGACAGACTTGCGCTCCGCGCCCGCTCAGGAAACAAAGTGAGTTTTTCGCTTCCAAATCGCTTCGAAATCGCCCGCTTGACGCACGCTCCTAACGCGTCAAATCGCGCTTACGTGGGACAGGACCATTGGTTACGTTGTTTTGTTTTCCTGTTTGACGAAACTCAATCGCTCGCTCGCTCGCGTCGCCTGCACGTGGGACACAGGCTAAGACTCAGTTAGATGCGGTTTTCCTCGACTTCAAGAAGGCTTTAGATAAAGTTCCGCACAGTAAGTTAGTGAAGAAATTAAATGACTGTGGAATTAATCGAAAGATAATCGAGTGGATCAGGGACTTTCTTAATGAGCGTGAACAAATAGTAGTTATAGATGGATTTAAATCAGATTCAGTCAGAGTAGCTTCAGGCGTTCCACAGGGAAGTGTAATCGGCCCCCTACTATTCCTTTTATATATAAACGACTTAGATAAGGTTATTAAAAGTAAAATCAAGTTACTCGCGGATGATACAGTAGTTTACAGAGAGATTAACAGTCCTAATGATCAATTATTACTTTCTGACGACTTAAATGCAATTCTCGAGTGGTGTAAAGAGTGGCAGTTAGAACTGAACTTAGGAAAGTGTTCCTTTATGAGATTCTGGGGAAACAAAAACATTGACACGACGAATTACAGTTGAAGGCGTCCAGCTAAAACTAGCCGATTCCGTCAAATACTTAGGCGTTACTTTAACAAGAAACCTCTCGTGGGATGTGCACATACGAAATATATGCGGGAAGGCTAAACAGAAACTAGGATTCATCAAACGCATAGTATGTAAAAGTGAGGAAAAAGTCAAAGAGACATGTTACTTCTCGTTAGTAAGACCGCTATTAGAGTACGCGTCGAGCATATGGGATCCGTACGTGAAAGGATCAATCTCAGAGTTAGAAAGAGTGCAGCGAAAAGCCGCTAGATTCGTCAAAAATTGTTACGATAGAAATAAAAGTGTTACAAGCTTGATACAGGACTTAGGATGGGAATCACTAATTGAGCGCCGATCACGCTCTAGGTTTAAACTTCTTGAAAGATTTAGAACGCATATATTCTCCAGCGATGTCGAAGAAATAATAAGAGCGCCAACTTATATTGGTAGAATGGACCATCCTCGTAAAATAAGAGAGATAGCCTATAGGACTGAGAGGTACAAAGGCTCGTTTTTCCCTAGAACGAAAGCTGAGCAGAACAGAAGTTACGATAAGAAATCATCCAACGTACTATTCATTATTATGCGCTTTCCCTTGGTGCTATTGCACCCCCTGCCACACACCATTGCGGTGGTTTGCAGGGTGAACTGTAGATATAGATAGATATAGACACTGAAATACGCTTCTTAGCCCTTCCTTTCGATCTGCGGAATTCATTCATCCAAGGGAAAATAAAGTGCCACGTCGTCTAATCGTACATCAAAAGTAGGTTGGTGTCAATTTATGCAACAAGGTAAACAAAAAGTAAGTGCCGTATTATCTAATTGTAAGGGCATAACGAAAATGGATAGCCTCTAGAGTTAGCAGCTTACAGTGCTGATAATGGAAAATTATTCATTGCAACCATCTGATGCGGAATGGGACAAGTGGCCGCGGCCGACTGGGCGCGATCAACTGGTCGCGGCCGACTGGACGCCAAGCCAACTGGGCGCAGAGCCAACTCGCCGCAGAGACTAATGAAAGTTTGCTATTAGGTACAGACTGTATTAGTATATGATAATATAATTAATTTATTTCAGCGAATGCTATGGGTTGTTAATCATTAGAAATCTCAGTTGACAGTGAAAAAGTTATTGTTGCGTAAATCCTCAAAAATTCATAAAAATCCAATAAAAATGTTATGAGTTATGAGCTTTTATGAGCTTTTATATAATTTTTGCAACTTCCGCGCTTGCATTTCCAATTTTTTAAAATCTCCTTCGGTCTCACAGGTGGGATTTGGTTAAATGTTCCGGACTTGAGGGGTTAAACCTCAATTGTAAGTCTGTATTATTTAATATATCAAAATATTTTAAAGATGTCTGTAATAAATATTTTACTATCAAGTGTGTATATGTTATAAATAGTCACCTCATATTGTATACCAGAGCTGCAAACCGAAACGAACCACCCTAAAATTTGAAGTGGTTTGGAACTCTGGTGTATACTATTACGGCTTGCGAGAGTATCCCTAGATGAGGATTTTAAAAAACACGAGAATGCGTAGCTTTCAGAATTCCTGCTACAGAATTCGGCTATTAATTTTTGGCCGGTATGCTGCTAAGTAGCGTAGCGTAGAGACGCTTTCCGTTCCACTAAAATTTGAAGTTAAATCAAATGTTTTTAAAAAGCGTTGGCAAATATTAAAAGGAAGAAAATCCATGAAATTTTAGAGGCAAAAAAAGGAAAAACTCTTCGCTCTCTTCTGTAATGAAGATTGATCGAAATCATTAAATTCCATACGTCGTACCTCTACTGGGAAGTATATAATTTGATTTCGTTTAATTTACTTGTCCTTTTCTGAAATGGTTTGGTATTAAACATGTGAATTATTTGAAGGCCATATTTTCAGAAGTGTCGCATATTCATTTTCAAAAGATGTTTAAAAATACGTATATAATTTAAGGACAAAGACACTAATTTCACAAAACCATGGATTTTGGTACTCGAAGACTAAAATTCATGCATGATAAGCATTTTTATCCTATAGTTAAGATAATATAATTTCAAAATCCAACCATAATTCCTGAAGTGTTCAATAGCCTCATGGCATGTTAGATTAAAAATATATCTTATATAAGGGACACCAAATTTGAAACCCTCGATATGCTCGTTTATACCTTTAAAATATTTTTAACTAAAGATATTTAAAAAAAGAAATTCACATTTGAAGTAGACCAAAGACGCAGAAACTTTGTGAAATCGCAACTTTATTAAAATTTAATTCACTATAATTTAAAGCATCTTCGTAGTAACTTCCACAAAATAACAAAATTATACGACTGTAATTTAAGCTCATCAGGTAAAGATGATTTGATGATTTCATTATTTGATGGAATTTTGTCCTTAAGTTATTTTACATTTTTGTGAATTCATTTCATGAAATTCCTAATTGATTTCCCTAAAGTTATATATGCTTTAATTTCCTCTTTGGCCTGTAAGAATCTCGTACGCTGTTGAGTTAACTATGCCTGGAGCAATATCTTTTCTCGCTATTGTTGCGTCAGCTTAATTTCGTCCAGTAACCATTTTACTGCCGAAATATCCTTCGCAAGTCTATGTTATTTTGCGGAAGATTTGGGGGCCCGAAATCACCTGACCTGGATGGAATTGACCACTTAAATCTGAAATCCTTTCGCTTCGTAGAGTGACGAGATTGGTTTTCAACTTCCTGTCAATGTGACTTTCATTACGGTCAACCGAGTGAGGTTTCGTGCACTAGTACGCTCAGGAAGTAGTCGCTATTTTTTTACTCTCCGCGGTAACCAGGGCGTGAGTAAGGCAAATCGAAATGTTTTGATTGCCCGCCTATCTTCCGACCATTGGGTACAGTATATGGGCGTGACGTGCGAGTAACACGAGGTTTACGACTGGGAAGGCCTAGAAATGCATTCTTTGTTTGAAAGGCTTCCAAATGAGCCGTTGTGTTCTCAATGTATTAACCGTCCCACAGGAAACATTTACATACGATAAACGCAGCGCCGAATGAGTGAAATAAGCCCTCTCTTATCAAAATGTCTCAAACACCTCCAGACACCTTCTAGTGATAAAATCAGAAAATTACGTCTAATAATAAGACACGTTGTTACTTGGTGGTAGTAAAAACACTATATTTCCGTATCACAAAACCTCAAAAAATATCTTAAGTTTACCCGTGTTATATAGTAATAATTTTAGTCGCAGAATAATAATTCGACGAGAGCGTGACAGGGAACTTATACACCTCCCCCTCCGCACCCTCCAGGATTCGAAAAAAAAACCTCGCCATTAGATTGAATAATTTCGCCCATCTTTAAAGACATTCAGCAATTTTTAAAAGCGCGAGACGCTTGTTCTTCGGAAGAAAAACTTCGCAGGGTACGTCAGAACTTCGGTCAAAATGGATTTCACTCCGCGGATAAATCAGGAGGCTTTCATTTTTGACGCACGCCCGTTGATTTCGTTATCTCCGACGAGAAGGAACGAAACAACGTTGAAAGTCTGGGATTCTCTCGAAAGGTAAATCCAGATAAGGTCGCCTCACCTTATTTTTTTCCAAAAGTTCCTTCTGAAACCGTTCCCTTTAAAGGTAAAAAGCCAATCTAAAATTGTGTTACCTCGAGGGTTTGAGAGAGGTGAACCAAAAAGGGAATCTATCACTCGCTTCGTTACTAGCCTTAAGTCGATTTCCTTGGCGAACATTTAACTTTTCTTTTTTTTTCAAACGCGCGTACATCCATGCTCCGAGGGGAAAAAATAAAGCTCCGAAAGGTTTGATTGGATATTGCTGCTTCGAGGAGGAATAAAAAAAAAAGGATTTAACAAGCCGAGACCTAGACCACTAGGGAAAAGACGGGGAGATAGGGTTGGGGGAAGGTGGTAAAAGAAACGACTATAACACCGAGAAGGTTATAAGATTCTCTCTATTCCTTCTCACTCACGCACAAGAGCGCAATATTCTCACAGAGCCTTGGGATTCTTGATTATTCCATAAAATACTCTGTTTACGTAAGGTCTTCGTCGATCCCAGAGGGTAGAGGGAGACTATGAGAAAAAAAAAGAGGAAGAATGATGGGGAGGAGAAGGATGATATATAGAGACTACATAATGAAATACGGAGCATAATGGAGAAATGCGAGGAAAAGAATGAAGAGTAACGCGAAAAGAAGAGAAACTGAGAGAATTTAACGAAAAGGTATCAAAATGAGTGAGATGTGAGTATAGGTTAATCGTCGTATATGTTAATAAAAGAGGAATGAAAAGGCAAAGACAATCGTGTTTATTCGGGCGAAATTCAGAATATGTAATCTATTCATACATTTAATCCTTCGCCACAAGACGTACGCTATATTTTAGCATTTAAATATTTACGTCAATAGGTCATAAAGACACATAAAACCACTTGAAATTTAGACGCTTAAACAACAACAAAATGGTGCACGAAAATGCATAGGTCGAATCGTAAAATAAAGTCGTGAGAATGAGGGTTGCGGGGTAAAAAATTCGGGTGATCATGCGTACGCCTCACAGTTTAAAAACATCTCATTTCAGGTTAAACAGAATAGGGAAATGGGCGAGCCGTTTACGTAAAAGTTTAAAAGAAAAAGAAAGACAAAGGGATACTGAGAAAAGGCTACATTAATGAAAAGTAACGAGGAAGTGAAAACCGGAGAACGACATTAGGTGAGAGTAAGAGAAACGGGATGTTTAGAAAGGCAACATAATGTAAGAATTAGTGACAGAGAGAGAGAGACAGAGGGAGAAAGGAAAAGAGATTGTACTTTGAGCGCAGCAGGTTGGAAATGTAAGCAGAGGTGGATAAGAGGCACAGAGCAAGAAAGAGGAATGAAATAAGAAACAGAGGGATAACAAATAACAAGATTTAGAGGGAGAAAGGAGAAAGAAATGAGAGGGATAAATAAGACGATAGCGAGAAACGCATGAGAAGACACGAAAAGGAGAGAGAAAAGAAGAGGGAGAGAAAGATGAATGCATTGAAAAGACAGGAAGGACTTAAGAGGTTTAAAATAATGAGAGAAGGATTAGAACGAAAGAAGAAAACAAACGACAAGTTTGAGAGGGGCAGAGAGAGAAGAGAAAGATGGATGTAATAGAAAGGGAGATATAACATAACACCTTAGAAGAATGAGAGAAGAAGGATGAAGAAAGAACGAGAGAGATACAGTGTTACAGCAGGAATAAGAACTTAAGGATACGAGAAAGGCGGACGAGAGAGATAGAAGAGAAGACAAATACACGCAGAGAACGAAGAGAGAAGGGTGAGAGAATTAGCGAGAGGAAGGAGCCGTACGAGCGATAAGGCAACCGGGGGGCGTAAAGGCATAAAGGGAGAAAGAGATGATGTAATTAAGGTCGACGAATGAAAGTGAAGGGCAGTGACGGAGTAAAAGGAGAGACGGCGAGGGAGAGAGATAAGAGAATTCGCGGTGAAAATAAAGAGCAAGAGGTAGCAGTGAGAGAGGAAAGAAGAAATGGTATCCGTAAGGGTGTCGAAAAAATAAAGGTATAAAAAGGAGTAGCGTCAAGATATGTTTGTTGAAACGAATCCCGTAAGAGATGGCTACTTTGAGTGGTGGATTCATTGTACGGACGATCCAGAAATAGAAAGGGGAGATTTTAAGATCGAAAAATGTCTGGGGGGTTATTTTCTGTCGTGATTTTTTTGGCGTAATTTTTTGCATCTCTGTGGAATAATTATATATTACATCGGGGCGGGAACATCGGAGGTTACCAGGAATTGACCATATTTCCATGGATTCGTGCTTTGGCGCTCACGTTCATTTTAGAATTTGTGAATTCGCTCGCAGTCGACAAATTTTCCTTTTTTCAGATGGTCAGACAATAACAAATTAAAAAGGCTTAGTATGCACCACTGTAAATTGCATAAATTATTTAAAATAATATTTCTTTCTTAACTGATTGAATAACATTACCTTTTCATTTTATAAAGCAAAAAAATTTCCGTTTTCTTGCAATAAAAAACCAAATGTCTATGTAATTATTTGCTAAATAACAGTACATACTTCGTCAACAATGCGAAACGACTAATTCATGAAATGAACTATTCCTTTCTGCAGTAAAATTTCATCAAAAGAAATCAGTAATAACCTCGATAACACCGCTGAGAAATGCAATCAATAATAAAAAAAATAGTAGTTGTTCGGAAAATTACTGGTATGTGGATTTTGAATCCATATTTTGATTTAATTGTTCCATTTGTAATAAAACGTTATTTTAATCAGCGAACGATTTTTACAAAAAAAAACGCTTTCGTCGGAAAAGTTCGGAATATTTACTTGTTCACTGAAACACATTACTTATACGCTTAAAGCTTACCTACAGGAAGGCAATATTTTAATGTGCACATAAATGAAAAATTTTATTTTTAACTCCTAGCTCAGCCTTTATTTCTCCGAAGATGAAAAGCGTTCTTATGAAAGTCTATAGCAATCATCTCCGTCAAAAAAGACGCTCTTTAAGTAACGGAAGTTCCTGCGCGTTATTTCGAAAAGATATTTAAAAACTAGGCATTTTTAAATATTCTATTTCCTACTTTGAAATTTAATATTTATGTCAAAAAACTAGGGATATCTTTCCGTAAATATGAATTTTATTCATCATTATTTTGCAATTTGTTTCCTTTTTGGTCCTTTGTGACCTAAATTCAGCATTAATAAGTAATGCTTCCTTCCTCTCCTTCGAGTAAACGCCTTTCAATCATTTTAACGCTTTTTCATTAAAACTTCAAATCCTTAAAAGCTTTATATTTAATATTAATTTGATCGTATAAATAATTTAATTATTTTATTTTTCAATCCATTACACCTTCTGCTTTATGGATATAACATATACATTTTTATCCTAGGCAAATATGGACTTACTAGCATAATTTCCAGTACGTGCGTGATTCAAGTATTAAGTGAAAATAAAATTTAATGATATGCACTAAAAGGAATCTAATAAAAATAAAATCCACATAATTAAATGTACTAGAGAGTAAATATAGTTATGGGTATATAAAAGTTTTGTGGCAAAGAAATGTTAACGAAGATTAATTCGTCAGCTGATAAACGACTTGAAAGGGAAAGAGAATTATCAGGACATTAAGATGACTGCAAGAACCAGGTTTAACCACCATTAAGACTCACGGACCTGCCTACGGACAGACTACATCTGATGATGATTCGTTAAACATATTCAATTAATCTAATAGAATTTGGATACATAAAGAAATAACCTATTATATAATGCCAGCAACTTAGTTCGTACCTTATAATATGGCAGATACGTGTGATGGGGTTGTTTTAAATATACACATTGAAAATTGCCGACACTAACACAAAATTATTCTCCTGCATCGGTAGGACGACAACCTTGATTTATATTATTTTAATTCGAGAAGTTATTTTAAAAGATTCAATAAGGAGTTGAATAAACATTACAATACATTTACCCCAACTACATTATTTCATGTGAAAAAATGGAATAAAAATATTTTAAATGTCTTTGATGAGATATCCAGCTTGGGAATTCTTTGGAAAATTAAAACAAAAGGAAGCTTGAATGTAATTATACAAACGGACGTCGCACTAACTGTGAGAAAACAAAATGTAAGCATCGAGGATTCTGGAATTGAGTGTCTCTAGAGAAGAACGAAAAAGTGTAAATAAGGAATTCAGAGCAGCAAAATGGGTGAAGATGAGAAATGACGGTAGAGAAGCTGTAAGTAATGTAGCGTGTGTGGTAAACTTTACTGAGCTCTTGTGTTTGGATAATTTAACAAAATGGACGTATACCTTCTTTATGTGATAATTTAAAACGTAAAGCTTAAGGAAGACGGCGTGTGCTCCAACGATGAAAAAACATCAAATAAATAATCGAAAGAATGAAAAAGAGAAAGAGGTGATTTGACTTATTGATCTATTTTCTGGAGATGTAAAGACATTGTTTAAGAACTACGTATATGGAATGCTCTGCTTCGCGTAGGCTAATGATTTTTTGAAAGAGCCATAAAAAAGAATTCGTGAAGTTTATCAAAGCGAAAAAGTTTCACCTTCCCAATTGATTGAAGAGATTTAAAGTCTGTAACGCAGACGCTAAAGATCCATAAGGGATTTCATTATTTTATTTATATATATATATAATAATGAAATCTCTTATGGATCTTTAGCGTCTGCGTTACATATATATATATATATATTATATATATATATATAAATAAAATAATGAAATCCCTTATGGATCTTTAGCGTCTGCGTTACAGACTTTAAATCTCTTCAATCAATTGGGAAGGTGAAACTTTTTCGCTTTGATAAACTAAACTATATATATATATATAATCTTTGGAGTTGAAAGTTTCGTCATTACATCTTTTTCAAATTTATGTTTTTTAAGTATCAATTCAAACTAGGAAAAATACAAATTTTACGAAGATTTTCTTTATTTGGCACAAATAATGTTACTACTGTTTTTCTATTACCTAAATTATTTTCAGAAGGTGCAAAAAATATAAAGCTGAACGGTTGAATTAAAATGAAGAGATAGATAGACGCACGAGAAAATAGACAAAATGTGAGCAATATTTTTAAAAATCTTTCCTTAAAATTAAAATGGAAGCAGAAAAAACTTAGAAGCATAAGAGATTACAAACTGTTTCGTAACGTAAATGTGAATTTTGATCAAGTTTATAAGAAAAAGAATGAGAGGGATGTCTTAAGAGTTCGAAATTAAGGCTTACGAAACAAAATCGTAACAGCTTTGGATAATCGCGCATGGATAGGTGGGTAAGTAATGACAGGGCTTATTCGGATATATGTATATATATATTTACAGAGAGAGTTGATGTTGAAAACCCCTCGGCTATCTGTCGAGATTAGATTCGTGAAATATAATCTAAAAGAGCATTAGAGCTGTAATTTTGCACGTGTACATGGAAAATCCAAGTAATGGTAGAGATAGGTTAACATCTCTATTTCTATATATTCTACATTCCTTTACTTAATTAAAATCTTTCCCATCCTCTTTCATACATTTCTTTTTTCGACCTTCCAACCTTCCTCTCCTCCATTCATGTATATCCATTTGTTCTAGATTTAAAATATTTTATCTTTTTACGAGCGGCAGAAATGATGGATTGGAGTTACGAACATGGCTCTGGCAGGGAACATGTTCTATTCTTTCATAACTCGTTCTTTTATGTAGAAATTATTATTAACTTTCAGAGATATTCGAAAACGCTAGTTCCGACCCAGTTATACCATCAAGCGCATAGGGTATTTCTGTGTATAGACCAAGAATACTTTTGAATATGCATTTTTTAAAGGCTTTACTGAGAGACTTTTCCGAAGATACCGTACGAAAAGGATCTTGTCTTCCGCGTAGCTAGAAAAGTTTCTGTAAGGTTTTATCAAATTTTAATTATTTTATTTTAAATTTTCACATATTGAAGTATGTCGCTCTATCGTTTCTACATTCTTTATAATGAACTTGACAGGAACTGTAAATAAATTTGAACTGACAATGAGTAAAATTCCATCACTTGTCTGTAAACCTTCAGTCACTTTATGTATCAATATCCATATCAATGTAGAGTTTCTATCAAGTAAACAGCAATATTCTGCCTGTTTTAATTATAATATTGCCAAAAACAATTCAAATTTGAATGTATTATTCTGTTTTTTATAATCGCGCTAATATCACCATAGACTTATATCGATGAAAAAGTTAGATGAAAAGGAACCAGAATGTAGTAATATTATGTAGTTACATTACTTCATGAGAACTTTCTCTTGGTTTCGTTATTGAGCATCTGTAGCCAAAGAAGTTATACATGTCTATATTAACTTAAACATGCTATATAATATTTCTAAAAGGAATAAAGGCCGAGAGCTGTGTCCCGCTTATAAATCTTTTTGATTTTTTTGTTGTGAAGAAGAAATTAATTCGTTGTACCAAATTATCCCATCCAATAAATTAATTCCATCCATGTATATCGTAGAACGTGCACTCATTTCTATTAAACAGAATTCGAAAAAGGTCAAAGGATGCCGGAAATTTTTTAATTTGGTTTTCGAGGGTTAAAGTAGGAAGCCTCATTTTTCACATTTTCTATGGAATATCTCACAAATATTTCATATCCAGGCTGCCGCCTCGGGCGATAAATTTCGCGGACGAGTTTCAGTGCGAATATAAATAATACATATAATAATTGATGTAGATCTTATTACCTAGCGCGAAGTATAACACCGAGGATGAGAAGCTGTAAATTTCTTGCGTTCCTATTTTTTTCGCATAATGCTCTCGGACGCCAAATGGATTTGCTCGCAGTATTTCCTTTTCACTTGACCTAAATGACGGACTTGGCAACGAACCAAAGTGGCTTCTCGCCGACGCTTGTATAAGCGGCAAGGAAGGTGCGGATGAGAAAATTATGGGTCCGAGATAGGTGGGGGCCAAAAAGCTGTATTTAACCAGGGATAGACGCCAAAATATTCCAATAAAAGAACAACGGGTGAACATTCCCTTTTAATGGTAGCAGTCGGGCTTGATTTATTGGAAGAGGTAAAGCATTTACTATGTAGAAGACGGACGCTAATTAAATAAAGCGTTAAGAGAATAGATACAAATAACTCATTTTATATACACGAGAGTTTCCTTTCGTAAAAAACAATGTTGCTGAAATTGTGTCTTCTTCCAGCATAATTATGTGGATAAATGTCTCTGAGATTAATGAGTTAATTCAATTGATTAACGCTCGAATGACTACTTCGATGCTTTTATTTAAATTTAAAATGATAAAATCGCCCAAAATATGCTTATTAATAAACAATACCGAGATAACGACGTATTTTACCATTTAATTTGTGAACAACTTTCTATCAAGAAAGAATTACTTCAATCGCAATTGCTTATACGCAAGGTTTCGCAAAATATACCAAAAAGAAAGTTTAATATTTTTTATTGTTTGAGAAGACGAAATTTAAAATATCTTCTGAAGGATTTAAGTTTTATTTAATTGAGATCTTTCCACGTGTGTTTCATCGATAACTATAATCAGTTTAATTCTGCGTTCAAATTCTGATAACACATTTTCCAATAAAGCTGTAGGGATGAATAAGACGGATTCAAAGATTAAAACTTTTAGTTTCTCGATGTATTTTCATTTTCCATGGTTGACTTCTGCTTTCATAAATCCCCACGCATAGTAATTTAAAGGGGTTAAATCGGGGTAACGAGAGGCTATTTTCTGTCTTCTTTTATCAATCCAACGTTCAGGAAGGAACGCGGAGGTGCTCCATCCTGCTGGAAAATAGCTCGTTATAAAAGGCAGGGAGTACGTATTTTGCAATTGCGGGGGAAAAATCCCTTTTAGCACAAATTGTCGGTCGCAGTTTGCTCTTCAAAAAATAACGTGACAATGACCACAGCAATGTTAACATGAAAAGCAATAATGAATGCTGTAAGTAGTAACAATGACCGTATTATTATTAAAACTTGGAGGCCTTAGGAAGATGTTTTATTTTTAACTTCTTTGTTATCTCAAAGAATTTAAAAGTTATTCAACTTTATATTTGGTATTTGAGACACCATGTTTACATTAATTTTGTGACCTTTTACTACGCATTAAGCCACTTAATCTTCATTCCTTCTTAAAACTTCATATATTTTTGCTCGAAATTTCCCTCTTGCTTCGAAACTTAAAGCACTTAAAGAGTTTACCGACATTTTGAAAAAGCATCGTCGAGCTTTGAAGAGAATATGGTCCCAGAAATTAAACAGGCATCATAATAATTTCAAATAAAGTCTAGTAAATTAAAAACAAGAAAACGAAAAAAGAAATTGCCTGCCCTTGACTCAATAATGAGTATTATCATTTATCATTACTTAATACCACCTTCATTTGCTTATGATTTAAACTTATAATTTGCATTTTTTTACGTTACACAAAAACAAAATTAAACTATTAACTGAATAAAAAACTGGAACCCTAAAGTCAGGAATCATCGCTTAAAAAACAATAGAAGGCCAAAATAAGTACGTCACTTTAGAAATTATTTTATTGGATGATATGCCAATCATTGCAACGCATATTGTATAGTCTTATTTTATGAAGTATCACTACCATATTCTTATTTAAACGAACACACGCGACTATGACTACGCGCTAAGTCAACGGCAACACATTGGACAGAAACTTCAGGAGCAGTATTTTTGGCAATAGAAATTTTCACCCGGACCTAGTCATCGGGCCCATTACCTGTTTTTTTCCCCAGGTTCGGTTCAATTTCATGGATCGTTTCTCGATTCTGAATAATATCGCAATTCACCGCCGTTATGTAATGCGCTGCGCCGTCTAAATTACCTAGCCACTATAGCATTCGATGGCTCTCTCGAAGGATGAAAAGAAAAAAAGAGATAAACCGAAGCCATTTAATAAGACGGCATGATATTACGGAAAGGGTTGTAAGGTAAAAACCATTGCAGCGGTAGCGGTTAAAATAATGCCCGCAGTGACGTTTGCGTCGCCTCTGAAGCCTCAAGGGCGAGATGGTAAGACGCGAATTTAGATCTCGAATGTCAAGGCCAAGCGCAAGGCGAACGTACAATTACCATATCTCCATCTCTGTGGCCTTAACCGCCTCGGAAGAGGCGTAAGAGGGTGGAAGGAGTGCCAAAGGGGAGGTTGGGTAGGGTAAAGAAGGTCTTATAATTCGCGGGTCGGAAGAGTTAACCTCCTCCTAGACGGCAAATACCGCAGAAGGACGCGCTATAGGGCCTTCTGCGCGACACGAGCATAATTCAGCGGTTACGTCTCGTATTTTTAAGTGCAATTGGCGACGAACCACAATCAATCGATGTCTGTCCTCCGTTCGCTCATCTAAATTCCAATAATAAAAACCGCCTAGAGGTATTTTGTAAAGAGAATAATAGGATAAATAAAAATACAGCGTAAGGACGGAAATCCTCCTTCGGAAAAGTTTCCTATCTTTTTTTGCATGAGTATCAAATAATACAAAACAGTTACTCCATAGTTTCATGAAATAAGTAATAAAAAATAAGTAGAATTCCTTTTATAGGTCACGGTTTAACTTCTAGACAAATTTTCAAATTAACTCTATAAGATATTTGTTGGCAAAATTGTAATAGGGGTTTTGTTCTTTTCCTTAGATAAATTCCTACGACAAGTAATAAGAAACACCCTGTAATTAGCTACTTCGTTGTTGAATTAAAAGTTACTAAAGTTTAGCCTGGGAACGGGGCTAATAGTAACATTAAAAGTCGGAAATGCGATGAATTACCCTTTATTTTAAAGTCAACCAGTGTATCAAAAATTTATTATTCGTTTGTTTCGCTTAATTATCTGCATTATCACAGCTACGCTTTCTTGACCGACTTAAAATTATATACACATACCAATTTTTCCATTTAACGAAAAATTAAATTCGCTGTAAATCGTGTCTGGCATTTAATGACAAAATTCACTTTCAAGTCTATGGAAAACAAACAATTAAAAAGCGAGTCACAGATCCCAAAGTTACATAGTTTATCAACGGTCTGTCAACTAGCGCAAAAAGCACCTACTTTATAGTTTTAATTATCATGAGGTCTGTTCAACCGCTTTGTCAACAAAGACTCTTCCTTATTCACTTGTTTCAAAGTGCGGATGAAAAATATGACATTCCATCTCACATTAATATCTGATGTTTTTCTAACATATTCTATCCGCAGAACACAGAACACTGTGGCAGCTACTGTGAATCGTATAAACAACATAAAATGGCGACTGCACGAAAATGTCTCGTCGGGAATTTTATCATATTTATCGCTGACGCTCTTGGAGTTTACGGTATGTTGGGATAGAAACTCTTGCTGGACGGAGCCCTCCCATGAAGTATTTGCTTGCCGAACGCATGGAGAGAAGAGTTTTAGAAAATACAGACCCGTTTGCGCTCGGGAGACACAAAGGAGCTATAATAAGACTCCGGGCGAGTAGCAACGCGGCGTGAGTCGCACATAAATTTTTCCGCGACAAATTTCGTGGATCGCGTGCAAAGGCGGATAGAGACTATGTTTCAAAATAAAGTACTTCCACCTGGTTTCCAAGTGATATAAAGTTCGATTTCGGATCTGTGCGACATCGTTGAGGCGCTCGTGCTGAAAACTGTATAAATGTGACAAAGTGAAATGCTGAATGTTAATTATATTGAATATTCTGGTATAACCCTCTTTAAACGTCGCTCGGTTCAAACACAAATAATAACATTTTTTTTAATTTGAAAAGGTTCATCTATTTAAGTTGTATTTACAGCCCATAAATCAAATAATACGCATGCGTGCTCATTTCCTTATGACGACAGTTAATATAAACAAAAATTTAAAAGGAAGATAAAACAAAACTGAAAATACATTTCATTAATATAGGATCAAAGTAAAATTATCTAAATGAAGAACTTTGTCGATAAGAACAAATATAAAGCCATATCTTATGATAAAATATAGTCTCAATTACTTCTCAATGTAAGCATTTCACCTAATGCCGCATTTTTTTAATGATTAAATTAAACCGGAGTAGAATTTGGGAGAGGTTAACTGGTGCTTTAACCGAAATCATTTCATTCTTTACAAAGCATAAAAGCATTCATGCTTTTGAGAACTTTTTTATAGAAAAAATCATAATGCGCAATCTGTACGTATATTTTGCCATATTTGGTATTCGTGATTGCATAAAAATACAAATTAACATTCGTATTGAAAGAATCTCAGCGCTAAAGAAAATATGTTTGATGCATACTCTTCTAAAAGCTGCGCCATCATGCTTGAACCTGCGATGATTTAAAATTAAACATTCTAAATTAGTCTTGGCGCATATGGAGCCTATAAATGTGACACTTCTTTTTGCAGATTATTGCCACCGCGAATTCATCACTCGTCAGGCGACATTTTAAAAATTCGCAAAGCATATACGCTGGTTAACACCCTTTGATATTAATTATTTAAAATAATATTAACGATATGGAATGTCAATCGCATCATTCCCACTAATTTCAAGTATTTGAACAATTTATTTTTTCTAGCATTTATTCTTTTATTATTTATTTCTGCAATATTTCGTACCCACATCGTTTCCACCATCCAGAGAAAATTTGAAATACTAACTTCACATTTTCCCGATAACTTTTTTAAAATTTCAAAAATAATATACATTAATTCCTTCTGTCACGTCAAATTTCGTTGAATTTAATTGAAATAAAATTGAAATGAGACGTCTGATAAAATACAATTGAGTTCGATTGTTCTTCGCTCGGCACGCACCGGAAAACATTACAAATCGCCCATGGAAATTTTCTCTTTTTTATTCAAAACGATGGAATGATTTTGGTACACGAGCTTTCACAAAATAGAGGATAATATGATACATTTTACCATTTAACAATGCTAGGAATATTGAGGGATGTGAACGAATTGGAGTAATGCAATAATTTGTTACTTTTTTAGTGAATCGAAACACAATTATTTTCAACAAAAGTCACGGAATAAGAATTAACATTAATGACCTCGTCTTTTTAAGCGCATAATATGAATTGCTGTAAGCATGAAAAAATCAATCTACTCAATAAATATTTTTCTGAATATATGTTTCATACAGTATTTATCATACCTTCCACAGTAGAAAAAAACGAACTCTCCAAGATAACACTTTCCAGTCAGGTTCAATCCGGTCTTTACAGAGGGATTTAAAAAAAATGCTTCTAGCTCCCAGTCATGGGTTCGAATCCTGCCGAAATCATTGTCGAATGCGATCGTATTTGTTCCATTTGACCTGATCTACGTAAAACGTCATACACTGCTACAAGTAAGCTAATTTAAAAAATACAAATATAGATACGCGTTCATCTGTCTTTAGCCCCGCGTTTATTTAAACTCAATTCTGCCGGAACGAAAATATCGCTAAGGTTTGAAATAAGTGGGAAATTTGTTCTCTGAAAGAGCTGCATCCATTAGTCTCATTCGGGTTAGTAGCGACAGCTAAACCGAAAGAAATTAAGATTTAATCCCCGACTTCCAAACGATATCACTTTGTAAATTATGTCTTAGAGGGAAAACGAATGACATATGGATCAATTACACGACGGCACGCAACTGAGGGAGAATAACCCATCACGCCAGAATAATAGACTAATAACAGGCCTGACATATTAATCTCCGCCACCGAGGGGGAAGGCGTATGGATATGATAAAGCATTTGTAATCATATAAAGGATAATAAATCGGTAGTTTAAAACTCGTGTTTAATAAAGGCCGGCGAGTAATAATATCTATTGAGTTAAAACTTGAAATACTATGTAGTTTTGTTCCTAATCAAATAAAATGCGCATTAATCGTATGGATAAAAATCTCGTAATAAGGCGGAAAGCTGAAATTTTAATTTATTGTCTAATATGTTAATCAATTTTTAATTGAAGTATATATATTAAAGGATTTAAATTTATCTCATTATTTAAAGATTGTATTAATAAATAACATTTTAATTATATAAAAACTAATAATACATACTAATTTAATAATTTTTAATAAATTAAACTGTAACTGCAATCTCGGAAAAATACTAATAACGGCTAAAAGAATTTTTAAAAACGTCAAATATTAATTCTTCTTCATAAAAGTCACCAGTATTATTCGTGTGTAAATTCTTCAATTTGGGTTGTAAGTCAATTAATCAAGCTCGAATGAAAAAAAGCAATGGCCCTATATTTTAATCCTGAACGCTATAAAACAATCAATTAATTTGACTACCATTGTGGTCACTGAGAAGCAGCTAACAGAATACATATTTCATACATACTGATTCTAACAATAATCAATTTATAAAAATATCACGTCCAGCTTTTAACATTATTCATGAGGCTGTCCATTAGACTTTCAATCCCTATCTATAGTAGCTCACTCCGTAATTTCAATAGTTTCGCGCACTAAGTTAACTATCGTTTTGTGAAAAAATAAGTATAAGCATAATCAGAGGGGTCAAGCGCATATTAAAAATTATTTTACGAAATGAAAAAAAAATTAGTAAAGACTGAAAAGCGGATCATTGCTCTATTAATAATTTATATAGATCAATTGCTATAACAATTGGGATTTTCGACTTTAATTATGGGTATTGGAGTAACCCAATCAGGTGGATTCCAGTGGCAGATTTAGAGATTCTGAGGTCCCTGGCGTAACACTATTGGGGCCCCTGGCGCTAAATTACTGAGGGCCCTGAAATCTAACATAAGTATATACTGAAACCTCACCCTAACGACCATCCCTTTATTTGGCTCCTCGTTTCAATAAAATAAGTATCGCAGTGCAAAAAATAAAATTTCCAAATGACATTTAAAATGAGATATTTAATATTATGAAATTATACATGAAAATATTTTTTCGGGGCCCGTTGGTTCAAGGGGCCCCTGGCGTGCGCCACGTGCAACCCTCCTAAATCCACCACTGGTGGATTCAAGCCATTACGCTAGCTCGATAATTCTATTTCATATTACGCTGTAAATAATTTTTTTTATCTATTCCATTAAAACATCATTTAATAAAATGTAATCGATCACTCGAGGTATTTACTCTGAGGAATACAAATAATGGATAGTGTGACCTTTTTAAGTGCGGATTAAAGCTTCCAAAATCATGTGACAACAAGAGATCAAATGTGTCTGCTGGTGATAATCAGATTCCTGTCTCGAGGAAACTATAAAAATATCGGATCCCTGATATGGAATAATCTAAGTAAAATTTCCTTCCTCTTACATATACAGCGTTCGACCGAACGCGGGAGTGTCTTATATCTATCGAGTTCCTATCGCGTTTGAAAGGCATGCATAAACGTTCTAGTAAGTTTAAAATAACTTTCCGTAAACCTGTGATAAGGAATTTATTTTGTATAGAATTTCTTTTTCTTTGGCGTTGAGTATATTTGTGTTCAGTGGAAGCTATGGCGTATGAATTATTTCCTATACAATTGAAAAAAGTTATTTAAATACATTTATAATTTTTCCATTGTCTAAATTTTATACTTAATATAATTACCAATTTACTGTGATTCTACGCCCGAAAATAAATCTTTCCGTATATTAAAACGATTACATCGTCAGTGCACCCCATCCCTCCATTTGAGGGTATATGAATCATACGTGGTATATTACCCCTCTCGTAATTTGAGCTTCACCAAACACACCTCAATGTATCTGGAAATAACGACGTGACATAGACAAACACAGGAAAAATACTCTCCTAAGCTAAAAGGAAAACACATTACCCTCTCACCCATACAACCCCCGCATCATCTCCGATTCCACCTCCGAAGATCCAAAAGACCTTACCTTAAAATCCTCCCCAATCCCATCCGCCTGTTTCCTGTAAAGGTATCAGTCTTCCGACGGGAAGGCGAAGAGAAGAGGATTGGAGATATCTTTGTCACACCCGGGGAAAACCTCATCCCTGAATTGCACGCGCGCTCGCAGGAGAACACAAAAGACCCGCCTATCCCTATGCTTAGCGCCGCGCAGCGGATAAATCATTATCGTCGAAGAAGCATCAAGGAGGCATCAAAACCGACGCGAAGGGGGAAAAGGAGGGGAGAGGGGGGGAAGGGAAAAGCAGGATTCTCCGTAGAAACGATATCGACAGCTTCCGAAAATAATACCTTTTAAAGGATTTCTTTGCGGTCTGTCCCCCTTTTCTTCCTTTACCGGTGATACGAAATTGGCTTGAGCGGTGACGTCACGCATCGTTTCGAGAGAGAGAGAGGTATAGAGGAAGATAAAGATTAAAAGAGTGAAGGTAGAGAGGAGAAGAAAGAGAGATAAGTTGTGAGAGCGGTAGAGAAAGTGAGAGATACAGTTAAGGGCTATAGAAGTAGCGAAAGTAAGAGAGTGGAAGGGAGAGGGGATAATGGAGAAGGGGAGAGGTAGAGTAAGAGATGGAGGGAGAAAGACGAAGTCATGGAGATGGAGGGAGAAAGACAAAGGAAGACGAAGGAGAAAAGAGGGAGATATAGAGGAGAGAGCGAATGGAGGAGAGGCAGAGAAAGAGAGATGTAAAAACGGAGGGTGACAGAGAGGGGGAAAAGAACGAGGGAGATGGAGGGAGAGAGAAGAAAGGATAGAAAACGAGGGAGAGAGAGAGAGATAAAAAGCGAGGAAAAGAAATTGAGGGATGGATAGAGCGGAGGCAAGAGAGAGAGGACGAAGATTGAGGGAGAGAGGGAGACAGACGGAGGAAGAGGGAGGGAGAGACAGCGAGGAAGGCAAAGTGAAGGATGGGGAAATAGAGAGAACGAAGGAGAGAGGAGGAAGGAGAAAAATTGAGGGAGAGAGTGAGGATAGGTAGATAGATAGATGACTTTATTTTAAGGGCGAAATTGAGACCATAAGAGTGAGGAGAGGAGGACGAGAGGAAAGGAGAGGGATGGAAAGAGAATAGAAATAGAGAGGAGTACATGTGGAGAGAGAGAGAGAGAGAATTTAAGAAGGTAGGATACAGCGGAAAGGAGAAAAAAAAACAGAAAAACGTAAGACGTATTACGCGGAAAGAGGACTTTGAAAGGGACGTACGTACGTATAGGAAATGCGTTACGCCCCCTTGTTTTCTTCACCTTCGTTAAAAATTCGGCGCAGATAAACGAGAGGAAAAGGAAATAAACTCTTTGGCGTCGTGCTTCTTTCTCTGCCTGGACTCGTAACCTCCATCATGTTCCTCAAAAACCAAGGAGCATTTTGGTGTCGCCTTCTCCGGGGAAACCCAACCCAACCCTCAGATCTTTCCCTATGTGATCCATTCATCCCTTTCAGAGAATGTAACCCATGCGGAACAAGCAAGTAAAGTTCTCATACAGTCCTCCCTATATTCCCCTCTTTCCTCCGCTCTAGCCATGCGAGACCGCCTTTTTCCCGGCATAAGTCCCCAACTCCAACCTCTTGCGGCACTATAGGCGCATCCAATTGAATCCCTCCCTCACCCCCTCATCACTCTCCCCATCTCTCTCGCTCTCTCTCTCTCTCTCTCTCTTTCTCTCTCTCTCTTTCTCTCTCTACCTCTCTCTGATTTTCCTTCATTCCGTTCCATCCATCCCACGTTGATGCCCAAATCTCATCCCAGTTTCAACTCCCTTCTCGCAATACCTTTTTTTTCCTTCTTACTTTAACGCGCCGTGGTTTTAATGCGCTCCATGAGGTGATCATAGAAGTGAAGATACTAGGAATGAACAGTACGGTTTGAGGGAAGAGTAGTAATGGAGATTTTCTTGGTTGGATTAAAAGAAGTCGTCAATCACGTGAAGATGAAGAGGCGGAATTTATGAGACGCATATTGGGAGAAGTGAGTGGATGAAGAATCTAGAAGAGGTAAGCCGTTGATAACACACGAGACGCTTCTTCGGAATGCGACGCCCACCACTCAAATTAAAAATTTTTCCTCCTTTGAGAAAGACCACACCTAACGTTCTCATATTCTCTTTCCAATCAAATGCCTCACTATCAATGTTATTTCTTCATCTACCCTTTCATCAATTTTCCAAGTCTTTTGTTAAATAAATCTCTTGCTACATCTTTTATCGTATCCTCTCGTGGCAACACTCCTTAGAAATCCCACCATATCTTTTTATGCCCCCCTCTCCCTCTCCTCCCTCTCTCTCCCCCTCCCTCCCTCTCCCCCCCCCCTCTCTTTTTTATCAATCTATTCCTATTTCATTCCCACGAAACCTCGTCCCTTTCTATTCCAAATTGAGATATTATTCTTCAAAAACGTCGAATTAGGTTTGCACATTTCTACCTTCCACTCTTTCTAAACACAAACTTAGTTTTCGCCACCTGTCACCCTGCGCCGAATTTATCTACTTCCTTTTCGTTTCTCCTTCTCTCTTAACTCAACCCTTCTGAGAGCAGATCCCGCTCTTTAATCCATCCCAACCTTCTATGTTATCTTCATACTTATGCACGACAAATCTCTCTCTCTCCCTATTCTCCCCCCCCCCCCCCCCTCCCCCTCAGCTCTTTATATTCCCACCTCCGTCGCAGCCCTCACAGTTTCAATTTTCTCCCTAAATCCCAAGCCCTTTGCCCAAATTTCTTCTCCCCGCTCTCTTTCCCTTCATGTCTCTGCCTCGTCCCCTCTTTCTTTTCCTTCCCTCTCTACTTTTCTCATTCTCTCCCCGTCTCACTTCTCTAGCTCTCTACCTCTCTCCTGCTCTCTTCTTTCTCTAACTCTCTCTATATACCAAGGCATCCTAAATTGGTGCTCGCTAGCACCGCTGTGTTCTTTGGAAGCCTGATGGTGCTCTTTGACAGCCTGACTGTACTCTTCTACGGCGCCTAATATCCCATCTCTTAGGATCAGTAATTTAATTTATTTATAAACGTATTCAAGATCATTAAGCAGAACTTTAATGTTAGTTGGATTTTATTTATTATCATTACAACTTTTGCGAACAGGTTTCCTTCATTTTTGCTTCATTCGACGGTTAAAACTGTGTACTATGTTATTCTTACGATGTTTACATGTTACACGGTGGAAGTTTTAGATTCAATAAATCCGTTGAAATTCAACGGGCAGTTCTGCTAGTGTGTGTGTGTATGTGTATGTGTATATGTATATATATATTATATATATATATAGGTGTTTTGCCAATTACTATTATCAAAATTAATTTATACAAAGGCAAAAAATTGGTATTATTGGTCATAATTAAAATAATGATGTGTTGAAATGCCATAGAGGAGATACACCCGTGCATTTTGAAAATGTGTTTTAAATGTTAATGCAATAACTAAAATATATTTGTCCAATGACTGAAGTGCAATATGTAAAACTTTAAATATAACTGAGTTAATACAACTTCATTGATGGATTCCTTTAATTAAAGAGGCATAATTTTAGCTAAATAAAGGCTATACATTAGAACTGCCTTGTGGTAAATGCTTAAAAATCGATTAATACGAGATATTTCGAGATATTTATGTTAATCAACTTTTATTACCTATTCGCGTAAACTAAACTATAATTAAAACATATATAAGGGAAATTACTGAAAAAGGAATAATTTTAGCAAAGAAAAAGGCCATCCATTCAGACGTTGAAAGTTCGGGTAATTGGAGTTCCGATAATCGCAAATTTACACTATTTGTGTGGATATTTCTACAGGATTTCCTCTTTTCATCGAATTTTTCTTCCACTATCGTTTCTTCATTTTTTCCTTTTCTCCCTCTACCTCTCACCAAAAACTTCCCAATATGTCTTTAATGCACCGGCCGAAAGACCGATAGATAATCGCATCAATCCTTTTGCGAGGTCATGTGTAATTAACTATCGACATATTACAATATTTTCTTTAAATCTGTGGAAGGAGATATTTTTCCTAAAAAAAATCTCTTCTTGTTCCGCAAACCAAGTTTTCAAATTATTTAGTGTAGCCTGTCTAATCATAAAATAGGAACATTTTGGATTTTAACCCTTAACCAGTGACGTGGATTTTTTGTAACACTATCAGTGACGTGAGGTTGGAGAGAGAGCTGTTTTTGCACTGTTTCTACATTGAGAGGAATTTTTTATTCAATATTTTTATTTTATTCTTGTCTCTTGCACTCAAATGATTATGGATTCATAATTTTTTAAAAATAAAAATTGATTTTTTCGTAATGTTTATATTGTAATTGTATGGTAACGAAAAAAATAACGAAAAATCGCAGTTTTGACAAACTGATAGTTATTTAAAAGTATTTGACAAATAATCAGTGAAATTTAATGATTTCAAACATTGAATGTCTAAACTTATGAAAAAATGTTTAAAATATAACTACAATATGGTTTTGTTGAAAATTGAAAGAGTTGAATAAGGTATATTTTTTCAGAAAAAATCCCTTACCCTTCAATCTTTTTAGTTCTCAAAAGATAAAAATTTTCGGTAACTGATTTTTTGTTAGAAGATTTAAAAATATATCTCTATGAATGATTTTATCATTTAAATAAATATACAGAGTGATCGTATTAAATGATATCTCAGAATTGGTATTCAAGTCATAATATTACCTAAACGTGAAGGATGGTGGGAGACAGATCTTGGAAAATTTTATTTTTTTAAATATCGAAAGAAACTTTGGCCGAAGTTTCCCAGCGATGAAAAGTAAAAGTGAAAATGTTACAGTAGGTCTTAATTGGTTTCCGAGTTTTTTTCTTATATTTCTTTCTTTACTAAGGAAACAACAGAATTTGTCATCAGGGTGAGAAATCTGACAGCAAAGCAACCAAAAGATAATAGCTCCAGAATAAAATAATTAGACGACTATCTATGATTAAAAGGTAGTGAATTTTTAAAGCTTATACATTCTCTTGAAATTAATACAAAATAAGTTTTTAAAATAATTTAAAATTTACATCATAGAGTTTACTTTTGGTATGTACGTACTCTGTGGTACCTATCGAGTAATCAATTTAGCAAGATTAGTCCAAGTGGCTATACAACCTCTTCGACGCTTACCTATTATCGGTAAGCCATACGTCAAGTGCCCATACGGTCCCAGCTTTGCGTTTAATTCACTGAGATTTAAGCGTACCATACCGCGTTATTAGTTCTAAGTAAATAAATACTTTTCCAATATCCAAAAAAGGTTGCTAAAAACATCAGCCACTCCTCCATTCCACTTCCACGAGCGTATAAAAACATTTCAAATAATGTTGTTTTGTAGAATGTACTATCTGTAAAATAAATATTTTCACCGAAATTAAAAAAACTGGATATAAATCCAATTTAAAATTATATAATGCTCCTCGCAGAAATATATCATCATGACGTGGAGTTTATAACTCTCTTCTTCTTCAGCTAGATTTCTAGGAAAGCCTTATTCATTCTCGACCACTTTTAAGTATTCATTCTTAGAACCTCCTAATTTCCTTATTAAGTATTAATCTCTTTTTCCCTAAGCACTGTAATCCCTAATATTTTTGATACGTCAAATCCGTAAAGTTTAAATATTTCTGCGAATCCTACCAATAACATATGTAGATGTAAGATGATCTGTAAAATTAACTGACAACTGGTACCGGAAAAGTACGTCAACAAAAATTAAATATAAACTAACTAAATAATTTAGCGTAGTATATCAATCTAATAGTGGCATAAAACATGAAAGATGTACTACCGTATTTACCAAAAGTCTCCGTGGGAAGTGTCCCATTTAAACGACATTTTCGGGAGTGTATTTTAATTGACCCATAGGGTAATACGAATATTCCACACAATAGAAATTTAGCTGTGCTAAATTAAAAGCATGGTTCTATACAAAGGTGATTACATTCGATAAGACAAAGTAGATCCTACCAGAATATCAGCATCTCACCCTTCAGCCAAAAACGTTTTTGCAATGATACCTATATTCTTACGCCAATGTGACGCATTTTCTGCGCGATGATTTATATTTACCTAACTTTTGTTTTAGCAAATTTCGATTAAGGGAAAAATTTTCTCTTTTATTATATACTGAAATGTAACAGAAGTGATTTTTCTTATTCGACTGTTTCCCGTAAATTAATTGCAATATTCTTTTTCGTTTCATATCAAATTATATTTTATCCCAAATTAGCGCGTGGGTGTATTTTCTGAAACTGCATCGCACTATTTAATGTTGCAATGGAATTGAAAAACTAATACTTTTCCAATATCCAAAAAAGGTTGCTAAAAACATCAGCCACTCCTCCATTCCACTTCCACGAGCGTATAAAAACATTTCAAATAATGTTGTTTTGTAGAATGTACTGTGTAAAAATCTCCAATGATGACGATTGCTTTTTAACTGAAATACGCATTGGCCTCGCAACACTTTTTATGGATATTGGAAAAACGAAGGTTTTCCATTCGATTCCAGTCATAAGTTTACATCGATAAATCTTTTTCGGTGGGATTAGCTGTAAGAGCAGAATTAGCTCAATTTAGGTGGCGTATGTAACGTGTTTCTTCTTTTTCTTCACTACTCATTTCTCTCCCTCCATGTCGCTCTAACGTTACACTTTAACAAATGGGACAGTGTAATCAGAGTCCATACTAGCACAAAGAAGCATTCATTCATGAAAAATTGAAATTGCAGAATGGAACGTGGAATGGAGGAAGTAAACAAAAGGATACATTTTAGAAAGACTCGATGAACACGTTTTTGAGCGTTCGGAAAGAGCTTGATCTTTTTTTTAACGACGAATCGTTATTATAGGTGGTAGTTGTTATCAGACGAAGAAAAAATACATATGAAACCCTTTCATCTGGAAGCTTCTCCAAAAACAGCCTCGTATGTTTACATATTGCCTATTATTCTTCAAACAACTCAGTTCCTTTCGACAAAAAAATGCTCCAGTTATCAAGCTGCGTAGGCAGACAGACGGTACGAGAACTCTTCGTTTTAATTTTAATTTTATCTCCAACGAGAGAAAAACTTCCCATTGTTATTCCTCGGATGAAAATAACAAAAAAAAAACACTGAAATAGGCGGAGTTTAAGTCTGGAAAGAGTATATGTTTTCGCTAATACTTTTCTCGTTCGCTCATTTATGCTACGCGCCGCGGGATTTCCTCATGTTTTCAGAGAAAATTTACCATACCAAAATTTGCAATTGCGTCTAAAAAAAATAAAAAAGAATATTCTTTAAAACTATTCATAAATTTAAAATTCAGCAAAAGTCGCTCACGTTTTTTTACTTTCTCCATATGTAGTATAGAGAAAGTATTGTTTTCATGAAAATATTCGAATTCAAATTTCAACGGAAATACACGTTTTGAGGTCCCCTGAACATGTTTTGACCGTTTTCTGTGTGTGCGCGTGGGCGCGTGCGTGTGAGAGAAATTTTGCGTGCGCTCTAGCTAAAAAACTATTCATCAGATCAGCATGAAATTCTATATTTGTGATTTTATATATATTTTTAAGATTTTGATAACAATCGGTCAACCGGAAGTTGCGGTTTACTCTTGTAAAATTTTAGTTTTTCTTAAATATTTCTCTTAAAACTGAAGTTTTGTTTATATATATATATATAAATGCTTAAAGAAAAGGAAAGGTAATAATAAAGGTGGCAACAAGGTGTTGGAGGAAGCCCAGTGGACACTTACCTAGGCACCCCCAGAGGTTCTTCAATCTAGGTAAGTGTTCCTCCAACACCTTGTTGCCACCTTTATTTTATATATATTTATATATATATACACACACACATATACATATATATAACTTGTAGATAATATTTTTTTCTACAACATTTGTTTGAACTAAATTTTTTTATGAGGAATATTTCAAGAGATATTCAATTTTCTTCGAAATTGACCGTTAGTGGGCAGCTCCCGCGCGTGGTAGTGACAATTGAATCGCTAGCGCTGAAGCGTGTAAGTTGAACTGTTCCTATCGCCGTATTTATTTGATTTTAGTTGACAACTTACGTATGGAGAAAGTCATGTGTTGGACACACCAATTTATTTCTTAGCGGTATTTTATTCATTCATTTTATATACTTAAGTTTTACTACATTTAAATAAGAACAAATGTATCCATCGCCTTAGAACATGGTGTAATTAAACTTATAGTTCAATACCTCTTCATTAATAAATGAATTTGTACCAATGAATGTTGACGCAACATTTCATAAAAGCTCGATTATCCACTAGGCCGTTCATATCGTTTTATTGATACTGTCTTCAATGACTTTAAACAAATCATCACTGTATTTACCTCATAATGTGTTTATAAATTATTGATTATATCACTCTACTAAATAAAATTTTGTATGATCATATTTTCATGCATGTTGGATATTTAAGATATGCCACTGCGCCTAATAAGTATGTCGTTAGTATGACTTAAGTAAAACTTCCAGCCTATACGTTGTAGCTATGGCATACAAAATTTTATATTAGCCTATTGTATTGCAAAAAAACATCCTAATTTAGGCCATCATCCTCACTCATAACTTTCATCGAAATATGAAGAATTATGTTCATTTAATCAAAACAAAATAATTCTTTGATAAAAATCGAACCGCTCTTTCGGCCTAACGGTAGAATTAAATCGTGACAAAATATTCCGTACACAGCAGTATATACATAATCGTCCGCCGATAATTAAAAAAAGGTAGATGAATAATAATAATGTTCTTTCGGAAAACGACATTAATTTCGCATAAATCCCTATATTCATGGCCATATAAAAGTAACCACATGTGAAAAACGTATTCGAAGGGCTTAACTGAGGAAATAATTATAACCATGGTAATTAACTTTCGCTTGTTGAAGGTGGAGGGTAAAAATATTTTTTCATTCGGTTTTGACCTGAATTATCAGCGGTTATTAAGGACCTCAAAGAGAAAATTAATTTACTTAATTCAACGCGCTCCAAATCGTCGAGTTCGCATTTATGTTAAGCCCTTTTTTCATAACGCGACTCCACTATTTTCTATACCAAAGCTTCCTGTCGATCACATGCATATAATTTAATCCTATTAATATTTTCCCTAAAGCAAGCATCAAATCAGCATTGAAGGGACATCCTTCCTTTCCTTTCGGAAGCAATCCGTTTGAGTTAGATAGAGAGACATTGGATCCGAAATACGCCACCAATACGGGAGAGCACATAAATAACCCCATCTACTGCCCTAAATATCGTGATTCACGGCTCCCATCTCCGCGGCATTTACATGTCCTCCTTCCCTCCTCTCGTCCTTTCTAGGGCATCGAGTGCCGGAAACGCTGTTCCTCATCAATCCGACCCCTCCCCCGTCCTTCAATGCCTGCTTATCATCACCGCTCCTGAGGGAATCGCCCGTCCCTTTCCCCTTTCTTCTCTCGTCCGTTTTGCGAGCGCTTTTGGAATTGTCTCCCTCTCTCTCCTCCAACCAATCAAAACACATTTTGCGGTGATCACGTCTCGCGGTCAATTTGTACTTTCTCTACAGCACAAGAAAGACACAAGTTGTGTCTCTCTTGTGCTGATGAAGGGATCATCCCGAAAGCTCTAACCTCTACAAATGTGTCTCTCCAACACCCCAGCGGCTCTACTTCCGGTAAGTGTTCACTGGGTTTCCTTCAACACCTAGTTGCCCAAAATATCCTTACTTACCTTTCCTCTTCCTTAGTATTTATATATATATATATATATATATATATATATATATATATATATACATATACACACACACAATGAGGACAAGAAAGCATTTCGGCATATGTCTTATGTTGTCGTCGTGTCGAAAGGTTCGACAAAATGAGTGGCCGTGTTCACCGCAAGCAATCCTGACTGAAAACAGTGGTTTCATCCCTCCTTCCTTTGCTTTACGTTACCAAACGTATTCATTCTATTTAGCCCCAGGAAACATTCTGGGAGCGTGCTTTGCACGATGAATACCTAAAAAACCGCTATACCCGCAAGCCATCACAGAGAGGGATGACGGCTCAGGGTGCGCCGGAAATTAAAAGGGAACACCCGCAGACAAGTTTCTGGAATCGGCTTGGTTACACAGATCGAAATTCTGTAACTTATGAGTGTACTCCCACATACTTAAAAACAATTGCGCTTCTTTAGAGTAAAAGATGTGGGGAGCAACATTGCCATCAATATTATATGCAACCAGTGTCTACATAAAGTTTAGGTCATGGGCTTACAATCTAAAGCATGGGAATGATAAGGGGTAAAAATATCGTATTCGTGTCAAAGGAAGTTCGAGATATTGAGTTCCTTTGCCCTATGAACCTAATATGAAACGTTGAATGAGGGAATTTGCGTAGAATGATTTTAATATTACCTACATCTAATTTAGTGCAATGGACACATCCAAAGGGAAGACGACCACTCCTATTGAACCTCATCCTTAAATCCGCCACTAGGTCATTCGAATGTAACCTTGGTCGATTTGCCGCGATTTCTTTTCTTTGGTTGGCTGTGATTATTCCTTCTTTGGGACGAACTCGAAATATGAAAAAATGTCGCACGTCTAGCTGTTCTTTTCTCCGGAAATCGATTTCAAAAACTCGTTGCTGTAACATCTGGTACATCTTCCACGGGCTTAGTCTTTACTTTTTCCGGATGGAGAATTGGGATAAGGAAGGAATCGGCTCATCACCTATCTGCGCCACTTTTTTTCCGAAACAAAACAAAAAAACTAACGCCGAGCGAATGGATGACAACGGCGACTCATCCATATACAGCGTTTGTTATCCAGATTATGTATTTCTTTTAATAAATGAAATTAGACATTGGAAAATGGCTCAAAAAAGAGAAAGATTTGCCCGTTTTTTTATTTTCAAAAAAACATTTCTGCACGTGTTAATAATTATCAACGCGTGATTAATCGGCACGTGGGAAAAAAATGAAGTGCTATTGGATCAGCATCAGCAAAAAAGATTGAAGACAATAAATACTACAAGACTAACTAAACTTGAACTTAACTTGTCACAAAATTAAGCACTGTAATTTCGAGTATGCAAAAATAATAAGTAAATAAGGTTATTATTGTTCGGTGATATAGAGTGCTCCGTTAAAGATTGACGTTTTAATGGGAGCGTGTAACCGTAGCAACTATAGTAGGATCGTTATGCGCAAGGAGCAAGAAGATATGAAACTAGAAGCCACCTTCCAGCACAAAAATAACCCACACTTGCACAGTGTTGTGAGATAGTATGAATCATTTTATATGATCATGGGTGACAAAGTAAGTGATTGAAATAGGCGAGACACGTGGTACTTATGATGCAAGGAGGAGCAGTTAAAAATATATGCGGGAGGCTTACTCTGATAGAAAAGTGAATCAAAAATATTTTTCAAAAATCCTTACAATATACGTTGCACAAACGTTCTCATATACTACGTATGCATTTGGTCTTACTACTCTCTTTCCTAACTGGAAAAAACAACAAAACCGCGGAAAATATCTTCCGCACGTAAATCTTATATATATAAGTGTAATTCAGATTGTGTTCTCTATACAAATCCACACTTTTGAATATATCGCCACGAAACTTTGCATAGGTATATAATTTTACCCTGCGGGTAACATAGGCTATATGGAGATAAAAAATTTTGGCGGAGAGGGGATGTTTAATTCAATAATTATTTCCCATAAGATTACGTTTATGTTTTTCGTGTAATCTTTTATTATATAGAACCCATTTAGAAATATTTGAGGATAGATTTAGCTACATTAAGGAAATCGCGTAGATAATCGCCAGTGTAGCTAGTTACCCCAGCGGCAAAGCGGCACAACGTAGTGCCGCGGTGACGGCGGGAATTTTCGGCATCGACGTTATATCGAAACGACATAAAGTAGGATGACTTAAATCGAGGGCTTACTGTATGAGGAAAGGTTTAAGGGCGTGCTTAACTGAAATTATTTATCATAGAAAGAAACAATAAATAGATACGTACTAGTTACCTGCCACTCAAAAATGGCGCGTATGTATGACTAAAGATTTAAATTAAAACTCTTCCCATTCTTCGTGACTTTCTCTCATTCTTTTCCCTCTCTCCCTCCCTTTCTCCGTCCTTCTCTTTATCTCTGTGATAGCGGTATAACATGCCCCCGCATCCTATGCCGCCGTTGGCGCATATACTGTGACAAACGGCCGGACGGACACTGAATTATTTTTATACAAGAATTTTAAGGAAAGACTTAATAAATTTAAAAAATAAAATTTATATCGGAGGCGCTGTGATCAAACGTTCAATACAAAGATATCGTTGCTAGGAACAACTTTACTGAAGACGGTCTCTAGTCTCGAAATGTCCCTACATAATAACTATGAATTCTATTGAGGCTGAATACATATAAACCAATGTATAAGAAGCGAAGTTAAACTAAAAAAGAGTAAAATTTTGCTCATATATCGAGTAAAACGGAAGGAAGACATAATCGTTCAATATTATGTATGCAGCATCTGCGCAATGACCTCATGTATTTTTCATCCTGATAAATTCTCAAGCGATAAACGTATAAATAGCATGGCGGCGCTGTGAAAATTTAGTGCTTACCCCCTTCTTTTAACCTATCTACACTTTATTTTTCTAGTGAAATAAAAATTATGGCGTTGCAGATGTAAATGAAATTATCAATGGTATCAATTCGAAAAATTTTTAGCCAGGAAATTATAACTGCGGAAATGTCGAATTTAAGTTGTTTTGTGCGCGACGACTTCGTTTCTTGCATTCCTTAAAAAAAAAGAATTCCAGACATTTAAATATACTATATTTGAGATAATGACAGTTATGACTCACCAACTCCGGTCGTCTTCCAGAAAAAGCGTCCTTCCACGCTCCAAGCGGATAGACCGAAGACCTTATGACTCCGGCTGACGGTGATATGATGTCCGAAGGGGAAAAGGTTATTCCATCTTCCTTTTTTCTCTATAGATCACTCTTAAAGGAGTGTAGTGAGGAAGATCTTTTCCAATCACTGGATATCCCCTTTCTTCGGCGGTGGCATCGGATGGTCTTTTTCCCTCAGAACTTTCGAACGGTCCTCTTCATTTCTTAACCGGTTCTCGATACCTTTCAATCGACCGGATTTCTTCATAAGTCCGCGAGCACCTGCAACCGTAAGGTATAATATAAATGATATGGAATCTTGCCGATGGTGCAAGTACGACATTGGAGAGTATTTTCCCATTCCCATGGGGAAATGGAGAGGGTCGATTCAGCGATTGGACCGACTCGAGCACTTTTTTAGGAGGAAGGGAAGATACCCAGGACTACAGAGTTCGCTCAGATTTAAGAAAAATGTCGAGTTCCATTCTTGAGCAGTTTTGTTCGACTTTGCAAGGCAAATATGACGAATCGTTCAAGAAAGGGTCCAAGACTAAAGTCATATATGGAATATTATAAGGACTAAATGAAAAAATCAAAGAATATATTTTGTTTTTCCTTAAATTATATGATCCACCGTGAATCAATTTCATTATTGATTGTTTGTGATCATATGGTATCCCTTCATATGGATACATTTCTCTTTCGGTAAACAAAACTTAAGATGTTTTCAACAAATAACTTTTTAATCGCTCACGCATATTTTCATTGACAATCTTTCTTTATTTCGCAACTGGATTCCCCCTACACTGCGCGAGGTGACGGTGACTTTTTTTTGGCAAGACATCGTTGGTGATCGCCAGAAAACAACCATTCCTAGTTAAATTGTTTTCACAAAACTGTAATTGCGTATTTAAACCAGGGCATCGAACCGTAATTTTTTTCACTCCTGTTTTTGTTCCGGTTCACTCAAAACAAAATTTCGGTTCGGTACCGGTTTCGCTTCGGCAAACATCAGTGAACTGGTTCGAACCGGTTTTTTTCGCTCCGTTCTTAAAATATTTTAAAGAAACTTTCAAGAACTGATTTATTAATTTACGCAATTTTCTATTTAAACCAAATACATCCTCGCTATAACAGCAGTGATATTAAAAAAAACTAATAAACAAAACACGAAAATAAATTATTCAAATGTATATATTTAGTATGTATTTTAATTATTTAAGATTATATTTAGAATTAATTTAGTAATTACAAAACATACATGCGTCGCATCGGTTTTTTCGGTTCGGTTCCGGTTCGATGGCCTGATTTAGGCACACTGTTAAAATTAAATTTATCGTGAATTTCAAATTCAAAATAAAATATTTCATTGTAAAATCAATTCAATAGAAAGTCTAGGACGCGAATGTCAAAAAATATCCGAAAACCAAATATTTCTGTTTATAAGCGATTCCTTTCATATTTAGCTAAACAGGCAAGTCACCGTTGATTCCAGTCAACTAAAATTGTACTGTTCACCGACTTTGTGGAGCTACTAATGTTATAAGTATAGAGTCACTGAACTATTTGCTGCTGTAACGAGACCATTACAATTATTCATATTATTCGAACAAACAACGAGTTTATCGAAAATTGTCATTTTTAACAAATGGATCTACTGTTTTCGAACTTTCAGCCCAGTAACACTTAAAATCAATTATGCATTATTTTCCATACAGAATGGATAGTTATTTTGATGATTGTGTTAAAACAATGAGAAAAAGTAAATCCCTAGCCGAAAATTGCGTTCCAAACTAATCCAATTAAATGACATAATTATATTTCTTAATTAAAAATCTTTGTAATATTACTTTCCTGTCATATAAAAGCGTTGCTGGTTGCAGACAATATCTGCATAAGGTTTCGTGTTGAACCTATATATGACGATCCTGGTTTCCATTAACACATGATTCCAATTTAAAACTTTTAATTTCTATAATAGCTTTATCACAGAATTCTTTAAAAACTTTTATCGTATATTAAAATTTCCTTGCATTACTCAACAAATCCCTGTTTAAATCTTTATATACCACCAGATTCATGATCGAATAATTGTTAAGTACTTAAATCACTTTGACTATTTTCATTATGCAGATTAATTATAGCTCACACTCATTACCGAATTGATCAAAGAGATAAAAGAGGCTTCTGAAATCAAACATGGACCTTTCCTCCGTGTTATTTTTTTATTTTATAGACCACAAATTGTGACCTTGTAAACATGCTCGAAATGTGGGTCTCATCTCAATGAGGAAGTTCTAGAAAAACCGTGTGAGACAGACATCCGAGAATTTAATATAGATATTGTATCTGGAATGGATACGTAAAAATTATTGCGTATGTTCTTATATTTTCCTTTCTTTTTAAATTATGATTTTATTTCAACAATTTATGTTCCAGTTGATTTTTAAATTTACTCTATTTGCTTCCTGTGATATTTATCCCTTGACCTCACGACCCCATTCTTTTTTGCTCTCAAATCGCCAATTTAAAAACAAAATAAAAATCACCTTGAAGGCACTAACTCCCTTAGAATCTATTATCGTTTGACCTACAGCCGTAAAAAGAAAATTCAGCGTCTTTCAAAACAAGAGGTTTATGTCATCATAAAAATTTCAGGAAGTCCCTCATAAACGCCTCATGCCGTAAGCGAAGGCTCAACCTCTTAGTTTAATTATAAAAAATCCGTCAACACGAATGGTCCACGCAATAGTTTATTTAAATGATATTCCATCCGTCAAGAAAGGGATTATCGAATGATTAAACAACAAGTAATACCAGATTTACTGAAGCAGACAGTAAAAAACGGTTTTTCCAATGAGATTTTTAATAGAGAATGTTAAAATTTATGTATACTAGTATTATTAGTCTTAAATAATACTATAAAAAATGATTTAATATAATTGAGAAGAAGTATTTCAAAGCAAAACGTTTATAGAAAAAGGTAAATAAAGTTAAAATTTTACATCATTATGAAGAACGAGACACAATAAAGATCGATTAACGAAAAAACTACATTTCTATCTGCTTTCGTTTACAAGGATAAGCGCGTCAAACTGACAGACGGACAGACAAACAAATCGAGGATGCAACGAGACAGAATATTGAATCGGTTGGCAAAAAACGAAGCATATAGCTGTTTTCGTGTAACAGTTAGCGCGTAGGACAGACAGACAGATAGTCCTCAACAAGAAAATATGCACAACGAGATAGAATATTAAATCAATTGGCGAAAAACAAAGTTCAGGCAGACAGACAAACCGAACGCATAAGCCGATTTTTTTAAATCGCTAAAAAAATTCGCTCGAAAGTTTTCTAAACCATCTAACAGGGAAATTCGTCTGTTAGCGTCTTGCATAGGATATTTTCGCAGTCTGGCTTAATATTGTCAAAGAACATTTATAACTCGATTTATTAAAGGCTTGAAGAAGAAAGAATTTTATACCTCGTTTTACGACTTTTGGAGAAATCTGATTCATCAGTTTTAAATAGCTTCATTATTAAGCATATTTAGGTTGATCGCTCTTATCCAACCAATAAATTCTAAAACTGCACCTTTTCATTATTAAACGAGGTAATCCGCTTTCAAACATTTCAATTCCATTTTTCATTTATTGTAACGTTTGATTCAAAAGTGAATTAAATGACTTTTCAAAGTAAAGGGTCTCCAAAAAGTCACTGCACAATACTATTAAATGAAGAAATACATCATTCTGAAATGTATCACGGTAACAACAGCATCAAAGAAGACCTAGTTGAGATGATTAATTATTTCTTAAAATTATGTAGTTCGAAGAAGCTTAATAATGAACTTTCATAGTACATACTTTACGTTAAACTTCAAGAGAAGAAAACTCAGCTTCTACGTTCCCCTTCACTTCACTTACTCTTAAGAAACTTGCTGTAAAACCTAAGCCATTCTCTCGTGAATTAAATTCAATAGTTACTTTCCCTAAATTTCGAATTACATTAACAAGCATTCAATTATCTCGTACTCTAATTCATCGCCCTCTTTAATCAACCAATTACTCACGCACCACGAAACGCTACTCCCTTGGTTACCGACTTAAACGTAACAAGATATCCTGCTCTCGCTTAACTTTCCAGACATCTCCTGCAAAAACGGGAGAGAAGGAATTCAATCATCATCAGCTCCTACTCCTGGAAAACGTATTTCTCATTCGATTTACTTGATCTTTCGTTCCCGTCTATTTAACCCTTAAGTAGGCGCGCGCACACTGTAAAAGTGGGAGACAAATGTCTATATGATCCCATGTTACATTTTTCTGCTAATCGCCATAATATTGCTTATTATATTTATTTGATGAATTAAACATATGAAAATACACAAAAATGACGTATGAGAACAAAATATATTACTTGACAAAAATAACGACAAATGAAATTAAACTGTTTGTGAGTCACGTCAAACTCGAAGAGGCATTAATTGTTCGATGAAGGCCAGAGTTGGCAAATTAGACATTACCCAGAAGATCGTATGTCTGTTTTGCCAATAAAAATGATAATTTAAGAAACACTTTGGATCTTATCTCGATAACTATGAAAAAATCACGTTTTCCTTTCACAAAAATAAAGCATTTATATATCTCAAACGAGTAAACTAAGACAGAAATAAGCATGCGGCCCGCGGGTCTTCATTTTGGTATCCCTTGTGTAATGGTTTATCATATATCTAGTAGGCTCATATAGACACCCAAGCACCCACTGAAGCGTCAAATATGTCTTTTTCTGTCTAATGACTGCTATTATTAAAACAACTTCCTCCATTTCCTCGAATCCCTTTCCTCTTCCTTCTATCTCTAAACTCCTTTCAAATTCGTTACGGCGAATCCCTTGCTTTTCCTCCTATTATCTATCCCTATTCCTCCCTCGGATACGTCTGGGACCTGTAGCTTAGAGATCATTTAGAGCAGGGGTGCCCATTACGTCTCCCATGGGCGACCGGTCGCCCTTTAGGAGGGTCTGTGTCGCCCACGTACTCATCCAGACATTAAGCTTATATGCCTGAGTAAGGAGTTCTAATTTCTATTCTCTAATATGAACTTAATTAAGTCGAAAACCAGAAATTCTCTCACTAATGAAGATCTCGAAGACTTAACTTCTCTCTGTTTCTAGTTACATGCCCAATTACCATTCACTAGCTGAAGATAAGCAGTGTAAACGTGCCCATAATCGCGCAGATCAAGATTAAATTTAATTAAATTAATCAGTTGTGTAATGCTGTTTGATGTATAATGTATAATAAATGCATTTTATTTATTATTTATGCATTGAAAAAATAAGTAGCCCGCAAGACAATTACCAGGATGAAAGTGTAGCCCATGATATGAAAAAGTTTGGGCACCCCTGATTTAGATGGTAATGATTCCCTATAATCGAGCTGTCTCGAAATTCATCCCGGCCGCAAGCATCGTTGAGGTAAACGAAGAAGTATCGATCGCATTCGCGCATTTCTAAAGGACGAGGAAGTGGGAAGTCTTATAAAAGCTTGAAGTTCAACGAACTGCCAGAGTTGATGTGAATACATTCGAGTCGGCACAGGTGAATAGAAAGGGGGGAATGTTTAAAAGGTTGGATTCGACTCGCGATTCTATCGACGTAGTTTATCGCCTAAGAGAACGCCACGTCGCCAAATCATCTTCGCTAATTTAAACTGCAGATCTGATGATTTTTTTAATTTCAGCAATTTATAAACTCTTTTAAGTTTGACGTCACGTGGAAAATTAGCCAATTTATTAATTTGTATCAGCAGCACTAGTAGGCTATTTGAATGAGCTCTTAAGTAATAAGAACAATTACGAGCACAAAGACCCTAATAAGTAAACTTAAACATAACAGAATTTTTTTAAACTTTCCTTCCCATGCGATTTCTCTATTAACATGACAAATTTTTACATAAAATTTAAATCCAATCATTAAATTTTCGTAAAATGAAAAAATGTTATAAAATTTCCATGCGTGTCGAAAACAATTCTTGTTCACTGATCTGGCCAAACATGCGCGCATCTCAGATACAGAATAATATTACCGATTAAAAGGAATTTTTCGGGCTCGACTTGTGAATGAAATCAAAATGTCGTTTCGGTATCCATGATAAGGTTGGGAAGACGATAAAAATTCCGTCGTCAGGGATGAATTATAAAATATTTTAAGATTGTCGGGGAGACATATTTTGAAAATTTAATGATTGATGCACCATCGCAAGAAAAAATATTTCATATTATTATTATCATTATCATGAAATATTACACTCAAAAACTTTTTCCCTATTGGGAATTGCACACTTCATTCACTCTTGTACCAAGAGACGCCACAATAATCACTTAAAATTTTAATGCATTCGTCGCAGATCCAAGCGAGCAATCAACATAGTTATTCAAAAATTCTAACAAAATTAGCATTTTCTCATAGCTGAAGCGCAATCTTAGCTAGCTCCGCGATTTGATTAAAACCGCCGAAAGACCGAATTGAATCTCGGCCTTCATACGTATATCCCTACTTCTACCACTCGCATAAATTCAATCAAGAGGGATTCAAATTTTTTAAGAAGACTTACCGCATTCCTCCTTTCCGGTTTGCATTCGCTACCACCGCAGAAACGGGGAGGAAAAATATAGACGAGGGCATCGAGATGTTGGACAAGCAAATACTTCCAAGGATAGAGGAGTATACGGAGGATACGTAAGGATTACGACAGACAGACAGACAAACGACTTCATTTAGGGCGAAATTGAGACTACATAGTCCCTTCTTACACTTAACCCTAAGGAGAGGATGGAGTAGAAAAAAGGGATAAAGTGAAAAAGGGCTGCCATAAGGAAGGGTCAAGGAACGAAAGGAGAGGCAGAGAGATAGAGGCGGAATGGTCAACGGGAAGAGATCAGAGGGATAGAGAGAAACAAATCGAGGACATTCGAGGCGCCTCCCTTTGGCCTCTTCCTGAACTAAAATCCTCAGGAATTTCCGGAGCGGAAAAGCCCGGTCTCAATCTTGAGGACAAGTAGTTGCTCTCGATCCTCTTCCTCGCTCTCTCTCTCCTTTCTCTCTCTCTCCTTTCTCTCTCTCTCTCCTCCCCACTCTCTATATCTCTCTCTTTCCTTAGCTCTCCGTTCTCTATCTCTTCTCTCTTCCTCCCTTTCCTTGACATGCGCATCGAGAAATGCGACATGAATCATTACCGGTTTCGGGGAAATGAAATGGAGGTGAGTGGAAAAGAACCGGGAAAAGGAGGGAGGGAGATGAGATGAAAAACAAAGAATCCGAATGGGAACGGACATTGTAAGCGTAGGGAAAAAAATATGACGGACGTTACTGAACTCTTGGGAGTAGTCGTGCCGGAGACTAAGTTCCTGAGAAACGGCGTCGCTTATCCTCCCGATTTGAGGTTTTTAATTATCAATACGAAATGAAAAAACGATAGAAATCTTGAGCAGAATAAAAAATTGTGGAAACTACTCCGAGAGCGAACGATGATGTTTCCAAGCTCATTTCTTTCCTCAAAGAGAACAAAATGAAATCTAGAAAACAAACCCGCATTCATAGTCGTTAGTGCAAAAAATTATTTTATCTATAATAACTCCCACACCGAAACACCTCACCTTGTAAAAAAAACTATAAAATATATTAGACTTGCTATGTACTCATAAATAATTTCACGTTATCCTAACAGCATATGTAATAGGTAAATTTTGTACATTAAAAAACGCAATGCTTTTCTCAAAATAATACGAGTTGTGTCTACAAATGGAGCACAATTAATTAGAATGATTGTAAACGAATATATTCATCGTTCGTTAACCAAAAGGATGGCACAAACAGACCGCGAACCAAAACATGCAGCTTCGAAGCTACGAGTATGACTACGCAGCAGGCCACTTTTTGCATTAAGAGCAAACTTGCCCATACCAAAATGTTCACACCAATCCAGTAGCAGTGAGTTTTCTCAAACCAGCTCTCATTTCTCCTCCTGCGTTCGTTATGACAACAGACGGCATGGAAAAATATTAAAGAAACCCTGAACTATCAACTTCTCGAAATCTACCTTTCTCATTTGGCGAAAATCAACTCCTGAGAAATATGGTAATTTCCTCCATTCCGCTTTGTTAGTTAAACATCCTTTCTATTAAATCGAAAAGGACGGTTAACGCATGGGATGGAAAATTTGAATATTTTTGTGTTCAGCGGGTGTTTGTCGTATATCTTCTGATTTTCGGTGATATTGAAAAACTTCCACAAATCCTTTTTTTCCCTCGCGGATATCCATTTCGGGCTTAATTCGGTTATGAATATGGATGAAATCCCCTTCTAAATTTAAAAAAATAATCCCAGTAGCTAACACCGGCTATATAGCGACTGCACGATACATTTATTAAAGAAAACATAGATTTACAATGGCGGGATGAATGTTAATCGACTTTTTAGCCGAAATGTTCGTATTTAATTTATTAATCTGCTTGCAAAATTTTCGTCCGGAATCTTCCATTTATGTGGATGGACGATAATGCACGGATGAATTCGGCTTAATGAGAAATGGTCCTGCGGCTACAAAAACGTTTCATCGAGCCATCAAAGCATGAGAGATTCAACTACGAGCGCAATTTAAGCATGAGAGATTATTAATAGGAAAATCTTCCGACAAAAATTTTTCCTACATTTTTCGTCATTCCACATAAAATGTTCAATAAAATGCATAAAAATTAAAACAGAATAATTAAACACTACTTGTGAAGGGAAAAATGTATTCATCCAAACCAGCAGTTACATCAAGGAATTTAATTATTAACTCAACCGTGATAGAAGGTAATTAAACATTGTAAAAATATATTATTTCGAAGAAGAACAATCACCAAGGGCGCTAAATAATATTTTACGGCTTGATTTTTGTGTCACTCGATAAAAATCGAAAACTTGAAAATCATAGCATCCACGTGCATATCTAATAGATAAAAGACGATGTCTGTCTGTCTGTCTGTGGAAGCTATAACTCATCATAGAATAAAGTTAGAAGCTTGAAATTTGGAAAGCAGCTTCAGGTTGATCATGGAAGTTGCAGTGCCGAATATAATTCAAATCGGCCTACGGAGTCACGGATCGGTCGGTCAAAATTTCAGTTTCTTGAGGATATCTCAGCAACCATCGGATGAATCCTACACCAATATCAATGTTTTCATGATATACATTTTCTGGCTGAAAATGGACAAAATCAGTCCAGTGGGTCGAAAGGTCTTAATGTAATGGCCAGTTCAAATTTTGGTATATCTCAGCAACGAATTGAAATATGTTTAAAAATATAAATTTTTCATCAGTTATTTCTGTAAAACATAATTTTCGCATTTATGGCATTATTGAAGTATAGAAATTTACTAAAATTCCATATCTTACGTAAAAATTGTTGTTGAATTGCTATTTATTTCATTGAAATATATGTTGTTTTTAATTGAATTATCTTCTAATCTAACATATAAAGGAGAATGTTTGTAAGTTTGTTCGCTTTGAATGCTTTTAATACGAGATAGAGAGGGAGAGAGATGGATGGTAACGGAGGGGGGAGGTGGAGAGAGGGAATTAAAGGGAAGGGGTGGAGAGAGGGAGGGGGAGGGTGGGAGATGGAGGGGGAGGGAGTTTATACGTTATTTTCCTAAGATTTTCTACCTTCATTCATCTAAATAGGAAAATGCGGTTTTCTTCATTTTTGCTTTATTCGTCGGGTATAACTGTATACTATCTTATTCTTGGGTTGCTTACATGTTACACGGTCGAAGTTTTAGATTCACTAAATCCGTTGAAATTCAACGGACACTCCTGCTAGTAAAGAAATAAATAAGTATGATGTCGCCATAACAACCTTTGTCTGTTTTATTGTAATGACGACAAGGATCGATATCCTAATCATAAGCAATACAAAACTTTTATTTCACATCACAAATGTTACCGTATTCAGCTAAACCACCGCGAAACTACGTTCTCTTTACGCCTTCCCGTAATAGTTTCCGAAGGCTTTTACTTCGCAAAGGGTAGTACATATTTACAACGACACGTCGCGCAAGTTTGGGAGCGGTAAGAAGCTCTCGCATAAATGTCTCCCAGGGCAACCTCTACGCAGGAGAGAACGACGCGAAAATAACCGCGACTCGGAAAATACCTCTTTGTGGGATACCTTCGGGGCACGCTCTAGAATCCGTTATGTTATTTTTTGGCCTATCTTTCGGTCTCCCCCCCCCCCCCTCTAGAAACTTGCTTCGAATCAATTTTCGGATCCAATCGAAGCGTCACGATAGACGTACCTTCCAACGTCGGCCTAGAATGTTGCGGGGAAAATCCGCGCTCTCGTTCGATTTGCATTTGAACGAGATGTAGGAAGAGAGGCAGAAATTCCGCATAGGAGACGATCGAAAAAAATTCGCCGTGAGCGGGACGTACGCTTCTTTTTCTGGTCTGACGTATCAATTAAATTGTGTTAATACGACGTTTTACTCGGTAATATCTTCCGTAGAGAAGATGCGGACACATTGAGATCTCTGTTCTAAATAAAAACTACCACTGCACGATATATGAATCAATTAAACATGCTCCTGCTAACTTAATTCTTATTTTTTTACTTTTTCAATTTCCTTGCTTATCGAGGCGCAAATCTAATAGCCATGACAAAAAACGGAGATCACCGAGTATTGTGAATCAATAAAATTAGGCGAACTTATCATTTAGTCATTAAGGTTCACATCAGAATAATCCATGTCACGTTAAAGCGTTACCTAGCATAACAAATTAAATAGCGCATTTTCATAAATTTTACATTATAGTAAATTTTTGCAAATGAAATGGGAAATAAGGAGGTATACAGTTCATTAATATATTCACCTGCGCAAAAAATGAACCGAAATACAAAATTGTGTTGCAAAAATATGATCTGTATATTTTTAAATTTATAAATACATCATCAAATATATACAACACGACGTTTTCATGGTCCCAGTTATGTTTTCAAATATGCTATGCCAAATAAAACATGGGGTAGCCTAGTCTAGACTTTATAAATTACTCCGCCGACGGGCCAACATTATGATATGCATTAAAACGCTCCCTAGATTAATAAGACTTCAAAGTCTGCACGGATGAGAAATTTTACTCTCGAGAACATGATTGTTGCAGTGACAAATTGCGCAACTTTGCATGTTTGCATGCAAATAGGTAGGAAGTTGGTAATTAGTCGACTGGGGATGCCTGCTCTGTATTCCCATCCTGACCGAGGTCCTCTGGCAATACATTGTTATTTAATCAGACGGTGGCATTATCTTAAGCAAGAGCTCCTGGATATTTTCAGTGGAGTTAGACCTTAACGCATTCATTCTCGTGAGTATCTCTATTATTTGGTGTAACGACTTTAGCAATTTGTGGTAAAAAACAATATACTTATCAATACAGAAAAGAGAATTTTACACTAGTGTTCTTTTAAGGTTTGTGTCATTTCCATTCGTATAAGCACGATAAATTACGTTTAATTAACAGATATAAAGAAATTGAGAGGGACTCTATCCTTCTATCCCAATATAGCACATTTATATATACATTTTAAGTTTACAATCAAGCTACTAACTCGGCGTTTTTTCGCCGAAAAGAACGCGCAACCGAATCTCAATACCTTGAATGTCTGCAACTCGAATTTTCCATGAGTCTATCCGTTAATGCTTGTGCGGTTCGCGGAAGATTTTGTATCATAAGGTTATTGAACAACCTTGAGGTAAGGTTAATTTGGTAAATCATAAAGTGAAAATTATAAAGGAGTGGAAATGCTAAGTTTAACCAAACGCACTACCTTTTGGCAAATTTGTACTCCTGAAAAATTTTACTCCTTTACTTCTTCTTTCAAAAGAGTAGTACACATTTTCAAACTCGCACTGCATTGTATATTTGTGATTTATTTTGCGTTTGATTATTGATAAGTAAAGATACTTTAACTTGTTTTATAACATTTTATTCTCGTTTAATTTACATTATTCAGCTTTTAATTAAGTGCGGCCCTCGAATAAGTATAAGCCAACAAATGCGGCCAGCGGGTGTGAAAGGTTTGCACACCCCTGGTCTAAATTTACATTTTTTCCTCGGTCGCACTCATATAAGTTAAAATAAAAGTTCAATGATTCAAAGCGTTGATAATTCGAAATTATGATATCTTCCCCTGTGATGCAAATTATCAAGGTTTGACAATACTTGATTTTATCGAAGACTAATATTAAAGTAGTCGTCAGTTTTGTTTAGAAACGGAATAATTGCCGATAATTCAAGCCTCTGGCAATCCGAAACTGGGATAGCAATTTATGTATTGCCGCCCATTTAAGTGGACTCAGCTAAAAGCAACACTTAGGTTGGCAAGTACTTATCGAATTGTTATTGCTTAAACAAAATGAAAATTAATTTAACTTGATGTAATGGCACGAGAAATGAATGATGAACGATTAAAGAGCACTGAAAAAATTAATAAATTCTATCGTTTCAATTGAACTGTTTCATTTATTGGGATAGTTATTTAGTGATAACCGTTGTTGAAACTTTTAACCATTTAAAATCGTAGAGTATCAACAAAATTTTTGGAAAATATTCAGTTATATCAACATGCAAAAAATACACGGTTGCAGAATTTTACCGTATTACAACTTTGGGTATTCTAACACTATAAAATTAATCTTTTATAATGTTCAGTTTGCTTGGACAAATTTTTTATCGCTGTGAATCTTTGAGTTGTTGCATTTGGATTAATAGCAGTACTTTGAGTTCTCTTTTTCCTTGGTAAGGCCAGAATTTTTAAATTTTACAACTTCTATCTGTGTTATTTTCCACTCGAAATGATGCGGTTTTCGCCAGGGTCAGCGCGAAAATAGAGATTACTTAATGCAAAAATTAAGTTCCGAAATAGGTGCGTTGTCGTACCCGCATTGTTTCGGCGCGTTATTGTAATTAGGTCATAAAAAACTGTTTATGGGTATCATTAACATTAACAGATAAATACGTTTCAAATAACCTTTTTTTACTTTCAAACAACTTCGGAAGAGTAAATTCTAAAAAACAGGCGAATAGAAATTAAATTAAAAACAGGTCGCCGATGCATCCGAGTAGTAGCGTTTTCATTATCCCTATTTTAGTTTGAAATAGTTCTTACGCTTTTCAATTGGTTTATTATATCGATTTTCGTAATGTTGAGGGGAAAAACGCTGCCAATTAACAAAATGGGGCAATTTATTATTCTGCCAATGTTATTATTTAACCAATAAAGTTATATTATCACGAACTTGATAAAATCTCAGTTTAGGATGAAAAATTAACTCAGGAAAAAAACTTACGTGGACATATCAACCCCGGGAAGGTATCATCGTTTTTTTAACATTAAATTTCTGAACAAGGTTTCGAATTTAATTGTTCCACAAGAGGTACTCTCCTTTAATACGTATACCCAAACTGTGAATTAACTCCTAACTCATTGGAAAATACGAATCTGCTAAAAACAACTTTGAATACTGGTAAAAGATGAAAAGGTGAAATAGAGAGATCTGAGTTGTTCTTATCTGTAAACTCCTGAAAACATTACACAAGCGGAAATTAAACCAATTGCGACTTCTTTAGATTCTAAGCTCTTAAGATGCATAAAACTATTCTTCGCCTGATATTTAAGTAATGCGTTTCCTCAGTTTTGGAAACAGGAGAGTTTTAGAAAAGAATAATGCATTTCATCTTCCCCAGTTTCAATCCTACAATAGAGAGGACGGCATATTGCCATCTTTGATCTATGTACATATATTTCTTCTCACTTGGACTAGTTGCCGACAAGAATAACATATGATTTTTGGACTTCTCCATTTATTTACTCCATTTAGAAGGAACATATTCGAGGAGAAACAACCTGGACGAAGACAACCAAATATTTTTTCTTTCATTAAAATGTACCGTACATACTCTTGAGCCCTTATTCTACCGCTATATCTCCGACTGCTACCACGATATGCGCAAAGGAAAACGATAAAAATACTTTCCCTTGCTTATAAAAAAAACTAATCGCATGCGGTAATGTGAATGGCTACAGTTTTACTGAAATGCGGAGCCAGAGGTATCTACCGACCGCAGAACTAAACATACACGAGCGCTCTCTCTCTCTCTCACACACACTCTCTCTCTCTTTTTCATAGGGAACTCTGGTGAGGAAAAATCGTACGTGCAAGTGTTGAGTAGTTCCTTAGAGGAATTTCCATGAAAGTGCGGAGCAGCTTATGGGGTTGAACGCTATAATAAAAAGTCCAACGCAGTATTTGAAGAATATATATCCAATTGTAATAACTAAACATTTTCCCCGATGAAATTCGTATTTCATTTCTAGAATAGGAGAAAGTATAAATATATTCGCTTTCTAATAATTTTAAACCTGTTTTAATCACCCAATAAGAAAAAGTATTAAAACATTCGCGTTATAATATAATTTCCAAAGTTCTTCCGCGATTTAAACGCTAAATACATACTCTAAAATAATTATTCCACAGTTAACACAGTACTTAAAGTACAAATGCGGTATTTTCTTATCTAAGAAACAAATTACATGCAATACCCAAGAATATGAGCGGGCCTAGAACCTACATAGAAATACTAATCATGTGGGCATGGACTCTTCCGAGGACATGCACCCGATCGTTTATCCAGGGGTCGGCAACCTAAGGCCCGCGGGCCACATGCGGCTCCCAAAGGCGTTTTATGCGGCCCGCGAAGCCATGATGAAAAAGTGATTGGTTCCATTTACATTCCGTGAATTATGGTTTCAAAACTTTTTCTGGTGAAGTTTTAACGTTATTAAACTAATTCGAACTGATTTTCACTAATATGAGACCACGAAATCCCTAGGTAACTTCTGATTTAAACGCCCATCCGGTCCGCCGCAGCTCTCGCGGTTTCCAATACGGACCTACGTAGAATTCACAACAACGAATGTTGCCCGCCATATAGAAAAGGTTGCCGACCCCTGGTTTATACAGATGCGGAGAGACTTAGACCTGAGTTTATATCCACTGGTCGAGGAAAACCCTTCCGATTCCATCTCTCATTCTCTGTCACTCCTCAGTCGAACTACACGCGCGCACACGTCCGCACTGAGTCAGCTCCTACGCTATGAGACCAATTCGCTGAAATGGGGACACTCGCTTCCAAAATGTCTTCCCCAGCTCCACTCTCGCCATTCTGAGTGGATGTTATTGACCTCCGAGGTCAGTAACAAACAACGGCAAAGAAGAAAGCACATAACCTTGGCTCATAAACGTCTCGTTCTCTATATCAAAGAAACCCGATGCATAAAAAAATATAGGAATGTCTCAAAAAAGACGACTAGTACGTCAAACCAAAGGACCAACTATAATTGTAAAACATAGAACATACAATTTCTCATGAAAGAGTCAAACAAGACTGCAATAAAAATAGGCAAAAAATAAAACAATAGAAAAATAATAATATACTTGAATTTAAAAACATTAAACGATAAATAAACAGGAAAAACACGATAAAATACAAAACAATCAAAAACAGTTATTTTATAACAATAAAACTAAATATTCACATAGTCTTGTCAACTGCATTATTTAGATGAGCAGTTGTAGTATATGATACACACATAATAGCAATTCGTTGCCTTATGTACTTAGGAAACGTGTACGTTCGTTCAAAATCCTAAACAAATTATGCGTCATCTATCTCGCCATAATAAAACTGGGACGCTACTGAAGCTTACTAAGTATCTTCCAAGCAAGGAATCTGTATGAATTTAAACAGAAGAAGGAACGCACAAACCTCGATCTTTACGAGTTTCCGTTAATGATGTGCAAAATTTGATACTGTATACTATAAATTAAGTGAAACGTATTTTGGTTAAAACGGCATATCATAACTATTTAACGCACACGTACGCCGGAAGCATCGACGGTAACAGGAGAGCCGTCGTAGAAAAGATAGAAGAATCGCTAATGAGTAGCAAAGCTTTGTGATGGCTGGCGAACTGAGAACGTTCGCAGCAGTCGTTGATTTTTAACATAACATCCATAAAGGATTAAACTCGGGAACGAAAATGATGATGGGATTTTAGGTACAACGGCAACCGAGATCGAAGATTGAAAGATAACGCTCCCAATCTCTATTGACTCCGATTCTCTTCACCTACCCAGACGACGCTGTAAGCTCCGCCTCTTGCAAACTTACTACGCCAACACACTCTGATGACATCCAGGAGAACCTTCCCAGGTAAACATTTCAACCTTAAGCACACGTTTCCAGCAGAAGAGCTCTTGGTAAGCATCTGCTTAACTGAATCTTATTGTTGCATTCTCCTGGAAGTACTGCAAACTTAGGGAGATTCGTTCTATCAGAAAAGCCAACAATTTTCATTTGGCTGTAACGCAAATTAGGGCGTTGAACTCTGCAAGGAAAAGAATAAAATCAAAACCAAGCAGCCTTTCAGCCGAAGTTTCCATAGAAAATCTGTACTTAACAAGAACTGGTTACAAGCGACCTAATCGTGCGTGCCAGTAAAGATCGGAGTCACCTCTAGGATAAAATATTTTTTACTCATTTACGTTGTTAATTAAAACCCTGGAACATTATCAATTGAATGAAAATTGAATTGAATATATTTCCCATTGATAATATCCAGAGATTTTTTATAAATGCTGAAAAGTTATTCCTGTTTTCTTCCATTAAATACGCTCAATCGAATTCAAAAAGTAAATGCGTGAAAAATTAGAACAGCTTATCAGCGCTGACTTATAATAACATAACTAGAGAAATCATCGCTCATAAAGACCTTCTCATATTCATTCTAAATGCAGGCATTAATTGTGACGAATTAGAAAAATATGAATGAATATGAACTAAAGTCGAAGAAAGAATAGCTCACCAAATATTTTTACTTTCTCCATATAGGTACGAAGTATAGAGAGAGTATTGTTTTCATGAAAAAATTCGAATTCGAGATTTCCACGGAAATACACATTTTGAGGTCCGCTGAACACGTTTTGACCGTTTTCTCGATGATGTCTCTGTGTCTGTATGTCTGTATGTATGTGACAGAAATTTTGTGGGCGCTCTGACTCAAAAACTATTCATCAGATCGGCATGAAATTCTATATTTGTGATTTTATATATATTCTTAAGATTTGGAAAGCTTTTGATAACAATTGGTCAACCGGAAGTAGCGGTTTACTCCCGTAAAATTTTAGTTTTTCTTAAATATTTCGCTTAAAGCTGAATTTTAGTTATATATATATATAATTTGTAGATATTATTTTTTTCTACAACTCTTGTTTGAACTAAATTTTCATGAGAGGAATATTTCAAGAGATATTCAATTTTCTTCGAAATTGACGGTTAGTGGGCAGCTCTCTCGCGTGGTAGTGACGGCAAAGGTGAATTTACAAAACAATTGAATCGCTAGCGCTGAAGTGTGTAAGTTGAACTGTTCCAATCGCCGTATTTATTTGATTTTAGTTGACAATTTACGTATGGAGAAAGTCATGTGCTGGACACATCAATTTATTACTTAGAGAGATTGGCATCGAACAAGAATTACTTAAAAGCTCGAACGGACTTTCATTTTTTTAAATTTACGTATTGATAAATATACGCGCAAACAGTCTTTTAGCGTGTTTTATATATATATATATATATATGGTGAGCCATTCTCAATACAGTTCCATTGAAAACTAATAGTCTAAACGCCGAATATAATTTAATGGGCGGAAATATAGAAATTGAGTTTGGCTATCTCATTTTTATTGCACGCAATTACTCGCACTTAAACATGTGGAGCTACTCTTTAAAATTTTAGGTTATTTACAGGAAATTACTTAGAAAAGAAAAGAAAATTACTAACTTGGCCGCCTATCTTCCAAGGTGAATTTATAGTACTCACTTTTACAGGATTACACTTAAATTAAAATTTTGCATTGTTTTCTTAAAAAGAGTACAGCTTCTGCTTACACTTATTTTATCTCGCAACGCAAAATTTTGACCAAAATCGTACATTAAACCAAAGATCTTCCTACCATTTCGTCTCTATGGTTAAAATCTATCCATGGCGCTCTATCGAAACAAAACTACGGCAACAGTTGTTCCGACGAAAGGTCGAGATGGGCACAGCCAGGGCCCGGAAGAGAAATGCCGGCTGCTTTTTCCGCTCCCGAGTCCCCTATTCTCAACTACAATCGAGTAAAATTTTTCACTATATATGTGTGTATATTTAGTGCAGGAATTTTTTTATCAGCAAATGAACAAGTATATCTTTAAATTCTATATAATTATTTATCTTCATGAAAAGTTCAAATAATGTAAATAAGCATGAAATAGAGGATGTGACATTAACCGCAATTTAAGTATTAAACAATAATATAGTTTAATAAAGACATTGGTTTAAATAAGGCAAAGCAAATGTGTATAAAGAATGTATAAACGTTGAAAAAAGTTAATGGATTGCAGGTATTGTGATTAATCTTCACAGGAAACTTTTGTCTGAGAGCGGGTCCACCCTTAAGGTTATATGCCCCTCTCTCCCGGATCCTGGGGCCACAGCCAATGACCGTAACTGCCGGTGGCCGGAGATAAGAATCCTCTGCTTTAGGGACCAAGAACCACGATTTTCCCAATCAAGGGTAGTTGCGACCGTCTTTCAATGGGTTCGAAAAGAGGGCGGAGAGGTAAGAGGAGGCCTGATATACGTTCCTGGGAGAAAGATGTTTAAAGGAAGTTCTAAAAGTGGAGCTCCCAGGAATATTATAGGCACATACATGGGTAGGCAAGATCATGAGGATAAAATGCGAGAGATTGACTGTAGGACGGAGCTATATCAAGGTTCGTTTTTCCCAAGGTCCATACGACACCATAAGAAGAGAGCGTTACACGCGAGAGAAGTTACTAGATAAGCTTAGGTGCGCTGCACCCTCTGCCACCCACCAACCTGGCGATTTGCAGAGTATCATGTAGATGTAGAAAGGAAAAAACCGAAATGGATGTAAATTGAGAAGTTAGCAATAGAATTGGGGCTGGGGAAAAGTATAAACGTGAGATTTTAGGAAAGAGACTCAAATAAGTAAGAATTGCCCCAAAACACTCAGGTTGGTATAAAAAAAGTAGGGGGCCATATCTTCAATTTTTAACGATTGAAACAACAATTTTAGTGCTTTATTATGACGTAAACTTAGCGGGTTAGAGTTCGGATGAGGGTCAAAATTTGGACAACTAAATTTTTAAAAAGTGAGAATCTTGGTAGACAAGGGTCAAAAGAATGCATATTCTGACGAGGGCTTTAGAAAATGACTGAAAAATGAACAAGGAAAAGTGCCTATAGAACGAAAATATGAGAGCGTGAGAGAAAAGGAGAGGATAAAAAAGAAAGCACGAGGTGGAGGAAAAGTGAGGGACATAAAGGGAAATAGTAAAAGACAAAAAGTGAAGAAAGACTGACGAAGGAATCAAATTTTTGAAAATAAAGACATGGTGAAGGTTAAGATGATAAGGGAGTAAATCGAAAGAAGGAATAGGGTCAACAACGAGAGGTATTGAGAAAATGGAAGAAACCATAACAACGCGGATAGCTGTTTCGAAAATAAAACCCGAATGTCATGCAGCGACATCTAACAATAACAAATCGCGATAACGTATATAACATAGGGTTGAAAAATCGATAAAAACACAAAAATGTGTTACAAAGAGGAACAATCGATCTTTCTGTAATTTGTTGCTTTTTAATATATGAAGCACTTGTAGCATAAAGTATGAATTTAACAATGGATCGAAATTTTGTTTTTACTTTTTTGCCTTCCTTGTATAAGGATTTATAGACGAAAAATAATTCTATACACATTTAAATTTATCACCCAAAATTTTGTGATTAATTAAGATATTTTGACCCATTCTTTTTCGTTTTTTAAATGCATTTAAATTCATTATGTTCTGAACGAATTTGTCGTACACCGAATATGAGTTCATTAACCGGTAGTAAATATTTTTTTAAACACGATGTGCGAACGTCTGCGTTCCATTCAGGAAACTTGTAGCAATATCAACAAAACTTGACAAGACGGACGAATTCCAGAAATACTGAATTCACTTTAACACACTAATACATAATTTTAACAAAAATAACGAGTTATTTTATCATTTCCACAACCAAAATGGCTGCTTTAAAAAAAATGTTAATGATATTTTGGATGTAATAAAAAAACCGTTTCTATATCAACTTGCGAAGTGTTAGCGAAAACATTTTATATCGACCGAAAAAAAAATCCCCGACGGTATTAAACGTAAACTCACGCACCGCACTACATTATTTCGAGAAACTGGCGTCCTCACAAGAGAGAGTGAGGGAGAGAATCAATTCCGCCGAATCTTACGTTTGAAATGGATCCGGAACGCCGCGGCGCGGCGTTCCGGAAGCGTTAACAAGCTGATTCGCGAAGAGGGATTTGATGAGAGGGCGCGTAAGGTAAGGACGGACTTGGCGTAGTGGAAAGGAGATATGCTGGAATTAGACGCTGAGAGGGAAACGAGAAGGCGAAGAGAGAGAGAGGAAGGAAAGTGGTATGAAGTAAGGTTGGTAGGAGGAAGGAGATGAGATGGGAGCGTGAGACTTATGACGCCGCTCTCTGGCATCATTTCAAGAGAATTGGAGGGCCCGTTAACTGAAACCCTACAGTTGGCTATAATTCAGCAGCTGCTTCAAACCCTGATTTGGAACGCCCACGCGAACTTGAGAGTACTACTTTCGACCCTGCATTGATTTATGGGCGGAGATTGGTAAAATTTCACGTCGACGAAGTTTGATTTTCCAGCTCTACTTACCCAAAATAAGTAAAAGACTGGAAGGTTGTAGTAATAGCTTTGAAAGACAGTGTCAAAATAGAGAGAGAGAGAGAAAAATTAAAGGTAAGTTAACAAAATAAAAAAATCTGATGTGGCCAACACATGATTTTCTCCATATTTGGGGTACAGATATTTAAATTATTATGAATAGCATTATGAGGCAAAATTATTATTTCGTATCGTAAAAGAATACAGTCGTCCTTATTGCCGTAAATTACGTATATTTTTAATGTTTACAGAATTCACCGCTGCATGGTGCTGACGCTGTATACTGGTATTAAGAAAAAGCAAAATATGACATGTAATTTTTGAGTTAGAGCGCCCACAATCACACACACACACACACAGACATCATTCCGAAAATAGTCTATACGTGTTCTAGGGACCTCAAAACGCGTATTTCCGTTGAAATCTCGAAGTCGATTTTTTCGTGAACACAATACCTTCCCATTACTACGTATGGAGAAAGTAAAAAGGAAATGGAAGTTAAAACTTTATCGTGTTTGAGAAACGAAAGACTCCTCCACGGAACCATGCACAAACACAAAACATTAGCGCCCCCGCACAGTAACAAACCGGAAGACACCAAACGCACACCGATTATTATTTATTATACATATGTCTTCTCTACTAACACAGGCACAGTTGATATCACCTGTTTCGTACATCAACAAGTAAATATATAAATATACCTTTGAAATATCTATATGTTTACGCATATAAGACAAAAATTAAAGAAAATTTTATTCGCCTATAGAGATGAACTTAAAGTATAAGTTTTTCCGAATTGAACAATATTCTCTTGCTTTTCGAATATGTACCCTTCATGAAACAGCAGAGAAATATTTGGTTCGTAATACTTAACTCATTTAAAGACACACAGAATTGTTTTTAACTGAATAAATTTTGCATAATATGTAATAAGTAAACAATATGGTATCGACAAAAAATTTAATAAATGATGATGAAAATTAATGTTTTCAAAGTTCAATACTCCATTTACTAATTTAGCACGAAATCGTCAATCATTTCAGCACCAGAATTAAATCGACCAATGCAGAATAAAAATGATTATTAAGGTGCATTCACATTTTAATTCGATTGAGCAGGTTCACTTATCAAGTTAACTATAAAAGACTTAAAGTTTCATAAGTAATTTTCGTACAAGTCTAGCGTGTGATGAATTTCCTTCATTCGTCCAGATTAGCCTGAGAAAACGTGAGAACAAAAATATAACAAAGATTGAATTCTTGTCCTTTGATTGAAACCTTCTAAATAATGCATAACTTCAGTGTGGTTTGTTTCCGAAAATTTTTTGTCCTCTTTAATTAAAGTGCCGGACTCAAATCCCATTGATGGGGGTAAAATCTCATGGAGAGGAATTCAAGCAGTTTAGTTCGTCGATATGACTGCTTCCCTTGCACAGTTTCTCGAAACGGGACCTCTGGCATCCAAAACAGTAACTTCATCTCTTATAAGTACTTGAATGTCGGACTGTTCACAGAAAAGGGGCCGAGGCCTCTCAGGATTAAACCTCCGTATGCGGTTTCAATTAACCGAACGTGGAGCCAATTAAAACGGAATTTGATGCCTCTCCCACAAACGTGATGATGCCCAGAGAGTATTCCAAACTTCAAATTGAACTAATTCCCTCGGAACCTATTAATTGATAGTAATTCAACGTTTCGTTTCAGAAACAGACGAATGATGCACTTGGCATAAAACGGCTTCATCGAGAAAATCCTTAAAAGTATACCACTCTTCATTTCTTTTAGCGGAGCGTGATGAAATGTGAAGCAAAGTATAAAACTTTATTCATCGAAGAAATGAATGATATATTCGTGAACCGAAGAAATCGTAACCCGTTCCATAAAAGATCGAATCCTAGTTTCTTGCAATAGTCATCCAAACGACGATCTAATCGAGATAGGTGCAAGATTAATGGCCGGATCGAATAACCTCCCCCAGAAAGTGCTACGGCGGTGCAATGCGTCTGCATTAAGGCAGAAAACGCTCGGTTGCCAATATGATAAGGGAAGAATTAGAAATCCACGGAATATCGCCATTTTATTTTCATTCGAACGTCTTTTTGAAAATACCCTATTGATCGTGCACAGTCATGCGACTCTGCATTTATGTAAAGTTACTCCGAGTCGTTATTCTAAAACATTATAGAATTGTTCTTATCGGCAAAAATAAAACCCTCACAATAAACTTTTAAATATTCCGAAAAACGTAACTGACCTCTTAATAAAATTTCATTTTCAATCCGAAAAATTGATCTTCGAACTGGCAGATTCAATTTTTTATCGTTCATTAATATTTTATGACTCCTCTATTCTTCTATTTTTACCATTAAGGTAAAAATATCCAGTTCAAGTTGATTTCCATCATAAATATTCCGCGTTACATCACAATATTGAAAGAGAAAATGTGTTTCGCCAGCTGATGTATAACATTCGCGAGAAATTCTTCTAATCAATTAAGCCAGTTCGATTTCAGATTACACCGAAGTTGTTCGGTCATCTCTACCGATTTAATGCACTGGAATGACTAATGATCCAGATAACGTGAGTATAAAACTAGCTAAAATTAACTCATCGGATATTCCATAAACACGCCTTTTTTTACGAAACGTAAAAAAAGTTAACTTTACGCTAAATATCGCGATTTTTGGAACCGAAAATGTATCGCCCTCTTACGGCATGATTCACAGCTAAAAAATGTACCTAATTCCCCCGCATATAAATTTAAGTCGAGTTAATGTGCTGGAATTAATGGGTTCTTCTCTAGCGGGAGGTGGAAATAATATAAAATACGAAGCGAAACAAGCGAAGAACCGTAGGAGACGGGCAAATTAATAACGTTCGGCTATTTTTTTCTTTTTTAAACTATTCGGGAAGAGAAAATGAGAGATTTAAAACTTACAAAGTGGTTCCTACTGGTTTATCGAGCATGCTTAAAAAGTACAAACAACTTAATTTATGCAATGAGTATTTAATTCATATTAAAAATTGTCTACTCATAGTTTTCCGTTACTTTTTATATTATACTAGGGCATTTTAAGCCCTTTGATTTAAGTCCGATCCCGCCAACACCCCCAGGACATCAAGTCCCGGTCCGGAACTTAAAAAAAACAAATTATGTTAGAGCCTCTTGAACTTTCCATTGAGTTTTTTGTGAATTTTTTAAGGTTAAATTAAACTTACTCTGGACCAGAGTTGCAAACCGAACCGAACCAAACCGCTGAACCGAACCGAACCGCAGCCATTTTGCTGAACCGCGAACCGAACCGAAACCACTGATTAATTTTTCAATGAACCGAACCGTAATTTTTGCAAAAGTGGTTTGGTTTCGGTTCGATCTCATTCCACAAAGCACGGACCAACGAAAAGACCAGGAATTTGCATTGGAAAAACCAGCGGGTTCGCTTCAAAGGAAAGAGTGCCTAACTCTTTCCTCTCTGATACTATTGTTATCCACATAAAAATCACGTTAGGATCAAAAATACCATTTTAAAATATAAATAAATGAAGACTAGCAGTCCGTTGCAGCTACGCTTGCAAATAATCTAAATAGTTCGGCCCTAGGTTAAATCTTCTTTGTTTCCTATTCATTTGGCGTGTTCCCCTATTTCTTTGTCTTTCTTTTACTCTCCGCTCCTCATCTACACGGGAAATCCTATGAGCTTCCGCATCTCTATCTCTCTCTTTCCTACAATACTCTTCCTTTGATCTCTGGCTCCTCTTCCTTTCTCTGGAAGCCGTAGCTGGGCTAATAGCTCTCCTTTTCACTGGTCTACCCCTTGGCATTTTTAAATTTTCTGCGATTTTACAGCAATATATTAGAGCAATTACGTGTCACAGTGTCACAGAGTTACTCAATGCTAGTTTAATATCGCGATATATTCAAAGGAGAAAAATTTTTAATTCTACCTAGCCTTAGTTCCAATGATTATCGTAGCACCCTTATAGACGAACTCAAAACAGTCGCTTTCCTTCAAGTGTCTATCAACGACTGCTTTTAACTTCTTACAGGACCTACTATAAAGGCGACGTCAATGCAAGCGTTTATTTAGATTATCAATGAAGAGAAGATAACAATAACGCGTTTATTTCGTCTATTAGAAGGTTTAATTGGCTTTAAATGAATCGGAGGCAACAATGAGAGTCTCCTTGGCAACGCCCGGAATGAGTACGAAAAATCTGAAAAATTTCGAAAAATAATGCGTATTTCTGAAATATTCGACGGCGTAACGTGTAAACATTGCAAGAATAAGATAGTATAAAGCTTTATCCGTTGAATAATGTAAAAAAGAAGAAAATCGGTCCATATTTACGTATTTTAATGGACGAAGGAAAAAAACCTTGCACTCTGAAAAATCGATAATCCCGTGTAAACTTATGGGAAAAAATAATTGTCTCCTGGATTCGAACCCGGGACACTTCAGCAAAAGAAAATATTTTTCCAGGGACCTCATAGCCAGTAGAAACAAAACGCCGTTTACCGCATATCTTTACGACGAACGGTTCTCGAGAAATACGCCGATATATTTACGCGAGGCTTCACACGCACTGACGGACGCAGCTTCACTACGCGCATAATATATAGGATGATGATGGGATTGTAATATAAATTTTTTAAATATAAATTTCTCCTTTATTTAAATAAATTCTTCTTTCATTTAAGATAATAATGACGGCTGACTGATTTACTTACAGATTAATACTGAATGTGTAATGTATATATTGTATAAATTATTTCTGGATAGTATTTCAAATGATTAATTTAGTTGAACCGAACCGAACCGCAAACCGAACCGAACCACTTGTCAAAATTCCCGTCTGAACTGAACTCTGAACCGAACCACTTCCAAAAATTTAGAACCGAGCCGCGAACCGAACCACCTCCAAATTTTGAAGTGGTTTGCAGCTCTGCTCTTGACATTGCGACATAAATCTGTTATTACCTTGATATTTAATTAAAAGTTATATCTAACTATACATTAATTTTACGTTGACGTCTGTCGACATTTGTGTACAATTTATATCGGCGTATTTCTCGAGAACCGTTCGTCGTAAAGATATGCGGTAAACGGAGTTTTGTTTCTACTGGCTATGAGGTCCCTCAAAAAATATTTTCGTTTGCTAAAGTGTCCCGGGTTCGAATTTGTATTAATTAAAACGCTGATAATAACCACAACAACTTAGGAAATTGCAATTAATAATTATTTTCTGTCAAAGATAATAATGAGTAAAAGCGCTGTTATGTAAACTAAACACAAAAAATTATAAAATATAATAATTGTCATCTTTTATGTTATTAACCAATGAAAATAAAAATATGCAATAAAGAAATGCTGTTATTTAATTTATGTAGTTATTAATGTATTAAAATTGTTTATTGTAATTCAGAAAAAATGAACAAATTTTAAGTTAGTCGAAGTATTCATAAATCTGGCGACAATGCAGGTTTCCAAGCCAATAAAGTTTTTTATTATTATATACCTGAATAAATTGCAAAAATATGTTATGCAAACGTTAAATTTGAGCGATTTCGAATTGAAGGCGAAAATCGTCGATAAGAATAAGAAAACATTCATTTTTCTTGAAAACAATCATAATCCTAAGATCGTAGGTCAGTTTCTTTCTAATTTAAATTTCCAAAAGTATAAAAGCTTGCATGGCGAAAATATGATTTTTACGTGTTATCTTATGGGAAATAGAAATTATCATCTGGAATCGAACCCTGGTCTTTATTCGTGTTTTTTTCGTCGTTCCATTTTAATCTCTGAATCGAGCATTCCTTCCAATTTTCAGTCTTCTATCTATTCGGGAAGATTATTAAAACGCACTAAAACTGTTATAAGATTTTAAAACATTTCCTCACACTCGTCCTTTATATATAGTATAGATTTCGAGGAACTATTATCAAAGCTGGACTTTTCCAACTTCTCTTTCGGAGTTTTTTATTAACACAAGAACGTCTGAACATGGCGTACCCCCTAGAACGGCGGACGGGACAAAAATGTCCTATACGACAAAGTCGTACAGTCGCAGTACTAGGTTCAATTTTTATGAACGTTGTAGTCTCTACATTACTAATTGCATACTTTAGCATGCTGTAGAATGTAGCGTTGCACCGTACTCAACTGAAACGCTCTAGTAAATTAGCCCGCAAACAGTGCTGCAAGAACACGTTCTAACCTGCATCACACTGCGGGAGCAAGTGTAAGGTGGGAGGGGGGAAGGGTGGGGCTAGAAGTTGGATTGGCGAAAGATGAGAGGGGAGGAGGGGAAGGGCATGCCATAGTCTACAACAATGTTACAAAGCCGCCTGCATAAGAATAATATCACAGAGAATGTGAAATAAAGTAGTAACTCATTTTGGGACAAAATTGTCCCATCCGTCGTTCTAGGGTAAAATGGTTTTATAATCCTTAATATTGAGGGGGGGATGTTCAAAAGTGTAGAGTGGAATGCAACCCTCGAATGATTAAAAGTCACGAAATCTCGACTAAATTAAACCGGAATCACAGAAACTGTAGGGGAGGTAACATCAGAATGGGACAAAATTGTCCCGTCCGACGTTCTAGTGTTAATCGTTCCTTATTTTATGAATCGCTGCTATACTTTTGTTCCTATCGAAGATAACATTGTTTCCCAGTAGAAATGTTGTTTTTAAAATTAGCAGAAATAACACTTCGTAATAAATAGATTTCAAGGGTGGGAAAAAATCATGCATAAATCCTCTGGTACCTAAGAGTAAGATTTTTGGGTCGCTATGACTAAAAATATACCATACAAATAAACATAGAGAAGATTTATAATAAGATAAACAATAAAGTTGAAGCCAAAATAATTACCAGATTATTTCAGGAACACTAGGGTAGGGGCTATCTAAACAGTTTTCCTACCATTATAAACAACAATAAATATTCACGCTGAATTTAAGATAATTAACTGCAGCTGACTTATCACGGGGGTCGATTTGTAACCGAAATGCTTATCTTGTTTACCCAAACACGTAATGACTTTTGAATTATCAGTAGTCCTGCGTGCTGGATAATTAATTTTTGGGAACGCCATCGATGTTGCATATGTCAAAAATTAGCATAAAATTTAAATACGAATATCTTATAGTTTTTCGCACTTCTTATTTCGTGCAACATGCATCAGGACATAATGATTATGGGCGTTTTAGCGAGAGCGTAACGATACCCTAATTTTGGTTTTTACCTTAACGTAGCTATTATCAAGTGTAATGTTTAGTATAATTATGTAATTAATCAATTTAATAGTATCAAACATATGAAAGTTTTGCATGTTAAATATAAAGTTTATTTTAATCTTTCCAATCAAAAGAAAATTTCATATAATAATTTTTATAAATATTAAGTCCAAGTTTCCATTAATTTCTTAAAATTCGTATGAATCCCAAGCACGAAAATGTGCGTATTCTGTACATAAGCGGCCGAGTGTCCTGAAATTTTTTATTTAAATTGGTCATAATTTTTACAGGCTTTAGAACCCCTCAGCAGAAATGCCAAAGGGGGAGGGCACATTTCATGAAGAAGCACATTTCATGAAGAATATTCAAAAGAATGGAGTTTCATCAAGAAAGGAAGAAGTAATAATGAAGTGGAGTGTAGATTTTGCATGTGTTATATAAACATTGGCGACGGCGGGAAATCTTACTTAAAAGACCATTTTAATTCAAAGCATAAAGTCAGAGCAACATGCGATGGAAAAGCTGGAACATCACAAAAAATTACGAAGTATATTCATGTGAAAAATGTAACTGAAGATGATCTTGTTGTAGCAAGTGAGTTAACGACGGATTACCACATTATTAAACATCATCATTGCTTTCGATCAGCTGATTGCAATATTGAACTCTTTAAAGAAATTTTTAATGACTCTGAAACAGCCAGAAAATATTCTCGCGGACGAACGGAAACTGCCGCTCTAATTAAAAATGTTATCGGGTTATTTTGCATGAATGAATTACTGATAGAATTAAAAAGGTCACAATATTTTGGAATATCCACAGATGCTAGAAATCACAAAACTGAAAAAAATTCCCTTAGTCGTTCATTATTTCTGTAAACAAAAAGGAATTCAAATTAAAATTTAAAAATTGAATCTCTAACTAACGAAACCTCTGATAGCATTGTCGATTTCATCATTAGCACACACTGTGACTATGGTGTTGATCCTTATGGAGCAGATAACGCACATACAAATTTTGGAGAATTATTGAGAAGAGGTAAAAACAATGTCTTTTATAAATTACGCGCAAAAATCAATCGTAATTTGCAGGACGTGGGATGCCCAGTACATATTCTGCATAACGCAATGCAGCGGGGAGCCGAGAGATTGTCTTGTGATGTATTGTCGTGTGATAATATTGTCATACTTTGCAAAGCACGCAGTACGCACCGAGAAATTGAAAGAATTTTGTTATTCAGTAGATGTAACTTACAAAAAGTTATTGACGCATTCAAAAACTCGCTGGTTAAGTTTATACCAAGCAATCGATCGAGTATTAAAAATTTTTGAAGTATTTAAGGCATTTTTTCTTGCTGAAGAAAAGCCTCCGAAATTTATTATAATTTTTTTGAATCATCAAAAGTGCATAGTGTGCTTGGTATATTCAATAAGCAAATACTAAAAATTGAATGTTCCGAAATTTGTATAATAGAGGTCATGAGTTACGTGCATGAGACGATCAAAATGCTGAATTTACGCATTGAAGAAAAATTTGTTCCCTTAAGTGCTTGCAAAATTTTCACTTTCACAATATATGGATTTTCAAATTGGCGAAAATTTATTATTTAGTCAGTTTTCTTTCTTAAAAATATAATTTTAGAAGATCTGAAAGAGATGAATGATGATTGGCTTAATAGATCTTGTTACGGTAGGTGGTCATTGTTTTTTTAAAGTTTGTATTTCAAGAGCAGATCTCGGAAATTGAGAAATTATGTGGATTTTTGTTTGACATTCCGGCACATAATGGAAATGTTGAACGAATATTTTCAGAAATAAATATTCAGTGGTCAGATGAACAAAACCGTCTGGATGTTAAAACCATTAATTTCATTATGTTATGTAAATTTAACATAAATTTAACGTGTAAAGATTTTTATAAGATGATTAAAAATGATCAAAATATGATTAGGGCGGGAAGAATTTCAATAAAATATGATTGAATAAAACCGTTCGCTCTTGATTTATTTTAATGCTATACTGCTTAAGTAGTCCTTTTATATTAACATAATTATTGTTACGATATATAAAATCGTACTTTCTTATTTATAACATTTATTTTTCATTTTTAGAGCAAATAAATAAGGCAAAATTTGTCCCGGTTTTTTTGGAAACTGTCCCGGATTTTAGGGTTTAAAACTCATTTTGTCCCGGTTGCTTCTATCAGAATCTGGTCACCATACTCTAATAGCAAATGTATAATTAGGACGTTAGACAATGTAGTACTCAAACTTTTGTTATAAGTAACACTTTTTATTAATTTTTAGTCTTCCTGCGATCTTCTAACCAGCAGAAACAAAATGGAGTTTGAACAATGTCCCAACGATAACGGTTCTGGAGATATTGTCTTGTGATAAAACGGGTAAAAAAATTGCACATAAAAGTCATATGGCCCGAGTAAAAGATAAAATGCTAAAATAAGGATCACATTACTTTTATATACAATCTTTCTATTCAATTCTTTACAAAATCCCATAATTAGATTAAAACTCTGATCTAATTTATGAATTGATAATCACTTAAATTTCCATGGACTTAGAAAAATTTCGAACTTTCTTCTTGTTTTTTTTTTTACCTTTTAGTGCAAATAAAAGTACATTTAAAAAATATTTATTCTATTTATTTATTTTTCTAAATTTCGTTCATAATGCAACCTCAAACTAAATTTTATCAGCAAATAAAAACACTTCACAAAACCACGTGTGCCTTACGGGCAAACGCCTACGAACACACCTCTACTTTCATTTGTCCCGGCGAAATGACATCCCATTCTTCTCCGGAAGCGAAAAACCGAGAATTGTCTACCTCTCTCGCTCTCTCTCTCTTTCTTTCTTTATCTCTCTCTACGACACTCTGTCTCTCTCTCTCGCTCACTTTCCCAGTGTACTCCAATGCGTCAATCTCCTTTCTTTCCCTCAAACCCATCCTTACTTTCAACACCTGAACCAATGGCACCCCCTTTCCCTCGACTCTACCACACGCGCACCGAATCCAACCTTCCTGTGAGCGAAATCGATAGAGACGGCTAATCTCGAAGGATTTGGCGTATCCCACCCGTTGTCCCCACCTTTCCCTCTTCGTCATTCTCTTCTCCCTTCTCCCACCCTACCCCCCCCCCCCCCCCGCACCACCACCGCCTCCCCAGCAAAAATAGGCCTTTTTTCCGATACACCAAAAAAAACGAAATATCTTACCTCCCTCCATTGTCTTCTCCCATTCCCTTGCCCTCTCCACTCTTTTAATCTAATTCTTCAAAAAACGCATCCAAACAAAATTCACAAGTCCCGTCCCGGAAATGTTCGATTTCTATCCCATCTCCCATCACCGCTCCTCTTCAATGCGATCGCTCAATCGGAACGTCATTCTGCAAAGAGAGCAACGGACGCCAGTTTCTTCCACCACTTCAGACTAATTTCTGTAATCTTAACGGTATAAATTGGCTACCTTCACTTCACCCGTCTGGCTGTTAACTATTTTCTAGCGCTATTTTGCTTTCCTGAATAAGAATTTGTAACACATTTCCGTGGGACGACTCCCTTCTAAAGTATCATTTTCTCATCCACGTCTAATATGCGTTAAATACAATACGTTACGTCTAGCTTTTTTTGTAGAATTATCTTATATATTACCAGCTGCCATTTGAGTGAGAATTGTACGAAAGAGTATTTATAGATCTGTATCATATAACAGAATTCTTTATTTGAAAATATTAGGTATATAGGAAGTGTTATTAGATATATAGAAAGTCCAAATATGTCCACGAATGTTTATTTTATTGTGTAACCCAAGTCTTGCTTTATGTTATATCCTCAATATCTCTAACTCTTACACTTGAGATCACGAAACCTGGACAAAATAGAGTTGCAAGTTACCCTGAAAACGTACACGTGTAGAGGAAGATTTAGTTTTTTAGTGAAATGCGTACGTCTCCAGCGTTACTCTAAAAAATATACATAAGAAACATTTCATGCTTGTATAACAATTCTTTTTCCGCTCAGAAAAATTCAATAAAAGGTTAAAACAAACTACAATTCTTGGAAACATTGTCTTTTAGTAAAAAATAACTACATTCCAAAAACGTATATATCGAAATGTTTCCTACTACAGGCCTGTACAACTCATAGCTCGCGGAAAACAAACTGTTTTGCCTGCGAGGCAGATAAGTTCCAAGTAGTAACAGAGCGGGGACATTAAGGTCAACTTCGATCTCCTTCCTAACTTCCGAGGACAAGGCGAGACTAAAAAGGACGAACAGGCATATTTTTGTGAATGCAATGTGACCAAACTACGCCCTTTTATCTTCCGTTCGCGTATCTAGCAGACAAGTGTCTTGTTAGCCATTCTAAATAGGCTCTGTCGGAGACAAAAACCGTCAGGCGCATACAAAGAAATAATTACGTCAGTATTTATGAAGTTGCTGCAGGTGCAGTCGCTGTCCAATTCTGCCCGTAAAACGTAACGGGCTTTAACGTATGAATTTTCAAGTTAGATTTGAATCTGAAAGGTTTTGACGGTCAAATAAAGTATATATAAAGTTTACTTAATAATATGGCCTCTTTTTCCGCTTCGAGAAAAAATTAAAAAACTTTCTTAAAATTTCAACAATATTTCGTGCACGTTATCGAAAAATATATTTGCTTTATTTGTGATTCAAGTGTAGTAGTGAAAAAGAAATGCAACGTTGATTCAATAGAGGTATTGGGCTCGCCTTATGGTTGAAAAAATTCAAGAACAAGGAATTTTAACATACTTGTCTCAGGTATCTTCAACAACAAGGTCACTAGTTTTTTATTATATGCCTTGTGGTTATTGGAGATGCCTGAGGCAAGTATTTTAAATAACTATTTCTTGAACGTAACGTTGAGCAAAGATTTTTCACCGTGCATAAAGAGGGCACAGAAATATATCGGAAAAACAAAGAACTGAGAAAATAGGAAGTAGCTGGAACCGAAAAGTTCTTTATGCGCGCGACAAGACATTTGTTATGGCATAACAGTAACTTCGTCATAAAAATCAAAATAAGCTCAACTTAAGAAAACTGAGACACTTTAAAATAATAAAAACATTTTTAGGATTGTTATAATAATTAAAGAATGATGAGATGTAGTTTGGATCATTTTATTGGTTAATTAAGAATAAAAATCAGAAATACGCAACGCTATCAAGAAACTGCAACTTTCTAGAAATAAAGTATATAAAAAGATTGAATCTATGTCTGAAGTTATTGAAAATAAGCAGTTCCGTGATATTAGGTTGTAATTTCATTTTACACTTAACTAAAGTCGAAGGGATTTGTAATCTTCAGACGTAACGACCGCATCATCACTCATTTAATGAGCGAGGTATAGATATTTGTAAATCTAGGTATGAGAGTGTCAGTATTTTTCTATAATAAACATTTCAGGGCCTTATTCAAAAGAGAATTTACTAGCCCACCTTATGTTAAAAATCATATTGACAAACCATGTCTCTATTATGGCTATAGAAAAGTTAGGTAAACAAGATGCGAATTTCGGCTGAAAAACATTAGTCATCAGTGGTGATATACTGATATCATATTCTACCAAGATCATTTTTATAAAATGCTAAACGTGAATTATTTTTAAAGAGAGCAATCGTACTGATTTATTCAGTACTATACTGATTTTCACGAAATCGTATCGATTGACTTATTGTGCTGATTTAGGAGTATTATAATTCCTTATTTGATATGCAGTAAAACTCGTTTAATACGTATTTGAGGGGACCGACACATTGCTTCGTTATAAGCGTGACTACGTTATATACGAGAAACATGGTTTTTGGCCTATACATCCCATATAACATTTAGAACCGGCCAGCCTTAGATACCGGAAATTACACAAATACAATTCATTTTGTATTTCTTTTTTTTTATGAATTTTTGTGTGAATTGTACATCTGTAATACCACAACTTCCACTTTCAAATTTAAAAAAATATAAGATGTATATATTACGTATTTACTCCGTATACTTCTGTGGCTGCCGAGTAAGCATGGCGTTTTTGGTTACGTAAGCCATTTGCATTGTCTGGATGTTTTGGTGTACTTCTACAATTTCCAGTTTTATCACTTTTTATTATTAAAAAAATTACCCATCCATTGAATATGGCATAAAAATAAATACCTAAAAGCAAGGAACAGGAGAGAAAAGGTTAACACAAAAGCTGGAGCTGATCAAACGAATTGAAAAAGGAAAAAATCTGATGTGGCCAACACATGACTTTCTCCATATTTGGGGTAGAGTTATTTAAATTATTATGAATAGCATTATAAGGTAAAATTATTATTTCGTATCGTAAAAGAATACAGTCGTCCTTATTGCCGTAAATTACGTAAATTTTGAATGTTTACATAATCCACCGCTACATGGTGGTGGCGCTGTATACCGAAAATTAAGAAAAAGCAAAATATCTCCGAAATGGATGGTTCTACGAAAATTTGTTTCAAAGAAAACTTGGAAGAAATATTATTCTCTACAACTTTGGTCCTTACGAAGATTACCAATAACGATGTTTTTAAGGAGAAAACCGAAAAACCGATTATTTATAAATAACTCCTAAACAATAAGCCATTTGCATTCTCTGGATGTTTTGGTGTACTTCTACAATTTCCAGTTTTATCGCTTTTTATTATTTAAAAAATTACCCATCCATTGAATATGGCATCAAAATAAATACTTAAAAGCAAGGAACAGGAGAGAAAAGGTTGGTTTAATGTTCACACAAAAGCTGGAGCTGATCAAACGAATTGAAAAAGGAAAAAATACAGCAGCCATAGCAAAAGAATTCAACATCGGATCTTCCATGCTCTACGATATCAAGGCTCATAAGGCTAAATTAATGAAATTTGTGTCATCTTTTGAGACGAGTAAATCAATTAATAAACATCATACGCTTCATAAGCCAAAAATGGAGGAACTGGATAAAATATTATATGATTGGTTTTCACAGAAATGTTCAGAAGAATTAAATAATTTCGTCCTTTTCTCATAGAGTAAATAAAGATAAATAAGTAAGATATAAGCCAATAAATTCAATTTTGGGAACAGGTTCACTGCCGTAATCCCCAAACTTCCCGGACGCCCTAAACTTTTCAATAGTCCTTTTGTTTTGCATGTAAGCGTAGCAACGTATTAAATAAGAATGGGTAACTAGATCTAACTACGTGTGGAAGAATTAAAATGGAAAATGCAAACCCCATGCATAGTTATGTTTGGGGAGTACGATAGTGAACCTAAGCCCAATTTTGTTTGGTTATTGCTAAATTTGCGACGTCAAAATCGAAAATCGCTCCTCTAACCGGCTATTTCTCCTAATCGGCTATCCACAATCCCCAAGATAGCCGGATAAAACAGCTTTTACTGTATTTGCAGTGTGTCGACTTCAATGCCGTACTTATATATGCAAAGAGATGCTTATCAACTGCGCCGCATGTAAAATGTTCGACTGCTATTACATACTATTTTTTAAATGGTCAATTAATATTATTATTATGGTCATTAATTTAAATAAACATTTCACATTTTTAATATCAATTTCAAAACAAAGGGAGCGTGGAAATTCGTATGGAAGAGGTAGATGGAGGAAGAGGACCTATACGAACAAGTAAACCTGCGGAATCTATTCATTACTTATCGCTCTGTTCGCAAAAATTCGTTATATATGGGGCATTTTTTGCCACGGGACCAAACATTTGTTCGTTAGAGCCGAGAATTCGTAAAATGCGTGTTCGTTACATCCGAGAAATTTAACCAATACCCTTATGGAGAAGTTCAAGGGACCGAGACATTTCTTCGTTATAGCTGAGATTTCGTTTTAGACGTCATCGTTATAAACGAGTTTTACTGTACATATATATATATGTACATATATGTATGTATTTTGTCATCCTCAATTTGTCCCTATTATTTTAAACTCCTTTTTCGTTGTTGTTAAAATGTTCATTGGTAGATAACTTTTATCATAGAATATTCATAAATTTTTTAAATATTTCTATGCAGTAAAATATTGCTTTACAGTCATACTCGAACTTGTAGCAAAAGAATTTAGTGCTGATTTGCCTCATTTATTCATCCAGCATTTCCTAATTTGATCTTTCTGACGTGTAGCATATGCCAGTTGTACTGATTTTAGTTCAGAAACATAATGTTATTAGAGTAGTGAATCTCTTAACGAGTAGGATTTTTATCTTAATCCTACAATTAGTTACTCTAACTAACGGAACAACGCTATTCAGTTAATTTTTTTGAAATCCGTACTGGCTACTTCTACCCCCTGAATTTCAACAATGGAAGAATCCAATGGCACCAGCTATGCATAAAAACAAGAACAAATTTGCGAAAGCCAAGAAGTCACTAAATTGTAATATTTGATGCTATGATAATTAGGATATGTAAAAAATGACAAAAAACATTGATGATAAGTGCTATCACTGCTGTTTTCTAACATATACTATGACATTAAAACCGTACAAATATATTTAAATATCTTAAAAGTGTGTGAAAAAATACGTACCAATCAACTCGTACACCTTATTAAAATATTTACAATTTAATAAGCTACATACTTAACTGCAAAGTTATTTAAGACGAAACAAAGGAATATTTTATTGGTTTCCACCATGCTGAAAATTAATTTCGATGAAGGGTTCTTTCAAAACACTTTTTTCCTTTCTTGATGGTCTAACAAAAAGCCTATTGATTTATTGGAAATTAAAAAAAATAATGGTCGTTTTTTTAATCCTCTTCCACCGAAAACTTCATCGAAAAGGATTCTGAAATTTCTAAGTAAATTATTATTACGTCTTCTTAGATTTACAACCTATTCATTCTATATCAATCACTGAAACTTTAACCCTATAAAAGTATTGATTTACTTCAGGATAAGAATACAATTTTATCGTATATTTGCTTTCCGTATCGACTATCGGATTCCAGGCACATAGACCAATATGGGAGATTTCCTCGCAACCCGCTGCCCAATAAGGGGATAAAAGCATATCAGCGAATGAGTTACGATCATCTGATACAACAAAAAAAACTTTCTTGGATTGGCATTTCAAGTTCCCTTCCGCGGAATGAGAATCGCGTTACGTCGAGGGCGGATTTAAGGCGCGCTTCTCAAAAGACAATGCAGCTCTTGTATTGGTTAGGTCGTCATTAAGCACATATTGGGCGCTTTACTGCTGGGCGTAACTGGGTGATTTTTGAAATTGTTAAATCAGAGTAAAAATCAGATATGAACTGATCAAGTCAAAAAGAGGCGCACTTCACCGGAAACAAAAAATACTTTGATAACCGTTTAAATATATTTATCCGAGTAATTTATTTATTCTGAAATCTTGTCAAACGAGGAAATGTAAACATTTATTATTATTTTGAATATTTAATTATTGCTGCTATGTCCCGTTTTTGAGGAAATTGCGATATAAAATTTTTATTAAATGTCTTTTTCGTGTGGACACACGCATTTTAACATTTTATACTGGAGACAAATGCCTTATCTGGGTGGCATCACTCAATCAAGATGGCCAATATTATGATAAGGGATGAAAAAATCGATTAATTTGATTAAGTCAGGGCTACAGAATTACTGGAATTATTTTTTTTTTTAATTTCAGCCGTTCTGAGAGAACTTTGTATTTCCTACTCAGAATTTTTTAAGAATCCCATAAGTCATTACGGCATTCAAATACCAACAGCAATGCCACGTTAATGGATACAAAAATCGAGATTACTAGGTACCCTTAATTCTCCCGAGATAAAAACCACTTAATTTATAACACGCTTCCGACGTGCATTATTTCTTCTTATTTTTATTCCGATTTCTCGCTCATGAGCAAAGAAATTTTCCCGCGAATCCGATGCAATCGCCGCTGGGTTAATTGGGTCGCCCGCGGTTATTTTCTCTGCACGTGTTTACCTCTCTCCGTTGGATTTGGAAAAAATCGTGCACCTTTCGCAGACAGACAGACAGACGCCCTATATCGGCCATGTTTGAGAATTATTTCTTTCTTTGGGTGCAAAATGCGATTTCCAACTACTTTCTTTCTCTGGTGAGTGATTACAAATTAATTTGTTTCACACTCTGAGGACGCAACGTTGTGTAAAAGACGGTGTGTGGTAAAGTTGATCATGCTAACGCCGAGACTTAGGCGCATGGAAGGAGTAGAAACTAGAAAAACTTCTTGAAGGTCGTGATATTAAAACCGTTTTCAATGTGGACGAAACGGGATTTTTTTGTAATGTTTTGGCAGGGAAAGGTTTACTATTAATTAATAATGCTGATGGGAGCGAAAAACTACAACCATTAGTCATCACGGATGATCTCAAATTTTTTCGAGGAGCAATTCCGTGGTCTGGATCCAATCGGTTAGATAGTTCATGGTTTTAATGAAAAAAATATTTCTCTTTATCTATAATGGCTTCAGATAACTGTTAATTTAATTTACTTCTTTCAAATACTCTGACTTTTATGTAAAATGGAATCCAAAAAATCATGTCAGGCAACTTATTCGTGTTAGGTTTCAGATTTGATCTAAACGTGGGATGTGGTCTCAAACAGGTGACAAATAGGAACACATGAGTGTCAGGGTCAGGTACGTAAATAAATTTTCCGTGTATCAAGCAAAGTGTGTGCCCTGCTGCGAGCCTCCCTGGCTCTGAAAGCTTGGCAAAGGGAACCGATCTACCTTCGATATTTAACAACAGCAAACACAGCGTAAATGCCAACATCAGACGCTGGACATTAGAAATAAACTCTGCCTAAAGAGCTCTTTATAAAAGAAGGAATAATGACTATCTAGTGAACTTACCCTCTCGTGCATCAAATTTGAAATACTGAGGTGCTTTGGAGGGTCACATTCAGGCACTTCCCGATCTTTATTTTACCAACTAACCGATTGACATTGACATTTATATGCTGAATGTATGGGGATTGTTTTTCAAATCGCTCTCCTCAAAACTGACGTGAACATTAATTTACAAACAACGAATAAACTTTACCTGCGTGGAAAGTTATAATAACTTTAAAGAGTAAATTTGATAATTTATATAATATCTGAAAAATCCATACTGTAATCTAAATGAGTGTCATTCAATTTAAATGAATATCAAACGTCAATATGGTATTCGGGCATCTTTTGGACAATCGACTTAATTAAAAATTTAATTTTAATTGCGCTCAAATTGGGAACGATTGTTTGAGGCGGTTGATGTAAATTTCAATTATTATATTTATCGAAGAATATTTCTTAATATGTATATATGAGTTGGTCAATTCATAAATCAAATAAAGGTCTCAACAAAAATATTACAATCCAATTTCTTAATTTACACCACGCATAATTATAAATTCTTATCGCTAATCAACGTTTAAAAAGAAAATTTGAAATTATCTATTGATGTATTATGATACCAAAGTATCACCGAACATATTTAATTTCCGCAGGTAAAAAGAATATCTCTTGCTATAGATTAGTACTGAACAAAACACTTACTGACAACGTTCTAAAAATAATGTGGAAAATTCGATACACACTTTCCAAGAATGTCTAGCGCGGATAACATAATACTTGCGTACGAATAAAATTGTAAACATCTTTCCTATTTAAAAAATTACGACCAATATTACCTTTTAAATAAGTTTAAGGTTATAAAGAATATCGGTGCAAAAAGAAGTACGTAATTAGGATAAAATCGGAATGAAAAATAAATAAGAATTAACTCAGGTTATCGAAATTTTAAGAACACGCAGCTTCCGTTTCGGAGAATTTTAACTTTTTATGCATTTAGAAGAATGCGTACAAGTCAAAAAATCATTCCGAAAGCTATTGTTAAATTAAATATGGGTGTCTTCACAATTAATACAGAATGCGTCTCCTTTATAGCTGTCTTCTAAATGATAACCTCAGGCATTCTAAGCTTCAGGTTCTATTTAGAGAACTTTAAACTTTGAACCAGCCACATTGGATGGATTTCACTTTATCCTTGCAATTAAAATAAGATTGTTGGAATTACGAAGCGTAGATAAAGAAGCTTTGATTCCCTCTATCATTTTATGACGGTATTAAGCTGATAAATAAATCTTATATGAAACGACGCCATATAGTACAGTGTTATCAACGTGTTACACGTGACAACATTCCTCGTTTTAGAATAGTGCGATGCAGCTGTTTCGAGGTCTTTAACTAAACAATCAAACATAATTTACTATACAGCATGAAAAAAATATTCTTTTAAGAGAATTTTTCCTCCAGTTTTGAGGAAGAGAAAACGTCGATCAGAATTAAACTTTTTAATAATATTAGGAATTTATAAGAACGTGGATCAAATACGAAAATATTTTTTACTTGTGGGCTATGCCTTATGTTGAAGAATATAGCGTTAAATACCTATCGTTTTCCAATAAGGTAAGAGCGAGCACATCCATCCGTGATATGCTCAGCGCAAGGATTGTTTCTTTGTCATAAAAAATGACATTCTCAGTGTAGGAGTTTCCTTGCTTTACTTAAAATTTACCGTCTAATTGGATTCCTTTATAGAAACAACGATTAATTTTTGTTGAAGAAAATATCATAGGTAGTCTGTCCGTAGACAGGTCCGTGATTATTCTTGGTTAAACCTGGTTCTCCATTTATTACTATTTTCCGCAGTCTTCATCATGTCTTGATAGCTCTTTTTCCCTTACAAATCATCTATTAGCTACAGTGCCGTAACTAGAGTATGGCGAAGGTGGCATTTTCCATAAGCTCCTCTTCCAAATACGCCCAACTTTTCCAAAAAAAGTGCCAAAATTTCATTTTTCTATAAGTATTATTATAATATTCAAACCTTAATTTATACGTAATAAAAGGGTATTATTCTTTATTAAAACGCAAAACAAATTATATCCTTCACAACGAAGGTGTTTCGTAAAATTTTGCCATAGGCTCCATATCGCCTAGGTACGTCTCTGATTAACTGAAACCTTTTCCCACCTCTTGCTCTTTTCCCAACCGGTTTTCCTTCTAGCACATCTTTAATCATGCTCATATTTGTGCCGCTATAACTCAAAAACTACAAAACACTGGGGCAAGTGGAAGGTATTTCTTAAACCTACAATAAAAATAATGGCGTAATAGTATGGTTTTTAAACCGATTTGATTGATATTTTTAATTTAAAAAATTATTTTTCTCTTTATTTCTATCCAATAAAATAACATGGTAAATGCTGTAGCAAAAATTCTGTATGACCAACCAATATTAAGATAAGGTAATCGCCAGTATGAGCCTTAATTCAACTGCGAGAAAAGAACATAGAAATTAGTTACGAGATGACCTCAGAATTTATAGATCGACTTCCCTGAGCTATTGCGTCGCCGTTTTCGAGTAGAACTGTCTGACGTGATCAACTGTATTTTTACAAATCTAATTCATATCTATTAAAAATAAGCAAAAGTAAAATGAAGCCATTACGTTAGGAAACAGCCTACTAAAATGACACAATATTTCCAAATTACTGAACCTTGACTGATAAAATAATCAGTTAAAGGTTTCGATTTAAATAAAAATTGCAAGAATTGTAGAATTAAACTGCTTTTCAATGGCACTTTCCTTATGATTACGTTTTACCTCGCGTTTATTCCAACGTAATTTCCGTTAGCTATGAATAAAATAAAGGAAGCTATGAATAAAATAAAGGACATCTTTCCTCAAAATTTACGCATTTAAGTCTAATTTGAGGTATAAGTCCCATTAGGTTTTACAGCGAGGAACTAAACTAAAAACTCTAGCATGTATACCCTTTTCGAATTTCCTTGCAATTTAGAGTAAAATATTTCGAATATCCTCGGCGATCCGTTGAGGTTTAGTAAAAACCCAATTTAAATTCCGCTCCTGCGGTAAGAATGGGAGCGAATAAAGCCGACATAAAAAAATAATATTTTAAAAAGTTTTTGGACAAGCTCCAGAAGCGGTTCTCTGTGGATTCCCATCCTCCTAAATTTATTCTACGTCATGAAATGCAGCTGTTTGTCAGACCTTCCAAAAAAATGCCGCCGTTGGTTAAAGCGGACAAGACATTCGCTGAGAGTGCCAGAAAAATCTTCGGAAACCCAAGATCATATTAAAAATAAATCTATGTACAAAGTGTTCCTAAAAGTATATTGCCCGCTTTCAACTTTAGTAAAACGTATTAAAAGGGTGAAGATTTGCAGTAATTAGCAAGAATATTTCCAAAAGGGGTTACTGTAATATCGCATGATCCGAAGCATTAATCTGAAGCAGGGGTGCAAAAACTTTTCGCACCCGCGGGCCGCATTTGATGGTTTATACTTATCCGAGGGCCGCACTTAATTAAAATCTGAATAATGTAAATTACACAAGAATACAATTTTAGATAACAAGTTAAAACATTTTTACTTAACAATAATCAAACGCAAAATATACAATACAGTGCGAGTTTGAACAGGTGTACACCTTATTTAAAAGAAGCACTAAAGGAGTAAAAATTTTCACGAATACAAATCTGCTAAAAATATTACGTATCTTAGCATTTTGCCCTCTCTTATAATTTTCACTTTATGATTTACCAAATTAAACTAACGCAAACATCGTAAAATATTAAGCTTATTATGCAAAATCTTCCGCGGACCGCACAAACATCAAGGGCCGCGTGTGACCCTCGAGCCGCACTTTGTGCACCCCTGCTCTAAAGTGTCATTGGAAAACATATGACATGAAAGAGGTGCAAATACATTGGAAACATGCATTTGAAGCTTAATTAACAATAATTTTAAATAGTTCAAACGAATCCAGGTCGTCCGGTTAAATTTTGTAGGTTTGTTCGCATTTACGGCAAAATTGTGTACTTTTACTTGGGGGGCACATTGAGGAATACAGCGTACGCTAGAAAGCCAACAACGAGAGACACGGGATTGAAATAGCTTGTACGGCTATTTCATCAGTAACATGTGCCCACTGTAGTGCGTCGTTGACAACAATTCATTGATGGTGATGGTAAGAATTTCGAATATTTGCGACCTTAAGCTAAGTGATGTAACAATGTGTAACAATCTACGTTCTAAATACCTAAATACATAAGTGAATAAAGTGTGCATGTACGTATGTAGGTATGTATATTTATACAGCTAGCAGCTGTCCACTGGCTCCCTCCTAAATATATTCTTTTCAGATCTTCTCCCGTTCATTCTCATCCTCTATCTCTTTAACTTTTTAATTTACATATTTAAAACGCACAATTTTTAGCTGTTTCGTATATATCGTCGTTGACAAGAAAAAGTCATTAACTACAGTATAGACCAGGGTTTTTCAACCTTTTTTGAGTGGCGGAACACTTTGGAATGGTGAAAAATTGGCAGAACATCTATACACACACACACATACATACATATATATGTGTGTGGGTGTGTGTGTGTCTTGTGCTGACGAAGGGATCATCCCAAAAGCTCTAACCTCTACAAATGTGTCTCTCCAACACCCCAGCGGCTCTACTTCCGGTAAGTGTTCACTGGGTTTCCTTCAACACCTAGTTGCCCTAAATATATACACACACACACATATATATATATATACACACACACACACATATATATATATATATATATATATATATATAACCTTTATTTTATGTACTTAATAGAGGTACTTTCTGCTTCTGCGATAGACGGAGTTATGGTGTGAAATCAAAATAGAAATACTTTTTAATTTTAAATTCATTACAAAATCTAAATTTATAGAAAAATTATTTTCGGTGGAATATTTCGCGGAACACTGAGGCAATGCTATCGGAACACCGGTTGAAAAACATTGGTATACAGACTAACAGACATAGTGACTTTTTCCTTACAAATGTTTAGCGCTCATTTGCTTTCAGTGATTATTTGCACTGATTTTCTAGAAGAGATACTTAGAATTTGCGCTTAATGAGTTATTCCAGTAATACAAAATCGATATTCTGACTTAAGCATACAAAAAACTCAATTTTCTTCAAAATTGTTGTTAATGACTTTTTCCTTGACGACGATATATGTATGTAAACATATTACTATTTTGTATGCATTCACATTTCTTTGTCTTTATTTTTCCTAAAAGTTAGGAATTTTTCGCGGATTTTCACATCTCTCTTCTATTTCAAGGTCCTTTCCGAAGTAGGTTTTTTTCTGTGCAAAACATATCTCATGCATAATTTTTATTCAACCCACCATCCTAACATTGTTTTTTAATACATCTTTATAGTCTAAAAACAAAATATTTAACCTATATATATTTTATTTCATACAAGAAGAAAGGGTTAAATGTAAAAATAATACCGTACGGCCTCAATTTCGTCCTTAATGAAGTCGTTTGTCTGTCTTTAAAACGTGGGTCCTCCATATGACCCTTCAATTACTGGGAGGGTAGCGGTCGGAAAAAATTATCAACTTTCGACACGATTCTCAAACTCGAGCGAGCGTCCCTGTGAGTTCTTTCAATATGGCATTTCCCCTTTAAATTCCTTCGACCTCCGTATTCCGCTGACGAGTTCAATTCATAAGACGAAACGAGCACGCAAATAAATACGAAGTTTTAGAAAGGAACCAGTTGCATCAATGGAATGTTAATTTTCAAATTAAATACGGGCCGAAAATGAGCCGGTTTTACGTTTGATAGAAGAAAAATATTCCCTTGTGTTGTTTTATGTAGATTCTGACGGATACAAGAATAAAATTTGACTCCAGTGAACGAATGGCTATCTTCAAACGCATTGGTGGCAGTGAATCCTTCGGTAGGCCGCATTGGAAATTTGCAATTGATTATAGTTAAATTTTAAGTTACCTAGAGATTCTTAGGCACCATATGCGTGGAAACCAAGTTAGAATTAGCTTTTTATGGTCAACATTTCAATATTAAAAACCACGATGGAATTCAATCTTAGAAATATATTTGAGAAAAAAATCAAAAACAGCATTAAAAAGAACTGACTTGAATTGAAAAATATTCACTAAGAGGTCGCAATATAACGTTCGATATTTTAACAGATTTTGCTACATGAAAAATAACATTTTTTTAGTTAATTAAAATAAATGAAAAAAGTTTTGAAAACTACGAAACGCTGGCGGCGGGCCGAATAAAATTGCTTAGTGGACCGCAAATTGGGCATCCCTGTTCTAACGGATGGCTGATTTTGATGATAGATACGGAGCGGACGTGACGGTTGATTTATATCAATCCCACGTGCTTCTGAAGCTAAATGAAACATCACATCTCATCGCGTCCTAGGCTGACGTAACGGTTGGCGCTGTTTGCAGATCCCAATCCTCTAAAAAAAAAAAAAAAAAGACGAGAGAAGAATGTCGTTAACTCGGAAGCTCATTACCTGATTCTGCGAGAGAACGGGTGCGAAAGATGATTTGTTGCGATAAGGAAACACATTGCGTGAACATGCCTCATTCCACGAAGATGAAACGCTGCAATTGTGGATCGAAATGAATTCTTCCGTCGAGATATTTTTTTTTCATGCGCGAGAACTCGTCCGACCTATCCGCACCTACACGGACGGCATGCGTAATCGCAGTGACCGTAAAATTTTCGAGCTACATTTATCAGCCGTTTTGTCACCAGACATAATGTGTGCTCCGTTACATACATTTTTTTAAACCCATCCCTTTCTTTTTCTCTATGGTAATTCTGGAGATTGGCTTCATGACGATGGCTCTCTATTTTTGATTGCGTCTTATTTTACAAACGCGCTTGTGTTTTCGCTCAGTCTATCCGTCTGCGCAATCGATTAAATTAAAATAACAAGTAAACGGCTAGATATAGAAGACTGAAATTTGCATGGTGTATGTGATCTATGATGACATTTATTACGCTGCCAAAGACTACTTTTGAAAAATCTGCGGGTGGCAGGTGGTGTCTTTAACGTCCTTAAATTAAGATTCTGAGCAAATGGTTGCAGATGGAAAGTTAAATTTTCACTACCTGCGCGACCTCTAATGTCATCTACGACACTACAGAAAAAATATTTTTTGAAAAATCTGTGGGTGGCAAGGAATGTCATCAAGATGTTCACATTAAGATTCTAAGCAAATTGTTACAGACGGAGTTTAAAAGTTCTTGATTATCTAACGAATAAATTAGTTTTTATCATATTTATTACAAAATGTATAAAGTATTCAAATTTACAGTTCTAAATAAACCTAAATAAATAAAACGCATTTCTTCATATAGCGTCAAAAATGAATCTCCCATTTTTAGCTGTAATCCCACGTTTTTTTTTCCTACCAATGTCATCGCCTCCCTCAGACGTTCCTCTTCGCTTTATCAATCCACCTTTCCCAAGGTCTTTTTGAACCAGCCCACTTGTCCATTATTTTCCTTGGTATTCTCTCTCGTTATTCATCCTTATGACGTGCCTTTACTAACAACCGGAGCCTGCCATCCGATTTCTGTAGCAATTGAGTCCGCGTTCACTTTCCTTCCCTCATTTCTTATTCTGTCCATTACCGTCATTCCCTCTATGATTCTCAATCTATTCATCCTGTAGTCTGCTTTCATATTTCGCACTTAATGGCCATTTTAAGCTCAAGACCGGTTTTTAACGGATCTTTGGCAAACATTCATTCCATTTAAGTCCCTCTATCAAACCCGCATTCGTATTTTAACATTAATAGAGTGAAAAGAGTAAATATCGAAAGATGAAACATAACCATTAGGTTATTTCAACTCCTTTAATATATCTTAAATATAAATAAGAGTAATACATACATTCCAACCCTTAAATAACCTTACGAAAAGACGTTAACCCACCACAATGACTCCCATTATTAAGAGAAAATATATTTTCTTATTAATTATCCGAAAATGAATCCATTTATATATCTCAGCTTTCATTTTTCAAGCATCTTCAAGGATCTCTAAGAAATTTCGGGGGAAAATCAATCTCCCGTAAAGCATAGGAAGAAATATCAGTCGAAAGATCTTTTCAAAGAAACAGTGGCAGTATGGTAACCAATAAGCTTACAAGCTGTATAAACTTAGAACTTAATTCCGAATTCACCTGGATAATAATCGATGAAAACATGCTTCGTCGTTGCAGTGAATAAATATAAAAAGACCAAAATCGTTCCATTTCAGAGAAGGCGTGCGGAAGGTCGGTTATGCACTGTGAGACTACGATTACGCGCGGTCTCGCGTAAGACGCGAAATGATGGAGTTCTCTATTTCAGCTAGGACGTGAGAGGCAAACAAAAGGGTGCAAAGCGCTACCCCATTCCGACATGAGATCACGTAATTCGAAAAGGCGCAAACCCAGAATCATTCACGCGCTGAATGAATTTATCTTTAGCCCCCCTGACCTCTTACGAGGCCTAACCCCGACTGATGACTCCCTTCACTCGCCTATAATTTCAAACTAATTTAACATAAATTTTATGAATATTTTAAAGAAAATATATTTTTATTAACTGATTTATAGCTGTTAATAAAAGGGGTAATCTTTTAATAGGATGTGTTAAAATTAATATATCATCATAGGTTTATGTAGTTTGTTGAAATCAAAGGTATCATAATACATTTTATCAATTCCCAATTAAGTCCTTAAATCAATGCTACATCATAATATACGTAGACTGTTAATTACCATTTGATACAACTGATCTCTTTTCCATGTTATTTAACAGTTTTTATTGTTAATTGCCTTTGTTTATTTTTGGACGCCGACTATTCACGATAAACCTTTTTCTCTGAATATACATATAATTTCAGTTTAAGTGAATACAATCTTCCAATAACATCCTTTGACACAAAAACTTTTATGAGAAGAAATACTTCCTTTGCGGCATAAAACAAAATACAGTAAAACTCGTTTATTACGTATTTGAGGGGACCGACTCATTGTTTCGACATAAGCGTGACTTTGTTATATATGAGAAAAATGGTTTTTGGCCTATACATCCCATATAACACGTAGACACATACAGTGAAAGCTGTGCTATCCGGCTACTGGCCACCCTTAGACACCGGCAATTAGGTACACAAATTCATTTCATTTTGTATTTCTTTTTCTTTTTTATGAATTTCTCTGTGAATTGTATTTGTGTAATACCACAGCTTCCACTTTAAAATTTCTTAAAATATAAGATGTATATATTACGTATTTACTCCGTATACTTCTGTGGCTGCCGAGTAAGCATGGCGTTTTTGGTTACGTAATCCATTTGCATTGTCTGGATGTTTTGTTGTACTTCTACAATTTCCAGTTTTATCGCTTTTTATTATTTTAAAAATTACCCATCCATTGAATATGGCATCAAAATAAATACCTAAAAGCAAGGAACAGGAGAGAAAAGGTTGGTTTAACGCTGACACAAAAGATGGAGCTGATCAAACGAATTGAAAAAGGAAAAAATAGAGCAGCCATAGAAAAGAATTCAACATCGGATCTTCCACGCTCTACGATATCAAGGCTCATAAGGCTAAATTAATGAAATTTGTGTCATCTTCTGAGACGAGTAAATCAATTAATAAACATCATACGCTTCATAAGCCAAAAATGGAGGAACTGGATAAAATATTATATGATTGGTTTTCACAGAAATGTTCAGAAGAATTCAATAATTTCGTCCTTTTCTAATAGAGTAAATAAAGATAAATAAGAAAGATATAATCCAATTAATTCAATTTTGGGAACAGGTTCACTGCCGTAATCCCCAAACTTCCCGGACGCCCTAAACTTTTCAATAGTCTTTTTGTTTTGCATGTAAGCGTAGCAACGTATTAAATAAGAATGGGTAAATAGTGTCTATATCTAACTACGTGTGGAAGAATTAAAATGGAAAATGCAAACCCCATGCATAGTTATGTTTGGGGAGTACGATAGTGAACCTAAGCCCAATTTTGTTTGGTTATTGCTAAATTTGCGACGTCAAAATCGAAAATCGCTCCTCTAACCGGCTATTTCTCCTAATCGGCTATCCACAATCCCCAAGATAGCCGGATAACACAGATTTTACTGTATTTGCAGTGAGTAGACTTCATTGCCGTACTTACATATGCAAAGAGATGCTTATCAACTTCGCGGCATGTAAAATGTTGGATCGCTATTACATACGATTTTTTAAATGGCCAATTAATATTATTATTATGGTCATTAATTTAAATAAAAATTTCACATTTTTAATATCAATTTCAAAACAAAGGGAACGTGGAAATTCTTATGGAAGGGGTAGAGGGAGGAAGGGGACCGGTAAACGGTAGGAAACTATTCATTACTTACCGCTCTGCTCGCCAAAATTCGTTATATATGGGGCATTTTTTGCCACTGGACCAAACATTTGTTCGTTACAGCCGAGAATTCGTAAAATGTGTGTTCGTTACATGCGAGAAATTTAACCAATGCCCTCATGGAGAAGTCCAAGGGACCGAGACATTTTTTCGTTCTAGCCGAGATTTCGTTTTAGGCGTGATCGTATTAAACGAGTTTTATTGTAAAACATCAGTTTATTCTAATAAGATTTTCAGAAACAAACATGGAATGACCCCGTATCTCGTCTTCTTCGAAAAACTACGCAATCTTTATCCTCCCTTGCCACAATAGCCGTAAATTGCAATAATCGAATAACGAAACGATTCGGAGGCGAGGGCAAAAGAAATGACGCACGCCATCCGAGACTCAGTCATTTCATAATCACATAACTTTTTCCGGCATTCGCTTTTTTCCTCCTCCCCGAACTCGCTCTTCCGAAAAATACGATAAATTCCAATGATGAACCCCGGACGAAAAATACATTTCCAAAAATATCATCCATAACAACGGAAGGAAAAAAATTTTTAAAAACCATGACCTCTGCCCTCACCGATACATCGAAAGGGCATTCTGTGTTCCAGCGTGAAAGGATTTTTTTTAAAGGCTCATTTCCCCCTGCGTTTTGATTTTTTTTGAAGCGACAAAACATGGAATGTCCATTCGGAAAATCTCAAATCCCTTCATTTTTTTTTACCGAAAGGGCGATTTTTGGAATTTTTTCTCTGAAAATCAGAAGGCAGGAATTATAGGAACCCCCCCCCCCTACTGTATTTTTCTCCACTCCGTTCTATTTTCATAGGGAATATTTTTCTCCGAACCGATCTTTATCGATTTTCTAACGCAACTTCTCTCTCTCGTTAGCCATTTTATCCCGTATCCCTTTTATTCTCTCTCTCTCTCCCTCTGCCCTTTCCACGTTGTTGTAACACGCCTATTCGGACCGTAACGCGCAAACAGAACCCTTTCATTTCCGGTTCGAGGCGGTGGATCCCTCTGTTTCCCCCGTGATTCCTCTTGATGGCCAATTACAGAACGAATCTACGTTATCTCTCTCTGTGTGTTTTTCCCTTGACTACCCGCCCATTATTTACCCATTTTCTATCTACCGACTCCGTATACGCTAGCTGATTTTATACTGTCGACTTGTCCTCATTAACGCGGTCTCGCTGTGTTGCTAAAGACAACTATACATATACATATATAAACACTTTGCGTTGAATCTCCTTCGTTTTTCATCTACATTATTTGATCAACAACTCATTCTCGCTTTAAGCTAAAGTTGTTAATGACGTTAACACACCGACCGGGTCGTTATCTCATGATTTCTCCCCGCGTTCCGATACGCAGTAGGATTTTTTGAAAAGACGGGACGAATTGTTAAAGAGAATAATGCGTATAACAGCACAAATTTACTGATATTTCTACAGATTATATGCATTTAAAAAGAAAACGACCGGTTTCGGTGTATGATCACCATCATCAGGTACCAAATAATTATAATAAAGGCTTATATATCGATAGGGAGGGGTGGGAGGAAGGAGGGGTTGTGGTTGTTGGGGGAGGGGAAAGCGCTGACATGAGTGCCAGATGATGGTGATCATTCACCCAAATCGGTCGTGTCTTTATAAATATGTGGAATCTGTAGAAGTATCCATAAATGTGTGCTGTTTATACGCATTATTCATATTAACAATACATCCCATCCTTTTATGATGGAATTCCACGAAGTCAATAATTCGTCTATTAATTTTAAGAATTATTGACATTAAAACAACTTTTCACAATAATGATAACGGGCTTCCTAGTGGCAGTTATTTGTGTTTCATAATATGGATTCTGAATCCTAACGTTTACTTCAAGTACTTTAAGATGAAAACTTGACAAATAGGTCGGTATTTAACGTTTTTTCAACAAATCATTTAATAATAGATAACTGTATCTCTGACACACAGAATGCTGCTTAAAATCTTTACTATTGCCTTGCAAGCAGTTTTCTTTACTTAATTACTTTTGGAAGGAGATGATAAATTTGAGACACGGCGACAGTAGGTGGGAGAAAAATCGAAACTCTGATGCGCGCCATTTCTTGAATCAAAATTTCAGACTGGGAATGATAAAAAAGGAAATCCATAATTGTCAACATGAAAAATGTCGTTTTATTAACTTAAACCATCCCTCCAAAGTGCACTGGGTACTGAAGCGAGAGAGAGACAGCAGACAAACCACGAGTATATAGTTCGTTATTAATAAATCTATAAATATTATTAATGGCTACAAATCTAAGCTACAATTTAGCAAGTGAATGAAATATAGCGAATTAGCACAATTCAAATTATAGTCCTCCGTATTATAATACTAAAAGAGAGAAAAAATGGACAATTCATTAGTGTACATATGCAAGACAGAGGCATTCTTTACGAATTATGTAAACGTGTTAAAAAATAACAATATTAATGGCTTTATATAATGTTAAAACGCTGCTGAACGGCATATCAAAAGTGATATAAAGAAAAACTAAAATTATGTTAGGCTGTACGCAGCCTAACATAATTTATATCATTTTCTTATAGCACATTGCCGAAGAAGTCCATAAGACAAAACAGACGGACACGATCCGACCATAAGTCGTTCATTTCTTTATTTTTTGTAAGGAACGCCTAAAATCCAATCTCTGCGTGTAATATTTTACGAATTAATGCGAATAACTCAGAAACGGTCAGTTCGATTTCGGCGAATCTCCCACAGCGCCTATTATCGTCGGTCTGTCCGTCCGTATGTTCGTTCTCGGCTTCTACAGAACGGATTTTCATGAAATTTGATATTAAGGACTTACAATCAAAGATAACAAGAGAATCGCAAAAATGATTCACGTACAGCAATTACGGATACCACCTTACTGGTGAAAAATTAAATTTTCGTCATATCTCGTAAAGTATTAGTCATATCAAAATATCTTCCAAATAAAAGTTATAGAACTAGTAAAGATGAGTATTTCCTTTCCTATATATTTTTATCGTACGAGTAGTCGTTAACGAGAAAATCAAACAAGAATGTCTTAATTCGAGTTGAACAAAATTTCATTTCTTGCATGGTTACTTCTTCATTGTTGCTAACATAAACAATCTCACAAACAAACGTTTAATTAACTTACGTGTGTATGAAATATTTTTAAATAGGAAGAAAATGGATTATTTATGAAGAAGAAAAAAACTTTAAAACGTAATTTCCGGAATAGGTTCACTATTGTGATCCGCAAGCTTACCGAGTGCCTAAAACTTTTTACTATTCTTTTGTTTTGTTTATTAGACGGAAATTTCGGAATCATATTGGCGAGCCTTCGGCTCACTTTGGTTTAAAATGAGTTGTTGTCTCCGGGCGCTACCGCGACCTTCGCCTCGCTGGAACGAAACTAACCCTCTCCGTTGTCCGGTGATCGGGTTGGTAAATGTCGCGACAAGCCTGATCAGTTTTGCGTGAAAGTTATTAAATTCAAGTAAGTGATTGTGTAGGTAAATGTCGTCATAGGTCGTAGTTGTCATTCTGCCCGATAGGACGGCGCCACATGTACGTTAATAACCAATCGAGACTGATATGAGGATCACAATAGTGAACCTAAGCCCAATTTCCCTTACGTACAGGTATATAATTTCTTTCTAATACTCCATTGCACGAAACGCGCCCATTTATGATACGTTATACACTTTCCTAACTTGTTAATCGTGCTAGCTTCCAATTTAAATACGTTTGTAATTCAAGATGAGTTTAATTTCTCTATTTGATTAACATACACGTAAATAAGTATAGGATGTTTTTATTTTGCATTTTTAATCGTTATACGAGCGCAAAATATGAACTTGATGACGTAAAAATACTAAATTAATTAATACTTTTTCAGTCAAGAAAACTGAGATGAGTTCAGATTAAACTTAAAATGTCATTTAAAATACGAAAAAAGATAAAGTTTCAAATATTTAACAAAGAAAAATAGTTGCCATGACCACTTTACGCATTATTCCCTCTTAAAATTTCGCCAAATAATTGCTCATCACTGCCATCTATGGACCACCTGATTGAGAAGGGAGCCCTATTCTTAACTCATGGACAGCGTGTTGTGTTGAAGATTCCGTCTTTCCAATTATTAAATTGAAGCAACGTTAATTAAAAATACGTAGAACTTGAGCTAATATTCTAATTATAAAACAAAATAAACCTAGCTTAGACTTTCAATAAGCGTAAACGTGAGATTCTAGAGGAAAAAAAGCGTGAAAAACGAATAATAAGTCTCAGAACTCGTGTCGTTCCTTTTGTATTTCAGTTTTCTCATAGGTTTTCGAGAAAAACACTTGGCCTACCTTGTTTATCCAAGGGAACGTGATAATGGATCTTTAGGCAGTTAAAAAGAGCGTTCATACCTTCTATCGCGTGGCTATTACGTATTTCAAAGCTCGGACGCAGAAGTTGAGAGGCACAGAAGATTTTCCGTTCCTATTTTATCGTTGAATATCTCTTTACCTGGACGTTCCACTTCCAAAACTCGATATAAAAAATTGCAACCTTTTATAACTGTAAACATTTCTCCCGTTTGGTCAGCAGAATGAGGATAAGGGAGAGGCAGATTTTACGTCTTGATTCTCGATTCAGAACAGTAGGAACTCGTGCGGAATAAATGCATTGCTGTGCTTTCACGCTTATGCATCGCTAGAATTTACCTTATCTATGCTTTTGTTACACCTTGTCTGTGTGTGTATATATTTATTTATTTGTTTATTATTTATATTTATATAAAAACATCATACACAGGCCTCAAAAAATCTGCTTTATACCTAGAAGCTAGTAACGATACAAAAATTTCACAACACTAGCCTATAGCACTGTTACGAGAGTCGTGTGTTTGTCCGGAATCGCATAGAAAAATCGTATACATAAAAAGTCTTGAATAACATGAGAGATATTAGCGTCAAGTTGAAACGGAGTCTTTGCGAATAGGAATCCAGAATATATTTGGAACCCTCCTTATAGTATATGCATATCCATATCCATGTTAAATTTAATGAAAAAGGGTTTTTATTCGTCCCTTTGCCTCGAATGCTTGACTTACACCCATGACAAAAAGCCAGTCTCAAACACACGCCATAAAATTTGTTTTGTTTAAATAAAATGGGAAAAATTACTTGGTATAAGTTCCACTTTATTAAAATAGATAGATATGACCGGTTTCTATTAATATCTAGTCATCATCAGGTACAATTTGTTTTGTTTATAAACTGGACGTATTCATCTCGCTGTATCGGTAAATTTCATCTACATTTTAACAAGTTAGGAAAATTATATTAATAAAACGCTTACTTACTTACTTTAACAAATAAAGCATCATTAATATTTCTTTGGCACAGAAATTTTATGCATCCAAACAATTTTTACCTTCTGGAACGCTGAATTAGATTAATTTCATATTCATTTTTACACTTTTTAATGCATCTATAAAGTGGCTTCATTAATTTTTAATATGAATTTTATTTTGATTTATTAAATAATTCATGCATACCCGTTATTCTTGACAGACAATTACACTAGTCACCTCATAAACAACATCTGTGAGCCATTTATAGGTATAATGTCAGCTTTAACAAATACTAATTCAAACCACCAAAAGCATTTGCGGTGTTCGAGCCCGCGGCTTTAGCGATAAACGATTTTTGCTTGCTGAACTAGAGCAATAATATGGAAACCCGTTGAAAAATTCCTCGCTACTTCACGTGATAAAATTTTATCTGTATATCGCCAAACTCTTATTTGAGGAATCCCATCAAAAAATAACGCACCTTATTGTCTTCGTGACGAGAAATAAGCCGGCCGGGTTAGACTGGTAGGCAGTGCGCCTGCCTTCTAACTCAAAACGTCGCGGGTTCGAATCCCGCTTCGGGCATGGATGTTGTGATGTATGTTGATTTTCTCTAATAGAATTTGACGGTGCAAAATGACTTTAGCTGTCGACGCACCTAAAAAACCTAATTACTACTACTACGAGAAATAAACAGTCCCTCGCGCGCATGATTGCATAGGTTAACAGGTCCTGTCGGAATGGAACTGTCACCAGCTACTCGTATGGCTCGTAATAAACACCTGTCCGTTCTTCGATTCGCGTCAACTAGTAACACCTACTCGGCGAAGGGAAACAACAGCCGCGACGGCGCTACGATGTTCGCGGAGTGACATTTCACACACTAAAGTTTAGCGAATCCTATTTTCGTGTATATCGCGCATCGAGAAGAGAGCCGAGAAAAAAACGAAGTCCTTAAAATGAACATCCCTCGTGTGTGACGTATGAGTACTCATTCAAATGTCACTGAACATCAGGGGAATTCTTTTATCACATTTTTACCTCTAAACTGTAAAATTGGTCCGGTAAAGTTAGTAAAAATGCTTCTATTGGCATTTATCTATAATAATAAAAGAGACGATGTGTGTGCATGGGTCAGCACCATAGTTCAAAGGCCTAGTGACCTGATATTTTGGATGCACACAAATGGGACCCTGAAGGTGTCACCTGGGTGCTATTTTTTATATTTGATTCAAAAATCTTTTATTTACATTTGGCTAAAAAAAATTGGCCAAAGTTTAGTCCAGTCAGCCTCCGGTTGTCTCACTTTGAAACCGTATGACGGTATCTGCTTATATTATAAACACAACACTCATAGCAAAAACAAATCACTCACAGAAACATACTTAGCTCACAATTAAGTTTTTAATAATTTAAATATTCAACTATTATAATTTTTGGCATGAACAAAAGCTCAGAGTTTTAGGCTGTATAACAAAATTAAAATAGAGTACAAATTAATTAATTGAGGGAAACACGTATAAGATTAATTAAAATATATATTATTGAATAAAAAATAAAAGTTTGATTACTGCAATCCGTGAGACGTCGGATATTTGAGTTAGTTTTGAATAAGCGATAAGACAATGATTTAAAATTGAAAGGATTCCTCTAATTTACGGGGAAATATGACATACATTCATGGATAAAAGAATTCTCGGAAGCATAAAAAAGTTGAAAGACAAAGGAATATAGGATTACATGGATCATCTTTTTTTAAGACAAGGTGTAATGAGAGAAATTTAAAGTTAACACGCGTAAATAAAATAATCCGAATGTTTTGTGTTGTTATGGGCGGTGAGTGATGAAAATTTTTAAAGTTCTGAAATGACATTTTAGCGAAAAATTCTTTGCTAGAAGGTTCAGGATTTCAAGAATCATAATCTCTTGACAATTTGACTGGGATCTTTACATTCTCCCTCTATAGATGAGAGGAGAAACGAATTATTCTTTGGATTGTGACATTTCATAAGAATGTCTCCTTTTGGCGACATAAAAGTCTTGGAATGATACAATTTTCCACTTTCAAATGTTATAGAGATAGGCAACTAACGCGGTTTATGCATGAGAGTAATGAAATTTACGACATACTGACAGGAAAAAACGGATTTTTGGCAGAGTAGCTTTATATTGTGATCAATTTTAATTCAGTCCAATTTGCATATGAATTCATCCAACCTACATTAATTCTATGCAACGATGAGTTCGTTTCATTAGCAATTCCAGTGTGCCACTAATCTCGACTAAAATGTAGTTAATCATATTCGGAGCAATATTTATCGCTCGTTATTGTTTGGTGAAGTATATCCACAACTATAATACATTTACATTAGTTTTGCTTTAATTTATCCTAAACGTTTAAATTTTCAAAACGTTCCAACATCTATTTCATCTCTCAACAAATTGTCAACTGTGCGAAGCACTGTATCTTGCTAAAATAACAACAATAATTTAACTCTATTAACTTAAAGAAACGCTTCGGCAGGATCATGAACTGAATTTACTCAAATGATGATATCAAACGTTAATTCTATGAGGGAAATAATTAAATTACATACAAAAGCGACTGAAACCAAAATATATAGCACTAAAAATCGACGACCAAACATGCAGCTTTTATAATAATTTATGAAAAAAAAACAGGCAACGTAGGCTGTTCTTAAAAAAAAATATTCTACTCCGTTTAACTTCTGAAGTACCCGACAGAGACGAAAAAACACTTCCCTTAGTCCAAGGCAGAATATGTCGACTTCAGTGAGCGTTATTACCTCGAGAATTCATGAAGACAGGATCATATAGTTTTGAATGTTCCGTATTGCCATTAACCGCAGTCAAAAGTATGCGAGGGATCACGTTCCATGACAGAGTTTCTTTCTTCCGTCTCTCCTACGTTCCCTTATCACCTCCTGACTTTCACCAACGTGCCAACCCTTTGCATTCGCGTGACCTATGGGGATGACATCGTTGGACATTCTCTATAGGTTCCAGTAAACTCTAAGAGCCTCAAATTATTCGAATGGAACCTGATAATAACCGTAACTTTCTACTCGAAAGTTCAAAATACGTGTAGTCTCTTTATTATTTCCGATCTAATAAGATAAAACAGCTTTTTAAATCATTAAGAAAGGCTCTTCATTGCTTATATATTATTTTATATGTATGTAGTATTTTATAATTAGATCATAATAAATAATTTAACTATTATCCCGGCAACATTAACATAATTTCAGAAAATCAATTTTAAAATTTCCTTAAGTTTCTGATGATATCCTGGATTTTTCAAATTGTCGTATTTTTTTAAAAGTGCATACGTATATGGAGTAAGGTGGAGCTTGTTCCTTAATAAACAATCCGCTACATGTCCCGACGACGTTTACACAATCACAAATTTTAAAACTTCTTTTCAATTCTCATGATATCCTATATTTTTAATGTTCCTATTTTTAAACAAATTACATAAATCAAGGTCAACTTTTTCTCAAAAAGTCGTCCTTTCTGTATCTCGACGAATCTTACACAATTTTAGCGTTAATATTTCTTTAAACTGCTAATAATATTTTTTATTTATCTTTCGTGACATTTTTATGGAGAAGATGATAAATTTTAAACAAGATGAAAACCGTTTCTCAATAAATGGACCTTATCATGCAATCGAATTTTAGAATGTATAAGAGAAAAATAGCATAAAACAGTTTCTTGAAACTCTATCCGAGATGAAAAAGTAATTACATTTTTAGCAATAAATATTTCTGAGTATATTTAGATATTTACGAATAATGAAAAGAAATAGCAATGAAACATACATTTGAAAGCGAATGGTTAGATTTTTATCCTCTATATAACATTTTCACGATGCTAACATTTTGTTAATTTAAGTTAATATAAAAATCCTAAACACCAAATCTTAACGTCGTCTTTGTTTATATTACGCTTCAAATTCTATGTATTAATTAGAAAATAATACGAATTTCATAGAGCTGAAAAATGTATAAAAACTGTAAAATTACCGCCCTTTGATTTTAAATTGCAATCAAAGCTCTGGTAAGCAGTTTCATTGTAAATTCTTAAATTGTAAGATTGGAATGGTCAATTTATCGCCAAAATATTCTAAAACTGAGATGTTTTTTCCAAAGTATGACTTTGTACGTGACCGTCCGACATTTATTTCCGCCATTTTGCGGCTACACAGTAAAATTCCAAGCTTTCGACCATTCCATAACAACGCTCTCTCCTTCTCATGCAATCATAACTGTTCACAAGAAACACGAAACTCGGAAACAGAAAAATGACACCCAAACAAAAATCCTCCACCGAACTGGAAATATTTTTCCCCCTACGAATAGACAATTTTCATTCGGACGACAGGCAAAATAATACGAAAATCTTTCCACTCCGATCCGAAACAAGAAAAGGAAAATCTCTGCCCGAAATCTGTTTACCATTCCTCCCTCTCTCTCTCTCTTTCTTTCTCTCTCTCCCCCTGAGCCGAAACTATCAATGTCCTTCTCATTTCTACGGATCCGACGGGACGCGATAAAAATCAGCCAGCCATTTCGCATGCAGCGGCGCACTCTCTATCTATCTCCCTCTCGCATTCCAATTCCCTCTTTCCCAGATGGCAAACGCCAGTAGAGGAAATCAGAACGCGAGCGGTCGGTGTAGAATCCGATTACGATTGATGGGGCTAATCACGCGAGCATACGCCTCCTCCTCCCTCTCTCTTCTCACCCTTTCCTCCCATTTCCAACTTCTCTCTCCTCAAACCTCTCCCTCTCGCCTCCCACGCCCACGCCAACTCTGTCCCGATATCCTCTGCAGTGGCGTAGCAAGGTGAAGCCGGGCCCTGGTTCGAGAATTCTTTAGCCCCCCCACTCCTCCAATATATAATTTTTTGTTATTTTATTTTTTTAAGGGGAAAATTTTAATAAAGCTCCGGGCCCTGGATCGACCGATCCATCGGATCCATGGTCCCTACCCCACTGATCCTCTGATTCTCGCCTTCCGCGGCCTTCTCCTGTTACTATCAGTCTCCCTTTAGTTATCGCCGCCATCGGAAACAATGACTATCGCAAACATTTGCTTCCTCTAGTGTTCTCTGTCACTTACAATTAGATTCCTTATGTATGAACTAAGGGCTCTAAAACGGTTTTTTCCATCTCCTTTTTTCCGTATTTTTCCCGCTCGCGATTTTTCCCCTATTTTTCCCGCTTCCGTTTTTTTTCAGATTTTTTCCGGCACACGATTTTTCCCAGTCCCCGATTATTTCCCTACCTTTCTTCTCACTGCAAGCCGTTCCTTATCGATGCCGTATCGTTTCTTTCCGCTACATTTTCGATGTCCACTTAATCTCTTTCTTATCGTCATTTCTTTATCTTTATTGTCTTTGTAACATTGCCTCCATGTATTTATAAATCTTAAAATAAACTAACTCCTCGTTTTACGAACGCTCACTTAACAACGAATTTTCGCGTTAACACGTTTGAAAAGGTAATACCCCTTTTTCGGCAAACGCAATAAATTTTCGCTACAACGAAAATGCGCCAAGCTGTAAGTATGTTGCAAGTTCTGCTAATTGTCGATGTCCTGAATCCTTGTTCATGCGGTAGACTGTCAAATAATCAAAGGACGATGAGGTATACAGTACTGTATGTTAGTTTAAATTTGTAATTTCAAATTAGTTATCGTTCATCGTAATAAATAAATACATCTGTGTACTTTACATTTCTTTCTTTACTATTATTTATATATGTAGGCATTGTCTCAGGTCATCGTATCTCTAATTACTAAATTTAATTAATGGGCAATTCATATCCGTTTAACGAATTTTCGCTTAACGACTGACTTTTAAGGAACGCATCTCTTTCGTAAAACTGGGAATTAGTGACTTCCCATAACTACAGTTGTCCTTAAACACTTTTCAAGGCTATAATAATTGTTTTAAACCCGTTCCTATTCTTCGTGTCGCTTCCGTTTCTTCCTTTTTTACATTTTCCTAATGCCACCGTTCCCAGCCCCTGCCATTATTTATCCTTATCATTCCGTCCTGTTACCGTTCCTTTCCGGCGGCAACAAATCTCGCTCGATGGAATTTCTACTTTTTCCGAACCCCTTTCCATTTTATTCGAGTTCTCTTCTCCCGCTCTTTTTCTTCGTGCTTTCACCACTGCTCCTTCCGTTTCCCTCTCTCTCTCTCTCTCGCCATCCCACAACCCTTCAATATAACTCGGCATTGGTACTCATGTTCTGAAGAAAAAAAAAGCCAATAATCGCACCGGCGGCATTTAGCGTAATCGCCCATTTCGACAATGGGATTCCGGCTGGATTTTGAAGTAGTCTCTCCGATTATAGTGAAGGAGTAGTCGTTTAGAAAGGTCACGTCTGGAGGATAAGAACGGAGAAAATATACAGAAGAGAGGAGGAACGAAAATAAAGTCATCGAATATTGGAAAATATTTTCAGGTGAATGAAGGGCTCTTTTTCGAGTGAACGACTCCCTTTACTCTCTGAGGAAAGCGAATATTTTTGTGTAATGATGCAACAAATAATGAGGTCGATAAAGGAAAATTACAATTTCCAATTAACTTTTGTTTTTATTTATTTCGAAAGTTACCTCATTTATATCTCTATTTAAAATGATAAACAGTTATTCCAAGTCGGATGGGGTTGTTACATCATAATTATAAAAATAAATAACTCTACGAAAGTTACAAAGAGCCGTATTTCTCCTGCTGTATTATTATTTGGCAGTGTTACTTACTTTTTTGCATCTGAGTCGATTCAATTTAAATCAGTCTTTACAATTTTAACTGCGATTTAAAACTATAATTTCCGCAAAATATCAAGGTCTACCAGCATTCATTAGCAAAATACCATTAGCACCTAGTTAAAAGTGTACTATTTAGCGATCATGATACCAATCAAACTGATATTTGGCTTTAAACTTAAAGCCTTAAAGAACGATACAATTCGGAAAACGTTCATTAATTCATCAACTGAAGTTAGAAGACATTTATTATAATGAAATTTGTCTAACAATACGATCATTTCCCCGTATTTACCAACATCACTTTAACCGGATGGGATGAATTATTTATGCGAATCTTTCGTATTAATAATTCATCCCATCCTTTTATGATGGAATTCCACTAAGTCTCGGCCTCCTCTATTAATTTTATCATTTTAACAGCTAAATATCGGCCCCAGTGAAGGAATGTGCTAGGTTTTCGGTTTCAATCAGATATGACGCAGCTTCAAAACCTCGAAATCTTAAAATGGTACGTTTTATAATGATAAGCAATTAAACAATTTCTGTTATATTATTACATTAATAAATTTTCAGCAAGTTCAAATTATGGCAATAATTCTCGTTAACGAGGTGGAACGAATTAATTAAGATAAAAATATCACTGAATAAGTTTTCTCAAATATAAAATCCGATTTCCAAGAAGTTTGAAATTAATTAAGTTCTGAATGATGGAAACGAATCCGAGAATTTTATCAACGAATATCTTGATTTTTACGCGCCAAAAAATATATCAATATGACGTAATGCTCTCGGGAGACACTAAGTTTATCAAATTATAAGCAAATAATGCGTCATAAAATCAAATTTAATCCCGAAGAAGAAAGCTCCGGAAGAGGGAAAACCTGCTCCGAAAAAACACCCAATTCGTAGCGATTGGGGGCAAACTTGGTTCATTAAATTTCAATCACGGGTATTGAGCGGGGAGAGAGCGCTAATACCACCAGGGGCATTCGGGAAGTTGCTGCATCATTCTGCGAACACATGACAACCCTGATGGGATCTTCACGACTTTTAAATGCGGAAAGTTGCCCAATAACCTCCCGCCTGTACGGAACCGTGCTCCCAGACGGAATCGTGTAAACATAACGCGAGCCTTCCTTTTATGAGAGCGCCGGTGAATATCCTCATTTAGGAATAAAAATAAAGTCACCGAGCATCTCATCTTGCACCGTTGGCATGCTTGAGGAAAAGCAAGGAGTCGCAGAAAAAAAATATATATAAAGAGTCCTGGCGAACATCGGAGGCCGCAAGTCATCTGATATTGAGCAAATGCAGCAAGTAATCTGGAACAATTGAACCGGGAATAAGGGACGAAACAAAGCACAATTTAATCAAAATAATGCCAAAGTAACCCAAGGATAGCGGTTAATTTCAGTCTCGAAAGGGACGCAACAAATCGATAGAAGAAATTTTTTACTTATACTAATCGGAGAGAAACGTGAAACGTCTAGTACGAGTATGTTTTTGTGTCTGGCATCAAAATTTTCAAGTTGATATTACAGATAACGTTAAGTCATTCCTTGCATTTTTAACAATAATTACTACCTATATCTACACAATATTACAGTTCATTTTTTAAAATATTACTATGTACGTAATGTACTAGTTGTTCAAGTGGAAAGTTTAGATGGTGGCATTGATATTTTTATTAACTTTAAGGTAAATTAAAAACAGTTTAAAAGATTAAGTACATACTGTATGTTATCGTTTAATCCCATAAAATTATACTAATTTAATGAAGAAGAAATACAATTATAATAACTTCTGAACTTAAAGTGTTGGAAAATTCACATTTAAAATATGTTTAATATTTTTCAGATCTATATATTTTGAAACTACAAAGCAATTTTTACCCCTTTATCAGTAAAAGTAGAACAATTAACAGCAATAGCGTAGACATTGAATAATGGTCAGATCGGGAGTTCATAGTAGAAGAAACCGGGAACCTCAGTGGCAGACTCTGAGTCATCTTTAATTTCATTAGCATTTTTATTTTTATAATCTTTCAGGTAAATTTAAAAAATTAAAAGAGTCGTTAGAGTAATAGTTATAAACCTATCTAATTATACGAATTTTATGAAGCAAAAAAATTATAATAAGTAATGAACTTCGCAAAAGTTTTAGAAATTCACATTTAAAAAATATTATTCTCCAATATATTTTTTAACTGAACAATACAAAGAATGAAACGGAAAGGAAACCTTTTATAGTTTATAAGTTAAAGAAGGAGAATTGATAGCACAAATCCTGGTATAATAGGAAATTTTGGAGCTTCTCTAGAGGAAAAGATTGTGAATGGGAAACATAAGCGATAGACTAAGAGCCAACATTCATCAACAAATAAAGAAAAATATGTAGAATTGGATGGTAATATTACTGACTGCTGCAGCAAAAAGTAATTGCAGCATTTTCTATCTCAGTTACATTCAATGTCAACAGCAATTTAATTAGAAAATAAATACTAAATTATTATAACTGCGTGCAAATGCACATTGTAACAAATAATTGATAAAGTTGCGCTATCATTTACATTTTATCGGATGCCCTTGGAAGGTAAGCCTCCCACACTATAAACTCGATTTTTCTCCTATTTTTTTAAGAGAGCCGGTTCTTATTATTAGCTATCTTCAGCTCATCACTAGTTGGTACCAATTCACTTAAAAGTTCATTGCACTATTAAGTACCTAAAGGGTACCTAAAAATTTGAACGACTTAATTCGCGAAATGATGAAATGTGCATAGATAAAAGATAATATCGCTCTGAAAATAGCTGAAGTGTTTTTCTAAGGTCTATATATGATGAAAATATGGGAATTTCAAAATTAACAACTCCTTAACCGTACAAAGTAGAATATTTAGAGATAATACAACGGCTAAAAATTAAACAGGGTAATGAAATAAAAAAGAGAAACAAAAAAAATGTGTTACCCTTACAGGTTTACGGGGATAACTCCTCGTTAGTGACCTAGTGTCAGACGTTCATGCACTCATTCCCTCCCAAAAGAACTAATCCTGTCAGAAGAACACTCACTCACACACGCTCAAACAACAAACGGGAAACTCTAAATGTTCAACGGGACACTAGCACTCATTCGCTCCCAAAAGAACTAATCCTGTCAGAAGAACACTAATTCACACACGCACTCTAGCAAAAAACGGGTATCTATAAATATTCAGTGGGACACGATACGTACTTCGAAAGCAAAGCCTTCATCATCAGCAGTTGATGTGGAATGAAGGTGTGGCGTGTGTTTTGGGGTATTTAAATGGTGGAGTGTTTGTGTGAAAGTGAAAGGAGGGAAGAGGGTTGACCGTTAAACTATAGAGAGGGGAATGGGGGAGAGGGCCGCGGTCATTATTCATAACGGTTTGTTTATGTTTTTCAATGAGCATGCTTTCGTAGGCGTCTAGTTTGTAATCGTTATGTACCGATTTTAAAAGTGATAAATTTTCAACGGTGATGGGATGTTTGTTGCTTGAGTGCGTGTGTGTGAGTGAGTGTTCTTCCGACAGGATTAGTTCTTTTGGGAGTGAATGAGTGCTAGTGTCCCGTTGAATATTTAGAGTTTCCCGTTTGTTTATTGAGTGCGTGTGTGAGTGAGTGTTCTTCTGACAGGATTAGTTCTTTTGGGAGGGAATGAGTGCACGAACGTTTGACACCAGGTCACCAGCAAGGAGTTATCCCTGTAAACCTGTAAGTGTAACACCTTTTTTATCTTTTTTCTTTCATTACCCTGTTTAATTTTTAGCGGTTGTATTGTCTCTAAATACTCTACTTTGTACGGTTACGGAGTTCTTCATTTTAAAATATCCATCTCGCCGTAGTCTCCAACCCTTTTTAATTACCCTTTCAAAATATGGGCGTTAAATGTTCCTAAATTCACGAAATAATTACTGAAATATCGAATTGTAAAAAAATACGTTCTTACTCAAGTATATCCTATGGCCACATAAAGGTTATGATAACGGTAACCGAAATGCGAAAAGGTGTTTTCCTAGCCTTTTTGTGTTCAAGTGAGTTAGTAAATGTTTGTTTTTTCAATATGAATTTTAAGTGCTAATTCTTAAATTTAATTTTAGCAATAAGGTAAGCTCTTCGGTTCTTTAATAGGTCAAACGCACGTGAATAATATTTATACTAGCAAAAATTTTCAATTAAGAATATTTTGAACATTTTAGTATGCTTAGAAATACCACTCACAGTCCGGAAATTCCTAACATCGCATTCAATTAATTATTTATTTTATATTTTAATATCGCAATTTTTTTACACTTTCCCTCAACGTTTAATGAAAACGCCGCCTTTTCCCCAAAGTTATCTCTGCTCTCTGAATTTAAATTCTTCTCTTTTTCATTCGAAAATCTTGATAATTCACTCACGTACTATAAAACACGTAATCCTGCCGTAGAAAAATAACATGCAGCCCCAATAATTTCATATAATCCCCAAAACAAACTATATGCATTTACTAGAGCCTTTAAACTCCATTTTTCAATATAAAGAATAGCATTCAACTGCGCTACAGTTAAGATGAGGATACAAATCTAAACGTTAGATAAGGTTTTTCACAATTTTTCGTGAAATTTTTAATACAAATAACAGGCAATTTTTTTTCGAGAAATAGGTCACTGATAATATATTTTACTCGCCCAAAGGGGATATTTTATATCTCAGTGAACACTTTAGAAAATCACACGCTTTAAGTGAATCAACCTTTTTATTGTTCAATTATTTTTTGAAGACGTTTAAAATTTTCAGCTATAGTAATAACATGTACTGTATTACTTTCTTGTTCTATGATTCTCTCTCTCTCTCTGTCTCTCTCTCTCCATAACTGGGATTGACATATAATTATCTTTTATAATATATTCTAAAAATAGTTTTAATTTCTGATGAAATAACTATTGACTGAGACAGTCAAACGAGAAATTCTGAGAATTCAAGATCTCATTAGCGACCAAAGATTTTTATTAAGTGAAGCCGTATTCAAGATTTGTTCTGGGAAGCATTAATTCAGAGCTCCCGACGAACAAATGTTAATCCTTTCACAAAGGATTCCGAGATTCTCATCAAAGCACACACTTTGGAGACCCTCCATTCGAGTCGAAGAAAGCCTTCTCAAAGTCAAGTAGTAATAACCGATCCAGATGTCATGAAAGGTAAACTGGCTAATTTGTTAACTAAAGAGTATAGGAATATTAACGATTTAAGTGAAGTAGGCTTTTCGCACCAGAGGTATGTTTAATACAGCGTGATGTATTATGCAATCAATATGCCAAAAATGTCTTCGGACGAATATTTTAAATCGTGCTATAAGATAAAATAAGATTTAAATGCAAGTGGTTAATTTGTGACGAGCAGATATTCGGTTATCAGAATATAAAATAGTATATTTTCATACATTCGACTGTTAGACTTGGATCAGTTTCTGAAACACCTTTTTGTGATGCTGTTTCATTTACCTCTTCTCAATCGAAGAATTGTCTCTTTGTCAAAATTTTGTAATGATGTAAGATTTCCATGTTGATAAAAATAAACATCTCAATAATATTTCGTGGAATTCTCTCCTTTTATCTCATGATGTAGCATCAACTGATTATCATTTTCATTTATTAACAAGAGTTATTAACGATCGATCTTGATTCTAAATACTTCTAAGGCAGGGGTTCCCAACCTTTACGTTGGCAAGGGCGCCTTCGGTGTAACAGCGAAGGCGGCGGGCGCCAGTGTCCTCCCCCCCCCCCCCCCCACACTCCCCCCTTCCACTCAACACTTAAACCTCGTAGCAGTAAGTTTTAAATTTTATTCTAAAAACCATTTTTTATTAAACATGAAAAGTACAAAGTAAACGAGATTATACACGGTGATTTTTTTATTCGATGACCCTGAAAAATCGCTATATCTTAGAATATAAACCGGAGAGAATTGCGAAAAATTTCTATGAACATAGTTTCATGTTATTTTTAAAAATCTCACATCAAATACATATTGAAAATGAGCACCACCACACATACGTGCTCTCCTCCGCAAATTGTCTGACACGAATAAAAAATTCATCCTGTACAATACGAGCATATAGCCTTTCGAATATTTTATAAGAAAAATACTCACCGATGTTTTCTATGAATCCATTAACAGAGAAATGTGATTAGAGCGCAAATATGAAGTGACACTCCTTCGTCAACAAGGAAGAAAAGAATGACGATGATCACTAAGTGGATGAGATACAATAAAGAATAAAGGTAAAATGATACAATGAACCACTTCCGACAGGTTGGCGAATTGATGAAAAAACTGCGAGAAAAATCATAAAATATTACGTTACATGACATTATATGTAAATTCTATAACACAAAGTCATCAAGTCTTTTTAGAGTGGCACCTCCCAATACTGGATGGCCGCTCAACACTAATAGTCGCAAGAGCTGCAAGCTTTGAGGAGTACACCAGAACAAACCTCGGCGGGCACCACAGCGAACCTTGGCAGGCGCCATGGTGCTCGCTGGAACCGCGTTGGGAAGGCCTGTTCTAAGGTATTTATCCCGCAAAATAAAACAATTAATGGGAAATTCTATACAACAACGGCTAGGAAATATTTTACAATAATGACGGCAAGATCAACAAGTTTAGCAGCAGACATCAACGCAGATATTCGACGAAAGGCAGGATCAAAAATAACACGCTCATTTTTCAGAATAAATCAAGTAAATAAAGATCGCCTTTATAGGTAGCTAAAAACGGATTACAACTGGTTACGAACTGCAATTTCTGAACAAAATTTCCTATAGCACTACATCTTACCTATTTTTTGCACAACGAAATGAAGCATGTTATAGGAGACACACAAAATAGTTAATGATATTTCGTTTCAAAGTGTAATACTGAAGTAAAATAAGCTCAAGCATATTTCAGTTCTGGTAGCTATTTGCAATATTATGGAAGGCCATACTATTGAAGAGTAGAGAAAACGTGGAAACACGTGAAAAAATCTTCTATGACCGGAAATCGAACCCGGGCCTACCACTTGCCGGGCGGATATTCTACCACTGAACTACCGTAGCAGATTCTTATGTTTCATGAACGGGAATATTTTCTTAAACTGGGACCGGGCTAGCTGGTTGATACTATAGTAGTATCAACCAGCCCCAACGGATGTCCTCAATGAGATATATCGAAGAAACCTCCTACCCTCTCAAATGGTAAGAATGTCTATGTTATAAATTGATGGAATTTTGAAGAGTAAACAAACATACATATTTAATTTGCCGAGAGAGTATTTTCGAGCCTTCTGACGAACAAAGTTTTTTTCTATTTTGTCTCTTTTTTAAGTCTTCATCGTAAAACACGCTTATGTGAAAACACGGAACGGCGTATTATATGTCCACAATGAAAGATTAGGTAAAAAACACATTGCACAACCTTTCCCATTTCCCTATGCGTCTAACGTACACAATAATATTAATGATTACATTTATGCATACTTCTGCCCAATTCGACATGCAGAAAAAAATGATGCTGCTGTTAGTGGTGAGAGCTTGGAGGTCGCTGGGTACTTATTTTGGAGAATTATTAATTATGCGTTACTTTTTATAATAATAAGCCCAGATGGAAATCTACAGGTTACATGCGACATACTACAGGGAGATAAACGCTAAAACCACTTTTTCGGAATCAGGGGAACATACTACTACGCAAAACGTGTACAGTAATCTCTCCATATTCGCGGGTTTTATATACGCGGATTCGCGCAGAAATTATTGTAGAAAGTTTCAATATTCGCGGGAGGTAAACTTCATTTATTCGTGCTCGCCTACCTTAAAACGCCGTGCGATACGTCATGCGGTACACATGCTGCACAAAAGGTGACGCAGTGACATTCTACGTCCATCTACGCATTTGTTCACTCCAAACTTCATCCAAATGCTCTCTTTCCGTTGAAATAATTCGCAAACAGGAAATAAAATTACGTTTTATGATGAAGATGCAATGGAGTGTTGACTCAGCCGTTCTCCACTTGGCTATCTGTAATTCAGGTGACTAACAAGATTTTTATCCAACCCAAGTGAGAACGAAGCACGCGTAGCGTTTACCCACTTGGAAAGGGACTAGGTATGTAGTACGTTAGAATGGGAGGAAGAAAAGAGAATGGGAAGTAAGAGAATTTCCCGATGGCTTACACCAAAGATATCGAATGTCACACAGTTTAAAATTGAAATAAAAAAATCGGGATGTTTGTCGTCCTGCTTAACGCGGGACACACTTTTATTTCCAAGTAGGAACGGTTGTAAACCCTAGATTATCTGTGGTCACTTCGTCCCCGGGGATTCCCATTTCGTAAATAAATCGTCCGAGAGTATCTTCTACAATCAGTTCGGAGCTGGGAGTCGTTTTGTTAGCACGCTAACGTTCTCTCTAATCCGATTTTTACCTTTTAAATTTCCGGCCGCAGAGAGTTAAAATTGCTGCTTAAAGGATCTGTAGTTTCTAAAATCCTTCTGTGCTTGCGCACAGTATTTTTCATTCTATTTTATTACTATTCCCGTCGCACATTCCGCTACATCTTAAATGAAATGGAACATGACCCCACTATGACTGTCACCGAATGCTGAAAATTTTATACCATTACAAGTTGCATGTAACACATTAAAGAGTCAATTGAAGAGGTGAAACCTTTGACTATAAAAGCATGTGGTAGAAAATTGTGGAAGGAATCTGTCGTTGACTTGGATGGATTTCCTTCACTTGATATAGAAGTGAAGATGATTGCATGGATGGCACATGATATTGGAGGGGAGGGGTTTGAGGATTTGCGACCAGAAAATATAGTAGAACTCGCACAGCATAGAGTTAACTAAAGAGGACCTTGAAGAACTTCTTCAGTTTAGTGATGAAAATGATGATGAGGAGGAGCATGCGACGACAAAGCCCAAGTTGAATTTGAAAACATTGGCATGGATAATGAAACAAGCGTTACAACGTTTGATGTTGACCCAGTCATGGAACGAAGCATTAAATTTAGGAGAGGTGTGGAAGATTTACTAAATCCCTATAGAGATGTTTACAAAGACCTTGAAAAAAAGTCGGAGGAGATGCCAATCACAAGCTACTTTAAGAGAAACTCAAATGCTGTCTCCGAAAGTAGCACCTCCAACGCTCGAATTTTTCCTCATTCATCTGCTGGATCGCCAATGGATGATCCGCAAGAGGGAGACTCGTCCCACTAAACCCTTCCAACGTCGCCATTATCATTATCGTTAAAGGGACATCAACACCGTTATTAAATGTAGGTATGAGTCATTATTTATTCATTGATTTTTATGAATGCATTACATTATAAATGAACTACCATATTTGCTCGAATTATTCTCGCAATTTTTCTTAAAATAGAGTGGATAAAACATTGGATGCGTTATTACGCCTACCGCATATTATTCTTGTTTCCACGTACTGAAGTAAAGATTCGAGAACTACAGGTTATGCTTATAAATACTAAATATAAATTTTAAAAAACAATAATAATGTTACTACTATATGAACTGGAGGTAGCTGTTATCCTAACCTCATCAATCACATAAGACTTTAGTATCTGTATTCGCGGCGTTTTTCAGGAACGTAACCTCCGCGAATATGGAAAAATTACTGTATATTCAGTGAAATCTCGAATTCGAATTTTGCCACGATCACAATACATACTTCCATTATAATAATATGATAGTTCGAAAGTAAAAAACTAAAGCGAAAAACTTTCTGCAGAAGTGTCGTTCAAATCCAACCCTCTTGGCAAGAATTCTGTCGCTGCGATCCAGGTGCGATTCAGGAATACAAACAACATCTCCAATGAATACGAATTAACGATTTCTTCCTCCTATATCGTTTCCTAAGCTCAATTTTACACTACCCAAACTTCACCCGTAATAAATGCGTAAAACATGATCAAAAAACTCGTTGGAAATAGCTTTAGTCAGCGAATTAGATCTAAGAAAATGGGGCTCAAGGACGTCCGAAGAGGCGTGAAAATTGATTCTAACTCCGACGGCGCCGGCGGCAGAAAGGAAAGAGAACCATTCCGGAAACTCCCTTATATCCGTCCTTTCTGTTGGTTTTAAGAGTCGTCCCCCTGCAGAGAGACAAAGTCCCGTCTTATCTCGCAGAGACACGGAGACTAGGCCGTATCTTTTTTTTCCTTTCCATACCCCCGTATCGGCTGAAACCCGTTCTTCCAAATAGATACCGTTCCCTTTCTTTTTTTATCGCTCCGACAAAAAGAGAAAATATCACCGGTCTCCACGAAGACCGATGCGATCTCCACGAGATGGAATTTAAAAATAAGGATAAAAAATTAAGAAACGCAGCGAAAATGCAATTAAACTTTAGTTCTATAAAGGGGGGAACAGGACGAGTAGGAGGGGGAGAGTGCGGTCTCGCGTTAACGTGTAAAAGAAGACGGAGTAATATTTGCAAAGGAAATGTTGACTTGAGCAATGGCTTCTTTCCTATCTACCCCCACTCTCTCTCTCTCTCTACCCTTTGTGATTCCAGAGGAAAACGGTTAAAGTCAAAACCTAGAATACGTATGAGCGAGGGAGCTTGACTCTGACCCTCCTTCCCATATCCTCCTCTTTCCCGTAATACGCGACCCTAGAGATCGCAATCTCCGTACCATGCCTCTCACTCTCTCCCTCTCCGCCCACGGCCAAAATGGTCGGGGCTGATGAATGTTTGATCCGTTTTCACTAAAGGCGCACGTTGAGTGTGTGTGTACACCGTACGCCAGCGTAGAAAGTAACTTATTTGCTCTCTTCCCTTTGGGCGCTGGGAAATATTGTCGTCGAGGGAGTTTCGCGACGTTCATCTGTTTCTCCACTGGGAACGAATCGGGATTTACGAATGATTTTATTAAGCGAACCCCATATATTTGTTCTACGGTGTGGTGGTTCTTCTTCTGGGGATAAACGAGGTGATTAAAGGATAAATCGTGGCGATCGCTTTCACGCGGTGTTATTAAAACTAAGCCGATGGGCAAACGCGATAATTTTCCTTTTTTTTGGGGAGGGGGGCGAAATTCAAGGGCACCACGATTACTTTGAGAAGAGCGATTTTTAACTCTGTGGTTAAGCCTCCAACGTACTACGTCATAGTTGACATTCAATTTTCTTTATATTTGCTTCCATAATTGGTACCTCATACCTATAGCAATTAGTAATCGAAATCAAATTTTCGTAAAAATATTACCGAGAGCACTGAGATGTATATAAAATTTCTGCTCTTCATCCGTAGCGGCGGGTTCCGTGAGATAACTCTTTAATCGTAATTGCATATTTTTCTCCGAAATAACTTCGCTAAAACACTCATTAATCTGGAAGTCTATCGTTTATGTAAATAGCGCAATTACTTATATGAACTTTTGAAATTTCCGCAGAGAACCGGCGGAAAATCCCATACATCTCTAAGGTATCTTCTTCGTGCAACAGGATCGCCTTTAGACATCATAAACCGATAGTATGAATTCTATGCCAATCATATCATCCGCAAAAATTCTAGGTAGGTTGGCGTAAACTTTAAATAATTTAATGGGATATAGCAGTGCATTATTCCCTCAGTCTTGCGACATACAAACATTGGAGTGTGGCTCGGATTCGTGTGAAACACTTCGCGCTAATACTTTTAAATGACCATGAAAAAAATTATTTTTAAAAAAATTTGTTATGCATGCATAACAAAGTATAATGTTATACAAAATTATAAGTAGAAAATGAATTTTGAGCATAAAACCGATGTAAAAAATATTCCATTTTGTTAAAGACTCTTCAGTTATCCAAAACCCTTTATAAAGACACTACTGATACAAGAAAAGAAAAACTGAAAATGTTGACATTAATAAGGTTGTATGGGGAAATACTATAGGTTACATCAGATTGAATTTCCTCATTATAAAAAATAAAAATATACGAAAAAGGTTATCCTTGCCTTATATCGTGTGACGAGCATGTCATATTTCTAAAATATATTTTGTCATTAAATTCCTCTTAAATCTTGTAATACCTTTAGTAAACAATAATAGATAGTAATTTATTAAATACGAGTAATTGTTACCGAATCATTCTGTAATTAAGGATCCTATCACTATGTCGCATTTCTTAACCGATAATGAGCTCACCTAAGAGTATGAAATAAAATATTTCCATCGCATAGACAGATTTTCATATTCATACATTATGACTTTTTTATCTAAAAGAACGAAGGTAAAATATTAACGAAATAGAAATTAAACATATAAGTTCAAATAATAATTTCGCCAAATCAATGCCAAGCAAACAGATAAAAAATTGTGCTCCATGATATAAACAGATTCTATAATCATATCTGAAGTTCGAAGCTTAAACAATAGATGGAACTTGAAATTCAACACTATATTGCAACCAAAAATTTGTGGTTATGAAACGAAAGCATGTTTTTTTAAATAACGTGAGAAGGAATCTCTTTTCACAGTTTCATTGCGCCTTTATCATGGAATACATTGTTAGTGTTGTTATGACATAAGCCTTTTAGAAATATCAACAATATTGTAAATTTTCCAAACAGGTGAGCAATGTGTACTACGAAGCGCATGTTTTAAACTGTTAAATTGAAATGTTTACCATCAGATTAAGAGCTCGTGCATTCCTCTCGAGCGCGAACAATAACATTTGTTTTTCACCCGAAGTCTAGACAGTTCCTCTCTCTCCTTTTTATCAAAAAGAGAGAAAATAATGGGCGCTCACGCCGGAAGCGAAACGCGCCTAAAACCGAGAGCAGAATTCGGAAGCAGTGTCCCATTAACGTTGTATACATAATAGAAATCGAAATCCCACCGCCACTCACAAACGAAACAAATGAAGAAGTGGGATACACATGGAGAAAAGAAAAAAACGATGAAATAACATCCTCTTCCTTCTCCAGAACGTATCACCCGTTCTCGGCAATTTGCTACTTTTTAATGACAGCCTCTCCTGTCTTATCCCTTGTCGCTGCTTGCCGAGGTAGTGGCTCAGTGCGGTGAACAGATGTTTCCTCGTTCTCTTTTATCTCTCTTTTTCCTATATATATATATATATATATATATATATATATATATATATATATATATACTCCTCTTTCTCCATCTATATTCCTTTATTTCAGTTTCTACTCAAATATCTGCCACTGTCGCTATTCATCTCGCCTTTTCATTTGAATTTCTCTTTTTCTCTCTTTCTCTTTTCCCTTTTCTCCCACCTTCTTAATCGTCCATCTCATCCTTCCCTATTCTTCCTCTTTCTCTTATTCATTTTTACCTCCTTTTCTTTTATCGAGTGTGTAACACTGTGTTACTTTCACATATAAGAAATATGTATATAGAGAAATATTGTGATCGTGAAAAAAATTTGACCTAAGGAGTATGATGAATGCACACTGTGCACGAAAAACGTATTTTTTTGCGATTCCGTCTGGATGTAGTTTGTTGTCTAGGCGCGGCTCTAGAGGATAAGCGATTCAGAAAATTTGAATAAATCTCATATTTATGCAGAGTGTTACTCAGGATAGCAGCCTTGTTGGGCTGAGCCATGTCAAGCAAAGATTCAGGGTACATATGTATTTTATTCTGGTCATTTTTTTCGCATTTCTCGATTTACTCAAAAATGATTCAAGGTTTTTAACTAACATTCGTTCTATTACAGAAATAGCTATCGCAAAAAAAAATATATTATTCTTCGTCCAATATATATATCGAGTTTTTCCGTCCCTACCGCCAATCTGTACATAGAATACCGTAATCAGTATGGACGAAAAGCGTGCGGATATCAGAAAGTCTGTGCAATTTATGCTGCGCTGATTTTTTGTAGTTTAAAAGATAGGTTGGAGGAAAGAAGAGACAGTCTAGCCTCAAATTTTGGCCAAATAAAGAAGACCATCTTCTTCACCTATCTTTTTCTTTCAGCCTCTTATTACGTCCTCGTATTTCTCTTTCCTTTCCTATTCTAGTCACTTTTTCATTTCTTTACTTTCACATTTTCACTCTCTCTTTCACTTGGTTCCCCCCCTCCCTCCCTCCCTCCCTCCCTCCCTCCCTCCCTCCCTCCCTCCCTCCCTCCCTCCCTCCCTCCCTCCCTCCCTCTCTCTCTCTCTCTCTCTCTCTCTCTCTCTCTCTCTCTCTCTCTCTCTCTCTCTCTCTCTCTCTCTCTCTCTCTCTCTCTCTCTCTCTCTCTCTCTCTCTCTCTCTCTCTCTCTCTCTCTCTCTCTCTCTCTCTCTCTCATCTTCCTATTCATCTCACTAGCAACCTAATCCTTCTCTCGATCTCTCTCTTTTGTTTTTTTTTGTATCCTTCCATCTTCTGTCTTCGCGAAACTACTCTCAATGCCGTCACCTCCTCCTTTCTTCCCCGTTTCATTTCCAGCTAGTCAAAAAAGAAAGAAAAAAGATACTAAAAAAGCCTATTCTTCCTCTTCTTCTTCCCTTTTTTTATTTTCCATTTGGAGAGAAACCGCACGTCACGCCTCTTCGCCACTCCCTTACGTTACTTCGGCCTCTATATTTATCTCCTTCTCTCTTTCTCTCGGTGAGCTCAAAACTTCCTTATGTTTCCTTCCCTCTCTCTCTAGCCATCCATCCTCCGCTCTCTGTTCGGTTTTTCGAAAAAATATTTTTCCTCCATTTCTTCCGAGAAGTTCTTTCGCGTCGCATTCGACTTTCTCCTCGTTCAGTGATTTTTTTCCGTCCGTCCTTGCCGGACTAAATTCCTCTCTCTCTCTGTCCAGAACTATTTTCGCGAGAGAGTGGACGAAATTCTTTGTCTCTAGAGGAGTGGAAGGGGTAGATGGCTGGTTAAATAGGAGATTGAAAAAAGTTGGTGCACGGGTGCGCATCGGGAGAATGTGAGTCTATCCGCCCTTCCGAACACATGTAAGTTTTATTGACGTACGGTCCTCCGCGAGAAGGGAAAAAGGAAGTCGTTGGCAAAGAAAAATTGCATTTTTTTTTACTCTTTTCGACGGGATATGTTTTCCGAGATAAGTTTTATATCACCCTACTCGCTTTTTCTCATTGTTAGCGCGTATTGTTTTAAAAGCGTTAGTGGTTCCGTCCGTCTGTCGTGTGCTTGCTAAAATTATTCAAGCCTCCGTATTATTTTGGGGTTGTTAAACCCCTTCTCAGTTATTATTTAACTTGTACATGAGTGCCTTACTTATGCTGTGTGCTCATTTTTTTTTCTTTTTACATTGCTTACATATTGAACACTCCTCACTTCGTTGCTATATTTTTCGCTAATTAAATTCGTATGCAACTAATTATCTGCACATTAAAATCGATTTGGTGGTAGTTCAATATAAATATAGTTGTAATAAACCCCACTAACTACGCAATATATCTCACCACGCCAACTGATGGCCTGCCAAAAGACTTGGAAAATTAAAATCCCCGAAGAACGTGGACGTAATGACATCTCTAATTAATATAAACTATCAACTTCTTTCAGCGCGTCCATCTGCTTGTCCGTTCGTCATGCATTTACTAAAACAAAACTGTGGCTGAACCATGATGCCTTCAGCTACTAACATTGATCTTTCCTTCAGTGGCTCATTAACTTGTGCGTTTGGTAAATTAACAAAAACATTAATTAATCACTTAATCGCTAAGACTAAAATTTTTAAAGGTGGGATGTCTAATCGATAAGAGATTTCATTTGAATTTTTCCAATATTCTATATTTTAAAATTGTGTATTTTATTTTAGTCGCCCTAACCTTTCAGGTCACAATTACGGGCGATGTTATCATCGGAGATTCCCTTGCTAAGCATCAATTTAATTATTGGGTTTTGAGTCAACATATTTCATTGTTGAAAACTAATTCCAGCATCAAACCACACCGGGATAGGATGTACGTTTCAATTGTCGCATAATTTCCGATTTTTCGGTATCCGTAAATATCATTAATACATGAAAGATTTTATGGTACTGTTTGATACTACATTCATTAATCAAAAATATTATTTATAGTTTATCCGTTTGTAGTATAAGCTTCATCATTCGTGAAAATAGTTTTGCCAGCCTGGAAACGTGCTTAAAGAGATTACCTACACTGAACAAATAATATTTCCGATGGAATATAATCGTATATATTTCATACTGTTCGAAAACTTTACGTCGTGACTCTAATTTAGATTATATATCACTCCAGTTAATCGTATTAAATAACCTTCGTATTAATTCGGTTGAACGTAAATTTAAGATATTTAACGAACAATTTGTTTAAAGATCACTTATTCTAAAATTTTCCAATATGTGAGTCGCAGTCAATCAGATTAAACACCGCCCGTACTTGACAGGTTATTAATAATTGCATCAACTTTTTCTTTGCTTCGTATAAATGTCATCTAATTGGAAAGCTTTATTCGTTTGGTTCTCGTGCATTTCTTATTAATTCCAATGGGCAGATGATTTGAACTTTACTGCAAATATATAACCTTATTTGATGTTTCCCGCATATTTATTTTGGCAGTCATGATTATTTTTCAAGCATCAATTTTTCGCAATTTGTTCCTCGAGACACTCCATATTTCGGCTTCCCTACCTTTCGCGTTATTAATCAAATTAATTATTCGTTTATTTAATCTTTTTCACCTCAAGGTTTCTTTTTTAACCACCATTTGATTCCTTCGTCCCATCTTCTGTTACTTTCATCATTTTCTGCCTTTCATTCCCCCTCTCTCTCTCACCCGCCCCTTTTCCATTCCAAATCAAGGCTGTTATCCCTTGCCAAGGAGCCGTTTTATTCCCTTTTTCAATGCATCCGCATCCAATCCACGCCTCGGATCAGGTCATAAAAAGGGGAAAAGCTAACGTGAAGACCGGGAAAGGTAATTCCAATTGATGACCCTTTTTTACCTCCTCCCCAGCCCATTCTCTCTTTCTATACTCTTGCCCTCCGATCCCTCCTTAGCCCGCCCCCCCCCCCCCCCCTCCTCCCCTCAATCCGCCATTCTCTCGCTCTCCGTTCCCGCGGAATCAAGAAGTTTTTCCTCAGAACAAGAAAAAGGAAAAATAAATAAAAACAAAGGAATGCCTATAATACGAAGAAAGAAAATAAAGGTATTTGGCCTGGTGCCTGGAAGAATGAGAAAAAGAAAATGACATCATATGTGCGGTGCGCCGCTATTAGGAAGACCACTAGCGCCATCTGTCTCACACCCATAAAAACAAACACGCCCAAATAGATACATACACACATACACACGCACGTACACACACACACATAAGATGCACTTGTGGTGTAGTGGTGTGGACTTCCCGTTACTAAGTTTCGCTGTTCGATCTCCGCAAATTGAAGTTTTTTCGCCAAAAAAATAAATAAAATTAATGAATTAAAAAAAAACCATCATCGATGCCTAGCAGTACTGTCAGTATGGTATGGCCGAAAACAAATTACTCGTATATTGGCTGGGTCTATATCCAATAGAGGTGTAGGCGTGATCGAGACGATTTTAGCGGCTACAGTACTGCGATGTGGAAAGCAAGAGGGAAATTACCACAATTCCCTAGTCATGATTATATGGTTGTACAATATGAGTTCTCTCGAGGTAAAACATTCCGGAGGTAAAATAGTCCCCCAATCAGATCTCCGGGCGGGGACTGCCTGGAGGAAAACGTATGTCGAAGGTAACTTACGCATAGGTACTTAGAATGTAAAAACCATGAGGAAGGCAGGAAAGCTAAAGACCCTGAAAGAAGAAATGAGGAGAAATACGACTGACATCATAGGGCTGAGAGAAGCTAGATGGGAAGGAGAAGGGCAGTTCGACTCGGAAGAATTCACTGTAGTTTACTGAAGAGGAAATAGCGGGGCAAAGGGAGTAGCTCTGGTACTTAGGAAAGATATGATGAAGAGCGTGACAAAAATAACAGCAACGAACGATAGGTTGATGGCGATAAAGCTAAAAGCAGTCCCAGTGGACATGTTGATATGCCAACGTCCACTCATGAAGAAGAAGAAATTGAGGAGATGTATGAACAAATTAACGAGATTTACGAAGAAGACAGGAGAGGAAAGCTAAACTGCATCATAATGGGAGATTGGAACAGCACAGTTGAAGAAGGACAAGAAGAAAATGTTGTCGGTAAATATGGGCGTGGGAAAAGAAACCGAGGAGTAGAAAAACTGGTAGACCTAGTAGTGACTAATACATGGTTCAGAAAACATAAACGAAGGCTGTACACATGGAAAAGCCCAGGAGATAGAATGAGATGCCAAATAGATTATATCCTAGTAAAACAAAGATTCAGGAACAGCATAAAAAATCCTAAGACATTACCAGTAGCAGATATTGATTTAGATCACATCCTTCTAATAGTCTATGTAACTACAAAGCTGAAACAATTAGGAAAACGAGAAGAGAAAGACAGACGTGGGACTTGGAAAAACTGAAAGAAAAGAAAGATGCATTCAGCAAGAAGTTGGAAGATCACCTTAGAAATTTGGAAAATAAACCGAAGACAGTGGATACAGAATGGGAGGAAATTAAAGCCAATATCAAAGATAACTTGATTAAAGAGATTGGAAAACAAATGAAGAAAATCAGAAAAACCAGAAAACTAAGGAAATGCTGGAGAAAACGGATGAGAGACAAAAATGGAAAAACTTGAACAGTGAAGAAGATAGAGACAACTATAGAAACATAAACAATGAGTTGAGAAGGATAACAGACAATGCTAGAGAAAATCGGATAAAAGAAAAATGTGAGGAATTACAACAGATGGAGAAGTTAGGACGGTACGATATGATGTACGTTAGAAGATAAGTATCCTAATGGAATTGTGGTAAAGAAATTATGAATACAGATAGAAAAATAGTTGCACAGAAATGGGAAGAAGAGATTAAGGAACTATACAAGCAGGCAGGATCGGCACAAATATAACTGGAAGAAAAGGATAACACTGAACGGTACTTGTGGGTTATCCCGGACCATTTTTCAAATATTGTCTATAATTTTGTTGATCTTGTTATGTTGACGTTGTTATGTAGTATTGTTATTAATAAATAATAATAATAATGAAGAGGATATTGGCGAGCCTTCGGCTTGCTTTGTTTTTATTTTAATTGTCGTATCCGGGCGCTACCGCGCCCTTTGCCTCGCTGGAACCAAACTATCCCTCCCCGTTGTCCGGTGATAGGGATACACACACACACACACACACACACACACACACACACACACACATATATATATATATATATATATATATATATATATATATATATATATATACTGATACTAGTATAAGTTCCCAGAAAAATGACGGGGAGTGATTTTGTTTATTGGCACGGTACACATTAAATAAAAATGTATTGAGTGGGCATAAATTCGGACAATGCACATACAGAGTTGGGTTTCCGCTTTTTTTTTAGTCTTCCACACTATGAAAATCTTTCCTAGATTGTAAAATTGTTATGATGCTCCTTTTTATTTGAATGACGCGCTAGGCAAACGGCGGTTTTCACATTTTTTATCTTTTATAATTAATTGAACATTTCTTTGAAAACGAGGGGTTACGAAATCTCTCTTTCGTTAATTGTCTCTCTCTCTCTCCCTTCCTACCCCGTCACGTCCTCCCACTCTCGCCGCTACCCTACCTCCTTCCCTTCCCTTCTCACTTCCTTTCTCTCAAAAGACCAATGATTTATTTTTAATAATTTTATTTAATCTTCGTCGTTCATCGGTTGCTTGCTGACTTGCATTTGCACGGTTCAATGCATTCCGTGCAGCGTTCTCTCTTCTGATTCTTTCTAACGTCTCTTGGCTTTGCCTTACAACCCAACGCTGTCTCTTTTCTCTAGCTAATCTTCGTTTTCTATCTGCTCGTGTCTCATCATGTCCATCCATTGCTATAAATGAATAAAGCTTATTTTTTGGAGCCATTGAAATAAAAATTGAGCTTACTAATTAATCAATCAGCGGAATAATTTCTTTGAAAACTATCTGAACGAAAACAAATCACCAATTTATTTCAACATTGTAAACTGGTAACACACCAAACTTACCTAAATATTATCTTTCAAATGCTTTAATTTGCTAACAAATGTAAATTTCAGTGAAGAATTTATCGAAGAAAAATTGATTTGAAATCTATTCTGAATAAAGTTGGCTTTGCGTAATAATACAGACGATATATTAAAGTGAGGATTACAAAGCAATTATCACAAAATATTACTACTTTTATTGTAAACAAATCGAAATGAAATATTTGACTTACCGATATCTAAATCAAACTTTGATGAATACTGCAAGTTATAATAATGAAAATCGGTGGTTATGTAAAAAAAAGTACCGATTTATTTTGATTGTTTATTTTTTTGTTTCTATGGAACTAAATGTTAACAGAATTGTTAAATCAATCACAAAGTAAATTAGTAGTATTAGATAAGATATATATGAAGTGAGCAAGAAGAAGACATAAAATAGGCAGAAAATAAAGATGGAGGGAAAATCCATCTTCGGTAGGAAAAGTTTCTAATAGTCAGATCATAGAAGAAAATAAAAAAACCGAGGGATCCGCGATATAAGGGAATTGTAGAGTGAGATGAGCGTGGTTTTATTAAGCTGTGTGAAACACAACGAATCCTTCTTATGGTAAAGACAAATTACTTCGGTGCTACTGTTTCGTGAGGTTTTACTACGACGATGGAAAAATATGCTTCAATTTTTTGTTCGTTTTAACTTCATTCCGTGCATTTAATGACGCTTTTCATCTTGAATTGCCGCCGGAATGGGCAGTATTTCGAATTTAAGCAACCGCCGAGTTTTTTCAATCGATTCCAAGTTTCTGCATTGCATATGAACGACTTAGCCATTATAATGAGAGTAAATTACAAATCGAAACCCTATCCCGGATAACCTCTTTTCGTACCAATTTTATTTCAAAAGCATGCTAAAGTTTTTTATTCTTACCTGAGAGAGATGTTTTCACTTTACTTAGGAAGATGATAGCGCAATACTTTTCTTTCGCCACGAGGCGGGATCTAAATCCGCAAAAATATCCGTTAAATCCTTTGTGATCCGAAAAATAAACGAGTACACGACTTTGCTTTTCCATAACCAATTCATCCAGTTTAAAGACACAACGGGAACAAAGGGGAATACGTCACTTTAATTGTACGAAAGATAACTATCTCAGACTTGAAGGCCTGTAAAAAAAAAGGACACAAGAGTTATCTTGGCAACAGTCGGCCAGCCGAGCTGGTCTGAGAGATCTGTCCCGAACTTTTTTATGTTAATGAAGTGTGTCGTAAGAGCCGAAAGTAGATGTCTCGCCATTTGGTGACCCATACTTATTTGAACGTTATCTAGGAATGGTATCTTGGACACGGAGCATTTACGACTTCAAGAAGACGGTCGGCCTTTGATGGCTGACACGAAGAGACGAATTCCGAATTGAGAAGAAATGGTGACCGCAATGCACGAGGCTCTAGATATTTTCGCCTATATAAAGTTTTGCGATATATTATTTTTCTGGCGCCTGCTACCATAAACAGTCATAAATCGCACAAGAATTACCTTTTGCTACATAAATCTTGACAAAAGTTATGACGATCCAAGATATCGTCGGAAACATGATCGACGCAAATTTATTTTCGGGTTAATTCCAATGGCAGAAGATTATTAAATTTAAAATAAAATATTTGGCTACTCACATGTTTTTGTAAACGTGAGAAACCTATAAACTAAAAATTATCAACAAAAACAATAGCCTGCACGGATTTTTATATCAAATCTGTTTCAGCTCGTTATTTGGGAATGTTATTCTATATATAAAAATACACTAGTTTCTATCGCTGCATAATCTGTGATTTTTTATGTCCGCTAATTAAGCCCAAAATTTTTGCAAATTCTCTAGAGTATTTAAAAATTATCCATGATTTTTTTTCTGTGACGTGTTTTGCATGCATGCAGCAAACATTCCAAAAAATTGCATTTCTTCGAATAAAATGCTCAAAACCCAAGCTCTATTCAAGTTAAAGTAACAGAAATAAACAGTTCTATTAGAAAAAAATAAAAGCTGCAGTTTTTTTAAAAACAGGCTTAACAAACACATCCAAAACTCCAAGTAACGTCAAAGCTTTAACAAAAAATAGCAGACTTTTTTCAACGGACAGATACAGAGACATCCTTGGGTTGGATTTGTTCTTATCACAGTAGCTCCGTTAATGCAGAGCAAAATTTCACGTCGCCAAGCAACGTTGGGACATTTAGCCGGAGATTACGACGGCTTGACATAGGTAGACCTCACCTTCACAGAAGAGAGAGGTGGATAAATTGCATCTCTGGACATAAAGCGAGCGGGGCATGCACATAAACAAGGAGACGGGGTTAACGAAGCAGGAACAGACTAGCGTGTCAGGCAAGCGACAATCCCGGAAGGACCTGCTGTCTCGTTTAATAATAGCTTTAGAACTTGAACAGAATCCCTCACATGCAATATAAAAATTCAACAGCCACCCTTGTAACACGAAAAACAGTTACGTGTAATAAAAATTCCAAATTGCCTTCATTTTTTGTTAGTTTTTATATCTCAAGTTTATGCGCGTTTTCATCCTGGATAAACGGGAATTTATTCTCAAATCCTCTTCTCTGAAGGTATTCCCGATAAATAAATTAAAATAAAATTCCCGTTTAGCGCATTTAGGGTAGATGACTACGTGATTTTTAAAGCAAAAATCTCTACTTCTAGCAGTTCCGTTCCGAAGACAATGAGACACGCCAAACGAATAAATGCGGTGTAAATGTCCTTTAACTGTTTCGAGTAGATATTTAATAATATTAATATTAACCATATATCAAATCTCAAACGGATATTAATTTAATATTACTGCCCCATTAATTGTTTACACATTATAAATCGTATTTGGTGTACTAAATACTTTTAAACTTAAAATTTTGAAGCATTTTTTTAGAATTAGCTTATACTCTTAGTATTAAAGGTTCATAAAATATGGAGAAAACAATATTGTTAATTTTCCTCCGATTGTCCCGTCTTAAATATTTAGTAACAATAATGACACAACACTCGACTCAAACATGCCGACAAATCAGCAGCAGCAGAACACGCCGCCGGGGGACACGAAATAGATATCGAAAATACAAGAATTCTCGCGAAAGAAAAACTTTATGGAAAACGGGTAATACGGGAGGCATTAGAAATAAGGAAGAACGGTAAGAATTTCAACAGAGACAGCGGCTATAAGTTGAGAAACACTTGGTCCCCAGTGATAGTAAAATACATGATAAAACGAATGCCACAGCAAAACTCACCCCACCACCAACCCTCTCCTTTCTATAAACCACCCACTTCTCTGCTACAGTAGTATATATTAAATTATACATGATGACACCCAGCCAGATCACCCTGAAGAAGTCTCCGGCAAAGGAGAGGAAACGTTGGCTGTTAACGCAAAAAATTAACGCGGGATAATCCGAAAAAACCTAATTTCAGCACGGCAAGCACCCGCGAAATCTTCAACCAATTAATAATTAAATTTCAACAATGGGAGACTATAATGAAGAAACAATAGTTTTTCCGCATTTCGCGGAAGGAGTTTATTCCTCCGCTCTTCGTATATGATTCCCGCCTCGCTAAACATTCTTTCATTGCTTGGAGGTGATGACAAGTAACGTCTGGCCAATTTTGACAGTTCAGGAAAGATAGCTGCATTTTTTACCCACCAAGTTCAAAGATTTTCTTTATGAGGGATGTTAGGACATTTAAGAAAATTTTCAAATTGCCTCTCTTCTTTAGAATAAGACGTATTATCCTCAGTAAGAAATTCTTCTTGTTTGCTTTCATTTTCAAACAAAATTTCATTTAAGCAAGCCCACACATCTTGAACCAAATTGGCTCAACCTACCCGGCCGGGTAAATTTTCTTTGCTTCCCCGGGTACCCGGTATCCGGAACCCGGTATTTTTTAGTACCCGGTACATCACTAATCAGAATAAGAAAAACTAAACGGATTGCACAGTTCCCTTCAAATAGATGATGTAGTTAACTCTCTTGTCCATAAATCAACCGCTACTCAGCTACTTGAGTTACCAGGATCATATACTGAAAGATTAATTTCGATGTAACTTAGCAAATAAACTTAGCATTTATTCGCATAAGCTGCGAGATTCTTCTAAATATTTCCCCAAAATATAACCAGCATATTTTAGCATTTAAAAATAATTGTCGACTGCTTTAATTCCTCAAACTAAACAAAAGAACGACTATTTATTTACAAAAAGTTAAAGGGTCTGCAATGCGGGACCCTAGCGTGGGAGAATAAAATCTCACTCAAAATATCGGCCTCCCGAACACCCTAGAAATGTTTATTCAACCATTTCATCCAAAGAACGTGAAATCCCTTTTCCCTTAAGGGGACGCTTTAAAAGAGTGGACGGCAGGAATTCAGCCAACTCTTCCATTAACATATTATCCCGACCTTTTTAATTCGCTCTTAACCCATTCCATGGTGAATTCGACAACAAGTTCATCCCATAAACCGACTGATTTACGAATTCTGACTCCGCAACTGCATTCCGAGGGTTTTTAACGAATACGCGGTGGAGGTTTATTTTATTCCTCCCATTTCCATAGAAACTGCGAAATCGTATTATGTTTTATCAGCAGAGAGGTCAACTTGCAAAATTGCTACGGTAAACAACACACAGATCTTTATCGAAGTGAATATTAACGATATGTCCATCCGAGAAATACAGAATTATGATTCAATAATCCAAATCCGCAATCGTTTGCAGAATAAAATATATGTCGGCTTTTTAAAACTTTTAGGTGCCGTATGATAATAATGTTTAGGTCAAATGAGATATTCGATTTGGAAGAATATAAAGCAAAAATAAGCATTAAAATAAAGGTGTCAAAAGTTATATAGCGAACGATGTAAATATAAAAATAAAATATAAAAAAAGTTTTGACCAAAGAGGATTGACTTCACAATCTTATGCCTTCAGATAGCGAATTAAAATTTTAGACCGTCACTCCTCTGCTATATGCAGAACTATCAATTCTCTTCAGCTAGCTAATGCTTGGTGGAAGAATCTAAGTATTTCGGATAGACTAACAGCGTGTTATTATTATTACTGTTAAAGATTTAACTTGCTAAAAACAAAATAAATATATTACTTACATTTTGCGGTAACCGAAATATTTTCGGAATATTTATCTTTCGCGAGGATGAAAACATCCGTCAATTTTTTTGTCTCGTAGCACGAAAGTGCTGTCATCTAGATGCCACTCAAGTCAATTCACTTTCGCTCGGAAAGAGCAAACAAAATAGGGCGGCGTAAGAAGGCGTAAAAACAGTCATCTGTAACGTGTTATTTTTCAAAATTACACGGTACATTTTTCCCAGAAAAAGAAAAAAAGAGAGAATGATAGACCCATTAGTCTCCGGTCCTTCACTTCTCCTCGTCCCGGGAAAAAAAGACGAAAATCCTCATCGGGAGTTAATTCCCTAAGGGCCAAAGATACATCAACGCGTTATATTAAACAATGTCTTTCCCTGAAAAGCAATCAACGTCCCATGGATCCACGCAGTGTTTATTTAGCAATTAAGTCAACGCCTCCGTTGCTTACAGATCACGAAAGCGTTGGCGGAGTGAAAATTTTTAAGAAAATACGAAAAATTCACACGTCGTTAAATCATGCTGACCTTTCCAGCAGCGAATAAAAGTAGAGAACACCCAGATGATGGAGTTGTTTCGTATTTCGTTCTACTAAGTGACGACGCCTATTTTGAAAATGATAAAGGAAGAATAACAATCAGACTTAACGAAGACTAAAAGCATTTCTCCCGATGATCGAATACGGGAAATGAGCGCCCATTTATGAGAAAATAACCACTGAACTGGGCGAAGGACATGTAATGACATAAAAAAAATAAGACGAGAAATAAATAAAAAAGCGACAGAAAAGTATAGCTTCAGGAAAGGAAGAAAATCAAAGGGATATACAAAAAGATGAAAACAATGAGAGTAATAGGGAAGAGTAAAGAGAGAAGAAGAGTAATAGACAGAGATAGCATTTGTTTAAAAAGAGAAGATTAGAGCAGGGGTACAAAAATAAATTGCATGGTGATCAAATAGATAGTATCTACTTCCGAAAAGTATGGCGTTCCGCCACCAAGAGCGATAACTGACAATTTAACACAACAATAAGAATGGTACAAGCAGTAGATCCTGCAACGTGATCATTTTGGTATCGACTGAACATTAAGATAACAATGAACAGCACCCTTCCTTAAACTAGATTTTTGTTTGGCATACCGCTTCTGCATAATATAGCAGTGCGATATCAATAACCGACGACGATAACAGTCAACAGCTGCTGTACTTTAATTTAAAAAAACAAACTACACATCGAACTGTTTCCGAACAATGGACATTTCGCTAATGCCCATCTCAATGTCGATGCACGATCGTCTCATCCACGCTTTGTTGTTCACCTTCTATATACATTAAGATCAAAGCAATGAGATGGCTGCGTTATCAGGACTGGCGGTTGGCGTCTTTTGAAACACCTGGATTAGAGTGAAAGTGGGAATCAAATCAAATGTAAGAAAAAAGAGAATGGCTAGGTAAAGAGTGAAGGAAAAGAATAAGATAAAGGATGGAGATACATAAAGAGAGAAGGTAGGCGGATATGATAAATACAGAGGGTTCAAAAGACGAGAGAAGTGAATTAGTCAACAGCGATAGGAACGAGAGATAAAGGAGAAAACAAGGAGACAAGACGACGGACACGGAGTGAAGTGAGAATGGAGAGAGTCGTTCGGAGATAAACTGGATGGAGAGAAGGAAGACGGATTAAAAGAGGTGGGAGTGAAAGAAGGAGGAAGGGAATGGAGTGGAGTGAATAAGAGCGAGAGAGAGAGAGAGAGAGATTGGAACGGAGGCGCCAAACCATTCCATTAATCACTTTGAGTGGCGTAAAGAAGAGAGGTGAGGAGGAAGAAGAAACAGGGGAGTGAATGAGAATGGGAAGGATGTGCAGATGATAAAAGGACTCCTTCAGGAGTTTAGGAGAATGTCCAAGGGAAAGAAACGATGTGTGTGTGTTTGCGTGTGTGTGTGTGTGCATATATTATACACGGTTGTGACCGTGTGCACGAGTGTTTATTTGTATGTGCGTATGGGTATTTGTGTACATGTGTGTGTGTGTGTGTGTACGTGTGTGCGTGCGTGCGTATGCTTCTTGTGCTTCCAAAACGAGAATAAGAAATACGTCGTTGAACGCAGTACGACAAATGGACGAGATTTCCTGCGAAATCCCTTTCTGGATTCTTTAAAAGAAACATTTTTTTAACTTCCTTTTCTCGTGCGTTCGAAAAAGTGACGGAAAGAGAGAGAAATAGGGTGAGAGAGAGAGAGAGAAACGGGAGAAGGATGTCCTTACATTTTCTCTGAAAAGCTACTCCGTCTCATAATGATCCCGTAGGAGTAGAATTCTTTCTTCCCTACCCACCCACCTAAACTCCCTTCTCTTCCTAAGAAAACGTTGCTTAAAGGAGGATATGCAATGAGGGATGCGGCTCTCGACGCGAGACAGAATGCTGGAAGGAAGCCAACGCGGACGGTCAAACGTAAACAGCGTGTTACGTCGTTCAGAAATATTCTCTGTCGATTAATCTGCCCCTTTCTATCTTATTATTTTCTCTCTCGTCTGAGAGCAGACATTTTGAGGATGATCTCATGTGCTTCACTTTCTCGACGACACAAAACATTCGTTCAAGTTTCAAACATCTTTTACCACGTACCAATTCCAATTATGATGAAAATATAAAAAAAGAGATTAAGAACCTATTCTGATTTGCGCCTCATTCTGGGACCCTTTAACACTTCTTACCAGTCTAAAGCAACAACCGCGCGTGATTGTGGATAATTTTTATTTTCCTACTTCATAAGAGTAAACCAAACGTCCGCTTAGAATTTTACCGCTGTTAGATCCAGTTCTAAACAACGTTTAGATGAAATAACTAAAATATCGTATGCATGAATTAGTCCAGGTTGGAAAATACTAATTTGATTTTTTCCTATTAAATAAAAATAGAGTTAAGATTATTTCAGGTTGTTTTATCGTGTTATTTAAATTAAAACGTCAAATTATTTGTTTCTTTAAAAATTTATCAAATTCACATAACATATATTAACTTTATAATCTCACTCATAAAGCAAGGTTATGTATTTTGGACTATGGATACCCAATTACGAAAAATTAACTAAGTTTGTTGATACACTTAAATTTATCAATTTACTACTGCCTTGTTATTGTTTATTTACTAAACGACAGCATAAAGAGTTTTTCTTATATCTCCCAACCCCTCAATATCTTCAATACCACATTTCAACAAAAAATGTAAGTGACCTTGAAATCAATATATAAAATCTTTAATGGTATATTATTTTTGAATTTTCATTTCTTTGCATCTTTTCCACGTTGGCAAATACTTAAATTTTTTAAATAAATCCAAAAACGTACTTATTGTAATAAACAATTGAACTTTTTAAAGGGTTGAGTAATAATTTATGCTAATTCATATATTCTAGATTTAATTAATCGTGATTAAAATCAAAACTTTTCTACACCATAATTTAAAATACACACATGCAAAAACCTGGCTCATCTAAAAAAATATGATTAAAAAATTAAAAAACAAAATTTGTATAAGGCGTATTTAATACTTTCCGTCAATTTGTGTACCAACAAAATTTCTATGCATTTTCTATCATTTTAAACCTCGCATCACTTAACATTAGCCTAAGCGAGATATTTATTTCTGAGCAAATACTCCATTTTCTGTTGATCGCACGTGCATACGTACATACCGTATTTACTCGTGTAAGTCGCGCACCTTTTTTCCCAAAACGTCGGTGAAAAAAAAGGGGGTGCGCGTCTTACACGTTTTTTTTATTTGCCGTGCAGCTTTCTCCCAAAAATGTCATGTTCCGGTAAACGAACATAAGTTAATCCAACACCCATACCTATTTATTTAGTCATTTTCATTCACTGTATAAAAGTTCCAATTGCATAGCAATTATAAGAACAAAGCGTCGCCACCCTCGATTGAACGTGTCGTGAGCATGCGTCACAAAATTGTAGCGGCGATATAAATTAAACACAAAGTCTTTTTAAATACGTAATGGGAGAACCCGTTTCAATACCTATATCACATTCCGCCGCAATATTATTGATATTAGCTACTGTAGAACGCATACATTACATTATAGGTACATTTGAACTACACGGGCCTTTTCCGCAGCGGCAAGTATGTATCGCGTTCTCAGAGCGCGGGATAATCTATTTACGATCAGTAGTGCCTTTCCCGTGTCGGACAGTGAAAGCCTACGTTTTCAAGTAAATTTCTTAATCACTACCTTTTCAATGAATCTCGGGACGAAATTGCGATCGTTCGCCGTTAGTGAAAATTTGAAAATAGTAAGTGAGGCAGAGGCAATAGGAAATCGGGCAGCAGGGCGGAAGCTTCAAAGCTCTTGCCCTTTAAATGTCGCGCAAAACATATGCCACCTGCTCACGGATTTCAGAAAAAGGTTTCAAATTATGCCCTATCGATCTTTATTTGCAGGATTTGCCCTATTTTGCCAATTCGCTGATATTTTCAATATGAACTTGTTAATCGTCAAAGGGCGTTTGATCCTATTGGGGGGTGGATCGAATGAAAAATCAAATACGGTTAATAGGACGCTAGAGTTAGTGCCGTGGAACCAATAAATAATACCTTCTAATTCGCTCTACGTTTATAGTAGATCAACACAAACAAAGCCTGCGTGAGACTCGCACCATCAGTCATGATAGCATTTGTTAAATATTCACGACAACAAAGATTATTAGTCCGTAAACCGGACCAAGCGGGTTTATTCCAGTTAAATTTTTATGATTTCAGGTTTAGGAGATTGATTATTTTAATAGTTAAGTTATAGAAAGGGAAATTTTTCATAACCAACTTTAAAATGCATTTTTGAAGCATGCAATTTTTCGACTGGCAATTCTTTTCAAATGCCGGCGCAATTTCAGATACCTTATGGTGCTTAAAAACAATCGAAGCTTTATTCGTTACATTCTAACCAATAATCTCTCACTGTCAGTACAAGGATTTTTCATAGAAGAAAAATTTCATTTGTATGTTTTTGTATGTAACTGTGAAAAATGGCATTAAATCTTTTATTTTCCGTAGCAATGTACTATTTTAAATTAATTTTATTTCCCTAATTATTAAGTGATTTTTCTTGAAAAGCGATAGGAGGATAACTGAATCCTGAAAATATATTCAATTTTAATATAAAAATCCTAAAGCATATAAAAATTATTCCTTAAATTACATTTTTATTTTAAAAGGAAATATAGTAAAAATAATGACAGTCAATAAGGCAGCAGCGCAGAAAGAGAATTAGTTTCTTTCTCAGTATATTTTTTTAGAAGACTTGAGGTAACTGGGACAAACAGATACCTACTTTTAAAAATGAATAAAACTACAAATTAAGAGATAATGGAATGCATAGAAAGAAAAATAAATGTAGATGATAATCTTCTGGCTAATGTTAGGCCTTATCTGTAATGAATGAATGGAAAATATATAACAGTTTGCTCCAGAACTTTCCACTGCTCCAAATCCCTAACGATGTTGTAAATATACGAAGTATAAAATCCAATTCCGCTTTTTTTCAAACCTTTTATTTCTTAATCCAAGGCAAAGTTAGAGTAATTAGACAGAGATAGAAAAAATGGTAGGGTCAGATTTTAAGAGACAATGGGCTGTTGAATTAAGTCATAATAAGAAAAAACACGTAATACGTATTAAGAAGATAAGGGAAATTTATAGTTAAAAAGGACATATGAGAATATGAAGAAGAGGGCTTATGATAGGGTTAATTTCGAGGTGTGAAGCCGTACCTAGAGAGGGGTATAAATCTTGAGTCGAAGAAAATTTCCAAGAGATATTTAAACGTGGACAGTTTAATAAAAATTACCTACTTACAGAGGCGCATTTTAACACTGTAGCATGTGCATCTATGGATAATAAAGTATTTTTCATTTTATTAATTTTCTAAGAATTTTCATATCTTTTTGGGGGCTTCCTAAAATATGGAGGTCGAGGGGGGCCACCTAGAATGCCCTATGGTAAATCCGCCCCTGGATATTTTATGATGAATCTCATGCATGTTAGAGTGATGCAAGCCACTACTCCGTGATACCTTATGATTTGGGCATATTTGGGCGATCGTTTAAACAGGGAATTAACCCAAACTTAGTTACATAAAATGTTGCGTAACGGTATTGATATCTTTTTATTTAGCTTATTCACAAAATGATGCTCTTCCAAATTAAAACTGCCATTAAGCTCAAATCCTGTTTTTCTTTTTTTAACCTTCAGCCGATTAAAAATGTTTCCATCCTGGATCAATCATAAAGAAGTATTATCTGACAGTGTCGACTTTCATTTTTCTAAAATACTGAATACTACGTATTACATTCCATATTTAAAAAAATGCCGTGAAACTGGAATTAATTCCACAGTTGGAAGAAAATTGCACAGATACCCAGAACGCCCACGGGTTCAAAATATTTCTACCGTCAGTTCCTAAAAAAGTGACGCAACCCCTCTAGATAAAATAAATTTTTAATGGGGTGAATAAATCACATACGACACTTAAAAGACATAAATCCAACCATTAATCGCGAGTTAAACAACTGAAGATCAGAAACTCCTCAGTAGAAAGGTATAAAAACGCGAAAAACGAGCAAAAACCGGTACCGTCATCTGTAATTACCACAATGCAGAGAGATTTTCTGTGCTGAGCTCTTACAAAGGGAGTAAAACACATTCTTATACCGCGCTGCTATTTCTCTTGAGTACTGCGAGCAAATGTTACACGAAATTCCCCGCTAGGGTTTTCTTGAGGTTCGTTTCCAGACACTCCCTTCTTTTGTCAAGCGGAAAACACAACTTCCTTCTTTTGTTCGGTGCAAAAACCAACCAACATTTACCCTGGCAATTTGTCGGAACTTTAACAATCAGTATTCGCGCTTGAGGATTAAGTCTCCGTTTTCGAGTGAATTTATTGGGTGATCGCAAGTGTCCACCCTTAACTTTCTCCTCCTCTGCACCGTTTGAATTCTCAAGAGATAAAGACTATAAGTGTTGCGACAACCTACTAAAATATGCGCATTATCTTAACAATGTATATCAAGAGGGCGATATGGAGGAATGAATGCTTCTTTTTAAGTTTTCTCTGCAAACCGCAGATATTATTTCCCATGCCATTGTCATATATATATATAGATTGGCATGAATTAAAAGAGGGTTAGTAACATTTATTATAATCGTGCAACCAAAAAAAATAAAAATTATAAAAACATATTAACATAAAGAACTATACCATTATCCTTTTGTATATTTTTCTCACTCATTTATTTGTGATTAAGGTCTATCGCCACAAAATTTAACGCCAATGCTCAGCATTTCTGCTGAGATATGTCAGTTCCTTAATCATTTCACACCAGTCAACGATCTTAGCTCTTTCTCTCTGTCTCTCTTCCTCTCCATCACACTTGCTTCCCCTAAGTAGGGAGAAAGTCTATTAGCCAACGAATGATTATTGTGCTGTGTATATCATTCTGACGACGGTAGCGTATATGGATTTCTTCCAGTATGAGTGATATGCAAGAAAAGGATTACGGACCTAATGTAATTGGAAAATTTCGAAAAATGTGCTAATGAAGTTTTAATCTCATGTTCCTAACGGTAAGTGCTACCTTTTATTTTTTTTAAATTGTTAAACTGACTCATGAGTTGTCATAGAAATCATAATTTCGTGTTGTGATTGCTTTCTATTTGTACACCGACCATAAACTCGTAATAGAACTCCGGCATTTAATAAAAAATAATTGAAATACCTCGTTTATTACTTTTTACATTATTGTATCTCCAAGTAAATTTATTCGGACAGAAAGTTTCGAAAAGCGCAAAATAAATGCGAAAAATAACGTGGCTCTTTTTTCGAAAAGTTTCTGAATTCAAATACCGGGTAAGCATCATATGTCATCCGATTTTTAGTCAGAACAAATATAAACAATATGTGAAATATGTAACTTATTTATTTTATAAAAAAGTTTATTGTAAATAGCAAGTTCTCTCTAGCTTTCCTATTACCGGTCCACATTAAGAACAGAAATAATGTCGATTTCCATAAAGGTAAAATAAATCGAATACCTATTCGATTGAATTATCAAATTAAACATTAGCTGGATATATTTTTTTCAAAATTCAATGAACGAGAATCCTTAGATCGCCTTTACCGATAGATAGAATGAGAAACCTACTGTTGAAATTTCTTTACTATCCCAAAAATAAACAAACACTAGCAACAAAAAAATTGAAGCATACGGCGCCTGTTAATCCAAATTCAAACCATCCAAATATTTAATCCCTTGAAAATTCATCACAACCGTCGGGATTCCAAAAGAAATCACATTTTATAGCATAAAAGATAATACGATTATTCGACGATTCAGGCAAATCGTAAAAATAGTCACGGTAAAATTTCGCACTGTAAGAAACCTAATTAAAATTTCCCTACGAAAATTATAACTCAAAAGCTACCTCCTTTAGCATAATGTATTCCACAACCGTATCGTCGAGGAATTATCGGAGTGCAGCCAAGTAGACAGAACCTTTTGCCGGAAAATTCCAACTTAATTTAACTGCTATACATGTGAGTGACTCCATAATCGCTTATCCAACCAATCGATTGTTTCATTTTTAAGGGAAAATATATCGCTGTTACGTGCAACTGCAAAAGCGAAAACTGAATCCTCGTAGCGGCGAAAATTGGAGCAAGTTATCTAGGTAATATCTTCCATTCATTACCGTGTAGATATTTTCTGTGTTGCTGATAACGCAAAATAAACTATAAACAAACTTGGTTCCTATTATCATGGAGAATTAAATAAATAAGTACAATGCGGACAGTAAAATATCGCAAAAATCCGCAAAAGATGAATTTAAATTTTATTTTCTTTAAAATATAAAGGTTTAATTTCGTTGACATACGATATTTTCCGATGTGTTATGCAACGAAGAAAGCGTACGGTATTTTAAAAGTTTATATATAGAAACCTTTTACAGGACTTGAGTTCCTCATTTGGCTTTCCCTTAATAACCACTATTAACACAATTTTCGATTGGCCTATAAACCCCAGACCAGTCAAACGACTTCATCTCGTTTACTTTCCTCTCGATTATCTAGAAATCGTTTCTATGACTGTTTTGCTTTCAACTGTTGTAAAGAAAAAATGAAACATTTCCAGGAACTCGTAATTATTCATCGAAATTACCTTCTGCAAAGTGAACGTCGTATCGCTTACTCGGAACGATCAGCATGTCAAAATTTATCAAACTTCCCGGTGTATCGCCATGAAAACGTCAGTGGTTTTCGTAGAAATCAAAACAACCCTTCGCGGAATGTGTTGGCGATTGAGATGCCAGAAAATGTCACGGAAGCAGTAATGGGTTAGAAGAGATTCGATCGAATACCCACAAGAGAGAGAAGACTCATGATTAATTAGCGATGACGGGAATAACAGGGACGATGATTACATATGGTGTCGCAACTGGGTAAATACCCCAAGTTCTCCGGTTTTATTATTCTCGCCCCCCTTTCTCTTGATTAATCCCCAGACGCATCATTCAACTGGCGAAGAATTGTATTTCCATTCGATAAACATGTAGCTTTTTATAAGGTTTAATCTACACTTTCTGGGATTTTCGTCGATATTTTTTTTTAATGAGAAGCCAATTTTTTTCAAAATTCCGTACATCCTTTTTTTTCTTCGCAATTACGTCTACTTTAAATAGATTGTCTCTGTGATCAAATGAAAATTTTCGATCGGTAGGTACTGTGAGAGGATCTGCCATTTTTATTTTTGATACTCAGGCTATGAGGATCGCAAATTGTTTTTTCCCTTTCCATATCTTCGAAAAATATAAATAAAATATCGCCGATATCATCTTTCTCCCATCAAGTTCGTCATATCAAACAGAAGACGTCCGATTCATCGACCCCCTTTTTTAAACCGATAATTTCAACAAAATCCTCCGAATGTTGAGTGCGATTAACAAGCAGAAAGTTTTTGAACTGTCTAAAACAAAATAAGAGGAGAGAAGATTTTTCAGAGATATCGAAACGAAAGTTTTTTTTGAAGGAGTTGGTGAAAGGAGGGAGAAAAGAGAAGGCTATTGAGAACGGAGTACTTTCATTTAATGTTTGAGTTAGAGACCCTACCCGCAGATCGATTTTTCATTCCGATAAAAGGCTCTAAAAAGGGACAAAAATCAACCAATCGGATGTCTTTTGGAGGACGGATAAAAAGGATGGCCCCCCTCTGGAATGCGTATTGGGGTGACATCTATTTCAATAAAAACAAAAGCGGCAGGGAGTTCGAAAAATAAAAGCAATGAATCAGTCACTATTACACACAAAATGTGAGTTTAGTTCACTGTTCCTCCTAAAAAAAGTTTTTAAAAATTAGTTTTTTTTAGGAAGGAACTGGATAAATGAAAGGGATACGTCATTTATATCATCGACGTTCCTTTGATGTCCGTGGTTTGAAGAATTTGTATACATTGGGTCTTCCTTTACTCATACAATCACCATTCTCTTTCCCTTATATGCACGCAAAGCAAAAAAAAATAAACAGAAATAAGCTGTGATTTAACTCCATCGAATGCGATATGAGTGATCACAAGTGAAATCGTTTCACTGCCGCTCACCGTAATTCAACCTGCGGCAACAGCTTCAAGGCATGGATTTAATCACCTATATTAATGGCATCAATCAGGCATGGACATGAACCATTAGTCTCGTCAACCACACGATACAACTCGTGTCTAATGAAGGAAAAATCTAAAGACGTGAATAGGATATTTTCGTTTAAAGATACAAGAGATTGTAGACAAAAATAATAACATATATTATAGGGATATGAACAAAGGGAGGGGCGTATGCAGGTATGGCATAGCTCGCTCTAGGGCACATGGAAAATGTTACCTATATACTACTAGCAGAATTTCCCGTTGAATTTCAACGGATTTAGTGAAACTACTACAGCACAACATATAAACTCTTTAAAATACCTATATATTAGATACTTTTTAAATTACAATTAGCTTTTCTTAACAATCATATCTGCTTTTAACAATCCGTTTCCGAACGTATTGCATTCAAATATAAGGATAATTGTATTTCCTATCATATATATCACTTTCGCCAAATCCAACTTCATTTATTGTGTAATTATGCCTATGAAATGTTTACATTTATGTCTTGTAAGCAAGAAACCCGTGAAAAAGCAACGTACAGTTGTCCATGATTGAACATTGACTACGGTAAATTTACACCAGATACTTGAGCTTATTTACGTTAATATACATTATAATGTATAATATAAAGATTTTACCCACAAAAAATGTAAGATTCCAGTATTAAATAGACGAAAGAATGTTCAATTACTTTCGTTAAAAAACGCTTCCTGAATAATATTCAGTATCTATTTACGTTGCTATCCATAAACATCGATCGTTTCGTTGCTTAAACAATAGTGCGAAGCGTATAACGCTAAACTTTCGTCTATCTATAAGCTTCATTGAAGCTAACTGAATCGGAGGTAACAAGGACGGCCGCCTTGGCAACGCCCGGGAGGAGTACGAAAAATCCACAAAGTTTCGAAACAAATAACGTATTTCTGAAAACTTCGACAGTGTAACATGTAAACTTCGCAGGAATAAGATAGTATAGAGTTTTATTCGTCGAATAAAGCAAAAACGAAAAAAATCGGCCCATATTTACGTATTTTATTGCTTGAAGGAAGTATACACCGCCAGCACCATGCAGCGGTGAATTCTGTAAACGTATTCAAAATATACGTAATTTACGGCAATAAGGAGGACTGTATTCTTTTATGATACGAAATGATAATTTTGCCTCATAATGCTATTCATAATAATTTAAATATCTATACCCCAAATATGGAGAAAGTCATGTGTTGGCAACATCAGATTTTTTGTTATTTCAATCACCATATTTTAGCAAGTCTCCCTGTTCCTTTATGCACGCCCACATTATCAACCGAGTCCGACCAAATATGGTACGATTGTAGGGGGCACTAAGAGGAAGGTTAATGCGTGGTTTTAATATCCGTCTCTCCGACTGATTCAAAATGGCGGCCAATTGTTTGACCGTTCCTTTATGCACGCCCACATTTATCCACAGGTTCCAACCAAATTTGGCACATCAGATTTTTTCTATCTATTTCGGACCCCCTTTGAGAGAATCCTGCGTGCGCTACTGCTTCGGCCTAGGGACCGCACGTTTTTCATAATAGAGAAAACTCGCTCTACTGGAGCTGACGTTCCGGGTAAAAAGAATACGTATTCAATAACTTTCGTTAGACTGACAATTGAAATATTCTGTTCGAGAAAATGTCTAAAAAGTTCAATCCATCTACCTTCGAATTTCGTCCCTTCCTCATCCCAGCTTCTCTTTCTGTTGTTATGAACATAAATTGCTTTGCTAAACTTACTTCATCGAAAAGATTGTCGATATCAATTAAAATCTTTCCATATCTTTGATTGATGGTTTGCGCTGTTTATTCAACCACGTGCCAATTGAATGTATTTTGTATTTACCTAATTAAATGATTCTGCTTCTTCAATACTGTTTTCCCATAACGATATGTATGATAAGCATCTAACATAAAAAGCGAAAAATTCTTTGATTAACGTTTTAGAAATCGCAATCCCAGATTCGTCGAATTTCGTTAGCCAAGTTTAAGCCCCTTGTGGGATGAAACAGTTATCCTAGCGTTCTAGCAAATTAATTTTTAAATTTTGTTGTTCACAGGCCACATATGTTGCACTAGCGTTAGTTTTTTCTATGTGTACATTGCTTTATTAAATAAACTATTCTTGTGAATCGAAATAGGTTTTTAGACCTTCAAATATATCGAAAACCCTTTCTAAAGCCGGTAAAAGGGAAAGAAATCTCGTGTTGCCTCGTTTTTAAAATATTTTTGTACTCAATTACTGCAAATTTGCAAAATCTTTTAGTTGAGTAACACGAACAGTGTATCTGTGGAAATATTTATATTTACGTTGATTCATACTTATTTTCCGGGACAAAACAGCACACCGGCCGGGACAAGATCTAGAAACCGGGACGTATGGTCAGGACTGGCCCTAGAAATTGCGGGGCCCAATTAGAAAACTTTTGGCGGGGCCCCTACATCTAAAAGGCGTAGTTTCCTGCATACTGAGAGCATCAGATGGCCTCTCATGAGACCACTTGGGTACAATTGGCCTAAGGCCGGCCCTGCGTATGGTAACCCTAATTATAATGGACTTCGTAAGCCAATAATTATGGAAGGCAATTTTGCGTATTTTCGCATTAATTTATCGACAGCGGTAAGCCCACCAAATGTACGTTCGTATAGAATCGTTTTCAAGAATTATAAATTTAATATATAAGTTATTAAATATTAAGTTGTTAAACATGTATTTATGGTAGACATCGCCAATGGCCAAAACAATTAAAAAAGTGTTGGAGACTACGGCGAGATGGATATTTCAAAAATTAAGAACTCCTTAACCGTACAAAGTAACAGTACTTTGTACGGTTAAGGAGTTGTTAATTTTTGAAATAGCCAAAACAAGGTTATAAAATTATATTTTTAAGTGCTTATTCCAGAATTTGTTTTCAGCCATAAGACGAGCTTGATAACTCTCGAGCTCTAATGGGTTAACCTCACAGTTAAATTGGCCTAATTTTAGGCATAAAATGTTACAGATGAGTAACGATGATATATTTCAAAGTTGGAATTCAGTCTGAGGATGAAACTTCTCCAAGTCTCCGGTTATTAAATGAAGTTCTTTAAATACCGAGATCGAGGAAGATTGCAAAACCGGCAAAATCTAATACTTAGGTCAGTAAGGTTAGTTTATCTGTATTTCCCAGGCAAAAAAACGAAAAATAAAATTAACAAAATTTTAGTCAACGAAAATATTGCATGCAGAATAACATTATACTTCTGTCATGGCTTTGGCATACAACTTCAACATCAAGTTGGATTATAATACACGTGGAATGTTGCATAAAGTACGCGTACGTTAAATTTTGTTAAATTAAAATATTATCCTCTACAGTCCAAGGGTGCTTAACTTGCGGTCCACTAAGCAATTTTATGCGGCCCACTGCCAGTGTTTTATAGTTTTTTAAAAATTTTATTTATTTTAATTACACAATAATATTAGGAAACAAAAATTATTCACATAAGGTTAAAACCCACCGACGTCGGTATGTGCTCGCACAGTATACATACGGACAATGCCGCTGATAATTTTCTGCTTCGGAATGCTAACGGCTTAAAATAACCTCACCGTCAATTTTGCGCTCTAGTGACGTAGCTGCATTTTTTTCCCGCACGGGGATAGTTCCGTCAATTACACTCAATCTCGCTCCCAATCAGGACGGGGTAAGAGGGAAGACTCTTTACTCCCTACGGGAATATGTCCAGGTATTCTGCACTGCAGAAATTAACTCCAATTTTCCGCCATCTGTGAAGGTGGAAGCTGTTAATAATCGAATATTAAGCACGGAGAGTATTCATTTATTCGATTGTTACATAGATTATTTTCTGAAAAATATTCTCTGAAATGCTTTTACTTTTACCTAAAAAAACTGATTTTTTTCAAAAATCGCTTAAAATTAGAATCATTTTAAATTATACCTTTACCAAGACAATGCAATTTTACGTCTGCCTCGATCCCTTATGTAATAGAAGGAAAGAACATTTTCGATTTGGGAGCGCCAAATTCTGAATTCGAAATTGGAGATGATTTTCAAAAAATCTGATCGAAATATCGTTCTGATTTCGGTTCTCTTCTCGTGCAAACCATTATAATCAAACGATAACAAAATAATAATTTTCAATATCACATTTAATACGCGGCGAAACAGTTTGCTGTATCTTTTTTGCAAAAAGACGCATTCATTCATAAAATTACATATTTATGGATTAACAGACCTTATTTATGCTTGTTAAAACCGCGTCGTATTGCTTGGAGCGAATATAATGGAAGTTCGCTGTTAAGGGACTTCTTTTACCGGCGATCTGCTGTTATTGTTCGGTAAATAAAGGATTACGTGCTGAAACGTCATTTGACATGGAACTAACAGAGGTTCTCTTCGTAAATGTTAGCATCCATTGGTCAAAGAACAAAAAAAGATACTTTGTGGACATTATAAAGTGGAATTGAGGGTGAAAAGAGCGAGAGAAGAGCAGATGCTTGAAGCTAGGTACTATGTTAATACGAATCCCGTTTCAGAAATTGAGATTTGTCTGAGGTTTGTTTCCAGAAGGTGATCAAAGAGTTTTTACTGAGGTTGGATTCACAGTGGTCGTTTTTTTTAAGGTGATCAAATATCGTAAAATACCTTACCTTCACTCGGGTTAAGGGGTCAAGGTTATGACGCCAACGTCATGCAATTTACGACACCTTGATCCGTTAAGTAAATCCCGCTCCCATAAAGTTTTCGACAGAGTCAGGGCGTAATTACAGCGCTTAAGGAGGGGAAGATATTATGAAGTTAGTTTTTTTAAAAACCCTAGGGACAACCAAATTATTGCAAAAAGTACAAAATATTCAAAGTTTAGAAAAAATTCTTTAGGTGCACAATATCTATTCATTATAAACTCCTACGTCAACATAATGAAAATATTAGCCAGATTATTTCTTACGTTTAAAAATTACGAGCTTTATTACTAAAGCAATATTCTCCATTTAATTCGCGTTTGACGCAAAACTTCGACCCGATTCCTATAACGAGGCAGAACTTTTGAACGAACATTGATAAATTATCTATCTAGTATTCGTAAGTACCAGTCACGGTTTTTACAGGCTAACAGTTGAACGTAATTTCTGAAATGTTATGCACGCCTAGGTGATCACAAGTCATGACCTAAAACAATTTAAAATCAAAATAAAGAATCCCTGGCTCGTGACAATAGGACATGAGTTTATTTACGTCGTTCTTTTGAATTAACGCAGCGCTAAGATCTAAGGTTTTAAAAATCTCAATATTATCAAGCTGTTTGAGTAAATTGGTGAATTTAGCAAAGTTTAAAAACAAAAATAGCTTTTTTCCAGTGTTTTGAGCTCACCAATCGGCAGGCGTCTCGCGTGACAAAGGGAAACATTTCACCACCGCAATAAAAAAATATGTTCACCGACTTTTTCCGGCTTAAAAAGTTCGAATTTTCGGCTGGCTTGAAAAAAAAAACTCGAATGTTTTTCTTTTTGGTTGTGACTGCGCAACGCAAGGAAATAGAGAAATTCGCGCATTAGTGGTCCGCGGCCATTACACGTTTACTATTTCGCGTTCGAACCGTTAAACTCTCTGCGTAACATTCTGGAGCTTTATACGCTGTGGAAACGAACAAAAAAGGGCGAGTCTGAGGCGTTTTACGGTAACACGGAGCAATAACGAGAGACCCCGTATAAAAGAAATAAGCAGTTTTAGAAGCAGGTCAGCAAGTTAACGTTTTAGGAAAACAGCTTTGGACTATTCTTTTTAAATAGACCTTCAACCTCAAAATCGTATGATGGCGTTTTCCGAAAGATAAAATTCAAACGCATAGGGAAATAGACCTTACTGCGCCGCATCGGAATTTCGACATTTTCATTTTTATTGGTGGAAATTTTCCGATTCGAATGGATATGTCTTTGATTAGACTGCAGGAGCTTGAGCTAACTGATGTTCTAAGGTACGATGATAAATCTTTTGCCAAGCGTTTGCTATTGATCTAAGCTGCGTCCGTGTAATCTGGGACTAACCATTTAAATTTTGGGGCACCTTCATTTTGTTTAAAAGAAACTTTAAAATAAAATATGATCTTACTGCTTCGGCTGTTATATTTTGTAAAAATTTCGCAGGCAGAAATTATCTAAGAGAAATTAGATAGGTATTGTAGAAGAGTTAAAATAACTTACTTTGTTAGAATGATGAAATACACCTGTACATTGTAGTTTGACTTACAGTAAAACTCGTTTATAACGATCACGCCTAAAACGAAATCTCGGCTATAACGAAGAAATGTCTCGGTCCCTTGAACTTCTCCATAAGGGCATTGGTTAAATTTCTCGGATGTAACGAACACGCATTTTACGAATTCTCGGCTGTAACGAACAAATGTTTGGTCCCGTGGCAAAAAATGCCCCATATATAACGAATTTTGGTGAGCAGAGCGATAAGTAATGAATAGTTTCCGCCCGTTTACCGCGCACTTGTTCGTAGAGGTCCCCTTCCTCCATCTACCCTTTCCATACGAATTTCCACGCTCCCTTTGTTTTGAAATTGATATTAAAAATGTGAAATGTTTATGTAAATTAATGACCATAATAATAATATTAATTGACCATTTAAAAAATCGTATGTAATAGCAGTCGAACATTTTACATGCCGTGAAGTTGATAAGCATCTCTTTGCATATGTAAGTACAGCATTGAAGTCGACTCACTGCAAATACAGTAAAAGCTGTGTTATCCGGCTATCTTGGGGATTGTGGAAAGCCGATTAGGAGAAATAGCCGGTTAGGAGAGCGTTTTTCGATTTTGACATCGCAAATTTAGCAATAACCAAACAAACTTGGGCTTAAGTTCACTATCGTACTCCCCAAACATAACTATGCATGGGGTTTGCATTTTCCATTTTAATTCTTCCACACGTACTTAGATATAGACACTATTTACCCATTCTTATTTAATACGTTGCTATGCTTACATGCAAAACAAAAAGACTATTGAAAAGTTTAGGGCGTCCGGGAAGTTTGGGGATTACGGCAGTGAACCTGTTCCCAAAATTGAATTTATTGGCTTATATCTTACTTATTTATCTTTATTTACTCTATTAGAAAAGGACGAAATTATTTAATTCTTCTGAATATTTCTGTGAAAACCAGTCATATAATATTTTATCCAGTTCCTCAATTTTTGGCTCATGAAGCGTATTATTAATTGATTTACTCGTCTCAGAAGATGACACAAATTTCATTAATTTAGCCTTATGAGCCTTGGTATCGTAGAGCGTGGAAGAACCGATGTTAAATTCTTTTGCTATGGCTGCTCTATTTTTTCCTTTTTCAATTCATTTGATCAGCTCCAGCTTTTGTGTTAGCGTTAAACCAACCTTTTCTCTCCTGTTCCTTGCTTTTAGGTATTTATTTTGATGCCATATTCAATGGATGGGTAATTTTTTAAATAATAAAAAGCGATAAAACTGGAAATTATAGAAGTACAACAAAACATCTAGACAATGCAAATGGCTTACGTAACCAAAAACGCCAAGCTTACTCGGCGGCCACAGAAGTATAAGGAGTAAATACGTAATATATACATCTTATATTTTAAGAAATTTGAAAATGGAAGTTGTGGTATTACACATATACAATTCACACAAAAATTCATAAAAAAGAAAAAGAAATACAAAATGAATTGTATTTGTCTAATTGCCGGTATCTAAGGGTGGCCGGTTCTAAATAGCCGGATAGCACAGCTTTTACTGTATGTGTATACGTGTTATATGGGATGTATAGGCCAAAAACCATGTTTCTCGTATATAATGAAGTCACGCTTATAAAGAAGCAATGAGTCGGTCCCCTCAAATACGTATTAAACGAGTTTTACTGTATTAAGATTTGTGACCATATGAATTCAGCGATACTCGATTATCAACAACACCACGGTAGTCGCACTATACTCTATTACGACGGCTATGAATTTAACTCGGTTTATGCTTTACGGAAAGGATTTATTTTTCGTAAAGCAACCTACCTTCTACGCTACATTCTTAAATATAAGAAATATCCATATATTTTATTGATTTATAATAAAATTTATGGCTATAAGTTAGTCCTGCTACATGACAACGGTCTCCTAAACCGAGGATTATTGGTTCGACTCCCACCATGGTTAATTATTTGCTGTCTGTCGTAGAAGATTAGCTCGTATATTCGGATTGCCGCAATTAGGCGGCGGAGATAGACATTTAGGTAGCATGGAATGTTTGTAGACAAAGGTAAATGTATAAAATACATTCCAATTATTTTAAAGACCATATATTACATATACTAAAAAGAAATTTCCCAACAGTAAGCTCCTGTGGCATAATGGATAAGGCATCGGTCTCCGCAACCGGGGATTGTGGGCTCGAGTTCCACGGGGGCTAAAATATTTTTGGCCTGCTATTATCTTTTCCAATACAAAGTCTTTTTCTCCGCTCCTATCAGCTGATGCTTCCGCCTACTATACCGTTAACGCTCATGGTATCTCTCTTTAAATTCGGAATTAAGGGGAAATACTCTTACATAAAATAGTCATCCCAAAAGCAACTGAAGGGTTGAGGTTTACTGCAGTTGTAGACAAATTTAGTTACATTTTTACCTGTCAATAAATAACAGCTTTGACTGCAATCTATAAATATGCTTATTTTACATCCTGTTCCTATTCATATCTACATTTCTTTTCTTTATCTCACAATACTTCTCATATAGTCGCTGTATCTCAACCATATTTCGTAAGACTCGAATGTATCACAATTATAACCACAGAGCGTACCCCATAACGCATGAGCCCCTGTGGCCTAATGGATAAGGCATCGGTCTCCTAAACCGGGGATTGTGGGTTCGAGTCCCACCAGGGGTACAAATATTTTGTCGGATCTCCTTCGCTCAATCACAATCACGAAATTAACACAACTGTCTCGGGAAAAATATTATTTTTTGTTAAAGCTGACATCGCTGAGAATGGGTAACTCAGGAGAGTTATTTTATATTTAATGCTTCAGAGTACCCTTGTTTCGTGGGTTAAATGGAAGAAGATACTGTCAAGTCTAAATCTAGACTGTTATAATAATATAATTATATATAATAAAGACGATTATCCATCTATCTGTTTCCAGACACCGTTTGAAACCAGAAAATTTCAAAACAAAAGGGTTTGCTTATTACAATAGATAACCAATTTATCGATTTAAAATACGAAATTATTTGAAACCTAATAAGCTATTGTTTTGGAGTGATATTTAATGATAGGTATTTTCATCAATCCACAGATACAATTGTTCAAATTAGTATAGCACAATGGCAGTTAAGTTACTAAAGATAGATACAACTGTTTTTTATTTCGTTAAATTCGTTACTGTATGTGTATTATCCCACTAGGAAGAGTTTTAAATAATTTTCCACTTGAATTCCGCATACCGACATTGTTGATTTCAAGACTGTGTACGGTATATCTCATTGGAAGCCCTATCCGGTTAACTTTCAGACAAAAAGATTGCCTTCGAGCAAACACGAAGCCCTCCAATTTTCAAAACAGATACAGCTTGACGTAAAGGTTCGATTCATAAGGTTTGGCAATAGATCGATCGAAATTGGCCATCTGCTAGAGATCTAAATTGACATATATGATTTCTTCATTAAACAATTATATCCCATCACAAAATGTCGAGTTTTATTTGTATGACGCATTATCTCAATCGAAATACCGCGTAACTTAAACAGGTGAATAAGCGAAGAAAAAATCCAACCGAGAGGGTTAGAATTACTTATTTTCTCTTTTCAAATATTAGATAACTTATGAATAGTACCGATGCAAAAATTTGTAGGCGTGATCGAAAAAAGTGAATGTCAAGTAAAACGCTGACGGTTACCTATTCGCACATCAACCACAGGGAAATATGCACCTATTATAAAACATTTTTTGGCATACAGAATGAAACCCTTGCCGTTCAAGAAGATGAAAACGAATGCCAAGAATGTTTTATATCACGCAATGATTATTGATAGGTAAAATTCATTAAATCCTCATATCTAAACTACAGATAAATCATGGTTTGCGTTCGTTTAAATATCATTACACTCAACTCTAATTCTTTCGTGGCCCTTCCTTAGACGACTTTCATCCTAATCAACTGAAGCAATTAAAGGAACGGATATCAAAACGTATAATTACAACCAGTAGAAGTCTCCCTACCTCTGATGCAGAAATTCTTTGGTGATGGCGGAAGTTCCTCTAAAGAGATCCACCAAGACCCGTTGCATTGCACCACAAAATGGCAACTTCACGACGGATAAGATGCTTGATGAACGAAGAAATGCATCTTAGGGGCCTCTCAGAGTATATCAGTGCCTGTAAGGGTGAAATAAGCCGGAATTACCGAAACTCCATGGTATGCTTCAACATCATCATCAAAGTTCACTAGAGAATTATCGAGATCGTCTAATAGCTGAAAATACAATTCAGATAAATATCTAAAATTTAAAAATTAAGTGCTTGTCTTAGGTATCTCCAATAACCATTCGTTATGACTATTGGAGATACCTCCATTTTCGATATTTCGTAATAAAGGGTTTATCCTGGAATCATCCTAATATACTAAAACTTTGTAGCATAAGGACCATAAAAGTGATCTTATGGAAAACAAAATTCACTTCAACGATACTAAATTTCAATCACGGACGCACTTGCAAATAATAAGATTTGAAATTTTAAATATACCCTTATGACGAAATTCTACTCTGCAAAAAATAATAATATTTTAAATAATTTCGAAAAATATTCCGCACCTGTAATTATAAACTCTCTAATTATATTATATTATATAAAAGACAGTGTCACAATGCCACTTTGTCATGTAATGCTTTTTGAAGCTTAATATCTCGCAAACGACTGAACCGAATTTGATGAAATTTTCAGGATAGCACTGTGATAAACAACAAAAAGTTTTAATATATCCAACTCGAGATCAAAGACCCGGGTTCGATTTCAGGAGATAATTTCCATTTCCCATTAGGTAACACGTAAAAATGGACATTTCGACGTGCAGGCTTTCATTCTTTTCTAGATTAAAATTAGAAAGATTTGGTCTACAATCTTCGGATATGAACCATTTTTATGAAAACATAAAGTTTCTTATTCTGTTCATCTTTTTCCACCTACAGTTCGAAATTTCTTAATGTAAACGTTTAATTCACACAGTTTGAGGAAATCTTCCCATTTTAACGGGATGTTGTCTTGCCTACCAATTCCATTGTTAGACCTCTATATCATATTGTTAATTCAATCCTTATTGGTATAAACGTGCTCTGAATGCCTTTGATACGCGAGAGAGAGGGGGAGAGAGAGATGGAGGAGGGAGCGAGAGGGAGGGGGAGAGAGGGGAGAGGGAGAGAGCGGGGAGGGGAAAGAGGGGGGAGGGGAGAGAGGGAGGGGGAGAGGGAGGGAAAGAGAGGCAACTATTTTAAGTTCAACTAAAGATAGCCCGTCAACAACAGAATACTCACTAGAAATGTTGTATATGACGAAATATTTCATATGTAAAAGTGTGATATTAATTATTTAAAATGAAAATAATAAAAATCTATCTATCTATAATTCTTCCGTTGATATTTCAACGGGCATTACACTAGTTATATTATATCGCCTTCTTTTAGCATGGGTAAGAACGTTCCAGCTGTTTGTTAATGCTAGTATCCTACCATTGTATAAAACGAAACAAGTGCGCTAAGTAAGGAAAAGAGACCACTAAAAGATGGAAATAGTTTTCTCCTTTGATCAAAAAGAGGATTACAAACTGTATGGACGTAATTGCGGAAGATGAAAAGCAAATTCTCAACCACATCTCTTACTTTTTTGCGGTCAAATATGGCCAAAGCCGTATTTTTTTATACTGCAAGTTATTCCAATATATCCTAATGTTATGTTCAAGTATTAAAATTATTTGAATTTTAATAGGTTAAAACGCAAAATGATCGGATAAACCCCATTAATTTTCACATGAAATATTATTTCTATTCTCCTTCACATTTTAAGGCTTTTAATACTGCAATGAACATTTTTAAATGTAACTGAAATAGTGTGGTGTTTAAGCAGGGCCGTATTTAGACATGATAACGCCCTAAGCCAAAGCATGTGAAGAGGCCTCCAAATATGTAATTATAGATTTTTATCTTAACAAAAGGAAACAGAAAATGTATTGATTATGAGAACAATGGTCATTTTGTAAAGAAAATAATTTATTAGAATATGCGTTTTGCAAGAAAGTTCCTTAAATTTCAAGCATTTTCTTTATAATTTTGGAGGCGGCGAGGCCCCAAGCCATGGTTTATTTGGCTTATGCCTAAATTCGGCAGTGTTTAAGTTAACATGTAATTTAATTATGTCGAGAGTCGATGAGAGCTTTCACATGAATAATACCAAACAGCGAAATTTTTTAACGAAATACTCAATAAGGGTTACATTTCACACATATGTGTGTATCTAAATTTACTACGCGACGTGTGTCCGCATAAATGGTAGAATAGTTTAAACAGGTCATAAAAACTATTTACTGACATTCGATAAAATTCCCTTTAAATCTACGTTGAATAATGAAGATATGATACACAAATAAATTAATCAACAAAACAACGGGATGTGGTGTAAAAATCTTTAAACGCTTAATACAGCAACAATCGATTCGAACATAGGAGTACCCTTAATAGCAAGTAGCTCACTCGGTCTAGACTCTTAGCGTGAATTTAATGCCAAGGATTGAGAGTTTGAATGCACGAACGCCCATTTAACCATGTACCAGATGAGCGCAAGGGCATAGGAAGACGAGGAAATGAAGGGTTTACGTCGAATGCTGGAAGGAGGAAGTTAAGGGCACGTTCATCGCCTTGGGAGAATGGAAAGTATGTCGGTGGAGCCGATTCGGTTGGAGCAAACGTTTGCTTGAAAGCAGAGTAAAAAGGATCACATACACGATCAATCATGTTCTGCAACATTGGCCGTTACGCAGTCCTTTTGACAATGAATGCAGTGATTGATGTGTTACGCAACAGTTGTATAAAACCAAACTCTGCTTGATATTTCTATGCAACAGGAATTGTCGCGCAACGTCTTGTACTGTGAATGATACTATTTGCACAAAAATGTTCAGTCTTGTCTGTGGTGTGATTCTGTCAACAAATGTGACCTACTAATTCTTGAGAGATTTTATTGATATATATATGTGTGTGTGTGTTTCTAGTTTTATAACAGTTAATATAAGTTTAGAAATAAAAATCACGGGTGCTACTATAGCGTGCGGTCTACCAAGATATTTACACTATAGCGTGCGTTCTACAACATATTTACACTGAAGACTGCACTCTACAATTTTTACAGTACTTTAGAATGTGTAAAATCCTAATTTGACTGTTGCGCCGTAATAATACAAAAGTACCCTAAAGCTTGCTAACCCATGACTGATCTGCCTGTCGCGACATTTACAAACCCGATAACCGGACAACGGGGAGGGATAGTTGGGTTCCAGCGAGGCGAAGGGCGAGGTAGCGCCCGGAGACGACAACTAAAATAAAAACAAAGCGAGCCGAAGGCTCGCCATATCCTCTCCAATTGCGGCACAACAGTCAAGCGAGATATATAGACAATATCTGAAAAGTGAGATATATATGGTAAAAATAAATTGAAATTCGTAGACCGCAAGCTATACAAATTCCTCTGTAGACTACAGATATTTTGGTAGACCGCACTATAGTAGCACCGAATTACGTTTATATTGTCTTTTAGTACAGACATTATTGCCCAGCATGTTTATATAATTATTCTCCCAAGACTGTGAGGTATTTGCACAAAAGTCAATGTCGCACAAAATGATTACCGTGAACGGGAACCTTAAAGTAATAAGCGAGTTATTTAAAAGTCTTCCCGCCAAACGTTAAGGTTTAATCAATTTTCTTCTAGGAGACGATTGTTGAGGAAAAGAGGAGGAAGAGGCGGTATTTTTCACAATTACTGGGGTAAGCAGCTTGTGTAGCTTTACAAAACTCAAGTTTATTAAGACTCATTTAATATCACGCTTGAATGGTTGACGACTGTCACCGTTCCTACTGGCTCAATGGTTGGATTTTACAAATGATATTCGTAGTTTTACTGACCTCTACGTAAAAATGTATTTTTAAGACTTATCCAATTAAGTCTGATTATATTACAAATAAAGCATTGTGCATTTTTTTAAACTGTGACTGAAATTAATATAGACATGTATGAAGACGTGCTTCAAAATCTTCATAGAAAATGTTCAATTTCTGGCCGGATTGCTTCAAGCTAATATAGCAATAAAGTAGTTCGTTCTTTTGCCAAAATTAGAATGAAATTATAGCATATCCCAATATTTAAAGCAGTTTATATGACATTTATTAGTTGTTTTATATGTTAGTCTATACTAAATCATACTCCGCGTAAATTATTATCACGGCTCTCCTCCTAACAGTGTGCCAGGGCAATTCAATTGACCCAATAAGAATTTAAGTGTTTCAGTCACCTGAATAAAATTCTTCCCCAAAGACCTGGCAAGTTGAACAGTCTGGCGGCAGAGATAAAAACCGGATGATTCATGGCGCTACTTCAATGGTCGCATAAGTAACTCCATCAACGAGCCGATCCCAAAAAAATTTACGGCCGAATAAAATTGTGGGTATTTGCTATAGAAAGAGAAATATGCTCGCTTTTCAAAACGTTTTCATGATAAGAGTGGAAAGTTTTCCAAGTCCTGCGTGTCGCCAGTTTTCGACAAATCGATGCTTAAAATGTGAGAAAGTGATTTAGAGTGCCCTTGGGACTACCAAAATAATACTTCGCCACTGCGTGCCTTGTAACAGGTGAAACTGAAATATTTTTTAAATGTTCCAACCCCAAAATTCAAACGTTAGGATATCAAATTAGTAAGAAATCCACGCAAGTTACCTGACAAAGCGTTTTGTAGGAAATAAGAGTCAAAATGCCTTAATATCATCAGCAAAAAATACTGTAGCAATTACAAAGATAATGACACATCATAAGTTACGTTTAATTTTTATACCAATGGAAAGAAATTCTATCAGCACAAAGAAATTAGCGACTGCAATAAGAGCATTAAACACAAAAAATGCTCTCTAATAAATATGTACTTATTTTTAATTAAAATGTGCTAACTTTCTCATAAAACTCCTGCAGCCTAATGGTAACCTAAACTGAGGATTTTGGTACCGAGTTCCAACAAAGGGCAGTCATATTTTCTCTGGCTCTAGTTTCAAATAATAAAAACATATCTGCTTTACAGTACATAGACCAATGGTTCCGAAACTTTGGTAATCGTTGCCTTTAACTCGTGAGAGGGATTCACCAAGCACCTCTTATAATTCACTTTTCTTATTAATTCATTTTTTATATACTCGCACAACGGAGCCTCCTGTTATGAACGTCAGCCCCTGTAGCCTAATGGATAAGGCATCGGTCTCCTAAACCGGGGATTGTGGGTTCGAGTCCCACCAGGCGTAATTTATTTAGAAAACATATTGCAGTAGGCCACTTCAAAGAAACAAAGTATCATAAGTCAAATTGTAAGTTTAACATGTTACGAGTTCAAAGTAAACTGTTTAGATAAAACGCCGTCAGAAAATATGCCGAATAACCAAACTACCATATGGTCAACGTCAGCAATCTAACGATAATTTTCAGCGATTATATTTATACAAAAATCCGTAACTTAAAAAAATAATTCCTTTTTACTTTCTCATACGAAGTATGGAGAAAGTATTGTTTTCGCGAAAAAATTCGACCTCGAGATTTTTACGAAAATACGCGTTTTAGGTGTCGCTGAATCCGAAAAAGTGGTTTTCGCAATGCCGTCTGTCTGTCTGTCTGTTACTGGCGCTGGAGTCTAGACGGTAGAACGAAAATGAATTAAATCTCGTACTTAGGCATTTTATCATACTGAGCAGAGTATACATAGAAATGGTTGACATTGATCAATAATTAAGGAGTAGTTTATTCTACGCATGTTCAACAACAATCCGATTTTCTCGAAAACGGCTGTAACGATTTTGATCAAATTTCGCACAGTCACTTGAGTTTACGTCTTCAATAATACTGTATAGTTCGTATTTCTCAAAAAATGAATATAAGGCTAGTTTATTCTAGGCCACTTTAACAACAATTCGATTTTCTCAAAAACAGCTTTAACGATTTTGATCATATTTCGTATAGTTACTTAAGTTTACATCCTCAATAATACTGTGTAGTTCATATTTCTCAAAAAATGAATATAAGGCTAGTTTATTCTAGGCCACTTTAACAACAATTCGATTTTCTCAAAAACAGCTTTAACGATTTTGATCAGATTTCGTACAGTTACTTTAGTATACATTTACAATAATACTACGTATTTCATTTTTTACAACGAATGAATATAAAGCTAGTTTATTCTTGGGCAACTTTAACAAAAATCGGATTTTCTAAAAACAGGCTCATACGATTTTCATTTTCTAAAGATAACTAAACGACGCATTAGTACCCATATATGAGAAAGTTTGTACAATGTATGTTGTACCGATTTTTTTGTTTGTCTTCTTTTAAATCCGCCACAAACTTTTTTTTTGTTTTCTTCATAGTTTATAGCTACGGCGATATCATTATTTTCTCATTCATTCCGATTCTGCACTACATATTGATTAACCATGTCCTTGCTTGAATCGTCTGCGGGTAGTAAGATTCACTATTCATTTCGGAAATACTTTACATACGTGCATTCAAATTCCGTAACGGATTACTGTTTACCCATCCCTCTGACTCATTCCTATTCTATTTCGTTTGTCATCGATTCCCCCTCCCTCCTCGTTAGCAATTAATCCTGGTCATAACCAAAGAGCGTACCACCTCATACGTGAGCCCCTGTGGCCTAATGGATAAGGCATCGGTCTCCTAAACCGGGGATTGTGGGTTCGACTCCCACCAGGGGTAAATTTTTTACCGTGGTAAGATACCTGTTATTCGGTCCAAAGTTCGTTGTTTCATCTATTATATGCGGATGATTATCGCCGTTACTGCTCAAACGCACAAATTACCTCATATAAAATATAGCATCGGGAGAAAATCCTCTCTCTCTCGCTTTGGTTTGTGGGAAATAGTTTTAGCTTTTCTGCCACTTCAGATTTAATATGCAGATGACTGTGATGCTGAAAGAATTTTCTACGGGAAAGCTAAAAACAAAATTAAATTACTAACGATTTTTTAGTTTAGGAGAGGAAAACATGATTAAAAATAAAACTAAATTTATTGCAAGCAATAATAGCTAATATGACGTTTGTTGAATATTTATACCTCGACCTCTCATGGCTACTGTCAAATAAACCAGAAAACATTACAATTTCCATTACAATTTTATTTTACCTTTGCGATTTCAAAATCATTACGTTCGCGTGATTTTAATTCATAGTTTTTAAAAACATTTTTGCTTCCGTCTTTCACAGTTTTCGCTAAACAATCTTCAGGTACTATTATTCAGCGTGAACGTGGTTAAATTTCTGCTTCAGTAGTGAAAGGGAACTTGTACATCTAAATCGAAAATATCCAAACACAAAAGAATATCAAACAATTTCCCCATCCAAATGACACAATGACAAATTGTTCGAATTGACGATTTTTATTATTTTATTTGTTAAGGCAATCATTTTATGCCGTTAACCTTCCGGTTCCATTGACAAAACGCACTTTCCAAATCTGTTGTTTCAGATGCAGATTATAAAGAGAGAAAGGAAGAGATATTATTTGTAAAAACCACGGAATGCATACTAGTGACATGTGATTTGAAACTGCGGCATCAAAGGAAGAAAGACAACTAAACGGGCGACTATATCAAAAGTATAAAGCTATATAAAATGTAAAATCACCTAGTCCAAGTAATAAGTGATAAGATTCAATCAAATAGTCGAAAAATTCTGATGCGCCAGAGCGAAAAGTTTCAGAGACTATGAGATGAAAACAGTAATTTTCGACAGTTTGCCACAAAGTGCTCATTTCGTACCTTATCCTCGCGTCAGTAGAGAACAATCCTTCTCTCTCTCTCTTCAGGTTTGTTACTGTTGACGCACTTTTCCTGGTATCTAACGCCGCCTCCATTCTCCTCTGAGTTCATAATCTTCCTCCAAGAGTTATCTTCTCACCCTCCACGTCGTCTCTCCGTGATCGTCTTCCTTGAACAATTGAAAATCAGCGTTTTCATCAGATTAATTCGACTTTGTGAGAATATGAATGGAAGAAAATAGGCGTGCGAGAATTAAAGGAAAGATTCACATGATTGACAATACAGGAGCAAAATATTTCAAGGGAAATTTAGAGGAATATACGAACGGGACATAATAAAATCTTTTATAAATAAAATATATTTTAATGAAAATGCTGCCTGAACGAGGATCTTTAGAAACCATTACAAAATATTTGGAATGTCAAATTTACGATTGAATGAAGGATTGGTTTTTAGGCGCGTTTCGCTTCCAGCGTGAGCGCCTATTATCATCGGTCCGTCCGTCCGCATGTTCGTTCTCGGCTTCCACAGAACGGATTTTCATGAAATTTGATATTAAGGATTTACAATTAAATTTAATATGAAAATCGCATAAATGAATCACGTACGCCAATCAGGGGTACCACTTTACTGGTGACAAAAAATTAAATTTCGTCATAGCTCGTAAAGTATTGCTCATATCAAAATATTTTTCAAATAAAAGTTGTAGAATTAGTAAAGAGTATTTTCTTTCCTATACATTTTTATCGTAGGAGTATCCGTTATCAAGAGAAATCCAACAAGAATGTCTTAATTCGAGTAGAACAGAAATTTTCTTGCATGGTTACTTCTTCATTGTTGCTGAGATAAATAATCTCACAAAAAACGTTTAATTTACTTACGTGTGCATGCAATATTTTTAAATAGGAAGAAAATGGATTATTTATGACGAAGAAAAGAACTTTGAAACGCTATTTCCCTCACGTACAGGTATATAATTTCTTTATAATATTTCATTGCACGAAACGCGCCCATTCGTGATACGTTGTACACTTGCCTTACTTGTTCATATATACATTAGGTCAGAAAATTTGAATCTACGCCGCCTTAAGCCAAAGAGAAAATGTCGTTCGCGGAACGTTTCGTATCAATGATTCAGACCTAAAATCAATACACAGCACGAATAATTAATATGTCGCACAATACGGGTCATGAACCTTGCTGCTAACTGAACGGTGATCATTTTTTAAATGGGTTTCATATTCATTTATTTTCCACAAGAATCCCAGCCTTCATTAATTTCTTCTACGCTCGGAGGAGCGGCCATCATCTCCTCCAAAAGTTAACAAGCGCATATTACGAGGACATAAGGACCTGCCGACCCTTTCGATAGATGTCTATGGATCTCCTTCGGAAATGGGGAATACGATTCCACCATTATGAGCCTCCCAAAGACTCAGACGAAGAAAAAATAAAAGAAAAACACCTCTGTGACGTCCTTATCTTTTTAATTCTTCTCTCCCGCGGAAATATATCCTTACGTGGGTTTAAGGATAACATAAAATGTTTACTTTTGCCTCCAGCGAATTCCTTAGATTGAGGAAAAAACGCAAATGTATGCTAGGAATCCGCGCTAGTTTTTGTTCGGTCCACATCACCTGAAACTTGACTGCATTTCGAAGGAATTTAAACAAAAAATCTGTTATTTGGAAATTCAATTTGCCCCTGGGGTATCCTTCTCCATATCGTCGTTTCCATGGCAAAACCTCATATCATAATATTATACAAAATAGCCGATACTTGTTTTTACATTCGAAAAAAGCGGTACAACATACGTTGTACAAACTTTCTCATATACTAATGCATCGTTCAGTTATTTTTAGAAAATGAAAATCGTATGAGCCGGTTTTTCAGAAAATACAAGTTTTGTTAAAGTTGCCGAAGAATAAACTAAGTCTTATATTAATTTTTTGCGAAATATGAAGTATTTAGTATTATTGCAGACCTATACTCAAGTAACGGTACGAAATTTGATCAAAATCCTTGGAGCCGTTTTCGATAAAATCAAATTGTTGTTAAAAATGCGTAGAATAAACATCCCTTAATTATTGAGAAATGTCAACCATTTCTTCATAGCTTCTGCTCAGTATAATAAAATGCCTAAGTAAGAGATTTCATTCATTTTTTCTTTACCATTTGGGCTCCAGAGCCAGTAACAGACAGGCAGACAGAACGGCATTGCGAAAACCACTTTTTCAGACTCAGCTACACCTAAAACGTACATTTTCGTCGAAATCTCAAGGTCGAATTTTTTCGAGATTACAATATTTCTCAATATACTTCATCTATTGTATGAGAAAATAAAAAAGAGACAAACCGATAAGAGGTTTTGAAAAATAGAAAATAACGATTTCTTATTGGTCAATATAATGCGTAGTCCTGCTACAGGGTGTAGAATATGAAATTCCATAAAATTACATCGTAACTTTAAAATGTCCATTTTTGCCTCAAAAGAGATTTTTCCGCGGAAGCGACAATATCTTCCTTATACCAAATAAATAGGGGCGATTAAAAAAGTTTCATTCTTCTTAGAACAGCTTAGGACGATAATCTCTTTCGATTTCGTGAAATTGATATCGTTCGCATGTACGATCCCTTTTATATGGTGCTTCCCGTTATTTATCGTTTCGTAAAATTAATGCGAGAGTTTAACAAGAAGATGAAATCATTGAATGCTGCTCCTTTTTTAATCCTTCGCGCAACTTCCGCCAATTCCCCTTTCGCCAACAGCAATCAAAATATTCTCGTACGAAAGATTTTATCACTTTCTCTCTCCCTTACCATGCCCGTCTTTTTAATCTCCTCTTTCATTTCTCTTCTTTATTTCCTATCTTTCCATTTCATTCCCGCAGATTTCCATTTTTGTAATCCCCAATTTACCCACATCTTCTCCATCTCTCTAATTCCCTCCGTATAACTTTGTCGGCCTTGATAGATATGATAAGAGTAACTGCCTAACGGATACTAAGGGCGCGGGTTCGAATCCCGACTAGGGCATGTATGTTTGTGTTCGTATCAGTTATACGTAAGATTGGACATCGTTGTCTAAATATCGCTCATTATAAACACGGATTATTATATTATTATAACTTTCACTTCCGCTTCTACTTCTGGAGATTTCATTGGAAAAAAATACCGCTCCAGTTTTTGACTTGGCAGTCTGTGCGTCTCCTCTTTAGTAGGTGGTATTTGCCGAACTAATGAAGCAGTAGCAATCGTATTTTCTGGGTATGAACCTCCGTTTAATATTTTAGTCTATGTAAATGCGTCAATTATTACTATTCCTGTAGAGAGTATCTACTTAACTAATGAACATGGAAAAACTTTCAATTCAACTTTCAGTTCTTGATCCAAGAGTAAGGCATTTTAATCATCTTCCGACGTCCAATGTAAATATTTTTGAAATAATATGACTATTTAAGTGGTATTGAAATTCTTTCCCCCTTTAATCTTCAATGCCTCTGCCATACGCGTTGAGTCGCTTTCGCCGTTTTTTCCTTCCTACTTTTCCCCTCATTTATTTCATTCGTCTTTCCTCAATCTTCTATTATCTCTCTTCTTAAATTTCCTTCCTCTCCCTACCCTTCTCATAAAGTTTACTAAAGAGGTATCGGCGAAACTCTGCAATAGGATGGAATACGTGCAATAAATAAATCGTACACGAAATTATTTTGAACATTTGTACAGTTTTCCACAGAAAAAAGTTACAGTTACACTTACTGTGATTTATTACGATGACGATAAAACATCAGAACTGGTAGTGCAGCGCCTTTTCTGTAGAAAAAAGTGCACTGTTAAATAATTTCTTTTGGTCGTTTTATTTACGTTATTTATTTCATCCTCCTTTCCATTCTGTCTCCTCTTTATATTCTCATTTTTTATTTAACCTCTTCTCTATTCTCCCCTCGTCTTCTGCCACTTTTCCTCTTTCTCCTCTGAAGTTCCTACGCACGCTTCCTTTTCTCCTACCTCTTAACATTTCCCTCTAATTATCGTTTAAATCTCGTTTCCTGCATCGCTACAGCGCTTTTCCTACGCTCACATTGGCTTTCTCATTCTCCTCCGCCTCTCCCTCTTAAGAAGAAGAAGCCGCAGCCCCTTGAAGATATCCTCTTCTCTCCCTTCGCTTTATCTTCCCTCCACTATCTCGCCATCTTCCCTCTTCGCTCCCATTTCTCATACTAACGTAGATCCTCCCTTTATATCCTTAGGGATTCATTGACCACCAGGCCTACATTTTTCTCAACGTTTTTACGTAAGCTTCGATGATTTTTTTCCCGTCATTAATCTTACCACAGAGGCTGCCGGGTCACATGATAACGGCTTATCGTCCGACACAGAGTTTGGTCCACTTTAACTTTTTTTAGGTCATGAAGTAGTATTTTTTTCTCAAAGGCCCTGTTAAAGTACACTGGTCGGGAATTTAGATAGTATTCGTAATTACAGTCCCCTATCAACGCCATAAATTTGCCCGGAGCATTTACAAGGGGCAATTAAACAATCCAGTTACTTAAGTATTCTCGTTTAATTATCCAAGAGTTTTTTCATTCCTTTGAATTCAACAATAATTACATATATTTAAACCATTTGGCAATACCAACCAGACACAGACTTTGATGGTGACTTATGGTCAAGGATACTTGGGATGAATCTTCAAAATAATCAATCGTAGAGAAGCGGTACATCTCTTGTCAAATTAAAGTTTTGGCCTCTTGGTAAGCAATGAAAAATTTTGGAATTTTTCCAATTTACTTTACTTTATTTTACTTTTTTAAAACTGGAGTATTTTATTCTTATAATTCCCATAAGTCGCATGTCTTGGGTGTCGAAAAATGCTCTCACAAGGAGAGGCTACGGAGTGTAACTCTCAGATTTGATTCATCTGCTACCAGTGGAAAGTTTAGGTCAAAAAAAAATACCATTTCGGAATTAGGGGCCAACGCCTTTTAGTTTACTAGAAATAATTAATTAAAAAGTACAAAAATTGGCCAATCTTAATAAATCATAGTAACTTTACTCTTACGTTAGTTAGCGACCGTAGCCTAGGGGATGAAGAGTAGGACTTTTGGTGCATGGTCTCGGGGTTCGAGACCAGCGTTGTTCAAGTTTTATTCTCGTGTAAAATTTCATTTTTCGTGCGTTTTTCCCCAATTTTTCGCAAAATATTTATCCACCGCAATTTTTTTTTTCACGCTGGATAATTGTTTTTAATCACTAGACCACTACTTCCCCCCATTTTTCAGAAAATATTTATACACCGCTATTTGCGTATTTTCTTCCCAACCTACTCCCCCAAGAAAATTAGCCGCGTCTGTCCATCACTACATTGACCATCTCCGTAGACATTGGCGTATCCTTTAAGCTGTGATATTCCGCCGTAATTGCACTTCCACCCTTTACATCTAGTTTGCATTTTCCGCGCATTCCTTTGGATGGTAATCGTCGAAAAAAAACGATAATATAAATATTCATGGACATAGGGGCAGCATATAAATAGCTGCGAGCAGCGCGAATTATTTCTTAATGTAAATGAAGTTTCGTTCACAGACGAAATTAAAGTAAATCGCTGCAACTGTGGCAAGCGTTCATTTATATGTTGCTCCTGGTGGCATGAATATTTATGTTTTCCGTGTTTCTTCGACGATTATCATCCAAAGGAATACGCTGGAAATTCATACTAATTTTTAAAGGTGGAGGGTGTCAACCCAGCGAAGGGCAGATGCAGAGAGAGGAGCTCGCAGAAATTATTCTTCGCGATCATACCTTCCGATGCTATATGTCTGTACCAATAATAACTGATAAGATGGGTTACTTTATTATTATCCGCAAGTATATTTTTTTCTTGAGCTCTCGCCATAATCTTCTTCACGCAGGAAAAATGATAAAAACTCACGATAATAAATTCACGGGATTTTTGAGGGTGTAAGTTGGGAATAAAATACGCAAATAGCGGTGTATAAATATTTTCTGAAAGATGGGGTGAAGTAGTGGTCTAGTGATTAAAAACAATTATCCAGCGTGAAAAAAATAAAAATTGCGGTGAATAAATATTTTCCGAAAAATTGGAGAAAAACTAGCACGAAAAATGAAATTTTACACGAGAAAAAAACTTGAACAACGCTGGTCTCGAACCCCGAGACGATGCACCAAAAGTCCTACTCTTCATCCCCTAGGCTACGGTCGCTAACTAACGTGAGAGTAAAGTTACTATTATTTATTAAGATTGGCCAATTTTTTTATTTAATTAATTATTTCTCGTAAACTAAAAGGCGTTGGCCCTTAATTCCGAAATGGTATTTTTTTTGACCTAAACTTTCCACTGGTAGAAGATGAATCAAATCTGAGAGTTACACTCCGTAGCCTCTCCTTGTCAGACTACTACTGCAATTCTTTCGAGCCCCCCCCCCCCCCCCCCCCCCCCCCCCACTCCTTATCGTCGGGAATAGAGAATACCCACACATTTGTTCCTAACGCGAAATTTTGCGTTTTCTATCGACGACAAGGAACTCCAATGTTGGTTGCGCGGGCTCTCGCAGTGTACGGATGCACAGAGGGAAGACAGACAGATAAACACTTTTTTATATGTTAGATAGGCTTAAAGAAGAGGAAAGGTTTAAAACAGTTGGAGTAAAATAGGAATAAGAGCCAATGGTCACACACAAAGGTGGGTCACGGCTGATAGGCTAGAAATCGTAGGAAAGCTGTTCGTAGCTGCATGTAGCAGAGAGAACACAAATAAAACTTAATAAACGACGAACTCAACGCAACTCTTCTGCCATCTCTCCGTTACATACAAATGACAGTGACCGGAAAGTTTTCCATTCATTTCTAGTCTATCAACGGTGACTCTTCCGTTTGACTTTCAGTTTCTATAGGATCTCCTGAAGTTCTTAATTGACACATTAATTACATTAAAATAGAATGGGAATTACTACAGGGTATTTTCATTTATAAAATTATTTATCATATTGAGAGAAAGGTAAAAAAGGGTACGAGGAATGACATCTAAATTAGGGAGGGACAACAGAGAAGAAAACAAACAACGGGAGAGAATGCGCATTGTGAAGCTTGTAAAAAAAAGGCTCTCCTCCTCCTCCCCTTTCTAAGATACCCTTCGAACTGCATAGTCCTACGTACGCCATAAGAGATCGTAAGCCAAATTCCCTTTCCCATTAGGTTAATTAGCGTTTTGATCGTCGAACCGAGCTACTTCTCAGAAGTGAATCTCTCCGCCAGTGAGATTAATTCAGACGCTCTCGAATCTTTACGACTGCCTAATGGACTTTCCGGATGAAGCGGTACGCTGGCCCTTGAAACCTCTATGAATTTCACGAGCGGTACATTAGTTTCTATGGAGTGGATCATATAATTGCTCCCTCTAAAATTTGTAAGTGCATGAGAAAAAAGGTGATTTTCGTACAAATTCAAACAGTTGCGTAGTACAGTGGTGGCCATAAAAACTGCACACCCTTGCGAGCGCTCCACCGAAATTTCAGTGAACTACTAGTCTCGAACGAGCTGTCACGCGATATGGCAACAGAGATGGTAGAGGAGAGGGTGAAGGGTCTTCTTCCTCTCCCTCCCCCCCCCCCCACTTAGAGAACGGTTTACGGTTCTCTCCAAGCTCTAAAGGATCGGATATTTTCCCTCAAGATAATGGTTTTGAATTCAGTAGCGCTTACTTTCTCCATTGCGGTAACACGTGAATGAGTGTCAGATATAATTCTTTTCATTTCAAAATTAGTTAGAATCGAGACATGAACTCAGGAGTTTAACATACGGACGTCAAAAAGAACGATGTTTATTTTTCCATTCAAGATTAAATTAATTAAATTCCGAGTTAGCGTAAATATTTATTAGGAATCGAAAGGAATACACATTTCAACGCCTTAACAGTGAGAAATGTTTAGTTGCGACTACTTCACGTATTATTTCATTGCTTCGACGCCCAATATCTGTTTATGAATGCTATAAGTTGAATTTGAACAATATCTTTATTCATTTTTACATAGGAGGAGAATTTTGGTCAGTTATATGACGGGATGCCTAGCACTTAGGTAAGCAATTTTAAAAAATAACAAAGTATAGAAAGCTACGAAAAACGTAACATTTCAGGAATTAAGTGAGAAACTATTAAATTTAAGTTTATGAATTATGTGTAACCAAAAGTTAAGTAAATAACTTTAATAAACGAAACATTTTTTTAAACGATAAAATTACTAGCATTCTTAAATAGGAATTACCGTATTTACTCGTGTACCCCGCGCACATTTTTCCCGAAACGCCGGGGAAAAAAGGGGGTGCGCGTCTTACACAAGGATTTCTGATCAGGTTATATAAATTGTGAGTATCGATAGTAAATTCTCTGCAATATGATTGCATCTACGTTTATTTTCGTAATTCTACGAAGTATACGCGTATTTATGCGACCGAGCAAACGTGTAAGTTACGCCAACGCTGCAAAAACTCGCAAAAGTCGGCGGAAAGAATACGCCGACTAACTGATAGCTATAGTTCAATGACTACTGAGTGTTTGCCATTTAGGTTCAAGTTCGGTCCTTTTCCCTCATCCACTTCAAGGAATTCCGAATGGTGAAATTTTGTTGCGAATGAAAGATTTCACCGTTCGAAAGGAAGAAGGAAATCCACATCTCAAGTGTTTGGACTTGTTTGTTCCAACCTTCCAATATTTACTCAGGAGACGATACGCAAAAAAAACTCCATCCGCGTAGGGAAGTTCTATTGCTTTTGTGTCGTTGAACGATCAAAACCTTGAATATTTACTTCATTTTATATTTTAAATGAAATTATAACAACCTAACTAAACTTTTTTTAAAAAGAACTCCATTTGATCTGTGGACAATAACGTCGTTGGAGCAAAACCACAAGAACCTCCTTTTCTGTGGAAGCCCTGCATGTGGTAAATAAGAGCCACCTTGAGAAAAACTTGAGATAACTCTATGTTCTTCCAAGAAATATTGCTTCCATTATCCATGAGTACACTTTTCGCCACTCACCCCCCATTGCTTGCTACCTGCAACCTTTCTACCCATCTACGAACTCTTGTCGGCATCTCCCACCGGCTCCCATACCCGTCTCCACCCCTTTATCCTAACCCACTCCTGCCTAGCCTTCCAAAAAAGATTCCTATTGCGCTATTGTAAACTTATTCTTTCATTTTGCCTATCTGAGTGATTGTAATCCCGACATATAACTGAGAAGAATCCTCAAAAGCTCTTTCGTGTATAGAAAAACTATAAATAAATGCTTTGTAAAATAGCATAAAGATATTGTTCAAATTCAACTAATAGCTTTCAAAAACAGATATGTATTTGGCGTCGAAGCAACGAAATAATGCATTAAGTAGTAGTGGTAAATAACATTTTTTCATTGTTAAGGCGTTAGAATGTGTATTCTTTTCGATTCTTATAGCCGCGTTTACACGAATCGAGAAAGCGGTCGTGAATTCTCGAACGACTAATCACGAAGTTTCTCGCCCCATATAAACACTCCCTTGAATGGAAAAATAAACATCGTTCTTTTTGACGTCCGTATGTTAAACTCCTGAGTTCATGTCTCGATTCTAACTAATTTTGAAATGAAAAGAATTATATCTGACACTCATTCACGTGTTACCGCAATGGAGAAAGTAAGCGCTACTGAATTCAAAACCATTATCTTGAGGGAAAATATCCGATCCTTTAGAGCTAGGAGAGAACCGTAAACCGTTCTCTAAGTGGGGGGGGGGAGGGAGAGGAAGAAGACCCTTCACCCTCTCCTCTACCATCTCTGTTGCCATATCGCGTGACAGCTCGTTCGAGACTAGTAGTTCACTGAAATTTCGGTGGAGCGCTCGCAAGGGTGTGCAGTTTTTATGTCCACCACTGTACATATATTAAAAAATATATGACGCAATTGGCTTATGTCGACTAACTGGGACCACATGTAAAACTGACCGCGAAGCCGACCCCTCGACCGTCATTAACTAGGGTTAGAGGCCCATACCTCGAGACCCATCCTCAAATCCGAGTTCAGTTGTCTTTACCCTCTCACTATGGGGGCGCTAACTGACCACGTCTTTTGCAATAAAATTTAAACTATTTTATGTTGCTAACTTAGTGCGATTGTGACTCAAACAACATATTCGGGTGAATGCGCTGATCAAGAGCGTCTTTTTAACGGAATTCTACGATAAATAATAACATATTTACGCTCACATCTAATCTTGACGCCAAGGAATACCAACCTCTTAAGAGTTTTCGGACGGGATTGTAATGAAAGCAGACATTCGCGAGACGGTGCGGAGGGCGTAACGCTTGGTTGTTATATGGTGTTAGATGGGAGAAAAGGGAAGCCGCTCATAACTAAAAACCTTTTTCGATAAAACTTTCAGGAATCACTTCACTATTCAACTTTTCAATTTGAAACTGCTCGCCGTGTACATAGTAGTTCTGGGTTTGACTTCAGGAGCATATCTTTTCTCCATTTGAATAACATGGGCAGAGCTGAAACGAAGCGAGGCCTTTTTTCTTTAGCATATTCAAATATCTTAAAAATGAGATATCGACGCGGTATTTTCACAGTTATGCCGAAAAAGTATGGAAATAAATTTCCATATCGTAGAAATTCAAATCTCATTCGAAAAAATCCAAAAATTAGGTTTAATTAATATTTTACGTGATTTTTTTACGAATTTATTAAATTCGTCGTGATAAAGTTGTGATAAAATCGTTTTTTATATGTCCATGACTATTATTACTCTCTGGAATTCTTCGATTATGTGGATTTATTATTCTTTTTGCGATTTAGTGTACATAAAATTTGGTGTCATTAATTTTTATTTTATTTTAACGTAATACTCAATTCGCGCCTACCCCTCACATTTCACGGGAAATTACGCTAGTCACTTATAATAACAGACAATTTTTTGTTGGTTGGTTGGTGATCATAGAAAAATGCGATTAACTAGATGATGTGTGATAAAGAAAATCATTTGTTCGTTTTACAGACCGCGAGCACAATGCAGATTTTCGGCGAAATTTGTTTACTTTTTTATTCGTTTTAACTAGCATAAGGAAGTCGACACAAGCCACGCAATTTATTCGACCTAATAATAATAAAGTTAAGAATTTATTCAAAATTTATTTTTGAATAGAGTCCATCCCTCCGCTGTGTAATTTCGATAATGCTGACCATCTCAATGTAAATTTTCAATTATCCGTGTATTTGTATGCACTTATATTAATACGTATAGAAACATCCGCATATTAACCTAGTGCGGAAGGAATTTACCGGTTCACCGCAGTTCTTTCGTTCTTTTTGCCAATGCTTTCTGCCATTTAAACGGTCCAGAAATATTTCTTTTCAAGCGAGGGAAATTTTCGTTAATGGAACGTACGTGGAAATATAACTGTTCATTCGTCTTGGAATGACCTTTGACAGATCCGGGAAAATTATTACTCCAGTTATTGTGATCTAGCTAATTGCTGATTCGCAGCTAAAACGAATGTTTCGTCTGTCCTTTGTTTACTCCAAGAGCACCAAAACAAAGTAATATGTGCTTTATTTATCCGAACTATTGATTAAAATAGGATTTTGTGTCGGTTTTGCCTTTGCCACTTTATATATGATATTATTATAACTTATATAAGAGGATATAAAACCTATGGTGCTAGTAGAATAGCTACAGATCTGAAATTTGGTAAGATAATGGATCGCTGGGCACAATCAACGGGCAAATCCCGAAATTCCAAAAAACATTCAAGTTTTGGGGAATTTTCTTCGTGAATTGGAATTTTCCCGTCAGTTTGTTTGTTTGTTCCTTTCCTACCTCATAAGAACTAGATTATATGTCAGTGCAGAGCTTTATAAAATTTCATTTTTAAATTAGTTAAAATTGAGATAAGAATTCGGGGAATGAAGCTGAAAGATTGAAGTTTGTTTTTAGACAACATTAATACCCGTACCGAATAAGCTTAAAAATCTTTTTTTATAAAAAGAAAGGATGAGGAATTTTTCTATTTTTAACAGTGAAAAATATTATATAACATGGTAATGAGAGTAATGCTTTTAAAAGAGAATTAATCATCTATATAAAATAGCGTAGATTTGATGCTTTTGAGAATTAATAAACTATATTATAATATCGTTTATTTCAACAAACCATGAAAACATATGATATCGCCATAATCTTACCACACGAATTACTCTAATTTATTTTTTAAACACATTACCGTTTTTACTTATTGGTATAAATCAGCTAATGTTTAATGATAATATTTAAAATATTTATTACATTCATATTATATTACGCGCCGTCGGACGGGGTTGGGCCTCGTTAAGAGTAAGAGATTCCTAGATTTTAAACTCCAACATTGTTAATTCTACTAAAAATGTATGTGTGACATCTGGCTTGGAAGCGTAAATTACATCATAATACATCAAAATCTTTATATTCCTTAGGCTGTCTGCTTACTGAAAACATCGGGGCACGTAGACCTTTCCTTATAAACTACTATCGAGAGAAACAAAAAAAATCGCAGTATTTTTCTAAAACGATAATCTCTTTATCCAAACGCCTCCATTGATTGATTAGCACAGCATTAAGAAGTGAGAGAAGTTCCCGTCGCATAAAAGGGAATTAAGGAACCGTAGGGTGCGCTGGAAAAAAATCTTCAAAATCCAGGCGTTTATCTAATTTCCAATCTTAATCGAGAAATAATTAGTTTCTCGCGACCATTCCCTATCGTTTACATCAACTTAATCGAGTTAGAGAAACATCTCGTCTCCGGCGACACACGCAAATATTCATTCCCTTCCTCCTCCTTCCCCCTTCCTCATACCCGAAGTCGTAAAAGGAATATAAATCCCACCCCCCAACAACCTGACTCCCCCCCCCCCCTCCCCCCTCCCTCTCCAGGACACCGCTCCATTTACAAGATCCTTCAACGTCTCGTCTCAACCACCAACTCCATAAACTCAAAACCGCCCCTCTTAAATAACCGTCCTCAGCAGCTTCCCACTAATGAAATAAGTTCATTAAGCCTCTCTGAAGCTAATGAGGGGGTAGATTGAAATGAATGTTCTTCCTTCTACGTCCTCAAACCCTCCTTCTCCCTCCCTCTCTCTCTCTCTCTCTTGGTGAACCACTTCCTGCCTCTTCTCAGCGAAATCCAAATCTCGATCCTCAGATACCTTTAATATCCTGCCTTCTTCCCCCGTGCCTAGCCCGCGGCGGGTAGCGGGGATCTCTTGCTTGACGTGTCTCTTATCTTTTCCCTCTCTCTCTCTCTCTCTTATTTCACTACCCTCTCTTCTCCTCCTCCTTCTCCCCCAGAATTTCAGAGATCAATTAAGAGTGGCGACCAAGCGCCGTATCATTTCGCCCCGTTCGATAAACCCTTCTCTGCGCCAAAGGGTCAATAACGTCCTTGGATAGTGGATCATGAATGATCCGAAACTGCTCCTATTTCCTACCCACCCGCCCCTCTTTTACCGCACCGAGGGCTTCGAGGTATTGTTTCGTCTCGAACGAGTTCCCGTTTAGTTTTCTTCCTTGGAAGACGTGAAGGACTGTCTTTCCGCCGTGCGTCGAATCCGCGTTCTTGTTTCGTATTTTTTTTATTACTCTCCTTCCTTACAACCTTCGGAGCTAACATTTATTTCATTCGACCTGGTTTCAGCAGACGAAAGAATTATTGCCTCCATAAATTCACCTCGGACTTCAAAACCGTCCTATTTTCATGTTATTGGATTGATTTATTTCCTTCCTATTGCGCCGTAAACTTTAGGGATGGCTTTGTTTTGCGAGTCAAAGGTATAACGGCAGCGTGTTTTTTACGCCCGTTTCAAAATCTTAGGAAAACATCTTTTATTACTTATTTTGCGATAATACGACGAAAGAACATTGCCGAAAATTAAAGACTGTGATGGTTTTATTTAGAAAAACGCTGAATAGTCTTACTTTGAATATCAAACTAATTAATTTTAATATTTTTTCGATTACAATTAAGTGAAAATATTAGCGGAATGCAGGTTGCCATAACTACTGTTAATTGTTTCCAGAGTGGTAATTTAATTGGAGTGATTTTAGCTTAATGAGTTATATTTCGATTCATATGTTAAAATAGGACCTAATTCACTCTTTGTGAATGATGATAATCTCATATAAATATTATATACAATTATATTCACTTCGTTAAAATCTCTAATTTTTTGAAAGGATAAGAATATTTCTTTCATTCATCATGAAAAATGTTATAATAACACATAGTCGCCCATTAATATATCCTGGAATTCATCACGTACGACAATGTTTTTAAAAATTGGGAGACTAAAATTTAGTCCAAATTACAAAAGGAATTTCAATTTTTCGAAAAGGATAGAAAAAACGTAAGAAAAAAATCATTTTTATCATTATTCCTCGTACAAGAGACGAAAAATTTCCGAATATTTTTTTTGGTAATCGCGAAGAAATTCGACCTCGAGATTTTGATGGAAATATACGTTTTAGGTGTACCGTAGTCCGAAAAAGTGGTTTTCGCAATGCCGTCTGTCTGTTTGTGGGTCTGTCTGTTCGCGGCTCTAGAATCTAAAAGATAGAGCGAAAATGAATTCAAATGACCAAAACATATGCGCAATACATTGCTTTCCAAGAACTACATTTATTGTGAAGAAATTCCATAGAAATTCCTTCGTTTCCACGGTTATTTTACACCGATGAGCAAAAAAAACATTAAAATACAAGGAAATCACCAATATTTCGAAATAGAAGTAATGAATTCAGTATTAACTTTATAATCAAAATATCAAAACAAAACGTCTCTGTTCGTGATAAAATAAGTTATAAAATATGTAAAAAGAACAAATACGTAATTGCCATGGCAAAAATAAATCACTTTCTGAAAATCTACCTCCTGCATTTAAGCGCATATCGTTAAGTGCCGCGGGCGAGGAATTGATAAGATATTTCAATCATTAAAAAGCAATCAATATCGCAAGAGAAGAGCTGCTCATTAGTCTAGCTGGGATCTAATAAAAATTATCTTCTTGGAGATTTTTGATCCAACTGAAATTTAGAACCTAATGAAAATTGTGGCTTGGTAAATTTTTTAATTGGAAATCAATCTACAAAAACTTTGATTCATAATTTTTTGGCAGGTTTTCGAGATCAGAATTAAAACTAGATTATAAAAAATGCATCCTAGGAGCGTAGGCATTACTTAGGCGAGTTTTTTCGGTAGATTCAGCAGTTAAGATTTTCTGCTTTAGCTCCCGTTACGAAGACAGTTCTGATAAGAGTGACAAAATAAAAATATTCTATCACTCGTCTGAGAATTTAAAATTTCTAAATTTGGAGCATAATTAAGTTCTGTCTTTAAACATATGATTTAAAATTACAAATTTTAGTCCAGGTACTTTGTCACCTCTGTCTTTTCTAATTACCTACTATTTGATTTTCACCGCCTATTTTAATATAAGTGTAAAGTGGCTACCGTATTTGAGTAGTTTGATAAGCATGCCTTTACGATTGCTATAATCCTAAATACAAAGTCTAATCTTTATTCATCCAGCAGTAAAATTCCTTTCATATATTTACAGGCGGATATAACGAATTATAATTCTTAAATCCGCCTGAAAATATGCCACTGTTAAAAACAAGGTACCTGAGTTCCTATAGATACCAGTCAACAACTCCTCCTTCGCGATTCGTTTCAGGTTTTTGTACCCTTGGAGCCCCTTCTTCATTGTTACGTTTATTACGGCGCATGCCTGGACCGCTGTATTCTTCTTTCTAGATTGATTGAAATCGGATATTTAAGATAGTAGTCATCAATGCTGCCCCATATTTATAAAAAAAATTATCCTCTCGGATTTTTTTTGTCTGCTTGCTCATCCATCCGTATGGCCCTATTTCATTCGGCGAGAGGCACTTATTGTGAAGAGCTATGCACTTGTCCATCATCGAGGAGCGAAGAAATTCCAGACAATTTTCGCGTAACATGCCAAATTTTTCGGAACAAGGAACTCGCTAACACATGTTATAAAGCGGAAGCGTGTGCCTGATATAGGTTTGCCCTCTGAAAATCAACGGGAAAGTCAAATTAATTTCAGTTCACCCAGAAAGTGAAGCACTTGAAATTTATTAGATTCGAACACTCCAACTAAACATTCGATAATGTCACTGTAATTTTCTGTGATGTTAAATCATGGCATCTATATCAGTGTTTCTTAAACTGTGTTCCGCGGAACCCGAGGGTTCCGCGAACAACTAGTAGAGGTTCCGCGAAGGTTTGGAAAATTGAATTCAAAATTCTACAGTAATTAACCATTTTACGACGACAGAAATAAAAAACATTTCTACATATGGTCGGATTTTGTGATGTCTTTTAGCAATAATAAAATAAATTCAATAGTTGTGTCGAGACATAATACCGGAACTAACAACCATTAAGTTCAAATTAGCAACGACGTGCCGCGCATGTACTACGGCGTTGTTTTTACATTGGCGTGACGGCTGCGTTGCAGTCAGCTGTGAAGTGAGTAGCTTAATTTCAGCGATTGCGCGTGTGTGTCATGATAATTTAGTAAATTTATTATTTCCACCGATATGAGTAAACAGTGTAAGTTAGATTTCCTTTTAAAAAAGCCAAAAGTGAGTGAATAGACTACTGCTGAGGAACCAGTACCATCAACGAATGATGTAAACGTGAACATTTCCATTTCTCAACAGCGTGTCACATCTTTGCCGGAACCAAAATGGAAGAAAACGAAAAATCGCGAATATGATCCTTCATACTTAGCGTTTCGATTCACATATAAAGATGAATGCCCGCAATGCGTTATTTGCTTGGCTTTGGCTCCAGCAAAACTTAAAAGGCATTTGGAAACAAAACACCAGCAATATCAGAATATATAAATCGATATTTTTAAAAGACAAGAGAGCGAGCTGAAAGCTCGGAAGACACTGATTCGAAATACAAGAATTGAAAATGAGTTAGCTCTTAAAGCGTCATTTTTGATATCACTTCACATTGCAAAATCAAAGAAAAATTTCACCATAGTGGAAGACTTAGGTAATTATGCCTTGTATGTTGAATGCCAACAATACACTTTTGGGAGATAAAACTGCTAGAAAAATAAAAACAATACCTGTTTGTAACGATACCGTTTCGAATCGCACAACTATGATGAGCGAAGATATTTATCAACAACCTTTTAAAAAAATAAAAAGGACAAAGATCTATGCTCTACAATTACATGAGTCGGCTGACATTGCTGATAAAGTTTTACTACTTCTCTATATTAGGTATTTGTGGACTGGGATGAAGAAGAAATTAAAGAAGAATTCATTAACGGAATGGATCCAAAGTAGGGAGTCCAAGCTCGAGTATCGAGTACCCGGGTACTCGGAATTTGGAAGCCTATTTCGAGTACTCGACTACCCGGTAATTTGACCGAGTATCGCGTTGCATAGTATAGCTCTTGCGAAGATACGAAAAATTAATAAATTTTTCAAAAAATCTGCTGTAAGAAACAGTGTTCTCCAAAAGCATGTGCTCGCACAAGAAGGGAAGAAACTACGACTGTTACTTGATTGCAAGACTCGATGGAACTCCATTATTCCTATGGTGAATCGTTTTTTTTTAATGGAATAACTGCATAAACAAGGCTTTGATGGAGTTCGACCAGAAAAAACGTAAAGATACAAATATCAATGTTTTAAATAATATATCGGAAGTTCTGCAACCTGTCGAGCTTGCTGTCAAAGAGTTAAGCAAAGAGGACTGTAATTTACTGAAAGCTGAAGGAGTTTGCATCTTTCTTTTGAATAAATTACAAGCAGATACGGATCTCGCTACTGAAATGAAGGATACCTTAAAAAAAGAATTGATGAAAGACGAAACAAAGATATTGTGTCGTTGTTGCTTTTTTTGCAAAGTGGCAATTACCCTAACTCCCACACTCATTTTACATATTCTTCAAAAAATGTAATCAAATCATTGGTAAAAGATACATTTTAGAGGTTGTTTGGTGAAGAGGAATATGAAAATGAACAAGAAGAACCAGCTACGGAAAATGAAGGTTCTGCTAGTACTGTGTATGGTGAGCTGCAGAAAACAACACAATCTGTTACGGCTATTCCGAAAAAAACTTTAACAAAATCAGCATTGGACAAGGAACTAAAATTGATTGAAGGAAATCATGGCAAAAGAGGATATCGCACAGAAAAATAGCTCCAGGCTTTGATAACAATTCAACCTACTTCAACAGCTAGCGAGAGAGTTTTCTCAGCAGCTTCAAAATTCATTACTAACTAAGATCCGAAACAACTTTAAAATGTATACCTTAAATGGTCTTGTATTTCTTAAATATTATTTCATGAATAAAAAGTAAATATTTTTTAACTTATATTTTTTTAAAATTACCCCGGATACTCGGGTATTTCACAAAAGAATTACTCGTTTACCCGGGTAGTTCAAATTCCGAGTATTTGGATTCCCTAATCCAAAGAATTGAAAACAACTGTTTTGATATGTTCAGCGCCTTAATGGAGGTTATCAATGAGGCAAAAGAGAAGAATGAAGATTATAATTTTACTCAAACTGATTATCGTCAATCACTTGAAAATGTTGTCACTTCAATTCGAAGAGTACTTCCCTTCAAACAAAGATCCGAGAGAAGGTTTTTTGTGGCTTTTGGATCCATTCAATTTCAATAGCTCAACAAATACTCTATCTACGAATGAAGAGGATATGTTGGCAGATATTTCCTCAGACGCCACGTTGAAAAATTTGAAAAACAATTCATCACTTCATCACAGCGAATACGAGCTGTAAAGTGAAAAGGCGTTGAGGGTCCTACTTCCTTTTCCTTCAACGTACTTGTGCGAAAGTGGATTCTCAGCAGTTACCTACTGCAACCATAACCAAATATCGAAATAGGTTGAATTTGACGCCGACACTAACAATAAGACTATATAACTTGCTCTTTTTCTTACTCAATCATTTGTCAGTCTCCGTTGTTCTTTCTCTTCGTTTTCCTGGTTATTTTCTATCCTAACGACTGTCAAGTATTTTGGTTCGTTGCGTGTTGGCTTCACTTAAACGTTTTTGTCTTTTTCTTATAGCTTGATCTAACTTTGAAAGGCTAGTTTCATAATCAGAGTAAAATTCGATTTACATACAACAATCTATACCAGTGATTCTGAACCGGGGTGACATGACACTCCAGGGCGACGCGACGGTTATTGAGGGATGACGCGAATACTTGATAAATTCAGTGTTTCGTATTCTGGATAATAAACAAAAATAAAACCAAGAGAATAAACACTCGTACTTATTTAAATTCCAGCTTTTTGTCTTTATGTGGCAGGGAAAGCCCAATTTATCTTTAAATGTGGCAGGTAATGGAAATGTAGACGGGGTGACGCATAAATGAATGAATTGAACATAGGGTGACGCAGACAAAAAAGATTGAGAACCACTGATCTATACGGTCAACAATACAGTGAATCGTAAATAAATATTGAAATCAACGATAGAATGAGGTAATCTTCTGTTATACCTGATGTGCCTCCTCCTACGTCAGCGGTTCTCAACTGGGGTGACATGTTACCCCAGAATGACGCGACTGTTATTGAGGTGTGGAGTGAACATTTGATAAATTCACGGTGTATCATATTATGGCTTATAAACATAAATAAAATAAATCAGGAGAATAAACACACGTTCTTATTTAAATGCCAGAATTTTATCTTCATGAGGTAGGGAGAGCCTAATTTATCTTTAAAGTGACTTGAAGGTAATGGAACTGTAAACGGGGTGACGACGCATCACTGAATGAACTGCACACAGGATGACGCAGACAAAAAAAGGTTGACAACCACTGATCTACGAGCTTCAACCCCGTCCTCCGCTTGATAAGCTGAAACTTCTAACTTCAAAATAATAACTACTTTCTTGTTAAATTTTTCTCAAACTTTACAAGAATGTGTCGTGATTGTACATTCCAAGTTTCAGTTTCCCATCTTTCATATTCAAAAAACAAACTTTTAAATCCGAACCTGTATATCTTTTTAAAACTCAAATATGAAGGATAACAGAAGGTAGCAGTGCAAAATCTACCCTCCGAGTTTCAGCTCTCTATGGTTTACGGTTTCGTTGCAATTTCAATTTTAAAAAATTCGCAAAGTGAAACTCATTTTTTTAAACGCGCTACAAAATACAAACTTGGCCTTATTTATACTCCCATTATACCTCGCGCTTCAAACGGAGAGGATAAATAAACCATTTTTTATATTCCTCGTTTAACCGTGTGAGGCCTCGAGTTACAAATTATCGATCATAATTTAATCAACGAAATTCCAAAACTTCGGTAGCAAAAAAATGCTACTTCCGCATCATTAAATGTCGCATTTCGACGGAGACTGTATTCAACCGAGCGAGATAATCTTACTATTTTACATTTTACGCGACATCTAGTGGCTGCTTTGTCAATTAGACTAACAGCGAGAATCGATACTAATCCAATTAATCCGATAGTTTCGGATGGAGATGAGAGAGAAAAATGCTTCGCTCGGTTGGAGCTATTTTAATGAACGGGAGACTTTATGGAGACAAATATTATCGATCGCAGATGCTAACCAATTATGATCAAGCTCGGCTGCGAGATTACCATATCACAAGCGACGCTGAAAGGGTGAAATCGACCTCGGAGATAAAATGTACGAGTCATTCAAACTCGTTACCTTGTTAGAGGTTCATCATTATTGAATTTTAATTGCCAATTAACGCCTCAATTATTATGCAGTGATTTGCGGCGGAAAACAGATGAATTTTCCAAGAAACATTGATTCCACGCATCCGAAATTCCGAAAAAAAAATTAAACGTCAATAAAATATGAAGAAATCCAGCCTATGGTAGACGTTCATTAGGGATAACGACAAAAGCACCACCCGTCAAAAGCCCCACCGATATAGGCCCCACCCCTGAACGTGAAGTGATACCTGAAAGTTTGATCGAAAAAGATTGAAAATCTTTTTAGTTATGAGGGGTTACACGCATTATCCCAACCAACTCCATAGAGGGTTTTGACGGACAGACAAACACAATCAGGATATTATTTATGTAACTAGTATAAAAGTCCGTCAATATGACGGTCTATCAATACTTAACATAAAATAGTTGCCTCCCTCCCTCACTCACTCTTTTCCTCACTTCCTCTCTCACCTCTCCTCCTCTCCCCCCCCTCTCTCTCTACAGCACATTCTTAAACTATATGCTATTTCCAGACGATTGACACCTATATTGCCTGTACTTCATGAGGATTTCTCCCACCCCCTCCCTTACTCCCCCTCCCAACCCCCTCCGCAATATGAATTTGCTAATTTATAGCATAATATTGAAGTATGTATATGTTATTTCCTGTCGTTCGACCCCTCCCCCCACCGCAACCTAAATTTGCTAATTGATTGCATTTCACTATACTATAATAAACATATGGAACGACTATTTAAACTAACTTTAGTCAGAATGCAACACGTTCCATTGCTTATACATCTGTTGTTTAACATTACCCGTTCAATTGTTTATACTTCTGTTGTTAATATTTTCCGTTCAATAGTTTACATACTATGTAAGTTAGTTAAAAATGTAACCCGTTAATTAACTAAATTGATAGGGGTAAACATCGCCTAAAAAAATGCCAGGTGGGGCTTTTCTCGCTTTTTCATGTTTAGGGGTGGGACTTATTTCGGTGGGGCTCTTGTCGCGGATCCGTTCATTAACCCTGTTTATTTGTTATGCAAAGAAAATTATTTAAATTTTTTTCTGGTGTTATGAAATTAATATTGGCTCTTAACCCTTTGAATCCCAGTGGTTTCTTGGTGAAACCACCATTTTATACGCTTATACAGCCAACTCAGTGGTCTAACGTAAATGGAAGCCTGTTTACTGCTGCCGTATAGCGCCAGATAGTTAAATTTGTGACTCATTTTGTAAATCTTTTGTCTTTTTCTTGCAATTCACATACGTGTGTGTTGCATTAGCCACAGTAAACTTTTACTTCTGTAATATATGTATTTGATTACTGTTGATTACTTTGAAAAAGGAGGTGAGTTTAATGCTATTTTTACAATTAAAATATTATATCCAATTACTCTACACAAGGGGCGCGCAACCTACGGCCCGGTAGAGCATTTTATGCGGCCCGCGAAGCTTTGCTGAATATATGCTCTTTATTGGAGACAATTTTATACATCTCAAGAACTACTGTGGTCATAACACATATCTTGGAGAAGTTTTCACGGTAAACATTGTTAACACTCTATTTTCATATTTAAAATCTCACGAGTAAGTTCCTATGTAAACTCTCATCATGCCCGCCAATGTACTTGTGATTTCTAACGTCCGCCAAATCACATGTATGAATGCGGCCCACCACATAAAAAAGTTGCATGCCCTCTATGCAATATTGAAAGCATTTTGTTTGCTAACTATTAGCCAATAGCGATAAATTATGGTGGTGAAACTGCATCATAATTTCCTTTATTGTTAAATAAATAAGTATTCAAAACGCTAGATTAGGAAGAAAATGGCGTAAAAGTGAATGGAGAATATCTTAGTCATCTGTGCTTTGCAGATGACATCATGCTATTCGCAGGAAGCCCATAAGAGCTCCGTAGAAGAGTAACTGGAAAGTCTGGGGGAGGCCTTCACCCGCCATTGGATTGAAAAAGGCTGATTATATATATATATATATATATATATAATATGCTATTATTTGATGCAGGAAATCATATCTACTCGTAACTGGAGTGATCCTTTCTCAAAGCGATACGGCACATCACAAGAGCTTTTTTTATTGTGTGGTTTATGTTCCGTTAGACAGAATCCTCATATAACGACTACACCTAGTACTTTCCACGAAATATAACAACTTTCCTGAAATTCATCGTATTTAATAGTAATCAATCTACTAATAATATCGACATTTTCTCAAGTGCCATCACTCTACTGGTTATGCTTCAAGGTCAGAGAATAGCACTAAAATACGATATTTTTGATGGATTTTTAAGACCTGTGGACAACGATTTTATCCCTTCGTAATATTAGGAGGTTTTTGGAAGACCATCGTTCTTAATGTGTATTTCGAAAGCGTTACAGTTTGTCCTAAAGTGCTACAGAATCACTGCGATAAATTTCCCCTATAAGAATAGAAGTCGTTTGGAAACAATGTTTTTCCTTTAAAATAGAAAAAGTATTATTTAAGTTCAGTTCAGTTCTTTGGTAGTTGTCAAATGATGTTTACCTTAAATTAATATATATAGACGTATGGAAGTTTTGTTGGCGTCATTCTTATTCAAGTATGGCAATTTACGTGGCACGATTCTTAAGAATTATCACAAAAAAGTATGATATATCGTATTTAATGTTAACAAGAACCTTGTAATAAGCAAAAAAAAGAACGGATTTTCATCAAATTTGATATTAAGAACTTTCAATCAAATATAATAAGAAAATCGCAAAAATGAATCACGTACGTCAACCAGGGGTACCTCGTATCAGGGGTATCTCGTAAATTATTGCTCATATCAAAATATTTTTCAAATAAAAGTTGTAGAACTGGTAAAGAAGAGTATTTTCTTTCCTATACATTTTTATCGTAGGAGTATCCGTTATCAAGAGAAATCAAACAAGAATGTCTTAATTCGAGTAGAACAGAAATTTTCTTGCATGGTTACTTAATTGTTGCTAACATAAACAATATCCCAAACAAACGTCTAATTTCCTTACGTGTGCATATAATATTATTAAATAGGAAGAAAATGGATTATTTATGATGAAGAAAGGAACTTTAAAAGGCAATTTCCCTTACGTACAGGTATATAATTGCTTTCTAATACTCGATTGCACGAAACGCGCCCATTGGTGATACGTTGTACATTTTCCTAACTTGTTTAAAATTACAAGGATTTTTTCTCATTCCGGAAGTAAGGGGCATTATTTTTGGCAAAAAGTCCCTTATTTTCCAAGAAGAAATAATGATGGGCTATTGGTTCAAATTCTTTCCACCTTTTTCCTCATAAACTTAATAATATTTTTTTATTTCCTGAGATATTCCTGCACCTCTTATTTTATATATTCCAGCCAAATTTAAAACCTAGAACCTTACGGATTCAATGCATTAGAAGCCAAATATTTCAGCATTCAATCTTTTATACTTTCAGATAAATATTTTTAAGAAATATTTTCAAATGGACCCTTTTATGAAAGTAGTGCAGAAATATACCTTTCGAACTTCAGTACTCTATCGTTCACGGTTTCGTCAGAATATCAATTCAAGCAAGTGCACAGACAGAGCCAAAGTGAAACTATAAACGTGTTTCTTTTTAAAAACGCGCTCAAAATTGCTGATAATATTGACTTACTTTCCCACATTCTCAAAAGATCACCCTTGGCGTTAATACTAAATAAGCATTGGACCGTTGTAAGGGACGCTAAAATATAACAACATCCACGAAACTAGAAAAAACAATGATTTCCTACCTCTATCCTCCATCAAACACAACGCAGAACGCGTGTAATTGAAAACACTTTCCCAACGCCATTCCCGCTAAAATGAAGGAAAAAAAAGTGTTACGGCAGCGGCATTGTTTCCTCCGTAACGAACAAAAGGAAGAAATCCACAGGGATGATAAATTGACCAACGGTTGAACGGTGTGAGCAGTCTCCGTGTCTCGGGGCCAGAGAATGTTTGCTTATGACGAGATCCGTTGCGACGGAGTTGGAAAATATCCGCAGTGTTCAAGCCCTCCCCTTCCTAATTACCTAATGGTGCCACAAATTGAAACGCCGAGGTCATATTTATGATGCCGTCCAAATCCCCAAAGAGTTGATGAGGTCACCCGTGGATCGGGTCGCGAAATTGCGACCTGTTAGGCATTTTACCCATCGATCATCAATAGTCGCCACAGAGACATCTCGGGCACGCCTTTATTTGTTCGAGGCTTTGTATGCGCGCATTACATACAATATAAACGTAACACTAGTTCTTGCCGTATTAAATTGATATTGCATAAAAAAACTTATTATTACGTTTTGCATCATTTTTATCCTTTTTATACAAAATACAAAATAATTTTTACTGCCATAACTGGCATGAAACTATTTCGGCCTCACTGGCTGACTAATTCATCTATCGAAATTATAATTAGTGATAGAAATGCTAGAGATTTGAAACTCGGCATTCTGTTAGTTCAAATGATGCAACTGAAGTGAAATTTAAACATTTCGAAAGATCTTATTTGAAAAGATGTCCTCTTGACTCCATTGTTTCACCCCTATCCCGTATAAGAAAAACACTGGGGTCATTGCAGCTAAAAAAAAAAAAAGAATAAAGTTTGAAAATACCTTCCAAATTATCCGGGAAATCGGTTTCGAACAGGAAAATAAACTCATCTTTTTAATTTTTTAATTTTAATGGCGACCGCGCATATTGTTATCTCAAATGAGCTGCCGCAGTAAAAAATTCCCATATGCGCATAATAATAAGTAAGCAACATTTATATCTTCTAAATAAATAAACAGTTCAATGTTCACGGTTCATTATAAAATGCAAACGTTTTAAAAGTTTTTGCCCAATACACATGCAATCGGATTTAAAACTACCTTTATCCAATTTGAACTGAAAATATTTCCGCGTGCTGTTTAAACTGTTAATTGTTTTATGTATTGTGGTAGCCTTTACATTAACTGATATAATCTATAATATATTTTGAAGCGTGTGTTTGTGTGTTTGTTCATGGAACTCCTCCTAAACGATAAAAGCTAGAATAATCAAATTTGGTACGATTCTTCCTTACATCCTAACTTAGTGAATGGTCAAGGTTTGGTCAACCGGGATTAATCAGTGCTGCCAATATAGGGGATTAACATTTTTCCGTAAGATACCACGTATGAAGTAATTTATTGACTTGCAAGCTATTCTTCCTTCAAACATTAAAATACGTAAATATGGACTGATTTTTTTCGTTTTTGCTTTATTCGACGAATAAAACTCTATACTATCTTATTCCTGCGAAGTTTACATGTTACACGGTCGAAGTTTTCAGAAATACTTTATTTGTTTCGAAATTTTGTGGATTTTTCGTACCCCTCCCAGGCGTTGCCAAGCCTCCGATTCAGTTAGCTTCAATGAAGTTTACAAATAGACGAAAGTTTAGCGTTATTCGCTTCGCACTTTTGTTTAAGCAATGAAACGATCGATGTTTATGGATAGCAACGTAAATAGATACTGATTATTATTCAGGAAGCGTTTATTGATGAAAGTAATTGAACCTTCTTTCGTCTATTGAATACTGGAATCTCATTTTTTGTAAGTAAGTAAATCTTTATATTCTACATTATAATGTTTATTAACGTAAATCAGCTCACGTATCTGATGTACATTTACCGGAGTCAATGTTCAATCATGGACAACTGTACGTTGCTTTTTCACGGGTTTCTTGCTTACAAGACATCAATGTAAACATTTCATAGGCATAATTACATAATAAATGAAACTGGATTTGGCGAAAGTGATATATATGATAGGAAATAAAATTATCGTTATATTTCAATGCAATACGTTCGGAAACGGATTGTTACAAGCAAATATGATTAATTTTTAAGAAAAGCTAATTGTAATTTAAAAAGTATCTAATATATAGGTATTTTAAAGAGTTTGTATGTTGTGCTGTAGTAGCTTCACTAAATCCATTGAAATTAAACGGGAAATTCTGCTAGTATTCAATAAAGGAAACAATACTATAATTTGTTGAACGAATCCTTAAAAGGTTTTAATTGTTACACGAGCAGCATACCTGCCAGACGCAAGCATTAGCAATGCGCAAATAAATATTTAAGTTTTCTATCTTCAATTAAAATTTTTGATTCAACCACGAAAATCTAAATTGTTTTAAGTGTAATTCAAGTTCAGCCAAGTGAGCAGTAGTAGCCTAAGCATTAAATAGCAGTTAAATGCCTAATTCCGGAATGAGAAAAAAGAGTAACTTTTATTTAAGACAGATGAACTAATCATTGCGTCATGCTATTTTTAGGTCACTCACTGCATACTCTCTAGGTGAGAGCTTCGCGACGGATGTGACCGTGGCGACGATTCAAGGGCGAAATAAAATCGGAAATCTATCACTTCCGGCTAGCGTCAGAATGACTATGAGGAAACGAGAATGGAAGATGACAGCTCACGATTGAGGAGAACAAAGGACAAAAACAGACTCCATTATTCACTAGAAATGCATCCAATTGTTTGTTTTTTAACTTCTGCATTAACTCCACGTTGTAAATGCTCTAAAACACACGAAAAACACATCTATGCAAAACATAAACGCGTGTGATTTGTAACTGTAAAAATCTATTCCTTCTCACTGCCGCGTTCTTATATCAAATTTAATAGTTTGAAATGTAAAGCATACGATAAACAATACGAAGATTTTGAAATACATACCCAGGAAATTGATAATAATATTTCAAAAATTAAGGTCCTATAAATAATTACCTATCCAACACAATAAAATTAAATCCTGAAATCTATGCATTAAAATGAAATTCAAATCAAAGCGTTCACTCAAACGTAGTTAAAATTATATCATTAATCGTAGACAAGTAAAAGTCTTAATACGACGAAAAACAAAATTTTATTTGCAAAGCAACGATCATACCTGTAGTACTGAGATAATATACTGATAAGATAATATGTTATTGAGAAAATACATCGTTAAGACGATCGGTGATGTGATAATATATAATATGACGCTGATAAGACGTGATAATATACAGGATGTCCACGAAAAATGTGCCCACATATAAAATAATTTTTCTAATTAGAAAATAGAAAATAAATTCTGCGTTTATTTATAGATTGGTAGTACAAAGGCCCATAATCCTAATACACATTTGGTTCAACGAATGTTTTCAAATTGAAGTCCTCCAGCATCTAAACATTGTTGACACCTGCGAATGACTGATTGGCATATTGTAGCACAACTTTCAACTGTAATTAGATTGAAAGCATTATTGATATATTGTTTTTCTTCAATTTTAAATGGTTTGGTAGCATATACAGTGTTCTTTAATACCCCAAAGAAAAAAATTGAGAGGGGCAAGATCAAGAGAACGTGTAGGATACTCTACCGACCCACGTCGTCCAATCCAACGTCCTACTAAGGCCTCATTAAGATACTGACGTACAATTCTGCGGTAATGCGGAGCTCCGTCTTGCTGAAATTAAATCTCTTCTCTTCCGTAAAGATCACGTATTCTTGGGAAAATTTGCTCGTTCAACATCTGAAGATAACTTTCATCAGCAACGGTACTACTAAAGAAAAAAGGTCCAATGATTCCACGTGAGGAAACACCACCCCAAACTGCCACACCAGGTAGATTTACTGCATGTTCAACAGAAATGTGTGGATTATTCTGAGACCAATAAACAGAGTTATGTCGGTTTAGTGTTCCATTATTCTTAAATGTTGCCTCATCACCCCAAACAATGTAATTCACAAACTCCGGATTATCAACAAATTTTTCTGATTACCCATTCATAGAACTCGACACGTCTATCTGTATCATTTTCAGACAAAACATGTATCAATCTGGGGATATATGGCTTCATTCTTAATGCCCTCATCATCTTCCTCAAGGATTCTCTTTTGGTACCAAGTTCCGTTGAAGCTCGTCGCAGCGATTTTGTGGGTGATGCCTGCACCTGGGCCAGGTTTTCAGGGATGATCTTGCGGTGTCCAGATCTTCCTTTATTTAAATTTAACACAGTTCCTTCGTCATTAAATTTATTACATATACGTGTAATAGTTTTCCTTGTAGGTGGGTTTGTGCCAGATTTTATGCGCCATTGCCTCTGTACATCACAAGCATTTTCATATTTCCGATACCATTTTAGAATTAGGACTTTTTGCGCCACTGCTAATCGGTAATACCTATATCTTGGGGTTTATCTTAAATGAAATATAATAATTACGTGTTTTAGGTTACACACGTTGAAAAACACAGTAAGTTAAAATATTCTCTCTTTATTACATCTTTACCTGTTTCAGAATCACACCCAATAAAGCACAGTAGGTTTAAAGATTTTCTCTTTATTACTTTCTGGACTCTTCTCAGATTCACAACTCTATTCAATTTCACCACTTCCAGGATTTTACAACCACTTCAATTCACCACACAGCTCTATTATAGTCGATTCAACATCGGAAGGCTCTTGGCCTACTTAGAGCAAGTAGCCAACCACGAACGTTTCCCCTTCCATCGCCCCTCTCAACTTTCGTGCGGGAGAGCAGATATCGGTGCGCGTTGCCAGCTCTTGCGGATTTTCGCCTTCATCTGATATACTACGCAATTTCTAATGGCAACGCATCCAGATGTGATCTCTTCGAGAGCAGGAGTGAGACTGGTTTCCTCCCCACTACCTTCCCAAACAAACAGTCTCCTATTGGCTGCTGCTAACTGGTGTACGCCCCGTTTTCAAGGCCAGGAGTCTTTAGACGTTGGAGCGACTATAATACATCCTTCTACGATGCTACACACGAGATGATTAAGTCAATCAGGAGAAAATACATACTGAACGCAACATTGTAACAGTGACAAATTACCCAGCTTATAAACTCAAATTTTCAAATCAATTAAATCACAATTAACTCAATTACAAGTTGTACTAATCAGTTATATGTATTAGGATTATGGTCCTTTGTACTACCAACCTATAAATAAACGCAGTCTTTATTTTCTATTTTTTAATTAGAAAAATTATTTTGTATGTGGGTACATTTTTCGTGGACACCCTTCATGTAAATAAGATTGGGGAGTGGTGGATTGTGGTGACCTTCCACGCAGCAAACTCGGTTCTAATTCAATCCAGACTTTTCTCGTCTTCTACTTCTACGATGTGACAACATAAAAGTCGGGGCATCATCCTACTATGGATACGTTAAGCAGTGTGCCTAATTAGTCCTTACGTGCTTTTCGCTAGAAAAGGCTAATGCCAGTAATCAATTTGCTTTTCCCCTAGTGAGCGTCTGCGACCCTGCATTAAACGTGGTTGAGCGCAGAATTGCGACTTTTCACGGAAAACATGGAATAAATGAAGTAACTAACAAGGGAACGTACTTACACAGTGACCTCGGGATGAAACTTTGCTCGCCACGCCCCCTAAAAGTAGAATCAGAATTCTCATATTTTCGGACACTACTTATGTTAGTATACTAAACATAGTTAGCCTAGGAAAAGGGTCTTTTATCGGTCATAATTTTTTCGAAAAATTCGTATTTTAAAATTCATAACTAGAGAAATACGAGTCGGACGGAAAATCGGTAAAAACACGTAACGCCTTTTTTCAATTCTCTATAATACAATTAGCAAATGTTTGTACCAAACTCAGTGTTAAGTCTGAGATCTTCCCTTATACATAAGTCAACTCTTATTTCAGATTAGGTTTTAGCCTATCGCGGAAATGAAGGTGATAAATATATCAACACGAATTATGAAAAATATTGAAGTGCAGTAGATTGTTAGGTTTTTCCCTATTCTAATTCGTGCTGCATTTTGTGATAACGTAAATAAAATTTTTTCGTTATTACAATATGGCCTGATGAAAATTGTTATAGCGTAAAATTCTTAAGCTTTTCTATCAAATATTGCAGACACGAAATAAACGGAATGCTCCGTAACTTGCGCATAAAATGAAATAACTTTTCAATGTGGATGGTACATTGAAAAGTTATTTTATCTTCTATTCAATTACCAGAACTATAGAGTACATATTCCTTCCAATCCAATTTTGGCAAAATATTTCCCGTATGCCGTTCTCAGAATCGAAAGCAATTCAAAACTGTTTCCGTGTGCATTAATCATTCTTTTACCCGGCAAATAATTCATAGAAGTTAAATAACACGAGTTGTATTTTCGTGACGGTGTTTTATCCTATCACTTTTCGTTTTCGATATTCGAGCAAGGGCGTCCAAGGCGTTTTGACTCTTTGTCTGTGTAAACTCATTCCTTTCGGCCCTGTCTTTCTCTTGCATGCTTTCATTGGCCCGTATTTTCATTCCATCCGCCCTTGGCCCTCTTGTGTTTACTCCTTGTCAGTGACAGAGAATGGGGCGAGCTTGTGTACCTCAGGGATACAGAGAATTATGCCGAGTGGAGCCACTTTTAGCGGTTCCAACGCATTTCGCGAAAAGGGGTTTTAGAGGGGAGTGGCATGCCCATGGGTAAACATCCAAGTTGACGCGAAGGATCTGGCATTGTCCGCGATTACCGAAAACTATCGACGAAACCGTAAGTAAAAGTGAAAAAGTGCTCCGTAACATGGCTGTATTTTTTTCCTCCGTGACGTAGGATACACAGCTTTGATGGAAAACTGTACTGGGAATTTTTGGATTGTACGCGAGAATTGAACCTTGAGTGTTGCGAAATTAATGTGTCCTCTAAAACGTATTTATTCCCCTCCGGTCAAAAACGACAATGAAAAAATGTAGGCGGGAATGCAAATAACGTTTTCGTGTTGAATATGTATTTTAGGTGGAATGTTTGTTATGTTCTCCAAACGAAGCCAATAAAATTTCATATTTAATACAGAAATGCCGTACCTCATCGTTGTGACTGAAGATACACCTCCAATCCTAAATGCACAACTAAAATTTTGACTTGGGGAATGTTCTGCACAAGTCTTCAAATTTAAAACTTCCTAATTTAATCTAAGGATTTCCATTCCGCGGCATCCCTTTGCGTTTATTAAACTTCTATAATTGAATTACCAATAATAATTATGAGAAAAACTGTCACGTATAATTTACTTAAGCCTAATGTGACTCGTGTGGACGTCTTTCGAATATTTGTATGTATTAACTTTTAAAGGGGGTCTCCGTACGTTGTAAAAGGCCATATCATTTACTTTTTCTCATTTTTTTATCGTTCAAGTCCAACCCTGGGCTTTTTAAGTACTTTCCATTTAGTGCATAATCTGTCATCCCTTTCTGTTCACGGGGTGTTTTTCTCTACTGCGCGATTCTTTCGATCGAGTTCTCAATATTTCTACAGGCGCGGGATCCTTTCAAACATAAACACAATTACGCGGAATCCCCAAACAAGGTTGTGCATTTAAACGCGCAGGTATCACAACGCTTCACCGCATTCATTTTTTGTTAATTCTATTTATTAAATTAAAAAATCACTGCACTAATTACTTATAAACATTTTCAAATAGATTATTTGTTTAATTAACAAAGTTTTTCGCGGCACCCAGTTTGGGAATCATCGAGTAAGAGATAGGCCCAAATATAATTGTTAGCAATTGAGGTATTCGCCTTAAATCTTCAATATTCATTAACTAAAACTTGTTAAATGTTAATTAAAATAGATTTACCTTGCTTTTTGTGTGTATTTTTATACGTAAAGAAATGTTCGTCATTTTTAATTTTATATTTGTGCATTTTTATTTTTTTGTTTCATTTTCTAAACCTTTCTCGGTAAATAATTTCAATCATTGTGAAAAAATTCCAGGCTGCAATCAGAAATATACACCGTTTAAACACTGCATAAAACATCGATAAATTATTCGAGGATACCGCTGAGAAGAACCGAGGGTTTATATAAATTCTACGAGGTCACAGGCGATGGTTCATAATTAACGCAATGTAAATAATAGATAAAATTTGTACTTGATATGTTAAATCGGATTTTATCTCATTTTTTCTGTAGTCAAAATACCACGCGACTTCTTTAAGGAATAAGAGGCTGAAAACAAAAAAGTTTACGAGGAATGTCGCAGCCACATCTACCATTCACAAACACTAAGAAAGAATTTTGGCCCTAAGCAATGCTTTCAGGAACATCTACAGAAATTGCGGCTAACGACTGAAAAGTTGGGAGAACAATGCCCTGGTGAGTCGAGTTTAAATCTAATAGAGACGAATTGAGCACATTCATAACGCAATGCATTGTGGACACGAGGCAATTACCTTCTTTTCGTGGAAAAACCTAAAAACGGTCCTCGAATACTTTGTTTCAAGAGCAATTTGTACAAGAGAAATTTTTAAGCTCTTTTCCCTTTTAAAGTAGTTTTTGTGAAAGTGGCAATTTGATTACACTCTACAAATCTGTTAGGCTGTGCCTTACGAGGCAATAAATATTCATTTTACTAACTTTAGACTGGAAAGAAAACATTTCTCCTGGGAAAAAAATAATTTCCTAAAACTCTCGATGTAAGTTTAACCAAAGCATTTTGTAAATTCGTCTGCTTATCACATGCTAACTTTTAATTAAGATTATATAATTAAAATATATATTTAGCACATACTGCATCAACTATAATAATTGTCCCTGTAAACTATTTAGCAAAATATTTTTTTTCGAGAAAAGACCATAACAAATTAATATTTTTCAGATTTTGTTTACTATCCTTACTGTTTAACCTTCTCCGTCAGGGCCAACAAAAACTCGAATTTGATATATACAGAAAGCCTGTATTGGAACAGATTGAAGTCACCCAGAAACGTAAAAAATCTCTGCCTTCAATACAATGGGTCCACCGTCTAATCGCAATAACCTTAATCAGACAACGTTTTAATAAGGAAGTGCATTACATAAAGCAAGTTAGCAAAGTGTACAACGTATCACAAATGGGCGCGTTTCGTGCAATGGAGTATTTGAAAGAAATGATATGTGTACGTAAGGGAAATAGCGTTTTAAATTTCTTTTCTTCGTCATACATAATCCATGTTCTTCCCATTTAAAAATATTGCATGCACACAAAAGTAAATTAAACGTTTGTTTGTGAGAATGTTTATGTTAGCAACAATGAAGAAGTAACCATTCAAGAAAATTTCTAATTCCAACTCGAATTAAGACATTCTTGTTTGATTTTCTTGATAACGGCTACTCCTACGATAAAAATATATAGAAAAAGAAATACTCTACTTTACCAGAACTACTAGTTTTATTTGAAAAATATTTTGACATGACCAATACTTTAAGAGACACGACGGAAAGTTCATTTTTTCCCACAAGTAAAGTGGTGCCTCCTGATCGGTATACCTGATTCATTTAAAGGATTTTCTTATTGTCTTTGACTGTAAGTCCGTAATATCAAATTTCATGAAAAACCGTTCGGTAGAAGACGAGAACGAACATGCGGACGGACGGACCGACCGACGATAATAGGCGCTCACGCTGGAAGCGAAACGCGCCTAAAAACGCTGTCATAGAAAACAGGTATACGTAGGAGCTCCTTGACAATTTAATAAAATATCTCCGGAAAAAGCAAAAACGAAGTATACGACCTTAATAGGTGAAAAAAACAACGAAAATACTGCAAAATACATCATGATCCCCTATTATCCAAACATCACCAAAAACCTAACAAAAATCTTTAACAATGCCGGACTAGGTAACCTTTAAAAATGCTAAAAGTGCATAAAACATATTAGGGAACCCAAAAGAAAAAATAGCGCCTTTTAAAAAAATCTGGAATATACAAAATATAATGCGATAGGACATTGGGCAGACAAAACGAAATCTCACAATTAGATTCAAAGAACATCTGACATATGCAAAATACGGTAGACCACAAAAATCAGCCGTCGCAAAACATTCTGGGGAAAGGAACACAACATAAGTATAGATAACATAACTTCCAAATCAGACATAACAGAAAGCCTTGAAATTCACGAAGTTGAATCTCCACCTCGGAAGTATAGACAGTGTTTTGTTTAAATTAGTTCCCGTTTTACTCCAACCCAATCCACGGGAGCTCTATTCCTTCTCCCTTTCCATGAACTACAGAGTATAGAAGACCAGGTGACCATGCATCGTCACTCAATACGATAAAGACGGTCGCATTTCGACCGAAATACTTATAGGCCTAAAACTGATTGTGAAACAAGTTATCGACGTCATTGGTTTTTCATCGATATCGTGGTTTTTCTTCGATATCGGGTTTTTTTTTCAACGACATTGTTTGGTTTTTTTATCGACATCGTTGATTTTCTTTATCGTCGCTGTTGGACTTTTGTCCTCATCAGCGTTGTTTTACACCTTTTGCATCATTGTCGTTGCCACTACCACTACATCTATGACCATTTGTCGACGATGAGTATATCTACACCACCTCACACTTGTTGGCTTAAATTAAATAACAGAGCCTTTAACATTCTTCTCTTTGTAGGTGGGCAATGACCAAAAACAAGTGTTCAATTAATAAAACGACAAAAATCACGAAACTGTTTCGGTAGACGTGGTACTGATTCGTTTTTTACTGCTGCAACTGAAAAAGTTTTAAGAAAATCGACTCTTATTCATCTAAATTGAGTGTTGCTGGATTTATGAAACTGACACGCTTTTACCACTGCTGTTTCAAAAAAAATTAGCCTACTTTTATGAAAGCACTAAAGAATGAGAGTGCTTAAAGTCTCTTCTGCGTGCAAGCCCATGTTGAAAAAACCAGCCTCCGCCAGGATTTGAATCCAGCCCTGCTACTCGGAAGGCAAGCACTGAAGCACACTGAAGCCGTTCCTCCTCAACTTTCCGCTTTATTTTCTGTTATTTTAACTCGTATATGTATATCAGGAATATTTATGTACAGAAATATTCCAGTTTTAAATAATGGGCAGTAGCACGTTGATCATCCGTAAATTTGCGCGACTAAGCCCGTTGGATTTTCAACTGCTCAAATTTACAAACATGATCAAAATAGCTGGATCGAACGATAAGTGACACGGCCATCGCCAAACGATAAATATAAAACGATTCGATACCGTTCTGAACTATTCCGGAATGCCAAAGTATCAATGGAAAGCAAACGCAGAACTACATTCTTTTCCAAAATTACCTCTTCAAACTACGAGTTTCCGTAATTTATTTCCCCTATTTCGCACGTGAAAATTTCCGCTGACATTCCCGGTCATTCGCACAGTTCGATTGATTTTCACGATTTTCCTATTAACCGATTCAATTTATCTTACTCCCAGCAGCAATTATCCTCCGTTTTAAGAATGGGTTAAAGTCTGATAGAGTACCAGGGCGGAATTTTAGTCCATAGCCCGAAACGATACGGCACGCATTGACCCCAAAAGATAAGCAAATGGTTTACGTGGAATGATTTCTACCACTTCGCGGACCAATTAGGAAATATTGTTTCCATGACAAAAATGCCGACACAAAAAGCAGCTACGGCATCGCGCTTGGGATCGTAAAATATTAACCCTCCGCGAACGCGTGCCTCTCATCGATGGGACGGATTCGGAAATAGTCGCTAAGGATAACTGGTCTCACTCATTCGCTCGGAAAGCATAAAATCTGACGGGGTTATAGTAGAAGCGAGGTCGTAAAAAACATAGAATTTCTATTTCGCTGCAGCCGGCGTACGGCGAAACGGTGATAATTTTTATCCCTTTCGACCGGTTGACGGTCGATTTATCGCGACGTTTTTAAGTCCAATAAAACGATTTAGCAATTTAGCGAGTGATAAGTTTCTCCTCCCGGAAGTTGGTCGAATGCGCGGAATAGGAAGGCGGGTTTTTTAAAAAGACTTTTAGAATAGCATTACGCCACACATGCGCAAACAAGACTCGGCGGTCATGACATTTCCTCGTTCGGGCGCAGACTCCTTTCACCTCCAACCCCTCCCCACCTTCGAGTAAAGTTGGAAATTCGGGGCTGGGGAGAGGCAAATTTCCTCCCGGTGAAGAGAAGAACATCGAATAGAAATTGGAGCGAGACACTTTCTCCTGAATAAATTTGCGCTAGATACGCTCGACGTGAGCGGTTCCACCTGTTTTATTAAGCACGTCTCCATTCGCCATTTTGTTTCCACCTCTCCCGTGACTGCGTGAGAAGTACAAACACGTCCAAAGTCGCTCTTTTTTATCGTAGCCATGTTACGGAAATATAAAGAAAGGGCAAACTTGTTATCACAGACTGAGATCAAAGGATTTAATATTATACACACGCTTATAGGTATATAGGGTGCCCTGGAAGTCCATGGCCAAAATCATAATTAAAATTAATTAATTCAATTTTGTAATTCTGATATTCCGAAATATGAAGAAAAACTTTGTTTTAATGAAATTAATCATATATATATAAATTCTGTGTGGAATAAATGATTAATATAATGTGTATGCACGCGTAGAATTTCCAGGGTCTTCCTGGATACTCTGTAGAGAGAGAGTTTTCCTTTGGCCAAACAACAAGACTGTCCCTATGGATATCCACTGCCTCAGTCCTATCGTTTACCTACTCTGATGTCCAACTTAAAAGGATAAAACAAGAAAATTTTCAGATTATTTGTTCGTTAAAAAGATTTTGGTGTCATATTCTTTTCATTACTGTTGCTTTACATATCACTTACTTAATAATTTCGCTTTGATATGAGGTTTTCAATACTGAGCTTCATTAAAAAAATGTGTTTTGCTATTAACATTATATTCAAAATCCATTTACTCCAGTTTATGGAATGAGATTATGTAAATGATATGTAAAGTTATAGTAATGAAAAGTACATGACACCAAAATCTTTTATAACGAACAAATAAACTGAAATTTTTTCTTGTTTTCTTCTAAGGTCGCCTATTTTATAAAGCAAAAAGATTTTATTTTTGAATTTTTTAAATTCTTACTTGTTTTCGTCTTTTAAGAGCGAAAATGAGTAACATGCAATGAAAACTAACGAACATAAATAATTTACCTCTATCGCCTTCTTACAATGATTGATGTCAAAGTTCGTTATTTGTGGAACTTTGTGACTTCATACGACTCTAGAACTAGTAGGCTAGCCAGTTTAAATCACAAAGCTAATAAGATGAGAAACCCGATACCGGCATAAGGCTACTCTTTTCAAAAAGCACCAAGGAGGATCAACGGCTTTATGTCCCTTCCGAAGGATGAAGCGTTGATTCGCCTGCTCTCCTCTAAACACGTAAATAGGCGGCCGCAAGATCTATTGAAAAAATGCAACTCTCGTAGGTTTATGCTCAGCGTAGCAGGCCAACGTACTCGCCACTACACCACGGCACCCCTTTTTCGCAAATTTTGAAATTTCAAAGACAATTTTCTACCCAGAAGCCATCTACCGCAGCGTGATGAATAAAAATGCATCCCCAAAGGAGCCATCAACTGATTACGAGTTGTTAATTGATTTATGAAAAAGTTCAAAATTTTTAAACCAATAGTGAACATTATTTAGGTATAAAATGGCATAATAGAAATAAGCTAAAAATTTCGTACAAGTAAGCGTTATAACTTCTCTCGCCATATATTGGTCAAAAAGACAACTCACGTTGAAATCCGTATTTCCCGCTATCATTTCTAACGTTGGGGCAAAGAATGCTGTGAATATATCGTAGTTCAATTTTTTGCTACTAAAATGTCCCGAGACTCATCGGCAGATCCACCGCACCAAATAGACTTTAAGAGATATGAGGGAACAAAAAATGGTCTACCCCAATATATATATATATATATATATAAATACTTAAGGAAAAGGAAAAGTAATACTAAGGGTAGCAACAAGGTGTTGGAGGAAGCCCAGTGGACACTTACCTAGAATGAAGAGCCGCTGGGGGTGCTGAGGACACACGAAAAACACAAAAGAACAAAAACTGCACAAAAATGGAGCTTTCGGGCTGATGCCCTTCTTCAGCGACGGAGAAACATATACTCATGCTATATATATATATATATATATATAGCGTTATAACTTCTCTCGCCATATATTGGTCAAAAAGACAACTCACGTTGAAATCCGTATTTCCCGCTATCATGCTATATATATATATATATATACACACACACGAGGGGGCAAGCCCCGTGCTCGCTGTCGCTCGCCTACCCTCTCCCCATTTGCTCGCTGTTGCTTCGTTCATACCATGTACCTATTGGATTTAGATTAGTTTAACGGGAAAATGTTTTGAATATAAGTTTAATTAATATATTTTATAAGGGATGTATGTTTGGTTTTTAATAACAAATTAAGAAAATTAGTTGAATAACCCGATAAAAATAAACTTATTGTTAGAGGGCTGAAATTCCCGGAGATTAAAAATGGCTGAGGTATAGAGCGTTGAAGAGAAAGAGGGGGGAGGGAGGATGGAGGGAGGGGGAGAGAGTGAGACAACCAGAAATAGGATTTCAGTAATATAGATTAAAAAAACATAAATAACATGAATACTGCGTTAGATTTATTTGCATTAAATTCATATCATCGGTCATTTCGAGCAAATTTTAATCTTCTTTTCGATGTTTAAGCCCTTATATAAGTGCATATGCACCGAAATTACCGAGGACAACAATACTGCTAACCATGGAATCTCATTATTTAAATGTTAAAAAATTTACCAAGACTCGAGTGTAAATTCAAAATATGAGCGAATTCGAATGAGAATGAGTATTCGACGGTAAGAATAAGAATTCTCATTGCGTGTTTTAGCGCAAATTTCGAGTCGATAACTTAATTTTAAAGAGTAAAAGAATGAAAGCCTTCAAACCAAAAATGTGATATTTACGTGTTATCTTATGGGAAACGACATTCATCCTGTGAGGGTCAAACCCGTGACCTCATTCAAAATTTTTTTAGTTATAGAGATTCATTAAAACTGAAATCTGCGTTACGCAGCATGATGATGATGACCATTACGATTTTATAATATAGAGAGATATCGGAGGAACGCATATAAAATATTTTATAAAAAACGCACGATGTGCCTTTTATTCGGTGGGAGCTGTTCTTTCCAATTTCTTCGGCGCCGTCTCTCCTTACGATGCATCGCATGAAAGAGCGTAATATCCAGGTCGAACGTCAATACCCCGTGTACTACGTATGAGCCATAACGTAGGGAAAACGGTACTTTTTGCGAACAAAAAAAATTCGAAACGACTCGAGGCGCACGTGCGCTCAATAAGTGTTGACGCCTACGTGAGGACGTTTGAGTATTGGGGATGTTTATATAAGACGGGGCGAGACGCCAATTTCCTGTGTCATCAATAGGCGCTCCCAGATTACTTTCACACACACACACAAGGCGACGAAAGTTTGCGCCGCGCGCTTTTGCTCTGGAATTTTAGGAAGCGCATTATACGCCAATTTGACTTGTGGTTAGGGCGCAAGTCGGAGCCTCGGAGCATACGAGTATATCGAGCAAAATCACGCAAACTTCACGAAAATACGTCAGTAGTTAAATACTGTAGTCTTGCATATATATTTAAAAGAAGAGGAGTTTCAGACCTAAAATATATCAGTTTTATCATATTTCATCACAATTAAAGAACAAGCACTTAAAAATACTTAAATCAGGTATCTCCAGTAGCCACTACAAGGTTTTTAAAAATGTTTTTTTATAATCTTGTTATGGCTATTGGAGATACATAAGGCAAATATTTAAGCACTTCTTGAATTTTTTCGTCAACAAGACGAATTCGATAATTCTCTGTTAGCTTGAACATAATTGACAAGAGCTTTATTTTATTTTCAATTTTTTCATGGTTCCGAGCAACACAAGATCAATTTCTAACGCTACGAGATTATGTTTGCACTAACTTCTTTACCATAATATAACCATAACAAGAGTAGCGTACCGGATATCATCTGCCTCCCCACCCCCCGTTTTATATTAGGAGAGGTTGGCACCCCTTATGTGGTGGTGTTCTTTACATGCGTCATTGTAATTTTCAGTTTAGCTCTTTAAAAAAAATGCGTTTTTGCTCCTCCAACCCGACAAACGGAAATATTTTCTTTCCCTTCCATTTAGCTCTGAATACTTTCAAGGACTCCGTCTACATCGCTCTCTCGGACTATTTTGGTAACGAAATTCATCTACTCCAACACGCCACTCCACCTGTTGTATATTTCACCGAAATATCGCTACACTTTCAGTACGGAACTTTCTACTCCCAAAGGCTCATATTCCTTGAAATCCCTCCCGTGTATTAATAACAATAAAACGGCAGAATTAACGAGAGGACGACGAGAGATAGCGAGCATGATAATAAGCGAACTACCATAAGGCTAAAGCAGGAAGAAATACAAAAATACTCTTGAACGCGCAAATAAACATTTTTTATAGGATTCGCCCAATCACACTGAACGCTCGCGCGTCGGAAAGGGACGTCGAAACAACGCCCGCGAGGCCGTTCGCCAGATGATTTGAGTCGCGCACCACTGTTCTGAATAATTACGACGCCGGATTTCTCTCAATCCTTCAGAATTACGAATGCGTTGACGAAACGCCGGAAGGTGATTATCTGAATATAGGGAACGAGATTATAAGCGAGTGCCATACGGAGCCGGGGTAATCAGCGGTTCCTAATCTGTGAGAAATGCAAACGTTGGCGATGCTGTTGAAATTAGAAGTTCTAAACGTTTAGAAAGAGAACGGCTTACGACTAAGGGAACGGAATTATCGAATATGGAAAGAAGAATGTCGAAGGGAAAGGGTTGTTCAATCTGTTGTTTCCAGAATCGGATTGATATAGGAAAATGGTATATTTGTGCGTATTTTTCTGCCAAAAGCTAAAGGGTAGCTGAAATATAATTATCATTCAAGTTGCACCTTTAAAACAATACAGTGAACGAATCAGTTTTGATTTATATAGGCTATTAAAACTTTAAAAGCATGTGTAACCCTGTGGAACTTCACTCTTGCAGCCTACCTACCAATCGCAACTTTGTCTTAGCAGTATTTCTATCTAAGAGAATGTCGATACATATTGAGGCCATTGATATATCTCCAAATTGAAATTCATCCTGTCGTTGGGAGAACTTTACACTTCTTATAGCTATCGAAATTATCGAAAAAGCTTGGTTTGAAGTTAACCATTGATTTTTGTTGGGAGAAGCTGTGTTCTGAATGTCAATGGCTTAAAAATATCTCCCTGCAATCAAGGGAACCTGAGAACATTTTTAGCCATAAAAGAGATGTTTAACGCCAGGGGATTCTATGACATAAAGATGAAGACGATTGCCTCAAGTCCCATCTGGAGGAATTAACAAAGGAGGAGTTAGAAGAGAAGATGTTGATTTTTGTGAAGAGACAGAGGAAATAGTAGTCGTAGAACAGCAAAGAATTCAAATAAACTGCAAGAGAGTTACAGAATATCAAAGAAGCACATTGATTCTAAGAGAAGAGGACGAAGGAAAGTCTACTTTCAAAGAAGTATGCAAATTAAGAGAGCCATTGATGGTCCCTGTGTGTATTGCTATTTGCATGTCTATAAAAGCTTGGTAACTCAAAGGCACACAAAAATTACAAATACCCTCTGCCTGTCAACTTCAACCTCTACCAACTGTCCTTTCTTACCCGCTAGCAGCTCTTCTAATTAACAGTTTTCATCCTAAATAGGTTAGGAGAGTGTACAGCGTATCACAAATGGGCGCGTTTCGTGCAATGGAGTATTTGAAAGAAATGATATGTGTACGTAAGGGAAATAGCGTTTTAAATTTCTTTTCTTCGTCAGGCATAATCCATTTTCTTCCCATTTAAAAATATTGCATGCACACAGAAAGAAATTAAAGGTTTGTTTGTGGGAATGTTTATGTTAGCAACAATGAAGAAGTAACCATTCAAGAAAATTTCCAATTCCAACTCCAATTAAGACATTCTTGTTTGATTTTCTTGATTACGGCTACTCCTACGATAAAAATGTATAGAAAAAGAAATACTCTACTTTACCAGAACTACTAGTTTTATTTGAAAAATATTTTGACGTGACCAATACTTTAAGAGACACGACGGAAAGTTCATTTTTCGCCACAAGTAAAGTGGTGCCTCCTGATCGGTATACCTGATTCATTTAAGGAATTTTCTTATTGTCTTTGACTGTAAGTCCGTAATATCAAATTTCATGAAAAACCGTTCGGTAGAAGACGAGAATGAACATGCGGTCGGACGGACGGACAGACAGACGGAAAAACCGACGCTAACATGCGCTCATGCTGGAAGCGAAACGCGCCTAAAAGTGACACCATTAACCTGTTACCTTTACAGCCATTTTCTTAAGTTTCTATCATCCTAACTTTCTCATTTCCTGTTTTTGTTTGATTTTTTACTGATTTAGGGAACGAATTTTGTTTTTCAACTTTTATGAATTCTTTGATTTATTAGACTATTTGTTTCTTTATATAAATCACCTTAAATAAATCTGAGAATTTATGAGGCAAGAATTATTAGTTGTGTCATTTTGGAGGCTGAAATCCAAGATCCTAGAAGTTAATTCCAGTGTTACCGTAATGCCAATGCTCCTTAAAATAATCGCTTGCACTCTGAAAAATCGAAAATGACGTGTAAACTTATGGGAAAATAAGTATTGAATTAAGCACCCCCTCCCAAATTTTTTATCGTCATATAGCCTATGTTACACGCAGAGTAAAATTATATACCTATGCGAAGTTTAGTGACAATATCTTCATTGGTATAGAGAACAAAAAAAACAAAATTTCACTTTATATATACATACTAGTGCAGTGATGGGGAACCTATGGCACGCGTGCCATAAGTGGCACGCAAGACGATTTTGGTTGGCACGCCAACGAAAGGCGAAAACCATACAAAGCATTTATCGTAATGATTTAACGCCATAAAAACATTTGTGTTATTTAGTTAACTATTGTAAACGTTAGTTTTACGGTTACAATCTTATTTATTGATCACGAATTTAATTAAGTTGGCACCCAAAACAAATCAAGGACTTTTTGTGGCACGCGAGGCGGAAAAGATTTGACAATTTAGAGTAATAATAGAGGCATCTACTTACAAGGGTAGGCACTACCCTTGTAAGTAGATGCCTCTATTGTTCCTTAGACCTCCTTTAACAGAACTTCCGACCTGAATTTCTCCTAAAACCTTAAACTAGCGCTAAGTCTGCAATCCCCTAGCGACATTTAATTCAACTCCTTCAAAAGTGATGTCACACTTATCTTTTGCTCATATTTTTGTTTTACAAATCTGGCTGCGCTTCGTTGGATTCTTTCTAACTCAAGTATCTGTCTCTTTTCATATGGATTCCATATACTGGAAGCGTATTCGACCTGAGATCTGACCAATGATAAATACCATGTTTCTCGTTCCTGTTCTGTGCTACTTCTTACTATTCTGCCTACAAAGACAATTTCTTGTTGACTGCGCCTATGACCCTTCAAATATGCACATTCCACGATAGATCCCGACAAATGGTTACTCCTAAATATTTAACGTATTCCGCAGATTGGATATTCAATCTATCAATTCTATGCCCCGAGTCTTAATTCGTTATTCCTGCCATTCCATAAACTCAAGAGGTAACATTTACCGTGATTAATTTCGATTTCACATTCTTGAGACCACTCTGAAACGGCGTTTAAAACTTCCTGGAGCGATTTTTTATCATCTTTGCTCTTTTTCTCCTTATATTAGACGGTGCCATCTGCGAAAAGTCTGATTTTGCAGCGAACTACCGAGCAGATATCGTTTATATATATTAGGAATAGTATTGGGCCTATGCCACTTCCTTGTGGAACACCTGATGCGACATTAACCGGGTAGGAAGATTTCCCATCCGCCCCAACCTGAGTGTTTTTTCTCCGCATTGCAACAAATCATTCACGAACAGAGCGAGTTGCGTTTCACATGACATACATTTCCGAAACCCGTTTTGGATTTTGTTTAACGAAGAACGACCATCTAAATAGCACATAACAGAGCTAACGATTATACGTTTTAGAATCTTATACGTTTGTGGAGGGCTCACAGGAATAATTCATAAGCTGTTTTTGTTTCTCTCTGCCCGTTTTATTCATAACGGCGGCCGACTGAATTTTTAAATACCATGTATCATCTGACAGTAACTTAAATAAAACAATGAGGCTAATATCCCCATTTTGCCACGTATAAATTATTGAGATATATCATTTCCCGGGCAAGGCCGAGTATTTCTGCTAGTAAGTATAATATAATGTGCGACAAAAATATCCTAATTTTGAAATGTTTTGTATTTTCGTAGTTAGATAATAGATGTGACATCTCAGTAGCAGAAAAGGGAGTCGTTCGAAAACATTGAAAGCGACTCCCCTGCTCCTACCTTAACAAAAATATTTAAAACCCCGGGGAACATTTAGAATTCCGCCAGGACCTCTCCGGACAGAAGAAAAACTCGGATATTTCCGGAGAAATGAGGACGCCTGGTAAGCCCCTCCAGGGCGATCTTACAAGATATCAAATAACGAAAATATATGTAAGCTATTCTGAAGGTATATGGAGCAGATATAACAATAAATTAATTCAAATCCTTTTTGCTTTTGTTATGGCACCTAACGCGTAAGCTTTTACCTAACCCAGACACCTAATACATTTTTGGACGACTTATGAAGGAAAGAGATTATCAAACCAAGACCCAGTCCAATCCATCTTTAAGGTAAACTTTAGAATGTTAAGTGCGAGTTATGCGCTGTAACACTATATAAAGTATATATTTATTTAAAACTAACATAATTTCCAGTTGAATTTCAATGAATTTAGTGAAGCTACTACAGCACAACATATAAACTCTTTAAAATACCTATATATTAGATACTTTTTAAATTACAATTAGCTTTTCTTAACAATCATATCTGCTTTTAACAATCCGTTTCCGAACGTATTGCATTCAAATATAAGGATAATTGTATTTCCTATCATATATATCACTTTCGCCAAATCCAGCTTCATTTATTGTGTAATTATGCCTATGAAATGTTTACAGTTATGTCTTGTAAGCAAGAAACCCGTGAAAAAGCAACGTACAGTTGTCCATGATTGAACATTGACAAAAAATTTAAGATTCCAGTATTCAGTAGACGAAAGAAGGTTCAATTACTTTCATCAATAAACGCTTCCTGAATAATAATCAGTATATATTTACGTTGCTATCCATAAACATCGATCGTTTCGTTGCTTAAACAATAGTGCGAAGCGAATAACGCTAAACTTTCGTCTTTTTGCAAGCTTCATTGAAGCTAACTGAATCGGAGGTAACAATGACGGCCGCCTTGGCAACGCCCGGGAGGGGTACGAAAAATCCACAAAATTTCGAAACAAATAACGTATTTCTGAAAACTTCTACCGTGTAACATGTAAACTTCGCAGGAATAAGATAGTATAGAGTTTTATTCGTCGAATAAAGCAAAAACGAAAAAAATCAGTCCATATTTACGTATTTTAATGTTTGAAGGAAGAATAGCTTGCAAGTCAAGAAATTACTTCATACGTGGTATCTTACGGAAAAATGTTAATCCCCTATATTGGCAGCACTGATTAATCCCGGTTGACCAAACCTTGACCATTCACTAAGTTAGGATGTAAGGAAGAATCGTACCAAATTTGATTATTCTAGCTTTTATCGTTTAGGAGGAGTTCCATGAACAAACACACAAACACACGCTTCAAAATATATTATAGTAGATAACTAAAACGGGCAGAAAAAAACCAGAACCGCTTATGAATTATTCCTGAAAGTCCTCCACAATCGTACTAAATTTGATTCAAATCAATAGCAGGACCAGAGAAAATACGCGTAGTTTTATGTTTTAATCGGCCGATATTTTTAATCAAACGGACATACAGACAATAAAGTTCCGCGTTGACCTTCCCCTTAGTGCCCTCTACAATCGTGCCAAATTTGGTCGGAATCGGTTAAGAAATGTGGGTGTGCATAAAGGAAGAGACAAACAATTGTCCGCCATTTTGAATCAGGCGGACACTAAAACACCGCGTTTACCTTCCCCTTAATGGTTCCTACAATCGTGCCAATTTTGGTCGGAATCGGTTGAGAAATGTGGGCGTGCGTAAGTTCACACTCAGACACCTCGTATATTTCATACTTTACCTAAAAACTCCCAGGCATTCTATACAATGCCTAGGCATTCTATATATTGCCTAGGTATTGTATAGAATGCCTGGATTATACACTTTGCCTGTAACATATACACCACCTAACTCAATCATTCATTTCCGCTTTAACGAGATACGAACAGAAGAAATATCTTTCGGATGTTTGCCTTCACGTATTGCAGACCATATAAATGGAAATCGGAAAAAAACAGACTTGGACGACACAATATGATTAAATAAAGGCTCGAAAGATGAAAGAGAAATATTTAATGTGGAGTTTCGAGATTCCAATTTGAAAGATACATCAAAGGGTGAATGGGGAAAAGATCGGGGAAAACATGGAAGGACTTCAATAAAAGAGTCGGTGGAAAAAGAAAACTTTCGGCTTTAAAGGATGATTCAAAGATGTCAAGATTCAAAGGACAAAGGAAAGAAAGAAAAAATAAGGGAAAAATGGGCAATAAAACAGACGGGGAAGATCGAATGAAAATACAAGAAAAGGAGGAAGCCGCGCAGGTTAAGACGAAAAGAAAGGAGGAAAATAATAACTGAGTGATCAAAATAATTAGAAGATGGAAACAGAGATGATTATATAGATGGTGGCAGTACTCAACACAGAGGAAAAGAATGGGAGGAGTGGAGAAAATTCACGGGTTGATTAAAGGATTGTCCTCACATACCCTTGAGATATTATTTACTAGTATTTATGAGAGAAGCACATTTACTGCGAAGAGATGGAAAGCAAAAACCAAAAAAGTCGTAGAGTTATGAGAAACAGAATTCAAAGAGGATTTTGAATTAGATGAACAAATTTAAAAAATCAAAATCGATATGAATTGCTGCGTTGGAGTTTCAAAGTGCACGTGGGTAACTCAAGGCTGATTAATCATCAGACGTGGGATTTTGTTTCCTACTTTAAGAAAAGTAAGAAACTGTTTCATAGAAAGAGGATAATAGTTATAACGACCGAAGTGGCTCGATCTTTCACGGAAATACGAGTGTAGAAGAAGATTGAACAAAATAAAATAGAAAAACAACATGAAATCCAAAACGAATAAAGGCAAGCCCATAAGCCACTCGGTATTCCAGATGTATGATGGAGTGTTGAAAAGAAATGTGACAGAATTGATGGAGAAAATTTATGAGAACCATCACAGTTACTTAAATAGTTCCAAGTTGGAATGCGCACAATGAAAGCTCCATGCATTCCTACAAGAGGCGAACATTGGAGAGGCACGTGAGGAGAATGTGTTTATTTCGAAACGAGAAAACCTCTTACGGGAATTCTGAGAAAGAAAAATTTTTTTTAAAAAACGAACCGGAGGTGCATCTAAAAAGCCTTGTAATACGATTTCAAAGGAATAAAAGTGTCGAAACAAAGCAAGGGATGAAATTTTCAGGATGTTAAGAAAATTTATCCGAATAGGACTTTTTCTGAGGCATTCCATGCTTATTTTGAATTAAAAATTGTGAATGACGGCTCTATTATCTTCTAAATTAACTTCCCTCTAATATAATCTCCACTACATTGATGAAATTCTTTAAGACTAATGATTTAAACGCATGATCCATATATAACTAATTATGAAGTCATTATTATACTATAAGTGATTTTTCCATTTAATTTACAATATTTCTGGTCAAATTATTTAATGTACTAAATGGATTTTGCAGCTATGTATTATTTTTTATAAGCGAAGAAACTATAAGTTTAAAAAAAAGTAACCAAAAATTCCTAGATTTTCTTGTTTCTTTTGCTTTCGAATTGTATCATAATGTGTTATCACTTATGAGAATAAATCTGTGATAAAAAACTACAAAATCATTGCTTTCATTATTTGCTGTACAAGTTCACGATTTGCTTCTTTAACACTTCGACATCCTCATTAGCGTATATATCGGCCTATTTCGAATCGAAATACAATTAAAATGTCTTCTGTGTATAATTTCGGTCGAATAACAAAAAACGTTCCCATGAGATTCGTCGTGAATGACTCCAAAGATATAATTTTAATTAGTCAGGAATGAAATAATTTCCCTCAGCTGTTTTAGAGTGATTTCGTTCTTTAAAGCGAGTCTCTCAATCGTTAGATATATATCGATAAAACGCTCTTAACAATATTTTCTGCGAGATGAATAGAAAATAATTCGGCATCCATGAAATTTCCTTGGTTTTACGCGCAAGTTTTTATAATTAAAAAATGGTGGATATCCGATTAATATTTCACAGTGCAAGACTAACAACTATATCACCCAAATTATTCATAGTTTTCTTTACAACAGTTATTTCATTTCTATTTCAACCTTAGATCTTTAATTGAATAGTTATTTGATCTAACTGATCAAAAATGACTGCCATTTTATTGGATATAAGAGTGGGCCGACGGCGAGATAAAAAATCTGCTTTAACCAGAAATCGAACCTGGTCCTAATGCTCGCCGGTCGGATATTTTACCCTCAAACCAATTTTTCTAATTGCGGAGATTCCGGGAGATGGCAGAAGTTTTCTCCTGATATCCACCAACTCCGTCTACAAAGATTCTCAAGGATAAAAACTTAAGATGTACAATTTTCATTTATGATCGGTTATTAAATGGCAATATGTATTACGTACTTCCGAAAAAATCAATATCTCTTCCTTCCTTCGAAATAAAAACACTGAACAAAAGGGCATAAACTTCGGCAGACGGCTGGATTGCTTTAATGTAAAGTTTTGCTAAGCTCAATGTACCCATTTATACTAACTGTATAAAATCTATGTACCTTAAATAGGTAACTTTTTGTGCATATAATTTAAGGATGTATTTTTATCGGCTTTATGATCGATATTTTAGGGCTGCCAGACTTCATCCTATCTATATTCATCGAAAATTTTCTGCTATTTCCTTCTTCCACAAGAGGAGTCACCAAACGCCGATGCGCTTGCGGTAAGTTTTAAAAATGTCAGACTTGAATTTCATAGTAGTCATTACCCAATAAATCGAGCTTTAAGAGCAATCCGTATTCTAATTCTTACTTTTTAAAAAACTGTCTATTCCATAAATCTACCATAACTTTAGGATTATTTCTCATTTTTTTCCTTCGTCATTCCATTTTATTTGTTTGCATAGATTAATGCAATTCGCCCAATAGCTCTTCACTGAGAAAAGACTGGGAATCCCAGCTTCATAACCCGCACATTGGTAGAACTCAATACCCTATTTTGCATTATCTCCTAAACTTCGGAGTTCCTTTTAGATCAGCTTCCCTTTTAATCATTTTTTCTAGTATACGCCTCTCTCTTTCTCTCTGTTATCAAAGCGGTCCCTTTTATAGAAAATCCTACTCATGTTCAATTCTCTCCCCACTCACTGCAACATTGATCCCTATACTCAGAACTCTCATAAATTGATCTAAAGACACTTTACTCACGGTTATATTTTGTGCCAGCTTCAGCATATTTATTGCTAATGCAATTATTTTTTGGCTTTCATATTTCATTGCCTTTCTCTTTTCGAAATGTTTTAATTCACTTAACCTTATCGTATATTTATGTATTTATTTCTAGTCAAATATATTATTTTACGTGGGAGTTACGTTGGCGAGAAGCAGTGCAGCATAACTTTCGATCGTATTTTAAAATTACTTAAAATCGTCGCACCGAAATGACGCCTGAAAGAATGAAAATTCATTTTACTGTTATCGAATTTCAAATACGCGTCGAATGGGTCCACAAATTTGTTTTAAACACGAAAATTTCGCGCCTTTACAGTTAAAAATCTTTCGTTGCCAAGGGCGATCGTATTGTTGCTTCTGCAAAGGAACATTCTTTGTAATTGGGTTAATTCAATAAATAACTAAATAAATAAATCTAACGATAAATATTCTTTTTCCATAAATTGTATGAAACAAGCCTATATTTACACGTTAATCTAGGAACGAACGGGAATTCTACATTATAAACCCTTATGTCATCTCCCGCGACGCGCATTTTCTTTTGATCGCATATATCAGAACCAGCAGACTTGCTATTGTGTTCAGTTTCATGAGATACAAAAAAGTAACATAATCTCAAGTCAACACATTCTATTTTTAACGAAAAATAGATAATCTGAATCATATCTGTACAGCAAGGACGTGCTTTCCTTTTACACATTGGGTAGTAATCTCAGCTGAGTGCGCTTCAGCTTACCCGATATGATTTGACGTCGAAAATTACGTATTAAACTGTATTACCATAAAAGTGAAACTCGAATCTAAACCAGCTTTTCTAGTCACAAAATTCGCCGCAGAAGTTTATATGGCCATAAATTTTATTATCAATATGAGATTGCCTGTATTCAATTTCAATGCCTACCGTTTCATCATGATTTCGCCGAAACAATAACACACGCGAATAGCGGGACTTTTTTTTGCAGGCTACTGATATATATCTATTTGACAGACCGTATCCGATGGTAGCGTAAATGAATACTTACGCACCCGGAGCAGGTTTCGTTCATTGTGCACCATTGCGACGTAAATGATCCGGAGTTTAACTGCCCCGTTCTGCTCAACCTTCTGGGCTGGCTCGCACTCCCCGCCGCAGTTAGGACACAATAAATACGCAATACTGTCATTTTGCTCTCTCGTCTAAAAAAAATACTGTTGATGACTGATCATAAATAGTTTTCTAGGGATATTTTCCATATCATTTTTCCCGTGAAAAAATATACCAGTACAATTCTCCGTCTTGTTTGGAAGATAGATCGCTAAGCACAATTCAAAGCCGTAACCATTGCTAATTTGGCTTTCATACTAACTAATATAAAAATTATTATTATATATTATACATTTTTCCTGTTATAAAAATATTTATATTTCATTCTGAATAACAGTATTAAATTTACTATGAACTTTCAGCAGAAACTTTTAAGAGCACCTTACAATATAGTTTCTTTTTTTGAATCTGTTCTTGTTTTAAACACGCAATTTTGTAGTTAAACGAATTTTTTCTACTTTTTGTCTTTATCTTTCTATTTTACTCATAAACAAGTAATTATAGTGCCCCACTGTGACGTAAAAACTTTTCGCAGCAGCTCATCGGCGAAGAAGAGGCGAGGATCCCTGCTATGAAGTTTGGCTATATTAACGTACTTTGCAGGAGTCGCCTTTAATCACATAGAAAAATAATTTATGCCATCAAGCACATATTGAGAGAAGTGCTGTTTGCGTAAGCACAAATTCTATTCCCCTCGCTCGAATTTCCTCCGACACCGAATTCGAGAATCATATCCATAAAAACCGCCGGGAAAACAACGCAAATGCGTTCCGTTTCTGTTTTCCTCCCATCCTTCAAGGAGTTACCTTCTACTGATATTCTCTCAGGATCCGCTCTCGTGTGTATTTTTACGGTCTCTTTATTTCGTTCGAATATTCCATTCCTTTCCATATGCTACCTCGGAGCGGTCCTATAAAGAATTTCGAGTATCAATCAAAGTGAAGCTAAAATAAAAAATAACCAGCGACAAGGAATTTCATTTATCATTCGAGCCGTCAATCTCCGTTCCTTTCCTTGCATAGCTCTTTCGTTTTCCTTTCCTTTCTGTCCTTGTGCATCTTCGCTGTGCTCTCTCCGTAGATGTAATGAAAAGCTTTCCCATTTACTTCGCTTTAGAAGCATGGCGAGGTTTCAAGGAGTCATGCGATGGGATAAAATAGAGAGCTGACGGGCAAGTGTCTCTTCTTATAAAGATAGGGAGAGAGAGAGACGCTGCGCAGAGGTTCGAGAGGATGGGAATCTTGCACGGTATAATCTTGGATGATTCGCAAAATCAATTTTCCGGATTATCTCTTGGCACGCGTACAAGAGAAGGTTGAACATTCTATTCAAAAGTGATTTATCGCTTTTTTTTTTAGCATCCTTGATCCGGCCAAAACAGAGTAATTCTATCTTAGGTTGGCAAAAGTGCAAGAAATTAGACTGAGGGCTTGTTTCTCAAAATATCCCACATTTTATGTGAGAAGAACATTTGTTGGTGAGTTGAAGCAACTAACAGAAATGGTCGCCTCGAATTCGATATGAAGAATAATATCATACTCTTGGGTATTATAAGACAAGAAAAATGTGGAAAAAGGCGGTAAGGAAACTTTTAAATGTGTGAATTCATCGAAAATTGAAGAAATTTCGAAGGATACAACAGGCAATAAGTAAAGAAAATGTAGCCATGTTGTCAAAGAGTGACTTTTTGAGGGGGAAACGCATTAAAAGATTTGGTTAAAGGCTTGAGCGCCATGAAAAGGAGATATATAAGTATAAGAGTAAAGAAGTACTACTGGAGGCTTAAAGCGAAGCATAAATTAGGCAATTTACGCACAGCAGATGTAAAAGTTTAATATAAATTTTCTATTCAGGTGAGGTAGCAGCTTTGATAGAGCGGCATGATTAAGGTGACCTGTTATATTAAAGAGTACAAGACTGCAGCATATTTGTTATGAAAACCTCCACCAAGAGAGAGAGCAATAAAACTGTTGGAGAAACATGCCATTACCAGTGAGATCCAGGCATCATTTAGGTTTGTTATTTGATTTTTATAAAGGCTCTATATATAAAAAAAAATAGTTAATGAATAAATTATTATTATATTTTTCAATTTAATTTGGACTTTGTACAGGCTTCATCAGTTTTTAAAAAATCTTATGTGGCCAACACGACTTTCTCCATATTTGGGGTATAGATATTTAAATTATTATGAATAGCATTATAAGGCAAAATTAGTATTTCATAAGGTAAAAGAATACAGTCCTCCTTATTGCCGTAAATTACGTATATTTTGAATATGTTTACATAATTCACCGCTACATGGTGGTGGCGCTGTATACTGGTAATTACGAAAAAGTTAAATATCTCCGAAATGGATGGTCCTACGAAAATTTGTTTCAAACAAAACTTGGAAGAAATATTATTCTCTAAAACTTTGGTCCTCACGAAGATTACCAATAATGACGTTTTTAAGGAGATATTTGTGGAAACCGAAAAAACTGATTATTTATAAATAATTCCTAAACAATAACTGCTATGGAAAATTGTTTGAAATAAAAAATGTAGGAAATTATATTTTCTACATTTTCTGTAATGGTCAATGTACACAATAATGGCGTATTATCGGAGAAATAGAGCAAAAACCGAATCGGGTTTCGAATAAACCTCGACTTCCGGTTAACCGGTACTGTCCAAGAACTAATCTGTTCTTTGTACTCACCCTAAAGTGTTATATATGAAATTTGGTATCGATATGGCACGTACTTTTTGAGTTAGAGCGCCCACAATCACATACATCCACACAGACACATAGACATCATTCCGAAAATAGTCTAAACGTGTTCTAGGGACCTCAAAACATGTATTTCCATTGAAATCTCGAAGTCGATTTTTTTCATGAAAACAAAACTTTCTCTATACTACGTATATGGAGAAAGTAAAAATGAAAGAACAGCTACAATAAACATCCATTTCCGTTGGATCAATTTCAGCCAAAACTTTTTCAAATCTTCATTTACTAATAAAAATCTTAAATATAAAGTGTTGTGCTGATCTGATTATTAGTTTTTGAATTAGAGCACACAAAATTTCAATCACATACACACAGACATCAACGAGAAAATAGTCAAAACGTGCTCTAGGGACCTCAAAAGGTGTATTTCCATTGAAATCTCGAATTCGATTATTTTTATGGAAACAATACTTTCCCTATACTACATATGGGAAAGTAAAAACAATAAGTAAAAAAAATTGTTAACTGTTGCTATGGATAACAATATACTGATGCACAATTAACAATTTAGAAAATTAGAAATTTTGATCAGAGCAACGGAAACAACTGTATCACTTAGCAGCATGCTTAAAATAAATTCAGAAGAAAATTCAAAATATCTCAAAAAAATCTGATGTGGCCAACACGACTTTCTCCATATTTGGGGTATAGATATTTAAATTATTATGAGTAGCATTATAAGGCAAAATTATTATTTCGTATCGTAAAAGAAGACACGTCGTTGCCGTAAATTACGTATATTTTGAATGTTTACAGAATTCACCGCTACATGGTGTTGGCGCTGTAGGCTGGTATTAAGAAAAAGCGAAATATATCCGAAATGGATGGTTCTACGAAAATTAGTTTCAAACAAAACTTGGAAGAAATATTATTCTCTACAACTTTGGTCCTTACGAAGATTACCAATAACGATGTTGTTGAGATATTTAACGGAAACCGAAAAACCGGTTATTTATAAATAACTCCTAAACAATAACTCCTATAGAAAATTGTTTCAAATGAAAACTGTAGGAAATTACATTCTCTATAACTTCTGTTTAGAATTGTATATACAATAATGATGTTTTAACAAAGAAATATCGCAAAAACCGAATCGGGTTTCGAATAAACCGCGACTTCCGTTTATCCGTTATAGTCCAAAAACTAATCAGTTCTTTGTGCTCATTTTAAAGTGTTATATATGAAGTTTGGTAACGATATGGCACGTACTTTTTGAGTTAGAGCGCCCACAATAACATACACACACACGCACACACAGACATCATTCCGAAAATAGTCTAAACGTGTTCTAGGGACCTCAAAACATGTATTTCCGTTGAAATCTGGAAGTCGATTTTTTTCATGAATACAATACTTTCCCATTACTACGTATGAGAAAGTAAAAAGAACAAGTTTGTGAAAAAATGTTTCAAAAAAAACTTGTAGAAAATTACATTCTCTACTACTTTAATAATGATAAATATTTACATAAATTAAGTGCTATGAGAGATATTTGGGAAAATCAGAAAAATGAGTAAACTTTCACTTACAGTTTACAAGTTTCAGCCAAAACCTTTTCAGGCCTTGAATTACTAATAATCCTAAGTATAGAGTTTTGTGCTGATCTGATCATTAGAGCTCCCACAAAATTCCTATCACACACATAAACATACAGACATAATCGAGAAAATACTGAAAATGTATTCAGGGACCTCAAAACGTGCAGTTCCATTGAAATCCCAAATTCAATTTTTTCCGCAGATACAATACTTTCTCCTATGCTACATATGGAGGAAGTAAACATAGAGAGATATTTTAAATCTTTAATTAATGTAATAGACAGATATGTCTAGAATTAAATCTCTTGTTATATACAGACAGACTAACAGAAAGATTTATAACCAAGTACAACAGGCACCTTTTAGTTTAAACCATTATTGCACGGTGTTCAATAAATCAGATGAACAAAGGAATTGTTTTCATTATTTTCTCTTTTTGGTATTATGATCTACTATATACCTTTGTCTGTATTTGTCTAAACTGTTGCATATTTCTTTTTTTATATAACCAAAATTAACAAAAGTTGGAGAAACTTAGAAAATGAGACAATTTTATGCAGTACTGGGTTAGAACATGTCTAAAAAAGAATGAAAAAATAGTACTACTTGCTGTTACCTTAGTATTCAATGGAGGGGCATGCTCCATTTACTAGATGTTCTTTCCAGCGAAGTGAGAGTAGAGGAATGACATCATGGATATGTCTCCTCAGTCTGTCTGCATGTTTGATCTTCGAAACTACTGGGCAGATGTTAATGAAATTAGGTTTTTAAGACAAATAAAATAAGAAAATGATATAAATGGTTCACAAAGCCTAATTAAGAATGCCATTTTACTGGTGACAAAAATTGAACTTTCAGTCATATCTGATAAAGTTTTACTTATACCAAAAAAGACTTCAAAAACATTTGTAGAACTAATCAAATAGAATATATTGTGTCCAATATGTAAATTTTTATCAAAAGATTGGCCAGTTTCAAGATAATCAAATGAGAAAGTCATAATTCACTTTGAAATCACCTTTACAGCAACTGAAAAAAACAAGATCTACTATAAAATAAGTTTAATTTCTGTTTGTTCACCTGTAGTATATAGTTGAAAGGAAATGGATTATCCGCAATAAAGCAAATGTTTATTTTCTGTGTGTATACACACAACATTTGTAAGTGAAAAAAATAGATAATTTACAATGCAGCATAATGTTTAACAAATAAATCTTCATTAACATTTCTTTGTCACACAAGTTCCTTTTCCCAAAACTTTTTTTATTTTTGGGAACACTTGAGGCACATGTCAAATAGCCCTCTCTTCAGAGGCCTTGCACTGAGGTAACTATTTTTAAATCACATTTGAGGGGTTAACTATAGTATCCCACACAAAAAAGGCTCAGATAGTTCAAAGAAATATCAACAATAAAATGTGAACAAATCATTCCAAAAGGACAGATGCTGCATCTAGCAGTAATGGAAGGTGATAAGTCAGATCGTCCACTGCATAATGTCCAATGTACACTCATTTCCAAAAGTCAAGCGACACGGCTCGGTCACGCCACACATAGTCCGGAGCTGAAAGTTCCGAGTATGTTGGTACCCATTGCTTCAGGGGTAGCAGGAGAGGGGAATGATAGTGAGGGGAGGAAAGAGCGAGGAGGTGAGTTTCGAAGCCTGGGTTGGCGTGCTGGAAGAAATGAACGGAATCAGAGCCTATGAGACAAAACCCATTCAACAGTGCGAGGGCATCCAATCCAACTCGGAAAAAAGGACTGTCTCAGTGGTTGCCTTCGCATGCCAAGGGTAACAAGAAAACCTCCGAGAGAAGGAGGCGTGTAAACGGTTCGAAGTCCACAGTGATGTCTTACAATGGGATAGGGAAACATAAATGAATATGCCGCGGCTAGAAAGCACTTTCGGAAAAGATGCAATATTTTCATCTTTGTGAGCGTTATTAATGCGAAATGCTAGGCTGCACTTCACTTCGGAAATCGTAAAAAATCATCAATGGGTCATGGGCAAAAATTATATAATACTCCATAAATTAGGATAAAAAAATGAGAGCTGTTGATTTAGTGGAGATCCTGAATGAGCATCTTCTGCCTATGTCAGACAGGTAGTGCCAGATGGCGAAGACGTGGTAGTAATACAAGATAATTAATTCATCCTTAGATACGACCGGTGTAACTCGACAATTTTTTTTGACCAGAACTGGATTATCAATGTTCTGCCCTGGCCAGCTCGCTTGCCGGATATGAATCCCACTGAGAACTTATGGGGTATAATGGTGAATGAGTGGACGGAAGGAAAGTTCAAGACGGCAGCCGATCTTGAAGAGAATGTTATGGAACTCTGGGGCTCAATCGGACGACGGCCACAAATATGTGAAAATTTAGTACGGTTCATTAACCGTCGAATGCAAGGAGTGATCGACTCAGGCTGAGACTTCACTAAATACTAAAATAAAACACTACATAATCTTTCATTGTTTTCATTGCCTATTAAATGCTGCTAGAATAAAATTTTTTTTCGAAAATTTAAATAAAGTCAATATAAAATGTATTCACTATCTGTGAGAAAAGTGCTACATGTGATAAATTGCCATTTATTAGAGTTTTGGTAAAACTGATTAGATAAAAGATGTAAATACTTCCTAATGTTCTCCCGAAAAAGCAATTTTCGTGCTGACAATTTCTTGACGCTTGAGTGATACAGTACGGTGGAATAAAAATTTTATTCCGACGAGCGAGCTGGCCAGGGCAGGACATTGATATTCCAGTTCTGGTCAAAAAAATTGTCGAGTTACACCGGCCGTAACTAACGACGAATTATCTTGTATTACTACCACGTCTTCGCCGTCTGGCACTATCTGTCTGACATAGGCAGAAGATGCTCATTCAGTATCTCCACTAAATCAACAGCTCTCATTTTTGTCATCCTAATTTATGGAGTATTATATAATTTTTGCCCTTGACCCATTGATGATTTTTTACGCTTTCCGAAGTGAAGTGCAGCCTAGCATTTCGCATTAATAACGCTCACAAAGATGAAAATATTGCATCTTTTCCGAAAGTGCTTTCTAGACGCGGAATATTCTTCATGTTCCCCTCTCTTCGAACCGTTTACACGCCTCCTTCTCTCGGAGGTTTTCTTGTTACCCTTGGCATGCGAAGGCAACCTCTCAGAGTCCTTTTTTCCGAGTTGGATTGGATCCTCTCGCACTGTTGAATGGCGTTTGTCTCACCAGCTCTGATTCCGTTCGTTTCTCCCTGCAAGCCTATGCAGGCTTCGAAACCCACCTCCTCAGTCTTCCACCCCTCCCTATCATTCCCCTCTCCTGGTTCCCCTCAAGCAATGGATACCAACATACTCGGAACTTTCAGCTCCGGCCTATGTGTGGCGTGACCGAGCCGTGTCGCTTGACTTTTGGAAATGACTGTACAATAATGTCCACTACAAAAATGTCCACTACAAAATTGTCCACTCCATAATGCCCAATATACAACAATGTCCACTACTGAAATGTCCATTATACTATAATGTCCACTACAAAATAGTCCTATTCATAATGTCTGCTACGAAAACGTCCCTTACATTTAAATATCAACTTAATAAAACAATTTAAATATGTATTAGGTATTCATTATGAAATCAATTGTTGAATAGCCCCTTTTATATCATGCAACAATACCACATAGTTGCTAAGGAACGGTTATACATTTTCCCTTTATATTTAAATTTCGTAGTGATAGTTACCCATGGCCCAAATTATTAAATCTCAAAAAGGAAGGGAAATACTGGTGCATAATGCATTTATGTACCACCTTCATTCCAAAAGCAAGAACGGAGATCGAATCTACAGGAGATGTGTTGAAAGAAAGCTTGTTCAGCTCAATGCACAACAACCAGCAATATGGAAGTAGTTCACATAATCAGTGATGGCACAGTAAAGCATGCCCATTAAGCTAATCCAGCAGATGTTGAGGTAAAACGAGTGTTGACTGCCTTCTGCCTTCTGAACCCCCGTTAAAAAACCTGAGAGCCATAGTGGGAGAAGTAAGTGAAGAAGAGGTATTGGCTAGAGTACCAGATAGGAACAACTTGAGGAGGACAATTAAACAGGGAGCAGAATAGAAACAGACCAGAGAATGTCCATCTGTTGAAACACCGTGAGGTTATACCACCATATAATTTAACCCGTCGAAATGAGCCATTTTTAATATTTGATTCCAGCATGAATGATCAAGAAAGGTTGCTTATCTTTGCAACAACAAGAAACATACAGTACCGATGTGCAAGCGAAATTATTTTTTGCGATGGGACATTTAAAACTGTTCCTCGACAGTTTCTTCGACTGTTCACAATACATGGGAAAATACAGACGTACGTGTTAGCCTTAGTCGTTTGCTTAGCGGTCCGGAAAAAAGAAGATATGTATAATAGAATATATCAATTTTTATCCGAGTATGTCATCGAGCATGGGTTTCAATCGAGACCAAGAACTGTAATGATGGATTTCGAATGTGCTAACATGAACGCAGCCAGGAATGCTTTTCCTGATGCTGTTATAAAAGGCTGTGTATTTCATTTCTGCTAATCAGTGTATTGCAAGGTAATAAGTCTGGGACTTAGTGAGAGATATAAAGATCTACAGAACCCACAAATCCGGCATGAGATACAGGAGTTTATGGCCTTGCCATTCATACCTTTGGCAGATGTTCAAGAAACGTTTGATTTATTATATGACACCATCACAGAAGAACTTCTTGAGTTCGCAAATTACATTGAAGCTGTATACGTAAGAGGGCGCCGTGCTCGTGGGCAAAGAAGAGCTGTACCTGCACGCTTCCCTCCGTCGGTCTGGAATGCTTATGAATTGGTTTTAGATCAAGAACATCAGACAAATAACATCGTTGAACGCTTCCATTCCAAATTTCAAAAACTTGTTACAGCCCCCCACGTGATTGTTTGGAGATTTTTAGAGCACATACAAGACGAACAACACGACACAGAAAACTGTATTACTCAAATAAGATCAGGACATAGTAAAGTCAAACAACCCGTCAATAAGAATTACCTTACTAATCAAACTAGAGTAAAAAACCTTGTCCATCAATATGAGCAGTTCAAAATTAATAATGACATCAGAACATATCTAAGATCCATATCTTACCACCTTAAACTACATCACCCTGCTCTCCAAGAAGGTGAAGAAGACAACTGATGTAAATACTAACGTTAAATAAATAGTTATTCATCTCTCAGCCTATTCTTTTATTTTTCATTCTTCCACATTAGTCTGGACATTTATTCTTTGTGTATTTATATTTATTGTACATTTTGTAAGTGGACGTTTTAATAATTTGGACAATTTTGTGCGCTGGACATTTCAGTAGTGGACATTATTGTATATTGGACATTATGCAGTGGACGATTTGACCTGTAACCGTAATGGAGGTATGGCCATATTGGTCATCAACAACAAACGCTAATAAGATGGAATAAAAAATGTTATATACTATAATAGGAACTTGGAATATAAGGACATAGCATATAAAATGAAAATTAGAAAATAAAAACTGAGAAATGAGACATGTGAAGAGAAGAAAGATTTTTGTAATGAGGAAATTAGAGTCAATATAGCAGGATAAATAATAATTAAAGAGGATCATAGTATTGTTTCAGGCAATGAGTTATAAAATTCAGTACCTATATAAATGATAAATTAAGATTAGGGGAAATTAAGAAAGTCCAATAGAGGCAATAAATACAATTATATTACACATAAAATGACTATAGCTTTGACACGTTAAGTGCTGAAGATAATTTTTCAACCTTCGCCGATACCTGAACTTTTTTTTCTTATTTTGGAAGGAAACTGCCCAAAAGTGTTATGTATGAATCCGTTTTTACTGTCTTTCTTAAATGTTTATAATATTAACTTTTATTGAGGACCGCTTGAGCATCCCTCAGGTATTGTTTAGTAGTAGTAGTAATTAGTTTTTTTTTTAGGTGCATCGACAGCTAAGATCATTTTGCACAGTCAAATTCTGTTAGAGAAAATCAACATACATCACAACATCCATGCCCGAAGCGGGATTCGAACCCGCGACCTTTGGGTTAGGTATTGGTCAGTCTCCAACCTGCATTACATATTACTTAAATGCAAATATTTTACCTATCTTTTCTAAACTTAACGGTTTCACACATATATTTACAAAAAGTAATTAATTTTGAAATATATCACCAGCTATAAAAAAGATTACTTACAGCTTCGAAAACGGGAGCTTCGTTGCTTCAGAGCAGCAGATTTCTGTTTAGAATGCCCGCTCATTCTAAAGTAAATTGTTTTAAAATGTCATTTTTTATCAAGAATATAGTTAAAATATATACAATATAAAGTGAACGATACGAATATTCAATTTTACCTTGTTCAAAGAAGATGGATTCAAATATTTGAAAAAAACTAACCGAAAGCAAGATAATAGACCGAATTGAAAACTAAAGCACACTGCTGTGAAGGTCGGAGTCTAACTGATGCCTAGCGACGCTTGGGCAGGTTAAAACCTGTGCCTATGCCCCCTACCACAACAAGGAAGCAGAGGGGAACACTGGCTGCTCAAGTGGTCCTTATGTATTGCATCGGGATCAAATGGGCCGCTCGAGCGGCCGCCAGCACTCAACGTGTTAAGAAAACAGAAAATTAATAAAATCAATTATAAAAGAGTATAAGACCTTGATAATTATGAAGGATTAGAATATTATAATAGTTCGAGATATACTGGGAGTAAATTCAGGAAATTTGGCCTTGGAAAGAGAAATGTAAGAGAGGAAATGGTACATTTTTGTAAAGCAATAAGCTGAGTATAACAAGTGTGTGGTTTAAGCACCATAAACAGTTGTACCACAAATAAATGACAAGTATTATGTGAATTGGCAAAGCCATTTAGGTGATAAAATATTTTACTGGACAGCTATTGTCAAGTGACTAAGAATATTCCACTCAGAATCTGTACCTCAGTGAAGCAGCTTCAAAAGGTATATGTACCTGGTTGGTCAGCCTAATAAAGTGATGATGTCACATTAAAATACTTTTGAGAAAGGCAATGGGAGAACTAATATCCAAAGCAACATGGCACAGTTATGTAAAATGTTGATGCACATTGTGTATGAATCCATGCAATGCTGGTGTCATGTGCAGCAGTGATGGAAGTAAGCCCAGCTGTCATCCCACAAAATTCTTACACAGCTCATGTCGATGGAACAATGAAGGAAATAAGGACAGGAGCATAGAATGTGAGGACGATGCTTAGGAAAGCAAGTTAGAAAATGTAAAGCTAAAAATAAGAAGAGGTAAATTAAATGTTTTAGGTTTGTGCTAAGTCATGTGAAAAGAAGATAGTTTTTGAAGTGATGATTTCAGGGTAATATACAGTTGAAGAAAGGAGAACCAGAGGGGAGTAGCATTAATATTAGATAAGAAAGCAGGGAAATGAGTCATTAACACAGCATCTAAGAGACCATTTAAAGTTAGTGGAGGTAAAGGCAGAACAAGTCAATTTACGATTAGTGATTATACAAGTATATATACCCAAGAGTTATCAAAGTGAGGAGGAATTGGATAAGTTGTATGATTAACTCGAGGAAGTTATGAGAGAAGTAAAGATTAAAAAATAACTTGGTAGTCATGAGGAATTGGAATGCTGTATTGGAGTAAGGTATGGATGGTAGTAAGGTTGGGGATTTTGGCCTAGGACAGGGATGGCAAATACGTGGCATGTGTGTCAGAAATGGCACAAGTGCGATTTTACTTGGCAAGCGTAAGCTTGTATTTTCTGTATAAAATATAAAATTTCTTAGAGAAAGAGTAAACTAGTGGCATGTAGAAAACATTCTGATGGTCCACGCTACTTTCATGGCACTTGACTCAAAAATCATTTGACATCCCTGGCCTAGGAAATAAAATGAATGAGAACAGAAAATGGTAGATTTCTGTAAAAGAAACAACTTGATTGTTACAATATGTGGTTTAAGCATCATAGCAGGCCAAGATACAAATGGAAAATGCCAGGAGACATACAGAGGTATCACAGTGATGATATCATGGTCAGACAAATATATAGAAATATTGTATTTAAATCACATATTTTTCCAGGGGCAGATGAAGACTGATTACAATTTGGTAGTCATGAGGCCTCATTTGAAATTTTTTTTAAATAATAAAAGAGAACAGGATAAATCAATGGGATTTATAAGTGCTGAGGAGAAGAAAGAGAAAAGATTATCAAGAGGCTTTTATGCAAGCCTTAGAAAATGCAGGTAGACAAGCAACAGTCGAGGTACTGGGGAATCATGAAAGCGTACATCATAGAAAGCACAAACAAAGCTATAGGGAAAATAATGTCCAAGAAAATAAGGAAGCCCTGGATAACAGAGAAGATGATTAAAAAGATGGAAGAAAGGAGGAGGTAGTAGCAGGTTAATATAAAATATGGAAGGAAGATATATAGAGAGTTAAACAATAAGATTAGGAGAGAAACTGCAAGAGAGCTGTGGCAGAAAGGAAGAATGGATTTATTGCACCAAAAGGTGGAGGAGTTAACGGGAAACAAGAAAGGAAATATGCTGGTCACAACTAAAGATAAATTACAGCAAATTGTTATTTGAGCAAGAGGATGTGAGGAAAGAGTGTACAGAGGAGTTATAAGCTAAACATTTGGTGCCAGAATCTGCTGAGATAGAGAGAGAGGAAGACTGACAATGTCGGGCCAGGATTATTGGACATCAAGACTGAAAAGGCTCTCAGAGTTATGAAGTCAAAGAAAGCAGGAGTTAATGACCTTCCTGCAGAAATGTTAAAAGAATTAAGAAGAGAAGGAATAGACACTTTTTATAAATAGTGCTGAAGAGGGGGATTGGCCAAAGGAATTCACTAGATCAGTTTTGATACACTTGAAGAAAAAGAATAAATCAAATGAATGTTAGGATTATAGAACAATGAGTTTAATTTCACATGCAGGAAAAACTATTCAGAGAATTTTCAATGAGAGGCTAAAGCAAAAGCTAATAACTATATAGGTGTAGAACAGTTTTGGTTTCAGAAAGGTCATGGCACCAGGGATACAATAGGGATGATGAGGACATGATAGAAAGAAACATTGGCCACATTGAATACATTTGGCAAAGCTGGTATTTTTTTAGTCTTTACAATGGACAATTATATTTGGAATGATTAAGATTGTGAAAAAAAATTCTTTATCAATTCAAAAAATAACAGGTCCTAAGGAAGATTCAACTATCACAAATAACACTGTATATAAATTTCTGTAAATTAAATAATAACACTGAATATGAAATATGCCCCTAATATCAATTTCAATTCCTTTAAAGAAGAACAAAGCAAATGAATTTAAAAAAGCAATAATTTTAGTTGCACATTCAGCTAAAGTTATTCTCAGGATTTCAAATGGAAGGCTAGAAGCAGAAGTGATAGTTATAGATCAGTTTGGATTTTGAATAGGACATGGCACTAGAGGTGTCATGGAGTTGAGGGGGACTTTGGTTGAAAGAAACAGTAAATACAATCAGGATGTTTTTTTTCACTTTGTAGATTTCCAAAATGCTTTTGTCAGAGTTTTATGGCCTAAGCTAATGTAGGTGTTGAGGAAAATATGGGTGGATTGGAGAGATAGACATTTAATCAGAATTCTGCATATGAAGCAGATTTTACAGGTAAGGATAGCAGAGGAAGAATAAGATTGGGCAATGCTAGGAAGAGGCGTGAGACAGGGCTGCCCACTCTCACCAGCAATGTTTAGTATTTATGCCGAATAAATGATAAGGGTGGCATGGGAAGATGTAGAAACATGGATAAAATTGGGAGGGAGCCTGGTTAAAATGGTTAGATATGCAGATGAAAAAGCATTGGTGGGTAATTCTGAAAGGGGTCTTCAGATGTCAGTTAGTTAACTACATGAAAAGGCAAAGGCTTTCAGGTTGAAAATTAACAAAAGGAAAGTAAAAGTCATGAAATTTTCCAAGAGTGGGGATACCCAGGTCATTGTTGTAGTAGATGGGGAAAGGTTGAAACAGGTGGAATTTTTTACTTACTTAGGTAGTATTCTGTCACAATACAGAAGTACAGAGATCAGGACAAGGAGATGATGATAGTCATTGAATGGCAGTCTGAATAAACATGAAAAAGGGGTGATTTAAAACCGTCTTTATGGAGTGTACTATTATATGGGTGCAGGACATGGATAATGAAAAAAAATATGTAAGCAGATTAGAGGTATTTTAATTCTGGGTGTGGCATAGATTAGAGAAAATTAGTTGGACAGAAGGGAAAATGAACGAGGAAGTTTTGAATGCATTAAGTGAAGAGAGAAACTTAATTAGAGTAATAAGGGATAGACAGAAGAAATGGGAGGGCAAAATTTGAAAGGTAACAGTTTACTGAAAGAAACCATAGAAGGAAAACTGTTAGGAAAGAGATAATGATGTAGGAAGAGTAAAGGTATATTGGTGGCATTATAAAAAGGAATGGAGCATGAGAACTTTAAGAGAAGGACTTTAGATAGCCAATATTGTGTAATGTGTGCTTAAATCTTACCGAAAGGTAGAATTACTATGTAGGTATTATGAGTTGACAGAGAAGCAGAGAATTTTCTAATATTTAGGATCAGTAAAGGGGAATGGGATCACTTAAATGCAGCCAAGAGAAGGTTAACCAGAAAGAGGCATATGATCTTAATTTCCTTATGGCAGTACAGAACAAAACAAAAGGAAAATACCTTTACAGAAGAAAGACCCCCTCATGGGCAATCCAAGCCTACATGCAAGCAACAAAGAAACTAACATTTCAAAATTTTTAACCTGTAATCCTACAGCAGAAAGACCCTAAAACAGTGATTTACAAAAATGTCCAGATCTATGTACAAATAGATAGCAAAAAAATTACAGAAACCTCTGCAGGCTAGCTGCCAGCTTGCAGACAGGTTTATATGCTGTGAATGTAATATGCACATATACAGAAACTAACCATGAATAATCAAAATGAGGAATGTCAAATAGCAGTGGCGGATCCAGAAAAGTTTGACAGGGAGGGCACATAATAATAAATCTATAAACAAACAAACATTATTATGTGTTCTTGTAAGTTTCTACAAGTGATGCATGAATCGGGTTGCCACCTTTTCCTCAGAGACAACCCGAAGATTTCCAATTTTGTCCCAAATATTTCCAAGTTTGATCCGAAGATTTCAAAGTTTGAACCTGACATCACCTCTTCAACATAAAAAAATATGCTTTAGATATTATTATGACATTGATGAATTTTGGCGAAACGATAAAATATATAGCATGACTTCGTAGATGTATGAAATACTCATAATAAATTAGACACTTAGTACTTTTGCACAAACATAAAGTAAATATACGGTGAAATCTCTTTACAATGTACTTCACAATTACGTATGTTTCAACTTAACGTACTTTTTTTAAATCCCCATCAATTTTCCTGTAGAAATACTGTATGAATATTTTAAAATAACGTACTTCAACTTAACGTACTTTTCAATACTACGTATTACATTCAGAGGCCCCGAAAAAAGATTTTTGTGGTTTTAACGTATGGTTTCATCCGTAAATGACTTAACTATAACCATTTCTTGCACATTCAAGTCATTCACGCTAACTTTGAAGGCATCTTTAGTCTTTAGCACGAAAATATCTACAAAATATCTACAAAATCGCAAAAGGAGAGATTTTCCGAACTGAAAAAATTTAGAATCGATCATCAGTTATCCATATCATATTTTCACAATAGCATTGGGATAAAATCTTAAGTTCTAGGAATTATCTCTCTTGTTAGACTCTCATTCTCACTGGTTTCAGTTTGAACCGGACTTGCGAGAATGCCCAACCCCTACTGAGATACTTCCAGAGAAAATACTGTACTCCTTATGGGTATATTCAGTATACCGTACTTTCAGTATAAAGTATAAAATTCATGCTCCCTAGAGATATGTTGTATTGAGATCTTACTGTACTTAGTTGTCTTTTTTTTTAATCACATGTTGGTAGAATTCCAACTTCTAGAGCAGCTGCCCTTCCCCACTCACCGTTGTAAAATCACCGAGCACATTTAATGAAGACTCTGCTGTACAGCCGAAGTAGGTTTAAAAAGTAACTGCAAGTATAGTGCCAAATTTTATATGTGTAACTTTCTAATTTTGATTTGATTTATGTGGGAAAAGTTAAGTATTTATGTATAATTAAAAAAACTATCTTAATACTTTTTGACGAATGAGTGTATAGAAAGGATCATCCCAAGTGTAGGACTACTCCCAAACATCCGCCGCCTGAGACGAGGTGTGATAAGACAAGACTTTAATTTGTAACAAAGCTGTTTACTCACTCTGCTTTCTGTGAGAACGCTGGGAAAAATGTTACTATGCAACACAACGTCAATTCAGCTTAAATACATTGCTACTTTGAAAACAATTATGAATTTTTTTGGTTAAGTATACACTTCAGGTATTCAAGGAATTAGCCGAAGATGTTGCACCTTTTCTTAGGATAATATTCGACAAATCCATTTCACACAGAGAGGTCTTGAAGGACCGGAAGTTAGCGCACTAGACTCCAATTCATAACGGTGGCGACAAAGGGAATCCAGAACACTTCAGGCCAATTTCCCTAACCTCAATATCATGCAAGATACTTGAGCACATACTCGTTAGCAACATAATGCATTTTCTTGATAGGAAGTCATTGTTAGACAATTGTCAAGATGGCTTCAGGAAGGGTAGGTCCTGCAACACCCAGCTCCATCTATCTGTAAATTATATACTGAGAAGTGGAGAGCAAAATAGGCAGGTCGATGCCATCTTCCTAGATTTTAAGAAAGCTTTCGATAAGGCACCTCACAGAAAGTTAATAATGAAATTAGAAACCTTAGGCATTAATTCCAAAATTATTAGCTGGATCTATGAATTTGTAAATCATAGGAAACAAAAAGTTGTTATAGATGGGAAGTCCTCGAGCTTAGTGGAGGTGGTCTCTGGAGTCCATCAGGGTAGTATGCTTGGCCCGTTGTTATTTTTAATTTATATAAATGATACCAGCTCTGTAGTTAGAAGTAAAATTAGGATTTTCATGGACAACACTGTCATTTATAGGGAGATAAGCAATACGGAAGACCATCAGTATCTTCAAAATGATTTACAAGCTATTTCAGCATGGTGTAAGGAATGGCAACTGGAAATCAACCAAAAGAAAAGCTGCATCATCAATTTTTGGAGAACCAATAATAACTCAATGAATATTAATTATTCATTCGATGGAGTGAGGATTCCTATTTCAGATTCGGTTAAATATTTAGGAGTTACGATCCATCGGGATCTCTCATGGGACTTCCACATTTATGGAATGATAGGTGCCGCTAATGAAAAGCTAACCTTTATAGGGAGAATAGTTCAAAATAGCTCGGAAAAAGTGAAGGAATTATGTTATCTATCCTTGGTTCAACTCCAGGTCGAATATGCGTCAGCTGTGTGGGATCCTTACAAAAAGGGACCCACTAAAGAGATAGAAAAGGTACAGCAAAGGGCAGCTAGATTCGTAAAGAGAAATTACGATTGTAAACAAAGCGTAACTTCATTAATAGAAAATCTTAAATGGGCCTTGTTAAGGAACATAGACTGCAAACTAGATTTATTTTGCTAGAAAAATATATGTCTGAGAGATTAGTGGATAAGATAGTCGATCTTAGCAGAAGTCCGACATATATTGGAAGGCAGGACAGCAAAGATAAGATCTGCAAGAGAGATTGTAGGATGGAGCGATACAGAGGATCATTTTCCCCTAGGATGATAAGGGATCATAATAGTAAGAGGTAAGGAGGGTAAGCTAGGGAACCTTGGTGCATTGCACCCCCTGCCATCGACCAATAAGGTGACTTTCTGGTATTATGTAGATGTAGATGTAGTCAAATTTTGGTCATTTCAAGAGATGCCTGAGACGTAGGAATAAAAGGTGGAAGACATTAAAACAAAGTTGTGCCCAATTCATTTCAACACGAAGAATTATGGAGTCCAACCCAGAGCATGAAGATTCAACAGATAACCCAAAGGCTTCAGATGAAACCCGAAGAGGTGGCAACTCTATGCAGGAAAGATGGGAACATCATATCCACATACCATAGATAACCATTGGTAACAGTTAGCTGCACAACCTTGAAGAAAACGATTGTATAAATTTTATGGGAGTCCATTGAATGTTATCATTAAGAGGTCATCTAAACTAGAATTCTGTAACGAAGACCTATTCTTAGATTTAATTATATTCATAGCACCGAAACCTCTCTCACACGATTCTGCTGAAGTTGGAAGAACTGCTATTATAGATTATCAACTTACTGAACAACCTTTCTCCATGTGAAACTATTGATTTAGGAATATCATCTAGTTTTAATTTCTTACATAATACTTTAACTTCATACCATTAACTAAGAATATTTTCAATAACTTTCTCAAATTTCAATATTACCTGCGGTATTTCAGATACCTAAGTGAACTCCTAGAAAATTTCCATTCATTGACGTGTTCTCAGGAAATGTTTTCTCCGTCAGTCCTTTGGTATGTTCTAATTAGTTCACAGTATTAATTTCACTTGCAAATAAGATACTGGATCTGATAAGATACTAATAAAATAAATAGGTACTTTAAGACTCCCGATGATGCGAGGTGAACAACATGCTTTTTTAACGGCGGAGAGCTAACTACTTCGCAAACATTCCAACAACAACTATGACATGCTCATACTAGAGATGGCTCAGGAGTGAATTTATTCTAACATTAATTTTGATTTTTAAGACCCTATTCTAAGCTGAGTGGCAATTTTTAAGGAGATAAAAAAGGGTCGGCTTACAATCGAATAAATACGCTAAATAAAAATTTGATTCACAATGTGTACTACCTATTCTTATTTCCTTAGTCTTCTTATTTGTCCTTTTGTTGTCATTGGCTATGCAACGATTTTGTGGAATGATGACAGAGAGCCTGACTTCATTCACTGGCAGATACAATACCAGTCTTTACGAGCATGGCTATGTACTCATTGTGAAGGAAGTAAGGCTCTCTCAGACATCATTCCACAAAACTCTTACATAGCTCATTGCAATGAAACAACAAAAAAAATACTAAGGAAATAAGAATAGTAGCTTTAAATGCCAGAATGGTGCTTAGGAAATGGAAATTAGTACATATAAAACTAGAGAAGAAAAGAGGTAAGATAAATATAGTGGGTTGTGTACAGTTAGGTGAAAAGAAGAAGGAAATATTTGGGATGATGATTTCAGAGTAAAATATTGTGGGATAAATGAAAGCCTGAGAAAAGTAGCATTACTTTTAGATAAGAAAGTAGAAAAAAAAGTTGTAAAGACAATAGGTCAATGACCAGATGATGTCAATGGAAGTTACGGCAGAGCCAGTGAACTTTATATTCCCGCAAGCAATCACAGTGAAAAAGAAGTGAATGAATTCTATGTTCAACTTGAGGAGGTTAAAGCCAAAAAAATGGTAGTCATTAGGGACTGGAATGCTATATGGAGTTAAGGCAAGGGCAAGGACAATGCAAGGTCCGGAATTTTGACCTAGGAAGGAGAAATAAAAGAGAAAACGACATATTTTTGTTAAAGAAACAAGTTGATGGTAATAAATAAATGGTTTAAGTATTACAACAGGTGAGAATACATTTGGAAAATACCAAAAGACATACAGTGGCATCAGACTGGTCATATCATGGCCAAACAAAGATATAGGAACAGTGTTTTCAATTCACATAGTTTACCATGGGCAGATATAGACTCACAATTTAGTAGTCATGAGGCCTTGTTTAAAATTTAAAAAGTAATTAAAATAGAAATATAGTATCTAACTGGAATTTATAAGTTCTCAAGGAAAGAAAGAGGGAAGATTATATGCTATTAGACAAATGACTGAAGGATAATGAAAGCATTGTATCATAGAAAGTATAAAGTAATAGGGAAAATAACCTCAAAGAAAATAAGAAAGCTCTGGGTTCAGTAGCAGAACTACAAACCTTCTGCCCCCTTGCAAAATAAATTATGGGCCCTTTTACAATTCATTGTCTAATACAATATATTATATATACCGTAATTTTCCGATTATAATACGCATTTTTTTCTCAAAATAGTTGACAAAAAGTTAGGGTGCATATTATATATGGCTATAAATGCATACAACTTTTTTCAGTACGGAAATAATTTATATTTTCGAACATGTTTTTACCAATAAATCGTACATTTCAATGCATTTCGATAATGAACATGTTTTTACAAATAAATCATACATTTAAATGCATTTCGATAACATTCCCTTAAATTATACTTTTCAAATCAAAAATAAGAATATTTATTTATTTACTTTAGCTGTCAGAATTACTAAAGCCTAGGAATTCATTACCACTCCCCTCACTGTCCTCAAACAGTTCTCTCTCATTGTCTACATGAATTGCGTCGCCGAGATCGGCTTGTATGAACTGAACTTGATGTACACGTAAACGATGTCACTGGGCGGCAAAGGATGAATTGTTATTCCAACCGATCAGGTTAATACAAATGGCAACATTGAGAATGAGGTTCTTATACGTTGTATCGATCTTTAATGGGAGTCAGAACATAATGTGATATTTTTGTAAACTTTCTCACAAATATCTAGTTTGGCAGCAAAGTGCGAACTCCTATTCCAACTGACCAGATTAATAAAAAGGCGACATTGAGACAAAATGTTTTTTATACAGCATAGCGATCTTTAATGGGAGAGTCGGAACGTAACGTGATATTCTTGTAAACTCTCTCACACGTATCTCATTTCGCGGCATGGCAGGAACTATCCCGATACTACACATAGTGAAGTAAAATTACATTGATCTTTTATAAAAAATAAGTGCGTATTATACATAGTGATAAGAGAATTTTCACATTTCACTCGTAAAAACATGGGTGCATATTACCGTATTCACCTGAATCTAAGACAACCTTTTTTTCCAAATTGTCAACTAAATATCAAGAGTCGTCTTACATTCGAATACGAAGTATATTTACGCATTTAATCGATGTTTTTTACAACAAATGGTATGTAAGAGTAAACACTTCACAACAGCAAATTCAAGTACTTATGTAAACAAGTGAAATAAACAAATAGTAATAACAATAAGTAAAACATAATGGGAATAATAATTATTTAGACTAATAATCATCGTCGGCGATCATAACACAGACGACGTACTTTTATCTTGCACGTAATGGCAACCACAAGGTAAAAAAAAATGAGAGCGGAAATCATTGGGATTCGCCTTTCAAACGACTCTCTAAGTGTGACAGTAATTTTGAGTTGTGCATTCTAGTTTTAAAAGCACAACCCTTAAGTTAAAATGACAGATCATGTTGAAGTACGTGGCATGAATGCAAAGGGAAAGTTAACAAAAGGAATTAGACGGAGCTATAATGCAAATTTTAAGCTGATCGTGATAAATTACACCGAAAAAACTAATAACTGTGATGCGAGTAGAACATTCGGTGTATCTGAGGCAAATGTGCGTCGATGGAAACTCTCAAAACAGGAATTAGAAAAAGCCAAAGCCACAAGGAAGTCGTTCAGTGGTCTAAAATTAGGCCGATTTCATGGCATAGAAGAAGAAGTAATAAAGTTTGTGCGCACCATGAGGCAGAACGGTATGCCTGTTTCGACTGAAAGTATTATACTTAAAGCTCATAAAATTGCTAGAGGACTTAATATATCTTTGCAAGAATTCAAGGCCAGCAGAAGCTGGTGCATGAGAATGATGCAACGAAATAATTTTTCTTTACAGCGACGAAATAATTTTTCTTTACGGCAACAAACTTCACTGTGTCAGAAATTGCCAGAAGACTATGTTGAAAAACTTCTCGCTTACCAGAAATATGTAATTGGACTTAAAAAAAAACAATAATTACCTTTTGAGCCAAATAGGAAATGCCGATGAAACTCTGGTTTTCTTCGACATGCCATCTAATTATACTGTGAACGAAAAAGGTGCGAAGTCCGTCCTAATTAAAACTACAGGCAATGAAAAAATGCGAGTCACGGTAATGTTGATGCTTTTAGCAGATGGGACTAAATTACCACCATATGTTATTCTAAAGCGGAAAACAATGCCTAAGGAACATTTGCCAAGTGGAATAATAGGTGTCAAGAAAAGGGGTGGATGACTAAAGAACTAATAAGAGATTGGTTACATGTGGTGTGGAATAGACGGCCAGGAGCTTTACTGAAACAAAGAGCAATGCTTTCACTGGATGCATTCAAGGGACACCTATCTCCTGAAATTAAAAACATAATGAGTGCGATGAATATTGATCTTATTGTAATACCTGTAGGAATGACATCGCAACTTCAAATTTTAGATGTTGCTGTCAATAAATGTTTTAAAAATAATTTAAAGGTTTTGTATTCTGAGTGGTTACAAAGTGGAACTCATACTTTAACACCAAAAGGAAATCTTAAGAAGTCTGAAGTTGCAATGCTCTGCCAATGGATCAAGGCATCGTTGCAACAAATAAATGCAAAAGTATTAGTGAAAGGATTTAAGAAATGCTGCTTATCTGATGCTATGGACGGGAGAGAGGATGAAGTTTTGTGGGAGACTGATGATGAAGTTGAGAGTGATAAAGATAGTGAGCGTGAGGAAAATAGTGAAGGTTGCATAGGCAGTGATGATGACTAATACAATAAAATGATTTTATGCAGTACTTGGATTGAAATGTTTTTTTGTTGTCCTGAAATGAGTATATTCTGTCAATGTATTTACTTTATTTTTAATGTTATCTTAAAATTAATGCTACAATTTAATTTGTTTGAAAACCTGAATGGTTCTATTTGTGATGTGATCATATGATTTTAAAATGTTAAAAGACAATGACATTCAAGAAAAGTATAGGAGAAAATAAATATTTGACAAGATTTATAATTTTTGTAGTAATGAAGGTCAATTGGAGCTTTCTTCTGTTTTGGAATCATCCAAATGGGGGGTCGTCTTAGATTCAGGGTCATCTTGGATTCGGGTGAATGCGATATTATAATCGGAAAATTACGGTAAATGGTCCTGCAGGGCCTCTCTCAATCCATCAGCCCCCTCTGGTTGCAGACTTTGCTGTATTATAATTCTACCAGTGTCTAGGTGACAGATGAAATCATTAAAAAGATGGAAGGGGGAGGTATGTAAGTTAATATTAAATATGGAAGGAGAATGCAAAGAAAATTAAACAATAACATTAGGAAGGAAACCACAAAATAAAGAGAGTTGTGGTGAGGAGGGCAAAGTGAAGACATGGTTGAGCTCCAAAGAAAAGACAAAGAATATTGAAGGAGTTATCAGAAAAAAATAAGAGAAATATGCTGGCTACAATTATAGACAAAAATCAAAAACTATTACACAGGCCTGCGAAGATTTTGCTGTTTTGGTAAACATATGTGATTTATATAAATATTGATGCGCTGAATTCGAAAATGGCATTCGTTTTGGCTTATCACGTACAGATTTTACACAATTCTATATTATATGGCTATTATCGAATCCTATATATGTACAATATTATACAATTTCGTTAATGCATTGAACATTGAATAGAATGTGATAAAAAATTCAACACTACTGTCGTCCTAAAGTGGGATAGACTTAATGCTTCTGTTGCCTACGAATTATAACCTATCATCAGCTACAAGACCTATGCCGCATGGACCAGATGTCCCGATTCTTACACCGCCGGCTGAGTTGGAGGATTTCGAATCCTCATCCAGCTTGGAGTTTACAGCAGAGGAATATGTGTATTTCTCATCTGACAATGAAGACATAACTCCACAGCTATTTACGCAAAGTGAGTTGAACGATTTAGTCCGGGACTTAGGTCTTACTAAGGAAAAGAGTGAATTATTGGGATCAAAATTAAAAGAAAAGAATCTATTATCCCCAAGAACAACCTTTTACTGGTTTAGAAATCGCGAGAACGAGTTTCGGAATTATTTTAGAATGGAAGGTGAACTGGTTTTCTGCTGTGATATTCCTGCTTTGATTCAGCAGTTGGGAGAAGAAACCTACGAACTGAAGGACTGGCGTTTGTTTATTGACTCTTCAAAAAGGATTTTAAAGGCTATATTATTGCATAATGGAAACAAATTTGCTTCCATACCAGTCGCACATTCAATATACCTAAAAGAGTCATGAAAATTTACAAACAATATAAAAAAAAATTAAATATAATGAACATGAGTGGTCTTTGTACGGTGATCTTAAGGTTTCCGGGATTTTATTGGGTCAACAAGGAGGCTATACTAAATTACCTTGTTTCTTATATGAATGGGATAGTAAAGCGAGGGACAAACATTGGACAAATAAAAATTGGCCTAAAAGGGAAAGATTCATACCAGGAACGAAAAATGTGAAATATGCTAGTTTAGTTGACCCACAGAAAGTTTTATTGCCACCTTTGCATATAAAACTTGGTATCATGAAGCAATTCGTAAAAGCACTGGACAAGAGTAGCTCATCCTTCCGATATCTCTACCGTAAGTTTCCATCTGTATCCGAAGCTAAAGTGAAAGAGGGCATACTTGATGGACCACAAATTCGACAGCTCATGAAGGACACCGAATTTACTGATACCATGAGTGAAATAGAACTTCAGGCATGGGATGCATTCATCAACGTCGTTAAGAAGTTCCTCGGCAATGTAAAAGATCCCCAGTATGAAAAAATCGTGGGAAATATGTTACACAAGCTGCAGAAACTGGGATGGAACATGAGTTTAAATTACATTTTTTACACTCTCATCTCGATTACTTTCCCGAAAATTTAGGAGCCCTCAGTGAAGAACAGGGTGAAAGATTTCATCAGGACATCAAAGAGACGGTGTGTCCATGATGGCCGACTATTGTTGGACCTTAAAAAGAGAAGTTACTCGTCAAGAACATAACAGGAAATCTATGGAATGCTCATTTGGAACAAAGCGAAAACGGAAACATCCTGCCCCTAATCATCCTATTTAAAGGTATTTAAATAACTTCTTACCTTAGATGATGTTTATATGGGGCTGTCAGACTATATATCGTATGACTTCTCCATGTCTCTGTACATATACATTCATAAACCCATGATTTTAGCGTAAATTTGTTTTGTAATTTCTGAAAAATCCTGACGTGATACGCAAAAACGGGCATTTGATTTGAATTCAGCATGCTCAAATGAATAAAAATCACATATTCAACTTGAAACACCAGAAAAAAATTCATTTTCGCAGGCCTGTGTTATTTGAGTCAGAGGGTCTGAGGAACACAGGGAAAGACTGTATCCATTTGAAGAGTTGGTGTCAGAACCTATTGAGATCAAAATGAAGGAAGATGTAGACTGCGATTGTGTTGGCGTGAAAATATTTCACAATAAGATTGAAAAGGCTCTTAGAAATATGAAGTCAAAGAAAGTAGTAGAAATTGATGGCCTATCTGTAGAAATGTTAAAGGAATTAGGAAAAGAGGAAAGAGAGATTTTATAAATTGTGCTGTGAAATACGTGAAGAGGAAAAGTGTCCAAAGGACTTCACTATCTATATTATAAGGTGTAGTGATGCTCTTTGCTAGATGGTTTGTTCTTGAAGTGTCTAGTAGAGAGCATTGATGTGGAGTAAAAGTAATTATCCCTAGCAAAACAATTAATAATTAGTATGACTCAGTACAAAGGGGAGGTGGGATGGAGGGGAACAAGGAGGAGCATTGAAGGCATGTGTATTCTAGAAGGGAATTCATCCCATGAAACAATGTGAATACTTAGTTTTGCTATACCACAGACTAGTTAAACAGATTGTTCTATTGAAATACAACTTATTGTCTAACTCAGGCCTGAGCAACACACGTCACTCAATGGGCCAATTTTGAGAAAAAATTTAAAAACTTGATTTTTCATAACAACAAAATGTATTCAATGGGAAACTTGTTTTTCTTTGCACTGACTTAATTTATCAAAGTCTACTACAATTTTTGTGGTAGAAATTCTCAACTGATTTTCTAACTTAATATCTTCCAAGGAGCCATGAAATTTATTCTTAGCAAACTTTATTTTAGAAAAAATGAACTCACAAAGCAAAGTACTCCCAAAAGCCTAACTATTTTTTCAGAATGATTTCTCAAGGTTGGGAATTTTGATTCTTCAACATATTTGTTGTAAAATTGAACTATATCATTCTTCTTTTTAAAAATGAACTTATATTCAGTATTGCATTGTAAATTAACTATCTCCAGCTGCAATAGTGCTGGTGCTGTGCTTGCATCCACGTCAACTGAAAATAGATGATTTGCAAGGAATGGGCCACTTCTGTGTAGAAAACCATTAGAAGTTTGTGAGCCGCAAAAAATTTCGGAATGGGCCACATGCGGCCCGCAGGTTGCACAGGCCTGGTCTAACTGAAATATTTGGTGAACAGCTTACAATCAACAGTGTTTTAAGAGTAGGTAATGATGCTATCCTTGAATCAAAAAAATTACATGGGTCTTGTTTTACACATGGACAATTATATGCGGGATCAAGAGTACAAAATAAATATTCTTTAAAAATTCAAATAATAACAGGTCCTAAGCAAGGTCCAACTGTCACAAATAACATAGTATATAAAAAAGTTCTGTAAATTAAATAATAACACAAAATGAAATAGGTGTATAACTATATAGTTGTAGAACAAACGGGAAAAACCTCCAATAGTTGTAGATCAGTTTGGATTTTGAAAAAGACATCGCACTAGAGTCATCATAGGTCGATGAGGACTTTGGTTAAAAGTAAAATTAAATACAATCAGGATGTATTTCTGTGCTTCGTACATTTTGAAAAAGTTTTTGTCCTAAGCTAATGGAGATGTTGAGAAAAATATGGGTCGATTGGAGAGATAGACGTTTAATAAGAAATCTGTATATGAAGCAGACTGCACAGATAAGGATAAGCAGAGGGAGAAGAAGATTGGGGAATGCTAGGAAAAGGCGTGAGACAGGGTTCCCCACTGTTCGATAGTTATGCCAATGAAATGATATGGGAGGCATTTATGAGATGATATTAGCCGTTGGCAAGAAGTCAGAATAGAGATATTAAAAAGAAGTCAGTGAAAATGTGAGTGAAAATGTGAGCTATTGAGTCAGTCCTACAGATGTACCTAATGAGCTCTTTCAATGCATTCATTCATTCAGGAAAAAGGAATCATTGAAAACTAAAAATAAATTTTTGGGACATGTAAAGTAACACTCAGTAAAATGCCAATAATTAAGTTGGTGGATTGTTTTTTAGTAAATCCCCATATTTCAGAGAAATCCCAAGACTACAGTTATTCTGATAGATGGGTAAGTAAATCTGACACTAAAATAAAATCAATGAAAATTATTTGATTTGAAACCTTCATCACAGATTGAATGTTACATTGTTACATTATCTAAGTTGTAAATTTAATAATACACTTTTGTCCAAGTGAATTTATTTTAATGGTCATGAAGAGGACCAAAAGAAGAATCTCAATGGTATGAAAGCCACTCTTACTTTGTAAAGTTTTCAATTATCATTTTAACTGCCTTAAAAACCTCATTCACTCATGCATCATATGATTTCTCAGACTGATTGTGAGTGCTATGTTTTCTTTGTGAAGAAGTATGGATTCATTCAACATAAAACTTAGTGAGAGCTCACATTCTATTGTTACATAATCAAATTCACAAAAATGAAGCAATTATGAGAAAATTTAAAAGAAGATAAAAAAATTAAATTACTTCATCTTATGCACAAATAATTTTTAACAAGAGTGAAAGTATGGAAATTTAACTTATATGCATGAGTGCATAAGACTGATCACAAATGCGAAGATAGAGAAAGAGAAAAATTCTGAACTTGACCAGGAATTGAGCCCATGTCTTCTATTAGCCAGGTAGTTGTTTTAACCAACTAAGCTATCAAGCCAGTATAATTCTCCATTCTCGAATTGGGTATTTATGATGAAGAAAGGGCTAACTCAGTAAACCTTACCACATTAGATGTCCTCACTGAGGCACAGCGGAAAACACTTCTACTTCATCTCAGAATTGAGAAGATGTTAAGTAACAAGTGCGAAAGAATGGAAATTTAACTTATATGCATGAGTGCATAAGAGTGATCACAAATGTGTATATAGAGAAGGAGAAAAATTCTGAACCTGACCAGGAATGGAACACAGGCCTCTCACTTGCAATAATAAAACAATAAAGGTACAATTTCAAAATTGAATCTAAATCATATATAGTACATAAACTTCACATTAATTATTCAGACCTATCATTAAGAGTCCTGTATTGAATAATATTGCTTAGTTAGCAAAGGATCCTTGTGGCTATTGGACTTATCTTCATAATAAATCAGATTACAGTCATATGTTAAACTCAATATTCTATTTTTGAATAGTAGTGGTTGAAAAAAAACTAAGTCACTTCCATTAGACAGATAAAATAACTGTAATAAATTGCAGTTGCAGTATGTATTTGAAATCATATGCAGTGAAAGGGTGCACTTATATTGCATTGCAGGATTCTGTTTTCTTTCACCTTCAATAAAAAATATGAATAGACGATGACTTTAATGGAGGAAAAACGGCTGAAATGATGGGGAAGGAAGACACTGCATGGTGTTTCTGAATCCAAAAACATGATCATAAAAATTACACTAGTAATTGCATTATTCAATACTTCATTAACAACATTTATGGCTTCATTAAACTTGTGTTGAAAACTATTAATCCTCAATAATGCAAAATTTACTCTCCAAAAGTTATCCTTTTCAAAACTAAAATACATTTATATGTACTGTTATTGTAACACAATGGATACAACAAAAAATTGCCTCTATTTTTCATCTCTATCAAACCCAAACTAGAGAGGTTATTCCTGAAAAATTACTTTTGGGAGTGCCAATTGCTGAGAAAGGTACCAATACCTGCTAATTACTCAAGGTGTAAACATAAGAAAGGGATGTTATATCAGAGAGTTGTGTTGAAAAATATGGCCATTAACATTGGGACCAACTCTACAATGATGTAAAAGTAAGATTTCGAATTCTCAACCTGGTTGTTTATCTAAATAGAAATAGTTTTGATGTTAATAATACTTCTCATGGATTTCAACCAGACTACAGGGTCAATGTAACAGCAGCTGTGCAAGTCAATCTAGGGGCAGAATATGATATATTTTGTAGTATTTGTAATGTTAAAAAAATCCACAGCTGACTTTAGTTTTCCTATATAAGCCAACACAGCATAAATGAACTTAAAAAATAAATTGCACCAGATAGTTTGCAAACAAAGTATGTTCATCATAGATACTATACATATATGATTTTAAATATACTTACAACATGAAGTTTTATGGGCATTATTTCTTCATTTTCTCCTTTGCTGATAAATTTCACCTCAAATAATGGAGAATGGTCATTACAATTTCATCTGGGTGAAGTTCCTCAATATGTTTTGAAATGGCAAAAATTGTTTTTCCTTAAGGAGACTTTCTTCTATTAGCAATTCTTAAGATGAAAACTCCTTCATGGACTTTGCAATGAGGCAACGATGTTGCTTCTTCCTTTTTAGTATTGTCATTAATTGCCTCACTTTCATAGAGTACCTGATGTAAAATTGGTTTAAAATTTTACGGAAAATGTTGCAATAGTTTTCCTTTCGTTGATTTAAACCAAATTATAGACATAAAACTTTTAATTACCTCGCTTTCGCATCCACTTACCACGTTTACAGAGCTTCCTTTATAAAACATCGTTCCTTTATTGTCATAGGCGATCTCTCCGACAAAACGACTTTTTACTCACGTCACCTGTACTTCATTGCGCGAATAATGATTTTTCGTAAGATGGTTCAAACGAACATTGAGATTAAAGACGCTTACGTAAGGTGTTCTTTACGACGAACGTTAAAACTTCCTGTGGTCATTGATCTAACAACTATTAAGGCGTTATTCAGCAATAAAATTAATCCTCAAGGTTAAAAAATACGTAAGCAAACAAAAAATAAAATCTACGACAACTATTCTACAACATGAATCTCTCTGAAATCCTAAGACAGCAATCGAACATCTCCCCGTATAACTCTTTGAAATGGCGCCTAACTGAAAATAAATCTACGTTGTTATTGGAGCGCGGCAAATCACGTGATCATTTTCGGTTGCCGCCCAAGTTTAAACCAGACCAAGCTAATTCATAGCTCCCAAATAACATATTGCCCGAAAGATACCTCGATGTTGTATGCGTCTCTTGATACTTGTAAAGAAGTTGTTTGCGCTACTATACCATAGAAGTTATATTAAAGAGCATTAAAGCAATTAATAATAAATAATTGTATGATATATTGTAAATCCTACATTACAAACTCTCCAGAATAAGTGAAAGAATGCCAAATCATATGCAACTCTCAATTACTATTGTTGATCCTCTCACTCTCTCATTATTCTGTCCCCGACATACCCCTCCCTCCAAAGTGGCCCTTCAACCTTAACTTTTCTGGGTATCTCTCTTCTCTCTCCTTTGTTCTGCCCAATCAGTACACTCAACTTTCCCGTATCCCTCACTGACAATTAATATTCTCCAAGTATTTCTCACTAATGATATCATGTACCCTTCCATTCTGATGAAATAGCCACAGAAATTACTGAAAACAAATATACTACATATATCTTCTATGCATGTACCTGTTCCCGTCCATAATCCTTAGGAAGTTGAAAATTTGATCCACAACCACTATTATCTGACATAGTAAAGACATTTATGAATAAACTTTCCAATGTATTTTTTTAAATTGTGCTTATACTTTACTCAGTTGTTTTATATGTACGAGGGTTTCCTAAATATTTATTTTATAAAGGCCATACATTGATCACACAATTTCATTAGTGAATGAAAAACCTATGACCAATTAGCTTGCATCCTTACTTATCTCCAGACAAAACACTCAAACACTGGACTAAGCTTTCATAAACCATCTTTGGTATGAAAGGTGTGTATAGTTGAAATAAAAAGTGAACAGTAGTTGAACATAATGAAAATATGAATAAAAATAAATTGTCTTGTGATTAATTTTATGCTTACAATTAGACCACTACTGATGCTATTTGTCTACCAAATATAAAAAGACATTTTGATGTACTAATGTTGGAAAAATTGCCACAGGATAAAACTGATAATCCTTCCTTTTAGTTGACCAATAACCTAATTATATATGCACACCTTTACCAGCGGAGTAGAGAGGCAAGTGAAATGACTTTGAGAAAGAATGCTTCAGCTGGAACAGTGTTGCACCTGTTGCAGATCTTTAATTGTTCCTCACACAGTTTTATAACACTACATTAATATTATACATAATTTTTACAGATTGGATGCCAACATTTTAAAGACATTAACCATTAAACACATACAGGTATAACAACATGAATCCTGACTTGGAAGATCTAATTTTCATGACATTTTAAATAATATTATGCCCATTTTGAGTAGACATACAGTAGCAATTAAACAATGAGAACAAGTCATCAGATTCAGAACAAATTCCCTAACAATAGGATAAACAAGTCATTTCAACAAATCATATTACTTCATTAGATATGGTGGGTTAATTTAAAATGCTACAATAAATAACATTTAATGGCCCCTTAAAAATAATCACATAAGTAGAATTTATTGTCTGAATGTTGAAGTACCCTGATAATAGGATAATATAGTCATATTATCTCATTAGGAATTGATTTAATTTTAACAGACATATGAATTTATGTAATCCTAATCAAAATTAAAATAAAATAACTCAACCACAGATTACATTGAGTTATGTACACAGTATGGTAGACATGATCCACCTACGCAAATACACAAATCACAGAATAGATTTTGATCTCCTTCTAGCCACACATACTACTGTAGATGTCAGCTCTCACACAAATCTTGTTCATTATAGTAAGCGAACTTTTCCAATCTCTATATTCTAATGGTAACCTTCATCATATTTACAAAATCATTTCATTATCTTCAAAGTTATCCAAACTTTCTTGTTGGAAATGATATATAGTACAACCCTCTTTTTTATATTAAATATTTCAACAATCTGAAATTTCTGTAGACTACAACTACAAAAATGCTTCTGTACAAAAAAATCATGCCAAAATATATAAAACGTACAAAATAACTAAACAGTTTTGCCTAAAGGAAAGCCATTGTGCCATGGTGAACATGTGCTTTCAAAACAGTGTTATTTATTGCACAAAAGGTGCTCTTTAGTACTTTAGAAGTTCATGCTAAAAGCTCAATCACTGATAATTATTATTGTCAATTTTACAATGTAAGCAGACTTTATTGTACAGGAGCTTTTGCATTGTCAAATATTCCTCGATAATGCAGACACAAAAACCTCACATATCCTTATCTGATTATCCTTCAAACATTGGAATGTACAATCACATGATGCTGTCCAATTTTTACATTTGTGAGATAACATTCATGATCTTTAAAATTTTTATCAACACATTTCACATTTACACATTTATGTATATTGTTTTCATGGCATTCTAAAAATGCCTGGATTTTTTGCATTTTTATGGAATGTAACAGAGCCATAAAGTTTTTTATTATTTCACAATTTATTATCTATTAATACTTTCACAAAGGTCTGATAAATTACAACTTGGAAATAAGCTATAAAGAAGCTTCTCCAATGAAAATAAAAATGAAACCAAATTTTGCCAAATGTCCTTTGTGAATATTACTTCAAAAAAGTAACACCTTATAATCACTAGGAAAACTCCTAAAAATAACAGACCCTCTTAATGGTTGAACACAAAAAGCAGTGAGCATGTAACTCACTCACAGGAACTTATATTAATTTATTTTATTTTACCCTTGTATATACAAAATTTTAAATCCCAGAACATAAGAAAAAGCTAATTGCTTAGACTTACAACCTAAATCACTATTAATTTACATTTGTGTATCACAACAGTCAAGATTTTTCAGGAAGACTCCTTTGCTTTAGTACCTCTTTTCAACATTAGTAAATGAAGTACCTTATGGGGATCACTATGTTATTACTTCGCTCTGGAAATTTTAAAATTATTTTTCCATTTTCATAAATGCATACATATCAATGTATGCAATGAGTAAAACAATTTTTTGTTAATTTTAATTTATTACAAAAACAACTTTTACCCAAGGAAGTTTAATATGAAGCATCAATTCAGAGATTGACCCAAATGAAATGATTTAAAAATAAGTATTCCAGAAGAAATAAAACCAAGGAAATGTAAAAATCAAACTGCTGAAGTTTCTCATTTAACAGAGTTTAAGATGTAGACATTCTAATTAAAATTTTGAAGCTACTCATTTCACGTAGTATAAACTTAAATATTTTTGTGCAACCAATCAGATCATTTATTCTACCTAAAATAAGATAATATGCACAGATAGCTCACTGCATAATATCATCAGAAATAACCTTTAGAAGAACCGAGTATTATAACCAACTTTTTCTCTCAAGAGATCAGATCTTTATTTATGTACAACTACACTCCCTGCATCATAAGACACACAATATTTTTTTCCTCTTTTTAAAGTCAAAGAAATTCAGAAATATCAAAAATCATTATTAGCTGACCAATTGAAAAAAAAGGAATTAAATTCAAATCCATGAGAACAATGCTCTCATTCCGATCACACAGATCATGAAAAAATAAATGAAGAAAATTGTACAGCTACTTCTACCTCCAAATATCAATGTTATACTGATCTCGATATTATGGCATATGGAACCATGGATAGGATTGGTGGTTTCTTTCCACTATCCCATATGGAATAGGAATTTTTTCAGATTAAAATAGCTAAAGTAAACCCCATATTCCCATAATTTTTCATAGCTAGATACTATTACTGTAACTGGAACAAACTTTCAGATCCATCAACAGTTAACTTAATAATATCATTTTTCAGTCTAGCTTCATTTTTGATAGCTCAGGATCCAACAAAGTTCTTCATGTAATTTGAGCCAAGAACCATGAGAAATTACTCCACAAAAAATAGTAAAGATGCTAATATCCTCCAAACAATGACTGCATATTCACAAGTTGACTGTTAAATAAGAACTGCTTGTACAGTTATGTATTTTGATATGATGAATAAATGCAAAATTTTTTGTTTTATTCTTTGAATCGAATCCTAAAGCCTTTTAAAAATTAGATTTTTTGTGGAAAAATGTCAAAATATTATTTTACATTAATCTGACTATGATTAAAATCATAAACATTCCTTATTTTTAATGAGTTAAAACAAAAACAAATAAAAAATTGAGCTTTTATCAAAGCTTTTCTAAAATGTTTCATTTTAGTATTAAAATAAGTAGCACAATAAAATATTTCTCCTGCACTTCAAAATGATATGATGGGAACAGAAAAACCTATCTCAGATGAAATTAATTTCTTACTATTTCCCTGCTTAGTGGTCCCTTTTCTCATGAAGTGCATAAGCCAAATGTTTATTTTGTATATTTTGTAAACTAATTTTAATGCATACGTCTAACTATTTAGACCTCTGTTTTCATTGAAAAATATAAATCCTGTTATTATTATGTTTCCTAAATTATTTCCTGAAAAACTTTTCCTACCATAGATAGCCATTACTTATAAAATGTTTTAAAAAATCTCCAATCAAACAAATTGTTTTTATGGAAGTATTCCTCATAAGAAGAGTAAAATGTGTATGAAAATTAGTGGAATGACAGAAAATTCAACATAAATACATAACAATTCATAACAGGCTTGTTATAAATAACTCCAAATTTTAAATATTTTAAACTAAAAAACTGGATATTTTGTGGGAAAATGCATAAATATTTATACATTCGGCAATGAAATTGATGTTAGTTTTCTTTCCTGCTATCGGATAATTTCTACTGTTCTCCCAATTAACATCAAAGAACATAATTAACAAGGAAAAAATCACAACCAAGAATTGCAAAACCACAAGGAACATTATTGAACAGTAGGTAAGTTAAGAAAATTTCTTAAATAAAAGCTTTTCATACCATATTCAGCAATTCTCAAATTAAAACCTAGTAGTCACTTTCCAACCAATGTGAACTTACTTTTTTAAATTCATCCATTGTTATTTATCGATAAGAACTTATGCATTATATTGGAAGATTAAACCTTGGCAGGAGCTTTTTTGGCAACTACAACCATCACTTTCTGGAGGAATCTGGTGACTACCGCTGAAAAGAGAAATTGTAAAATATGATTTTCATGATACACATCATTAAATAATGTAATTTAAGATTTGGGAAGCATGTCTTCATTAATTATGCAAGCAGTATGAATGATTAAAAAAAAAGATGATGAGAAGAGTTTTACAGAACAAAATTTCATGAGCAAATTGTTACCAAAAAAGATATAGAATTCAGTAAAAGTATTGATAAATATATATTATTTAATCTTTAAAAAAATAAAAAAAGATAAGAACCTTAGAAAGTGGTCTCACAACCACCATGACCTTCTGAAGGACCCGTGTGAAGGCAACTGAAACAATAAATTGCAAACAATGCATTCTGGTTAGTTAAACGAAAGAGTGCAACTAAAGATGAAAAATCATAAGTTAATCATTTGAGAGAGATGCATGTAATTAAAAATTTGCCATGCATAAACCTTAGCGAGAAATGTATAGAAATAACCAAGTCTCTACAAATAATATAAGACATAACAAGTAATTAAAAATAAGGCTAATAATACAGAATAAGCTACAAAATAAGAAAGCTATAAAAACATGCAAAAAAACTCAAAATTCATAGAATGAGGTGATGAGAAAAAGTAGCGTGATTTGTTCATCATTCTACAATGACAAAGTGAAGTTTAGAGAGCAGATAGTTATGCATCAATAAAATCTCATCATATTCTTGGATATATATGTCACCATTAATTATTTTTCAGCATTTCACTTTTAGCATCCTCTCGCAGAATAATTTTCATTCATTTTTTAAATATTTATATCACCTTTTATTAAATCTCAGATTGATTAACTAACTGCAATGTGTGAGAAGGGGGCTATTCAATGTCTATTATTTGCTACTGGAACTAATGCCTGCTTTTTCTCATGAAATGCAGCTTTTGAAAGCAGGTTGAGTGACATGTTTTGCCTTGGGTCTTGCTTGAGCACTATCCTATTCATGTTTTATTAATTTAAATTTTTCTTGAAGAAAATATCTTAAACGAAAGATAATATCAACTGGAAATCCAATGATAAAAAAGTCCATAAAATCAGATACACATTTTGGCAACAAAACTGCCACCCTTGTTGGCTATTCACCAATTGTTTTAGGATCTATGATCAGTGAATTACCAAAGAGGTTGGCTGCTTTGTAGATGAAATGCACATTTGCTTTTATCAACCATAATGTTTGCAGTAGAAGCTTTTTTGGAATTTTTTCTGCATCTCAGCCAAAAGTAGAGCTCGATAATTCATTTTTATAATGTATAATATCAACTCATATATGAGCAAAATAAAAAGTATCAAGAACAAATTTGAGCAAATTTTTTATACTCCATTCTTATGTATTTTTACACTTATGTGCAAAATCAAACCTATTTCACTCAGTTTAACATTGATTGTAGCATAACTATCAACTCTCAAGGCATTGTGCATATAGCAAGAACAACGAGCAACTTTGAGTCAAAAGCTGAATTTACTACTTTTCCTTGCCTTCTTCATAGACACCGTTTTGGCCACTTAAGGCATTAATTTAATTTAGATGATAAAATCTCTTTGCAATTCATCAAGTGACAACATTTCCCACAAGGGGTTCTGCTGTCTCTGAAGCTGGCATCTTGGGGATGGGAGGACTCTCGGAGCGACATGTTAACAATAACTTCTGCAAAGCCTTAGTTGTTTCAACTGCACAGAAAGAAACAAATTGGAGGATTGCTGTGATTCTTTGACATAACTGAATAAAAGGCCATGATGAATATTTTGATGCAGACCATTGCCGCAAGAAATGCAATTGTAATCGTTGTAAGGAATGCCAGAATTATCAGATTGAACTTGAAACAAATCAACAAAATGATAAGTGAATGATGAATGACATTATTATCCAGGTTAATCTATAAACAATTACACTATATTACTTTACAGACATAGTAGTAATAAGTGAGTTAGTAAGACCTCCATTTTCATCTCATCTAATTTAGTAGTTTGTAGAAGTTCCATTAAGGCATGATGTCTTCAATAAATGTTCAATTTACAAAAATACTAAATTGAAAATAATGAAAATTGTGACACATTTTCTCATTTCAATTCCAGAGTAGATAGTAAAAATATTGGCAATGTACCTTGTATGATTTTAATTGATTTTTCAAGAATAATTTATTTTAAACAAAGCAGGTAACTCATCCATTTACAATCTCCATTCTCGGTCAAAGACTTATTTTTATAAACCTGGCTATATAAGGCAATTTTAAGCCTTGTTATGCTAGTTAGATAGCACTATGTTTTTGAAAGCATTTTCATCAATTTGCATAAATATTAATTAACAATTTTACCTTTTGAATATTTCATATGAATGTTTTCATCATGTTGTTATAACAATATGATATCAAAATATATTAAAGTTACTATTTCAAAATGAAACAGCATTTTAAGTAATGGTATTTTCTCAAAAAACACTTCATTGGAAGTGATTAAGTTTCAAATAAATTAGGTAATATTTTTATCTAAGCATGCCCAACTATGCAAAAAAATAGTCATTTAATCTAATATTATATTAATGCATCAAATATAATAATATTTTACTGTTGCAAAAAATACCAAAATATTATATAAATTTTGAGACAAGTGTTTTCTTTTAATGTGAATTATTCATTTGCCGTTATAAGCCAGCACTCTGATGTTCCTAAACCTAATATTTTCATACAAGTCAGAAGCATCACTATATTGCAAGAAGAATACAAAGAAGAATATAAAATCAACATTATTACATGTATGTTCAGACAATAATATTAAAGTCTAAAATAGAGTTCATATTTTGAATAAGATGATCTTTGGTGTATATTTTCAGAATGTTCAGTGACTCAATTTTTAGCTATTTAATTACTTTTCATATATGCTATATATATGCAAGCTGATCTTGATTGACTTTTAGGTATTTTTATGATTAAATTAACTTAATTATATCAATGTCTGCACAAAAAGAAGTGCATTTTAAGATCATGCAGAAAATATTTTTAATTAAAGCAGTTACCAATTAGTGTCATTTTTGCGTTAAAATCGTGAGGGTTGAGATAAATCTCATGCAGTGCAATAGCTTGCATTGTTGTATTTTTATCAAGTCAACTTTTACTTGAGACTACTTAAGCAAACAGGCAATTTGACGTAGAACATATAACTGCTTAACAAATTCTAGTGCTCAATTCATCAGACTTGTATGAATCTATTTTAAAATTTCATTCTTATGAAGATTTCTATAACTAGTGGTAGCTTCCAATTATATATGCAAATTCCTCCTTTCCCTGACTAGCTACAGTGCCTTTTATCCATACCATTTTACTCTTACTATACTTTTTCCATTTCCTTCATTACTGCCACACTCCTTCATCATACTTCTTATTTTCATATCTGCTTTTCATCCTATCCTGCTTCTCTTTTCCCATCCTCCCTCTCCTATCCTGTCCCTTCCCATATTTTATTTTATATTCTATGCTATGGAGGTCCAAAACAACATAAAAATGTAATTAATTAAATCAATTGACATATTAGCCAGATATGTGCATATTTAGTAATTACTTAGTATATTATGCATATTATTAACAGTTACTGATATATTAAATACATATTAAAACCAAATAGTACAGTAGTTTTAAGTTAGTTTTTCTTCTATGTTTATTTAAATCAATCACATAAAACTAATGTTTTTATTTTATATAAACTTACCCAAAATACGCTGAATTGTCTTGGGCTTATTTTTCCAAGCTATGAAGATCAGGTACACAGGAACACTTGTCAATATCATAATGCAGCCATATCCTGTAACATCATAAAATGTATGTAATATACAGACAGAGCATGCTTTACAAGCCTACCTTTAACGCATCATTATAATTCTAAAATATATTATTTCTGAAAAATATATGGAATCATTCTACTTGAAAACAATACACTCTATGTATCATAGAATAACAAAACTCTATTTTGATATACAGACGACTCCCGAGATTCAACCGTTCCAGATTCGACCAACTCGAGAATTCAACCAGTCGAATCGACCCAGCCGATCGATCGGTCAAATTAGAAACTAGTTTATGCGAAGTAATTTTTGGCCCACCCAACCACGAGAGGTTTAGTTTCAGTCTAGACATCGTTATTTCTGCTCTAATTGTTTGAATTTGTGCTGATTCGACATTCGACTATTCGAGATTCGACTACGTTTTCAGGAATGCATCCCTGTTGAATCTTGGGAGTCGCCTGTATTTTAAAACCTAAAACAGCTAATTTCAATTAAGATAAAGTGGATACAAAATTTCATTAACTTTCATTTTGTAAATATCCTCAACTAATATTTAAACTATAAAAGTTACTAGATATATGATACAGCATTGATGCATTTAATAAATTAAACAAGTGCATGAATTAAAAGAGACATCACAGGTATGCTTTAAGAATTCCATTAATCCTACTCATATATGATACCAAATATTCAGCAATGAGTACTGTAAAATACACTTTATTTTATTTTACTATTTTATGTTGACAAATTAATGATGCTAGGAAACAAACAACTTTCAAAGGGATATAACTGAATTTAGAAAGAAAATTCTTACACAAATGTACACTATAAGTAACTTGGCAACAAAATCCTATATGACAGAAATTAATTTATGACAAGTTTTCAATGAATAAATTGAGAAGATAAAGATGAGGGTTTAGTTAGCCAGAAATTCAAAGCCCTCAAGAAAATATTAAAAATTAAGTTTTTTTGGCTCCAATGTCAAACAAAAATGAGTAATAAATACAAAGACATATGAGAGTAAAATGCAAATATATATATTAATTTCAGATAATAATTCAATGAGATGAAATGAAATGATTCACAGAAGCATAATTTTGCCCGTAGCAGCAATGTAAGACAAAATTTTAAAAAAATCCCTTTGCTATGATTCACTGTACACAAAACCATAGTTTAAAATTTGAATCCTCTTATATATAATACTTTCTATGTTATCATAAACCCACATATTTGAAATCTTATACATGCATAGATACAGGGGCGGTCGGTCCATGCAAGCAACACAAGCACTGCTTACCTAGTGAAACAACACCGTAACAAACTTTTAAAAATAGTTAGAATAATTAGTTAGTTAAAATTATAAAAATGAGAGAAATATATTTAGTATTTTCATCATTTGAACGAATTTCTGTTAACTTGATTGCACTTCGTATTATTCAATTGTTACTGTGTGGGTCTCATGAAGCAGTTTCATTTTTGCTTCTGTACGCGTGGAAATGAGAGAGCGGGGAAAAGAGGGGAGGGCCTATGTCAGTCCAATGGAGGGGAAGTAAGCAGAATTTGAACCGCTTCTCTGTGGCATGAATAGATTAAAATTATTGGAAACAGAAAGTGAGAAATAAATTTGTTTCGAACAAGGTGTACCGTTATTTGTTATACCCATAGCTTATTTCGGAATGAGATAAATGAATGACAATGCTTGGTTCTCAAAGTGACCAATTAGTAACACTTGGCTACATAAAGTAAAATTTTGCCACTGCTTGCCTTACTGAATGAGTCACCGACCGTACCTGCATAGATATAATTTTAATTAAGTATTGAAATTAATATAGTCACTAATTTAGTTGATGCTCAAATATCCTACCAGTTTCAATAGGACTTGCAATCATGGGCACAATTGTAACAAATATACTGCAGATGATGTAAGCTATAGGGAAGAATAAATTAACTCTGATTGGTCTAGGAAGGTTTGGCTGCGTCCATCGAAGCACAGGTAGGCAGAGAACAGCAATACCAATACTTAACTGCAATGCAAAAAATAAAATTTGTCATGATAACACACAATCTTGGATAAAAACAAAAAAATATCTCTCAAACTGAAAGCACATTATCAGAATGAATACAAGCAAATATATTTTTGGTGTGATTCCATTAATGAAAAACTTGTATAAATATCAGTTATAATTATTATTACTTTTCAAAAGTAGACTGCAACATATTTGAGTTTTTTTTATTAACAAATTTTTAATTCATACATGTTATTGGAAACATCAATGAACAAATTTTGATTGTACATTTATTCAAATTTTGCTTGGAATGGCATTCAGAATTGGCATTATTGTATTTAACTCAGTGATAATAAAATGTATTACATTTTAAGCTATATGTATATTCAGTGGTGAATTTGGAAATTTCTGGCTTCTGGGCCAAATTATTTTTCCATTCCCCCTTCTGGCACTTTTTCCCTAAAAAATTACTCATGTATTCAATGTGTCTGTCCATCTGCAGATTATAATAGTGTAATTCAGCAGTATTCAACCTGGGATGCGCATTCCTCTTTCTGGGAGGTTTGCAAAGAGTCGCGGATTATTATGGTTCAATGAAGAACTTCTACATGTCCTAGTGCAAAAGGCTCTAGAATGAAATTGGCCATCACTCAAGATAAATGTGTTACATTATACTCAGAAATTGGTGAGTAACCGGAAATACTGTGATATAAAGTAACATTCTACAGAGGCCAGTGAATCACCAACTTTGTGTCTGACGTCCAGGTGGTGCTGGCTGCTGGATCGCCAGCTGTGTCTCGATGGGTTAAGTAGAAGTAATGCAAATTTGAAGCTTTTCAAAGAAATGTAAGGAGTATAAATAACAGCAAACAGCTGCTCTTCTTGAAGACCAATCAGTCCTATGTATTTGTTCAAAATGTTTGTGTGCTATGTGCTTTCTAGTACTTTCAAAATTTCATTTCTGATTGGTAAAAAGAAGGTATGTTGATCATAGAATTAATTTGAGAATATCATACTGGGAGTTCAAATAGGACAATGTGGAAATAAACTTAAAATTTTTCTACTAAGAAGGAATGGAAGGACAAACCAGGAAAGTAACTGCAGGCACTCCCCGGGTTACATAATGCGTTCTGGCACCTATTACTTAACTCAAAATTTGCGTAAGTCAAAAATTACTATGGAAATTACAGCAGAGGTGGGGAAACTTTGGTCTGTGGGCCGGATCCAGCCCCTGAAGACATATTATTCAGCACGTGAAGCCATTTTGAAAAAGTGATCTCTGAAAATTAAAGTAAGTATAATTTACTGCATCAGTACAGTACAAGTAATCAGTTAAAGTAGAGGCATGTAAATGCAATGGCAACACGTTAATTTGCACAAAAGTGAAACAGAAGTTAAGTGATCAAGCACCCACGTCAACGATCGGAAAAAGACTGAAGGGATTGGGAGAGAAACCACAGTACCTCACAGATATGTAACAACAATGTAATCTATTATTGTATTCATGAGTGCAGATATATGCCGCAATTATAGCCAGTTGCTAGAATTAGGTATATTGTTACATCGATTCGCAAGATTAATAGATAGTCATTGTGGCCTTTTTCAGGCTCAATTCGAACCAAAAGTCAACAGATATAGCTAAAAATTTGCTAGAATGGCAACATTGGTTGGGTAGCATAGCGGGGATTTTGCATCACAACCCACGCCTTGCGTTCTTTCTCTGCACACATACATATAGATTTTGTTCGCGCTCGCTTACGAAAACCGCAAATGTAAGCATAATGAATTTTTTTGGTACATAATTTATGGTGTCGCTTACGTAAGTGCGGGTTTATGTAAGTCGAGGCTTACGTAACCCGGGGAGTGCCTGTATTCACTTTACATTTTGGGTTTCCGGATTAAATTTCTATATTAATTAAATGATAACTGAAATCATAAAAACTATTAAAGTAATAAAATGAATTTCATTTTATATTAAATTATTTGAAAAAATGAACTCTACTACAAATAAAAAATTGTCTATTACTCCAAGCTGTATTCCTAGATGGTAAGATTTTACAAGTTTATATTATTAGTTAGAATATAATTAGCATTTGCACATGTATACAAACTTTAAAGAAATTACGTTTCTTTACTTGATGTGAGTAAATTATGAATCTCTTCGCAAACTGTGCATAAGTGTATTTTGTTGATTATAATTAAATGTTGGAAGACTATTTTAGCATGATCCAATTTTACTTCATATTAAAATAAATATTCGCTATTTTTTCATTCTTTTATTATTTCTTCAGAAGATGTGTGTGTGTGTACATGTGATAACATATGAATAGCTATTGAAAATATAAATTCAACATGATGACACTTAAATTTATCAGGGGATGCACCAAAATTCAAAATACTTTGTAAGGGTTTGCTATCCGAAAAAGGTTGAATACCACTGGTCTAATTCATCAAAATTCTGTGATAATAATTTATTTCATTCCCTCTCTGAATATTCATTTTTATAGCGGCCACAAAATCTCTCCATCCTGAGGCCTTATTGCAGATCTGCTAATGTGTATATGCAGTGCCTGAGGTGGAAGAAAAAAAGAAGTGGTATGGTTTGCCATGATTTTAAACACTGAATATAAGGTGATGGTATGGTTCATGAACTTCATAAATTTTACATATAAGTTATATATGGCACTGTTATTTTGTATATATGTAACTTTAGGCCGATTTAACGTATATCGGGGTAAAATACAGACTATATACAGTTCAACCTCCATAATCTGGCATTCTGTAATCCGTCAACTCCCCTAATCCGGCATAGTATCCGAGTTCACCTTGTTTCCCGTGAACCTCAATCGCCAAGTTCAATGCATTATTTATTAACCCCTCAATGGATTAAAGGATTTGAATGTGATTTCCTTTATTACCAACTTTTATATTAACTTCACTAATTATGTTTTATATATATTTAACCCCTCAGATATCAGATAAAAATCTTCCTCGAACAGGTTGCATATAATTTCACCTTCCGTGAGTGGTTGCTTATCATGCAACCACCTTTTACAGTGGAAATGCCGTACTTAAAAATTTCCTGTGCAATTCGCACTTATTTTTTGCCACCTTTGATGTGCAGCTTTAACAGTGGCATTTTTCAATTGTTTATGGTATCAGTGTGTAAATAAACTGAAGAAACGCAGAAACTGTCAAAATCCTAATTCAGGCACCAATATCTCGCCAAATGCTGATTTTCTCAGGTATCTTCGACAATATCCATTTTATGCAAGCTTTCAAAATTATGAAAGCACATCACGATATGTACCAATTTACCAGAAATTAAAACACACCACGTATGTTAACTTTTTTGTTTATTACCCTATTATTGTAACTTATGTTTAAATAACATTGTGCATTTAATTTAATATTTACTATATTACAACGTGAAATATAAAGAGATGGGCTAGGCTTAACCATAGGATTAGATACCTCCCGTAATCCAACTAATTCCCTAATCCAGCTTTGGTCAGGTCCCAAGGTTGCCGGATTAGGGAGGTTCAACTGTATTTTATCACTTATCGAAGTTAATATGTTCTGTGTTAAATATGTCTTGTTAGACTAATGGCTAACCTGATATGAACCCCTTTACTAATATACCGATAGGAAAGTCCCATCTTTTGCTCACCTTGTTATTTGACCCAAAAAGGTTTCAGGGTTGAAATTTTACAATACCTCAAACGTTATTAGAGGTCAAACTGTATGCAAGTCTTCCTATTGTGATTGGAAACCAACTATGAAAGGTTGCAGTGCTAGTGTGTTAATGAAATCACAAAGTACCAGTATGATTTAACGTATACTAAATGGTGGCAGGGTGGTTTCCAACTCTCTTAAGAAGAGCTGGTATGCCACACTGCCTCATACCATCTCACTTCAAGCACTGCATAATTACTATAAAATGAAATAAGACATTTTAAATGTTAGGCATCAGAGAACACATACTTCACCTTACAAAAGCAGTGCTTTATTGATAATATCTAACCACTGGAAACATTGCTATAGAAATACACAGTAGTGCACACAGGATTCTCTCAAGGGGGAGGGGGACCCAAAGTATTTGACAAGCACAAAAGTTATATGCAAGTTTATCAATATCATCTATTGCATTATTAAGTATATTTAGGTTAAAAACAAAGGGGTAAACTGTCTCCTATTCCTTTCTGATGGCACCCATGAACCCAAATTTAAAATAAGGATGTATGTTTCCACAGTTTAGAAAAATCACAATTTTCCTGGGACCCCCACCCCATGTGTGCACCTTTGGAAATACACTGCTATGTCTCTAATATACATTATATTCTTAGCACAACAGCAAACTTACCCATGTGGCAAATCCTACATAGTTGATAAGGGCAAAGATGTCTCGTACTGTCAAATACAACATAGACAGAAGGGCCTGAAAAAACAATTCACATCATAATTAATTAAATATTAAAGTTTTATGTTGATAAGGTATTTTCAAAAATGTGATACCCAGCAACACAAAGAAGTGAATGTGTTTGATGTGTTCTATTAAAATGATGTTTTAGGTAATAATCATTCAGAAATGCTCTGTAAAATATATATTATGCATTGCTTAATGTGTGCTCCTCAACAATTTAAATTTCATGGCATATTTTTGGGATCTCTCGAACTTCACAGCACACCAAAACAACTTTTTCGAGACTGACTAGAACATTTTTGCCACCTTGTAGCAAATAAACAAGATTAAGTCCCCTTTCCCACACAGATGAAGAAAATTATTGCCAAAATCTACATTTTTTAAATCGTTTAGTCCAGATAATTAAATAACCCTATGATAAAAATACCAATTCTACAGCTACCAAACAACTTGGTTTCAGTTTCAAGTAGAAGAAACAGCCTAAGAGATCTTACCATAAGAGATATTTGGTTTCTGTGGCCTTAGCATTAGAAGAATAAACAGTAGTCTTCCCATGCCTATAGTTGCAAAATTTACCACAGGACACTGAGTACTTTGTGGTGGTACAGTAGTGTGTTGCGGCACACCGGTTGGGGAGCACTGTTTTAATGGATGTACATATTCCTGACTCATAAAACTTCTAGTTCAGAAAAATGTTTATTTATCAATTCAAACACAATGAAACCAAGAGCTTAGGGGCCTGAGACAGTAGCGTGCCAAAGATGCTCTTGAATACAAACAGAAAAATTAACATGATGCATATTGCTTGAAATTGGGCTCCTATTTGCTGTGGCCATAATCATAGCAATGTGGGCAGAAGGGGAGAAGAGGAACTCCCAGATTTCTCTGTTTTTCTACTTGTTTTAGAGGCCATGTACTTTGATTTTGATGACTTTTCTGTAAGTGTTCTCTAGCATAATAACACATTATAAATAAATAATTAATTAGCATATCTAATTTTAAACTAAGAATAACATCTCATATTTATCTTGGTTTCCAAACAGCATGCCATCACTAATTGCCTCTAATCTGGAGATGAATTGTGTTGGCTTGATTGTTTTTCAAAAAATAAATTCAATATTTCCTTGGAGGATTATTACTACGATTTTCATTGAATAATTGATTTTATTAGGTGTGAATTTTTACCCCTGTTGATCCTTCATATTGTTTATGTAAATATTTCTAATAATAAAATTTCCAACTTAAGTATTTTCCTTTTGCTATCTCAATGAAATGACATCTGAAGTGGTAAGGCATTGGGATAGTAAGCCAGACATCTGGGGTTCCAGTCCCCGTTGTGGAAATTTTCTTTTTTGATTTTTATCTTTTTTAATGCTGAAAAAATGTACAATTCCCATTATTAATTTATTACGACTGTAAAAATTTAATTGTACTATTTTACTCGATTATAAGAATAAATATTTTTTTATCTTATATTTGCGATTCAGCAATCTTTTTACATAAATTCTTACACTTTTTATTACTACAGAATAATTTACATAATTATTTTGTATTATACATCAATACCTTATAAATTAATTATTCAGATTCTTCTTTTGAAAAAATCTGTCATGCGTGCCGGCAAAGTGGGGGATGAAAATTGTCATAAAAAGAAAAAAGCACAAATGCTTCTGGCACCAGGAACACACAACAACCGCATAATTTTCGTATTCACATTTCCTGTTACGCGGGCTATCGGGTAAACAAACTTCATTTACGTTCATAAAAACACTCCTTGTTGTCGTTAATTTTGATGCAAACCACGCACATTTAATCATGTCTTCGAAAATGGGTGCACACAACTGCTGATGAATGACGGAGTGAATTTTCAATGCGTCGTCTCTTGTATTAATCTGACGATTCTGTCGCAATAAATACGTACTGTTTTGCAGGCGCTTTATGAAATTTTTGATTTGCCTGTAAAAACAGACGTTGCAGGGTTGGCAGAAAGGCATACAACCCGGCGGAATTATCTTTACCTGGCAAGTTGGAACATTATCGTCATCGATGAATTTTGCATCGAAGACGGAATAATCAGTTTGCCCTCCCCAAGAATCAAGGATCAAAAGAAAATTTTCCTTTTTGACATATGGCTTTAAAACATTGTCAAGAAATTTTTCGAACAACTGCGAAGTCAATTTTCCTGATTTCGAAGACGTAGCATAAACGTTCTTGTAAATCATTAACATGTCACCTATATGCACTTGTGCTTTGTTTGTTTTTATGACAATTTTCATCCCCCACTTTGCCGGCACGCATAAAAATTTTTTTCAAAAGAAGAATCTGAATAATTAATTTATAAGGTATTGATGTATAATACAAAATAATTATGTAAATTATTTTGTAGTAATAAAAAGTGTAAGAATTTATTTAAAAAGATTGCTGAATCGAAAATATAAGATAAAAAAATATTTATTCTTATAATCGAGAAAAATAGTACAATTAAAATTTTTACAATCGTAATAAATTAATAATGGGAACTGTACATTTTCTCAGTATTAAAAAAGATAAAAATCAAAAAAGAAAAATTCCACAACAGGGACTCGAACCCCAGACGACTGGCTTACTAGCCCTACACCTAACCACTTCAGCTACGACCATCTCATCCTAGTGAGGTGACTTTCACGAGTCTTAACGAGCACACGGAAATCGGCTGAAATTCCAAAAATTTCAAACTGCGATATCTCGACAACCAAGGCCTAGTCACACAAACGGCAAGTTACATGTTAAATCGGAACACATCAGCTATCACCATTGAACAAAATCCGAGGGTGCTAGCCTCCTTACTCTCCTTGTTAGTTCAGGTATCTCCATCATAACCTGGATGTAGCTATTGGAAATACCTGAGATAAGTACTTTTAAGTTCTTAATTATATAACATGATGAAAAGAGTGATTTTCTATCATATGAAAAAGAGAGAAGAATTTAGAACAGTCGTAAATATCAACTTAGATAGACAATTATTTTGACTTTCTAAATTCTCTTATTCCTGAATAATAACAAATTACAGCCACTTGCAATTCCTTAGGCATTGATCATTTACAACTGAGTCAAGCAAATATACATACCATGCATAAAACAGCTGGAGTAGGAGTTAGCCGGCTGATTTGAATCATGGTAAGGATTTCTGGCATCTGGCCTTCGCAGGCTCCAGCATAGAAGAGTCTAAATTGAAGAAAAACAAGAATTAATAATAGGCAAAAGCCAACAAATGAATTTTATAAAAATAACCAAAATACAAAAACAACTCAAAAACTGATTCTTCCTATTCAATCGTAGTTTAGGGAACAACTTTAACCAATTTTGCAATAAATTATAATGAAAATCTTCAGATCATAATAATATTTCTTCCAATTCATATTAAATTTATAGGTATTGTTCTTCCAATAGAGCAGATATAATAAAAGGGTTACTATGATCAAAAAGTATAGCAAAAATATATCCAAACAATTCTATGATCATGAGAATGAATCTTAAGTCCTGTGCTAAACTTCACTTAATAAAGTGATGGGTCATTATTTATGAATGAAATGTTAATCACTCTAAAAAATTTACTCATTTAAATACAAAATAATAAATCATAAATATGTAGACACCCTTATATATTTCCACATGAATGCTTTCTACCTACCAAGATCCATTCACACTTCTCTTTGTTGCACTGCCAACCCTTGTATCTCCCCAACTGTAATGAACACCTCACAACTCTTTTATTCCATCCCAACCTGCAACCTTATGGAAATTTGCAGCAACAATCACATACACTTTGGTATAATACATAAAAAATTATTGATATGAATACCTTGAAGATGTCAGAAGAATACCATTCACTGCTCCAAAAGTTGAAAGTGCCACAAATACTGGTATTATCCAAGACATATAGCCATAGAGACGGTTAGCAAAAGTCTGAAATTTAACAAGAAACAAAAAGATTTAGGTAATAAATTTTCCAAGTTGACTCATAAAAAATCATTATTCAAAATACAATATGTCTTTGCAGAAGAACTTCAAAGCATCTAAAGCTAACTTGAATAAATATATAAATAATGAGCACAATTTCTCATTTGATAAATTGGTTATTATTAATCATAAAACAAAATAAAAAATGCTTAAATATCTATGTTGAAGGCATATTAGGAGAAATATAGGATATAAATCAGGTATACAAAAAGTATAAAATATGCATATTTTAATTTTATAACATACCACTGCAACAGCTTCTGAACCCAGAACTTCTTCTGGACTCAATGTTGTGTAAAAAGCAACATTAGCCATCACATAAACTACTGTCACCAGAGTGCAGGAAATAGCAATTGCTTTTGGTAGATTTCTGCAAATAAAGTTCAGAGTGTGAAGTCAGCATTAATTTTTTATGGAATAAAATACAGCACAGAAATGCTTAACAAAGCTTACACCTACATCATGATACTAAATACAGACCTTATATATGAGGTGCTATCAAAAAGTTCCCGGACTGGCCGCGTGGAGCGCTAACCGGACGTAGTACGGACTTGGGCTGCTAGGTAGCGCTAAAGAGCTTCATTGTGAAGCAGTGTGCCGAGTGTCACATTGATACACGCAAGCATTTTTGTGTGTTAGTGTTAGTGGTGTTCTGCAATTTTTGCAAGAAGAGAAATTGCAGACTTGAAGGAGCAGCACTGGGATGACTGTTGTTTGGTTCCTGGGTCGTAGCCATAAACCCAGCTTTCATCACCACTGATGACCTTAGAAAGGAAGTTTCGGTCGTTTCTGACCTGTTCCTGGAGGTCCCTGCACACAGTGAGCCAGTGTTGCCTCTGGTCCTGGGTAAACAACCGGGGCACAAATTTGGCAGCGATCCACCTCAAGATGAGTTCCTCCACGAGAATCCATTGGCATGTACCGGACAATAGGCCAACGATGCTGCAGATGTTGTTAATCATTTGCCGACGGTCCTCGTGGATGACCCGATGCACTTTTTCAACATTTTCTTCGGCTCTGCTGGTTGAGGGTCAACCAGAACGTTCAGAATCCTCAACCAACGTTTGCCCACATTTGAACCAAGAGAACGACTCGAAAGTCTGGCTTCTGCCCATGGCGTCATCACCAAATGCTCGTTTAAGCAATTTGTGGGTTTCTGATGCGGTTTTGCGGAGTTTGAAGCAAAATTTGATGCACACGTGCTGCTCCTTCAAATCTGCAATTTCTCTTTTCGCAAAAATCACAGAACACTACTAACACTAACACACAAAAACGTTCGTGAAAAAAAACCGCTTGCGTGTATCGATGTGACACTTGGCACACTGCTTCAAAATAAAGCTCTTTAGCGCTAACTAGCGGCCCAAATCTGTACTACGTCCGGTTAGCACTCCACGCGGCCAGTCTGGGAACTTTTTGATCCCACCTCATACATATATATACAGGGTGTCTCAAAAAAATGTATACACACTTTGGTGATTAATAACTTGTGTGTTTATTAATAAATTTTAATATAATAATTGCATAACATAGAGTATATGTTCGACTAAAGATAAAATGACAAACATTACATGTTAGATGTTTCAATGTTGCATTATTCTTACAATTATGCAATATTTTTGTACAGCATTATTGTTTTTATTGTTTCAATTTTTTTAATTGTTGCATTAGAAATGGATAACAAAAGACACAATTGAACAACGCAAATTTGTACTGAAATGGTACTGGAAATCTGAAAATTTAAAGGAAGTCCAAAGACAGTGGAGACGTGAATTTCAAACAGAACCTCCCACCCAAATTACGATTTCACGTATTTGTGACAAATTTGAAACTGACGGTACCGTTCAAAATGTGCATAAACAAAGATCTGGAAGACTTCGGACATCCACAAGCCCTAGGAAGTCAGATGAGGTGCTGCAACGATTTTCAAAATCACCAAAGAAATCCGTCAGACAATGTTCTCGAGAAACACAAATCAGCAGGTCAAGTGTTCATCGCATTTTAAAGAAGGCAAAATGGAAAAGTTACATCCCAAGATTAGTGCATGCACTGAATGAAGATGATTCTGATCGTCGAGTTGAATTTTCTGAATGGTTTCGTTCAAAAATAGCGGAAGACGCATTATTTGACAACAAAATTGTTTGGTCTGATGAAGCAACATTCAAGTTGAATGGTACAATTAATCGTCACAATTGCACCTATTGGTCCACATAGAATCCACATGTTACTGTGGAAAGACATGCAAATTTACCGGGGATCGTAGTGTGGTGTGGTTTATCATCCAAACCATTCTTTTTTGATGCAACAGTTTTTGGTATTGTGTACCTCAACATTCTTCAGAGATCAATTGTACCACAAGTTCGTCAGCTGTATGGGGATGAGGAAGACTTTTATTTTCAACAAGATGGGGCACCCTCCCATTTTCATCGTGATGTCAGAAGTTATCTTGATGAAACATTTCCAAACAGGTGGATCGGATGAAGAGGCAGTGTTGAGTATCCTCCACGTTCACCAGACTTAACACCACTTGATTTTTATTTATGGGGTTACCTTAAAGATAAAGTTTATGCCACTAAACCTACAACACCTGCATAGTTAAGACAAGCAATCGAAGATACGTGTCGCACAATTACAACAGAAACGTTAATTGACGTTTGCAATTCAGTTATTCAGCGATGTCAGCAATGTATTGACCAGAATGGAAAACTATTCGAACTGTTGAGATAATGCAACATTGAAACATCTAACATGTAATGTTTGTCATTTTATCTTTATTCGAACATATACTCTATGTTATGCAATTATTATATTAAAATTTATTAATAAACACAAAAGTTATTAATCATCAACGTGTGTATACATTTTTTTGAGACACTCTGTATATATATATATATATATATATATAAATACTTAAGGAAAAGGAAAGGTAATAATAAGGGTAGCAACAAGGTGTTGGAGGAAGCCCAGTGGACACTTACCTAGAATGAAGAGCCGCTGGGGGTGCTGAGGACACACGAAAAACACAAAAGAACAAAAACTACACAAAAATGGAGCTTTCGGGCTGATGCCCTTCTTCAGCGACAGTATATGTTTCTCCGTCGCTGAAGAAGGGCATCAGCCCGAAAGCTCCATTTTTGTGTAGTTTTTGTTCTTTTGTGTTTTTCGTGTGTCCTCAGCACCCCCAGCGGCTCTTCATTCTAGGTAAGTGTCCACTGGGCTTCCTCCAACACCTTGTTGCTACCCTTATATATATATATATATATATATATATATATATATATATATATATATATATATATATATATATATATATATATATATATATATATATATATATATATATATATATATATATATATATATATATATATATATATATATATATATATATATATATATATATATATATATATATATATATATATATATATATATATATATATATATATATATATATATATATATATATATATATATATATATATATATATATATATATATATATATATATATATATATATATATATATATATATATATATATATATATATATATATATATATATATATATATATATATATATATATATATATATATATATATATATATATATATATATATATATATATATATATATATATATATATATATATATATATATATACAGGGTGAGTCTTAATTACATATCTTAAATATAAGCATTGTGTTCTACACCTACAGACAAGCAAAAAAGTTCATATAAACATATGGTCGCAACTGCTTCATTAACGAGATATGGCAAAAGGAAACAGGGGGAAAGAAAAGTAGACAGATAATGTAGTTTCGGATCAGACGTTTATTAGCTGTGAACAGAACGGCATCTGGTCAGTTACAAATGATTTACAAAAGATGTTCAAACTGTCCATCATTACAGTCAATGCACAACTGAGCCCTGTTGTGCCTAGAATTCTTGGCTCGCTGAAAGACATCAGGCATTTCGCATTTTGTCGTCCCAGCAGCTTCAATGACATTCCATAGCTCGTCACGTGTATTACATCGTTGGGCGTAAACGGGTGATCGCGGAGGCCAAACAACTGGTCCGTTTTGTCCTATCCATCGACCTGGGTAGTGAATGTCCCAATACTGCTTGACATCGCTAGCAGAATGGGCAGAAGCGCCATCATGCAATACCCACATTGTCTGCCGTGTTCCCAAGGGTATGTCATCTAGTAGCTGCGGTAATTGTAGCTATAGAAACTGTAAATAGGAGGACCCTGATAGTCGAGGCGGTAGCTCGTAAGGACCTAGGAGGAGATCGCCATTTATTCCTGCCCAAACATTAACTGCAAACTGCTGTTGGAATCGTGTTTCCTGAAATGAATGTGGCCAGCCAAGTTAGACTGGTAGGCAGTGCGCCTGCCTTCTAACCCAAAGGTCGCGGGTTTGAATCCTGCTTCGTGCATGGATGTTGTGATGTATGTTGATTTTCTCTAACAATTTGACGGTGCAAAATGACCTTAGCTGTCGACGCACCTAAAAACCTAATTACTACTACTGAAATGAATGAATGAATGTGGATTTTCATCAGCCCATGTATGCTGGTTACGGCTATTCAAAATCCCATTCCTTGTGAAGCATGCTTCATCCATCACCAAAACTTGGCTGAGAAAGTTTGGATATGCTGCATCCTGCTTCAGTAGCCATTTGCAGAATGCTCTTCAATGCTCATAATCCAGCGGCGGTTGCAGAGCTTGAACATGCTGTACATGGAATTGATGCAACAACTGATCATGCAACACCCTCACCACTGTTCGATGGGAAATCCGGTGACGAGCAACCAACTGCCTGGTACTAGTACCAGGGGACCGTTCAATGGAATGCAGAACCTCTTCCACATTGGCGCTCCTGCGACTTCATGGTCTACCAGCATTTGTCATAAAGGGTCGCATATGACCTGTTTCTCCCAGACGATGTTCCAGAGAAATGAATGTCCTGCGATTTGGATGTCGTCGTTGTGGATACCTTACGGCGTAAAGACGTGCAGTGACTGCACTGTTACGCTCTGCTTCTCCGTACAGCAGTATCATATCTGTTAATTCATCTAATGAATAGTCCACATTATGCGCCATTCTTCGATACGTAATGTGTCTACCAGAACAGTAACCCTCTGTGACTTAATGATTGCTTTCTCCATGTCGCTGCGCTGCCTTGTTGTTTCCATTGTTGCCGACAAAGCATGAGAGGGGAAGGGAAAGGATTGTAAGGGGAAACGATCGCTTTAAAAAAAATAATATTGCCATATCTCGCTAACGAAGCGGTTGCGACCATATGTTTATATGAACTTTTTTGCTTGTCTGTAGGTGTAGAACACGATGCTTATATTTAAGATATGTAATTAAGACTCACCCTATATATATAATTAAATAACTACCTTGGAAGTATGATAACAACAGAAGCAAAATGTACTGATGAAATCGGGACTAAAATAACGAAAGCAAAAGTCGCTTTCAGAAGAAAGAAATTCCTACTAATGGGGAATATAAAGGAGGATATCTGCAAGAAGTTGATAAAATGCTATGTATGAAGTATAGCTGTGTATGGGGCAGAAACATAGACGCTAAGGAAAAATGATATTAAATACTTGGAAAGCTTCGAAATGTGGACATGGTGAATAATGTTGAAGATAAAATGGACAGATAGGGTGAAAAATGAGGAAGTACTATGAAGAATAGGAGAGAAACCAACAATTATACAGACTATCAAAAAGAGGAAGGAAAACTGGATTGGACATTACCTGAGGAGAGAAAGCATGATTAAAGAAGTTATAGAAGGAAAACTGGATGGATAAAGAGAAAGAGGTAGGAAATGGTTTCAGCTGATAGATGACTTGAAAGGGAAAGAGAGCTATCAAGACATGAAGAAGACTGCGAAAAATAGGAGCGTATGGAGAACCAAGTTTAACCATGAATAATCACAGGTCTGTCTACAGACAGACTACCTATGATGATGATGATATATAATTATAAATTTAAGAAAACTATCAATATATGTATACCTTGATTGCTTTATGAAATGTTTAAAAGAATAGTGACAGTTTTTTATATAGGTAGCCAAGGAAAATCCATGCAATAAAAGAAGTATTCAGAAAATTACTTTTCTCATGTCTGATGTAGTGATCACTGAAAAATTTACATTGTAGGAAACCAAAATGTTACATTTTACTGTTTTCTTAGGTCAAAAAGTTAGTTTTTAAACTACCTATACATTCTATGGAAATTTGAAAAAAATTGATTGCCTGAATAGAAAAGCAGTAAGTCAATAATTATGTAGAACAGTTGAAACTGTGTTTAATTTTACTTGACTTAAAGCTATACTGAATATATTTCCTCTGTTGCCAAAATTATTGCAGTTTTTAAATATCTCAAACTAGTTAATTTTTAATTAATGAATTATCAATAGGTTCTTAAAAATAAATATTCATCCTAGACACATAATGAAATATGTATGAAGTTAAACACAAACATTCAGTAAATATTCATAATTTTAGGAGAGCAAAAAATTTGATATCATAAGAGTTATATTGCAAGGAAAGAAATATTTGAATTTGTTAATCTGGAGGTATAGTTTCATGTCTTTCTGTAAAATAATAGAACATATTTTAAAAACTATATTCACTATGTAAAATCTAGTGAATGAAAACAGTCAATTGAAACCGATTTAACTATTTAAATCTAAAAATATTTCAAGATAATTCTTTTTTCTTGCTATAAAGTAATACTAAAGCATAGAGTAATCCAATCCTTATCTTTAAAAATATACTTTTATTTGACTTGTTGGTAAAAATTTCTATTTCCTCACCTTATTGGATCCTTCAGCTCCTCAATGATGAAGTTCAAATAGTTCCTGTAACAATAGTTAGTGCCATTAGGTTTTAAATATAACTGATACTAAATTATGAGTGAGTATTTGAGATAAGGTATGTTTACGTTAAGAGTAAAATCTCCTCATATTACATTTATTGGCAATTTATTTGAGAAATAAGATCAGTAATCATTATTTTGGTTTTCTTAAAATCTCTTTGGCCTCATGAGCCATCATTCAATCAACTTTTAATTAGTTCCAGTAAGGAAAGGAAAAGCAGGATTTGTACAGCATCCAAGGCATCATTATTATTTAAGAAATAAATCCTTTTTAAATGAGACATCTCATGGAATAAGGAAGACAGCAACACGTATAGGTTCTTTAAAGAAAATCCTGTACTTTAGAATTAATGAAATGGCAAAAGACTTGAATTTGACACATCTCACAGCATCTAACTTAATTTTTTTCAATGCTATCTAGCTATCTAGCATGCATTCTGTAAATGGCATTCACTTTTATTAAATCTTAAATTAAATTTTTGTGGATGTTGAATCTGATTTACAAATTCTATACTTACCATCCATTATATGCAAATAGACCTGAATAAAATGACAGTGCTATGTTCGTTACTTTTGTTTCCGTATTTTCAAATGTGAAATACTCTGTGTGACCTGTAAAAGAAAAATCAATCATTAAATTTTTAATAATTATTTGAGTGAAAGCTATAATAAATGCTGTATGTGTATACTAGTGTACCCCGCGCATCTTTTTTCATGAAACGCCGGTGAAAAAAAGGGGGTGCGCGTCTTACAAGAGGATTTATGAACAGGTTATATAAATTGTCAGTATCGATAGTGAATTTTCTGCAATATTCTTGCGTCTGCGTTTATATTAGCAAAAGATGTTGAATTCTACGAAGTATACGCCTATTTATGCAACGAAGCAAGTAATTGGACATGTTTGTTCCTAACCTAACCGCGAAAAAACTCCCCATCCTCGTAGGGAAGTTTCAGTTCATAGATAACAGAGGTTAGAAGTGTTTTGGGCTTCGTGCGTGACTAGGGTTGCCACCTCTGCGGGTTTCACCCGAAGTCTTCGGGTTTAGCACTAAGTAAACTTACGGGTTGAAATTAATGTTGAAAACCGTCAAATTAATTAATTTTAGTCACATTTTGCGATGAGATGTGTTGGATTTAATTAAAAATTAAAACGATATAAAATTAATTTTATATATATTTTTATATAGATAGGGACCAGAAAATCGTAGTTACGCTCTTGTGTATCTCTTATACAAACGGGCAGAGATTAAAGTGCCTTTGCTATTTAAAAAATCATTAGTCCTCGAATATAACGCAGGTGCTACTTTTACAATGTCGTTTCAGAAAAAAACATCGCGTTATATTCGTGCTATACCTTAGGTTTCGAATATAATGTGAGTGTTATTTTTATAATGTCATTTCAGGGAAAAAACCGCGTTATATTCGAGCCAATACGGCAATTTTCTTTGCGTAATAATATAGTAATATCATCAATTTATTGGGGCCGCCATTTTTCCTTCAATGACTTGCAGAATGTTAAATAGTACGCTACATGCAATAAACCTGTAATAGCTTCATTTCCTCTGAGAGTTTATCGATGCTGAACGACATATTGTCAAAAACAAGCAATACGTGAAGCTCCGCATCAGTGCGTGATATTACGTCAAAAACAGTGAAGTGGGGACGAAGTTGCGTAATATTACAACAAAAACAGTTAAGGGGTTAACAAAAGAGGACTAACGAGGAGGAGATTTCTGCTAGTATCGGCATAAATAGATCACCCAATAAATTACGTCACGTAGGAGGAAGAAGATGCTTAACTTGAGCGGAACTTGTTTCAGGAGGTGGGAATCGGTTAAGAGACTTTTTTTAAATTATTCCGGCTCAAATTAATTTTTTCCCTCCAAGCCGGCCAAAAAATAGGGGTACACGACTACGCGGGTTACACGAGTAAATACGGTATAAGCATAAAATGAAAATTTATTTGGTTGTTACACTTCAATTTAGTATATTCTAAATAAATTCAGGGATATCAGTCCTTGCTTCGTCACACACATTTATGAAAAACCCACATTATTTAATGAGACATAATTCCGATATAGCAAAAAATGAAAAATCAGTAATTTCTCCATGTACAGATAAAAGATAAAAATTAGCATCGGAAAACAACATAGTTGACAAGTTCTTTTCTTAAATTTAAAAAAATATTTTACTAAAATTTCCGATGGAAGTCGACAAATTCACTTTCAGGAATTCAAACGGAAGTGGGAGAAACTCCAGATAAAAGATATATATCATAGTTCTTCAAACTAGATTCCGCGGAAACCTGTAAAGGTTCCGCGATAGACAGAGGAAGGGACTCGATACGTTCTTCTTTCTCTTATTTACAGCAGGAAACATGAGCTTCACTCGTAAACTGTATAATGTAAGATACATAAACTATGAAAATAACAATTACAGTGATTACGTATAAAGTAAATTTTATTGTGATTTGGCTTACCACCTCTTACAAGGGGAGGGTCAGACGTTCGGGTCACCGAATCTTTTCAAAATCTGCACGCACGTAGTACACGGTAAGGACTATTGAGTGTGGAAGCCATAGGGCGCACCTCTCAAACATTCTCGAGAAAATCAACCGAGAAGATTGGCGTGTTCAACTAATATGCTTGAACCAAAGTTTTCCCAACTTGAGTCACCGTGGTGTAGTGGTTAAGGCGTTGGCATTGAAGCATGAGGGTTGCTGGTTCAATTCTACCTGTCTGTACTTTTCTTTTTTTATTTTATTTTTTCGCAGCTGTGATTTTGTTTTAACTTTAACAATAAATCATGGAAAATTATGTGTTTAATTTTTAAAATTTTAAATGCGTTTTTATAATTTTTCCCTTTTATTTCTTTTTTGTATTCTTGACATTATTTTTCAATCTTTTAACTTCGACACTTCCTTCTTAATGTACAGTTTCGCATACTTATACTGACAGTGATGAATGAATGTAAAGAATACCCATAAGTAAAATATTAGCAAATGAAGTTGTAAATAAATTTAACACATTTTATATTGAATTTTCATTTATTAATAAAATGCATTTTTTGTCAAAAGAAAGTGTTGTATATTGTTATTCGTTATTATTGTATTCCTGTATAAGAATTAGTGCATAACAATAAGTAGCCTATTTCTTCTGGACTGTTCTGAAAATATCTAGTGTTTTTTAAATTTACTTCTGACCACGCAAAATTGCATGTAATTGTAAAAACTATATTGGACAAACTATTTCTGTCAGGTCTATTGTTGTACTTTTACACGCCTCATTCATCGGTTATCTTTTGTGAAGGTGAGACGAATATTTAATGTAGGGCAAGCATGAGTTTGTTGCTGTTATTACAAAAATGGAGCCTGTTCCTTGTTCTTCGAGACCTTCGATAAGTGAGTGTGATGAAGATTCGCTTCACAGTCAAACGGCAAAACTTCGACTGAAAGATGCGTTCTTTTACTGTGAGCATCTTCTTCTGGAAGATGACCTTGTTGTTCTAGAACCATCTTCAACGATTTCTGAAGCCGCTATAGTGATAGAAGAAGAGCTGTATCAGTGTACTGTCGAAATGTTAAGGGAAAAGAAATTTGTGAGTGACGAGGTGCTTATCCTTATCCACGAAATTGATGAAGAAGGGCTCTTCCATGAGGTTGAAGGTGGTTATACAGAAGATGAAGATTATGTGCCAGAGGAAAAGAAGAAAAAAGCTGAATACATTCCACTGGAAAAGAAAATTAAAGTCGTGAACCTCGCTAGTGAACACCCTAAATGGAGTCTAGAAACTTCAGAAAAAAGGATGTTGTCAATTAAAAAGAAAGGATGATTTAAAGAGGTGGAAAGAAAATATAAAAGCTGGAGAGTATTCTTTACATTCATTCATCACTATCAGTATAAGTATGCGAAACTGTACATAAAGAAGGAAGTGTCGAAGTTAAAAGATTGAAAAATAATGTCAAGAATACAAAAAAGAAATAAAAGGGAAAAATTATAAAAACGCATTTAAAATTTTAAAAATTAAACATAATTTTCCATGATTTATTGTTAAAGTTAAAACAAAATCACAGCTGCGAAAAAATAAAATAAAAAAAGAAAAGTACAGACGGGTAGAATTGAACCAGCAACCCTCATGCTTCAATGCCAACGCCTTAACCACTACACCACGGTGACTCATGTTGGGAAAATTTGGTTCAAGCATATTAGTTTAACACGCCAATCTTCTCGGTTGATTTTCTCGAGAATGTTTGAGAGGTGCGCCCTATGGCTTCCACACTCAATAGTCCTTACCGTGTACTACGTGCGTGCAGATTTTGAAAAGATTCGGTGACCCGAACGTCTGACCCTCCCCTTGTTAGTTAGGCTTCCGCGGGAAAAATATTTTTGAATATAAGGGTTCCGTGGCTTCAAAAAGTTTGGGAACCCCTGATATGGAGGAAATATTTAAAGACATTATCAAACGGTTATTTTTATCGATATATGTACAAAAACCAGACAAGGAATTTATCGCACGGACTAAACTGACCTATGTCGATCGTATCAGAATACGGATGGATTCGTAAATGGATCTAATTCGATTGTCGCAACGAATTATCTTCCTAAAACTTAAAACGCCTAGATGTATGATCAAAATTCCTCAATTTTTTGTACGTTCAAGTCTTCTGTTGTTCTAGTTTTCTGTTATTCTAGTCTTCTGTTGTTCTGTATATCTGCCTTTAAAACCGCTTGAATTCCGATGGGGTCGACTTTCGAACACACTCAGACTACCTACACAGTAACGGTCGATTTATTTAGAAAACGTATCATTTCCGCAAACTCATCCCTTTGATAAGGCCGACACGATGGTCCTCATTAATTTCTACAATTGTCCTGTCAAAACTAAACTGGTTATCGAAATGGACGAAATAGAATGAGACGAGATAAAATGTGTCGCTCAAACTTGTAATCGGACTTGAGTCAAAGTTTTTGAAATTTATACACATCAACGACCCACGGCGCGGTCTGTCGAGGATAATAGATTGCCGAATATTTCCTTTTTTAGGCGAGATATTTCGAAAATCCCGGAAAATTAATCGGAGAGTACAACAATCCCGGAAATGCTAGTCGTCTGCTGACGTATTACGAAGACGAGACTATTAACGATCGGCGTTCCCCACAGAAAGAATTCGTACCTATAAAATCAATATGAGAGTAATGAAAAATTTAAGGGTATTCGCTGCCGCCTATTGGATATAAACTCTCGTTACCAAGGAGACGTGTACCAGGTCTTACGTGACGCATGTCACGTAATTTAAAAACAAATTGTGTTGTGCCTTTTTTTAAACCAGTAAATATTCTTCCGAATCAAATATAAATACATAGTAAACATAAATTTTCAAGTCATTTAAAAATAAATTAATTCATCCAACCATCGAAAACAACTCCCAATTCCTTTCAAATTAGCAAATAACAATTAAATTATTTGTTTGGACCAAAAAAAATCTTGGATGCGAAAAAACGGGGATTAAATTATTTGATAAATATGAATTTTTCATATAACAATACAACTGATAGAGCGGTTTGCTAATATTAGACTGGATAGAGACGTCTGATAAGAAATGAAAAGGTCGAGTATTCGTGCCCTAGACGGTTCGGACTTTGACCTCGGTCAGACTGAGAGAAAGGCGAGAGAGAAGGGATAGACTCCAATCTAATTCCATCTGTATCTTTTTGGCGAGAAACGCATAAATACGACATTATAAGCGCGCTAACATAAAAATAAATAGAGCACAAAAATATACCTTTTTATGAAATTTTCTACCAGAAAAGATACCGCCATGTAGACAAATTTATTTCAAGAATTAAATACATATTTACATTCGCGGTAAGAAATGAAAACTTTATGAGGTCTTTACAAAAATGACAGATTAATGGTTTTTAAACTTCTAATGAAGGTAATGTGGTTTTGACGTGACGTTAAATTTGAAACTTTTAAACTGTTTTTTAACTGTTTATTTGTTCAAATAACTCGGTTTTATCTGCACGGTTGTTTAATAACGTTACCCAATGATTTTCGATCTGGAAATATTTAATGAATTTTTATTTATGATATGGTTACTAAATTTTTCATTTCTTTGTTCCGAATGTAGTACTAATATAAAAATTAACTTTGAAAAAGTTTAATCTCCCATCAAAAAGATAATAAGATCCCTCACTCTATAAAATAGTTGAAGAATTTTCATCGATATGTGTTAATTAACACTGACATTTAAACTATATAGGAAACTTACACTGACACAGATGTACATATATGTATCATTTAGATGAGATTATGCGTTTTAAGTCTTCTGCCTGTTATAATAGCCACTCGCATCGCAGAAACGTAGCTGGAGGGCTATGAGGGGGATAGGGGCTCTGCCCCCCTCATAAGTCCTCGGGTCCCCCTCTCGGCCACCCTGCTTAATTTTTTTAAAAATATTAATTAATAAAGTATTTTATATTTTCTTCTTAATAAAATATGTCTATGTACGGTAAGTGAAATAAAAATTAGTGAAAGCCCTAGTTTTCGTATTATTATTTTGTTTTATTTTTAATTTTGGCGTGGCTCTTCATATATTTTTGACAGTCATGCTTCACCCTCCCCTCCTACCTCAACCCTTGGGAGGATAGCTGCGTCCCCGTCGCGCCACCGTCATAGACATCGTTAAAAAAAATACCGTAAGAAGATTTGTACTTTACGAGACGAATCCAATTAAAAATCATAGATGCGAACACCCGGAGAAAAACTGCAAGGGTCACCCGAGTCTGCTGGTAATTTAAAGAACATCTAACAAGGCCGAAAAGTCTGCGAGCCGAATGAGACCACCGGAGTAATAATTTCAGTAATAGCGAAGCAAGAACTCCAAAAAAGGAGAGAGAGAGAGAGAGAGAGGACCGAATCGTCCAATTATTTTCCTCCGCGAGCTTCCCTCACATACACAAGACTCTCCACCATCCTCTCATCGACGTGAGAAACGATGGAAGTGAATGCTATTTGTCCTTCCCTGATTGCTCAATCCAGTCTTGTAAACTCGCGCATTGCCCATTCCTCCGGAGAATTCTGGTGGAGTTTGGAGAGGAAGAAAAGTGGTGTGAAAGAATGAACCAGAAGGGAGTAGAGTTTGCCCAACACGGCAAAAAAGAGAACAGTTCGGAGATGTAGGGGGGAGAGACAGAAAACTGGATTGGGAACGATGGGAAGAAAGAAATGAGGCCAGGAGGATAGGGTGGTCCACGTTGGGAGGGAAAGGGAAGAGGGAGGGGGAGGGGATGAAAAGGGTGTCAGACTTAGTATGGAGGGAATGAAAAGAAAGGTGGAATGCGAGAGGGAGGGAGGGGTTAGGGAGAGAGGAGGAAGAGGAAGGAGAGGAGGTGAACCGGAGAAAATTGGATTCCACTCGAGAGGACATCTGCGCATGGCGAGAAGGAGAGGGAGAGAGGAGGGAGAGAGAGAAAGAGAGAGAAAGAGAGAGAAAGAGGGAGGGAGAGAGAGAGAGGGGGGAGAGAGAGGGGGGGGAGAGAGAGAGGGGGGAGAGAGAGGGGGGGGAGAGAGGGGGGGAGAGAGAGGGGAGGGAGAGAGAGAGGGGAGGGAGAGAGAGAGGGAGGGGGAGAGAGGGATATGGGAAGACCGGAGATGGGAACTCCGGGAACAAATTGATGGTGCGAAGGGGAATTGGAAAAGCGGGATATTTCCAGGGGCGCTAATAGACGTCTGGCTGTCCAGTCCGTCTGAATTTTATCGGAACTGAGAATATGAATCGCCGACTTTAATTTGCGCTTTTTGCAATAAAATAAATAAATGGCGAGCGAAATTGAGCGAGAAATCTCTAACTCCTTGCAGCCAACTGGAAAATCGAAGTCAAATAAACAATTCTGAAATAAAATATAAGACATCGTTCGATTGTTGTCACATTTACTGTGCTTGTGTATAGACCTGAACATGAAACTTGCTTGGTAGCTGTAAGCAATAAATGCCACTTAATGTGGTTGAGTTGCGTTTAATGGCTACTATAACATAATGCAGTTGATAAAAATAAACACCAATCATCTTTAAATTATATTTGCTTTTATAATTCTGTCTGGTCACAATAACGAGCTGTTAAAAATAACCAGTGATAATACTAAACGGTGTTGTTGTTATTCAGGGCTCCAAAAATACTAGGCGTCTGATCGTGTCGATTACTATTTTCACCATTTTATATTTAGCTTTTTATAAACATCACAGAATCGTGTTTATATGTAAACTTTCAAACAACCCGATGTCTCTCGTATGATAACGTAACTACAGACTATTTCTGCCCTGATTTATAAGTTTTAGGGGTTGGCTAATTAATCTCAAGCGTGTCAAAGCCTGGTCTTATTAATTTTTAATTACCATAGACCAAACATTATGAGGTGATAAAATAATATTTGAAATACCAATAAAAATGCGACCCCGTTTCTACGTTTATACGCAGGCCATAATTTTCTGATTCTCCGACATGAGGAATTTTTTGCGACACAGACTAAAATAAGGAAAACGTTGATTACTCGTGTCGTCGCCATTTTCGCCAGCCATCTTTAATGATGGCCCGTTTTACAGTTTTTAATTCGTCCAATTAGAAATGGAAAGAACTTCACCGGTCAAGTAAATCGAAATCACAAGTCCCGCAGTAATGTGACAATCGGCTTTAAACGGGCGAGGAGTTCAATACGAGAAGAGTCACCGGGGAATAAAAGATGGTAGGTATTGAAACGGAATCGAATGAGTAAGAGGGAAGACCTTTAAGACCATCTCAGGCACGCCAGCATGGCGTGATTTTTGACCGATCAGCGGTTAAATAAGAAACTGAAAGTACCGCATAGCGTGACGTAGGGATATTAAGCAGACGCATTTTATCTACTATGCAATCAGCTACGACGATCGTCTAGACCTTAAAATGGAATGAACATAAAGAGAATCTGCCGAGCCATTTTCCATACCGTTAAGCACAGATTCGCCATGGTCGTTAGCAAAATTGGATTGAAAGCCAAATAAGAAATTCTTTGCTTTCGCATACGTTTATCCCAATTTTACTGTGAGATTAATTTCGCGAGAAAGATGATAGGATGTTATTTTCCGGCATAAGAGGTAATTTCCAATTAATTTGGGGATCGAAAGCCTTTTGGACGGATGGATTACGAACTGAGAACGAACTGTCACTTAATATTTGATTTAAATCCATCTTCCAAGAGACGCCGGCAAAAAAACAGTTTTTATATCATAGCAAAATAAAAACCACATGAGGCACAAAGATATTTCGATGATTAAGCCTAACGCACGATTCTCTCCCCAGTAGACCTCTAACCTGTCAACGACAGGATATATACTTGAAGGATCTCGGCGTCCCCCTTTGGTCTAAAGTGGGGTAAGACAAACCATTTGATCTATCATTGGCATCTAGACCGTAAGTTTTTGTCATATCCACAACCCTCGGAGAAAGCATTTCGCCATCTCCTTACGGCTTCATGTAAAATAAAATCATGAGACATAAACGACCTATCGCGGGATAGCCTTGAATAGGTCTGAATAGAACCCTTTGAACGTAGGAGTCCGATGCATCCGCCCGGCAGACAAAAGGTAATAGGATAGGAGTGGGGGAGAAAGGAAGCACTAAAGAGGGTTCTCTCGAAATGCGGGATGTGAACCGGGGAGTGCGAGGAGAATTCGCGCCAAGGGGGGTTGACGACCTCCGGGTCGGATGCGAAGGATTCGAAGAAACTCGACGCATGATTTACATTCGGAAAAGGATCACATTTTCCATTTGGAAGTTCGAATGGGTTTGTATAGGATCCGATTGTATAACGTATTTACCCTAAACTAAATGAATGTCACGGAACTGAATTTTTACTAATGCAAACCAAAGAATTTTGGGATAGATCTGAGATATTTCATAATGTTTCTCGGCATTAAAAATCTGCTAAAAATTTGAGCGCATATTACGTGTTATTTCGGTTAGTCCTCATTAAAAAAATACCAATGATGATCATTTTTCAAAATTACTATTTATTTATCATTACAATGACTTTAAAAACCTTCAATAATACACATAGATAATGCCTAGAACTCATCAACATTATCTTTCAAACACAAAAGTCATTCTGTTTTACTTACACACATTTGTAAAAGAAAAATATCCAACTACAATATGGCATTTTACTTCTTACGGTCGAAAGTATTGGTTAAATTACGTTCCAGGCAATAAAACTAGCATTGGCATTATCTTTCTAACACAAAAGTCATACCTACACACATTTGTAAAAGAAAAATATGCAACTACGATATGGCATTTTAATTCTTACAGTCGAAAGTATTGGTTAAAATGAAATTTTAGGAGATAAAAATGGCATTCGCGTAGTAACAGCCATCCCTTCGCTCTATTTTTTATTTCTAATTTTAAATAAGGTGCCAACTATACAGCAGACATGAATGGATGTGGTTGCGTGATGACCTTCGTGCTTGGGTACGAATTTTATTGTCCCGAATGCCAAATTATTCAGAGTCGACCGGCTCTGTTATGGTCTACGGCGAGTGAATACAGCATCACGTGAAAGGCCACATTGCGTAACGGCTAGAATAGGTTACGGCATGACACTCTGTATATATTCGTCTGCTCTGTATTATCAGATTGTTTAAGCCTCTAGAAATGGCACACCAAGATTCAATGTGAAAAATAACAAATTAAGGCGTTTTTATGGTTTTCTATTTAATCTGAGTGTGCTCTGTGAAATAATGAATGATTATCCGACGGCAAGTGAAATCGACATGTAATAATTAAAATAGCACTATGACTAAACAGCCATATGTTATCTCCATTTCCTCACTGACCTATAATTTGATGACTGAGCTCGACTTGTTCTGACGTCATAAACAGCTCGGCTATCATAGAAACGTGCAGGAATTGAAAATCTAAATGATAAAAACTGTTGCGAAACTGCCTTCATCGTTCTTAAAATGGAATGCAGAACTTCAGTCGTACTTATAATGTCGTGTTAACATAACCCATTGGCCCTGTTTCATTTTATTCGATGAATCATGACTATGTATTATTATAAAGATAGAGATCGCAACAAAAAGCTATAAATTCCAATTATTTTCTAATAAAAACAATTTATGAGAGCCTGATTTAAAACAAACCAAAACGAGATAAGAAATAAGATTACCTAACGATTAATCATCATATCGATGAATTATATGCAAAATTATTCTTATAAAAACATGTAACTTGTTAACCAGTCCATTTAATTGAAATTGACGCGCTTTAATCACTTGTGATTATTCGACGTCGAAATCTTTAAATTAATTAATTAATTAAATAACATTCAAGATGAAATTAATATTAATTCTACCAGTTTATCACGACTTAAATACTACATTTTTATGAATTATTTATGAATGTAACTCATCTAAAGTAGATATTAACTTAAAAACAAACAAACACGCTTATGTGCTCCTCTCTTTCAAATAACAGCATCCACGAAAAATATTCCTGTTATTGTACTTCCACGCCATTTATTATATCTTCTGAATATTAATCTTAAATAATATGCGTGGTTCATTTCTAAAAGTCTTTTTAAGTTTCTCTGGGTAGACTACGTTATTCTTCTTATCAGGGATTTTTTAAACATATTTTTGGAATTTTTCCTCGGTCCAGCTGCATCATTTAACGGCGAAATCCGTAAAAAAAATTTTGGTGAGAAAACATTCGTAAGACATATTTTTCTTCTCCATCGTTACATTATTCATGGTTTTTTACAATCAAAAAATCTAATATAAACAGTAAAAAAACCGAATGACTACCAGAATGCAAAAAAGCTCAGACATAAATGAGTCCCAGCGAGAAAGAATAACGCTAAACTTTATTGCAAAATAAAAATAACAAATACAACCGTCGGAAAGAATTTATAGTAACAGATTTACATCTTAACTGCTTATCATCATTGAGGTCGTATCGTTTGCTTAAAACATCGATCAAGGCTTTGAATATGCGATGAATATTACTCAAATAAAATTCCCTCTATTTTCCATATAGCAAAATATTTTTCCTTTAAGACTGGAAGAATCGCTGTATTCCCTCACTGTAACTTGGGGCATTGGCAAGAACATGATCAACTGTTCAAGAGCTACAAAGACTGTAAGAACACGATAACAGAGCGATCGAATCGAAGAAAGCCAGCAGATATAATTAAGAGAGGATTTCGAAATGGCAGCGGGTAGGCCATGTGGAGAGATGAAATGGACAGCGTTGACGTCTAAAGTAATTGAATGGGCCCCCTAGAGTCGTTGAGGGAAGAAAATAGAGGAATAAAGGGATGACTCTGAAGACTGGAAGTGAGCAACGCACTAATGAGAAAATTGAAGAAAACTTTTAAAAGTTTTCGTTCATTTCAGTAATAACTCATGCGAGGCTGGGTGCGTACAGAAAATCTGCATATATGTTATAGAAATGAACGTTTTTCTTGGCTTTTCATAACTTCATTTTTTGCTGAAACTATAGGAACCAAGATTAAAAATGGCATTTGTCCAAATATTGTTCGGTTAGGACTTAAGGTACAAAGCTATAATAAGTTATATGTTGTACGTTTTCCTATATTAACTATTGTCGTGAACGATTAAACAATAAAGTGCCTAAAAATTTCAATACTAACAAGGGAAGGCACTTAAGTGTAAGTGGCGGATCACGACCAAACTTCACAGGATGAAAGAAAACGAAAAATAATTAGAAACGTATTTTCGGAAAGGCGTATAACGAGCCCACGTTTTTGAGATATTTGCAATTGAAAATTGAAAAACAGTGGAAATATCGAGGAAGGTGTGCGTAGAAAATGTTGTATATATGTATCAAGTACGTATATAATCCGAGTATGTCGTAAAAAGTGCATTGGAATGGATTTAAAATTAAAATACTGGCCTGAAAAAAGAAAGAAAATTATTAATGATGTAATATGGACAACTTACATAAAACTAATGTCATAAAACATTGATTGGAGAAGAAAAAAAAGTCGGCGATGTCGAGGATCCAGTTGCGACAAAATTTTCGCAGCCCGACACTTTATCACTAGGCTACCGCCATCTGTTGTCAGGGTATCGCTCGTCATGGTATTAGGGAAGGCCACTTGTTTTTCTATTTTCAATTGCAAATATCTCGAAAACGCGGGCTCGTTAGACGCCTTTCCGAAAATACGTTTCTAATTATTTTTCGCTTTCTTTCATCCTGTGAAGTTTGGTCGTGATCCGCCACTTACACTTAGGTGCATTCCCTTGTAAGTTATCCTATAGATAGGATAAGATAATAAAAAACAAATATATTTCCTTCGATAAATTTTAAATAATTTATTTCTAAAACAGCCAATGGCACCTACCAGGTTAATTTACTTTCGGTGTGGCTCTCAATTAGCATTGGGGATATATACACACACACGCCTAGATATACGTATACAGGGTCTACTAATAAAAATCGGTACAACATATATTGTACAAACTTTCTTATATACTATCGTTACACGGGTCAGTCCCCTCGATAAACCCATTCGCGGGAATGTCGCGAAATAAAAAGAATTTCCCCACCAGTCTCCCTTGATCCCACTGGACCACCCATCCAAACCATAGACGGCCAACTGGCGGCCCGCGGGCCGCATCCGACCCGCTAGGCTTTTCGGTCCTGCACACCGTCTGTGTCAAAAAGTATGCTGAATGTTTCTAATCGTTTGTTTTCTCATATTATAACGATATCACATACTAGAAAATACCTATTATATGTTTGAATGTCATCACGATATAACATAATAATAAAGAAATTATTTTGTTCCTGTGCTTTTTTATTTATATGAGATATATTTATAAAAACCTGGCCCGCCGGGAAAAGTGAACCTTAGGTAGGCTGACCATATTCAAACAAGACGAAAACGGGACATTTCCTACCAAGAAAACAGGACAGGCTTATCGCACGATTTTTTTTAAGAGAATGGTTTTTATCACTTCAATAAGTGCATCATTTGAAAGAACTTGAATTATTTTATAGATAAGAAATTTATCTACACCTATTTATCTATATTAAACAGAGATTTGGGAAAATACGCTAGTTTAATCAGTCCCCGCCGTCCAATTACGGATAAGGAAGTAGTCGTTTCCCACCTTCCTCACTGTGTATAAGATGTAGAGTTACCTGTTCTTTGAGAACAGGAAGTTTATGAGAACAGTTATTTTATTATCGAAAAGAACTGTTCCGTTCTTTCTGACCAATCTCTAGTGTTAAAATATTTAGCATTAGCATACAAAGTTATTTTGCTTTTTGTACATTTAATATAAAACATTTGGGATTAAAAAGTAGCCTACGGCCTTCCTATTTGTGAAGAAAGTATCTGTTGAAAGTGTGATTACTCTAGCTTTAACGGTGTGGAAATGTATAGATGAACAAATAAACAAACAAACCTTTCATAAATATATATGAGATATTATACAAGGTAATATCATTGCGAAGTATTTAAATGTATAACAAATAATCGTAATCTTGAATTTTTGTCTTTTATTTAGAAGTCGAGAGATAAGTTTCAAATAAAGAGACAGAAACGCTATTTATTCATTACAAATCTATTTAAAGAAATACGATTTAAAAATAATTATTTGATTTACAATGCAGATAGGTTTTTGTAATTAAATATTACCACTAGATAACATCTTTTGACCTCATTTCGCAAGCAATATAGTATCAAATAGTAAGGAAAACAATTGTATTTAAAAAGTAGATAAACAACATTCTAATTCTCCGCATGAAAGTAACTAATATTTGCTCAATATCAAGCAAGGGAAAATGGTAATTAAGCCTATAATGCAATCAAATTAAGTAATGCTGTTTAAAAAGTTGTTTTTAGTTGTTAAAATTTTTAGAAATATTCTCATTTATTACGTATGTATATTATCACAAAAAACAAGTAAGATGAGTTAATAATGCCGATGACGTTTCATAAGAATAAATTGCCATTAAAATAAGCGAATTGGTGGTCTTACCTTTCACAGGAATTTCGCTTAATTTTCTCTCACTATCACAATGTATATCACTTCCTTTTCTTGCTAAACTTTATTTTACATTTACATGAATACCCTGCAAGCCGCCTTAAGCGTTTGTCAGGGGGTGTCACTGCACTAAATGAACTCTAACTAATGCCTCTATTGGACTGTCTTATCGCGTCTGGGAAAAAAATCTAGTATTTCTCGGCTGTAGCGATTGTTTCAACGTATTTTCTCGTACACTCTGATCTAACGTTACGTTCACTAACACCGATGGGTTCAACTATGCCGCGTACGTCTTCAACGAATTCGGAGCTTTTAAACTTTTCAAATAGTTTCCTTTTGTACTCAATTCTTCTACTCTTCAACGTCTGCCATTTCAGGTCCCTCAAGATCTCTGATACACTTGCATCATAGCGATATTCTCCCTTTACAAATCTAGCCGCTCTACGCTGAACCATTTCGAGCTCCCTAGTTAGGCCCTCCTCGAAAGGGTCCTATATTGCGCAACAGTATTCCATGACTACTGAACTGAGAAGGTAATACGATGGGGTAAAAGCCAAGAAAAATATTACAGCCGAATCAAAGCCTTGCACAGACACTGTCTCTTTAGGCGAATTATAACACAACTTTAATTTTGTAACAAAGTTGAAGTTTCTGCCTTGGTTTGTTTGAATACCTCGATTAATACTGTTACACAGATGCAAGTAAACAGAGTCCATTCAGCATAAACATTGAAAGATCCGGAGCTCACAGAAACGGGAAGGCGAGTAAATTTGTGCATCCTGCTCAATGAAGTCAGTGTCAACTTGGCCTTATTCTCACTTTCCGAAACCGAGAAAATGCTCAGTTAAGATCTAATGTGATCCATATTTTAAGAAAATTGAAAAATCTGAATTTTAATCGCTAAAGGCTTTAAAACGGGACGAAATGACATTTTTGCCGAAAACGACGGGACGGTCTGGAGAAGGCCCAAAAACGGGACCGTCCCGGCGAAAACGGGACGTATGGTCTGCCTACCCTCAGGTAATTTTGAGTTGGCCGTCCCTGATCCAAACCTATTGAGCCACCTATCCTTGTGTTTAGGCAAACGTGTATACACAAAAAGCTCCCAGCTTGCGGAACCGTCAGGATATTGACACCTTGACTCTTCCCCTCTCCTCCTCCCCAAGCCGCTCCTCCGTCCCGACCTCGCTTATTCCCCCTCCGCCGCCCCAAACTTCCTCGTGACAAGAGGTCGCAGCTAAAGCGCCGCATTCAATCCCCAATCTGGCAAGATTGAGGCTATCCGTGAGCGACACATGCGAATCAAAGAGTTGGAGCCCGAGTTAGCGAAGGATGAGAGTGACACGCGAGAGGACTCGCTTCCGCGGTCGTGTTTTTAACGAGTGATTGCTTTTTTTTCCCTCCAGAGGATGACGTCACTCGTCCTCTGACCCTTTCCACCCGCGACAGGAGATCGTATTAAATGATAATAATAAAGAGCCGCGCGAAAATCCACGCGGTACTCCATTCCGTTCACGCATTCGTGCGCACGCTTTCGACCACCCACGGTAGCGTTTATGTCCTGCCGGGCGTCGATTATACCGCTCACACGCATTCATTGATCCGTTCATTCAGCAGATACCAGTTCCATCTACCGTATGGGGTCGAAGAAAACCTCTCTCTCTCTCTCTCTCTTCCACGCAAAAACCTGACGCGGTACACCCTAAGCGAACCCAGAAACCACGTGACCTTCCTCTCGCCCCCCCCTCCCATCCCACTCCTGAATCGCGAGGGCGGCCTACGTCGATTTTTAGGTGCCCTGTGACGTCATCCCACGAACTTAAACTCTCTCCCTCCCTCTCTCTTCGACGCCCCCGCGCGCCATCATACGCCCACAGCTCGAAGAATTTTTGGCACCCATGTTTCCCAACCGCCCACGTTTTACCTTCTTCATCTTCTGATTTCACGGTTCCTAGAAATAAAAAAATCCCTTCACCCACGCCGCCGATATTCTCCCCTCTCAGCATCTTTTATTACTCGAAACTTCAACTCACGAACCGGAGATAGTGGAGCTGAGAGGAGTCGTGGGAAAGCCTTAGGCTTAGAAGGCTTTGTTCTTTGTTAACATCAGGCAAATTTTAATTCATCTTAGATTTTTCGGTAGTTTACTTTGGTACTTGGATCGCCAAGCTGCAGCTGTTTTTGTTTTTCGACGGGGATAACTTTAAGGCTGTATCGAAAGTATTCCCAAAATACATCTCATAGATAGGTAAACCGAGCAGCGTGTTTCAAAAAAATGTATACACAATTTGGGCATTCATAAAACACGTAATAGTACAGATAACGTGATGATATTTAAAAGGTAGAACGTAGCGGAAATGTGGAGTATCTACCACGATCCCCTGACCTAACACCACTAGACGTTTACTTGTACTGTACTCTAAAGAACACTGTGCATGTCAGGAATCCAACGACACTGGAGAAGCTGAGGCCTGTGTCGTTATATCATCAGTAACATGCCTACAAGTGGGCTAATTTGTCCTTGTCGACATGGCATCGAGGCTGAAGGGGACATCACGAGCATTTGCGACTTTAAGGTAAATTTCACATCAATGGGCTAACATCTGTATGCCTAGAAGTACTTAAAAATAAGCAAATCAAGTATGTACATATGCATTTTTTGGAACAACCTATATATTTAACAATCGAAATTTACATATTCAATATACTTAATTTAATCACCACGTCAGCAGTCCACATTTTCTTTTTATTATTTTACGACAGATTGAAATGGACAGATTAGTTTTTTATGACGTTATAATCCAAAAAAGAACTTGATTAGCTTCCTCCCTCAAAGACTTTAGGAGAAATACAGCTTTAATTTATCTTAGATTCAGTTCCATAAAACTTTGAGTTTTCTACGAACATAGGGTTAGCTTACGGAACTCATTCCAACTTTTAATGGCAGAGCTTTCCCACGTAAAATTTAAACCGGGTCTTATCTGCGCTCATCTCATTTTGATTAAAAGGACAACAAATTGAAGAACAGAAACGCGAAAGAAATTTATTTTATGCTGAAAGTGGATTAAATTCGCGCATAAGTTCTTTAGACATATCTGCTCCACTTAAAACTAATTCACTAAAGACTTATGTCAGAAAAATTACAGAATAAGCACTAAGGTATTAAAAATTAAAAAATTAAGTACTTATCTTAGGTGTTACAGCCTTTTTATGGCGCACCGTCTACTAGTATGTTATACTGTCACTTCAAAAAATTCACTTTTCACAGAGAACTAATTGAAATTTATTTTTCAGACTTTTCCTGCGCAAATTATTTATGTTATCGTATTTTAATTTTCACACTGTTTCGCTTTCAGTATACATTATCTCTATAATTGGCAGTCTCTCTAGCAAAATAGACGAACGCAATGAAGTTTTTGTCAATTTGTGTTTTGAAAAAACTGCTTGTAGGAGTTGTAAGTAGTATACGACGTTACCAATATATTCTGAAATTAGTCTTCAAAATGGTTCTGCGATATAAACTGCGAAACTAAAATAGAGCTATTATTTTCTTTAGGCAACCTGCTTTGTAGCATTCTAAGGTAATCTAAAAGTTATATACCGTTAATTTTCAATGAACCGTTGCTTGTAAGGGATTTTTCGAAATCATAACACAACTTTTTTAAGTCAATGCATATGTATTTTTATATCATATAAAAAATTCCACAGCTTATTCTGTTCATTTATCTGCTCGAATTGAACTATAACTGGCAATATTACTGTATCTACAATCTGAAGAAAAATGTTTGAAATATATCCTCTGGGTTATCAGATACTTCATTCTTAGAATTTTGAAACTTTAAAATATTGATTTTGCTACCCCCCTGAAGTGGCGCCTCTAAGCGATTGCTTACGTCGCTTACGCCTGAAACCCATCCTGCAAATCTGGGCTGAATGAGACAAAATGTTTTCCTTGTCACGGTTAATAGCAGCAAATTCTATAATTTCAATGGAGTCTGAAACTACCCGCAGCTTTACCACACCGTATGACGCCGAGAAATATTACAGAATTAACGTTTTTCAGTAATTGTTGATTCGGTAATATTATATATGGATTAACACGGCGTTTTGAATCGTTAAGAGAAATCTGCAACTTTTTTAATTATTTGGACTTTTGTGGATTTAACAGATGAAGAAATAAAATTTGCAGCACTTAAGTTTCAACAGAAAAATGCTTAAGAAATTTCAAACGATTTGTGTGACGAACTTATTTTTATGAAATAAATCCACAAAAAAAACTTCGATTCAGAACTCACGCCAACCAATTTTCTGCGGAATATATTGGAAACAAATTTAACAGAATTGTTTTCCAATCTATCGGCAGCGCTAAGTATTTTTTTGAGTCTACCCACTTCAGTTGCTTCAGCAGAAAGGAGTTTCAGCAAGGGTGAATAATTACAACCGCCCCATAATGTCCTAATAAAGGCTAAATGAACTGTCATTCTCCATATCAATGCTGACGTTGCCCGGAAAATAGATTTTTCTTATTTAACACAAGAATTTCCGAAAAATAAAGCCAGAAAAGCATTTATTAAATAAATATCATTTTCCTTGTAAGAATTCTTTGTAATAAATGGTCTAAATTTTTTGGGGAGGGGCTCGCAATTTCTGATTGTCCCGGGCCCCTTCTCACCTCTCTCAGGCCCTGGAGATAACTGAGGCAAGTATTTCATTTTTCAATTTGTTATACTAAAGTGCTTATTTTGGAGTTCACTTGAAACTAGTCAAGTACATTATATTTTGCTTTTGAAAACATTAAAATCCTTTTAATTTCAATTTTCAAAACCACTAACATGCTATAAGTACATCAACAGTTATGTTCAATACGGTATCCTTAATATGGTAATATTACGACCGCATAGATATCACGATATTTTCGTTTTCCTATATTATTGCGCCCAACACAAAGAACCAAAAATATATCCTTAGAATTCGATACGGACGTTATTCCTGATCCAGTTGTCATAGAAGGTAAAACAAAAAAAAACATCTGGCTTTTTATATCCGACAAGAATGCAAAAAATAACCGTCGACCCCAAATTCCTCACTTCTCCACGAGTTCGTGCCGGACTCCAATTGTATTTCCACGAACAGACTCCGGAAACTACGAACCGTCAAACAAAAGGAAAATTTCTGCCCTCTCCCAAGCCTTAATCGACGTCCGTGTAATATTCCACCGGAGGGCCTGCGTGCAACTCCGTCCCCGCCCACACGGGGACCTTATAACGCTAGATTCCGAGGTGAAGCCCACAAGGACGAGATACGGACGTGTAATTTGGACTTATAAAGGTTTATACCTTATCGAGTGAGACGACGATGCCAATCTAACGGATAAAATAAAACCCTTCTACCACTTTTTCCCTCCCACGCGGTGAAAAAAATAATCCGAGAAATGGTGACGATAGCGAGACACATCCTACTAGCCTCTCGTCGATTCTCGGAAATCGATCGTTGAACAAAAATAAATAAATAAATAGAAAGCAGAGGCGTAAGTGACGCAACGTGGTGGAAATGCTTTTGTGCGCTTCGTCTCTCTCTCTCTCTCCCCCCTCCAAGCTATTACGAAATCCGAAAAGTGTTCGGAGTGGTCTCTGTTACGCGCCGCGAGGACTTCAGCGAGATGATGCGGGTTTCTGAATCATTAAGCAAATAAGTGATATTAAAACGCAGTTCAAGAACGAAGCGTGTTAGCGAGCGAGCCTATTCCGGTTAATCGCACACTCCGGTTCGATAAATCATAACACGAATGAAAAAAAAAGTGAATATTAAGATAGTAAACTAAACACATAACACTGTAGTAAAATTAAAGAGCGAACATTAATGCAGTATAAAAACTACACAATTTTAAGTTTTAAAAATTCCGCTTATGCGAAATTACGGTTAATTGGAAGTTTATTGTATAGTGAATGTTTTAAAATAATTTCAGAAAACAAAATCATTAATTCCTAGTTAGTTCATTAGCCTTATTATATTCATGGTTGATTACTGATACTGATTTTAAAATGCTCGAGATTCATAATCAGGCAAATTATATTTTCCAAAATCGGTGGCGCGCCAGAGGCCCCATGAATTAAGGCTCCGAAAAATTGTTCGCAGAAATATTAAATAACTCAATTGAAAGATCAATGAAACGTCTCTATGATTCCACAGTAAAACGATCGTTAATAGGGGAGGCTTCGCTATATATTTAGACTTCAGGGCCCAAGATGTTTAGCGCCAGGGGCCCCCAAAAGGCCTAAATGGGTTAAATGTAACAAGTGACTATATAGTCTCAATTTCACCCTTAATAAAGTCGTTTCTCTGTCTGTATGTAAATCCGCCAATGTCCAAAGTTACAAGATCTATCAGTAATTGTTATTTAATATTATTTCATAAATACGTAGATAATTAGCTAAATAAATCCGCAACGAATCATTTTCTATTTAAATAGCAATTACAATAAAATTGACAGGTTAAAACCATAAGTCCTATTGTGAAATGTTTGACATTTTTGCTAGTTTCTATCTGTCGCAATCAATAACGCCTTCATTAGATCGTAAAAAATAGATTAGACCCGTTTTTTTCAATTACAGAAATAATGGCGAATTTCCGTACATTGAACTATGGAAATAAGCGTCGAAGGTAAGACGCTAACTAGATTTCCTTTTTTAATTTGTATGTCTCGAATTACGACAATTAACTTTTCTACGTGGACTCTCCTAACCCGGTGACCGTGACCGTGGATCTCGATCAATTACATCACCTGCTCTAATTCACACCATGATCATAAGGTTGTCACGACTCATAACCATTCGTAAATTTACCAATTGCATAGCGACATCGCCCGAGGAAGGTTGAAATCCATCCTCTAAAAATGCGCATAGGTGCGTTTCTTCTAGATAAGTCGGTAATCCGTTTAAATAATATATTTATTACAAAACATTTAAGATTGATATGACATTATGGAGCAATGGAATTGTGTAATTAATACTGATACTTTTTTCTGGTTATGTCAGTCTCGCCATCGTTATGAGATAAACACAAATCAACCGTACACTTTCGCCAATATTTCGCATCACGACTTCTTAATTAAAAGGACGTTTGAGGGACCAATTGAATTATTTTAAGTCAGGTCGAAAGACACCATATCGTTTAATGTCCGTTCGTCAATTCACAAAAAATTATCGGACGACTGAAAATTACGAAAATTTGTGGCAAATATACACTAAATGTTGCATTAATTTACCTGTCGGTACTTTATTCTGCATATATGTAATTACACAGTTATTTATGTAAATATGAGTTAATTAACTAGTTTGTCAATCGACCTGATTTTCAATTATGACTGTTACTTAGCAAGATTTATTACATGTAGAAAAATTCCAACTGATTGAAGAGAAATAGTGAAAATATGGTCGGCCAAAGCGTCAAATCTCCATTTTTTTTTCCAAGAATAAGATTTATTACAGAATCTATATCGGAGGCTTACAAACTTTTAAATTAACGACACCATAAATCTTTTACATCGATTTGCATAGCACCCGTTCTGGCACATGCGCCACTTCTGTTGCCGCGTGTGCAAAAAAGACATTTTTCTCAGGCGAATCTCGGACAAATCACCGGGACACTGAGCGTGAAATCCGGTTCTCTAAATATTTTACATACGTAAAAGTTTAAATATCACATATATCAGAGATTTCCGACATGTTCTTCGCGAACACCGCAAGTGTTCTTGAGCAGTTATACGGTGCCATCTTAAAAATTGCGAGTAATTTTTTCTGTTATTTCTTTCTGAATGCATTAAAACGCATTAGCAATGACTTCGTTTTTATTTATTATTATTCCTAATTTTTGCAAAATATAGTGGTGCTCGCGTGAAATTCTAGGAAATAACTTGGTGTTTGATACATTACATTATAATTCTTCCTTCCGGTACCAAATCTGTGCTATCAAGTCTATTCTGTTTTGTTTCTGATGTTTCTCCATATCCTCACATTTTCCTTACCACTACAAATCTTCCCCTTTTGAAGTTTCCCTCCTAATCTAATTATTTAACTCTCCACACTTTCTTTTTCCATATTCTGTATAAATTTTCTTCCATCTTTTTAATCATCTCCTCTTTTACCCAGGACTTTCTCATATTTTTGACGTTATTTTCCCAATTGTTTTATTTTTACTTTCCACGATACACGTTTACGTGTTTCCTCAGTTGCTCTCAACCTTTATTTGCCTACCCACATTTCCTAAGACTTGTGTAACAGCCTTCTGATAATCTTTCTTCCCTCGAGCACTTCTAAATCCCATTTCTGTATCTTGTTCCCTTTTAATATTTTTTTAAATCACAAACGAGACATCATGACCACCAAATTCTGATCAGATTCTGCGCCTGCCCCCGGAAAACTATGTAAATTCAATACACTATTCCTTTATTTTTGTCTGACAATTATATAAGGTGCTTGGTGCCACATCAAAAAATTGAGAACGCACGACATATGTCATATGAGTAACACTCGTTATCATAAATCAAGTCCATCACATGTATGAGATGAGCGCTTCAGCAGCCGCCCTCAGCGGCTATTTACCAATCTTTGGTTGTAAAAAGGAAATTAAATAATGTGCACATCTAGTTTATTGAACAGTTTTATAGCTATTTTTTTAATTTCGCAGAGTAGATGCAAAGAAACGAAATGGACTGGCCGTTTAATTTAAGAGAGGATTATAACAGAAATGACTCCGTGAGGTAGATAGAAAGTTTTATCAAATTGATTTGCTAGCATTATTTCATCGCTTGAAAAAAGCAGTGTTGAAAGTTAATCGTAATGGAAATAAAAAATATTGACGTTTAATTCTTGAAATACACACGCGAATTCTGAAATACATTCTGTCAAACAAATTTAACAGAAAATTTTTGGAGTAACTTCATCTCTCTATTTTAAAATTTATCGATATTAAAATCTAACTTTATTAAAACTTTACCTTTAATTTCAGGCGAAACCTCTAGCAAAATTTTCGATTTTTCATTTCATAACCCTCATAAACGATTTAACAGATCAATGTATTCAGTTTCTAAGTTACTGATAATTTTCCTCGTCATTTTTCGTTCACCAATAAAGTATCTGTTAAGTTCGCAAGAAAAAATTATGAACCTTTACGATTTCCGCTCTAAAAACTCCTTGCGTGTTTTTTTTCGGATCCATGAATCACTTTCAGGCAGCGAAGTTCTCGAATTCCTCGGAACAAACGGCGTATCGAGTGATTCATTGACTTTCAAATTTCAATTACACGAAAAAAATAACAGAAAATAAACTAAAATCTAGTCTTTACCACCCGTTTTGACTTGTAAATTCTGGGCAAAAAGGAAGACAAGAGAACGCCAGTTAAATATGCCCATAATTTCTCCAGAGATGTAAGAATTTCGAATAAATACAGGCTTCTTTACATTAAGTGATTATTTTAGCTTAAGATTTTTACGGTGAAAAATGACAACAAAAAAATAAACTGTTTTTTCAATCTTAAATAAAAATAAAATTAACTTAAATAATAAAATTTTTAAACAGAAAAATAAATCTATCAAAACTCAAAATGTTATAAAGTTACTGTGCAGTAGAACAATAATTGGAGTCGAATAAAAAAATGACTTTAGCATATGGGTTGAAGTTAATTAAATTATACAGAACATCCAAATACCCACAGGAGTTTTGTAAACCAAGTTCACATTTAAATCACAAAATGATTCTTATTAGAACAATCTACTTTGCAGTAGATATATTAACGTTTTACTGATATTAATTATTACCAGAGCTGTTTCACACGACACACGTGAGAGCTAAATTATTAATTCCTTAGCAACAAAGGTAACTGGGTATAAAATATAGATCGATTTAAATCAAGAAAATAGTATAAAAATATCAACGGTTGTTTATTAATATCATAGATCGCAATCTATAAAACTCGAAAGGATATGAATAGACCAATTTTAACAAATTTATCTTTTTTAGTCGCTAATACATTAAAGAGGGTATTTCCTGAGCAAATTTATCAGGAAAAGGTGATGTGGTATTCGTTGATTGTTCGCCCGAAAAATGATATCAATACATCAGAACAGGGTACTTCTCCGTAATATCTAGAGTGGGGACTGCAATGCACCAAACCATGTGTTCCACTGTCGCTATCGTTACGGTCCCTTATCGCCAGAGCAAAGCATCATCTGTATTTGTCTGCTATTTAATCTCATTTTTTTACCGCTATTTTATCGATCGATATGCACACACAGATAACATTAATGATCGTTAATGGATCACACGGAGAATTATATGTCACGGGGAAAAAAACTCATTCCATGCGCTAAAAGAGAAAATATTTACGAATACAAAGTCATTTTCAAGTGATCTTCGTATCAAAGGTAATTAAATTAAGTGGCCGGCGGTGGTCTGCCAACTAAAACTGTAACTGACGGACGTCAGGATCAGCGAGTTTAAAGTGAAAGAGAAAACAAACGTAGACGCACAAAATCGCTCGTTTGCGGATTAATATCAAAATCTAGCTTAAGGTTTTACCAAAAAGAGTAATTCTGCCTAGATGTTGACCGCAACTAATCAATAGAAATATTTTTACTTATTATGTGCTGTAAAAATCTTTCTTATCTATTTCATGATCATTTAATTTTTGGGCTCCAAATCAAAATATCACCAACCATTTCTTAAAATAAGATAATATAATTTTTTTTTTGAAAAACATCATCGTGAAATTTTAAAAGCAGGGTCAATGTACAGGAATTTTCCCTGTAAAGTATCTCTAGGAGCTTCGACGGATTAACCCTTGTTTCGATTACGAACCAATCATTTTTATAAAGTAATTGCCTAGACATTTTTGCCAGTTGGTCGCAAAAAGCTGTTTGTCTTCCTCGACAATAAAATACGCTCCAATATACTACGCAAAAGGATCGATTACATTTGTTTTTTTTTACTTGCATAATTGGCTCGTGAGACAATAGGAGGGAAAAAAACCTCACCTTACTCAACGGCTTACCCAAAATTTACGACCGTAAAGCGTGGAGGGTGGAAGCCGTTTTCTTCTATTCCAATCGCCGAAAACGACCCATCGGCGATCGTAGCGAAATTCGAAAAAACGATAATTAGATGGAAGAACGTCTAATTCTCGACGCTGGAATTAGACACTTTTTTTGGGAGAAAATCGTATTCCGCACTTCACTTTTTTCCTCTCGACGGACAGCAGTGAGCGCGAAAAGTAGGTTACACTTCGGCGAGCTAAAACGAAAAACAAATTAGAGGTCGTGAGAAGTGAAAGTCGGAGAAGAGAAGGGGGAGAAAAGAATTCCAAAGAGTACAAAACCCGAAACATCCCAAGGACTCGGCTCTTTAAAAAAGAATAAAATTGCATTTTTCCGAGACGGTCGAACGTGATTGAAGGATTCAGAAGCGGCGAAGGATAAAAAAAAACATTTCCTCTTAATGGCCAATCGTTAACCGCTGAAATATTGCAGTGGACGGCATTTTTTACGAGCGGGAAACAATGGCGAATTAAAGAAAGCGGTGCCGAAACGTGCAGTTGAGGTGATGTGTGTCACTGCTGCAGCAATGAGTGATGGATAAGGAGAAAGGAGGAAATGGTAATTGTGAAATGAGATTTGTACGGATTGGAAAGACGCTGAGGGTCATTTGCTATAGCTGGATCTTTTATTACGTTACGCGAGGAAACTGATATAGAGTTTTAACATAAACTTGAATTGAATCAAGAAACGCCTTGTATCTCACGGGATGTAGGAAGGCACACGTGTAGCAAATAAAGCTCACGCGCGAATTAGTTTCACGCGGTCATCATCACACGTATAGCATGCTTCATTTAAGACAACCTAATTATGACGAACAGTCGTCGAAATTGTTATAATTTTCTGTGGAAATAATTAGAAACGATGAAATAACATGTGTGCCTTTTTTATTTGCTACACGTGTCCCTCAAATTACGGAGTTTAACAAAGTGTCGTCCTCGTTAACGAGCTACTAAGAGTACATATTTCGTCTTCGCAGATTTAAAGATATGAAAGCAAACACGAGACATCGAAAACGTAAAGTTAACTACCTTTAAGTGTATCCAAACATGAATTCTACAATCCTTTTTAATCTGCAGATATAATACCATATGCATGCATAAAGAATAAAAATAAAACTGAATATTCTACTAACTTTTAACCAGATAAATAAAGTAAAATTTACACATCGTATGCTTCATCTAAGCCAGTGGTGAGCAACCTTTTTTTATGTGGCGAGCCGCAAAGGTGATTGCGAATTCCTCATTGCAAGTTGTCAATGCTTCGGCGGGCAAGGTAAGACTTTAAATCGGAAGTTACCTAGATATTCTGATGCATCATATCATGGAAGATCAAATCCAAATTAGATTTTCAGGCTCAAGATTTCAATTTAAAAGCGTTTTATTGTCGTAATTTGATTGTATATTATATGAATTTGTGTTAAATCTCTTTTTAATCATAACCTCGCGGGTTTCAGGTTGCTCACCGCTGATCTAAGGCAACTTCTCAAAATAAAAAAAGAACGCTAACAGCTATATGAATAATATCGGTTTATATTTAATGTTTTTTATTTGTGCTAATATTATTATATAAATTAAAACGTTTTTAAACATTAAAAATAGATAATGATTACTTTATATGAGTACATGCTAATAACAACACGTTATATGCCAATTTTATTCAATCATAGGCCTAAAATCCAAGTAAGTGTTATATATTAACAATCATTTGAGTGAATTAAATACACTTCTTACTTTACCACTAAGTCGTTTAACATTTGAGTGAAATTCACCAATTAAGATTTATCTGTTGAAAATTAACTGCAAGATCGCAAAACTCTTACACGAGCCCATCTCTATATATTCCTAGTTCCTTTAAAAACCCTCATTTCCATAAGAATTTCGCATCAATGCGGAACGAAAATGCATATTACTTACGATCCCGCACTACCTCGACCGATTCTAAAAACTCCACTCGGAACACGTACGGACTCATCCTAGGAGATTAACGTTGGGCGAAGCCACTCAAACGTAAAAATCATTCAACGCGAGCGATTCAAAAAGCCATCACAAATTGAACGTGGTGTCGCAACGTACCTCTTTACCGACTTCTATACGCTTTCGCGCGCGATAAGGGACATTCGTTCGTCCAAACGCCATCAAGGATGGAAAGAGAGAGAGAACATTTGCTTGGAACTAAAACCAAACGAAGCCTCCAACAAACGCCTCTGCCTTGATTAAAACTTGACCAACAAGAAGGGGAAATAAATAGAGAGATGAAAGACTTCGGAAACACCCTTTAATTAACCGGAAGAATACCTCGTAGTGAGAGTTGAGTGGATGGAGAGTAGACGTCAGACGAAAGAGGGAACGAGAAGAATGCTATCCCAACCAAGAGACGAGTTGGAGGACGAAGATTGAGAGAGAGAGAAAATGGAGAGTAAGAAAAAAGAGAGAGGGAAGGAGACAGACCGGGGGCTCGCCGCTCGAGGGGAATATCTGAGTGGCTGGGAAAGGAACGAACCTCGTTCGCGATTGGTTGAATATCTTCACGCTACACGGACACACCCCTTTTAGCTCGCTCGAGGAATAATAAAAAAAAAGACGGACACGAGTGAAAAACCGCCCGGGGTGACAACCTCTTTCCGCTACCCTTTGGCAGTACACTCCCAATTCCCCTCCCTCCCCCCCCCCCTTCTCCCCCTCCTTCTCAGCCTTTTCCCACTTCTCTCCCCCTTCCCTCGCATATTAGTCTTTCTCTCTCTCTCCTCCACTATATTTGTGCAAGGCTTCGCTGGACAAGCGACGGTTGGGAACGGAATTATGGGAGTGAGAAAGGAGTATCAACGGAACCGGAAAAGGAGAGAAAGAAAGAGAGAGGATAAGGGAGTTTTAAGAGAGTATAACATTGTGTTCTTTCGGAATCTTCGAGAGGCTTTTCTCGGGTTATTCAATCGCCGCAAATACCATTACAAAACCTTGCGAACGAGGAGTAGAACAGAGAGATTGAATTCAGTGGGGCGATTGAGTTTTTTTTCTTCGACATCCGGCAAGCGTGCCGTAACGGTTACGAACGTTACGTTAGTGCTTGTGGCTGTTCTCTGCCAGGAACAGTAAAGATAAATTCGGCAAAAGGTCGATCGTGATATAACCACAATAACAATACGTTCTTAACGATGCTTTACAGTATTTTATATACGTGTTGTAAAGACCACACGGATCTACGACATCTTCCAGAAACAAAGGATAACTAGTTTGCGGAGGAGGTGGCATTTGCATTAGGAACCTCTGACAAGAAACGCCAAAAATCTAGTTTCGTTTAAATAAATATTTATTTGATATTCAAATACTACACTTATTTAATTACAACGCAATGCATTCTGACCAGAAAAACCAAAAATATAGTTTCGTTTAAATAAATGTATATTCGATATTCAAATGCTAAACTCATTTAATTATAATGAAATTATTCTTCATTACAACGCAGGAAAAACAATATTTCACATAACACAACGCAGGAAAAAGTAATATTTCCGATAACTTATTCTTGAAAGGTGCTTGCTTCATTCGATATTCAAATACTGAACTTATTTAATTGGAGCGAAATCATTCTTTATTTAGGAAAAATTATTATCCACCTAACTTATTTCTGAAATGTTCTTCCCACAACTTTTAAGTAGGACATGGCTTTGTCCGTGTGTGTGTGTGTGTGTGTATTTAGGGCAACAAGCTGTTGAAGAAAAGTTGTGTCTCTCTTGTGCTGACGAAGGGATCATCCCGAAAACTCCAACGTCTACAAATGTGTCTCTCCGATAACCCAGCGGCTCCCCTTCCGGTAAGTGCTCACTGGGTTTCCTTCAACACCTAGTTGCCCTAACTATCCTTATTTACCTTTCCTCTTCCGCAAGTATTTATATATATATATATATAGAGAGAGAGAGAGAGAGAGAGAAACAGAAAGCCATCACGAGATTTCTCGCACGCGAAACGAACGATCTATACCTCCCTTACATAGAACGAACGACAATGCACGCGCTATGAATACCGTGCCGCCAAATGTATTCCAGCGCCGCAGAAATCAGCGCAGACGGAGTGACGTAGAGAGGGACACGTCTGACTGCTTTGCGCCGTCTTCCTTTTCTTTCGGCGACTAAGAGAGAGAGAGAGACGTCCTGCGATTTTTACATGCATTAAGTAACAGAGAAAGAGAGGGGAAGAAAAAAAAACTTCCTTTTTATTCACGATACGCCGAGAAACACAATTGCGCTCTCAAGAGAGTGAGAGAGAGAGAGAGCGGAGTTGGTCAAGGAAAGAAAACTTGGAGAGGGTTTGAGAAGAAGCGAAAGAGGGAACGATAAAAAAACAGGTTTTCGTTTGCCCTTCGAATTTACCTCTCAAATCCCCTCCCTTCTGCGAGATCCGTCTACCACTTTGGCTCCCACTTTTTTTTCCTCTTTATATATATATATCTCTCTCTCTCTCTCACTTCATTCTTCCTCTCATTCTGCGAGAGAATCGCTCGGGCTTTCTCTGCCCCTCTTCTTTTCCTACATCTGCCCATCTCAACCCTTTCAACAGAGAGCGGCCCGTATTATCCGGGGTCTTCACTTCCATGCGCCTCGTCCTCTCTATCCATTGTCCCGCTTCTCACTCCATCTCTATCCTCTTATCCCGTTTTTGTTATTCGACCTTGCCCTCTCTCTCTCTCCCTCTTTCCGTTCCTCTTCTCTTTCTGACCGGTCGAAGAGTAGTGCGTCACCGTCGTGATCGTGAGGTCTCGAGTTGATGGAGTTTTTTTTTTGCCTATCCACGGATGTTTTGAAGACGCGCGATTTCCATCGGCGAAAATCAACCATCTGCTTCACCACCGCTGTTTTGGATGCATTTTTTAAAAATTAACATCGTTTCCGAACTTTTAAGGGGGTTGGGATTTTGTTTCCCCTCGTCTTTTCCTTCTGTCTTGACCGTTAATTGTTTTCCTCTATCCCGGAGGCCTGCGACCTGTGACCCGCGAGAGGGATTTATCCGACCCGCGAAGCTTTGATGAAGATGTTGTTGGTTACATTTAATACAAATAATTTTGTATGTTTTAATTACAACTATTACGATGGAATCTTTACTGTTGAGGTTTTGACGCAAAAAAATGGCTATTCCCGGGGGTTACGTACCAGAAAATGGTTGCGTATATCGAAACAGCGAATACCGGCGAATCCATTAAAATTCGATTGTATTAAACGGTATGAATGCAGATCATTTTCATTAACATTTCTTCTTTGAAGTAATTACAAATGATTTTCGGCAAACTCGTAATATTCGACAAACTTGCCTTTCAATGAATTGATCGTTCGACGAATTTGCTTTCGACAAATTTGTTTTCCACTGCTGCGAAGATGAAAGGGAATGCAATGAACCAAACAATCCTCGCTCACTGCCTTAATTCCTCCTATTGTGCTATCTAATAGTACTAGGGAGTAACGAACCTCTAAATTTCTTTCTCCTACAAACAATCTCACTCAGTCTATCTTCAGTATCGTGCCTTCAAATACGTTCCAACGATACCCATTTGAATACCTCTAATAATCTCTGAAGACCTGATATCATTATTCCAGCTCTACCTTTGTAGAAACAGTGCTACGGGAAGTAATTTCACCTATCGCGTGCATTCGCTACGACTCTTTGAGATATTAAATCTGAAAGCAAGAAAGAAACGGTACTTTTCATCAACTGCCCCGACCGGGCCATCGTCCTCAACGATGCAACGCGCTGAAAATGGCATGAAACAAATTAAGCGAACCTTTTCGCTACCTTCACCTCTTCTTTTCTCGTCCTCCCTCTCTCTCATATTGCTGTTACTCACGGTCTCACACAGACAGGGCTGAAAAAGAAATGAACTCCTCTCTCTCCTCCATTCTCCCCCGAGGCCCTCACGACTCAACCTCCTTTATTCTCTATTTTTACTTAGGAAAGAAAAGGCGTTACACCCGTCAGTATTTCGGCCGTCGAATCTAACAGTAAAGAGGGACCCGTCGATAATATTGTTGCTGAAAGATAATATTATATGAGCAAATTCTCCGAGTTTACCAAAAGGTGCTTTATTTAAAACACTTTACAGATAGTTAGCTTTAATAGCATGATATGAATTGAGGATTTCTTAATCGAATTACATTCACCTCAACATTTTGTGGAATTTTTACGTGTTTCATCGCTCCATTCCTCCGCAATATATCGAACTATAAAAAACATGATCATTCATTCAAAGACAAAATAGCTGTCATTCTACGATGTGAAATTGCATAAAATGTTTGCAAAAAATATCTTAGTTATTATATTTGTAATATTTTCGCTTCAATTTCCATTTCCGTCTGAAATTATTTAGAACAATTCGTTACAAAAAATTACCTGAAGATATTCTCGAAAAATTCTTTCTCAAATTAAAATAAATACTTTATATTTCAATTACCTCATAAACAGCGAATAACGCGCCTTTTACAACTTATCAACGATAACACAGACGGGCTCATACGACCATGAAATGACCATACGGAATGATACGAACACTCGACCCTATAAGTTGGAGCTTCACACGTTAACCTACCCTTTTATAAAGGCTGGCTTCACTTTCCATTGTTAATTATCGATTAAAACGTGAGATGAGGATTTCTTTTCATGTTGAGGTCTTCCACGTGGAAACTTATTACTCCTAATATAAAACTTCAAGCTTGATAGTATCGCATGATGAAGACGTAACGATAGAGAAGGGAAAAGCGCACTTATTCAAACCTTTGTTGGCTAAGCACTCATCATTCTGAGGCAATCTCTCTTGTCTTAGCTTTCGTTTCCTCTTGCATCTCGATCTGAAAAAATTATCTGCCTTTTTGTACACTCCCGCTTGTAGGAGTCATTCTCTCCAGTCTTCTGACGTGTATTTCTAAATAATCTATCTGAATAACCTTCAATTCCTCATTCATCCCTTCATAATTATTTGGAAGCTAGCAGATTAACGTCCCTTTCGCCTCCGTGCTAATGACTGCGCTAATAAAACTGCAATTAGTGAACGGAATTAACGCCGCTCGTCGACTTTGATTTTGACGCTCGTGTTTTAGCACGCTTAATTCCCCACATGCGTTAATTTAGCGATAACCAAATGTAAAAAAAATCATCCTAATCATTTCGCATGAATTAAACTTGTTTCCCCGTCATGAACATAGTTTTGGAATTTTCCTTTCCTTTTTCCCATTAACCGACCTCCCGCTCCCTTTCCTTTAAGCGGCAATTATCCTCTTATTACTTTCTCACTTTTTTTCCTTATTCGTTTTTCCAGCTAACCTCAAAAAATAACAAAGAAATTCCTCCGCATCCGACAGATACGAGCCGACGAAACCCCAAATTTTCCACGAAATTGCCCTTTCCTCATCCCGCATCTAACTCAGATCAGTTTTTGCAACGGGAAAAACCCAAAAATCTCCTCTCCTTTCTTCATTCCCTTCACCTAAGCCTTTCCCTTCTCGTTTCTTCGTTTTTTTTTGCGCTACGCCGAGAATCCGCCGCGAGTACTTCGTTTCTGCTCGCCCCCTCCGAAGCCGTTTCTTCACGAAGTTCCTCTACCATCAGATCGGACACGTCGGTCAGTTTTTTTTCCTTAAGTCATACGTCATCTTTAAGCAAGCGTGGTCATCAACCTCTTTCTTCGCTCGCTCTGCCCCCCCTCCCCCTCTCCCTCGTTTTTTTCTTATTCGCTGTAGGACCGCCTCATCCAAAGCGTGAATGGCGCATACCTTTGGGGTGGAAGTTACTCTCAAAGAGAAGTTACAGAAATGTTAGAAAGCAATGGACAACACATACTATAGCTTCACGAATTCGGAATGATGAGCGGTGTATTATTCACGAGCCACTGACGTCCCTAATTCTGGATAAAAGTTTATAGCATGTAATTTTATATCAAAGTTTCATGTTAGAAATTAACTGTAAAAGGTTGTATGCAAACTGGCACGATTTTATGAAAATTTCAAATTCAAGTTGGGCCTGCATTAGAATACAAAGAATCGCTGGCCGGATTGAAGGAATGCCCAAGGAATACACAATGCCTTAGGACCTTGTCTTACAAAAAAGGTGATTTAAACGAAAAAGGTGATTTAAACTCCGGAAATGTTTGATTACCTCTTTTTGCATTTCTTTCTGCAAGAATTAAAATCTCGATATTTTCGCAATGGTGTACGAATACATTTACAATGTCATTTTTCATACCGTTACTTAATCATCGAATTCCGAGTTAGCGGTGTTCGACTTTAAGAGAGGATTCAAAGTTTAACTTGAGTTTCCTTAAAGCATCCAATAAATTACCTTTACAATATCTGCTTTAAGAAAATAATTTCTATAACAATTTCTTCCCGACTGATTTTAAAAAATTATTGCATTTAAATATAAATATGACGATAAAGTTATAGGAAATTATGGCTAAAAAATCTTCGCTTTTATGAATTTGTTGCGAGGCGCGGTACCTTACATTATTCCTTCACGCGATTAAATGTGGATGTACGTTAAAACAACTGAGTGAGATCTTCTCGTTCATTTCTTTATTTATTTGCCTCTCTTCCGGTCATTTCCTCTCTATCTTTCTTTCCCTCTCTCTTGACCTTCTCTTGACGTAGGTCGCACTAAAAGGCCAGCGCTTTCAAATTACGCGTCTCAGTACCCTTTCCCTATCACGCTCCCTAAGCAACCGGTATATTCTCCAAATCTCCATCCCATTGTCTCTTATCTTTCGTCGGACCGTATTCCCATTTGCATCGAATTCGCTTTTTCCTCCATCGCGCACTTGTCGTCCATTTCCTCCGCTTTCATTTATCCTTCCTCTCCCCCAATCATTTCCCATCGATTTTTTTCTTTCAATGCCCGCAATCTCCTTCGCTGTCCTCTCATTTTATTACCGTTCAAGAGAAATCCAGATACGTTTAGCTTGTTTCGTTTTAATTTCTTTTTTTTAAAGGCGGATTCTGCCCATTCGAAGCGGCGCGACGAAAATGGAGGTGGACGGCTGAACGAGCATTTATCGATTAGGTCCCATTGTTTACTCTTTCTTTCGAGGAAATTTCGACGTCATGTCTGATATCGGACTAAGGGATTAGTTCTCCGAATTTTATTCATTTTTAGAAAGGTTTGAAGGTAACAGATGATTCATTCCTTCCAATAAATACTGCTTGCCAGAAAATGTTTGGAAAATTTGTTGACGGCTTAGATATTAGTAGAATATAAACAAAAACCGTCGGTTTTTAGGGATAGTTTATTAATTCCAAAATACAAAATTGAAAGGGAGCGATATTTTGCATATCCGTACTCCGTATACATTTTTATTTTAAATCTGAGAATAATCGTTAAACCACAATCTTCTCTAAGTTTAAACTACGATACGCTAACCGAACCGTGAAGGAAAACGGTTTTTCAAGCTTGCGAAAATTTTACAAGTCAATGAGATCGTTACGACGACTAATAACGGGAGATAATATCCCATTAATACACAGGCTCTCAAAGAATTCCAACCAACTACGCTCATGCTATGCATCGCTCTGTTCCAGGTGGTTCGGAGCCTTGTATAGGATTGTAATTTTGATAAGATCAGACGCTCCAAGTATATATTTAACTTGCGATATATGCGTATCGATACGCATAAAATTAAAATTTCGATGAATATACATTTATAATAATTCTTTGAACTGAATCATTTAATCCCAGACCTCTACGAGAAGATGGGATGTTTACTTAAGGCTATCCCCAACTAATTCACTTCAGTTAGAATTGACGCTTCCACGGTTATAATTAAAGGAGGAAAATCTGTAGCTAATCTTGACCAATTCCACCGATAATCGCAAATTAAACGGCCAAAGGTTTATCAAAGACGAAACCACAACGCCTGCGTCTTTGGAAACCGATAGATGTACGTATTACATACCGTAAAACAATCCATCTGAAACAACGTCATACTCTAATGAACGGAAAATCTACAATGTTCTAGTAAAACACCTTCGTATTCTCCAGTATTTAATGAGATTATAACAAAACCAAACAATATTAAAAAGACGGAAGTATTTTGCATTAACGTCCAATCTTCCAAATCGCTTGATAATTTAACTGCTCATGTTCCGTATGAAGCAGTTCTCTTCAAACGAGTTCTTAATTCGCCATCGATCCGAACGAGGCGTTGATTTATTGCTTTCCGAGGCGATTATTTTCACGCTTGAAATTATAGTTCGTATATTTGCCGGGAATTCATATTTCTCGATATTAACGGTTATGGCCTCCATTGAATCCCTGAAATGTAGACATCCTTCATCCCACTGATTGATTCGTCCTTTGAGAGAACATTCCTTTATCCTTCGAACGCATTTTCTTTTGCATTCGCGAGCGTCTATCAATCAGGAAATTAAAAGAAGAAAATTCATTCTACTAATACCGCTATACGCGATGTTTTTTTTTCTACGTTAAAAAAATCCAAACAAACAATGCGTTAAAAAATTAAAATCCCCTTGTCTTCTCGAGAAAGGAAGCCAAAGAATGTTCTTTGTTCGTTCAATTAACGATAAGCATCTGAAAATTGCTACGCCGTTACCGTTAAGTTGACAATCTCCTATCGTCCCGCTGTTCCGTCCCGGCTTTTTCATTCACGCCAGCTAGTTTCCTATCGCAGTGTTTTTTTAGGCGCGTTTCGCTTACAGCGTGAGCGCCTATTATCGTCCGTCCGTCCGCCCGCATGTTCGTTCTCGGCTTCTACAGAACGGATTTTCATTAAATTTCATATTAAGGACTTTCAATCAAATATTATAAGAAAATCGCAAAAATGAATCACGTACGCCAATAAGGGGTACCACTTTACTGGGGACAAAAAATTAAATTTTTGTCATATCTCGTAAAGTATTGCTCATATTAAAATATTTTTCAAATAAAAGTTGTAGAACTGGTAAAGTAGAGTATTTTCTTTCCTATACATTTTTATCATAGGAGTAGCCGTTATCGAGAAAATCAAACAAGAATGTCTTATATCGAGTTGAACTTAGAAAATTTCTTGCATAGTTACTTCATTGTTGCTAACATAAACAATCTCCCAAACAGACGTTTAATTTCCTTACGTGTGCATGTAATATTATTAAATAGGAAGAAAATGGATTATTTATGATGAAGAAAAGAACTTTAAAACGCTATTTCCCTTACGTACAGGTATATAATTGCTTTCTAATACTCCACTGCACGAAACGCGCCCATTTGTGATACGTTGTACACTTTCCTAACTTGTTTTCCTTAAAACGGGCGAATGTCCAGTTCAGTACAGACCGAGCACATGTGGGCATTCACGAACACATTCACGCACACGCACGTAATCGCATAAAGGGGAGTCCTGTAATCCGATCCATGCTTTATGTCAGTCTCATTCGAAATGTGCCCGCGGGGAACATGATACTTGGCATCCCTCTTCTGAAGGACGAAGAGATGGCTCTTGCATATTCACGTCCCGGTTGAAAAAGCGGTGCTACGAAGAACCGAACCTGAAACGGCTGCGCGGGGAGCCGGCATTTTTATTACCCATGCCCACAAATACGCCATTACTGATTCGAATGAATAAACGACTAAATAATAAAGGAGTAATACGAGCAAGAAGCGTTGCATAAATTGGGCGTTTCTTCCACGAAATTCAAGAATCGAATTTTTCCAGTAAGATGATAATCTTTATGGATCGACGTGATTCGAATTCGGTATTATTTCAATGCATTTTGAAATGTTACTAAATGCAAATTTTAACCAAGTTCCATTGTAGGATCGAGAAGCTGAAGTTTAAAAATTCATTTTCCCTAATATGGCATTCACGAGTTTAGCTGAATGACTTACGAGTATGCCATTTTAGTAGAAATCCGTGGCCCAAACTCAGTTATATGAACATAATTAACAATTTTTGTTCTGTATTTTGATTAAAGCTTTAAAAAATAAACCGCCGAAATAGATGAATCGACACGATGAAGATATAAAATAGAAACTTTTACCAGGGATTTCTATGACTATATATTCTATAAAAAACGTAACAATATAAGTTTACCTTTTCTGTTCTATCGCAACCTTTAGTTGTTGCGAAAAGTTAATCTGTCGTTTCCAGTAAAGCGCCAGCCCTGATTTATTTAGTTAAGCCGGGTGTGTCATTTTCCTATTCTTCTTTAATGTAAATCCTAGGCACATAATTGTACTAAAATATATCCACCGGTATATTCCCTAATATATGAGTGAATGGACAGCATTTACAGAGAGACTCAACAAAATAATTACCGTACGAGCTGTTTCTTTTAAGATGCGCAATAAGGTAAGCGACCGATATTAACGTTCTGCATACAAATAAGAACATGGATCTTCAATCTTGAGATAGGCAAACTATCCTGCTACGTCAAAACTGTTCTCCAAACGATTTTATTCTAGATTTTCGTCTAAAATCTGAGAAAATTCCTCCGAAAATTTTCCCAGCAAATAAAGTGTTCCATGTGATATCAGCAGTTTAAAATTTTAAAGAAGCTGGGAAAGAAATGAATTTATTCGATCTTAGAAAGTGGTAAAATTAAGCCAATAAGTATTTGAAAAAATGATCTAACATCCATGCTAAAATCAAATGCACAGCTAAGTGAACCACGAGATCGAATTCCGCGGTTGTACTGTGCAGTCCCATATTGAAGCCTATAATACTATCACGGAAGTCCATTAATTCAAATCTCAACAGCCAGTTGCCATCAATTCCGCTAAGGGAACGGAGTAAAAAATAAAACTCTTCGAGAGAATTTAATCGAGTTTGCGCGAGGCTGCACGCTAAACATTCTATTTGCTGAGAAATCTCGAAAGAAAATTGCATCACCAATCGCCAATACTCCTGAGTCGAGGACGATATTTCTGCAGCGAAAGCTTCACCCGAAACCGCAGATTATGGAGCAAACCCTTTAAAGTTTTATTATCAATCATACTTCCATAAGTAATGATTTCGAAGGTTCAATGCACCAGGAGCAGTAAGTTAAGTAGCATCGTCATTTTTGCCTGCAATTCTCAACTTCCTTTTTTCTTTAATCTTCATCGTTAGATCAATTAATGCACGTGGCGCAAACGAAAAAAAATCTGATGTGGCCAACACGTCTTTCTCCATATTTGGGGTATGGATATTTAAATTATTATGAATAGCATTATAACGTAAAATTATTATTTCGTATAGTAAAACAATACAGTCGTCCTTATTGCCGTAAATTATATTTTGAATATGTTTATAGAATTCATGGTGGTGACGCTGTATACTGGAAATTACGAAAAAGTTGAATATCTCCGAAATGGATGATTCTACGAAAATTTGTTTCAAACAAAACTTGGAAGAAATATTATTCTCTACAACTTTGGTCCTCACGAAGATGACCAATTACGATGTTTTTAAGGAATTTGACGGAAACCGATTATTTATAAATAATTCGTAAACAATAACTGCTACGGAAAATTGTCCCAAATGAAAGTTGTAGGAAATTACATTCTCAATAACTTTTGTATAGAATTGTATATACAATAATGATGTTTTAACGGAGAAATATCGCATAAACCGAATCGGGTTTCGAATATACCTCGACTTCCGGTTAACCGGTATTGTCCAAAAACTAATCTGTTCTTTGTGCTCATGCTAAAGTGTTATATATGAAGTTTGGTAACAATATGGCATGTACTTTTTGAGTTAGAGCGCCCACAATCACATCCATCCATCCACACACAAACATCATTACGAAAATAGTCTAAACGTGTTCTAGGGACCTCAAAACGTGTATTTCCGTTGAAATCTCGAAGTCGATTTTCTTCGTGATCACAATACTTTCCCTACACTACGTATGGAGAAAGTAAAAAATGAAATTATACGTCGTTAGCATGGATGGGGGTTTTTCAAACGTTCGACACGTTCGCAACCGGAAGCCTTTCTCAGTGATTAGACGAACGTGGAGTCGCCTGCTTCCACCCCAACCCATTTCAGCACACCTGCGTACATTAACACGATAGGGAAGAGGGAGAGAAACAATGATACGAAGCGGGATCAGTCTCTATAGGTGGAAAAGGAACTTCATTGCAGTTGGTTGATACGATTCGGGTTAATAATTCATGTGACCTGGAAAAATAAATTATACAAAATGCTCACCTAAGTTCTACTATATAAATGCATTCCATTAATTATAATAAATAAATAAAGTGACGAAAGATAGGAAGCTGAAGTTAAACAACGTGCTTAACTTTAAAAAACTTTATTTTTCGGTTGACAGATGGCCAAAATGTTCCTTTGCCTTATTCTAGTGTAGAGGATCGTATTTTGAAATTCAGGTCGCTCTGTATAAAATAATACAGCAGCTATCATCAACAAAATAAAGGGAAAATCCGAAACATCCTCGTTTTTTCAATCGCTAAAAATAATTGTAATGCTTTCCAAGGAAGAAAATCTGAAGCCATTTTTTTTCATTAAATATTATCCATTTCTGTGTAAATATCTTAATTTTATTTGATAATTACATAAACACCTCTAAAACAGCGAGTTGTTCAAAATTTAAAAAAATAATGAAACTGGAATTAACGAAAAATAATCCCATTTTGTATGCGCTAACAATCGTTATTTCGAATTGTTATCTTCGAACAATTCGTTTATGAAAATATCTACGAAGATTCATGCGAGAAAATTTTTGGAGACATCCTTCTAAATAAGTATCGACCTTCAACTTACAGTGAATCTACCGATTTTCGTCCCAGTTAAAACCTATTCCTACTGAATGATTCATGACTAGGAACTACCGCTTAGAGCAACTGGTTTTTGTTGGAACATTCAAGGTCGTAACGGTCTCAGAGCCTGGAGGGTTTTCTATATTTTTTTCCTTGCATTTTGGCGCGAAACTTGCAACTTTTACGTGAGCGTTACCACGCGTTCCCTAATTTCAAAGACTCGGAAGTGAATCGCTTCCTACCTTATACTTTTGTTATGCAAGCGTTTATTTTAGCTTTTAACTATTTAATCGTAACGTCGCGATAAATATTACGGTTAAAGCTGAAAGGAAATTCCCTCCAAACAACGCTTCTTACCCCTTACTTCCTCCCAACAAGTTTACTTTCAACTCAAACAGAGCACTTCAAACGAAACAGAGCTACTTCCTCGCAGCCTTTTTCCCCCTTTGCTCTACACGCATAAGCTTTTCCCTTAGTCGTCACTCCTCCCCACCCCCTTCTCCCCATTTCTCCCCCTCGACTCACGAGAGCCAACCGAAATTTGTCTCCCTTAGCATTTTTCGCGCGACTCTACTCCCCTTAATGAATTCTTATCTCCGCGCGCTTGCTCGGTGAATCACGTCCTCTAGGAAAATTGACGCTGTTTTTTTTCATCCCCCGACAGAAACTCAAAGGGGGAGAAATTCTGAAGGGGTAAAAAATGTCTATTTTTTATCGCAGCGTTTGATGCATTTAAATACAGCACCGCTCCTTCCGGCGAGCGGAGCATGATGCAATCTGTATCCGGTGTTAAATAAGCATGACTCCCTTAATAAACTGACACTATGACGTTTTAATACAACTAAAGTTGACACAATGCGATTAGTAACAAGCGCCGTCTTAATTATCAATAGCAAGGGCGTGACTAATGGTGGAGTACAGCGCAGAGAGCTGTATTATTAATTATTTCCTTGTTGGTTGAAATGAGTGTGTTTACTCTTGAAAATGAGTCTTTAGGAACCCAGATCCGACTCTCGGCCAATTGCGGCAGAGTACTGCATTGCGCAACGAATTTTAAAACGAACATTCCGAGGAAATGGTAAAAACCAAACTGAGGTAGTCCGTAATTCAAAAAAATAACTTATTTCCTTGAGTTTTGCTTGGCTTTATGAAAATTGTAATAACTAATATAATCAGAAATATGCCCGAATGTTGAATTCTCGAAACTTCCGACTTTTCATATTAGTAATCCCGAATGGAAAAATCCTTATGCTTACAAATTACTTCGTTGCTACTCCCATTTCTTCCTGTTTATCCAATATATCTAGCGATCCTAATAAGTACTCCAAAAATGGCGACGAAATCATTAAATGTTTCCATTCCTCTATCGCTTTAAATTGTAAGACATACATTAATACGAAACAAACCCTCTGCCAAGAACAAATTAAAATTTACTGCGTTATTGCAAACTTCTAAGCCAGAAGCTTTAACACACGTGAAGTGCAACATTTAATTTACTATTGGTGTTAAACCAAACAATAAACATAGCTATTGTTTTAAAGAATCCATCGCTTAAATAATGCACTTGTACGGAGAGATATATTTTGTTGCTTGGAGGCCCAATTCAAGTAACAAATAAGTTAGCCTTTATACAGGGACAGCAATATTTTGAATCGTGTATTATAGCACTAAGCAAGTAAAATCTTGAATTTTATTACATTGGATCTCTTCTCGCTCATTGTACGGAATAAGACCAGCATTCTTACTTGACGGCTGACATTTCACCAACGTAATTATACCACTTGATTAAATTAATTTCCCATTTTGCTACCCTCATAAACCCTACTAATGTTGGGAGGAGTAAATTTTTAAAAGTCTAAAAATTTTGGGGATTAAAAGTGTCAACAACATTTAATGACACCATTCCGGAGTACCTACACGAAAAAAAAAATAATTCAAGTGGCTACCGCGAGACATCCGAACATGACTTCACACCACCTGACATTAGCAACACGCGCCTTCCACTTGGCACACTACATCTAAGATAACCTAACAAGACCTTGGTTCCCTATAGCGCTCTGCAATGAGGCGACACGGACAAATACCTATCGAGGAACAAAAGAAAAGAGGTTCGACGGTTCGATGAACAACAACGGGCTGCCAGCTGCCACGTTTTAGGATATCCTTGGAAGGGGAGAATAAAAAGAACTCTCGGTTAGCTAAGGGTGAAAGACCGACCGAAGAAGGATTTGAAGCAATCAGTGTCACTCTAAAATTCTCACGAGGAAATACGGAAAGTATAACAAAAAGCTGAATAGCGTCGGAGTGAATCATACGAGAAAATGCCCACAGCAGTCGAATTGTGTTGAGCGATTCAAAAACAACGCAAAAGAGCTGGAAATTTTATGTCACTGGTAACGTTATTTTTTTCCTCGCGAAGCATTGAAGAAACCAAGGAAAATTGCGGCTTGAAATTGGTACCAATCTTCTCCATCAAAATTAAAACATTACAGGAGAGAGAGCTGGGATTTTTCACTTAGATTTCACTTCAATCGAAAGTTTAAGTATGGACTCATGTCTTCCATAAAAAATGTGCTGTTTTCAAGAAATGAGCCACCGGGTTTTTTCGAAAAATTGCGTAAATAGTAATTAATATTTATCGAAGGACTACGAAAGGATAGCAGAGAAAATCGCAGAAACTTGTTGAATGTCTCACTATGAAATTACTTAACCGATAGAAAAAATACAATTGTGACTCTAACATTCCATTTATGGAATATATACGATACAATCCTTTATCGGAATGTTATCCATTTTGTATTTCATTACTAGCTACCTCGCTCTTTTCGTTAAGATAAGAAAGCCTGAGTTTTAGTTTCGATTACATTGTTTCTTACTTTCTCATATACTAAGTATTTTATATAATAATAGCCGTCGTCTGTTGGTTGGTTGGTCACGCTATGCAAACGCTAATAACTCGAGAAATAATAATGATAGAAACTCGAAATTTGGTAGGGATCCTTGATTAACATTTATTCAGAGAATGACAAAGTTAAATCGCGAAAAAATCCTTGGTTCGTCTCCAAGAGAGGCATTTCCATTTCCCGTTACTTAACTTGCAAAACGCGATTTTTCGACGTGCAGGCTTTTATTCATTTGGAAATTAAAATTAGAAGAAATTAACAGATGACCTTCGGATTTGAACCATTTTGAAAAAAAATTTATAGTTACTTATTCCGTTCGTCTTTTTTCGCCCCCACCACAGTTCGAAATATTCCATGTTAAACGTTTAATTTGCATATTTTGTGGAAATCTCGCCATTTTAACGTGATGTTGCTATGTCGACCATTATCATTGTTACACCTCAAATAACTATCATTGTATACATCCTTCTGAGAATAAGCGTGCCTTGAGTGCTTCAATACGAGAGAGAGAGAGAGAGGAAGGAAGGGGAGAGATTGGCGTGTTTTGTGGAAAATAAGTATATTAACGTAAATATAAAAAATTTTAAGTATTGACAGTGTCATTTTAGAAAAATTGGAAATAAAAAGCATTCTTAAATTAAATTCTTTGTAAACCATACGTGCTTACGAATTTATATTGTTATTCCTCGAATTAATTTCGTAACAATGGCCGAAGTTTGGAAACGAATACAAATTAAAATTAAAAGGACATTTAAAACTGTTAACAGGCAATTTTCGAAGAAACAACAGTGGATCTTTTAATGAACTGATTTGTTTTTATAAAAGGAATTTTGCTGCTTATTTATTACAGAGTAAGTTCTACGGCTTATAATCCATTTAAATCTAATAACAGTGGCTATTATACTTTAAAGAAAGAAATTTATTTTTTCACTTTACAGAATGAATTAATTTTAGGCTAGCTCTGCCTATTATAAAAGGAGTTACTTTGGAATTTACAGTATGTAAAGTGGAAGTTGTACTGAATTGACTCAAGTATATTTCAAAGCAAAAATCAATTTAAAACTATTGAAAGTTGTTGTTTCGGAAACTGAGAAGTCCAGAGTGGTGAGCGGACGCTAAACGATATTAAGGTACATTTTATTCCAAAATCTATTTAAAGTATTATCAGAGGCAATTGAAGATTGTACAAATTTTTTTGTTACCGGAATTCTGTTTATTTCATGAAATTGAAATGCTAATGCATTAATCCATTAAAATCTGTTAAGAGTGGCTATTTTAATTGAAAGAAATATATGTACATGGTACTTTTATTCAATTTTCAGAATGAACGAATTCCAGGTTAACATTTCATATTATAAAAGGATTTTCTTTGGAATAAGAAGTTTGTTATGTGGTTATTTTAACTGAATTGAATCATGTTCTCTTCTAAGTTTGAAATCCATTTAAAACTGGTGAAAGTGGTTGTTTCGGAAAATGAGAAGGCAAGAGTGCTGAGCAGACGATAAACGATATTGAGGTACATTATATTCCAAAATCTATTTAAAGTATTATCAGAGGCAATTGAAGATTGAACCAATTTTTTGGAACCGGAATTCTGCTTATTTAATGAAATTGAAATCCTAATGCTATAATCAATTTAAAACTAATAACAATGGCTATTTTAGTAGAAAGAAAGGTACTATTTTATTCACAAGGAATTTCTGTGAGATTTTAGTTAATTAATTAAAACAGACTTATAATATAGAAATATTCGATGGTTAAAACAGTGCACAATTTTATTTCCTAGTTTCCGAAAGATACTTGGATCATTTCTCAAAAAAACCCTTTCATTCATCTTCCTTTCAAAACTACCTGTAATCTCTATTATGTTCCTTTCTCTTTTCGCTCTCACCAGACATTCCTTCTTAGATGGCGTCATCAGGTTTTTCCTCCCGTCTAAAAACGTTACGTTCACCATTTACCCCTCTTATATTAATCATGCGCGCTAAACTTCTTTCTTTCCAAACCACTCAAAATATTTTTTGGTTTTCTATTCGGAAAACGTCTCTTAGACCAGGGGTGGGGAAACTTTTGACGATTAGCCGTTGTAGTTGCTTAGGTGGGCCGCATTAACAGGTGAAAATGCTTCGGCGGGCCACATAAGGAATCACATCGGAAGTTACTCGAGAGAATGCGAAGATTTCTATCTGTAAAAATTGATAATTAATAACATTTTTACTGTATAAACTTCACAAGAAAAGGTTTTCAGGCCCTAATTTTAACCAAATAAATACAAAATTATCTGTGTTACATCACATGGTTCGCTTTCGTAATGGCATCGCGGGCCGTATAAAGTACTCCATCGAGCCTGATGTGGCCCGCGGGGCCGTAGTTTCCCCACCTCTGTCTTAGACGATATTTTGACGAGTGATAAAAGAGCAGATAAAAAGCTTTCGTTTTGGACAAATGCAAGAGGAATTTTCTGGCTTAAACCGCGGTACATCGCGCGGTGACAAAAATTCGAACGTAAATGCAGAAGAAATTGCGTCGTAGGAATAGGAAGAAATGCGCAACCCAAGCATTTCCTATTTTTTTCCTCCGAGCAAAGACAAAGAGAGAGAGAGAGAGGCTTCGGGATGCTGACTCGATGAAAAGAAAAACCTAAAAGCGCGGATCTCAATGGGGATGGCGATAACCAGTTCTTCTACGTAACAAAAGCTTACGTAAACGCGCGGTTGCATTGCCATTTCGAACACGCGCCGTTGGAAGGACGGGAACACGAAGTAACAGCTGTCAACAAAAAAAAAACCTCTTGCATCGACCGAGCGTAAAGGAAAAAAATAAGTTTTCGAGCGCCCCATGAGGTGGAAATTATTTCGAGAACGGCGACTGTTCGGAAAACACGCCCCTCAACACTAAATGAAAGGACGAATTGACTCTCCATATTATGACGAAAACTTTTTACACCGTTTCGTATCTAAATCTAACGGACTACGAATGTAAAATTTTTAAACAATTATCATATGCTATTTTACGGATAAAACGAAATTTTGAAGTATACGAGTGTTTAATTATAAAGATATCCGGAACATGTTTACTATAGGGAATAATTTGAAATGAGAAGAAAAATTCTCCCATGACCGGGGATCAATCCCGGGTCTTCCACTTGGTGCAGCTTGTCTTTCATCCTGCGTAATTTTTCGAGATTTCGATTGATCCTTCGATACATATCGTTTTAACATTCATCCCATTTTCACTCTTTTTGCCTACCTGCCGCCGCCATCACATGCATATGCATACACTATAATATCTATACATAAGTGCAGCTCGTTCGAAATATAACGTACTACTTACAGGTTCTATTCTCCTCTGCGAGAGATACAAGAAATAACATAAACAAAAAAATACTGGCTGGAATCGAATTTACGAGTTAAACCGTTAAATGAACGACACGAAGCCAAGTGACTAGCGAGGTTTCAATTTTTCTCACGCCTATTTCACAAATATATAAATTATTTTTCGCGAAAATGAAAGCGAATTCCCAGATTCCTTCAATAATTCCAGTAGTACCATAATATGAGTATTCTGTCGAAATTAATGACGTAGTTTCACCAAACCACGCACGCGCTATTATATAAGTAGACAGTGAAATTCACCGCGAACCATGAGATAAAAATATATATGGCATCTCTTGAAACGTAATACATAGAATAAAAATTGCGAATTAAGTCAGAAAAATTTACATTATATATGTTATAAATATAGTTTTTTATTTCTATTTAAATATTGGGCAACTCTATAGCCGTGTCATCGTTCTGTGGGTGAAATCTCAAAATATTTTCATCCCTATGTAATTCTACTTCACTCTTAACTAAAGATTTTTTGTCGAACAATGACCTTGCTGAATAAGGAAATCTTCTTTAAGACTGGCACTTTGACTATTTCCTCACCCTCTAAACTTGTTGCCACAGAAGTTTACAACAAAAGAAATTCCATATAAGGCCTACGTTTAGGAATTCACTTATGCGCTTTGTAAACAGATTCAAAATATCGATTGAAACGAATAAGCTTTTTTCTTAGGTTGCGAGGAAGAGGCTTTGATTTACTTAGAGCCGAATTTTATATCAAAATACCTATTAAGAGTGCTAGCCTCCGTTACAAATAAAAATTAATCTTTCGCTAAGCGAATGCTTTCGCGCAGACAGCTTGAAGATCAACGTTTCCGAGCGAACAAGTACACCTGGAGACCCCGTGAACCCTTAAAGGGGCGAAAAAAGTATGATAAACAAGGTGATTTCGAACAGGTATTAATTGATTTTGTATTTTCATTTGAATCACAGATCACGTTCTTTTTAACCACGCCAAACCATCCAAATTCTAGTAATATGCAAATGTTTAACTCATTATCAAACCGCAAACCTATTTTCTTACGACAGATCATCTCCGATTATCAATTGCGAAAAGAATCGTCAAGTTTCCTTTGTTTGTGACATCACGTGGAATGTACCTGATCTCAGAGTTGTCTCTCGTAACAACGCCACTCCTTATCCGAATTGCGATAATACTGCGGTCAGTGAAAATTAATCACTTCATCTCTAAGTCATGACATAATACACATTCTTAGCGAGAGTGATCGAAATTTCTAGAACTCGCTCGTTTATTTGAGATAAGAGACGCTAAGTCATTTTAGATTATTTATTTATGAAAAATTATGAGATGAAAGGGAATATTTGGATCTCATTTAAAGAGAACATAAATGCCAAGTTCTTTCGACTTTATCCAGAAACTCGAACAGAAGGTGTAAAAAAAAATAAATTACATCGATGCATAACGAAACGTATTGCCCACAATACCGACCGCGAAAACCGGTTTTAAGTGCACGCACTTGATATAGGTCATGGTCATACGAAGCCTGAGCCAAGTGTCAGTTGACTTGCCATGAAATACAAGATCGTTTGCCTCCAGTATCGTAAAATTCCGATTGATTTACGTCACTGTCCATCCGCCATCTTCGTTGACGCTTGCTTAGAATAATATTGATAGAATACTAGCAGTACAACATTGTGATTTTTATATTTGATTCCTTAATCTGTTATCAAGTTTATATCATCACTATTGTAGTTAACACTTCGCGGTTTTTAATGTATTATTTTTTACACCATAAAAACATACCATATATTTGTACTCAGTTCTTTAGTTAATTTGTCATTGATCAGACGATTTCAACACAGAATTATTGAGCTCGTCTTATGGCTGAAAAAAATTCAAGAACATGCACTTTAAAATTTCTTGACTCAGGTATCTCTAATAGCCACAACAAGGTTATAGACAACCAGATGGGCATTTCGACAGCAGCCGCCTTCAGTGGTAATTCACCGAACAAAGATTCTAAAAATTCCTTTTATAATCCTGTTGTGGCTATTGGAGATACCTGAGGCAAGTATTTTTAAGTGCTTGTTCTTGTGTTGATCAGACGGTTAAAGTTAGGTCGAAACTGGAGCAGTAGTCATTGTCGAGTGACGAGAGGAGACACTACATTAAATGCATATCGATAACTCCTTTAAGTACGGAATATCTACGCGACATCCTGGCAAATTTTGAACCCGGCTATTGCCATAAACAAGTCCTTGATATTCTTTTGAATATAACATAACGTGAGGATAACATACGTATATCAATGGACGTCACTTACAAACACCACAACACCCAAGGATGAAAAAATCCACCCGCAAAATCAAAACACGTCTCTGACGAAACCTCAAACACCTTCTCAATAAACAATCCGCGATACACTTCCTCAATCAAACGACGAACCTAAACACGTGACCTAAGACGCTTTTAATTACGTCCCTATCCTCGCCGCCAAAGTACCACCCAACTTGTGTGACGTAGAAGGTATCTTATATAAGTTCTTCTTCTTCTTACTATACGAGTATCGCGACTTTTCCCTCCTCCCTTATAACTCTTTCCGCGCAGCATCCATTATTTCTGCCCCACCCACACGCCCCCTCCCACATCACACTATAGAATACTTTCCAACTCGTGGCTGATACTCGATACACACGCGAACGTCAAGATCAAGGCTCTCTTTCTCTCTCTCACACACACACGCACACACAGACTATGCGCGGCCTAGAAACTATAATCCTTTCCTTATCCGTGTGTGCAGAGAGAGAGAGTAAACTTCTAGAAAGGAGCGTGTGTGTGTGTGTGTGTGACAGAGAGAGAGAGAGAGAGAGAGAGAGAGAATACACTTGTCATTCCTGAGGCGGAGACAAACTGCCAGGAGGTCAGAGAGAGAGAGAGAATAACAGAAAGGATAGATGAAGATTAGATAGCTTCCGCGATTGCAAACACCAAAGTTAAGACCGAATCGTTTCGCGCGTCGATTATTATTCTATTTGTGACGGGGTAATAATCCACGCAGAGTGTAGGAGTTTGTGGATAGACGGATACGAGTGCCGTGCGAACATTCTTCTCGCGGGAGATAATGTCTCGTAATCATCTCTCCGCCCGCAAGAGATTTATTGCCCGGAACGTCAGTGTGTGAGAAATGACCGACGCTCGGTGAAACGGAAAGTGTTATTCTTCCTTCTAAGGTTAACGTCCGAGAATTACCGACGGTTTCTCTTGCAATTTGTTTATTCGAATGGGGCTGTAGTAATATAGTAAAGTGCTTCCGCGTTGTTTTATGTTAAAAGAGATGAGGTTTGGTCAAAATGAACATGTTACCCCCTCATAATTTTCATTGTAGACTTGAAACATCTATATACGTCCAATAAGGAATTTAAGTCAATCTTTTAGGTGGACATATATAATTTTATCTATAAAGACCTACCAAAATGTTTATCTTACCATCAAGATTCAAATGCTAAAAATATGAAGTTTCATTTTTAATAATGAGAGAAGCAAATACAAGGAATCAATAGGAAACTCAAGTCAAATTGAAGAAAATTTACATATTATCTTACATCAACTTCTTGCTGGCAATACGATTCGTAACTTCTAGAGTGGTATTAGCAATCGTATTATTTCAAGACAAACTAACAGAAATAAAAACCAGAAATCGAAACTGGATTGGATTGTATGTCTTCCGGCGAGCGTAAACAGGAAAATAAAAAAAGAAAAACTAATAACACAATACGACTGCATCACCATGCGTTACCTAAGTGTGTTACACCATAGAAAAGGGAGTTAAAAGTGTAAGCGCAATATTTTTCCCTTGAATAACGTATATAGCTGTAGCAAAGTAGCTCAAAGACATGAAAACTCACTTCTCGGTTTTTCATATTACCTAGATTACCGCAATCTAATTTTATAATTTCCTTCCCTGACCCAAAGCGGCACACCTTCGTTAAACGACGCCTTAATGGAAATCAATTCTCTTAAAATGAAAGTCTGAAAGAATCTTCCCAGAGTTTTCATATGGAAAAACGAACACTTATCATCGGGACCGTATGAAAAATAACTGGAAACTCCCTCATTATTTTAAAATGACAATTTGGAATCGTACCTATAATTATAAACGCTTTTTACAATTACAATTAGAAAAGAACACCATTACCTATTGTTCCGCTTTACTATTGTTTCCTTCACCGCACTGTTTTTTTTCCATAAATATTTATGAAAAGAGGTTGGGAGACTGACGAAACCAAAACTAATGCATGTAAAATTATTACATCACGCAAAACGCTAACCAATAACTTATCTTTTCCTTTATTATCTATTTTACCATAATTATATTATGTTTAAAACAAGAAAAGCGGGAGGAAAACCTATTTTTCCATATGCCACGATTTTCTTGAAATCCAATTTATGGACTTCATACGAACAAAAATTAGTAAACTTAATTGTTATGTGACAATATCTGACTGCTTTTGATTAGTTTCTGCTTATTGATTCTTTACTGGCTGCGATCAAACAAAGACAATCAAATACTACCGAAATAATGCTTTCTTGGATCGTTTTAAATGAAATCCCTCCTAGATGATTTCAGAAAATAGGCATTTTAAGCTAGCATCAGTCTTAAAATTTATTTATTTTCAGCTCGAATATAACCAAAACAGTCTAAGGCAGAGTTTTGAAAAGTTTTCCAACCTGCAGACCCCTATCGGAACATCTGAAATCCCACGGCAATATACTTTATTTGTGTAACTCTTAACGATCTCTAAAAAAAAGATTATATATTTATATGTAGGGGAAACGCAAAACAGATCCTTATTTAACCAAACTCAACAATTTTACCATATTTAATTTTAAAAATGGCAAACATTGTTGTCAATTCTATATACTACAATTCGAACACGTGGATTAGAGAATTGACAACACACTGAGGAGTGAGAGCACGTCTTATTTGCTTTGAAAGACCTGAAAATTGAACAATATTTCCATGGCAATAGATTACTTTTTAATTATTAATTATTAATCGATGATTATATAATTTTTATTTATTTAATTAGTATTCCAAACTTTAAAAAAAGAGCTGCTGAAGCAGACAGTATACGGCAGTTTTTTCGAAAGAAATTTAAACAGACCGAGAAAATGGGCACCACGAGACAAAATATCGAATCGATTGGTGAAAAGACGAAGTCCCTATCTGATTTCGTTTAGAGTTAGCGCGTCAGACAAACAGATGGACAGACGGAATTCCACAAGAAAACATGCGCTACGAGGTAGAATAATAAATCGATGAGCGAAAATAACGAAGTCTCCATCTAATTTCCTTTAGGAGGAGTTAGCCCGTCAGACAGACGGATAAACCTAACTCGTAAGCGGATTTTTTAACGAAAAAAAAAACCGCCGGCAACGTGCTAAAGTTCTTTTTGATTTCAAACTCATCTAACTTTCTTTCAAGTTATCAAACGATTAAATGCTAGAAATTTGAACATCAGCATCAATGCTGAAATTTTCTATGAGTCGAAAGCTGTCTCCATTTGGAAAGAATCTGCGAGTATGTAATCCAACCCACTCTAGAGGAAAGTAAAGATACGAAATTATCAAGAAAACGGAAGTAAACCAACGACTCCTTCCTTCCGGCACGATTAAAAATCAACAAGCAGGAAAATAAAACGAAGACTTCCGCCAAAAACTAACACCAAAACCGAAATAAAACGCATTATCCTTAAAGAATCGCCTGCAACGTTAATCCATCGGCAGAGTCGTGCGTATAGGTATTCACATCGCGGACTATAATGGCGAACGCGCGTAAATCTTCGATGCGTCGACCTCGTCAACACGGGCATGAGATGCCAAGCCTGGGGTCTCCGTGGTAACAGCGGCGGGGGATTAGTTACGCCGTTTTTATCCCTCCCTCCCCGCTCCTCCCTCAACCTTTCGACCTTTCAATTCACTGTCACCGACACGAGGCGACGAAGGATGAGGGATGGAGAGAATCCGACGGATGCTCGCCAGATACGTTATACGTTATGGGGAATTCTTTCCCGGACATTTGGCGTACGTAAAACGGCAGCTATCGAACAACACAGGGGAGGGGGTGGGGGAGGCGGGGAAATCGCAATTAGCTGGCTGGGGGAAGAGGATCGAGAAGACGGAGGCATCCGAAAGGGGGAGGGATCGACCTTAAATAGTATTCAGAGTGGATCAATTGAGGAGGGGGTTTGTTTTTCTCTCTGCGATGTCTTACTTAATCGACGTCCTGTAGAATATGGAGACCTTGGTAGCGCGCCGCCGAGGATGGAGCGTGCTGTATTTTCAATGTTTAAGTCCGCATTTTTTGCGTTTTGCGTCAATGCGTTTCAGATGCAAATCGATCGCCGGTTGTTTGGTGCTTATGTTCTGTTGTTGTTGTTGTTGTTGTTGTTGCTTCGTTTGTATTCTTCCTCTCGAATATCTATCCACGCGTTGTGAGCGACTTGAAGCTGTATTTTTATTATTGTCCTGGATTTGAAGAACGAAATTTTGCGTAAAGAAAAAGGTGGTTATCCCTTTGAGTCTAGTTAGTTCTCTGTTAAAAGCCAGAGTATAAGAGTTACATTTAACTTATCTCTGACGCCTTCAAAATTCACGAAGGAAAGCTTTCGCCAACTGCGACTAGATAATCCATCCTTTCTTCTTGACGAAATTAAAAGGTGTCGAAAGGATAGATGCTCTTTTGAAAACGAAAATGTTTACCATTTCATGTGCTGTAAATTTATTGCTTCGTAAACCCAAACCTATGCTTATTTTACATGTTGTTTCGAATTTTAACTTCCATAAATATATAACTTAAAGTGAAAAACGTTCTCCACCCAGAATTTTCCATTTAGAGTCGTGGTATGGAATAAAACATATTACTGCACTAAATAAAGCATAGGGAAGATATTCGGTAATATTCATTGCTCCTGCGTTATTTACAGGAGTAAATCAAAACTTATTTTGAATAATTTTTAAAGTATATTACATCAACGTAAATTCATATGTTTTTAAAAATTAATCTATAAAATCGTGTTTACTCAGCTTAAATGAAGAATTTTGTGGTCAGCGAACTGAAACTACTGGGTTGATATTGAAATTTTCGCATTCGCATAACTGTGGCTTAAAAAATAGATAAAATGTTACATTAAAAACGAATATCTCCTGAGGATGTTATCGAGCTAATAAAGCACGCATAAATTTATACTCTCGATCTTCTCGAGGTCTTCTAGCAAAGCAAAATAAAAGATTACGGAAGGATAAACTGCTGCATTAACTGGTATCGGGAGCAATATAAGCTTCTATCCATCTGTATTTATAGCCTTGCCATAAATTTGCTACTATTAACTGAGGTTAAATGTGTAGGAGAAAATATACGTAAGCACAACGTTCCAAAGTCCTTAGATAAAATTATTATCTCAAAGGGTTCTCGATCAGCTTTATATCTATACATAAAAAAGTGATAATCATGGGTGTGATAAAAAGCAAACGTCAAAAATACTCGGATATTTTTTTCGAAAAATACAAAAGACGCGAAAGAAATAGAAGTAACATTTCATATTTCGACAAATTATCGAAGCTCTCAATCACTATCATTTACTAACACGAAAGTTATTTTAAAAGCTTCGGTGTCCCTTAGATCAAACCCTTAATTAATAATTTTTTAACATCGTGTTGTGATTTTATCTGTGAAAAAATAAAGTTGTTTTGTGCTTTCACACAAGTCTACGGTCTATTTATATCTTAAACACTCATAATGGATTGATCACCGGAAAAAACCAATAGCAATAAAAGACTCAGATGTATATAAGTTATGCATATTATCCGGAAATAAATTATGTGAAGATATGAGGGTGCCGTTACATAGAATGCTTAGATTATTTTGAGCCCTATGAGTAAAGTCTTTCGTAGATTTAAGAATGACGAAGCAAAGATATTTGAAATAGACTTTTGATCAAACAAATCTCCCGTTGTGATTTCTTTTGCTGTACTGATGTTTAAAACAGCCATTATAGAAAGACATAGGTCACCTGGACATGGAATAGTTTAAAATAACAAAAAACTCGCGCGCTAAACAGAGAGTTAAGAGACTGTGAATTGTTTTTCTTCGCTTACCTTTACACAGCATGACGATCCCCGTGACTATGATGATGACCAAAGCAGTTAACTTGGCAAATGTGAAAATGTCTTGCACACGAGTTGCCCACTTGACATCCCAACAGTTGACAAAAGTTAGAACCACTGAAAAGATAAGTCAAAATACATTAATATATAACAGAATTCAATTTTGCAGTTGTCATATAATTTTATAAAGTACAATTTCGAATTAAAAATATCAAATTAATAGCTAAATTACTTCTTACTTTTAATATAAATACCTATGTATAACTGAATGCGATGTTCTTCAAACATATTCTTTCTTAGGTCATAAATGAATTTAAATACTGCATTGTGAAAAATAATTGATGTGAATGTATCACAATAAATATAAACATTCAAAGGAACCATTTCAGGCAGTCTTTAACATAATTTTAAAATATCTACAAAACAATCGGCTTATAAATAACTAAAACATCACCCTCTCAAAGTAAACTAAATCTTTAATTCATTACAAAAGATTTTTTTAAAGTAGAAGCCTCGTACTTGTTTTAATGATACATCGCATTATTTTATTCTTATAAGGTGTTTTATTTTAAATGAAAGAATTAATAAATATTCAAACATGATACGTTTTTTAATTAAACAATGTTTTTAGCATTCTACATCCCAAAATTATATCACTTGACTGAATATCTTAGTAATCACATAGGAAAATAATAAATACTGACAAAATTGTTAAGCGGTGAAACCTAGTTAAAATTTAGTCTACACTTTAAACTAACGCTATAGGGGAAAATAAATTTCCTCAATTCTCGTATATTAGAGCTTTATGAATATTTACTTAAGCAGCAAAGACACGTATCAGAAAAATATATAGTTGTTCAAATTAAAGCTTATGACTTCAGTTTATAAACGACTATTTGGCTGTATCAATAAACTAGGTTTCGTTAATTAAAACAGCAAAGATCGAAGATAATCGGACCAACTACGAGATGAAAAATACGTATAACGAAAACAAGAGATGCAATAACATAAAATCCATCATCACGCTGAATACGTGAACGGCTAAGAATACTGAGAGGATGTACGAAACGTAAAACGTGTATAACACGAAAACTAAGTTCAATACGGTCAACGTGCAACAGATTTCCATGATATATAACGAGTGGACGAAACATGGAACGTAGATGGCACAGATCGTCAAGAGAAAACTTTCCATCTTAAGCGGAAATACGTAATTCGGAGCCATAAAAAAAATCACGACGTAGTCGACAGTACGTGCGTCCGAAGGATCGTTAACCTTCCCTCTATCCCATAACGACCCCACTTTCCGAATTTCGGAAGGAAACCGAACTTTTTATTTTAATGGAGCATGCAGGCATCGCCTCTGTACCGATGACCTATGGTCTGGACCCGGCTCCTCCTCACCTCCCCTCTGACGCGCGTCATATCGAATGCATGTACAAGCGACACCCTTAAGAGATACGCCATCCCTCTCTCCCTATAATCCCTTCCCTCTCTTTCTCTCTCTCTTCCTCACTTCCCCTCCTTGGTATTTCCAAATAGGTCTTCGATACGGGTCATCCTAATGTTTTCATTCCTATACATGATAGTTTAGCGTTGAGACAAATACGTACTTCATTTCCTAACTCTTCGGATGCCGTCAGCTAGCAGGAGTTAGCAATTCCGGCTTTGACTCGAGTAACCAATCAAGGTTTTCAACCTATACAACGTCGAGTATATTGTCGTACATATCCGACGAGATTAATCGTCATAAGCATGCGAATAAGTGGATCAAAAAACAACCCTACCATTAAGCAACGGTGAGCCATAAGAGAATTATTACAGCCGATCATTCTCGGACTATAGAGAAAGTAACTTTTACAGTCATGAGTATGACTTTCTCGGCAATCATTTAGATTACGATTAGCTTAATTTTTTGATCATCCTGTTGATTAAAATGTTCCTGTGTGAACGTTTAAAAAAATTACACCACTGCATCCTTGATCTAATTCGTTACACAAGAATGAAAATATAGAGATTTATAATACTGCACACGAGATTATCATCAACCTTCCAGATATCATTATCCAAGATAAGACTCAAAATCATAATTACTTCAGACGTTGAGGTAAATATTCGAGCCATTTTATTGCATCGATAATGCGTGTTGAAACATTTTCGTGTGTCTTGTTATTTCGTCCACATTATTTATTAAAATGCAGCTTCGAAAAATTTTAGACGCAAAAACTAAAATGAGAGCGCTATTAGTTTCCTAAAATAGTTGTGACGCTATATCACTTTCATAAGTTTCTGAAGGATTTCGTCATAGTTTGGCACGAATTAATAGAAAATATGCAATTTATCGATGCTCATTTATCTACATTTCCTTTCAAGTTATGACAAAATCGGAGCAAATCGCCACTTCAGTCATATTAATGTCCCAACTAACTAGGAAATATCATTAACCGAAAGAATGGGGAAATAGGACGCTTCCTCCACTTAAATAACGACGCTTAATGCCACATTGCGACCTATGTTTCAATAATTAGTACCATCATTAACAGAATTAAATAATACCTAATTTAATAATTTTATGAACGAATGTATATTGTATATCTAGCAATTAGTCGAATCAGTTACCATTAGTTACTTAGTTATTAACTAATTAAGTTACATTAGTAACAATATTATTCGCTAAGACATTTTTTTCCTAATGCTTCAAAAATTCACAAGAAATTTTCAAACCTTTTCGAATAAAACGATATTCGCCTTGAGGAGCGACTAAATCCTTTCTACCAGTTGAAACTTTGGGATCCGATTAAAACCCGATTCGAGCTGACTCAAGCCGGACGCGGCATTTCGTCAGAGTACCACGATACCATTCACAACAACACCAGATCGAAAGAGATGATACCGTCTGTTTTGATGGACACTCCCCTAGTTTGCTCACTCATAAGATATCGCCCCCACCGCCGTAAGAGATACGGCCTAAATCCTTTATGGGACAGCTGCAATTGTCTTACTAGGATTTACTCGAAATTAAGTCGACCCTTTAACGCAAATACCTCGTCCTATTTAGGCTGGGAAAGGGTCGGTTACGACAATGACTCTAGGGTCTAAAATGACGACAATAATATGTTTGTCATTATTTGCTTGTAATCTTTAAATTCCTTACCTTGCTTCTATTTATTTCTGTTTTGTTTTTATTTCTTTTTCTTGATCGGTGCTATGTGGCAACAAACACCCATTTAACTAAAAGATTGGAAACAGAATACATAAAAACAAAACAGAAATAAATAAAAGCAAGTTTTAAGAATTTAAAGATTGCAGGCAAATAATGATAAAAGTATTAGTGTCGTCATTTTAGACCCTAGAGTCATTATCGTAACCGACCCTTTCCCAGTACAGTGTTGCCAAATATTGCCAACTATAAACTCGCTTTCTGACGAAATTATCTCTTCCGAAATTTTTACAAAGAATATTTTCGACTTAAAATTTTGCAAGGATTCGCATGGTTACGTCCGTAGACACGAATTCTGGTACACCCTGTATATTTCGTGCCCCCTGTTTAATTTATAAGCTACCAGCTTTTATCTCTGGGAAAAAGTGTGTTGGAAATACCATAAGATAACGGATTGGCAATAAACACATGACGCACTATACTATAATTTCCGGCTGATTGCCAAATTCATGGATGATTCAAAATTAACAAACCGCATTTTTTCGATTATAATACGCACCAAAATACGGTACACATCCAAATATAATACGTAGCCAGGTTTTCATAAGTGAAACGGAAAAATTGTCTTACAGCCGTGTATAATACCTATAATTATGTATAATTAATATGAATGTAACCTTCCAGTGTAGGTAAGGAAAGGGAGAAAAGTATTGGCAGTTGGAAATGTAAGATCCAATACACTAATATGCAATATATATATATATATACACATACACACTATAACTACCTTCAGAATAGAGTGGAAAGATACACAATCATATACTTTTAAGATGAAAATTGATGGAATACATATATTGATCATAAGGTCCTATGCAGAAAGGCATACGCTAGAAAGTTGGGAATAATTCTGAAACAGGAGAAAAACATTTCCATGGCCGAGAATCGAATGCGGATGTTTTTCTACGTTCAATAACACGTAAATTAGTTTTCCACGATTGTTCAGTGGTATAATATCACTCCGGCAAGTGGATGATCCAGGTTCGCATTCCCGGTCATGGAAGATTTTTTTCTCCTGCTTCAAAATCATTCCCTACTTTTGAGATGTCTATCATCATTTGTTCTCCTTCTCTCTAGCACATCTTACGTTATTTCATCACCCCAATCCCCCTAAGAATGCTTAAAGTGTCAGTGACGCGAATTTTTGCTAAGCTAACGACAACAGTTATAGCCAGGCATGAGATAAGTATAAAAAATTCTATAAAATTCTAGATAATTTCTTCTAAAAACCTTATATATAAATGCTGAAAGGAAAAGGTAGTTCTATTTTTTAAACTAAAAACTGAAAAAAATAAAATTTAAGCAGAACAACAATAACAAGATATTCGGTTACTATTTCTTCGGAAATGACCAAGTGCTCTATTTTTTGTGAAAAATTTCACATTATATGCGAAAAAAATATGGTAAACGTTTTAATTGCTTGGCAACTGCCAACATTATTCTATTTTTAGCCTTATCTCCGTCCTTAATATCTTGAATTTATATATTTGTTGATGTGTTTGTACTCGACATATTTCATATAAAATCCATTCAGAAGTGTTTAATTTTTAACATTTTAGGTACTTATGCTCATCGCGTGAAATTTGATTTTCAAAAAGATATATAAGTACATATAAGCCTTTACGAAGTGTTTCAGGATTTAGTTGAAGACAGCTTTATGATATTTATTATATTTATTTGGAAACTCAGTTTTATTTCTTTGATAAGCTTACTGCGTTATTTGTCCACTTTCTATTCAACGTCTAAGGGAAATTTCATTATCTTCATCGCATATTATTATATTATAAATTTTATGGAATTAAAAAATAATCATCTAAAAACAAAACCATGGCAAAATTACTTCCTCTATCTTTAACCTTACGTACTTGACACAAATGCTGAAATTGGATTTCTAGTTCCACTTTGCATCACATTTTAGCGCAAAGACTGTTAAGAAAAAACATCAAAGGTATCGCGCAAAATAAGGATTTAATTTTTTACCACGCATCATTCCATAAAAAATCTTTCATTTAAATTGTGATATAATCAAAAACAAGTTCGTTTTTTCACGAAAATGTAACAGTAAATGTTATACTACATCAACGAGTATCAGAAATGGCGGACTATAAATAAAATAGTGCGACACGATCATCAAAGTTGAGATAGTTGCGTGAATCCATTCATTTAAAGGAATAAAGAGATCAAGAAATCGCCTAGTTTTAAAGTTGTTTAAATGAAATTTTAAAAAATAAAAGTTTACGGCACTTTTATCAATCGATCTTTATAACTCATTGGAAACGAAACCATTAATGCTTCACCGAGGCGAGCGATCATTTTGACCAAAGTAATACGAAAAAATCTGATGTGGCCAACACATGACTTTCTCCACATTTGGGGTATAGATATTTAAATTATTATGAATAGCATTATAAGGCAAAATTATTATTTCGTATCGTAAAAGAATACAGTCGTCCTTATTGCCGTAAATTATATTTTCAATATGATTACAGAATTCACCGCTACATGGTGCGCTGTATACTGGAAATTACGAAAAATTAAGAAAAAGTTAAATATCTCCGAAATGGATGATTCTACGAAAATTTGTTTCAAACAAAACTTGGAAGAAATATTATTTTCTACAACTTTGGTCCTCACGAATATTACCAATAGGTAATGACGTTTTTAAGAAGATATTTGACGGAAACCAAAAAACCTATTATTTATAAATAATTCCTAAACAATACCTGCTACGAAAAATTGTTTCAAATAAAAGTTGTAGGAAAGTACATTCTCTATAACCTTTGTATCGAATTGTATATACAATAATGATGTTTTAACGGAGATATTTCGCCAAAACCGAATCGGGTTTTGAATAAACCTTGACTTCCGGTTAACCAGTATTGTCCAAAAACTAATCAGCTCTTCGTGCTTATACCAAAGTGTCATATATGAAATTTGGTATTAATAGGGCAATAACTGTTCGAGTTAGTGTGTCCACAATCACACACACAGACATCTTTCCGAAAATAGTCTAAACATGTTCTAGGGACCTCAAAACAGGTATTTCCTTTGAAATCTCGAAGTCGATTTTTTCATGAAAACAATACTTTCTCTATACTACGTATATGGAGAAAATAAAAACCTAAAGAGAGAGATGGAGATAAAACAACTGACAACGATACACGCGCAAATCCCTTCACTTCTTGAACGCTCTCCGTTAAAACCCTTTTCGCAACAGGATTACTATAACTCACTCCCGAGATCGGTTTAGTCCTCAGGATAGGCGAAAGGGAAGAGAAGGGAAAAGTCGACCCAAATTGGGAGCGAGGGGGTTATTTATCGAAAACTTTTATCGCTGCCGAGAGGGAAAAAACTCTCCTCTGCCACTATTCATCCGAAAAAAGGGATCGACCGCAATAGGAAGTCGTATCGCTAAAAAAAATACGAAACCGACCCGAAACGAGATACGTACGATGAGGTCCTATTAACCACGCTTGGGAATTAAGTTTGTGTTCATCCCCACCCCTTCTCCCTCTCTCTTTTGCACTCTCCCCCTCACAATCTTAGAATAGAGCATCGGAGTTGCCTCTCTATATACAAAGAGTGCTTGACGGGGATGATTGATCGATCACTTTTGACCGAAATCCTTTATCGATTTAACGTGTTTGTCAATGCTGTCCGACCGCTTGAGACAAAACTTTTAATACTTGGGCGCCTATTGTAAAACTCCGATGTAGCGGTTCGACCCTCACACTTCCTTCATAGTCGATGGACAATGGAAAGTTTCTTTCCGGACGCGTTTGTCACCTCTTCGGAAGCTCCGAATATGTAGATACGTCACGACCATCCGTCGCGTCGGTCCGAGCGTATACAAAAGCACCGCTCAGGTTTAAAGTGATGAAATTTAGTACTGAACACCTTTAAAAAATATTACTGAGCTCGCCTTATGGCTAAAATCAAATTGACTGCCTCGCTAAGAGCCGTAAAAATGCTTCATTTTAGGAGCTACTGTCTCTGCATCGCCACTGAAATGCGCATGTGGTTTACTCAACCTTGTTAGTGCTTTTGGAGAGATGCAGTTTGTCAATTGAACGCATTCGATAAATTCAACCGAATTCGATATGACCCTCTTCAGATAATCTGGACCAATAACCCACACGAAATAACAAGTTTGGATTTATCTCTCTATATTATAAAATCGTAATGGTCATCATGATGCATAACGCTCTAATTTTGTGAATAAATAACTCGATTAGAAATAAACTTAGAAACCTGAAATTTCTCAGGATTTCAGTATTAATGAATCTCTACGTTATGACTAAAAAATTTCGAAAAAGGTCACGGGTTCGACTCCAGAGGATGAATGTCATTTCCTATAAGCTAACACGTAAAAATCACCTTTTTGGTTTGAAGGCTTTCATTCTTTTACTTTTTAAAATATCTTAAAATTAAGTTATCGACGCGAAATTTGCACTAAAACACGCCAAAATGAATGAGGATTCTTATTCTTACCGTCGAATACTCAAATTCATTTGAATTCGATCATATTTTGAATTTATACTCGATTTTTGGTAATATTTTTAACATTTCCATAATAAGATTCCATGGTTACCGGTATTGTTGTCCTCGGTAATTTTCGTGCACATGCAATTAAATAAATATCAAAAATAAGATTAAAACTTACTCAAAATGACCGAAGATATAAATTTAATGCAAATAAATCGAACGCAGTATTCATGTTATTTATATTTTTATCTATATTACTAAAATCCTATTTCTGGTTATCTCTCTCTCTCTCTCTTTAACGCTCTATACCTCAGCCATTTTTAATCTCCGGGAATTTCAGCCCTCTAAGTTTATTTTTACCGAGTTATTCTACTAATTTTCTTAATTTGTTATTAAAGACCAAACATACATCTCTTATTAAATATATTCATTAAACTTCAAAACATATTCCCGTTAAACTTAATCTAAATCCAATAGGTACATGGTAGGAACGAAGAAACAGCGAGCAGGGGGCTTGCCCCCTAGTAATAAAATTAAAATAAAATCTGACCGGATGATCAAATTCTGCAATGAGATAACCCTCGAATAACTATGAAAAAAAATGAAAATAAAAGAAAATTTCCTCCTAAGGTGCGTTACTTAGCAAAATTTTTAAAAATACACCACTTTCTACGACTCACAGATTATTTACGTAATAAAAACACCGGTTGCACTGAACGCTGCATGAGGAAAAAATATAAACACACTGTGCCATTTACAATTTCCCGACAAAATGAATCGTTACACAAAGGCCAACAAAAAGAACCTCATATAGAAAATACCGCGAAAGTACTCCTAGTTTATACCAAGCTATAAACGTTCATTTTCTCAAGCGGTTTCGAAGTTATGGGGCATTTGGCAGACTCCGTTCCATAAGGGATGTTTGGTGGAGGCGGCGGAGGCAGCGGGGGTGGCGTGGAAACTGGGACGGAGGTCGGACGTGGGAGGAGAGAGAGCATCGTGGGCGTTCAGTCAGCATCCTCTCTCCGCCTTGATATTGATCCATTACTGTGGCTTACCCTCCTCCAACACTTCCAATCTCCTCTCCTTTATGCTCCATACTCCAGCTTCCATTTATCATCCCCCTTCCGATTTCACCCACGTAGTCCATCCCCCCTTTCTCGAGACATCTGTCGAACGCCATCCCCCTTCCTACTCTTTTCCGAATTCATATTCTTTATTATTCGAGTGTCTGTGTGAAAGTGAGACAACTTTTCAGTTCCCCTAGCCTTTCGAATGAACGGTCCTTTTTGGAGCGGCCGTCGAAATTCCATCGGGAGTTAGACGCGAAGGACGAAACGAGAAAGCCGAATTTTTTTCACGATGGATATCTTTATTCGATTATTTCCATTATTTTCGCCCCAGGACGAGGGAGAATAAAGAAAAGAGGCGACCTATAAATAATGTTTGACTTTTGAAAGTACTTTTCAGACATAGTATCCATAAATAAATTACGAAATTAACTTAGGCGTGATTAATTTTTATATTTCGGCGAATAAATGCACTTTAACGTTAGGATTTGATGGCAGAATTACATAACGCATTTTGAATCTTCCATGCACGATTCTCCGATTATAATTTTAACAATACTTTAATTTTTCGACAACGTTTAAACATTTCCAAGTGGTTTTCCATAATACTTACAAAACGCCATCATAAATATAACACAGGCACTCAACAAACTGTTCCTCCATCACCTTTAAACAATCACTTAAGCGAAAAAAATGGGACTCAAAGACTATTTTATATAAAGCACGTCAACCTAATTCACGGCACTTGTTCAACGCGATGTAATTGATGGGTAAAAATTAGTACTTCCTCCGTGTCTATAGTCCGCAAATTAAGCGGGTGTATCCAGTGTATGTACGTTTTTGCGATGGCAGAAATTTACCGCAGAAAATTGATATTTTTGCGGTTGCACTCGCAAGCGACCTATCTACGAAACCAATTAGGACGGCATCATACATCTGGCTAACAACGAGGGAATAAGGGTATGCGGTGGAAGCGGTTGTGGTACGTTAAGTGGACCCTTGCGATCAAAGGTCATTTAAAGGTTATCGATGCTCTGAACTGCTAAAGCTCCAGAGAGAGAGTGGGGGGGAATTGCTACCAGAAGATTACGAGATGATATTTTCCTCAAGTTATTTCCCGTTTTTCGGGCGTGTTTAAAATAAACAAGAATAAACAAATCTTTATTGTTACGCTATATCGCTCATCTCTTCATAGTTTCTATTCTGGATTGAGATTTCGTTTAGGATCTACAGCAGTGGTTCTCGACCTATTTTTGTCTGCGTCACCCCACGTTCAGTCATGCGTCACCCCGTTTTCAGTTACATTACCTTCAAGTCATCTTTAAAGATAAATTGGGCTTTCCCTACCATATAAAGATAAAATTTTGGCATTTACATAAGCACACGTGTTTATTCTTCTGGTTTTATTTATTTTTATATGCCAGAATATGATACATTGTGAATTTATCAAATACTCGCGTCACCCCTCAATAGCCATCGCGTCACCTGGGGCTGTCATGTCACCCCGGTTGAGAACCACTTCTCTAGAGTCACGGACAGAGACGGGACGGCGAAAATCACTTATTTGGACTCAGGGACACCTAAAACGTATATTTCCCTCAAAATCTCGATACCGATTTTTTTACTACCTATAATTCAGGGATGGCAAATACGTGGCACGCTTGAGATTTTACTTGACACACGTAAGCTTGTATTTTCTGCATAAAATATGAAGTTCCTTAGAGGAAGAGTAACCTAGTGGCACGCGAAAAATATTTTGATGATTCACATTACATTTTGGCACGCGAGACAAAAATCGTTCACCGCCCCTGACCTACATCATAAAGTAAAAATTAAAATCATTAATTCATCGACTCCTTAACGTGTTGCCGGAACACAAAAATTTTAATCGCACGCACGTACTGCAACGCGAGAAAAATCAATTCCGTTATATTTTTCCGACGCGAAATCCAAAGCCGTTTACTTACATTACATTTTGGCACGCGAGACAAAAATCGTTTACCGCCCTGACCTACATCATAAAGTAAAAATTAAAATCATTAATTCATCGACTCCTTAACGTGTTGCCGGAACACAAAAATTTTAATCGCACGCACGTACTGCAACGCGAGAAAAATCAATTCGGTTATATTTTTCCGACGCGAAATCCAAAGCGGTTTACTTCGCGATTGAGGGAATCACGCAACTCGCAGACTGCTGGCGGTTACCTATACACGTCAAACGCAAAACGAGGAAACTGACGAGGCGAGGCGGATGCCAATCTTCGGAAAGCATGTAATTTGCGTTTTATATACGGTCGAAATGGTGGATAAAACGAAAGAGGTGGAGATTTAACGCATCACCGAACCTTTGATCAAGCAATCGAGAAAGGAGCGAGTGTATCAAAGAGATTTTTAAATCAGATTATACCGACAGGGACCTAAATTTCGTTTTTCGGCAAGAAAAAATCGACCGATTTTTTTAAATACACTTTTTTGATATTTATAAAGGTTGAGCTCGCGATATGGTGGAAAAAAAAGAACGACTGAAACATATCTCAAACAGCGTTCCGGCTAAAAAGACTGCATTTAAACGCATGCGGAGCGCATCAGTCGGATGACTTTAATAAAAGTCGAGAATATAAGTCACGTGCTGCTGGAGTCGCTGCGGAGATAAGGACGATGATGAACGCGAGATAACTGGAAAATAGACTGGAGGGAATACGAATAATCATCTAAACTTTAAAAAGGTCGATAAAAAGTTTATTTGAGGAAATTGTCTTCCCCTTTCAAGATTCCTAAATCGAGTTGGATCTGATTAGGTTGGTAAACTGATCCTTCGTTGGCAACGTATCGAACATTATGATCCATAGACCCTTCATTGGGTTTATTTTCCGAGTAAATGGAGCTACGGCAAAAGTCCTCGTATCCACCCGCTAAGGATCTTAGGTAGGTCAGATAATCGGGTAATAAGGAACTCATTTAGAAAATTTCGAAAATAAAAATGATTGCTTTTATTAAGGTAAATTTTGTATCCATTTAATAATGGTATCATAAATAAATGCCGTACATTTATATAATTGAAGTACTAATGGATACACTGATACCATTATAATCCTTAAATGTCATATATTTATATAACAGCGCAGGAACCCTCTCACTCGTTCACGATAACAGGTTATGGCGTGAACAATCGTACTTAAGCGGCCAGTGTGTAAAACATTTTCTCGAGAAGCCCAAAAAGTAGGTTAAATGAAATTATCGGTTGCGAGGATTTTTACGGCGTTTGAATCTTGGTAATATTCCGCACCTTTATACTAAAAATTTCACGCTTAAACGAAGCTTATCACATTTGTGAAGAATTATACGATTTGAAAAAAAAAACTATAATATATTTTACATGTTTAAAAAAATCTCCCTCCACTGGCGAGCTTATATTGCTATCTCTACGATTTTTTAAAGTGTGTTTTAATTTATCTCTTAAAAAACTCGATTGATTGTAATTTTAAAACCCTACTCTCGACACAATTAAAAAATTGCTCCGCCTTATGTTCTGGACGTAGATACAGTGCTCTTCAGTTGGTCGAGGCTGGAATGGACGTTTTATATATACGGCCCCCAATTAATCACCACCAGACTTCCCAACCGTTGGAACAATGGACGAGAACAGGCAATCGTTATTCCATCCTCGACACGGAAGTATGCTTGAATATAAAGTCACACGTTTTCGCAGTCCGCTGATAATTGCGATTCATCGGGGTGATACTTCACGTTCTACCAGCACGGCGATAGTTTTCGATCCAAATTGATTTTTTCGATTTCGATTTTTTAATCTATTAAATTTTAAACTTAATACCGAAAAAACATCAAAGTCGAAAAATGAATTTTATTTTGGCTCCTGCTGAGTAATGAACGGCTCTCTGCAAATATTTTACTCTCTAATTCGAGAAATGGCCACCGTTTTTCCTTAATTTTCTTGGCCACGCCTTCATGGCGCACGTTTCGCAACTGTGGCAGTCTACGCGACCAAGCTAAAAAAAAAATAATAACTTCGCCCTAAGACTGGTCAAAAATTCCACTTTTTAACGATCCAATCAATTCAGATATCTAGAAATATAGATTTTCACCTTGTTAATTTCAATTAATTAATAATTACTTAAATATGTTTTTTTTAATAGAGCTTCTCCTTGAAACGCTTTCAAAAATCGTAGAAATTGCTCACCGACTCTATTAAAGCTAAGAACAATTTCTTTTAATAAGAATCCGGAAAAACACCCTTTACATTATGCTGATAGTTTATTATTTAATTCTAAACACAATCGAACAGAACAGAAACGGGAATAAATAGACATTAAAATCCTAAGTAATTTCTTGCGCAAAGTTCGAATCAATAGGCAGAGTTGGTGAAGATATATCGTAAGCTATAAATATATTCAGAATTGGATAGCGATAGGAAGGCCTTTTTAAATCGTGATCTAAAACATTATTAAACAATCTGAGTGCTAAGCAGGGAACAGAAGAGAAAATTGGCAGGGAGCGTAACAAAGATATATGACGCGAAAAGTCGACATTTCGAATCGGAAGATAGGGAGAATAGTCGAAATATACTGACGCGAGAATCGGAACCAAATGAATAAAAGTGAGCCGTTTTCTTCAGGAGCGAAAGCGTGGTAATGCGAACGAATGGACTTCTCGCTTTTTCCGTAGCACAAAACACTATCGCAACCGTAGAAAAGCCGGTTTCGCATGGGAGACGAAATCATTTCGGGATAGGAGAAGAGGATCGGAGAGAGCAATAAATTCCCCATCGGAAATCCGACACCTTAAAAAGAGCGACATAAAAAGGAGAGGGAGAATCTTATTAAGTCGGCTAAGGTGATAGGGCAGACGACGATCAAATGAGCTGTTATTTTATCCGCGCGAGATGCCGAAGAAGTCGACTTGACGGATATAAAATGGACGGAAACTGCCGATTGCCACTCAATCCGACTCAGTTTCGCTTTAAAATTTATCGCCCGCCGTAAAATGATCGAGATTTTCTCTCCGGAGATAAAGCCGTAAAAAATACTACGACGCAGAAATGCCTATGAAAAAATCATTTCTTCACACCCTTAAATTTCGGTCGTGTCAACAACGAGAAATATTCTTCGAAATCTTAATAACGTGGAAACTAATCCATTTGACCCCAATGAATTATAAAACCAACTCATTAAAAAATCCCAACAGAAGAAGATTTAATGTTCTATAAAGAGAAAATAGGGAATTTTATTTGACAGTCCGTAAAAGTTTCATGAAAATTTTCAAATTGGGGGAGTTTTCTTGGATACTTATCTTAAACTACCTCCCAAAGCCGTAAAGATTTGTTATCAAGTATTATCGCTAAACAATACAGGATTTAATACCTTTCTATCACAATCGGCGTTTAAATTGTATCATCGATTCAATACCTTCATTCTCAACTTCCCAAATCTTTCCTTAATTTTTAATATTTTCTGGCGACAAACTATCGATCACATATTGTCTTGTATTAAATAAATCATACAATATTCATAAGATGGTTGGGTAAAACATTCATGCATTTAAAACACGAAATGACCATTTTTAATTTTATTTTCTATCAGAAAACGTATAAACCAAGGAACTACCATACCATAGTTTAATCGATTATATTGTTTATGAATAACGTAGCTGCGACTGCAATCAAAAGGATGGAAAAACTAGACGAGTATTTCGGCTACATATTAATCTTCATCAATGGTGATTCACTGAAAGTAGATCCGATCTATTATAGTTTTAAAGTTTTTATTCTTAGTTATAATCTACTGTCGCTGCGTCGCCACTGAGGAAGATTTCAACTGAAATGTGCACCTGATTTTCAATATTCGTATGACTGTTGGAGATACCCTTATTTACCTACTGTATTCTGTCAGCTAGATGACCCTGTTTTTTAATCAAACGCTTTATTGCAATAACATCTATTGTATCATTCGTTATACAAAAGTATCTTGCTAATTATCAATACATACTTTCAATCTTCACCATTTAGGAGACGTTTTTCAATCTTCTCATTTTATCGTATCCATGCTTCTGCCAGTAAATATGTCAATTTCCCTTTAGAAGTAAAATTTTACTGTAATACATACAAAATCACCATCAGATCACCTCATCGAAACTTTCACTTCAGTTACATTAATTCCGAAACATTCGACTCGAAAACAATCTTCCGCGAAATTTGTTCCTCTCCCAAACTTCGCAACCATATATGTGATAGTATTCATCCTAACCACTAGATTTCCTCTATCTTGATAGCTGAATTTGTTAGAAAATCGATAGCTTGCCTGAATGTGCCGGGTTGATGATGCGATTCCGGTAAAACTTGCCATAATCGTTCTGAAAGTTACGCGGCCGTAATTACGCGATGATGGTTGGATGGCTTTTCTTCCCATGAGACGGGAGATATTTTTTTTGTCTGTAATGTCAAAGGTCGCTGAAACTCAAAAATCAATAAACTCGAGCAGACGCACACCCACGTAGGAATGCTAACGTTCCTTTTTTAATAGGAAGAAGTGAAATTTCTACTACATATCACTAATACGGAAGATCGTACCACGAAGTATGTTCAAAATTACGCGATTCAAGTTGTTTGTTTTTGTAAACGCTACGATCGCTCTGTCTATAAAATGTAGGTCAAGAGCCTATAGCACTGGTTCTCAATCTTTTTTTGTCTGCGTCACCCTATGTTCAGTTCATTCATTTATGCATCACCCCGTTTACATTTCCATTACCTTCAAGCCACCTTTAAAGATAAATTGGGCTTTCCCTGCCATATAAAGATTAAATGCTGGAATTTAAATAAGTGCGAGTGTTTATTCTCCTGGTTTTATTTGTTTATAAGCCAGAATACGATACACTGTAAATTTATCAAATATTCGCGTCAGCCCTCAATAACCGTCGCGTCACCCTGGGTTGTCATGTCACCCCGGTTGAGAATCGCTGGTCTAGTGAGACGCAAAAATGATTCATTTCGTAATTCCGAATTTAACCGGAAACGTTTTATGGTTTAAAGCATGTTTTTGTTTGCTTGCGGTCGCTGTGTCCCAAATATAGTTTGGGTCGGAAGAGATTAGATATAACAGGATAACCTTGAGATACAGCTCTTTGCCTCTTTGATTCCATCGTGTATTTGAGTAATCCTTTTTAAACATTTTGTATAAATATGCGTATAATTTATCACTAACACTACTTTTTCGTGATTTTCTAAAACTTACTTTCAGATATGATGGGCATTTAAACGAGTTTATTAGGAAGTAATATAATTTTTGTGTTTTGGCTGATTTTTTACTGTTGTAATTTATTTAGTTTTATTTATACGCTACTCTTAGTTATAGCATCGTTTCAGTAAATAGTACATTATATGAAAGTAACTCATAACAGTTACGATTCATTACATACTAAACGTAAGTAGATCCACATGAGCAAAAAATGATAATTTTGCACTTCACCACTAAAATCATCGAACTCTTCGCTTGGCATATCTGCGCTGACGCTAAGCTGTTTATGTTCAACGGCAAAAGCGTAATTTACTTGGCGGTATTCATGGAGTCAATAAAATTAATCGATAAAAACGATATTTATCAAAAGTGGCTGAGGTCATTGCGTGCTTCAGATAACCGTGAAAGCATAGCACACAACGGCGTTGTCTCAAAGTGTCTCACACTTTATGTCCATCGATCAAGCCATATGGTAAAATACGTTTTGCAAAACCTTTCAGCATTCAAACGAGAATAATTACGTGTCAATACTGAATGACAATAACTCTCCTTCGTATTCACAATAACACCCGCGACAGTAAGATTAGTTCAAAGACGGTAGTAAAAAATTGTAAACCGTCAAAATTCGAAAAAATTACGGGAATCTTCATCGATCGCAGATAATTTCCTTATTGAAATATTTGAACAACACGTCAGTAAAGCTGACTCAGAAGTCTCATGCATCAAAGCGATGAAATTTAGTAAGCCTAAAACTTGCCGCGAGGAAATAATAATGCGAAGGGAAGAAGGAAAGAAGGAAGCCACAGCACTTCCTCCGAAATCTGCATTATCTACCCTCTTTCCCACCTTAAAACACCCTTACGAGAAAAACGATACGGTTTTATCTTAACATGGGAGATTAGTAAATAAAAACACAGCAAAACACCGTGAGGTTCGTAGATGGAGCCGTCCGCTTACAAGGAAAACATAGGACTTCCCCATTACTATGTGGTCATGTAAAGGATAAAATTCGATTTAAACGTAATTACACGGGGAAAGTCCTTCGCGGAAGGGTAACTAGGAAAACATGCGATTTTTCCTTTATAACTCTGTATAAGTAAAAAAATCGGTACAACATGCATTGTACAAACTTTCTCATATACTAATGCGTCGTTTAGTTATCTTCAGAAAATGAAAATCGTATGAGCCGTTTTTTTTAGAAAATCCAATTTTTGTTAAAGTTGCCCAAGAATATACTAGCCTTATATTCATTTTTTTAGAAATATTAAGTATGTAGTATTATTGCAGACGTATACTCAAGTAACGGTAGAAATTTTTATCAAAATCGCTAGAGAAAATCAAATTATTGTTAAAGTTGCCTAGAATAAATTAGCCTTACTTATTGAGCAATGTCAACCATTTCTTCAAAGTTTCTACTCTGTATGATAAAATGCCTAAGTACGAGATTTCATTCATTTTCGCTCTACCGTTTAGGCCCTAGAGCCAATACAGACAGGCGGCATTGCGAAAACAACTTTTTCGGACTCACAATCAGCTACACATAAAACGTATATTTCCGTCAGAACTCGAGATCGATTTTTTTCGCGATTACAATACTTCCTCAATACACTTCGTATATGAGAAAGTAAAAATGAATGCGATACGTCCAAAATCTCGAATAAACAGTACAAGCGGATCATACTGTAACCATCACCTCGACCTACTGACCTATGTAGCACGTATCTCTGCCAAAAAAATTCCCGCCCCTCTTTTGCGGGAACGTAAGATAATTATGGACATTAAATTTTCGCCATAAAAATGCTAAAAATAAAAAATACGACCTCCGTTTCCGAGGAGCCAGAGTCGTCATCGATGAGATCCAAAACAACTGTACTTAAAAAAAAGTTTAAGTGATAACACTGCATATTCACATCTTGACCCTATTTTTCCTTCCAAAATAAATCTGTAATGGTTGTCATCATTTGTACGAGTTATCGAATAATTTATCAAACTTTTTCTTCCGCTGCATCGTGATTCCATTAGGCTAATCCTTGAGGCATGCAAAAATAAAAAAAACGATAAAGAATAACGCAATAAGTGAATCGGAACAATTTGGAAAATACCGGGGTTTCCCGGATCGACAACGCGCAACAATAAGATTTCCACCACGGTGCAACTTACCAAGAATTTAAACGTGATCAATTTCAAGAATAAGCACTTGAAAAACCAAGTACATACTTATCTTGGATATCTCCAATAGCCATAAAACTTCTATAGAAAAAAACGAACGCGCACTTAGGTTACAGTGCAGGCGTTTTCTGTCTTCTGATCGATGAAAGTATATTCTTAAATATCTACTTAGAAATACCTAAGTAGAGTACATTTTTTCAAATGCTTCTTCTTGAATTTGTTTTAAGCCATAAGCTCGACAATCCTCTAGTTAATGTAACAAAATTAATAAAAGGTACAGTAACAGATTAAATAAATATAAATCGATTTTCAAAATCATAAATCGTTTATGCAGACGGAGTTGACAGTCTGTATTCTAGCGGAAAACAACGTTCCAACATTACCGCACTTATCGGGATATAGTCGTTACGTATCGCGTTGGTAACCGTTCTCTCCTACGGCGACGGGAAGTCATTAGAAAACACGTCAGATACGTCGAGATGAATCCGCAAAAAAATAAAGCAGCGGATCAATTTATACATCCTCGAATACGAGACGCAATAGGCATCCATTTCATCCAATTATACGAACCTCGCCTCCAAGAGGGACGTTATGAATGCCTCGGGTGACAACGAACGAGAAAAGCCGCTATTTATTTTCACACGCGAACAACAATCAGACAAATAACCCAAAGCGGAGTTAAATTATTCAAAAATAAGAAGCCAGGAGGGCGAACGGAGGGAATGGGATGGGCGAGACTATGGATTTTTTTAAAAAGCCTCGAAACTAAGGAGAAAGTCGTTAGCATACAAAAGTCTCGTGAATTCTGACGATGTAAGAGTGGTCTATTATGTTTTTTCCGAACCGTAAATTATAAGATGGAACAAACGAGATGGAATAAAAGCAAAATACGCCCGTGACAATAATCCCCCGTTATTTATCTCTCGCCTGACGTCTAGAAAGTTAATTTTCTCGCATGAATAAAACGCGTCAATTGGAGTTATTTTTTGTGCTGTCTGTCGAGATAAAATATCGAGTCAACTTAGTAGAATAAAATGCACGATTAATTAATCGTTACGGCTGCTACCGTTCCAACTGAAATGCGGCAAAGTTACTAGAGTTTTCCATTTACCTCCTCGAGACGGTATTATTTGATCCCTTTTAGCTTCCTCAAAGCGGCCTTTTTAACACATTTCGCCATCCATGGCATATATGTTCATTTTTCTGTCGAGGAAAAGGTAAATAGACGGCTCGGATAACGAGGTTTCACGAGTCAGGATCCGTACACGCGTAAGGACAACCCTTGTAGATACAGTATGGCAAAATCCGTACACGCGTACTTCGGACCGGCTTGAAAAGGTTGATAGAACCGTACACGTCATCCGTTAAAAAAAACATCGTTTGTACCAAACGGAACCGAAAAATTTCCTTTCCGTCGACGCAAATATTATTTTCGACCGCGAATTATTTCCTCGCGGCCGATCCCAGGACACATCTGGAAAAAAAACATCAACCACGAAATGGCGGTATTCGTTTAAAACGCAAATTTAACCCGCGGTGGCGACCAGAAAAGGAAAAAGAAAACGAAACAAAAACGCACCGCACAAAAAAAAACAAACATTAATATTAATGGCTCGGCCACGCTCCAGTTTTGACGACCTATTGACGCAACAACCGACCGGCCGAACGGTTGGAACTTTTAATTTGGTCCGAATATGAGGCGGACACGATTGCCGGTTGGGGAAGTACGCATACGCAAGAGCGCACCTCACCGCGACAAGTACCTAAACGAGGAGCGCTCATTCGCACGCTGGACGGCATATTCACACCTCGTCGACGAAGAGATTAGCAGCAGCGTCGCCGCAAACTGGGATTATAAAATCGGAACGTCACCAGGGGTGAGAGAGCGGGAGGGAAAGACAGAACGGCGAAGCATTCGCTCGCTCGCGCGAATATGCCGAGCAAATAATTAAATATGCCGGCGATAAATCGCGGACGAGACGTCCTTCGGATGAAAATGTGGAGTAAAGCGTTCTCGCTGGTTTCCACTTACGAGGCACAACCCGCAGATTTAATAACACCTCATTCACGTGAAAGTTCCGTATATTTATTCGATGTTTTAGAGGAATTTCTTCTGTGATTGCCCATGAAATTATCTTAAAGATCTTCAAACCTGTAGCGAATACCCTCATCAAGCATTAGAAGAGTTCGTGCTGCGTGACTACAGCAGCGTGGGCCACTCTCTTGAACAATAAACGAAGATTTCATTTTTAAAATGAAACAAAAAATATTGAGTTGATGTCATAAATAAATACGAAATGTTATTTTGTCCCTACACACAACCATAAATTAAATTTTTTTAAATTTTCTCGATGGGCCCTTACGCGCTGCGTAATCAGCGCAGAAGTATCTACATACATCAACGAAGTGGTTTTTAATTGCCAAAAGCACTAAAATACTTTATACAATATTTACCGAGAACCGCTATATTTTTACAAAAATTGGGAAAATCATAAACTAAAAACTCAACTTGAAAAAACCCGTGTTTTACAATTAATTTAGAGAGAAAATCGACAACGCGAGTTGCATTCATGGTGCTCACGAGTGCGATTTTAATTGTAGAAGAAGACTGCTCGCGAGTAGGTACTTAGTAACTTACCTGGTAATACAAAATAAATAAATTAAAATAATAGGCAGCGGGGAGCAAATTATAATTCAACTACGCCCGAAATAAAAAATATCGTTCAAACGAGAGTAAAATTTTGTTGGCATTTTGTTGCTGTTTAAGTCGATTCGTCCTCAAAAGTTCAAAAAAAAAAATACAGCATTCTCACTTGTAGCACTTAGGCGAAACATTTATTTTCGCCGAGGAGATATTGAAAGTCTTACAAAAAGTTAAACTTAATACACACACGGGCACAAGGGGCAAGACATCGCGAATAAAATATTTGTAACGCGAAAAAAATTGTCCATGGATAAAATAAAAATATCAGTAAAGATTACTGAGAAAAGAAAGAGTGCGTACAAATTTCAGTTCCCTTCAAGGGACTCAAAGATTAAAAGAAAAAAATACTCGTCAAGGTCTTAACTCCAAAGGAAGGAAGTGTTGTACGGCTAGATAGAGAAGGAAGGATGTTAACTAACCACACCCTCTGGAACAAAAAAATTACGAGCTGGGCCCGTGCAATTATGCGAGCCCACCAGGTGGAACGAAGACGAAGGGAAGGGGGGAAAACGAGTGAAAGACGGGTGAACAGGCGGGACTTCGAGAGACAAAGGAAAGCCGAAACTTGGAGTAATAACGGGGACACCCGAGGATACAATTCTCATTCCCTCGTAATCCCCTTTCTACGACGTGACGAGACGGATCTATAAGGCGCCGAGAGAACCATAAAGAGTCGCCCACGTTCCTCTTTGTGGTTTGAAAATGAAAGAATTGCAAAAAGATACAGGCGAAAATGGATCGTCGCTTGTTTCGTAGTTAAACTGCTATTTCCTACTTTGGCGCGGCGAGGGATTTTCTTGGCGGGAAGGACTTCATCGCCTTCAATCTCTCTATGTATCAACCCTTTTTTCCTTCCAAGTCTTCATCCACTTTTCCCAGTCTTCATCCACTTACAACCTACCCCCAATCATTCTCCTCCTTCGGGCCACGACTGCCCGCCTTTCCCCGCCATGAATTATTCAATGGATCTTTTCTCACTATTCCACACACACACACACACACACACACGCCCTCTGCCAACCAACGGGATGAAATAATTAGGGAGGCCAATTTTTACTTCTCTTCGCGCACGCACGAGAACCCGCCCGCGAAACGCACGCACGTTGGTCATTAAAAAAGAAACGCGCGTCGTCCTCCGAATGATACTATCACGGACCAATATTTCTGGTCGATTTATCGGAACTTGTTGCACGCTCTTAGTCCTAACGTTTTTACCTCACGTGCTATCTCTGTCGTTGGCTATGTCCATCGACGAAAAAATAATTATTTCTCTTAATGGGTGATTTCTTCGGAAAATTACTCAGAAGAAAAATAATAATATGATTCATCTGTCACTTGAAATGTTATCATTATCTATGTGTTTATTTCGTAAATGTCTATTATTCCTTTATTTTAATTCCTCGTTATCTCATAAATTCTAAACAAATCTTTTAAAAGCTGTAAGCCAAAAATATTTATTTATCGTTACCTAAAAATAACTACTTCTGTCATATTTTATTGCAATCGTAATGCTTTCAATTAATACAGAAAATTGGGGGACAAATTTTCTATACTGTACTGTATACTCAAAGCGTATTTCCCTTTATCACTATTTATTATTGTAAATTTAATAGTGTAGACAGCTTTTAGATGTATTAAAACGCATACAACCTGCACGATCTAGATTATGCAATGTTTTTGTAACCGTCATTATTATTGTGAATTTAATGCTATAAATCATGGGTGGGGAACCTCCGGCCCGCAGGCCGCATGCGGCCCGAGAGTCTCCACTCCACCACTAAAGAAACTTGATCCAGATTAACGAACTAGATACGAGTTTAACGAATGTGACATTGACATTTTCATCGACACAAACCTTCCGCGAGCTGTACCATTTATTTCGTGGCCATGGAAATAAACAGTACACATTGGTCAGCGTATTTTTCTCTGCTATCTAAACAGGAACTTCCTGACCGCGAGGTGAGACTTGAGTGGCGACATTTTAGCAATCATTAAAACACGTAATTCAATTTAAAATTTCACAAGACAGAGTAATTAGAGTCGTTGAAATATAATAGGTTGATTCATTGATCGAAAAAGCATGTGGAATAGGCCTAACGACTTCGGGACGAGCGGAAAAGCAGCCCCGGGCGCCGCTCACCGTTCTAATTATGAAACTACGGGGAGCAAATGATGAAACTTGCTCCGAGCTTAAAAACATCCGCTTGACCTACTGCGTTTAATTTTTTTAAATACGCAATTAAAATATTATTCGACGGAGTAAGAAATTTCTATAAGAATAAATAGCGAGGCTCACTTATTAATTAACATGATTTTCCATAAAAATTAGATCGTATCCTAATTATACGTTTTTTTTCATCTTTTATACCGTACATAGAAATAAATTATTATTCGCGAAGCTATGCGTAAAAGTCTACATTTTATAAGGTTTAACAGGGAATAATTACTTTTTCGTCATTTATTAAACTAAATTCAGTCTCGAGATTCTCAATTTCAACGCATTTAAAATCCAAAATCATAGTTTGCTGCGATGATTTCTTGTCAATAATACATTCAAGATTTTAAGACTGCCCCCGAATTGAGAGAAGAAACGGATAAAAACGATTTTATTATAGAACAACATTTTGTCGCGGGCTTAACTTTTTTTTTGCAGACGGATTTGGAGAAACTATCAAGGAATCTGGGCTTTAATCTTCAGATTTTCTACGTGTAAGTCAACGAAGCTTACCCAGCCACAATCGGATTCCATCGCTTCAATTAACTCATCTCATCAACTTCATCTCTTACACTTCTTACGTTCGCTTTGATTCTCATTATTCAAGCGTCCCTTCAATTCCTCTGATCCCGCTTAATCTCCTCCTTATCACCTGCCACAATAAGGATGGAAATGTTTTGTCTTCTGCCTCCTTCCCAGAGTATCTCGAGTCTCACTCGTTTAAAACCTCTTCGACCTTTGAAAAATGAAATCCCGTTCCCTTTCTTCTTCGGGAATTTCACTACATCACGGTAGGTGTGAATTTTCCAAATACGTTCCCAGCCCATAATCTCTGAGATAAAAGTTCATTTGGGAACGTGAAGTAAATTACTGTGGTGGAATAATTAAATTTGCTCTTCCTCTGCACTTTTTCCAAATGGCTAATAATCTATTTAATATTATTTGTTATACTATTAGTTAATTAAAAGTTTAATTAGCTATCTCATATATGGTTCGTATCTTTTGACACACTCGTGTACCCAGAGCCGGCCTTGGGGGCGGTCGCCTGGAACCCCGAAGGTCAAGGGGCGCCGAAGGAAGGAACATATATTGGTATAGCCTTCAAGAGGGCGACAAAAACCTACTTCGCCCGGTATCGTATTTGTCCTAAAGCCAGCTTTGCGTGTACCAATAAAAGACCCGTGTGAGCATTTAAGCGGTGCCAAGACATTTTGTCCAAAGACTTTTCGTCCAAAACATAATTTCGTCCAATAGAAATTTTGTCCAAATTGCATGAAGTCCATCTGTTTATTAGTCCACTAATACTTCGTCCTATCTATTTTGGTCCATGACTGTTTGCCCACTAAATATTATTGTCCAAAGCTTTCTCGTTCCATAAAAAACACAATAGGAAGAATTTTAAATAAAAAATTTTATTACCAAAAGAATTAATGTTCAATCTACTCATTTCCACATTTTCTTCCTCCTCGACTTCCTCGTTATATAGTTCATTTTGTAGCTTAATATAGCATGCAGGTATTGTGAAATGTTGTTATTTAACTCATATTCCTCGTAATTGGCCACAATTTCCTCAATTTGATTTTGGATAATTGTGTATTTATTTTTGATGGGATGTTTAACTTTTGTTTGCCCACCAGCTAATTGCGTTATCACCACTTCATTTTCTCGCTGATCTTTTTGTATGTGCTATAAAAATTTCCAAATTGAGCCATGGTGTGTAAAAATTAGCCTCTGAAATCTTGAATGCCAAAACTCCACCACCATATTGGTCCTCTGTGATCTGTTACGAACTTGTTCATATACGTTCCACTTTTCTGGACCAAAGCGTGGGGGCACAGCTCTTCTCCTGCCTCCAGCCGGACGACCCCTTATATATGTAGTTTCAATGTAAGTTGCAAGATCGACAACATTGTAGTTTTTCTTAGTAACGACGTAACGGTCAACTGAATGTTAAAATTTAAATAGTTCTGAAAAACAAAAAATGGACATAAATCTACACCGGACGTGAATGATAATGGATAAAATCGTATTGGACAAAAAAATTTTGGACAACACAGTATTGGACAGAAGTGCTTGGGAAAAATGTCTTTGGACCAGAGAACGTTTGGACAAAATGTCATTGGACGAAATTTATTGGACGAATTGTCCTGGAAGCCATTTAAGCTACTAATGTATTTAAGAGAAGATAAAATTCTTTATTCTAACAGTGTTGTTCTCATTACAATAAACTCTCGGTAAATTACCGCCGAGGAGGATTAATAAGTAGTCCGAGTGTATGATTTACACAGCTATTTAGAGCAAAAGGAGTTCCGCGTGTAATGAGATTTAGGGATCAAAACATATAGAGAACACAAGTTTCCTTATTACTTTCCCACCCATGACGTAATGCACTTGAGGAAAAAAATCTTCTCTTTTGCGACACAATATCAGTTTTTATAAGCATATCTTCATACAATTTTGAGTATGACTGCCAGTTCGAATAATGTGTCGGCGTTGTTATTGTCTTTATATTTATCTCCAAAACTACTTCATATTTAAACACGCCCCGATGACGGCTCGCTTAGCCAGCCTATTGTATTTAATATAATTATACACTAATATACATCGTTGACTTGTCTAAAACGTGTGATTAATCCGAGCAAGTTTTTTTAAAATACTGAGTTCGGGCTGCTTTTGCATTTTTTTTTACCAATTTCGAATATTCACTTCAAATTCGCTCTTGTTTAACTCAGTTTCTTTAGCAGTATAATTCGTATCGCATACAAAACATTTGTTAACGTATCTCATAAAAATATTTGTTAACGTATACTTCATAACAATTTTTTTGTCATTAATTAGGGCGGCGGAAAGAACAACTTTTCCATACTCAAATACAGCAATAATGCGTGAAATGATTAACATTACTCTTTTTTAGTTAATGCATTCAGGTCCCGCGTTCACATCTCGATCATAATCGTTTAAAATTTACGATGAAAAATACCCTACACTCATTCACGCTCGGTCAAATAGAGAAAAAGAAACATTTCTTGATTCGAACCTGGGTCACTTCTTAGAGATTTTTAATATTTCTTGCTCACTGAATATTCTCTTCCTAGAAAAAATTCCGCTCTTAATTCCACCTGGAAGTTCCGGGAAAAAAAGCGTATGTCAGAAACTTTGTAGTTCTCCGTTTCACTAGGTCAATATGACTGCTATATAAAAATGAGCTGTGTTTTAATGGCACCACGCTGACAATGAGAAAGATAGATATATTTTTAGGGGAGAGAGAGGGAGGGAGACAGAGAGTGGACGTGAGTGATACAGGGATGAGATTGGAAAGGAAGGAGACGGAGAAGATGGCCCTTAATTTTAGTTTAATACTTCACTCATGCATACCCGCCATTTTGACGGACAATTAAACTAGCTTACATATAATTTATATGTAGGATAAATAAAATTAAACCATAAGTGCGTTAAATATATTTTTTACTTATAATTTGGTAAATGTTTCCGTGGAATAGAAAGTTTGCTTGTCCTGATGCGCAAACTATTTTATATAATAAAAATTTCGCTAAATTGCAGCGTAAATAAATTCTTATAATAAGCGAAAGACACCCGACCACGCTTGCACTGAAAAACTATTTGAAGACTCTCGAGTATCAGCGAAAATTTTCTGCTTGTATCCAACGATGGAGAATCAAATCCCCTTGAGTACATTTATCATTTCCATCGAAAATCAACCGGCGAGGACAGAAATGTCACGCCGCGCTAATAAAATCCACCCCTCCCACTAATTCCTCCTGTGCTAACCTTAAACTCATACTGCAAACCCTCTTTTCCTCCCTGTAACGCACCGTACCCCGACGACTTACATCTTCTCCGACTAATCCAATTAACATCCCCGTTCTAAACACTCTCAGTCGGTATACTTTTCCCGAAGAAAGCTCCCAAGTCTAGCCAACTCCTTCCCTTGTATTTTTTTTACACGCGACCGTATGTTTTACTATCCGACCGTGTGTTTACCTCACCGCTCTGTGTCAAGCTCGGCTTCTCTCTTCATTCCCTCCAATCCCAGCCTTTCCTTTCTTCCTTTCTCCCTCCATCTTCCTTTTCCCCTCTTTGCTTTTCCCCGCCTTCCCCATTCTCGTCGTTCCTCTTCGTTTTCAAAAAAAAAATTACATCGTGTACTCCCTTGTTGGTCCTGCCCGCTTGAAAACAAAAAAAAGAAACAACATCCCCTTTTTGAGTATCTTTAATGGGGGAGAAAATTTTTGTCCCTTTCGACGTTAATTGATGTCCTCTCTTCAGGAAAAAAATTTTCCTTCGGAGACAAAAAGTTTAAGCACCGAAAAAGGTCGCCAAATATGGTTATGCCTGGATATACAGAGAAACATCTGACAACAAAAAAGGAACAATTTTAACTGTTAACATTTCATATAACTAATTAATGAGAGGGTGCTGTTTCTTTTTAGGCGCGTTTCGCTTCCAGCGTGAGCGCCTATTATCGTCGGTCTGTCCGTCCGTCCGTCCGCATGTTCGTTCTCGGCTACTACTGAACGGATTTTCATGAAATTTTATATTAAGGACGTACAATTAAATATATTGAGAAAATCTCAAAAATGAATAACGTACGCCAATCAGGGGTATCACTTTACTGGTGACAAAAAATTAAATTTTCGTCGTATCTCGTAAAGTATTGCTAATATCAAAATATTTTTCAAATAAAAGTTGTAGAACTTGTAAATAAGAGTATTTTCTTTCCCATACATTTTTATCGTAGGAGTAGCCGTTATCGAGAAAATCAAACAAGAATGTCTTAATTCGAGTTGAACAGAAAATTTCTTGCGTGGTTTCTTCATTGTTGCTAATATAGAAAATCTCACAAACAAACGTTTAATTTCCTTACGTGTGCATGTAATATTATTAAATAGGAAGAAAACTGATTATTTATGATGAAGAAAAGAACTTTAAAACGCAATTTTCCTTACGTACAGGCATATAATTTCTTTCTAATACTCCACTGCACGAAACGCGCCCATTTGTGATATGTTGTACACTTTCCTAACTTGTTTAACTTTTCCAAACAGATCGTGGTAAACATTATCTTGATTTGCGCCCTTCTGGTTCTCACTGGATAACATCCATCGTCGATTCCGTAGTTATCGTAAAATGCAACGAATCCAAACGAAACTCGTTGAGAAGTAATTTCCGGAATAAGTACCCTAAAGTCCTTATATTTTGTGATGGACGGTTGACAATATTTTTATTCCTTTGAATGTGTTATATACGCTCAATAACTAACTTAGTTGACGTTAAAGGGAAACGTTTGACCGAAAATGAGTTAGGGGTTTCCCTCTTAACATTTGTTGGAAGCCATATGCTGTGATCGATTTATCTTTGAATACTGCTTCATATATTATTAATAGAAAATGATAATTTCTCAAAGAAACAAGCTATCGAAACTTATGGATATTTTTTATTGGTTTTATCTTGTATTATGACGCTTGAATCTTGGATGGTAATCCGTTCTTCCATCTCAGAAATTCATTCAATGACGTTTCGTTGATAAAATGAGATCTACTGACAATGAGATTCGGTATACGGACTAAGTTGGAATGTTTTCACATTAAATTCAAAATATGGACTTATAGCCGTTGAGGTAATTAAGGGTGCTGTAAACATAGAATATAATTAATTAACGGCGGAACTGAATGTTATGGCAGTTTCCTTCCTGAAACGGTAAAGATATCCTATAAGGACTGCAACAAAAAAAGTAAATTGTTTCCTCCATTAGCTAACACTAATTCAGCGAGTTCCAATACGACTAACAGATTTACTTCATGTGGCTTCCGAGGATTATGCTCTTGTGATGTCTCCCTCGTCTCGCCAGAATGGGTGAATTAATCGTTCTATCGTTTCGAAGCGTTATATACACCGATAAAAAGTTTTGGAAGATAAAAATCGCTCTTTAGAAGATTACGTCGATTCTTAGAATTATTAGATAAGCTTCTCAGAAAAAAATCAAGAAAACTACCACGCACGTCATATAATAAAGGAACCCATGATAAATGCGAAAATTAACAACGAACGTTCAAATAAAATCTTCTATAAAATCTAATAAACATTTGGCCAAGATATTTCTCACTGAAAGAGAATAAGCTTCAAATTAACATTTTTATTTCTATATAAAAATATATATATATATGTATCATTAAAAGTGTTTCAAAATAAGAGGTTAAGCCCACCAAACGAATGAATGAAGAAAAAAACAATTCAGACACACCCATAAGATCAATGTCTCATTATTAGCCGTCCGATCTCTCCAGGATTCGTTCGCTCCCATGAGGAATCCAACTAAGGGTTTCTAAATAATGTAAAACAGAAGGAGTTACACTGTCTAACAATCAACGCGTAAAACCTTCTTGCTTGACTGCAACGGACTTACGTCTCACAAGACCAAGGAGAGTTTTTAACTTTACAGGAACATTTTATAAGCTCTGAGCTTCATATTTTGACCTACTTATGACGACATCGAAAGAATGGACGGCAATTATTTTTGGAAGATAATATGAAATATGACTATTTTTTTAAGTTCCCGAAAATAGGTTACACGGTGCCCTAATACGACATACTTTTAACGGAATTTCAGAGATACTGTCAGGGCAATTTTGGATTCATTTTTATTCGATAAATATTTGGTTTCGCCGATATACAAGTACATACATTAACACACGCACGAAAGACTGGGTAATTGGAAATGTTCCGTAAAAACGAGCCAATTTATGACGTTATTAGTTCGGAATGAGAGGGCTAGCTGTCTCATTTCGGACTACGCCAGGGGGATCTCGCTCGCCCTCTAGTGCAGTGGTTCTCAAATTGTGGGCCGCGGCCCCCCACGGGGCCACAAAATTATTTTAAATGTTAGGTGAAATGCCAAAATATAACATATTCACGAATAATAAAAGGCCATCAGGAAATTTTAGGAAATACGATGTGATAAAAATTATTAACAGTTATACAAAATAAAGGAATTTGTTTTAAAGTTTATTATTTTTACTACTTACAATTCAAAGGGGGCCGCATAACATTCAAGGGGGCCGCGACAGTTGAGAGTTTGAGAACCACGGCTCTAGTGGGCATACAAATTTCTACGGATAAAATTATTAAGCTGCATTTTTAAATCAGTTAGAATTGAAATGCTAACTGTGAACTGGAACGCTCGTGCGGAAAGAAGGATAAAGTACATTTTCGTTGCAGAATCCATTGAACTGCGTTCCGCATTGGTTTGAGGACCGAAAAAATCTCCAACAATAATAAATCCAATAACCATGACCACCACGCAAGCCGGAGCTAAAAATTCGAGCCCATTCACTAAGTTCGTACATTTTCGTATTCATTCATATGTCTCATTAACACTTATTTTTGCCTTTTGTTACGCATGAAAAATCTGTTTTTGCCGGAAACCTTTTCGAATAACATCGCTTGCGCGATTTTAAAACACGTACGATTCTAATTAATGGTTTGTCACGTGTATCTCCACGCCGTTTTGATGGATCTCGCTCATTAGAGAAACGAACTGTTTACGAAAAAACAACCTGCTCGAAGCGCTGTAAAGCTAATTCTTCCCCATTAAATTGAGTGGATTGAACCGGAAGAGAAGCAATGTACGAGAAAGAGAGGTGGACTCATCGCGATTCCGTACAAGGTTAATCGATTCAATACACTGCTCGAATGCCTCGGAAAATGAGGAAATTCACGAGGAAACTTTTTATGAATCAAGAACTGAAAAATGCCGGAACAGTTGTTTTGAAGAGAAAATGCGGATTCTTTCGCAAGTGTGAGCTGAAGCGTAATAGGCACAATGCTGTTTAAAAAAAATAAATTCCGTTGGTTTATATATTATCTTTTGATCATGTTGAGACCATTACGACGAGGAAAATGCCTCCGTACTTCAATACTAACAAACACCAGATAATGCAATAAAAAGTGAATATTTCTGTGAAGGATGTAGCGAATTACTCATCAAGGCGCTGTAGCAACATGGCCACATAAATCGATGACAAAAACTTACTCTTACTATTTCTATATAGATATACTCGACGTAAAATCTCATACTACCAAATTGAACCTTCATGCAATTTAAAATCATTTTAATTTTATTTCTACTCGGTGGAAAAATAGTAATCGACCTTGTGAAAACTTTCTCAAGCATTTAAAATAAAAATCATAACAGTAACCGATCCCTTTCAGGATTTACGTTCCGACTTTGATTTAATTTCGCAGGTGTACATAAAGCTCAAAAAAATAATATACACACCCGTATTCTTTCTTTCTTATTCCCAAATTCGATGGCATATATTATATAGTTCTAGAATTTTAGGATTGTTTAATGTTCCTATACCTTGAAGAAATACAATATTTCAGAATAACTCACTCGATACGAAAGCATTTTTTCCCACGCACATGCTAAGATGTCAGCTCCCTTTCAGTTTTCATGAGGTCAACAGGTATCCGAAAGAAAAAATAATATAAAAAAATCAATAACGGATCCTCCGAGAGATAAGGGAAGGACGAGTTTATTTTGTTTTCCCGTCCTCGAAACGGAATTTCGTAGTATATGTCATCATCATCATGGGTAGTCTGTCCGTTGACAGGTCCGTGATTATTCATGGTTAAACTTGGTTCTCCATATACTCCTATTTCCCGCAGTTTTCTTCATGTCTTGATAGCTCTCTTTCCCTTTCAAGTCGTCTACCAGCTGAAACCTTTTCCTACTTCTTTCTCTTTTTCCATCCAGTTTTCCTTCTAGCACTTCTTTAATCCTCAGGAATTGCCCAATCCAGTTCGCCTTCCTCTTTCTGATAGTCTGTATAATCGTTCGCTTATCTCCTATTCTTCGTAGTACTTCCTCGTTTTTCACCCTATCTGTCCATTTTATCTTCAGCATTCTTCTCCATATACACATTTCGAAGCTTCCCAAGTATTTAATATGATTTTTCCTTAGCGTCCATGTTTCTGCCCCATACAAAGCTATACTCAATACATAGCATTTTATCAACTTCTTGCGGATTTCCTGCTTTATATTTCCCGTTAGTAGGAGTTTCTTTCTTCTGAAAGCGGCTTTTGCTTTTGTTATTCTAGTCCTGATTTCATCGATACATTTTCCTTCTCTCGTTATGATACTTCCAAGGTATTTATAATCCGAAACTTGTTCTAATGGCTTTCCTCCAATACTGTTGTTCAAATTTTCCTCTTCTTTACTTGATATTCGCATGACCTTGGACTTTTCTGTATTAATTTCCATGCCGTGTTTTCTACCTGTATACACTCATTTTCCCAATCATACTACTACTGTAGTTCAGTACGTACAATCTTAATCTTGTTTCTCTCTGGCGTCATGAAATTCCTGAAATCAAGATAAAGCCTCTTGTCACAAAAATTTAAACGGTTACGATTTGAAAATTTTGTGCACAGTTATCTGTAAAAAAAATCAGTATAACATCCATTGCACAAACTTTCTCATAAACTAATGCATCGTTTAGCTATCTTTTGAAAAATATAAACTACGTACAATCATTATAAACATCAACTTAAATAATTATACGAAATTTGATGAAAATCGTATGAGCCGTTTTTTTAGAAAATCAATTTTGTTATTAAAGTTGTAAAGAATAAACTAGACATATTCATTTATGATAAATATGAGCTATGTAGTAGTATTGCAGACGTAAACTCAAGTAACTGTACGGAATTTGATCAAAATCGTTGTAGCCGTTTACGAGAAAATCAAATTGTTGAGAAAGTTGCCGAGAATAAACTAGCTTTATATTCATTTTTTGAGAAATATGAATTATGTAGTATTATTGAAGACGTAAACTCAAGTAACTGTACGAAATTTGATCAAAATCGTTGGTTCCGTTTTTGAACAATTCAAATTGATGTTAAAATTGCATAGAATAAACTGCCCTTAATTATTGTGCAATGTCAATCACTTTTTCATAGCTTCTAGTCTGTATAATAGAACGCCTAAGTAGGAGATTTCATTCATTTTAGCTCTACCGTGTAGGCTCTAGAGCCGCGAGCAGACCGATAGACGGACAGACGACATTTAGAAAACCAATTTTTCGGACTCTGGTACACCTAAAACGTATATTTCCATTAATATCTCGAGATTAAGTTTTTCCGCGATTACAATACTTTCTCAATATACTTCGTATATGAGAAAGTAAAAAACACCGACCTCGAGAAAGGGGTGGTTATCCCCATGCTAGTGTCGCGGGATTGTAATCCTGCGGAAGGCATGGCTACATGACTTCGTCAGTATTATAAAGCCCATTGCAAATCTGTTTAGGAGCTAGTTAAATAAAAGAAAAAAATAATTTCCGAAATAAATCCAATGGATTATTAAAGAACAAATAATGAACGATGCGCAACTAATAACTCAAATTATGACCTTACCGATTTTAAAAAGCCGGTCTAATTATTTATTGCTTTAATAAAAACTCTAACTTCCTTATATACTCTGTGATTAAAGCCCATGAGCAATATTACCGTAAATTCTTGTAAGGAGGAAAAAAGAGAAAAAATGACAAGCACGATTAAAAATCAGAAATCGAGATATTGCAAAATTAATATCTCTACAGAATACAGAAAATGCATAAGAGTAAATTAATGACTCACGAAGGATAAAACAGCAAGATGACGAAATGACCTCTCGGGTGAAATGACCGTTAAGGTAATGATGTAAACAATTCTTACCTAACGTTTGACCGGCAGATTTTGTCGCTGGACTTGAAACGAAGGATTCAAAGTAAATTCCAGCTCTTAGGAACATGAATCAAGATTTTAGGAGAGGATAATGATGGCGCTGCGATCAAACCCTATTACGGTGAGATGGGTAAAAAGGATTCCAACTGAGAAACCCCCCTTAAATCGTACATCTAACTCAGTTTGAAGATAGGCAACTGTTGATGGAAAAAGTTTGGACTCGGGTGCTTCAGGACACCGATTGATCGAAGTTTCTTGGGATATGTCACGTATTATTTATCATTTCAGATAAAATGTGAACGGAAGTCTTAGATGAGATATTCGTAGAGAATCTTACCATCTCTTTAAGTCAATCAGGATGATTAAATCTTATCCTTCTCATAATAAATCCAACTGACAATGAATCGGAACATGGAAATTTTGATAACCGCAGGCGTTTTTGTTCTCAATTAATTCGGTTAAAGAGCGCAAAAATGCACTCAAATAAATAAGTATCGAAGGTATTCGCGACGCAAAAATTAATTTATATTTATGCATATCAAATAATATCTCCGTCAGTGTTTCATAAAAAGTTATCACAATTATTTTTTTGATGTCGGTAATTTTCTAGGAGGGATTCGTTATCTATACAGAAAGTTAATTAAGCCAATCAGCAACTAATCAGTACAAAAAAACTCCATCTCACGCAATGCCTTCAAATTCCACCCGATAGTCATTGAAACAAAAAATTACATTTTTCCATTATTATTTTTAAATTTAAGATAAATATTTGGCCGATACGAAATTGATATCTTCATTAGGAAAATTATATGTATTCTCCGATTCCCTATAGGCTGGCGAAAAGATAGTACGTATTTCTGAAAGAAGTCACTCGAGGAAAATTACGCAATACAAGTTGTGAAATCCTGTAAACGCTATATCTTAAATCAGGGGTTTCCGCTAGATGTCAAAGATCATTTAGGCCAAGACCGCTATAAAATTGCCGCTTCGAACGCATTCTGATATGGACGAAATAGACGGATAATTTCAAAACGAAGCCCAAAACCTCCTGAGACTAACGTCAGTTACTCATCGAATCAACTGATCACGTTAACCGCATAACGGTAATTACACCTATTTTTTTAAATTTTATATTACAACCAGCATAAATTCTCAATTAACATTTATAATTTGATTGAAGGAAAGCCAAATGTTACTCAACAATTACACGTCGGCATGCGTTCGTCTGGAATATCGATTTTGATACAACTAGTTCACATTTGTGAAACCGGAATGAGCCTCTAGACGTTTTTTGCTGCATCTTATGGTAATCAAAATCTAACTTTACAATATTTCTAAACTGGGGAATAAAAGGAGTTTGTTCCATAAAACCAGTGAGTTCATTTTCCATAATAGGTAAACTCTATCTTTAATAGCACAAACATTTATAACGCTGAACTCTGAAGATCATCATAATAATCTTTTATACCTTAACCAATACTGAACAAGAAAAATATACGTAATTAACTTACAGAACACTTTCTAACCGTTGGCTCCAATTTTCACGAATGATTTCTTTTATTTCGTCATAACAATTCACTCGCAATACATCAGAACTGCCCTTCGCGAAATGAAAATCTAAACTTTCTCCTTCCACAACTAACAGACGAAGGAATTTGAGAACCTTAAAATTTTCCTTTTTATAAACTCGAGTGTACCACGAAAGCAATCTTGGATCTCAGATTCATTAATTTTTTGCGAATCCAAGGGAAAAAAATCTTAAATCGCACTGAAAAATGAAATTTTTTCTAGTCGGTACTGAATTACCAGCAACTCTATTTGCTCAAGTGCTATAAAAATTATTCGTAGAAGCGAAAAAAAAGCATAATAATTGGAGAAAAACGTTCCGAAAAAAATTGGAGATTCATTTACTGATGCAATATGAAAAAGCGCGTTTTATGATTGAGCCTCATTTAAAATGTTAAAATCAAAACTCTTTGTAAGTTTAGTGGTATAATTATACGACAAAGTATTTTATACGACAAAGTATTTTATACGATAATTAAGTACGAAATTTTAACTTTCTATTTGTAACCATTTTCTCAGAATCTTAATTTGAAAACCCCATGGCCGTCCACCAAAAATATTCTCTGGCAGCGTAATGAAAGGCATCACAGATCACATACTACACCCTATAAATTTCAGTCTTACTTCTCTTATCGTTTACTTGCTACTTTAATGCAATAAATTACACTTACGGACAGACAGAGCGAAAAGGTAAACGCGTTTATAAAATAAAACGCGATAGTAAAATAAAACGCGATAATAAAAAAGGAGAAACGGTCTTATTTCTTGTGCGAGACGCGACGAATCGGCTTCAATTGCATGATCTCTTTTTAACGGTGAAGAGTGAGTTCGACGCTTTATTCCCGATGTGTCATAAATATGCGCAAGGATCATTTCGAGAGTCCTCGGAAGAAGAGCGGTATATTAAAATAAGCCTCACGGAACGAATCGATGGAGACCTTAGACGGTAATTACTGAGGATCGTTTGTACGCATAACGTTAGAGGAGGTCTTATTGAGAAAAAAAAACAGCTTCTGGAAAAGGGTTTTCGGGGCGAAGAGGAAAATGAGAATTATTTATTATAACGGCAATTTAGCGCTTAAAAGTTAAGTCTTTTGGGCATTCGTGGTTTTTTATCAATTGAATCTAAGTTTCTGGAAGGAAAATACTACCAAGGAGATAGAAAAACAAGTTAGGAAAGTACTGCGAACGCAGATATTATAAAGCGATTTTTTACAAAAAAGTAAATTTCTTCCTTTGTTGTTTAACATCGATAACGTTATAATATAAGCCTCTGATTCCCATTAAAAGCTTAGCTATATAAAAGCACTGAGGTCGATGCCATGGTAGTCGATTACTGAGACACAGAAAAACTCCCACTTTTTTCCGATAAAAACTAAAAATGTACGCTAAATCCGTTTTCAAAAATATGAAACTACAATTTCTAAACTTTCCGACAGTCCAAGTCCCGAGTTCGAATCTTGACGGGAAATAATTTAAAAAAGGAAAATTAACCCCCAGCAGCTGATCCCGGTCCACCATATCCTTGCCACATGTAGCTTTCATAAGTAGTAACTTATCCTGAAAATTTGGCTTCTCTAGGTTGAACCTTTTCAGAGATATCGTCTTCACAGTCGGAAGGACGGACAGACGGAAAATGTGAATACATAAGCGATTTGTAAAAGAAATTGCTAAAAATAATGAATTGTGCGTGTATATAAGGAATATATGCAAATAATATTTTAATTAGTAGGGGCTTCTACGATAAAATTATAGAAACTGTAAATTCCGAAAAATATGAAACTGAAATACTTGTAACTGGCGATTAATTAAACACGTACTACAATACATTGTAAGCATGAACGATGAGAGCTTCGCTGGTTTGTAAAATTATTATTGCCTGCTGTTACACTGCGGCCTAAATAACTAATTATATGTCCCAATATCTTTCGGGAAAAAAATTAAACCTAGAATTAACACCAATAGACAAACGTGGCCGGGGACCGATAAATACGCTTGCCGACTCGCCACGGGAGTGACAGTGTCGAGTAGATTTCTAGCCTAACCCAGAACAAAACGTATTATGGGCGAGTGGATTTTGTCAAGTGGCGAGTAGGTTATAGTTTTACTTTTTGAGCTCTGAACATGACGATTGCGAAACACATTTATATTTCACTTAAGGTTAAAAACGCAGACATGAAGAAATTATAAGTTTCCTTCACAGAGAGTAACTTTAATACATTTTTAACCTTAATACGAAGAGAGAAATAACGTCTTGTTGCAGTGAATATATTCTCTACTGCAGGGGTGCACATCTCAGATGTTGACACGAGCCAAAATCGACCTTGATTGGGCCCAAGCGAAAATTTTGTCCATAATAAAAACTTAAGTACACTATTGGGATTTATTAATTATCATAACAAATTTTACATGCAATTTTTATGTGACAAAAAATGAAGTGGCAAACAAATGTAATTTACTTAAAAATTTTAATTGCATTTTTTAAAGAAAAGGAATTAACCAGCTGAGCAACAAACGGGCCAAACAAAAGGTGTCGGCGAGCCATATTTAGCCCGCGGGCCGTATGTTGTGCACCCCTGATCTACGGTAATGTTTTTCATCGAAGCAAAACTATCTCGAGCTTTCAGATATTGTGCGATCCCCGGTAGGCATCAGTACAACCAAATTTACTTCAAAACCATTTCCCTAATTGTAAGACCTAAATTAAGAACCCAGGAACTAAAAACCGGAAGAAACTCGGTGGAATTAAAAGTTTTCGAAGAAAAAAAAGAAAAAAACACAATCCGAAAGAAGCCGTGATTAAGGAGTTTCTACCGCGTGCATCCCAAAAAAAATTAAAACCGTGGTCATAAAAGCGAAAACACTTTTGATGTTTTCCTCTCATCAAAGAGGAGAGTCAAAGAAAAGAGAAAAAACCTTTCGACGGGAGTACTTATCCCTTCCTAACCCTCGCCCGTTCCCTGAAACATACGAAGGTTGTCGACCTTCCCTCGGCGCTTTACTCCCGGTCGATTCTCCCGTCTAGCCGCGACCCTCGACGAGAAAAAAACGCGCTTTTTTTGAAACAATGAAAGTAGTACTCACTGATGCAGCAGACGGCCATGAGACGCACTGACGTGTCAGGAGGATCGCATTCCGGGAAGAACGGCTTCAGGGTGTAAACGCTGAAAGTCAGGGCCACTATAGCCTGGGAACAAGGTCTGACGATCATGCACTCGATCCAAAGCCTCACGAAAGCGAGGAATGGACCGAATGTCTCCATGATGTAGGCGTAGTCGGCACCGCTCTTCGAGATCGCGCATCCCAATTCCGCGTAACAGTAAGCTCCTGCCATAGAGAAGACCCCGGAGGCCACCCATACCACGAGGGCTAGGTTGACGCTACCGGTATTCTGGAGGACACCGGTTGGTGAGACGAATATTCCGGAACCTATGATCGAACCGACAATCACGGTTATCCCGTTTAAGAGGCTCATCTTAGCCTTCAAGCATACGGCGTCGTCTCCTCCACTGGCGTTGTTTTGGGCGCCGTCTTCTTCGACGGAACCATCTTTCTTCTTCTTCTTGCGGAGTGGGACGACCGCGTATTCGCCCTTTGTTTCTCCCATCTTTCGATGGAGCGAATTTGACTACCTCTGCTTAAATATCGGTCCAAGAGGTATGCCTGCTGAAAAAAAGGGAAACGAATGATACAATTATATTCAGGTTCTCTCGTAGCAGGGCCAAAAATTAAGTGATTATATCCGGAGGCGTTTTTAAGAATTCGAACTACTCGGTGCAATTTTCTTTATTGGGGGGCCGTTTGTACTGATCTGCTATAAAAATTCTAATTTTCATTTTCAAATTTTTGATTTAAGTTGTTGATTTTATTTAGGATAAAATACAGAATATGTAAATAAAGGAATAATCGCTTATTGACAGCGATTCCGATGGTTATGAACACAAAGGCAAGCTTCTGAGAAAGAATCAACCAGTAGGTTTCGCCAACCATGAATTACTTTGGGGCCCACACCGAAGATAAAAACGCCCCTGATTATACCAGCTCACAGCCTGTAGCAAATTTATCATACAGATAAAGCGATAAAACAGTTAAGCTCGAAAGCTCGCTATAATCGGAATTTAAACTAAAAAGACGTTTTCGCGTATTTGATAAGAGGTTTACCCGATGTTGGAGAAACAATACACCTTTATTGCGGAATTCATATTTTTCGAGAGAAGTTAAGTTCGACATATACGTAATTTAAACTAAAAAGGTGTTTTTATTAGAGGTGGTATATGGTTTTAAGGAAATAAGGTACTGTACTGTTATTCCACCGCAAATTTATTGTCCCTTAAAAACTCCAAAAAATGGTGTGAATAATAAAAAATTATATATATTATATATGTATATATAACACTGAAATGATATATTGACGAGCCTTCGGCTCGCTTTGTTTTAATGGGTAGTCGGCTCCGGGCGCTACCGCGCCCTTCGCCTCGCCCGGAACCAAAGAAACCCTCCACGTTGTCCGGAGATTGGGTTAGTAAATGTCGAGACAGGCCAATCAGTTTTATGCAAAATGTTGCTTTGTTGAAGAAAAGATATAAAACTTGCTTCGTCTTTTAATAAACGTACCAAATACTTATAATTCAGCGAAGCCATTACTCACGGCTTATATTTATTTTCATTGTTATAGTGTAATAATAGAAACGTGATTTAATTAACAAAACATGTAATTTACTGTTACTTAATATAAAATAAATACATTTTGTATTGTTGAGTTGTTTTGTTTTGGGAGTTTTTAAGGGACAATAAATTTGCCGAGGTATAACAGTACAGTACCGGATATAATACGCTTTTACCGCTGAATTCATATTCTTTCATGAAAAGTTCATTTCGACATGTAAGCAAAATAAAACTAAAAAGGTGTTTTCAGAATTTGATGAGAGGTGGTATACGCGTATATGGTGTTGAGGAAATAATACGCGTTTACCGCCAAATTCATATTCTTTCGTGACAAGGTCAAAAACAAATTGACGACTTCAACTCATAGCCTGTAACAATTATATGGTTCATAGGTAATTCTTAAAGCAATAAAACAGTTAATCATATACGCAACTTAAACTTAAAATAAACAGCCTTCATCGATCGTTGATCCTTTTTAGAATCGACGACGTACGATTTACCACTAATAGCGATCACAGAGTTCAGCCGAATTTATCTGCGATCCGTAAATTACAACACAGAGTGAATCTTCCGTGGTTAAAATTGCGAATGCACTTCACTGAACCGTATTATAAACGTAGATATTACTAAACATCTCCTTTCGCGGGATGCGAGCATTGTATTTTTGTCTGTAAAACTAATCACTGCTAATCGCAATTATGGTAGCGTGGTAAATAAATTCCGTTTATAGATCACCAAACTGCTTCATGATTGAAGATATCAAGGATGGCAGTTCTTACGGTGAATAAGCACACAGAGAATTGGTCCAAAAAAAAACTATGGCTGGTTTACTTGTATTCAGCTACATACAAACTAGGCTACGTCCATGCACTTATGAATTTATTGGTTCCAAGAATATGCGTGTTAATTAAATAGCATTAGAACGGCGTTTATGTTCGCCCTTTTCAAGGCAGTTTCCTTGTTACTGTATGTGATTGTATGCGTTCATCATCATAGGTAGTCTGTCCGTTGACAGGTCCGTGATTATTCATGGTTAAACTTGGCTCTCCATATACTCCTATTTTCCGCAGTTTTCTTCATGTCTTGATAGCCCTCTTTCTCTTTCAAGTCGTCTACCAGCTGAAACCTTTTCCTACCTCTTTCTTTTTCCATCCAGTTTTCCTTCTAGCACTTCTTTAATCATGCACTCTCTCCTCAGGTAATGCCCAATCCAGTTCGCCTTCCTCTTTCTGATAGTCTGTATAATCGTTCGCTTCTCTTCTATTCTTCGTAGTACTACCTCATTTTTCACCCTATCTGTCCATTTTATCTTCAGCATTATTTGCATTATTCAGCGTTATTTGCATCGAAAATCGATGGCTCCTTTATTTAGCTATTTAAGAAAAAAGGTTACATTCTAAAAATTGACACTGCTTCTGCATTTTTTTCTGCAAAAATATGGGCAGTCGTTTTTAACCGGCAACACCATGAGTTATGGTAACTAATAAAAACTCTTATATAAGAATTGAGACATAATTCGTCAAAATATCAAATAAATATCTCGCGATGGCTTTAATTACTAGTGATTACTAGTACTGGTATAACGCTTTAAGACGCGTGCAAACCTTATCTTGCAACAGTTAGTAATAAGAGCTACAATGGATGATCAATCTTAATTGTATTACCATTAATAGAAGCAATAATACAACATCCAACAAACGTGCACATCTTAGAATCACGCCGCTAAAGAGATTATAATAATGACAGGAAAATGAAAGGAATAAATCTCTCGATCAGTAAATCTACTTTTATCTATCACCCTATCGATTCTTCTCGCCACGTGAAAATCCTTACTTTCAATCAATATCCACCCCCGAACTAATAATAAAATATTTTGAAACATTTAATTGCATTTAGTTGCTAAACCTCATTAATAAATTCATGCTCAAAATTTTCAAATTTACTCATGATATATACGAAATTCGACTATTCATCTTAGTGTTTTAATAAATAATTTTCGTGGAAGACACATAGTTTAATTTCATCTGTATCTCAAGTTAAAAATTTCAATTGTCTACTCTACCCAACTCTACCCTAGTATTATTTCGATTATTTTAATCATGAGAGAATAAAATATGGAAGAACGCAGGATGACGCAATAAACAAAATTTATAAGGCCCATTTTTAAAAATCTCTCAAATATAAAAGAGGATTTTATGTAGACAAAAATTAATTACTCTAAGGCATCCGAGTATACATACGTTTCTACCATGCAATAACGAATAAAATGTAATAACGCTCACCTCTATAGAAGCTTCGTTCAATAAGCGTTGCCTATAATCACGCCATTGTTTTTGTACAATGAAAACAACGAGAATTTAAAGAGGCACAAAAAATTAGTTTCTTCTTCGAGCCAATCAAATAAAACCGCGGAAGAAAACATTTTCACCTATATATGACTAATGAAATGAAACCGCAAAATAGAATATTTTCTTCTTTATCCAATATTTCGACAAATTTTCGATTCAGGCACGAGCAACAACAGTACAATATGGTGGACTCGTTATCCACGGGCGAACGATAATAATTTCATTTTGATAAACGGAAGAAAACGAACGATAAATCCTTCGCGAGAAAACAATAATAATAATTTCTCGGAGAATTTTTTCGAAAAACCCCAATTTACCCTTCATCTTTCGCATATGGATGCGATTTAAATAAACGACCAACTACCGCATTAAAAGCAACATTGCCGAATCCTAACCGAGTACATATATCGGTATCCGTACAGATACAACGCATCCCGAAGCACGTGGCCGCAGTGGCGCGATAATGAAACCTTTAAGAGGCGCGTATTCTAACACCACAACCCTTTACGGCATCATAAGGAAAACACCGCTACGAGATTTTTTTTAGCCACACTAAACACCAAAATAAACGAATATCCAAACACGAGCCGATATACTTAAAGCGATAGGCGAACGCGCGATATCGACACGGGCTGTCAAGTCCGAGAGAGATACCGCGTGCTACCACCACCAACCACCTTTCCTTTCACTCCCGCTTATTACATAAAAAAAAGCCGAACGATGCTAACACCTCACGGCCGTCTTCGTCCGCCGCCTTACCTTTCCTTTTCGCGGAACCCGGTTTTCGAAAAATAAAAAACCACCGCGGTTTTATTTGCTCGTGTGAGAGTACACCCGGGAATACCCGAGGTGTGCAAAATAAAACGACGCTACGACGATAAAAAAAATAACAACTTGCCTCGAGCCCGCCTTCTTTCCCCTTCCGGTTTTAAGCTCTTTCCCTCGCTTCCTCTTTTGCCCGCAGATCAGCCTCTGGCGTGCAGGAGCATTCACCGGGGGCCCTGTACTACCCTTTTTCCGGTCCTACTTCACTGAAAGCCGATTACGCACTGAACGCTGAGATCGTGGTTCCTATACTATACATCGGACTGACCCCACCCCACACCCCTCTGTCACCTCCCCTCTCTCTCTCTCTCCCTTCTTCCTCTCTCTCCCTTACTCTCCTTCTCTCTCTTTCCCCCTCCTCACTCTCTCTCTCTCTCTCTTCATTCACCCCTTCTAACACAGCCACCATCCATCTTTCTCCTCCTCCATTCTCCCTCTTCCCCTCCCTCCCTACCTCCCCTTCCTCCCTCCCACCACCTCCTCTTCCTCCCTCCTTCTCCAAAACGTATTTAATACGTCACTTTCTATCCCTCCTCCCACTCTTTATAATATCCTTTTCCTCGGCGCACTAATTTTCCACGATCCTCGCGATCTCCTTCGCTTTTATTTATTTATCTGCCACTTCCTGGAAGAAACCTTCGGTGCACATCCTCCTCGTCGTTAACAACCGTGCTGCATCCTGTACGCCCGCGGTGAAACCTAGAACTTCAGACGGTAGAGAGAGAGAGAGAGGCGGCATTTTCGGTCCTCTCCACCAGGTGAAATAAAACGTTCCGTCCGGATTGGAAGAGCACGTCGACCACAGGGGCGAACCATTTCGTAGCGTTTTGGAAGGAGGGAAGACTTGGCTTATTTTCACACTCAGCAAGAACGGGAGAAAACGGTCGTTTTGTTTCCTCCGCTGACGATTTCCGAGAATGACAACATGGAGGACGACGGATTATTTTTTTCCGAGGGTGTGACGCCGCGGCGCGCCGGTAGCACTATCGGGATGGGGTAGAGGGGGGGGGTTTGCAAATTCCAAACTGTTCGATCGGACCTTCATCTCTAAAAAAAAGGGGGGGCAGGAAAACAAAGGGGTTGGGAGGAAGGGACAATAAGTAACGAATTAAAACGTTATATCGTTCCGTTACATTTTAAGTAGCGCGTTGGTATCTCTTACACGCCGGGTAAAGGATTTAAGAACGGACTGAAGCGCACGTGTGGCAGAGTGAGTGAATCGATACAGTCAGTTCTCCCCCTACACTTCTCCCCCTCTCCCCCTACACTTCTCCCCCTCTCCCCCGCTCTCCCCTTCCCTCCCTCTCTCTCCCCCTCTCTCTCCCCCCCTCTCTCCCCCCTCTCTTCCTTCCCGGCAGTCTCCTTACAGCTTTCGCATGTGTGCTATGTCGATAGATCGGGCCGGATCCGAGAGCGGCGGGAAAATCCACGGTTCGTTTCAAGGAAAATTTTGATGTCTGGGAGCGGTTGGTAGAATTATCGCCAGCCCCCTTAATGGGATGTTATAATCTCTGGGTTTTCTTTGTTTCAGGAAAGTCCCCCTCCCCTCACACACGCAGTAGTTCCGCCAACAAAGTTAAGGCCGTCGACGGAGTGGCGAAGCGCTTTGAGCCGGATTGCCCCTTATCAATATGCATACAATGTCCGAATATGAGTTGTACTTAAGATTTTTATACTGTCGCGGAGTATTTTCCCCTGGTTTTCCTCGGCCATTTATTGTACGATTTAAGTATTCGCAAACGAATTCAGATGAGAACCTAAATTTGACTCCGTGTGTACAGGACCGTGAAGTAAAGTTGGAAATTCTTATTCTTCAGTTTTAGAATTAGCGTTGCGTAGTTATCGATATACTATCTCAGTAATTGTGTTTAAGCTTAAATTTTTGTGTATCTGTAATCGTAAAAATTCCAGCTCGAAGTTACCATATAGTGATTCGAACGAGATGTAAGATTATCAGGATAATGAGAATTACGCAAATGAAGCAGAATTAACGTTTCAAGGTTATCATTTCTTCAAAACAAAACGAGCGAAAAAATAATTTTATGAAAATAAAAAATGAGCACAAAAATAATTATATTAGAGAATTAATGTCGTACCTAAAATAAATAATATTATATAAACAAAAATATAAATCAATACAATAGCGAATTATCGAGCTCGCCTTTTGTCTAAAAACAATATCAAAAACCAAGAGCTTAAAAATCAAAAAAAAAAAAATGGAGATACCTGATAACTACTTATTTTGTCCACTTTTATTTTTAAATACGTGTTTGTTGAGTTTGTTTTCAGCCATTAGACGAGCTTGATAATTCGTTACTACTGTATTTAATAAGATGATTTTAATTAGTAATATTTTTGCCACCTGTCCTTTCGCTGCTCAATCACGGCGAATTACAACTCTATGCACAGCATAGCATAAATTAATCTAATTAAGTCGGAATATTACTATTACTTCGTACGTACGGTTTTATTTAATACTAATAGGGGCTTGTCAAATAACTTGGGGATGAAAAGCATCCTTTCAATTACGACGTGAACTCCTAAACAAAGCGGCGAAGCCAGAAAGAGTCGGATGCATCTCCCTAAGGATCCGCTGTAAGAAAGTACTGGCATGAAGACAAACAAGAGCATTGGGCATAATTAAAAGAGTGAGCATTTCGAAATAACAGTAGGTTAGCCGCATTTCAAGAAAAGAGACAATCAACGTACGTCTGGAATAAGCAAATAAGATCTCCAGAGATCGAATACGGGAAACATGGACCATGAAGTACGCCTATCATATAAGAGAACTATCGGGAAAATTGGAAGAATACGAGACAATCTTTGCCTTTTTGCAAATTAGATTAATTACTGATCGCATTCGCGGTTTTAAATCATAATAAATTTGGCGCTATAAAATAGAAGACGTTGAAATTAGACAGACATAAAATTAAAGAAATTGTGATAGCATTCCAAATGCTTCAAATTAAAGATTTCATATAAGATAATGTGAAAGTTTATCATAAAGAACAACTTAATCGGACATTTGTCCCATGTGCAATCAATCGAGAGTTACCGGCTTTCGATTAGTGTAAATCTCAGATATGTAAGGTCATTTATCTGAAAGCGCTAAAAGAATTTCAAGTTAAAAATTAATGAAGTTTTGATAACATCACAAATATTTCAGCTTAAAGATTTTATTGGAGATAATGAGAAATTTTATCGTAAACGGCGTGTTATCGGTTATATTAGCCCAGCGATAATCAATTAACTATCAACAGGATTTTAAATCTGTAAATCCCCGTAAGATATGCATGTTAATTGCTCCATAACAGCTGAAAGAAATTTTTAATTCTATTAGAAACGTTGAGCAATGGAACGCCATTTTACATGCTTGTTAAAGTTAACTGGCTAACAATGCATAATAAATCCTTATAAGCATTTATTTGAAATTTAGGAATGCGTTCCGAAGATAATTACCGCTAGAGTTGCTTTGCGTTAAACAAGTGAAAACACGATAAATAACGTGGACTTACGTCTCAAATGCTTTTTATCACGCTTTTCTTATCGTTTTATACGCGTTTCTTTTCCACTGTGAGCGCCTATTAGCTTACTATAAAATAAAGAGTATATAGAGTATAACTCTGTCCATCCATACGCATGTTCGTTCTCGACTAATCCGAACGGATTTTCCCTAAATTTGGTATTTAGGACGAACAAACTTTTTAGCTATATCTAAAACCATTTCGAATAAAATTTGTAGAACTAACCTAACGGAATATGTCTTTCCAACTACATTTTTATCGTATGAGTAGCCGTTTTTAAAGAAAGTCGTAATTCGTTTTGAACTTAGAAAGTTTCATGCATGGTTACTTAACTGTTTTCAACGAAAACAACCTTAGTTTTAACTGAAGAAAATAATTATAATTATGAAAATACGTTTAATTTCCTTACGTGCGCATGCGGAATTTTGTAAGCGAGAGGAAATAGATTATCTACGACGAATAAAATAACATAAAATTTAATAATACAACTATTTAGCTCAAGGGTGGTATGTTTTAAATAATTTTCGATTGTTCCATTAATTACACCTGATTAAAAGATAAATCGGTAAATACCAATGTAATACATTGCAGTATTTAGTCAGTATACTAAAATTACATAATTACGTTTATTGCACCAACTTAGGGCGGAGAAAAACTTTTAGTAGACAGAGTTTAGGTTTTATTGTGAGCGTTCGTTCAAACTATATCGTTTAATTTCAGATACTACAATGCATGATACGCGCCAATTTGTGATATATTTTACACTTTCTTAACATTTTAATATAATTCTGACCTGAAAATGTTTATCAAGTCGTAATATAAAAGCATCTCAAAACATGAATTTTTCCATTAAATTCTTTCCGCGATAATTTTTAAAGAATACAACTAGTTATTGGTGCATAGTTTCCATATGAAAAAATATGAAATGCATAACTAAATTCAGCAAATTTTGTGGAATTTAATATAGATAAAAAATTGTCGCGCAAAATTTGTTTTTCGATCCTAATTTCATCTAGACAGATCAACTTATTTTATGATCCGAAATTTTAATCTCGCAATGCGCTCACCGCGTTGTTTACATATTATTAAATTTCAGTGAGTTGAAGAAAACTCCAAAAACACTTCCTGCAGAGGGAATGAAGCAATAATTCTTTTGTATTGCGACAAAAAAACTTAATGAAGAGAATAAATACGGCTAGAAAATATTTCCAGAGGTAGCTTCAGTGTCGAAATTTTCGTTTTTCTATATGCTAATATTCATTTTCTACGATAAATCTTTGCTTTCATTTACTTGTGAGAGCTAAATCGCAGTAGACAAAAAAATACATTCTGAGGTAAATTTGCTAGGCTTTGTGCTGGATTTATTCCAGCTACAAAGAATAGTAACCACGATTAAATAAATACAAATAAAAAAGTAAAACAGCAATACGAAAAATCGACCGTAAAGCGAAATTCCGTAATCTGAACCCAATGGAGTAGCTATAGTTACGTGGGCTCTGGATCAAGAATTAATTATCACCCTTTCTTCTTGAACAATAAATTAGGAATGATTACAAAAATATTTAATTTTCAAAATAAAACACGAATTATGATTACCAATATTACTTTGATAAGTGGACATACCACTTTTGTATATGCAGAAATAGAAATTGATATTTTTAGTGTTTCTTAGTCAAGAGGTACCCAAACTTTATGCAACCATCCATCAACCAGCAAATAGAAAATGTAATATTTGTGAAAAAATTGATTTTATTCTAAATATCCACGCATAAAACGCTCCTTATTCGCTTGTTTGGGAACAACTGTCTTATTGGTCTACCTTAGCTGGTGGGCCCCTACGCACCTCGTAGGCTGCGTAAGATTAGTTACACAACTGCATGGACTCATATTTAACATAGACCATTATTTCTCAACCGATGAGACGCGAATTTTGGAAAATAATTATTACTAAACTTTTTTCAACAAAATTACTGCAGTATTTAAGGTCCTCAATGATTTTCATTAATGCGTTTTACTTTTTAAAAATCCACTTCCTGAAAAAGATTTTTATCATAGCAGGACTAGGTTGGTGGGACATAAGTTGCAAAAAAGGTTGAGATTCGCCGCCATAGGCTATCATTATGTAAAGAAGATGCGTTCTCAAGAAAAAAACCTTCAACTTAAGACTTGATCAAAATCACACTCCTTTACAAAACGAACCCTTTCAGGCACATATTCGATGGATTATTTTACGAAAAACCCATTTCTAATATGTAACAACTCTGCACTCAAAAATCTTTTAAGACCCGAGTTTTTTCATCCGAAACAAAACGCCGTAACACTTCCAGTTTTACATGTCCAACGTAATCGCTTCACGAAGTCACTACCGCTATACAGCTTCCACTTACCGGCCTGTTTCAAAACATCTTGCAGAAGAATAAAGCACAGTACACTCTCGAAAAAGCATAAGATCCATGTGAACTTAACCAAAACAATAGGACTTGCGCACGTGACTCGATCGAGCCAACACGAACGAGAAAAATGTATCGCACCGTATAAAATGCATGTTACTATTAATTGTAGTATCGTAAGGCGCACTACCCACCGTGGAGTATAGCAGAAAAGATGAGTTGAAAAGACAGTCCAACCTTTCTCTACCTGTCGACTGCACTAAACTGGCTGTTACTCCCTTAAAAAATTTCACCCTTCAGGTCATATGACCCACAGTACCTCCGCCTTTAAGGGCTTCGACCTCAGGGGTGGGAAGGCCCACGTCTTGTCTTCGGTGACATCCCTTCGAAGGCCACCCGTCCCTCAAGCTACGCAAGGGGACGCACGTCGCAGCGCTAACTGTACTTTTTCGTTTTCCCGCACAAAAATGTCCCATTTCGAGATTACAATTTCCGTCGGCGGCAGATTTGCGTTCCGTATCGCGAACTTTGCTGTCGCCATTTGCAATTTCCGCTATGGCGATATAACGTAACGCGAACGTGCGTATCGCGCTGTATTTTTAAAGTTAAAATTTCGCGGTTAAAAAAAATCCGCTTAAGCGTCGGTTTGTCTGTCCGTCTGTCCGAGGCGCTAACTCCTCCCGAATGATGCGAGATAAGAGACATCGTTTTTTCGCCAATCGATTCAGTATTCTGTCTCGTTGTTCATGTTTTCTCGGTTTATCCGTCTAAAATTTTTAAAAAACACAATTTACTCTTTTTTTAGCAGCTCTTCCTTACTTGCTGAAGTAATTGCGCGCACAACCTTTCGTTTTACACGACAAAAAAAATAACGATTTAAATCGTGGTAAACTTTTTTAAAAATCTGGAACCATGATTCTGCCAAAGCTTTATCGGCTAGATACGGAGGCTCGGCGCTCATTTTACTGGGTCACTCTCGCCGCGAGGAGCCGAGGAAACAAAAAAAATGGGTCAACAACCTCCGGGCGGACCATACCTCAAAGAAATAGGGCTGGACGTCGTTGTGGAGGTCTAGCGCAAGGCTAAATCGCAGAGAGAGAGAGAAAGGGAGGGGGGGTTAGAGGAAGGGGCATGTTAGGATGGGAAAAAGACTGGAGTGGGAAATAACTGATTGATGCACTCGTGATGGGATGAATGGCAATTCAAGAGATGTTCCCTCCGCAGACATGCGGTGTCTTCCCATGGGTTTGTAACTCGATCAGGAAGAAGGATGACTATAATCCTTTACGACTTAACTACGTCCAATTTGCTTATTAACATTCCCGGCTTCTAGCTATTGCAAACGATCGCCGAGTCGAAGGCAATCGCCCCCGTCAATCTCGTATAATGCTTTCATCGTCCGCGGTTTTCTGATGGTTAAATTTTACTGGCGAGCATACACTGTTTCGAAAATTTATTTTTTTTTTGCGATACAGCGCCAATCAACCTAACGAAGATTTTAATCAATGTCCTCAAGAACTCAACTTGTTAGGAGAAAGCAAAAATTCCAATATTTTGGCGATTGCGCTGCTTTCTCGAATTTTTTTTAAATTTATGCATAGGATGCGAAATCATCGCGATTGAGCTAGAAATTTCTATAAAGTGCATTTTCGTATATGTGGTTCGAAGGAATGGAGGGCAATTTGTTAAGAAAGTGTACTCTTTGAAGGGAAAAGAATGATAGGCAGGGCCGGGAGTGCAGTACTTGAATTTGTAATTTCTAAGGAGCGGTAAAACAAGTGTCAAATATCGTGTCTAGAAGTTAACCGTAGGTAAATAAGAAAATCGGAACTTACGTTCCCGATCTTTGTCATTCGTTTACAATATTTTTATAAATAGGTAACAATGTAAAAAGAAGAGTGGGGAAAATGCGGAGGCGGCAGTCAGCATCTGCACAGAGCGACAAAACACTTGACGCCGACCCTGATGTCAGGGATGAATAAATTTGTCATCGAACACACGAAAGCTGCTGATGTATTACAAAGACACCACACAAAAATAAGAAACGCCGATCGCATACGTATTTATAAAGAATATCCAGGCTTGGCATTGCCAATTTCTACACGTTTTGGATGTGTTTGCAGAATAGAAAATATTCGGCGTTTCCGTGACTTAAATGTGATATATTTTAGAAGTTTTTAATTATTTCTGCGCAATATTAAAAGCAAGCCCGATAAATCACTCGACAGCGTACTTGATTTCGTGCTCTAAAATTGACAATTGCGAATTTTGAATGCGATCAGAAAAATTCATATAAGATAGTTTCTTGAGAAAGGCGATGCTTAAGTCGATTAATGCACATCTCATTATTCATTGAACATCACTGACATATATTTAAGGAAGTTAGATGTATGTAGTGCGTAATTTCTAGGGGGAATGCAAGGGGAACGGCCTTCAATGTTTAAGTTACAAGAATTTAAAGGCTGATGAATGTCTGTACATTTCTACCTCCCTCTTGCGGGACAACATCTGATTTGTACATACAAGATGGTTTTTTTTATTTTACCCTTTCCAAGTTATTAAAGACCATACATTTCATTATGTATTTTGTTCCGAGTAGCAGGCCCGCGCCGGGTATATTGGCCGCCCGGGTGCAAGCAGTTTATGCCGCCCCTTACGCACTTATAAAAGCAACCTGGCCCAGATTTTTTTCGAATTTAGATTGAGCTGCATTTAATTCAAGAAATAAATTGTGCAAAACACAAAATTAAGAGAGATTCTTGCCTCCGCCCGTGAATTGCCTCCCCTAATATGTTGCCGCCCGGGTGCGATGCACCCCTTGCACCAGTAGGCCGGCGCGGGCCTGCTGAGTGGTTAGGTGAGCTTAGGCGTTTCCTTTCTTATATGGCTACAAATTAAGCACTAGATATATGTACATGTGTGCGCGAATGAAAATGATGTAGTTAATATTACCTTCAAAACCACAGTTTCAGAAACATGACTCTTGCACCAACCGTTTCCGGATTCTATGTTGACTTCCCCATTTTTTTATGAAATTCCCTCCGAAGTCCAAGCTTTTGAGCAGGGCGGGTCCCTCTATCCTAAAAAATAATACACTGGAATCAATGAGAGATAATTAACTTAGTATTTTTTAAAATTTGTGTCAACAAAATTTTGGAACTAGTAGGAATTAAAAGGAAAATTACATTAACTGCTGAGTTTAACCATTTTCGAATTAGCCATAACGTTAAAATAACATTTAAAAGGAGCGAAAGATTTGGCTAGTGCGATACTGCTGCTGCGCCATCTACCATTTCTATAATAACTACCATTCAATCTTTTAGCAAATTTACTTAAACATTTACATAAACAGTTTAGCATGAAAAGTAACCACAATGCCTGTATCACATTAAAAATTAAAGAAAACTTTCAATGTAAATTAATAAAAAAATATCGGGGTTTAAAATTCGAACATAAAGAACATGAACTCGGGGCTAATATTTTTTGTTTCCGGCGGTGAGAAATGATCTCGAGTTGTCTAAAGAGTGTGCATGTGACATCAATATATAACTAAAATACGGCGATTATAACTCACATAACAGAAGATATATGCAAAATTAAGAGTCTCGTGCACCTCAGTCATTTCTCAATTAATTTAGCACTCACCATCTGCAGCATTTTTGGACACCATATAAACTTTCCTGAAAGTAGAAGTAGATACAAAATACATCACCAAACTGAACATTAAAATATTTAAAATTGCAGTTAACGTGGTTTGAAAACAATCATCTAATTTTCTTAAACGTTTGAATCCATAAATTACCAAGGTCAAAAATATGCTTCTCTATTGTTAGAGAAATGGCAACTTTCATTTACTTCTGCACTTTTATTTAAAAGATAAAAAAACAATAAACTATATCCTAAAGTTTCACTATTTGTTGATTAAAAATTGGAAAACATATTTTCCTTATATATATGATGAAATAAAGCGTAGAGAGATAATCTGATCACTTAAATTTAATGTTCTTATAATAATTTCTACGTACCCATATCGAGATGCCTTATTTTAACATAATAGCAACAATGAAAATCAAATCAGTATTACCCATTTCCAAGTTGTCTCGTTTTTCCTTCCATCTGCTAATTTAGCATCAAATAAGAATAATGCCAATTATCTCTTGTAAAATTTATTTAGATAAAAATTGGAAAATCGCTCCCACAAAAAATCAATAACTTCTGTAAGAACAAAAGAATTACTATTTGAGATTGCGTGTAAACATGGCACCTAGAGTATGTCTGTGGATAGTCTCCGTTGTATAGTTTGTTAATTTGAACACTAATGTACATGTTGGCTTTAATTAATTATGTTGCATATTTTTTAATATAAGGAAAATTTTGACATGGTTCTTAGAGCTATTAAGTCTCAATATGTACAGCTGCATAACATAGAAGCGAGATTTCTTTCCGTTGCTGTGGAAAATTGTTCTGACAAAGCGAAAATTCTGGAGAATGGAGTATTCGCTGTAAATAAAACGAAAAATACCGCATCTACGGAAACAGTAGAAATAATTAAAAATGTGCTTTCGCAAGGTATTTCTTTTTGAAACAAGCTATCGTTGAATAATGAGGGCAGCTTAAAGTAAAGATTGTTTTTCTAGGAATTCTGCATAATAATCTGAAGGTGGGCCATGGTGGAGTATTAGATAAAACAGCCACTGGAGTGTTAGGTACACTTTTCGTCCAAGTTCGGGTTATGCTCGTTTAAATAAGCAATACTGATGGCATAAAACACTTGTTCTTATTTCTAGTGTTAGGAATCTGCAATGGCTGCAAGATTCTGCCTAAGTTTTTATATGGAGTTAAGAAGTATAAAGTTAAAGGCCAGCTAGGAATTTCTACTACAACCTATAACGAAACCGGCGAAATTGTTGATCAGATGCCATACGGTAATTTCGGTTAATGTGTAGATATCAGTAACTTCTGAGAAATTTCAGTTTTAAAATTTTTCTTTCCTCATTACTAGATCATGTAACTAAAGAAACTTTAGTAAAGTCCTTGGAAAAATTCATCGGAAAAATCAAACAAACACCACCAGTATATTCTGCTCTAAAATTGCAAGGTAGAAGATACGCGGATTTGGCACGGTAAGTAAATTTCATTTGGTCATAAAAGTTAACGTGCTTACTTCGAGTTTTATGAAATTTAGAAGCACTAGCCTTAAACTTCTATTTCAAGGGAGAGGAATTATTTTATATTTGGGAATTCAGCAATTTTTGTTGTAGCCATCCTAATATGGTTTTCAAAAATTCAATCCTTATCCAACTACCAATACTCATTTCAAGCGTTCAAAATTTTCTTTAATATTGGTCAATAATGAATACTGTTGGTATTTAATTCAGCACTCGGTCAAAATGTAACGTTCAAAGGAATATTTGTGAAACGTTTATTTTCTAACACAGGGAGGGAAAAGAAGTATCTCCAAAACCAAGACTTGTGAATTGTTATTCTTTGGAATGCACACATTTTGAGCTTCCTTACTTCTCCTTGTCTCTGAAATGTGGAAGTGGATTCTATGTTCGAAGTCTTGTGCATGATCTAGGAAAAGGTAAATGCTAAATAACTTTTCTTTGCTTGTTAATTTGAGTTTGCCAATCCTCTAGCTGAAATAATTTTTAGTTTTAAATCCTAAATAAATTTTTTGCATTAACTCCATTATGAGAAAAACTCAAAATTGCATAAATTTTATCAAATAGCAGTTGGCAGTTGTGCTCATGTCGTCGAGTTACATCGGACACAGCATGGAGTCTTTAAGGAACATGAAGCACTAGATAAAGAGAACTGGACATTAGAAGATATACTTAAAAGCATTCAGTCTGCCAAAGGAAAGTACAAGCATCTTTTCAAGGAAGTTGATAAGAATATGAGCGTGAAAAATAATCGTGGAAACAGTGATGAAGGTGCTAAAGAGAAAACTCTTCCCTTTGATGATACTTTGTTTGATCTGTGATGAAATTAAAATGTCATATTTTTATTAATCTATTATATTTCAATAAAATCAGTGCAGAGTGGATTAATCTACCAACTAATATAGACGAAGGATTAACTAATAATGCTGACATTCAGCTTTTATGAATGCTCAGATAAATTATTTGCTTCCAAGAGCCTATACTAAGATCCAGGGCCGTGCCGATGTGTGAGGCAGCGAGGCAACCGTCTCAGGCGCCAAAATTTGACAAAAATGAAAACCTATCAAAATAAATTCATAAGGTCAACGAGGCCAGGGGGCACCATATTATATCTTGCCTCAGACGGCAAAATGTCGGCACGGCCCTGGTAAGATCTATAAAAGAAAGCTGAAGTGATCACAACTCTGCAGAGTAATAAAGTCTGGCTTAACTGAAATATCTATCTCAATGAGTAAGAAATAAAACTTAACTTTTCTGATTTAAAATTATAAAATGAATAACTATGATGGAAAGCTGCAAATTTCACACCATAATGTAAAAAAATTAAAGGCACACAATTCGAGGATAAAAGTGCAGATGGTGGCAGCAATCGCATGTGTGTCATGGTGGTTAAAATAGGGTTTTGTTGGTTGTGTTCCCTGCTTGGCCTGCTTCTTCTGATTACTTCTGTAGAAGCATTGGCTGAATCTGTGGAGCTTTTACATCAAATGAAGCAGTATGATATTAATTTTACTTTGGGTGTCAGGAAGATAATAATCCTTCGCTTAATTAAGTTGAAGCTTAACCTGTCATTTAAATGTTTGGCTGTGTTATTCAGGGTGTCACAAACAACCACTGTTACATATTTTCATGTAACTTTAGATTTATTATACATAGTTCTTGGCAGATACGTTAGGTGACTAACAAAGGAATGTGTGCTTAAAAACATACCAAAGTGTTTTTTAAACTTAAATCAAACTAGGGTTGTAGTGGATTGTTCAGATTCAAAGTTAACAAAACCCTCATGTCTGGTATGTATGATTCGGACCTACTCACATTATAAATGGTCTCATACATTGAAGTATATGGTAAGTGTATTTTCCTTATGGGGTAATTACTCATTGTAGCAAAGTGTATGGTGGTCTAGCGTCTGATAAGCATATATTTCTTGAGTCTGGTATCCTACGTCGAATTACTAGACCCAGGCAACAGTATTACGGTAAACAAGGGATTCCTGATTGAACAAGAATGTATTAATGCTGGTATTAAATTGATTTGCCTACCATTTCTTGGCAAACAGAAGCGACTGTCGCCTTCAGGAGAAGCTTTGAACACTGAAATAGTTGGAGCAAGAGAACATGTTAACTGTGTTATTCAGTGTATTAAAGTCTTCAATATTTTAAAGCATACATTTCCTTGGAATCTATTACATCAAGTTGACAGAATATTTTGTCATATGTGGAATAGTGTACTTGTCTGCTTCTCTTGAAGAAGGTTTTTAATTGGAATTCAGATGATCATGTAAACCTAGGTACCTATTATTTTTAATGTTAGTTTTGTATAATTTTTTAAAATACATAATAAAGTACGTATTTTAATTATTTGGTTTTTTGTTGCAGGCAATTTATTGTACAATAATTTGCTATTATGCAAAACAGTAATTTTAACATGATTTTAAGGTTCCTCATTTCAAGGAAGAATGAGGTGGCACAAGATAGTTTTGTTCTCGGGTAGGTGGGTTAAAAAAAGGCTAAATTAAAAACAAATGTGGTTGTGTATTATTTGAATAATATGATAATATTGCACATATGCTCATAATTGTCATGTTTTATTTGTACTATACAGGCATCACTTTTTTCTACTAAATAAGGCAAGTAGTAAAAGTACACCACCTAATGTGGTTAAATTCTGGATAAACTCCTTGTCTTTGTCTACAGTGATCGCCACATTAGATGAAGAGTTATTTCCAATAAATAATGAAATTAAAGTGAAAAGTATTAAAACAATCCAAGATGAAAAATAAATCAATTCAACACACCAATACAATGCAAAAAGCAGGGTACAGGATGGAGGCTACAGAAGGGCTACCTTTCATTAGTACATAATTTCCTCACCAGACGTCAGCCACTGATTTTATCTTCAATACCTTTGGTATTTGAATTTGAAAATCGTTATCAAAACTAAGGTTTTTGAGTTGACTGGTCTATTATTTTTTCAGAATGTGATAGATATATGGATAAAGAAATAGAGCTTTCAATTTTTTTCCTTGATGCATGGACAAAAGGCAGAAGCAAAGCGGTATCATGCTACATCTACTAGTTCACAAAAATAAATTTATCATGAGGTATCAGGGAGCTAAGCAGGGCATTAAACAAGTTTATCTACACAGGTCTTTGTTCTGCAGAATTATTATACTAATGACAATATCTTATAAAGAAAAATTGTAAAATACATGAGAAAATATTTGCTTGTATGTAATGTCATGTTGCTGCAAATTCTGATGCATCTTATAATTATCATAAAAATCGATTGTTGCTCTCATTTTAGCTAAAGATTATTAGTACACCTATCCCTCGATTTACACGGTACTTTATCTACATGGTTTCAGTTTTACACAGTCAAGAAAAGGCGACCATCCCTTGATTTATACTGGATCTCATAGTAAATTTAAAAATACTCTCTCCTTTAATTCCTAATTTAATAATTACTAATGCAAGGCCACAAAAAAGTTCAACAATGGCAATATAATTAAAAGATTTGCATAATTACCATATTTGTTAACGTCTATATTACTGCTTTACGTTTTGATTCTATTCAATTATCTGTGTGTGTATGCCTTCGTGAAGGTTTTTCATGATTGAAGTAACAAATTTCTCATTTGAAAAGCCAATGTTATTACTGTAGGACCTTGCTGTTCGCTGGGGTTATGTTCCTGAAAACCCACATGATATGAAAATCCATAATGCACAAATAAAATAGGACACACTATATAAAAAAAACTGGGTTACATTCCTCGAAGTTGGCTGAACGATTTATATTGTTCCAAAGATAATGTAGACCTGGGATGGAAAACCTTTTTGAGCCTGCATGTCCAAAAATGGAAGAAAAACTAAAATTTTTGCATACCACTGAATTTATCTATTGTTATGGATAGAGGATAACATGTAAAAGAGAATGCCTATAGACAGCATTTCAATAAAATATAAAGCAATAAGAATTTTTAACCACCTTAAGGAAACAAGTCAGCCATTTACTAGTCAACAATCTGAATTTACAGCAAGCAAAGGATGGTTCAAAAATTTAAAAGAAGATATTCCTTGCATAATGTTAAAATTAAAGGAGAAATGGCTTCGGGTGATGAGAATGCTGCCAAAGACTTTCCACAGAAGCTAGCTAGAATAACTAAAGAAAATTCATATTGACCTGATCAGGTGTTTAACGCAGACAAAACAGGTCTCTACTGGGAAAAAATGCCAAGTAGAACTTTAACCCAGAATGAAAAAGCAGCTAGTAGATTCAAAGATCAAATGCTATACTCTTTTGCAGTGACGCATCAGGTGACTCTGATGAAACAGGGCTAAACAAGAATAAGCTACCAGTTCATTGGAAAGCTAATGAAAAGCATGGGTGACAGCCAGAATTTGTAAAGATTGGTTCTACAACTGTTTTGTCCCTGAAGCTGATTCTATATTAAGAAAAAGAACCTCAACTCTAAGGTTTTTATCCTTGTGAATAATGCTCCTGGACATCCACATGATTTAGATCTTCCACATGTTCAAGTAGTACTCTTACCACCAAATACGACATCATTAATCCAGCCCCTAGACCCAGGGTATTATTTCCACTTTTAAGACTTATTATATAAAGCTCACATTTCAAGAAATTTTGAATAAAATGGATGCTGATGAAAAACTCACAGTCAGCTAAGTGTGAAAAAACTTAGCAATTGCTGACTGTATAGAAATAATTGCATTGGCAATTAAAGAAATAAAACCATCAACATTAAATGCTTGCTGGAAACAAATATGGCCAGAGGGTTTTAATAGAGAGAATACAATCTCACCTGCAGAGAATGAATAGCGTGATATTATTGGTCTTCCACATAAATTGGGGGAAGAAGGGCTTGAAGATTTGGCTGTTGAGGACATTTAAGAATTGTTTACAGATAACAGTTTCAACGAAGACAAATTAGTGAGTATGGTGGCCAATACCAAAGCCTGCATAAATAATCCTAGTGATTATGAAAGCGATTGTGACAAACCAGTTCAAACATTCACCGCAAAAACATTAAGAAAAGGCTTCAAGCTGGTTGCAAAGTTGAAAAATCATTTTCTGGAGAATGACCCTAAAATAGAACGTAGCCTCAAATTTCAATGAGAACTGAAAAACTATTTAGCTCCATACGAGAAAATTTACAAGGATATAGAAAAAATAATAACAAAGCTGGATCACTGAGTTTATAAAAGCGAGAAACACAAAATGTGCAACCAAATATCTTTGTGTAGAAAGTGAATTACGAAATAATTCTAGCGATGAATACCGTGACAATAGTGATGACGACTTTCAACCCATAATAAAGAAAAAAATGCAAGTTTTTGAATCTGGTCATGACACTGAAGATGATAGTGACTGGGGAGAAATTTACTGAAGTTTTAGTTAAATTAGTGTTTTAAATTTTATAGGTAACTTTATTTCCTTGCTATTCAATTTGTTAATATTTTAATTCTGAATTTCCCCGATCGTATGAAGCTCTTGTTTAATTTAAGTGTTATTTTTTATAAGGTGACCAGACATCCTCCTTTTGGAAGGACAGTCCTTTTTCAATCATTGTCCTTCTATGTCCTCTTTTAAAAATTTTTCTGTCGTTGTCCTTCCTTTTACTGAAGCCTGGGTTTCTTAACTTTCTGTATCCACAGAACATTTATTCCTACTTTGAGAACTCAGACCTATGCTAACCAATATCATGAGATTTTTGTGCCTTTGCTCCTGTCTGTTACATTGTTATACACGCAGGGAGTTCGTTTTTCTCCAAAGACACGATTATCAGTGTACACTAAGGTTTCCAGCATGCTGCTTGTTAAAAGATTCTTGTCCAGCTTGCTGATTGAGTTTCCTTAGCAATAAAGAACACTTTGTCTGCTAGAATGTTTTATATTCTCCTTGATTATATTTGTTTGGTTTCTAGTTTATTAAAATTCTGGTTTAAACAGCGTACAATGTATCCCATATCCAATCCTATTCCTCAAAATATTTTTCGTAAAACTAAGTCAATTCACTTCAGTTCACTTTGTCATTATCGGCAATGCAATGGAGTTGAGTGATTTAATAGGTTTTTGTTTCTGTGCATGCTAGTTAAGATCTTACAGCTTCCTATTGCTTGTTTTGTTTTTCCTCTATCAGTGAATTGTTAAAATATAGTTATATACGGTGTCCTGCCTGAATGAAATTGAATAGCTGCGTTTACTTCATTATTATGGTAAAATAATGTTCTAATTTTAATTTACAATGCAATCTTCCCTTTTATTATAATGATTTTTAAATCTTTATTGTAATACCCTACGAAATGTCTTCAGCAAAGAAAAGAAAATGTCACTTAAATGCAATGTTAGCTAAGGAATTCCCACATTCAAGACCTGTTGGAAATGATGCCATTAAATATTGTATGTGTTCAGCAGTATTTAGTATTGCAGTCGGTGGGCGTTCAAGTATTACGAAGCACAATCTATCCCAAAAGCACCAAAGTGCTCTTAATATAGCATCTCCTCACATAAAAACCCTTATTTTATTTTTTTAATGTGAAATACAGAATAAAAAGTTTTTTAATAATGAAATGTCCTTCCTTTTTGTATAAAAAATTGGAATTTGTCCTCACTTTTGGTAAAACATATCTCGTCACTTTATTTTTTATAATGTTTACTCTACCATTACTTCTGTGTACAAATTCTGTACAAAATTATTTTTAAATTTAATTTGAACATTCACATCTTTAATGTTTATATTATTATTACATCTGAATTCAAATTTCTGATAAATAAATACAAATAAAAATGAAAAATGGAACCTAACCCTCAATTTTATATGAAGTTATAGTTTTAATTTACACCGTTTTGATTTACAGTTTTACAGGAACCAATCTACCATGTAAATCGAAGGATAGGTGTAATTGTCTTTATTTCTATCAAGAATGCTATTTTATTATAAATTACAAGTATATTGTAATAAAGTATTTTAATACTGATTTTTTAAGACTGCATGATGATATTGATTTTACAGTTGTAAGCTTTAGCATTTTTAAAAACAATCATGCAGTTTTTATTAAGCATATGAGAATAATAAAACTGAAGAAATTATGGATAAAATGCATGAAAAGACAGTTTAATAAAATAAAATGTAACAAGGTGTAAGGCAAGTGGTGCTTATCCTCAACTGACATATTTATCAGGAACTAGCTAAAAGTACCCGGCGATGCCCGGGTTATGCCAGATGTATTTGGCGAATAAAATTATGTATTATATGGTAATACACTAGCCTCGGTGGTGGAAGGGCTAGCGTATTGGCTTACCATCACTAAGGTCGTGGGTTCGAATCCCGCCAAAGGTATGTATGTTTGTATGTGATTGGCTGATGTGGAAGGCAATGGGAAACCACCACATCATATGTGTTTATTCCCTAGTCATTTCAAACCAACCTTAGTGTTGAAAATTATGGATGGATGGTAATACAATCATTTCACCTTTTGCGCATATTTATTTCAAAGCTTGCTTGTAAACGTATTTCCATTGAAATCTTGATTTCAAATTTTTTCATGAAAACAATACTTTATACCACGTATGTTGGAGAATGTAAAACCTAATTCTGAGATATCTCCGATACCTATGAATTGGGCCGGGAGGGTCCATGGAGTTCCGGAGAGAACGTGAGCATACGTGAGAGTAATAGGATTTCGAGTTTAACAATGTAATCAGTTGGCAAGGTAACTTCACGTTAAAAACGCTAAATTTTGTCAAAATATGATATTAAAACGTTAAATTCGAAAGATTTAGATTCGAAGGCGATAAAAATAAGAAACTGCATTTATTTTTCTTTAATACAGTCCAAGTCCGCATATAGTAAGTCAAATATGTGCATTTTAATAAGCAAAATAAAATAAGGTTGCAAGTTGAAATATCGATTTTTCCATGTTATCTTATGAGGAATGGAAATCATTCTCGGGAATTGAACCTGGGTCGATTTTGGAATTTTTTTTTCATAAATGGCTTCTACTTTAAGAACCGAACATTCCTACCAAATGTCAATCTTCTAGCTACTCAGAAAGTTTGTTAAAAATAGCATTACAGAGTTCTGATTTCCCACCGACGACGACGAAGTCAATTTTATATATTAGATACTAATGTACAGCAAGTGCTGAAAATAACTTGATAAAAAAAACACTCATTACAAATAAAAATTTTCATATGGCTCTATTTTAAAGTAACATCATTCAACAACTAATTGAAAGATAGGTTAAATACATAAAGATAGAATTGCTTCATAATTGTTGCAACAATACTTACCATATATGTACTTACTTACCATTATGTATAATGTGCCCTCATGTATAACGTGCAGCCTTGTTTTTTGTGGAGTATAAGAACAAAATTATATCGTCACGTTAAGTATTAACTACAGTACCGTAAATAAAAACGTTAAAACATTACATTATCACCATTTAACAATTTTAAATATGTACTTGGATTTGCCCATAAGTATTACGTTCAATAAGCTCCACATTATATCTTAGAAAAACATCATCAATAATGAAAGCGATTGAGTTGAGATGGCAGCAACTTCATACAGTAAGCTGGGCAAACTGATACCGCATAGAAAACCGCAGCACCACTGCTGCCAATCCTTTTAAATCAGACAAAAAGGGATCTAAAAAATAGTTCAATTTTGAATTATATTGGATTTTGGTTCTCTCTTTCCTATCTCATTCTAAAAATGTTTAATAGAAGGAATAGTGTGAAAATGTAACAAACAAATCTGGAAACAGGAAATGCGACAGGTAAGATTAAGTTCATACTCATCATTCTATGGGTTTTAAATTACTTACATTGTTAATTGTACATACTAGAATCATAAACTAAATAAAATTATTTCAATTTTCTTATTCTATGTATTTTGCGGGAAATCTATCTTGTGATTTTGCAAAAATTACAGCAATCAGCTGATGAGTTAGTGAAATGTGGAATATTTGGAGGATGGAATTATAACTGTATAGAGGTAATTAGGTGTTCTCTACATAAAAATAATAATGTATAACCTGGATTATCGATAATTATTGTGGTTTTCCCCTTAATACACCCAAAAAGCGAGAATCTGGGGTGAGGTAGATTCACTTTAATTTCTGATTTTAAGTGCACAAAAGTGTTATCCGTGTATAATGCACACCCCCTACTTTGTGACCTGAAAATTTTGTCTTCAAACTGTGCATTATACACGAGTATATATGGTACGTTTCCAGAATTGCAAGAAATAATAAAATCCAATTACCTATGAAAATGGTCAATACAGCATAACATAAATAAGGTGCATTTATGGCACTTTTAGGCTATGGTTGTTTGTTTTATTAAATTAGTGAGGAAATGAAAACCAGATGTGCATTCTGCCTGAAACAATCTACTCTCAGTGAATCACTACAGATGGAAGATGGGTGCTTTGTAGCTGAAATGCACATATTTTTTCCTGTTTGTCATAAAGTGAGCTCATTGGTTCTCTCTTGAACTAAATCACAATGATAAAAATACATTTGATAAAAATTTTTTGTTTATTATACCACAGTATGAAAACTCTTTTGTGAATGGTTCATATGTCAACCAAAACTAATATTAGTTAATGATGTTTACCAGAGACCCGATAACTTCATCAAAAAACCATTCAACTAGAGCAGTACTTTTATTTGCAGATGGAATACAAACTGTCAGAGATAATAAAAACCACTACACTGCAGCGAAATTCAAACGACAAAATTTTATACAGGTCTAAATAATTCCTTAGTTTGAATAGAATAATAACAATGCCTTCATCTTCATAGTGAGCTTTACCCAAATAAAATCAAAACATCGCCTTTCTATTGGGAGCACCATATTTATTTGCATGCTATAACGACGACTGAACCAAAAATACAGGAGCATTGAAATAGTCACTTTTAATATTTGAAGCTCAATGGTATTACATTAATTAAGAACATCAGTGATAATTACAGATGAAATGACAAATATGACTTTCAAATAATATTTTAAAATATTATTTGATATTTAGATAATTATCAAACAATACAAGTGAAAAGCATCCCAATTAGAAATAGGTACGAAATACAACATTTCTGTGAGTTTAAAGGAATAAGTAAGTGCCTTACTCAAAATTTAAAAGGATTTCTATTCAAGTCTTCATCACCATTTGGAAATTTATGCAAATTATTTCAAAATGAAATTGAAAGAAAAAGTTACTTTCTACTCCATCCTTGTGATTCTGCAGTATAACAAGATATTCTCAAGTCTTCAGAAAAAATATTCACTTAGGATTCTCCTTTAAGGGAACTGATAAGTTCTCCTGATTCCTTGAGTTCTTTAATTATATCTAAACCACCAACAAGCTGTCCTTTGACGTACACTTGTGGGTAAGTCGGCCACTTAGAAAATGTCTTCAATCCTTGCCTCACGTCTTCATCTCCCAAGATATCAAAAGTATCAAACTGTAAGCTAAAAAAAATTAAACCAAACTTTATTGTTAGCAACAACGAGTCCAGTGCTGGATTTAGGCATAAGCAATGGCTTGGGGCCTTGCCGCCTCCAAAATTATTTTTTTTTATGCTTGCAATATATGGAACTTAATTGCAAAACACATATTCTTTCTTTGCAAAATGATCACTGTGCTTATAATCAATAATAAATGAACTTCCATTATTACACTTTCTGGTTCCTTTTGTGAGGATAAAAATCTATAATTACATATTTGAGGCCTCTTTACATGCTTAGGCTTAGAGCTTCATCATGTCTAAATCCAGCCCTGAATGAATCTCATTTTTTTAAATCTAACCTCAGAAGCAAAATGTTTTGAGGAATTTTCCTCATGGCTTATAATTTATGTTAAAAATATGCTTTTTACCATCTTCAAAATATTTTCCATTACCCCATGAGAACAACTATTGAATGCAAAATCACATTAAACATTTATCCATTTATTTATTTCCCATAATTAAATTGAACATGAATAATAACACTGAAGGTAATAAGAGAAATTGCGAGAATTTCTATTAAAAAGAACTGTTAACCCTTAATGCTTCAGTCAAGATGAACTTCATTGAATAGTGGTTGTCCAGATGGTGAGATTGCCTCAACACCATTCTAAGCTGCACTAATTTGCTTCTGATGGAGACCACAAAAGCCCCTTGGACGATTAAATGTTACCAAATCACATATTTAAAACTAATTATAAAGAATATGGGTGCCAAATAAACATGAAAGTATTAATATTATCTTCAACAAATTTTCAAAAGAAAATTTAAAGACAAAGATATATTAACTGAATTTAATTTTTTTGGAGTTTGGAGATTTTATAAATTATCACCCATAAAAATAAGATATACCGTATTTAATAGATTGTAAGGTGACCCCCATTTTTCACAAGGGCACGTAAGGAAAATTCCATGTTGGGTATACAGACGTCCTGGTTTTCTGGGATTTTTTGCAAAAAAAAATATGGAAAAGTATGAATGCTCCGACTTTTTCAATTCATAATTAAATAAAAAAAGGTATCAACTAAAATTACGACAATACAAATTAGGTTATATTCAAGCATTCAATACAGTTTTTATTAAAATGTAATATGTCCCGGTTATGTCCCAGATTTTTAATCTCGCAACAAAAATATCCCGGTTTCTCTCTCTTTGTCTTCTCCAATGTCGACTCTTCAATCCCGTAGCGCCATTGTGCCGCAAGTTTTGATGTTTCTTCTACATATGCTATCACTTTTCTCTTAAAGTCGACAGAATGAGTTCGTCCCATTATGGGATTATTAAAAAAAACTGAAAAACTTGCCAAAGTAAATGACAAAGATTTACGCTTGCAAATGCATGAGGAAAAGACGGTTGGCTCAAGGAATCCTAGGATTACGTGCACGCATACTAAAGATCGCTCAGGAGTGAATTTATCGAAACATTAATTTTGATTTTTAAGACTCAACTTTAAGCCGAGTAGCAATTTTTAAGGAGATAAAAAAGTAAAATAAAAGGCTGGCTTACAATCAATTAAATATGGTAGATGCATACTCAGGGTGTGATAAAATCAGCGCTAATAGAAGTGCATGGTAATATGGCCAATTAACCCTATATTGCATGATTTTTTCCACAATGATTACATATATTTAATGCACACAAATTGAACTGATAATTAAAAAAACATTGGCATACACAAAAAATAACTTCCCTATGGCAGATGAATTGATAAAATTTCTCTTGTTTTAAATGGAGCTGATAATATTTATACCACATATTAGTCAGTGGAATATTAAGTAGCACATCTTCCACATCTAGCACTTACCACCAAATTCATGTTGAAATAATTATGAATGAATGACAAATTATAATGAAAAATTACAAAAAACAAAAATTCTAATTATTTCTGCAAAATAAGCACAAAATGGAAAAATGTATTATGAAACTCAACAATACTCCTGATATTTCACCTACATGCAACATTTATAGTTGTGTTTTCAAGGAAATCTAAACTAACAGATGCCAAAAAGATGCACAAAAAAGATTACAGATGTTTTTTTCATTTCCTGCAGGGATTAATAGGTAATTTAATTTTCACTTATATTCTAATTAACAAAATAAATACCAACCACTCACAATGTTGCATCACCCATTTAAGTGTGCTAAATAAATTAATCTAAAGAAAACAGTTGGATACTAAAAAAACTTACCCAGTTTCTTTGAGAATTTCCATAAGCTGCCTACTAAACCCACATTTAGGTTGGTCTCTATTTCCTTTCATAAATACCACTAAGGGATGTCTATTAATCAGTTTCTTTAACCTAAATGAAACAATGAAAGTAAAATTAATGTTGCATACTGCTAATTAAAGCATAGAAGTTTCCTTTATACCTACACTTGACAAAATAATATTTGGCATCTGACTGGCAAACTAACAATAAGTAAGATGTTAACATCCAATGCAGAAGAATTTTTGATCTCCAAGAGTGAGGAAGCATTAATGGAAACAGTAAAGACATGGCAACCACAGCAAGACATTTCTAAGGTTACTTTCAGTGTTAAGAATGAATACTTTCATCACTGTCATAATTTATGAATACTCAATTACTTCTAAACCCCTTTGGCCATCTTCAATCAAATGGATGTGCTACATGACTTGAACCAAAGTAAAAATTTCAATTACCTGATTAATAAATAATAATTTCTAATTATGGAAACTGAAATCAACACCAGCAACTTTAAAATCCATCCCCAACTTTATTCAACATTTAAATTCCTCAATGACCAAGTTTATGCAAATACATCGGTATAAAACAATAATTTATAATATTCTGGAAAAATTTTCTTTCTGTTTCAAACCATGAATATACCTCTAAATCATTAACTTACCTCTCTTCTAATGATGGTTTCTTAGGAAGCATTTTATCTAGCTCGCCACTCTCCACCATCTCTTTCACTATGTCCAACCCACCAATTAATTCTCCATTTACATAAAGCTATACAGTAAAAGAAAACAAAATTAAACCCTATCAATTACTAAAACTTTAAGCAGATGTTTTCTGTTGAGGCCATAGTGCAATTACTTACCTGTGGATAAGTGGGCCAACTAGAAAATGTCTTGAGTCCTTGTCTAACTTCTTCATCATTAAGTATATCAAAGGTTTTATATTCTGCATGTAAATTGTCAAGAATTGCCACTATTTGTTTACTGAATCCTAAACTTTCACAGAAAAGCTGTATTAATTTTCTGTTTGTATAGTTCTTAATAAAATTAACTCATCTTTAAAAATGTGTTTTGAAATGGTTTCATTAAAAAAAATTGCTTAGCCATTGCATTCCTATTAAGTTTTATTCAGTTATCGATTCTTTTATAGAAACAGATTGTAAAAATTATTATTTGAATCCATTATGAAATACATACATATGCTTATAGGTGTGAAATATGAACATTGAAAATGATTCAAAAGTAAAAATAATAAAGATCAATTCTCTTAAAGTAAAAAGCTACCAAAAACGTGAACTTCAAATTTCAATTTTTACATAACTCTCAGATGGCAAACGTCTTCCATCATTCCAATTTAAGTTGAACTCATAAAAATATGAGGATAAAAAAATGAAGATTTCTTACCACACCTTGGTTCTTGAGCAGAGCCTTTCATAAAGAGCATTACAGGAGCTGCATTAGTTAACTTTTTAAGTCTTGAGTTCAAGTCTTCAACAGGTTTGGCAACAGGAGGAGGAATGAAATCGTCTTTAGATATCTGTACAAAGTAATCAGGTAATTTAAAAAAGTTAATTCACACTACAAATCCTGCAATATCTTTACCAAGAAAAGAAACAGGTGAAACTTGACATTAAAAAAGAGGAAAAATTTAGGCATGGAAGTAACCTAGTAAAATACTTTAACTGGCAGCTGACATTACATGCATCAGTAGGAATATGACCTAGCTGATCAGTTAATGCAAAATATGATTTGTAAAGGGAGTGTATGATAAATATTTCAGATTGGTTTACGGGAGATTGGGAATTTAACATCCTTAGCGTAAAAATTGAAAATTACGACAATTTGTGAGTGATCTTTACATATATACGAGGGTAAATCAAAAAGTAAAGGCAATTTATTTTTTATTAAATCAAGAAAAAGAAAATATGCAACATTTTAGTATTATTTTTCAACGTAGTCCCCTCGCTTCTCCAAACACTTGTCACATCGGTCCACAAGCTTTTTAATGCCGTCTGAGAAGAACGTTTTCTGTTGATCGTGAAGCCAATCATGCACCGCTTCCTTGACTTTGTCATAATTTGAAAATCGACATTCACGTAACACTTCTTTCAGAAAGCCAAAAATGTGATAGACAGAAGGGGCGATGTCCAGACTGTAGGGTGGGTGAGGGAAAAGTTCAGATTGTACTTTTAGAATCATTTCAACAGTTGCAGCGGCTGAACGAGGTCGAGCATTGTCGTGATGCAGCAGAAAGCCTTTTGACAGCAAACCTCTGCGGTTACTGCGAATAGCAGGTTTCAGTTTCTCTTCCAGCATGGCACAATATCTTACACTATTGACAGTCTGTCCACGTTCCTGATAATGTTCCAGAATGGGCTTGTTCAAATCCCAAAACAATGTCAACATGACTTTGCCGGAAGAAGACACACTTTTGAATTTTTTGGATGTTGGAGGATGGTGTGTGTTTCCCCTCCATGCTTTGCTGCTTGCTTTCGGGCTCGTAATGATGCAACCACGTTTTGTTTCCCGGTACACTTCTTCGTAGGAATGCCTCTCATTCATCGCGATGCCGCTGTAAACAATGCGTACAAATCTCCAAACACTTCCGTTTGTGCTCATCTGTGAGACGTTTGGGAGTCCACCTTGCACAAACTTTGCGATATTGGAGGTTGTCATGCATGATCAAATACTCAGACCTATAGCTGATGTCTAACATTTGAGCAATAGCAGAAACAGTAATCCGTCTGTTTTCTAGAATGAGAGCATTCACCTGATCAACATTGTTTGCCGTTGTTGAAGTTGTCAGGCGGCCTGAATGGTCTTTGTCAACCACACTTGTTCTGCTACTTCTAAACTTTTCCACCCATTCATACATCTTCCTTGAGCCAATACACTTTTCTCCATACTGTGCTAATATTCTTCTGCGAATCTCGAAGGGTTTGACCTCTTCTGACTACAAAAATCTGATCACAGAACATTGTTCACTAACGGTGCAATTGGAAAGCGAAGCCGACATGTTTACACCTCGACTGTGAAAAACACACTGAGCGCAGGCAACTGGCGAAACATGTGTAGACTTGTCTAACAATCCGGTAAATATGATGACTTAGGAGAGTGTTATGACATGCAGTATTAGTTTCATACACAAATTGCCTTTACTTTTTGATTTACCCTCGTAGATGCTATTTAATGTTTGGCTCACAATACTTATTTTTGGCTATCTCTAGCATCCAATACATCATTCTGTTTGCTCACTGTGAGAATCCAAAAATATGAACCATGAATGGACTGAAATTAGGTAATCCATTTTTACAAATTACAGACAAATATAAGGAACCTTAGGTAGAGATGGTGACATAAATTTGTAAAACATGAAAATTTATCATCATTCAACAATAAATTTGGAACCAACTTGCAAATTACCCTATGGCCGATCTTCTTAGTGAGTTCAGCTGCGTTAGCTCCATTCACCCTGTCAACCTCAACTCCTTTACAGAATAAAATAAATGTTGGAACAGCCGAGACATTATATTTCAATGAGATTTCAGGCATTTCTTCGGCAGCTACTTTCACGAATTCAACATCCTGATAAAATAAAATAAAGTAACATATTGTCCAATAATGAGGAATTAAAATTATTTTAAACTTACATTTTTATACACTGGTATGTTACTACCTTATATTCAATTTGCTTGGCAAGTTCTTCCACCACCTCATTCATAGGTCCACACTGGGCAGCCCAATGAGCCCAGAAATGAACCACCACAAGTTCAGGTGATCTGCATGAAAAAGTGGCAAACATCGATGTATAGAAACTTTCACAAGTTGGTACAAATTATTTAAATATCAACCTACACAATGGCCTCAAACTGTGGGTCATCAAAATAAAAATAGTGTGGTTGACAAAATCATAAGGGATTTAACGATAAACAGGAATTCTGGTGAAAGGTTCAAGAGAAATGTTGCCAACAAAAATTAGCAATTTCCATAAAGCTATTTTTAAGGGCAATTTATCAATGCTTTCTTCAATGATACACAAGTATCCAATGATAGGATACTACAATAAGAATTATTTACAAACAACTATTATCTGATATAACTGTTTTTTTTAAATCCAATTCTAACTTGCATACCTTTCATTGAAATAATAACAATACTTTAAGTTAGCTAAATTTACTAGTGAGGAATAATCAACAGGTTACAAATATTCTAATATATAAAATTGACTTTGTCGGTGGGTACTTTCAGCTAGTTATGTAGTACATAAGAGGTACCGTATAGTAAGTGGACTCAGTATCAGTTGAAATGTGAACTTGCAGAGTGGTATCCACATGCTTACTCTCACCCACAAAAAATAGAATGACTATAAATTCCTACAATGTAGTATAGCACTTCAGTTAGTTATGTCTTGACAAATACATTATAAGGCATTGCTAGATATTTAAAACTTCATTTCTTTTACAGACGCATCAAATCAGGTTGAAGTACATTTTATTTCATAAATATTCAAATGTTTCCTATAACATCGTCAGTTTTCAATAACTTTCCATTGTTTAAAACAATCATATATGCAATTTTATTTAATGCGCACCTAATGGGAGATTAGTGGACGGATTATAAATCATCAAAAATACATAAGACCATTTCAAAGAGAACTACACAGGCTTTACTAACTAATTTTAATCGTCCACTTTGTATTTATTTTCCAGTGCTACTGCTTTGAATCATAAAATAAGGAATTCATAAACTTGACAGACACAATTTAAATTCTAATATTTGTATGTATATGTCAACAGCATATTTTTCTTAAATTGTGTTATATATTCATAGTAAAGATATTTCCAAGCACCAGTTATCCATACCAATAGAACATTATCCTGAGCAAAGATTAAACAAATGACTAAGATACTATCAATCAAAAAATGACTATTTTCTTTAACATTTTGGTACAGATCGTCTCAATCATGGGTATGTAATCGACTGTATATGGCGTTAAATACCTTAACGCACACATTTCTAATACAGCTTTACACATAAAACAAATCCCTAGGTTTGTTGCAAAAATTGTTAGCTGTCTTAATAATCGCTTCAATGTGACACTAAACCGTCAACTTAAAGTGATAAACATACACTAACATAATAATGATTAAAAATACAGGTGCTTATCAAAAAGCTAAATCTTCAATTCAAGAAATGGTATTGTCAATTCCATACGTTCTCAGCAAGTACAGAGGTTCTGTATATATAACAGGGGATATAAATTCAAAAGGATAATGAATCTATAACGCAAAATACTGGTTAAAATACACAAGTGTGGTATTTTTAAAAGAATAATAAAGCTATTTTGAAAAAACTGACTACAAATATGTTAAAATACTCACGCAATTTTGTCCTCAAATTCATCTTTAGTGCCAATATTTTTCACAGCCATTCTTCTCTCTCCTTTAACACACACACGATCCCCAAACTCGGATACACTAATCTCATGGAAGAATACGAAGAATACCTCTAGATGGTCTAGATGTCTCCGATGGTTTCGCCGGTAGCGATCCTATCGGTCAACCGGAATGATGAAAACATGAAAATATCCTTTCAATAATCATTATACAATCCAGTTCATTGGAAACTGTGGGAAACCACGTGGGAAAGTTGTGAGGTTTTTCAGCGTTGTATGGTTTGCTAATTTTAGAAATGGCACGGAAAATGTATTGTGCTGCATATTGGTGCAACAATTTTAACGGTTGCAGGATAGATAAGAGGATTTCATTTTTCGGATTTCCGAAGGATATTTCGAGGTGATTTTAAAGAAGGGATACCACATAAAACGGAATACTTGTGTTAAGTTGAGAATTACGTATGTTTTTATTAATAGTTTTGATGTCTATTTCTGCTTTATCATTTAGGGCAAAAGAATGGGCAAAATTTTGCCTGAGGGAGGATTTGATGTCTGCGGATATCAACTCGTTGAAGAAGTATAAGGTCTGCAGTGATCATTTTACAGATGATGATTTCTACAGCAGATTACCTCGGCCTCTCCTAAAAGCGAATGCCGTTCCTAGTGTATTTCAAGGTATGAAAACAAATTTGGGTATTGTACATAGTATACAGTGAAACTTCGATTTTGTCCCTCGACTTTACGTTTTAATATTTTTTCGTATTTCGCTAACTTAATCCTATCGTATTCTATTTCTTGTAGATGAGCCGAGAGATTCAGAGGCCCTTTTACATTCCCCCAAAGCTCACTCAACACTAAACCTTGGTAAATTTTAGAAAATAACATTTTTATGCTAGTGCATTTAATCGTGCGTCTTTTGTGAAATTATATAATGATTTTTCGAATTTCGTTAACTTAATCCTATCGTATTCTATTTCTTGTAGAGGAGTCGAGGGATTCAGAGGCTCTTTTACATTCTTCCATAGTTCACTCAACACTAAACACCCTTGGTAAGTTTTAGAAAATAACATTTTTATGCTAGTGCATTTAATCGTGTGTCTTTTGTGAATTAATATACTGGTTTTTCGAATTTCGTTAACTTAATCCTATCATATTCTATTTCTTGTAGATGAGCCGAGGGATTCAGATTCCCTTTTACATTCCCCCAAAGCTCAGTCAACACTATACCATCTTGGTAAGTTTTAGAAAATTTTAGCATTTATGAAATATGTAATTTTTAATTATGTGCCTTGTTTGAATGGGTGGCTAATTAGCATAAGTAGTAAATTAGGTTTGTATAAACTCGGTACTAGAGTTTTGAATCAAGGTGCTCTTGAGAATACATTCTCGGTGATCAGACAGCAACATGGGTGCAATGGCAATCCTACAGTAATGCAGTTTAGTAAGGGGTTTAAACATTTATTGCTTACTTCCCTTTCCAAACTATCAAATGAAAGCAATTGTGAAGTAGATTTAGATTCAATTTTAATTAGGGTTAATAACTTTGTTAATAGTATAGCTGTAACTAATAAGAATAGCACCGTCATAGATTTAAAAGAAGGGGGGATTAATTTTAGTGGTATTGATGCTTTTCAGCTTGAGGAGCTCAGTACGTTATATTGTGTGTGTGGCTTTCTATGTAGGAAGTTCACAAAAATCCATAATTGCGAGAAGTGCAAAGATTTCTTGCTCTGTTTGGACCATGCTTTGGAAGCAAACTACCAAGTTTTTGCATATATGAAAGAGCATGAACAGCTTGGAGAGGACTTTGGCTACCTATACCTTCCATCAGCAGAAATTTTTACTGCTCTTATAGGTTGGGAGGACATTTTTCAAAATGAATTTGAGTCCCTGATGGCAAAGCCAAATGTGGCCAGGGTTTTGAAAGAATTAATAGAGACTAGGGAATCTGGAGGAGGCATTTCTTTCCCTTGTGTGAAGACAGGAGGAATTTTCCTGGAGATGTTTATTAAAATAAGAAGGCAGTTAAATTCCTGAACAGGAAAAGGGCAGATGATACTTTTAAAGATGTTAAACCCCCTATCAAATTTAGAAAGTGAAATGTGTAAATAGGTATTATGTTTATATTGTATAGTTTTCTTTCTGGTTTTTTACGTTCTTTACTTTTAATATTGTTCGGGAGTAGAGAATGAGTAGTAGAGTGAGTTACATTGTATGTGTATCGGTAATATATGAAACCCTTATTCTGGCCCTATCTCACTCCCTCTGTCAGGCTCTGAAACAGCAAAAATGTTCAATGTGGACATTAATTTGAAAAAAGTTCGTTTTCTTATAGTAAATTCCATGCTGAATTGCATTATGTATGTTTAAAATTTCTGAAAAATCTGCAACTACCTTAAAAGTTTTAAAAACTTGAAATTTTTGTATTCTGTGTATGTCATCTTTTTTAAAACATACATCATATCACGGCTTATATTGTTCGAAAAGTGCCAATTATTTTTATATAACTTCTTTAATGATTCCTAATGACATTCCTGTAACTTAAAAACAAAATTTATGATGTGCCTTTAAAAATTTAACAAACATAACTTTCATCTCAAATTTTTAGTCGAGACATGAAAAAGTTGACGTTCGACAAACTTTTTTCCTAATTGGTTTAGGTGGGGGAATAATTCGAATGAAACGTTTGGAAATATTGAAATATGTTTTTGAAAAAGATTCAATGTAAATAACTTTCATAGTTTTCATGATACAGATTTATATATGAAAGCACAGGGCCATGCGCGGTCTGGCAAGTTATCTATACGTTATTGGCAGGAAAGAGATCGGTGGCTGATGTTTCTAAATAATATTCAAAATTAAATAATATAGCATTATTCTATAGCCATATAAAGTTAGATCTATAGGAACCCAGTGATGCTCACCTTGCCATTTTGTCTCTTTATCGGTAATGCCTGATTTCTCGAAATTGTGATTTACAGAAGTACATCTGCGCTTTTTTAGCTATATACTTCCTGTTTTGATTACCATTCAATGTAATTGATTTTAATTACTATGATAAGCATAAATAACTGTATGGAAGCATGGATTAATGATTTTAGTTGAATTACGAAGTCATTTTATGACGGGCAATATTCTAGTGTTTCATAGTTAGCCACCTTTCATCCAGGGGGTGACAGCTATCAAGCCCTGCATGGAATGTGGGATTGAAAAATTAGGCAACTCTCTTTGCCTTTGTGAGTGATAGCCAGTTCAGACATGATCGCACCCACGACAAGACATGTTTGTGAGCTCTGCAGGGTCAAACAAAGACAAAGTGTAATTGTAGTGTTTATCCTCTCCACAAAGTGCGATTCAAACACTAACTACTAACATGCTTATAATATACTTACACATGTTTCAGTGCTAACAAGGATTCAGTTGTGTGTTGTTTTTGAAAGTTTTTTACTTTTATTTAAATTGTATTGAAGAAATAATGTGAATGGTAGAGGCATTTATCTTGCTTACCCCATAAGGGAACAGCGTGATTGGTATGTATGTATTGAAGAAATATAGATCCGGTGATTGATCCACCTATATCTTCCTTATTAATTTATAGTCCACTTGCCTTTACCAACGAGTCCCTGGAACAAATATTATTATTATTAATGAATGTGTATTTCTATCTGGAAAAGGATGTTGTATTTTTATAAACGTTTTAATTGTAATTCTTTACGTGAATAAATAAAAAACTTGCACCCAGTTGTTTTGTTTTAATATGGTTAAGTTTAAAATGTTTTAATTGTAATTCTTTCCGTGAATAAATAAAAAATCTTCCACCCAGTTGTTTTGTTTTAATATGGTTAAGTTTAATCATATTAAAAGAAAACAACTGGGTGCAAGATTTTTTATTTATTCACGTAAAGAATTACAATTAAAACATTTATAAAAATACAACATCCTAAACTTATATTAAATGCGTCATATAACTTCTTAATTCAAGTGTACCGCCAAAACCTGTTCTGCCACTAGAGTTTAAATTAGGCGCGCTTCAGCTCCGGATGACCGCTAGATCGCTCTGTCGTCAACGTATTACCATTGTCCGTACGGGAGCTGCGCTTCCTATAATTCTTCCATGATACTGCCGGGTGCTTGTTCACTCGTAAAAGCGCTGTAACGCAAATGTCTGTCGGAAATCGGTATTCTGCTGTTATTGTTTTTAATTCTATACTTGGATAGCGCTTGAAAGTAGTTTTATTATTTCTGTAAAGTGAATTAATATTTTGTACAATTCCATCAAACTTGATAAATTTTAAATTTCTTCTACCGTGTTGAGATGTAATGATAATGTGTCATTCAGTAGTTAATCATCATTTTTTTAAATATATATTTATAAACTCACAATAAATAAAATTAATACCTCTGATGCTTCAATCAAGTTAACTTTTTGGAAATGACAACACTACGTGGCAGTTCTAAGTCTAAACGTACTCGGAAACATATTTTCGAATGCAAGGTGAATAGGAAAGCCTAATATATTGTGAGGGAAAATATTTACCCTTTGTTTTATTAAAATATTTTATGCAAACAGGTATGCGCCAAAGTGTGTTTTGGTGCCCAAGATTTCAGAGCTCATTTTCTTACTCATGAAAGTAGCAGACCATATAAATGTGAAGAATGCTCTCAAACTTTCAATAGTAAAGACTCTTATCAACGTCATCTTTACAAGCATGAAGGTGACTGCACAATTAATGCATTTTTTAATTGAAAACTTTATAGTTTAACGACAAAATTATCAACTTTTTAAATTGTTTTCATGCTTTATAGCATATTCGTAATGTTCAAGTTTATGGAAGTATTTTTAAGCTAACCAACACGTGATTTGATAACCTCGGATTAATAGTTAATTTGTCTTGTTTCAAGGGAAAAAACCGTTCCTTTGTGATACTTGTGGAAAAGGATTTTGCACAAATCAGATTTTAAAGGAGCATACTGCCATGCACAATAATGAAATGTTGTACAGGTATTATTTTAAAGAAGTTGTTTGGTTTTTTAATATAGCTCCATAAGTTGAACAATTATTTATTGTAAAAAAATGTCTTTCTTAGTTGTCCCATGTGTGATCGAGCTTTTAGGCATAGCAGTGCATTAAGCCGTCATCTTGTCGTTCACCAAAATCGGCCAAAGCATATGTGTCATGTTTGTGGGCAGCTATTCCTTAATTCTGGTTATTTGTCATCCCATATGAGATCACATTCAGGTAAACGATTCCCTTTGGTGCTTACGGCAGCTACCTATAATGTGTTATTGGTCTTTGATAGGTTGTTTTAATTAAAATGTCATTTGTTATATATCCAATAGAATTGATGTGAGGAGAAAGCTGCCTCATCTTAGACTTTCCATGCTACTGTTGGATCAGTTCCCCTGTTTTTCCTAACAATTGTGACACTGTATATTACTATTTAATCATCAATAGAATTTTTATTTTCCATAATCATGATATTTATATCATTGGTGAACTCGGCAATAATTTGATTCATAAGAATGATGTTTTTCACATTTATTTAATAGGTGAACGGTGTTTTACTTGCAAAATCTGCTTCCATCAATTTAAGCATGCATCATCACTGTCACGTCATTGTGCTCAACATCACAAAGAACCAAATCTGAAGGAAAAAGAAGTTGGTTCATTATGTTCAGACAGCCATTTCTCCACTGTTGCCTCATTGCTCAAAAATACAGGAAAGTTTCACATTGAAAGAAACAAACCTCAAGAATCTGAAGTAGAACGGGTGAATAAAGACAGATTAAATCCTGTTTGTAAATGTGCAAGCCATCAAGGGTCATCATTGGAAAGTGAACTTTTGGGACAATATAGGATTTCAGCCCAATTGGAAGTTATCGATCCAGACTCCAACATTTGTTTGAATTCTGAACAAGTCTCTCTTGAAAGGTTAATTCAGTTTGCTCAGAAATGTCAAACTATACATCCTCCTGTTAATATCCATGTTTTCAAAAGTATGACCCTTGCAATGAAACAAATAGCAGACAGTTTGGCTGACTCTACTGATGATCTCTCAAGTTCTCAATTTCAGAAGCGCTTGAATGTACTAAATATAATTCAATCAGTGATAAATAAAAATCTCTTAATAATGAAAGAAAAACGTTTTGATAAAAATATCTAATGCTAAATAAAATTAACATAACTTTTATAAACTTATATAACTTACTTAAAAAGCATGATAAGACTTCTTTTGGGATATTGCATTAGCTGTTCAACAAACTTTTACTATTCAATCAAATAATTGTGCAGGGAATGAAGTGTGTTTTTCAGAGTAGAATGAGAACTTTGTTTATTTTTACTATAAAAATTTTAAGCGTCGAGAGATTTTAAAGAATAATCTTAGTGGTAAAGGTATTTGCTTTTATTCATTTCAAGGTTTGCTAGCCATTTAATAAATTTTAATTTTAAAAATAGTTATCTTACCATTAAAAATTGCTTTACATTGGTGTGATCATATTCAACTTTTGACAGCTAGTCACAGTTACAGAAACAATAGAAAAGGAAAATTCCATAATTTAATGTTATTTTTAAAAACACTTTTAAACTTAAATAGTATACAGTAGGTATATTTTATCATTTGATAGCTCATATTGGATGTCATCTTAGGTTACACGTTTATTTTTGTGCCATCTTCACCACTCTTTGTTTAGAATTTCTGTTTTTTAGATCTCCTATAGCTGCTTGAAGTTCTGTTATCTGAAATAGCAAAAAATTAATATGAATATTGAAAATCAGCATTTAAGGAGAGAATCTTATTATGCAACATGATATTGTACCTTAAGAAGTTTTTCATTTGCAGCTTTTTGTTCAGATCGTGGAGAAATTGAAGGATTTTCTTTGAGAGTTTTTAGATCCTGCAAAGTCCTAAATATTACCGAAAGCTCATTGTCAATTTCTGATGAAATGTCAACTTTATCTGCCTTTGCTGAACTTTGTATTACACGTTTTGTTTTACTTGATGATGATGATTGGAGAAGAGATCTGGTTGGCATTTTCATGAATTCAGGATCAGTACCATATGGAAACTTTTTGTCTTTGTCTGACAGGTCTGTAAAGTGGATAAGGTTATGACTAAACTGAATTTTCATTGTCTTGGTTTAATTTAACACACTCCGGACGGCGATCAAAAATGCGACTTTCTCCTTAGGTTGAAATTTTTGGAGCATTAAGGAATTATTGTAATGTGATAAAATTTTGGAAATACTGGGATTTTGAGAAAGAGAAGTAAAAAATTGCATCAAAAACTGATTATGGGCCCCAAAATTGAACAAAGGGCCTAAAAGTAGGCCAGAGCCCCTACTCTGCAACTTCAACAAATATGAAAAGATGATTCGCCTGAAACATAATAAGGAGCTCTATATTGAAGAATCAGGAATGTATATTTTTCCCCTAGAAGAAGCGTCGAGCTCCTATTACATGAAAAACAAATGTTCGCATTGTATTCCTTTACCAACAGAGAGCCCGCTGGGCAGGTTCTTTGTCTGGACTGCGAAATCAATAAAGTCTGCCAGAATGTGTTAATTAATTCAATGCTTTATAAATAATTCATGAAATTATGTTATAAAATATTACAATCCCATTAAGTGGTTTGTAATGGAAATTTAAAAAGGTGTGATGAATTTAGTGGGCTTTATAAATCTGATTTTGTTAAAACTTTTACTGACTTTTAAATTTTAAATAATTTTGTATCTTTTATTATGTATTTATTTGTTTTGTCTATACGTTGTTACATATGTAGTTAAAATATAATGTTTTAAAATAAACCTATGGAAAGTTAATTTATAGTTTGTTTTGTTAAACTAAAAGGTGATTGATGATAAGGATAACTCTGATGGGCACAAACAGGATGAGGATACCACATGCTCATTTAGGTAAAAAAAAAGCTGCCTTCCTCAATGGTGATCCATCAAATATAAATTCCAGAATGGTCAATAATTAGTGGATCGTCACCAGGGCCGGACTTCGACCTTCTGAGACCCTATGCCGTGTAAAGTTTATGAGCCCCTAAAATTCTATGGCATTCTAAAACATGCAATTTCTGATCCAATACTGCTAGATTTTTTTATTTTTTGTTGTTTTCTTTGAAAACAATTCCACGTTTTCCTGTAAGGCAGGAAAGCAACACAGTAAAACTTGAAATGCATTTTTTAGGCCCCTTATATTGTGAGGCCCTAAGCTGTAGCTTACTTAGCTTATTCGTAAGTCCGGCCCTGATCATCACTGAAAAAGAACTCTTCACAGCTTAAATGTAGATTTGGTTTTTCCAACAATTTGATGGAAATTCAATTCATTTTCATCATCAGATTTCAACCATAAGGTGAATTCGTTATCTCATTTCTGAATAAACTAAAATATGTTGATGGTTTTCTCTCTCAGTGCCTCTTGTTCATTCAGTGTTTTAGTTTTTAGAAAATCTTTAGTTCCTATTCATCGGAATGTTTTCAAAAATTCTAATTTATTTGCTAGATCTGTTAATTGAGAGGAAATTTAAAACTTTGAAATGATTTTTTTATGTAGCTGATATGGGACCAACTGATTCCTCCCATTTCCTCTGATGCAGTATGTGTTCTTAATGCAATGAAAGCTGCACTATGAAATAATGAAGCACATTATATTTTCCTTTGGTTTTCCTAATTTTGTTTGATAAATACGTTAACAGTAATGAAAAACTTGTCTTTATAAAAGTTATTCAGTCAAGTTTTTAGACCAATTCCAACAATAGGTCAAAAGAGAACCCTCCATTTTATTTTCCAGCATTTTTTAAAGATGGTGCAAAAGTCTTGAAAAATTAGTATATGTATTATGGTTCAAGAACTGGCAACCTTGGGACTTCAGAGATTACCAGTTTTTTTGGATTTATTTTATCCCGTTTCTGGATAATATTATTATGCATACAGCTTAATAATGAATCATTAAATAAAGTGCATGAGTAAGGAAAAGAAAATTAAATGTGAAAATGTAAAATAATGTTTTATTTCCTTTCCAAAACTCATTATTCTTCCTTACAAAGTAAAATACATGGGCAAGGGGCAGGTGATAATAAAAGATTTCTCTTTGTCAGAATTTGAGCTGCTAGTGATTATATTTTCAATAGAGGAAGATTTTTTTGCACTACCTTTAACTTTTTTATTTCAGTTATTCATTTACTTGATGCTTTTCTGAAATGTTTTTCTTGAATTTTATAAATAGAATGAATGTCCTGTTCATATTTTGAAATTGTTTGGTTTTGGATAATTCTGGTTTTTGGACTTGGGATTGCAGCTTAAATTAATAGTATCTTTCAGAGAGTTCAAATAAAATACATGATCACCTCTTACATTGTATATTTATAAATTTTTTAACATCAATGAAGTTAAAGATTTGTGTAAATATTTCAGAAAATTAAAAAAATAATTTGGTATCAAAGAAAATGAATTTTTTTAAAAGAATGTAATATTATAATTTTCATTTAAAAGTTTACATACCATGATTAGGTTTCATTTCCTTAACTTTTATGGCCCGCATTTTATCTCTCCAGCTTTTCAATGCCTCTTCATTTCTACATGATGAATACATACATGCAAAAATTAGAAAAACCAACATAATTCGGAATTTTTCCATATCAAAACAAACTGCTACCTTACTTTCTCTTCTGAATTATGGCATCCTGTTTCATTAGTTTGTTACGCATTGTTGTGGCAGTCCTTGAAGTCTTTTCCAATATTCTTCCAGATTTATGCCTAGAAATTTCAGGGATATTGCCTTAGTATTTATTGAACATATCTTTTTGTTGAAGACTGATGTTAGTGAGGCAAAGTGATCAGTAGAAAAATTACCTATTTAAATTTGGGGCTGAATTTCTAGCTGTGGGTGTGAATGTTTTAGGATTCGTCATCACCCTTATAGCTGACTTACACATTGGTGCTATATGTTGAGAAGGTTGAAGAATGTTAGCTTCCTGGAAAAAGATTGTCGGATATTTTACATTAGAAGAATAAAATTATATTTTGAAATTGATTCAGACAATCGTTACTGATACAAACTAGTTAACCTACTGAATAAACAATGATTACCATTGAACAAGTTTCATACATCAAATTGAATTGCTTTGATGTGTAGAAGTCAAATTCATAAAAATTATTTATCAGATAACAGGTAATTTAATGTATTAATCAATGTCATTTGTTGTTATTGTTAGTCTTTATCATACATTGAGATTTAATGAGTTAACCCTCAATTTTACTTACATTTTTATACACACCAATTGTCTTGATGGGATATTCATCTATTGTTGCTCGACGTTTATTCAACGTATAAGAAATTCTTTCATGATTAATAGGGGTAGTATTTCTCCTACTTGCGATACTACATTGATAATTTTCTATTTTATCTTCATTTTGGATTTTATCTGTGCGCCTATCCACATTTTCTATGAGAAAATAATTATTTTTCATAAGATATTATCTCTTTTTAAATTTCATTTTACAAAAATTTAATATTAGTAGGTACCATGTTGATCAGTTTCCTTTATCTCTTCCGTTAAATCCTTGGAACATGCTTTACATTCACCACGCAGAAAGTTCAGAATACAGTGTATTCCCTTCTGTATAATGTGTTGGGGAGGAAATACAATAGGGTTGTTTGAAAGCTGCAATCCTCTTAGATTTGGTACCAGCCCTTTGTACACGAAAGAAATGTTTTAGAATCTAGTCATTCAATTCACTGTTTTGTCATCATCATAAAAAACGATTGTGATGTGAACCCGATTATGAGGAAAGCAATCAAGAAAAGCATTCTCATTAAAGTTTCTATTTTATCTAGCTATAACTGTGATAAAGTTTTTAAATTCACTCTTTGACTCTGATTTTCAAAATCACTGTAGCGGTATTAAATAATTTTTTAAATAAGTATTATAATTTCTGAGAGATGATGGGATATGTGAGATATGAAATCATTATTCAATTGACAGATTTAATAAGTTAATAATTTAACGGTGCTTGTCGGTTATCCCGAACCACGCGACACTGCGTTTTTCGCTACTCTTTATTGATTTGCGAAGGGAAATTGGCGACTAAGGTGCGAAAACATCTCGCTTGACTGTTGCGCCGTAATAATACAAAAGTACCCTAAAACTTGTTAAACCATGACTGATCGGCCTGTTGCGACATTTACAGACCCGATCACCGGACAACGGGGAGGGATAGTTTGGTTCCAGCGAGGCGAAGGGCGCGGTAGCGCCCGGAGACAACTAAAATAAAAACAAATCGAGCCGAAGGCGTCAACATAACAACATCAAAACATTTTTCCTAAATTATAGACAACATTTGAAAAGTTCACATTCAAAAAAAGATAATCCCGTCAAAAAATAGCTCTTCATGACTTGAATTCTTAAACATCTTAATAACAGATTATTAACTTAATATATGTAAATTATTTAAATAAAATGTTTTGCTAATCTAATAATGTGCCCAGAAAAATTAAAACCAAATAGCAAAACTTGCTTGAGCTTTTATGAATAAACATTGAGGACATACCCAATTCTAATGGAAGTTCTTGTATATGATTTCCTTGAAGAAGTAAAACTTCTAAACTAGGATGATTTGCAATAGATTTTGGCAGACAGCTTAAACAATTTTTTCTGATATCCAGCCAAGAGAGGAGGGGCAATGTTGAAAATATTTCTTCAGGAAGTTCACTTAACAGATTGTTCTCTAAATATAAACGCTAAAATTGTTTATAAATTGTTAAAGTAAGCTATTTTTAGTGATATAAAGGAAAAACAATTTTAAAGATAAACTCTGACCTTTATAAATGTATTTTCCTTTAACAAAGATAAAGGCAATTTTGTCAAGCCTTTTTTGCTTAAATCCAGATTTTTAGGTAATAATTTGTCATCCACACATTTGTTATTTTCACAATTCTCGCTCTCGGAACTCATGGTTTTTATAGTTGATAAAAAATTATGAGTTTTTATATGGCTATTGTCATTTCTCGCATGATACGAAATACCTGATGCATTTTAATGATATAGACGAGAGTTGCCTTATAAAGAATCGATGCCCCAAACAGCTGTTGCCAGGTAACAGCCTTAACTACTCGAAAGCAGGCGAAGCGATTTTGCCAGGCGCCTCTCGAAAGAACTGCCAAAATAAGACTACAAGCAATTTTTTCCGTATCCTTTCATGATTATTTTATTATAATAGAATGCGTCTCTACGGCAATCTTACAAAGGACTGTATTTTAAGTGTTTTCCCGAGTTCACATTTGGTTTCGCAACAGCATTGTTGTAGAATTCCTCGGCGTGAATACGCAAATCATAGGAGCCAGTATGCTTATACATATTAAACAGTTTCGTATGTATTTTAACAGCGACGACTTTTAAATTACAATTAACTTCTTCTGTGAGTTTAAATATAATAAAAATTCGGGTGTTCAATTTTACTTGTTATATTTTGAAAAAGTAAGGTACATGAATAAAGAAATTATATTTGATCTTGCCTAAGGTGGCAAAATATCTGGGCACAGTCCTGCTCGAAAGACAATGGTAATAATATTATTCAAATATAAAAGCCTATAAACGCGAATACGCTGTTTTAAATCATAGAAATTCATTGCATTGAATCAAAGAATACTTAAGTTAGAACTATATTCACTGAACCACATGATTTCACCAATTATATTGCCTAACCTAATCTACAAAAAACTATGAAATTGAAGGAATAATTGTGTAAATCGAACTTGAATACATTCTTTTAGAGCCTACTCTCGTTGAATACCATTAATAAATAAAACCAGAAGAATAAACATGCATTTATTTAAATACCAGAATTTCATCTTTATTTGGTAGGGAAAGTCCAATTTATCTTTTGAAGGTGACTTGAATTTAATGAAACTGTAAATGGGGTGACGCATAACTGAACATGAAGTGATGAGGACAAAAAAAGGTTGAGAACCACTACTTAGTCCCTCAATCCATGACACTGAACAAAGAAAATTTCATGTTAGTTTATGCTAACTGTGGTAATAAAATCAGCTGTAGAGAATTTAAAATTATTAACACTTGATTTTTACTCACACCAATACCGATGAAACTCTTCAATTTTCTAATTAACAAGGTCCCCGGGCCTCTTTACATGGGGATCAACCTGCAGAAATCAGGTTGCGGACCCCTGATTTAAACAGTGCTCATCTGGAAAATCACATTCATTTCTTCGACGACAAAATTATTCTTACCCACATTGATTCTCGAATCCCTTCGTTATTCTTTTATATCTATTACATAGAAATGAAGTTTCGCTGTCTAATTTGAAAGATTCATGTGTGCATACATCCAAGGCAGAGGCATTCATCCGCAACTCTGATGTGGAATCTCTAGATATCCTCCTTCCATTGATGTCTAGGGACTTCTACAAGAAGGTGCTCCTCTCTCCCTACAGCGAGATCCAAAGGCTAGGAGACATCCAGGTCCTGTGGTGGGACAAGCATAAACGTCCCATCTCCAGTCTGGACACCCCTGCATCTCTCCCTCCAAAGAAGCATCCCAGGATTTAGTTCTGAGTCATCTACCTATCTTTTCTCCGCCATCAAAGTAATAGCTACGAGGCGCAAGTAACCGGGGTCTCTGAATCATTTTACTTTTAAATCAAAGATATTATATTTTCATTCAAAAAATACAATAGAAAATAATAAAAATAATTGTGTACTTTTATAACTTTTTCCAGCATTTTTGTTAATCACACTACAAAGCATCTGGAATCTGTGACCTTTAGAAATGCGATACCTTAGGCTAGAACCTAGCGTGCCTACACCATAATGTGCCACTGAGTCAAGACCGTCACACTTGGCACATTTCTAGGGCTGGAATTATACATAGTAGTGTCGCTCCCAATATGCACCCTTGTATCACAAAATGGAGTCATTTTGTCTTTTTGCCTCAGGCAGCAGATTTCTATGCCCTCGACGCTAACAATTCTTACCCGCATTGGTCCTGGGAGTCATTCGTCATTTTTTTAATGCTGATTACATAAAAACAATCGCATATAGTATACCCTTGCCATTTTGACGGACCACAAATTTTTGTGAACATTAAGAATATCTTAGAAATTAAGAGAGAGTGACTTCTCAACAAGCAGTGCCAAAAAGAAGGAAGAAGCAACAAAGTGTATAAAACACGTGAGGAGAGAGAATGTAACAAACTCTGTATTTGCCTAATAATTGGATTTATTGTATATTATTTCGTAATTAAAAAAATAAAGAGAATCTTTATTATAATTTATTTTTAATTACAACTTCTTTTTCCATTCAAATTTAACACCCCCTGCCCTTTAGTGTCCCCCCTCATTCATGACTGTGAGTAAAGAGGAGTTTCGTTCCCTTTTCGAGAAGATGGGATGACATAGGATCCAGGGTTTGCTAATTCTAGTCTGTTCCCAACAAAATATGTATGTTGGAAATAAATGGTATAGGAATAAGGTTTTCATGGACAGTTTCATTTAGAATAATAAGCAATTAATAAAAGCATTCAAAATGCTCTGAATATTTAACAAAAAAGTTCATTGCAAATTATATAATATCTAGCAAATTCCAATAGAATATAAAAAATAATTCTCTAACCTTCAAATTCCGACCAATAAGAATTGGATTTTAATGTATATTTCTTCGAATTTGTTAATTGTCTATAGTTGGAATTATTATGCATTGTGCAAACTTCCTCAGAAGCATTGCTATTAGATTATTAAATATGTATTAAGAATTTTTACTGGAAGAGGCAAATATTTACTTTTATTAAGTTTAATGCTTGCAACCATGAAAACGAAGTGATGAATTTAATTGCAATACAGTGCCACTTCCTAAGATAACCTGACATGATGAGAATTTGGAATGCTGGTTTTCAGGAACTTTCATTTTTTCAGTGAGGCAGTTACACACCAAGAGATAGTAAAGATATTGCCTAATTATAAGAAACTTGTACTTTCAAACTCCTTTACCAACTGTCAAGTTAGTGATGTAAAATTAGCAATAACAAAATGTCAAGTAATACAAATTTCGTAAAAAAATGCATTTCAGCATGTACCTAAATAATAGTGAGTTAAGAATTAAGTTTTTCTATTAAATTAGTGACTTTTTAGTGTGAAAAATATTATACTAATAAATGAAAAACATCAACATATTAGAGATTGGGCAGGGAAATAGAGCAGCTATATATTCAACATTAAATGTGAAGAACAAGAAGCCCTCACTGTTTGCAGGGGTTTGACATGGTGAATGACCAAAATAGCCATTGATAGTTAACACATAGCAAGAGAAACTAACTCCTCATGTCAAAAATGCCCAAAATTATTCTCAAATCTAACAATGACCAGAATATCATTTGTGATCAGTTAATAATGAATCTACTACTTGATCCAAGACTGAAAGTTTATTTTCTGTTTTCATTACAGTGCTAGTTTGTTCCCAGGAAGAGATGATGGTAAAATACAGGATAGAATTATGTATTCATTAAGAACTCTTACATTAAGAATAAGAAATTCATACAAACCTATTAAATGCTCTTAATTCTCTAAAGGTACATTTACATGGTGCGATTTTTCAGGCAATTTGTCACATGATGTGTTACCACATGAAGCATGGTTCAAACCATGCAATTTTTCCTGAAATACCAAGAGAATATGATGATGCAAGATTGCCCATTATTAGTGGACAACTCCATGCAACTCTGACTCCCACTCCAACATTTGTGGTTGCAAAACTTTTAGAAAGGCGATAAAGAAAACGTGGGATAAATCTAAGCAGACTGATTTAGCTAAGGGAACTTGTATCAATCAATCATAAATACAGCCCTAAATATTGGTTGAATTTGGGGAATCCCCCACATGTACAATTTTTGAAAGGCAATCAACATGAAAAAGTACATGCTGAAACAAACTAAAAAATTAGTCAAATGTAAATTCTCAAGTTAGGAAATTTGGTGTCTTATGTATTGTTGGACAATGATGATGGATTTCTTACCCTAAAGTAGGATTGTCCCAATGAAGCTGGAATGATCGGAAAAGATAATGACAATACTTTTCTGTGGATAAAATGCCTTTATTTCTAAAAACCAAGACAATTTCCATCCAAATAATAAGTAGAGTTATTTTATAATTAGAACAATGTCACTTTGACGAAACCCTGATGTGCCCAACATGGCAAATACACTTTCCTCCCATCCACTTACATAGAGTACAAAAGTAATGTGATAGTTTACTTAAAACACAGGAAAGTTTTACAATACATTTATAATATGAAAGGGAAGAAATAAGAGACTGAAATAAGTACAAGTACAAACTTCTGAGAAATAAATGAAAATAACTCAGAGCCATCAATTTCTAGCATATAAACAGTAATGTGCACATAGGATTAAACAGATTTTTTTCTATAAATTTGAAAAAGCTTTTTAAAATTTGTAGTATTTCTGCAACTGCCAAAGGTGATACCTTCCCCTAAACATTTCAGCTAATACTTATTCAAAATCAGAAAGTAATTTATTTTTAACATGAAATTTTTACTCACAATTAGTGCACTTTTTTCCATTTATAATACAAACTGAAAGAAATGTTCCATTATAAAACTTACATAAAATTTTTGGATAGACTGAACCATTTACTCTATTTAGTGACCTTTAGCAAAGTAGTTGATGCACTTCTAAACATTTTTCATGAAAATTTTCTTCTGTGATCAGAACCAATATCTTATACTTTTGCCATCACACAAAAACATCAATTTAAGAGCAACTTTGCTCGCCATTTATCAGACAAATCACACGAAAAAATTGTTTTTACTTGAATCGGATATCAACATAATGATATGAAAAAGGTAGGTGTGTTTCACTACATTTAAATAAATACATATGCATTTACTTATAGCATTTTATGCAGACAGGTTTGAGAAGAATGACCAGCCTTGCAAATTTTTAAAATAATGAATATAAAAAAATACAAAAAGTTTGAAGTCATTACTGGGCGAGCTTCAAAATTGGCAAATGTTCTTATTATCTATAAGTTAATTTATCACTTTAAGGCATTAAATCTATTATATGCAATACATTCTTTGCAGACAAAATTGTTTTACTCTTACATAAAACTTCCATTTTCTGAACATCCTCATTTTTTATCACTTGAAATTTAAGAGCAATGCTTTGAGCCATTGACCTCACATATGAATGAGAAAATTGACATTACTATTGAGAGAGATAAGAGTCAATGGGGTACTGATATTGCTCTAACCAAAATACCTGGCATGATCTTCATTCAATTAATTTTAACATACCTACGTATGAAGTAAAATAGGTAAGGCGATCTTCAGATTCATGGCTATTTGAAAAATCTCCTAATTTATCACAAAATGTCTTAATCCTGAAAAATAATCAGGACCTACTATAAACCAACTCAGAAAGTTCTAAAAAGTCAATCAAGTATCAACATTTTTGTTTTCAAAGATATTATTTTGAAAACAACCAATTACAAAATAATCAACAAATTCTTAAAACTATTCCTAATAATGAAAACTAATGCAAAGCCCAGCAAAGAGAATATTCTGTAATTAAGTTTATCACTCTTAGAACGTTGAGCATTTATAAATTACATGTTGTAGTAACATTTCTAAAATAATGTTTCACACAAAACTAGTCCAAATATCAATACATTATAATATCACTTGTTTAGATTCATAAGATTGTCAAATTAATGATTGACAACTTTATCAAAAATCTGAAAGTAAAAAAATTTGTTTTGTAAAAAATTAATTTGAGCAATTAAATGAAAATGAGATGATCACATTAAAAAGAATAATTGTCTTTGAGACATCCAAATGTGTTTGAAGATTTAATAAATTGGATAAACGTTCTCATACTCTTAGCCCATAAATACCATACCACATTTTTTTCCAAAATACCTATCATTACTGTACATCACACACTTACTGAAACTGATATATACTGAATACTAAACAATACTAAAATTACAATTTTGGTAATGCAGTTCAAGTAAAAATAAAATGGGTTTTGTGTTAATCACTGCCGGCTAAATAATATCTATTATTACAATTTTGTTATCACAACATGCATTACTATTGCAGAATATATACTAACAGATCCGATCATTTTTCAATCAGGGTAATGTATATAAATATAAATACCGTTTACCAGACTAGATAATGATACTCTTGTGTTGACAAATTTACTTTTGTCCAGAGATACCATAAAAAGAAAATATACAACCAAAAGATCACAAAAAATTGCAAGAGCTAGTTTATAGTAAAAACTTAAATTACTTTCAGTTTAAATAATTACAATGAGTTGCTTCATTTCACAATTATTTTTAAAAAGTTGTGAAATGAGAGCTTCTCAATGAAATCATTCTTCTGCTACAATATGGATTTTAATATACTGAATTTCGATAAATTCAGGACTACACACTTGGCTCTGAATGACTTGTCAAAACAAACAAGTCTATAGGCACCGATTGGATTGGTGTGTTGAGAAGCAATTTGTATATTTTATAATAATATATTTAAGGATTTTACACAATTGAAATGGGAATTACAACAAAATAACTACAACAAATCAGTCACGGAAAAGATTCCAGGGAAAAAAAATACCTATCATTTGATCATCTACAATACATACTTTAGAACAGCACCTATAAAAAAATTGAACTATGTAGAAACATAATGTACTCATATAATACATTTTACATAATCAAAACATGCTTCATTTTAAAATCATGTTTTATCAACCCACAAAAAATGAATATCTAAAAATAACACACAACACACAAAAAAATACATCTAAGTATATACTAAAGGTCTTTCTCAATAGGTCCATCAAGTGGTCTTCTTGGCCAGTCTTCTTTTGAAAGAAGGACTTCTTTTCCCTCCCACATTTGGCGCACCCTGTCGGACAACGGACCCAACACAGATGACAGCCACTCCTCAACGGTGTATCCATCGTATACTTCTGCCAATGCCTGCCTTGCTTCTCTCTCTAGTACAGCCATATGTCCTCTAAGACCATCAACCTCCCTACCTAGAGTCTCAATGTGATAAGGGCTAGAAAATTTGTGATCAATATTATACTGTGTTGCCCAACCTTTTGCCTCCGGCATTGCAGCAACACGTTCAACTTCTGCCTTCAGAGCATGAAGACGTTCCGCAACATGGAGGACGCTCGCACCAGGGAAAGCACACCTGGGAGCAGATCCCAAAGAGCCAAGTTCTAAAATTTCTGACGGCGTCATCGCTAGAGGAACTTCACATCTCAAAACTTCGGAAGCATGACGTCGAAGCATTGCAACATTATTTTCTCCGGTTTTCAGAAATGTGAGCGCAACTGCTAGTGATGGTAGACCAACTGGCAATAGTTCACACAAGATGGCAAAGTGATCATAACGCTGCCAACCCGTTAAAATGGTTCCGGCTATTTGAGGGAAAGGTTTCGGACCACCCAATGCAAGGGCTGACGATGCTGCTTTGGCACCTGAGACAACTGCTGCCCAAGACCTATGGTTTTCCAAATGGTGAGATATATCTGTCACGTAACGATCGGGACCAGTGGCACCTTTGAAAGCGGTCGCCACCCAAGCTTTTGAAAATCCAGATGAACTGAGCCTCTCCCATACATCAGGTGGAAGACTAGTGGCAACATCTGGGGTGTACTTCCAAATTACTGGTTGGACTCCTTTGTTCCCCAATCCAGAGGCTGATAATTCTTCAATTGAATTGGATCGAAGCTCATCGTCCCATATTAGAACATTGACGTTATGTTTCTCTTTCGTATAGTCTGCGACCCTAGACACATGATTCAGAAATAATCGTCTGGGTGTTATATTATCCTTCTGCATCACTGCTCTGCATCTTTCACATTCACCTAATTGATATACCTCATCTGCACCAAGGTGGATATTTTGTACACCAGGATGAAGTTCCATCACCTGGTCTATCATACTGCTGAGTAATGGAAATGATTCCTCGTGAGTAGGACATATTGCTTGAGGATAACGAAGCACTTCTCGAAGATGCTTATATTGTCTCAGTTTAAGTACAAATTCCAAATGCCCGAATGTTTGAATGAGTGGAATAACTTCAAGATTATTATTACGAGCCAGTGAAAGTATGCGTGATACATTTCCACGAGTGTAGGCGTTATGAGCTGCCAAGCCAGCGAGAGGCCCCCTAAATGGAAATACATCTTCATATTCCATAAGCAATCCTGTTGCACCAAGTGATCTAAGTAACGGAAAAAGTTCTTCAAAGTAAGAAACTAATGGGGGTGCACCTTTAAGATCGAGATGAACGATTCTATGGGAGCCCAAACTATGAACTCCTGATCGCTCTGCAAATTCTTCAGCATTTGCCCCAGAATCTACATTATTTTCTTGACCACTACCACCTAGAACACTTCGCCCGCTACTGAATTGCGGCTTAAACTGAGGGATATTCAATCTTCTGATGTCAGACATCAACTGTGTCTCTACGGCTTTTTGTTTCATAAGGTGTCGAGGACTTTGGGTCAAATCAGAGAGCTCGCTGATGTCTTCTACTTCTATTCGGTTGTTAAAAGCTGTTTCCTTCTGCGGAGGCCAAGGAAATTTGCTGCTGTTCTCCATAGTGCGTACCTGAGCATCACCGGCTGTCATCCGGTACAAAATGAATATCACTGTCATTACACTCATGACGAGCATAATGAGTTGAGTCTTACCACGCATACGCATCATTTTGAAAATTATATTTTTCTCATCGAATTATAAACGGCACCATTTCACCTATAAAATACACCTATACGAAATCAAAGAAGAATTGTTACGGATGGAAAATTGAAAAATATGCAAACATTTAAATATATTACAAAGATAAAATGAATACATACAAATAATATTTCAAATTTTGATTCTGAAATTCATGTTGCAACTGATGCACTTATTATAAATAATATAATATTAAAGATATATCTTCACCAGACGTTCACCCCAAAAACGAATACAAAACAAAACTCGGCATAACTTGTTTACTTTCACTTGTTCGATATCTTATAGTAATTCCCACCGAAGCCGTCGGAAGTCGCTAGTGATCCGTGGCGCAAGGGTGTGGGGGTTAAACAAGGTAACGCAGACACGCAAACGATTCTCAGTGAGACGAATGAGACGGGGGTAACGAAGTGGACACGAAGTGATTACAGAGCCCTCTTAAGGAAAGCAGAACGTTATTATATAGATTTCCTAAACCTCGGACATCTCTGAAAAATTATCACCATGTCTACTTTGGTTCTAGGAGGAATAGAAGGGTAAGTTACCATTATGTTTACATTAATATCGTCTGCAATGACGGCTGTGAAGCGGCTTTTACAGATTGACATAAAGTGAACAATTACCGAAAGGAGAAAATCAGCTTCAAATATTTGTGGCCCTCGTTAAAACAAGTGTTCTATACAATATTAAGAAATACACGAAATTGCATTCAATATTTCTTATACGATTTTGCAGGAATTAAGACTTGACTCCCTAACATTCCTTCGAAAGCTGTAATTATTTCGGAGTTAATGAATGCTTGTTTGTGCGTATATTTTTCAAGTATAAAACGATAGATTTTAGGTTAGTGCTCATACACCGGTAATTTACGTTGCTTCTAAATTGTTAAATGTTCAACGCGACATCAGAATAATTGATCTGAATTTGCAACATAAAGGTTAGATTAATGTCAAAACTTATCCCCGCAGTTATGATTTAGTTTCGAAAATAATGGCACACTACGTTAAAGTCAGCTTTCACTTTGTCGCTATTACCCGCTCAGCGGTGGGAATTTCGTTTATCGAGCTCTCTGCAGGACCACTGGAAAATCTTCCAATTCATTGTGGTTAGACCCCAAAAAAGCTAGAAGAACGCTTAGGTCGATAAAGTCAGTAATTAAGGCTAGTGCGGTTTTATAGTGTTTCTTTATAAATTATAGAATTTGGCGTGGTTGTATTTTTTTTAAATTATAACTCTCGCTAAAATAAGATCACTTTTTTGTTTTTCAAGGTTGTTGACGATCAATTTTGTTTTTTAATAAAATCATTTTTTCATTATCCATGATTTTGGTCATCCAGCTTTTATTCTCCAAAGATAAGCGAAGTGAAATGTAGTTTTGATTTTAATCGATACTCATGTGGCATGTGAAAAAGTGGTGTAATAAAAACCAGTTACGCCTGTCTCACTCCCCCTCACTGCCTTTGTAAACCCTCTCAAATCGGGTCAAATTCTTTGGGGCAGGCTGCGAAAGAGGCGGAGGTGTTTCGAGGGACAATTATGAGTTATCATTTCTTAAGTTATTTATTGTCTCCGCTTACTTGGGAAATTGAAGCAAATACCATGTTCATTTGTATAATAAAATACTGCAACTCGGAAGCCGTTAACATTAATTCGTCGTTTTCATAATTGTATACTAAATCATAAAAACTCGCCAGCATGTTTTCGGAAATAATGAAAATGCGAATGTCCCTTTTCATTGTTGAGAGACTGATGCGGTCCCTCAATAATTGTATTAATCCATTTATTGTTGTCAGTTGTAATTCATCTTGCGTTGCGATTTTGCTGTAAAAATGTCAATTTTTGATTTTGCATGGACGATTGGATTACTTCCTCTCCTGGGAGTTAAATGTTTATTGGATTCGTAGAAAATATTTTTATTTTTAAAATCATTTCATGTCCGTTGCGAAGGATCATTTTTTAAAAATCAGTCTTGATCAAGATGCTTAAGTGGAGGATGAATTAATTACTGTAAAATAATGCGTCGATTTATCAACGCTGGTATTTAATTAAATGCGAATTTAAAATTGATCTTAACGAGTAATGCGTTTTATCATTGCCACAAATTCTAAATAATCGTTAAGGTAATTTTCCATTTCAGATCGATTTGCAAAACGCTATCTCTGCAGTTATTTTTTTTTCAAAGGGCAAATTGCACGAATTCGTTTTTTCTTGTTTAATTTTTATCGAAATGCGCTTTAAATTATTTTTTATAGCTTTCAATTATTTATCGTGGACTATTAATGACATGCTGAAAATTTCAACTGTCATTTTAAAGCCAATTTAGATATTTCACTTCGTGTTTTATTCTTTACGCGCACTTTGGGATTCGAAATTTATTTTGCGCTTAAATGGAGGGGTAAATAATTAGTATTCACAAATTTATTATAAATTGCCTTTATCGTGGGATAAAAATTTGTTTATGATTTTATTTTCCGATGGAAAGTACCATTCGAGTTCAATAAAGAAACTCCCAATAGACTCGTTGCGAAAACTCTTTATCTTTATAAAAAATGTCCTTATTAACACGCGCAACATGCCGTAGTCTCATTTTAAAGCAGCGAAAAGATAATTTTCGTCCATTTCATGGGGACGTTGGACCCTGTTTTGCTCGGTTTATCTGAACTGTCACCAAAAGGGACATTTTATAAGCGTAGAACGGAGTCAAATCCCAATAAATTTTCGACGCGTTTGCAAAATTTTACGAATTATCTCTCTCATTCGTGACATTTTCATTTTTCATCTTTTCTTTAAAAAAAAAACGCACCTAACGCCCGGGGGCCTTAATGGTCCGGAAATGGCCCAATTCGCGGCACAATCTTCGTTTCTTGGTACCTTCCAAATAGGTCACGCCGTTTTGTTTTCAAACAATTCCCGTATTCGCGCGTGTCACACTATCGGAGAATTTAATACGATCAAACGGAGGAGGACGTCTGGGCGGTCAAGCGAGGCAAAGTTTTTACTTTCTCCATACGTAGTATGGGAAAGTATTGTGTTCACGAAAAAAATCGACTTCGAGATTTCAACGGAAATACACGTTTTGAGGTCCCTAGATCATGTTTAGACTATTTTTGGAATGATGTCTGTTTGTATGTGTGTGATATTGTGGGCGCTCTAACTCAAAAAGTACTTGCCATATCGTTATCAAATTTCATATATAATACTTTGGTATGGGCAAAAAGAACTGATTAGTTTTTGGACAATAACGGTTAACCGGAAGTCGAGGTTTATTCGAAACCCGATTCGGTTTTTGCGATATTTCTCCGTTAAAACATCATTATTGTATATACAATTCTATACATGGGTTATAGAGAATGTAATTTCCTACAGCTTTCATTTTAAACAATTTTCCATAGCAGTTATTGTTTAGGAATTATTTATAAATAATCGATTTTTTTGGTTTCCGTCAAATATCTCCTTAAAAACATCGTAATTGGTCATCTTCGCGAGAACCAAAGTTGTAGAGAATAATATTTCTTTCAAGTTTTGTTTGAAACAAATTTTCGTAGAACCATCCATTTCGGAGATATTTTCTTTTTTCTTAATTTCCAGTATACAGCGCCACCACCATGTAGCGGTGAATTCTGTAAACATATTAAAATATACCTAATTTACGGCAATAAGGACGACTGTATTCTTTTATGGTGCGAAATAATAATTTTGCCTTATAATGCTATTCATAATAATTTAAATAACTATACCCCCAATATGGAGAAAGTCATGTGTTGGCCACATCAGATTTTTCTTTTATTTGTTTATTAATGGCTCGGGGAGAAAATTTGCCGCATTACATGCACTCCCGCTCATCCGTTTAGCAAGAATAAATTCAGAAGGTTAAGAGGAGAGAGAGAGGAGGTGAGTTGGTTGCTGTGCAACGCGGAGAGTTCAAAGCTTCATAATCAATTCCTTTTAACGGCCTTCGTATTTATTTATTTTTTTCAACGCGAAATTTTTCGTCGATCGGGAAGCTTTTTTTTAAAATGGGTTTTCCATTTGATACTGTGGACTCATTTTTCCTCAGGAGATGGAGGAAGTTCGCCTATTCCGAGAATTTAAAAATATTGGAACCCGCTCCATAGAGGGGAAGGGGTTGGTGTTAAGGTCGGAGGTGAGGGGGAGATGGGGGCAAAAGATTTCACATATATTATATATTACTGTCTGCTTAATCATAATAATCGTTGAGACCTACATTATTCTTCCGTCGAATCTTAGTTCTCAAGTGGTTAAGAATTATTTTTGCGCCCATGCTTTTTACCCGTACTAGTCTAATAAATTTGGAAATTTTGACCAAAAATTCAATTTAAATTGATTTAAAGATAAAAGCGGTAGTCATTCCTTAGGTTCAAATATCATTGACGCGATACGGCAAAAACTCCGTGACAAAATTATAATCTGGGGAAAAAACGCTGGCATATCAAATCATAGAGATAACTCTAGGAGCGGTGCCCGTGCGTGACACTGGAAAATCAGGCAAAAGAGTTAAGTCCAGTTTATAAAAACTCTGCGACTGAAGACGCTATGGAGCAGTGATGGCGAACCTGTGGCACGCAAGACGATTTTGGTCGACACGCCAACGAAAGGCGAAAACCAATGAAAGCATTTATTGTACTGATTTAGTGCCGCAAAAACTTTTGTTTTATTTAGTTAACTATTGCAAACATTAGTTTTATGGTTACAAATATCAGTCTCTTATGTATTGATCACGAATTTAATTTAGTTGGTACGCAAAAAAATCAAGAGCTTTTTTGTGGCGCGCGAGGCGGAAAAGAGTGGACAATTTCAGTAATATTGGCAAGCGGGCAAGTAGAAGGTTCGCCGTCACCGCTATAGAGAGAGAGAGGAGGAAAGACAGCTTCCCTAGCTAGGGAGGGGGCGGATTTGTCATTTTTGGGAACCCCCGCTTTATTCGACCTGCTTCCACTTCTGTTTTTCTTTAAAATTTTGGCGTTATTTTTATGGACATTTGCCAAAGGTTTTTAATAATCGACGTAATAAATTTTTATGGGGTCGTCGTCTCCGGCTGGTGTCACATTTTCAAAACGAAGCAATTACTGTCACGTTATCTCTTATGGCGGTTCAAATCCCCCTTTGAGGCCGTAAACGCGAGGCTTAAAAGTGTCGACGAACTCGTGAGTTCTCTCTTATCCGTGGACGCAATTCTCATCCCGTTTGGTTTTGATTGACAAGAACGGAGCCCGCTTTGTTAAGAGGAGGTGTGCGGGCGGGCCGACGAGGCGGAGAAATCAGCGTAGAGTAAAAACTATCTTCGAAGTCCCCCTCTCACGAGTGGAATTTGGGTCGCTTTGAACTCTCTCTGGACAAGGAGAGAGAGAGAGAAGAAAAAAAACTCTTACCCTACTCGATAGACCGCGCTGTTTTATTCATGCAGTCTTCTCTCTTTTCGCGGTGGATCAGATATCACGTTGCGTTAGGACCTTACGAAGTTGCGTGAGAGAAAAGCCACGAAAAATAAATGTAATCGGCGACGCCTGTGAACGATGAAGCGCGTTTTTTCCGTAACAAAAAAAAACGCGAGATCGCCCGCCAAACGGCGTGCGCGCGTTACGCGGTCGGATTTACCTGGAGGCTGTAAGGGATGTTGCGTAGACGCACGCGAACTTTATGGGACCTCTTGATTGATTGAAGTTATGGTCCCTGTTTCAGTAACGGATCGAACTGTGAACTATATACAGTCGATTTTCTATAAGTCGAACGTATATAACTCGAAGTGAATTCATTTTGCAGGAGAAAATCGTTCCCGTGTTATTTTTCTTCTGCAACTCGAATTTTCCGTAAGTCGAATATTTTTTGTTTCCCTTCGAGGTTCGACTTATAGAAGTTCCACTGTATATATGTAGGGACCTCTAGAGCAGTGCTCTCCAATCGGTGTGCCGCGGCACATTAGTGTGCCGCGAGGAAGGCACTAGCGTGCCGCGCAGTCTGAGGATATTTAATTTTCACAAAAGCGTTTGGAACAAACAAATTCGCATACATTTTACCATCCAAAGAATTTATTCTGAAACCACGAGAGGAACTGGTAGACCTTAGTAACGATCATACAACTTAAAATTATTATGATACCTTTAGATGTATTTTGGCTAAAATTTAAAGGTGAATATCCTTCAATATCTGAATATCCCATCGATATGACATTCCAAATTCAACAACGTATTTATGCGAATTTAGTTGTTCTTCAACCCATATTAAAAATATTAAAAGGGCATGTTTAAAGAACCTAGATGAAGAAGCTCTTGAAGCTCTTTCTGTTAGTGAGCCAAATATAAAGCGTCTCTGTACCAAAAAAAGCAAGCCCAAATTTTCTGTCGAAGGGCATAACATTTTTACACGTTGAATTGCGTGTACTTAATTTACAATAAATTTTTACGGTTATTTGAATATTACTTTACCAATCATAACAATCCAATATAATTGCGACTTTTATTTGTTTTATGCTAGTTTTTATTTTTAAATGTGTATTTACGCAGTGAAATTAATTAGGGGTGGTTTGGTGTGCCGCGATGTTTTTAAGTATGCGTGAAGGTGTGCCGTGGAGCAAAAAAGGTCGGAGAGCACTGCTCTAGAGCAGGGTTTTTCAAAGTAGTGGCCGCGGCCCAAAGGTAGGCCGCAAAACGATCAGCAAAGGCCTCAAAGAAGGACCAATAGAACATATTTTAACGCAAAATTTAGGCTAAAATTTTGCCTAGATAATAACAATCAACTAATGGGATTTAAAAGTTATTTAATTGTACCGTTTTGATTTTAAATACATCCTTAGAAATTCTCACTTGGCAATATTTTATGAGGTATAATTTTGGTGGACCTAATAACATATTTCTTATTAGGATTGGGCCGCGGGAAAAAAAAGTTTGAAATCCCATGCTCTAGGAGAAATTAGCTCACGGTCCTTAAAATTAACTAAACGCTAATGAATTGACCGTTTATGCGCCTCTAAAACAAACCAACCGATCTGAAAATCCGCATTGTGGCACCGGTGCGGTATTCATCGGAGAGAGAAATAGTTTCCCAACGATCGACTGCACTTTTAGTCCAGTTCTATGATTCCGGACCCGAGCGAAGGGAAAAAAATATGCTAAGAACGTGTTTTGCAGATCGAGGGAATGCAGGTAACGTTTTAACGAAAAAAAAAACATATTATACAGCCGTCTCGTACGCGCATGTGCGCCTCGAAAACTTTTATTTATTCTCAGCCCCAACAAGTTTCTCCGCCACGAGACATGGCCGACGTTCCATAGGGCGAAGCTCGTATCGGAATTTCGCTCCTCCGCGATTTATTCTTTGCCCTCTGGGAATTATCGAAGTTGATTATCGATACATTAGCCGTACTCTATTAGTCACACACGCCCTCGACCGGATTAATTTCCAATGTCGTGATCCGTTTACTCCGCTAAAGATTTAAAAGAATTATCCTCGATCTAAATCGAAAGCGTTGGGAAACGGATCGATCGAGGAGTACTTTATCAACCGGGAATGCGCGCTGTTTTAGCTCGGAGAGTCCGAAAAAAATTGTAAAAATCTTTTGCGCCATTATTGACCTACTTAATGCTGTTGTATATATACTAATATAAAGTCCATCTTCTCGATCATTCTTTTATCTAGGTCGAGATATGAAACTTTTGTGTAATTTATTTCAACGCTGTCGTCGCCTCCGAAAAAATCAGACGTTTTGACCCTCCTCCCTCATCGATAGGTCAGCCTATCGAATAATATATACTAAATAGATGGTTTTTTTTATACAGAGGACATCGCCAACGTCGATTTTGAAATGCGTCAATATACTGTCGATCGCTCTCCTACTGTCTTAATGACTGTTATGGTTGCTGACATCCGATTACGTTCGCGGTACCATCATCATGCCTCGAGACCTAGTTTCACTCTTTCGAAGATTTCTAAAAGCGTGACGAATGTTGGAAAGCCGTCGGACCGCGTTTTTTTTTCTTTTTTGAAGAACGAGCGTCCTATAATAAAAGCACCCGAATATTTACGTCGGTAAGGTTGAAGTAGAGGAAAAAAATTCAAAGCTTTAACGTATCACTTCCAAAACTGGTGCCTTTAATCTTCGTTTTAAAATGCGCAGAAACGCCAGACAATAGGTTATCGGTTTACGGGGAGAGAATTTCTATGTAGAAAGCAGGGACAACAGCAAGAACTCCAACTATAGAGAGAGTGATAGGGCTTCTTTAAGTTTTAGAGGAAAAAGTCCGAAAGAAACCTTTTTTTTTAAAGAGACGTTTTCGACGGGAGCGCCACGTGTTTACATGTAGGGCTGTTTTCAATACGTATTCGTTTAACATCCCTTCATTGTTCCGGAATTACGCCGCGTGAGACGCATACATGCATATGCGTCGTACGTTTTCAACCGGGCGCTCACGCGGGCGATACGCCGGGAGCATAAATAAATGTTTTTTTCGCTCAGCGGAAGTCCGAGCCTCCAGCTTATCAATTCCCCCGCAGAAAAAAGCCTTAAGTTTTTTTTCGTTAAAACTGTCTGGGAGCTCTGTTTCTTTCCGATGTGGAGTGATCAATAAGCAAATGCGATTATGTCGATTTAATGCGTCGTATTAGAAATCCTTCGGAAATTTCGGCGAAGAGGAAATAAAGGCGGTAAATTCTTTGCCGAAGTATGACATATTTTGAGGTAGAATTACTTCGGCCAGGATTTTAAGGGGTGACTGCGTAGTTTTTGACCTTATATCTGGAGAATATATGTGATGCAACCGATATCGCATTGCAACACCCACTATACACCCTAAAATGATCCCAGAAGAGGGATTATTCGTCGACACCTTTGTGATGAATGGTTGTAATGTAGACTATATTTTTCGTAGTTCATCGAACTTCTGTGTAGCGGATCGATGGAGAAGAATTAGAAAGTGAGCGCGTGTCCATTTTAATTACTCGAATCAATTCGCGTCTGTATTAAAGAGGACGATACTACGCTACTCTTCCTGCGAATTTTTTGTTGAGTCATTACGTTTTTAACGAGAAGTTACAGAGGGGAAAACCACCGACATCATCGGAAAAATTTCACGAATTTCCAAAAAAATTGGAATCGTTTAAAACGACGAGTAGAGAGGCTAATTCGAAAAGAAGAAAAAAATCACCAATCGTCGTTACACGAGATAGAGATAGATTTTTCACTCCGTAATTATCTCGTATCAACGAACAAATGCTTCTACTTTTCCGCCTCGAAAAAAAGATTTTTATCTGTCACGGGTTAAATGTGCGTATTATAGAGATATCCAGCAATATCTTTTGTATTTTTATGGATGCTTTCATATCGATGCAAAATATTAGTTGCAAAATAATAAAATATGTGGGATCGATATAATCGCGTTCACTAGGGATGAAGGAAATAATCTCACTTCTTTTTTGTTTTCGAATACGTAGATCTGATAACCTTATCGGCCCGCGCCTCTCGATTTAATTCTCTTTCCAGTCAACGTAATTTAAAATGAGATTTCCGCGAAAATCGAGAGATAGCCGAATGTTTTTTTTTTAAGGCAAAGTCAGGCGAACTATTCCTACGTTGCAAAACAATAAATTCCTGAAACTTGGTACGTACGTGACAAAGTACATTTAGAAAACATCGAGTTTCATTCTGCTAAGATACTAGCCACATTACCACAAGAGGCATCATTTGTTCGTTGAGCTGTCATGGCTAAAATGGTCTATTATTGATGGAATTTTATGCATAACGAGTGCTGTAATTTTTCTCCAATATGCGGTTATCCACCCAGTCTATTTTAATTAGTATATCCTGATTGCCGTTCGAATCAATCCATGGAATAATTTAAGCAACATTTAAAAATAAACCGATAGTCTTTTCGCCTTTTAAATAAGAAGACTTAACGCTGTGTTATTTTAAAGAAATTATTCTTAACTGATTTTCTTATAGATCAGTCGATTCATAATTCGCTTGGAAACTGTTAATAGCATATCTTCCTCATATCACTTTGAATCCAGCTTTAGCCGGAGTACGTTTTGTGCCCCTTCATACTCCATGATCTTTAACGTACCCGTATTGCCCAACGAGGATTTACGACGACAGCACGAATTATCCCTTCTCGACCACATGACGAACACGCAGGGCAATCTATGCGATAAAAACCGGCGAGTCGGCTTATCCAGCGGGAAAAGTCTATTGCTATCGTATTAGCGTCCGTTGCAAAGCGCGCTTACGTTAGTTCTAGAATACAATTAGCTGGCAGAGTTACGAGGCGTTCCCATTTTTGGGGAGGGATACATGCCCTTGACCTGACCTCAATAACATTACAACGCGTTTTGACTTCAACCACTTTATAAGTCTCCCCTGCGCGTTTCCTAGAGTTAGACGATTCCTACGCAATTATTTTTCGCGTAGGTGGTTCGAAAGCGACGAAAATCAAGCATCCGATTGGACCCGGGGGGGGGGGGGGGGGGGGGGGGGGGGGAAGCCACGGGGCAAAGAAAATTGGCGGGTTCCAAGGTGGCCAACCGTACTGATAAGTCATTTTTGCAAACTTTTTTTATGCCTTCGCACAATTGAACCATAATTATTGGCGTTATTGAAAGTATGATTCTGAAGTGGACTGGCAATGTGTGTGTGTGTATATATATACACATATATCCACTATTTATAACCCCCCCCCCCCCCATGAGGGTCCGGATTCCGTGGAACGACCCCGCTCTAGTTCCGTCACGTGTTTAGATCGAATTAATTTAATGTTTTTTTCGTTGTTTTTCTTGTCGTTACAGGGGATCCACTCACTCGGTGATCGTGCTCTTCAATGGAAAAGGAGATCGGCTGGTGCAGTGCAGAGGTCCTGGGACGAACCATTGGGTAATGTCGGTTTTTATGGCTGACCCTTGGGGAGATGTCACCCCGTCACTCTTCCTTTTGTCTCTCTCTCTGTGCGCAGTTCTCGTATCTTTTATAGATTGGATGTGCTCCAAGATAATGGATGGAATGGGCAATTAATTTCGATTTCTTGGAAGTCCGAAAGTGGAGAGAGTAAGAACGTCAATGTTCGCTTGAAATAAAAAAAACGGTTCGTTGAGAATATCTGGGAATCCCGCCGCGAAATTAAAGATTTTTTTGTACTTTCGTATATTACCGTATTTTTCGGTTATTCGGGAGTTTATTTCCTCGTTATGACGTTGTTGCTTGTTTTCGTTCCGTGAGACGGTAAATTAGCATCCGCGATTAAAGCGAGATTGTACGAATTCGAGCAAGCAACGCGAAGTATCTTTGGTCAGGAGAGGATCCACGGGGAGGGGGGGGGGCGATCGCCCCCTCCTTGGATAACCCCATTGCACTCCACTGGGTGCTTTCTTAAATTCATTCCGCGCAAAAATCCTCAATTATACGCCGCAGATTAGGTCTGTATAGCAAGGGAAAGAAGGATTCTGATAGGGGTTTTCAAAATATAGGTCAGTTGGCAGGGGCGGATTCGCTAGGTGGAGGAGCGATCGACCCCCCCTTGAGAGGTTTCTGGATCCGCCCCTGTGTTTGGTAAATGGCTGGATTATTTGAGGTAGAGTGATTTCAGTAATATGTCAAAGATAAGATTTCTCATTTGTCAACAAATGGGCAAAGCTTGTCGTTACTTGAGCGACATGTTTCGAATTGTATCTTATTAAAAATTGATCGCTAGAAAATAATTGCCGTAAACATGTAAGAACTATGCATATAAGTAAGCTTTAATGCTGGAATTTTGTGTTTTTGGATATATGTTCGAATCTAATCGCAGGAATGTGCGGAGTGCTATACTTGTGCAAGTACGATCGCTAACGATTTAACAAGGCTTCGGATCCCGTTGGGGCCTCTCGGAGGCGAGGGGCCCAGGTGAACCAATCCGACAACCCCTTTCGTGTAAGAACCGACCCGCCATTTTGAGTAGACCATTTTTTTCTTTTTTCATTGGCAACGAAGCGCAAAATTTACGCTTCACGCTCATTAAGAATTCAATCGCGTTCATAGCGAAGTCGGTTTTTTATGCAAAAAATGGATTTTTTATTGTACGAATGAAACTATTGCAGGTGGATTCCACAATGCGGACGTTTTGTAACACGTGACAAGATAAAGCCTTCAATTTAAAGCGATTTATTCAAATCGCTGCCGATGTTTATAAGTAGCATTAAGGTAGTGCTGCGGCTATTTTAAAAGCGATGGAAAAAACTAAGTAAGAGTTGTGCACGTTTTGTTTTACCTACCATCCTCAATCACTGTCAGACGAGATAAGCGATTTGATGGATTAGGGGATGGTATCGGCTTTCTTTCCCTATAAAACTGATTCACGTCGATAGAGAATTTGCGCCTGACTACAATGAATGCCGTCCCTTGTACGAGGGGCGTTCGGAAAGTAATGCCTCCATGTCTGAATCTCTACTCCCAGACAAGGTATCGAAATGAAACAAAAACCAAAAGATAGCTCAGAATGTCTACTTTAATTCTATATATTATTTTTTTATACATATTCTCCCCCAAGCTCGATACAACGCCGCCAGCGTTGAACAAGTTTTTCGAATGCGTCGCTGTAGAACTCTTGAGGTTGTTCTCGTAATCATTTCCTCGTAGCGGCGTGAACTTCTTTATCTCAGGTGAAATGAATTCCCTTGAGATGTCTCTTGAGAACTGCAAACAGCCAGAAGTCATTACCCTCCCTTTCGTAGCGAGCGAGCAACCGCTGACATGTTTGCAGTCTCGCTTTCTTCATTTCGGGCGTAGGCTGACGTGGTACCCAGCGAGCGCACACTTTGTTGTGTCCCAAATCCATAACAATGGCACTAACACTTCCTAAACTAATGTTTGACTTTACCACTATGGTTCTCTGAGTAACTCGTCGATTTTCTCGAATAAGCTCATCGACTTTTTGTCTGTTGGAATCTTGAGTTGCGGTTACAGGCCTTCCACTCCGCAGCTGGTCGTTCACGTCCAAATCTCCGCCACCCTCCCTCGATTTTCTGACCCAACGGCGCACAATGCTTATGTCCACAGTGTCTACACCATAAACAGCCAATAATCGACGGTGAATGTGGGTAGGTGTCTCATTTTCGTGCGTTAAAAACTCGATAACTGATAGCTGTTTAATACGCTTCGACACTCTTAAAAAAGAAGTATCCGTTTCGAACAGAATAAAACACGAACCACTGTGTGTATAGAGACGTGCCAAACGGCAAACTGAAGCTAAAGGAACAACGAACAAGCTGGGACAGGTTATGCTTCTCCCCCACATCCCCTGCACGAGACACGTGCGCTGGGCATTACTTTCCTAACGCCCCTCTATTTTGGAACGGAGTTTTCCAGAGGTAATCCGCCTTTTTCCGATGCTCGGATGAGAATAACCTTTCAACGTGCGATCGAAGAGTAACTATTACCATAAATTTTTAATCTAACCATATACGAATGTACTTGTGCTACGAGTTGGATCATTAGATTTTTCCCTTATCTCAAAAAGTATGTATGTACTAAAAACATCATGACTTTGGGATACGCACATATATCTCTGCCACCAACAGCTAGAGAATTTATAAATTAATAATTAAAGAAAGATTTGAAGGCGATATTTAGTGTAATATTTCCGTAGTAAAGACAGAGAGTTTACAACTTTAAATTTCCACTGTAAACTCTTTGGTTTGACTACATACATTTACATTTCGGTGAATGAGTTATTTTTGCTGGCATTATCGATGTTTAAAGGATATCTACTCTTCAAGAAAATGTTAATTTTTAATTAACCTAGGTCGCCTTTGATTAAAACGGCTGAAATCGAATTCAACCCAGTGTGAGATAGACAAAATCAGTGATTGCCAAACAGTGGGTCGCTGCCCTTTAGGGGGTAAGGGTTGCCGAATGTTTTCCGGCCCATTTCAATCGCCAAGTCGGGATGTTTTTTGTTTTATTTATTTATTTAAATCACACGATTGAATATATTTAGAATAAAGTAATAATGTTCGCAAAAAATAGATATAATATTTCGAAATTAATATTACATTTTATATTTTTAGTTAATGGATCGGGTTAAGGGGATCGCGACAAGATCGACTGCCTTAAGAGGGGATCGCGGATGAATAAAGCCACGGGTTCCCAACCTGATGCTCGCAAACACCGCCGAGTTCTTTGGCGGTCTGACCGTGCCCTCTGGCAGTCTGACCCTGCTTTGCTACGCGTTGGATCATTAGAGTTTTTCTTTGCCTCAAAAAGTATATGCTAAAAAAATTCATAGCCTTGGGACACCCACAAATATATCTATCTCCAACATGTAGGAAATTTATAGAATAATAATTAAATAAACATTTTTAGGCGATATTAAAGTCGCCTTTAATAGAACCAGTAATTTAATCTAAGACGATTGTTGTCTTTCTAAACAATATTCTTAATAATTACGGTGGTTTGAATGTATTTATGATCGTTCCTATTTTTTTTACAAAAATAATGGCGGTCGATTTGATGTCCTTTTAAAATAAAGACAACTTGGTACTCGCCACAGTGAGAATGTTGGGAATCCCTGAACTAAAGAAAGGATACGCAAAGTTCCATGGACATTTTTTTCCGTGGAAACAACAAGGTTTCAGCCATCATCTGTTCATCTGTCCTTCCATTTATATTATAAATATTAAACGCGTAGTAAACGAAGATTTAAAGAAAAGTTTTCTGCGCTAGGTAAGCGTGTTTTTTCGCCAGTTTCACAATCTTCGTTTCGAGCTCTTCCCCATGAAAAGCCTTGACATTGCTCAATGTCCCGATAACGCTAAAAAATGGGGAGAAGATTTAATGCCGCGAATAACGAGCCGATAATGAAAAAAAGTAGCCATAAATCGCACGCCCGAGTAAAGAATGACGCGCCGTACCAGTTCATTCCTCCGATATATTCTTTTCGCGATAATGGTCCGTTTATCTTCGTTGCGAAACTTAATATTATCTCTTTGGATTTGTCTAATTTCACTCCGAGACGAAAGGGGCTTGTTTTCTTCCTTCTGTGGTTCTGTGCAGATTAAGAAATTTGTCACGCCATAATATGAGTTATTTCGCCGCAAATTATTAATATCCCTTTTATTGCTCGAATTACGTTGCGTCGCATCAACGCCGTCCTCTACTTGCACTTGAAGATTTCGTTTCTGCGATAAAAAATATCTCGATTCTCCGGTCGTTCGTTTTTGTGCTGTGTACATATTCGCACTAAAAAATTTCCACCCCCACGATTTCGAAACGAAATCAACTCGGATTTTACTTATAAATAATGTCGATTATCGTCTAGAAAAATATATTGCTGTGGTCATGTCGAACTCGAAAAGACATCAGAGCCGCGTTGAAGCGATGGGTGTTATAGAGGGGCCACAGTAGGATTGTAGCTGTTTGATGAGGGCTTGGATTTGGTAAAACAGTCATCACAATATAGAAAATTGGAAGTCTGTTTGTCATTAATAACGATTGAGAAAACTTGTTTGATCGTAGCTCAGTAGCTATGAAAAAATCTTCTCATTTTCGCACAAATTAAATATTTATATAAAATCTCGAACGATTTAGCATTTGGGCCGCAGTAAGGCCTGTTTGTACGAAAGAGCCCTCGACACAAACGTCTTCTCGTTTTAGTGCGCGCAGCGCATCTGTTGCGTCTTCATCGTACCATGAGTTCGGGGAAGTTCCGCGAGCTGTTATTTCACAATGAGATAGTGTCATTCAGTTATGGGTTTAAGTCATCTTCATTTGCGCCTTTGGCGAACGTCACGTTATTAGCCTAGCGTGCCACGTTCACACACCATAAAGTTACTCTGGATTATTTTCAAGATGACTGGTTGAACGAAGGACCATTTTATATATATATTTATTAGCGATTGATATGAAACTGTGTCACCGATGGGGCATGCCCTCGTATTATTCACTTGCGCCGGCATAAAGGAGTAAATTGACAAAACGGTTCTTTTCTCGGGCGCAAATTCCATTGTTTATCCCGGTGATTAGCCGATCCCCGAGAATGATAAGTGACCGAAAATCACCTCAATATATGGGTCTTTCAAGGCCACGAAAAAATTAGGGAAAGGAAAATTAACATTTACCGGTTTTATTTTATTTTTTTAAAAAAATCTCTTAATGGTCGACGTACTGCAAAATGATTTTAACCTTTAAGCGATCAGTCCGAGCTGTATTCAAACGACGTGGCTCGAATGTTGTAACAGTTAATGATTACAAGAACCGGAGATGGTCGTAAGTCGCCTTTACATGTACCTACTTTATTATCACGGAATGTGGAGTGAGCAAAGGAAATGCGGGTGTTAATGGGTTTGCGAAACACCCATCTGGTTTTGTTGGAACGCATCAATGTGGGAAATTAGCAGATAAGAAAAAAAGATAAACTCCCTCGTCGTATTGTTTAAGCGACTCTGCCGCGCATTTTGAAATAGGGAAAGGTTCTCTATAGATAACTGCATTGCTATACGTAGACAGTGTTCGGGTGATAAGGTTAACATGCAGATTTTTTTAACACCTCCCTCTGAAAAAAAAATCGTCTAAGCGTTCAAAAAAAGGCTCTGGAAGTCGAGAGATTAAAAAAAGAAAAATCGAGGTCACTAGAGCGAACGTTTTTTCCCCCGTGAATTTAAATACTGCGTAAACAGGTGCTAATCTAGCGAGGCGAATGGAATATATGCGTAAAAACCGACGCCAAATAAAGAACGATTGAACGTCGGTCTTTTAGTTCTTTTTTTTAAAAAGGATTATCTCGTGGCACTTGTACGCAGGAAAGATTCCGTAGAGCTTAACGTTATCCGTGGAAAGAGGCTTTTCTACGACGGAGGATTTTAATTGCTGGAAAATTTTTCTTTCGCATCCTGTGAAAAAAATTTACATAATTTCGTCACCATCTTTTTATTTTATTTTTTACGGCCTTGATCCAGTTATGTTTTCTTCTTCTTTGTTTATTTTTTTTTCTCTCAGAAGAAGTGATAGATAAATTCACGCCACGTTTTCCGATACGGGTTTTGTGTGTCCGACGATCGACTGGATTTTTATTTTATTTCTTGGTATCCGAGCGTTTCTTTCTATTTTTACTTTTGTCCTTTCGCTTCCTTCGCTAAAGGGCGTGAATATCAAGGCCAACTTCCCGTTGCTAAGCTACGTGGCAGACGACTGATATATCCAAGACTTTTTCATGCGCCGTCGACTCCGTGGTTCATTCGTTGGGAGTTAATAACGTTCACCCACACGGGAAAAATAAACATCGTCTATTTACGCGATATTTTTTGACGGGAAGGAAAAACAGGACGGTAGAGAAAGGCGAGGAATGAATATCTTGATGCGATTTTTTTATAGGAAATCTTTGATGAATCGATTAGATAAGGGGTTTTTATTATTTGTCTGGCATGTGTACAAAACGGGAGACGGTTATCTCCTATATTTATCGTGAGAAAACAAAGCCCAAAAACCAACGAGTTAAGCACCACTCTCGACGTCGCACGTTTAAATGGAATATAATTTACGCGTACCTGCCTCTGTAAGACGGATCGTCGTAGGAAGCATATGGAACAAGGCCGGAGCCTATAAATCGCCCGCCGATTCATTTGAATGTTTGGATGATCAGTTATGTTTTTTGGCAATCTTTGTTACGTTTTGTTTCAATCAATAAGTCGTTGATATAAAAATATATCCCACTCAAGTGTGTGGTTTGATGAAGCAACGTAGAAAATTCGAGGCGCCGCCGAAGAATATTGCCCAAGGGGCAAACAACTCTAGACCCGACCTTGACGATAAATTTACATCTTCCAGTTGTAATAATTCAAGATATCGAATAGGAGTACGTTATCGATAAGAATGTCTAGTAAAACACCTTCGATTTATCAAAAATTATATTTACAGACGAACTAGCTATTGCGTTTCGAATGCTAACGTAATTCTTTACAGGATTCGTATTGTTTGGAATATAAGGAAATTCCATTTCAAAAAATTCCTGAGCATTATTCCTCTAAGAAATATTTAATGGATTATATTCGAGCAAGAAAACATTAATTTAGAAGAGTATTGCTTTAATAGATTGTCCTTTCTCACACACGCTCCGTTTCCAAGTTGTTGGAAATAAAAATTTAGGAGTAAATAGCGTACTGGAGGCCGATAAACAAATGGACGCAAAAACCCGCACGATAGTCAAAAGCGCCATTTTATTAACCGACGAGCGCGCAGTTTTTGTGTCGCTGTCTTTACAGTTTAGAATGAAAAAATGTTCTGTATTATTCGCTTTTTAATAGAGTTTAGTAATAACAACGCACGTGTTTAATTTTACACAGTAAACCGAAATATCGCGACCGCTCGTACGCAATTTCCTCCGCGAGAGAATTTGTTAATTTCTGTATTAAAAAAAAAGCATTTTGCTCAACCTAAGCATGGACGTTACTGGATTTTCACGCGGAAGACTTGTCGGTGCAACGACGACGGATGTTTACTCCTTTTCTGTCCACCGTATATCCGTCGTAGAGAACCGCGTTAGGAAATTCTCTTGGCGGGCAAATGAAATGACTTATCATTGGCGTTGGCTTACTTACCGGCCAGCGAAAGTCGAATTTTCGCCTTGAAAGGTTAACGGACCGCCTCATACAGGAGGCATAGAAATTTTTACGCAGAAAACAGACGATTTTTCGCTTATATTTTTAAAATGTCCTGATGATGGGATTTTAATATAGGACCGGAACATTTCGGGAAACGAAGTGGAGCCGCTGTAATTTTGAACGCCTATGATTGAAATTTTTATCTTTTTTCGTGATTTTGTTAACTATCGATACAACGAAGTTTTTAACTCGAATTTTTCTATCTGTCGAATCATTTTGTCTCTCCTTCTGGTTCCAAATGCATTGATGCCATGAAATCACGGGTTCGCAAAAGTATTATGCGCGCCCTAAATAATAAACGTTACAAAGACGAGAAGAATAAAGCCATAACATGTACACTATTTTCAGTAACTTTGGTATTAACTTCTAAATTTATACATTTCCAAACTCTTGGTTATTATAAAAAGAATAAAAAATCTAAGAATCATAATGATGAACGAAAGTAGAAGTTCTCTGAGGAAAATTTACTTCATTATACGTACACTTTGAAATCGTATGTGTTCATAACGTTATTATATTGATTTTTCCAGTATAAAGTTTATTTACAAAAAAGTTTTTTATAACTATTACTGGTTTTGTTCATAGCACGCGAGTTCTCGGCGGCACTTTTACATTTCGATGTTTTCGATCGGAAAAATATTACGGCGATCAATGTCGAGGCGTTTGCTTCAAGGCAGACATAGCTCCGCCACCAGAAGTTTCTTAATATCGCCTCGGGGAGGCGTTTAAAGAAATAGGATGAATGGAGAGAGGGCGCGAAAACAAGTAGGTCATGCGTTTTGAGATGCGCGTGAAACCGCGAATCCAGGCGATAGTAAAAATCGGCACAGAAAGAAGAGTAAGATTCCAAAAGTAACGTCACGATTCGGGTCTTGTCAAACGACGAAGTATCAGCATAGCCAACTGTCGAAACTTTAAAATGTCTCTTTAGAGCGGGGGTGGCCAACCTTTTCTACCTGGCTTGCGAATCCTTTGGCATTGGAAATTGCCGATGCTCCTTCGAGTTTCTGTCGGAAGTTACTTAAAGATACCGAGGTATCGTACGAATGAAAATCGATTCTAAATTAGGTATTTAGGGTGGAAATTTCAATGTTAAATATTTTATTGCCATAATTTTTGCGTTAAATTTCGCGGATCTTTTTTTCGTCGCGGCTTTCAAGGGCCGCGTAAAAAAAATTCGCGGATCTCTTTTTCGTCACGGCTATCAAGGGCCGCGTAAAACGCTCTAGATGTCCGCATGCGGCCCAACTCCCGTTTCAAAAGAAACATCGGATCGAGATGTCCGTGAACTCCTTTGTGTCGCGACGTATAAAAAAAAAAAAGAAACCACTCACGCCGTTTTAATCTCTCTCAGCCGAAATTATTCTGCGGAGGAGAAACGCGAGGGAAAAAATAAAACTTGCCTCGGTGCCCACGAGTAATTTGGCATGAGAGAACTCGTGCCCACGGGCTAACACGAAATCTGATGGATGTCTCTCTCTCTCTCTGTCTTAGTTACCGTCAAAGAGGGAGAAGACTGGATGACGACGTAAGTGGCGAACGAACGAACGAACGCCCGCACCTCATCGCTAAACACCAACCCGCACGCGCGTATCAGATTTTTAAATTTGCCATTTCCAGATTCTCTCTCCTGACGTCACGGATGTCGCCGTAATTTTTTTTTTGAGCCTACGTACCGAGAAAAACGTTTTGATACAGTTATTTTTCTTTTCTTGTGTTCCGAAGGGCTGCAGGCGGCTTGAGATTAACCTTTTTGTTTTTTTTTTATATTAAGGGGTTTCCGAAGGCCAATGGGAATCTGAGGAATGGTTTCGGAGAATTTTTTGGTCGAGTTTCCGGTGCTGCCCTTACCGTCGGCATTTGTTTTTGTCGCGACCCTCATCGTTTATCGGAAAAGGATGTTTGTTCTTTGAAGGCAGAGATCCCATTTGGTCGGTGGTTTGAGTCCCGAGTTCCTGGTATTTCCGGGAACCGGAAGAAGAAGAAGAAGTATTGTTTCGAAGCGTGGTCGCGTTCAATCCATCGAGCCCATTCTTTTTATTTTGGCCTTCTCACAAGGAAAAACATAATACATTCAGGGCCGGTTTGAGGTACCGATTAACTGGGTCGCTGCTGCTGCCCAGAGCGCAGAAAATCTTTGGGGGACTTTCCCGCCAATCTATCAGCGCATTGCGTAGTGACTGGTTGCGAATGGAAATCGTTGAATAGGCGGCCATTTCCTTGTATTCCATTGATTTTTTCGTCGTCGCTGATTCAACTCCTTACACTTGGTGAAAGTAGCAATGATTACGTGAAAAGTAACCTTTGAAAGGTCTTCGTAAATTTTCTGACGCGGGAGATAGGATGGATCCTTGCCAGAGGAATTAAAAATACCTGCGGCCGTCCTTGGTGTTATCTTTGTACTCTTTGCATTTTCCGTGATTTAAGAACCTGTCTACGGGAGAATTGCCCTTGGAATTTCGACTTCATAAAAATTTTGATTTGAAAAATCCGTTTGATTTATCCCAAGTATAAGGTATCCTCTGACATGATTTCCTTTGGATAACGTTTTAAAGCAATATGTCACATTAATAAATTCGTTCGTCGGTGGTAGCAATCAGAGAGTAATAGTCATTAATATGTAATTATGAGGTAGTATTAAATATATATGTGTATATGGGATCGAATTTGTATGCTATTCTCATATGTGCAGATAACAAAGTATTATGTAGAGAAACGATGAGTATAGTTTACAAGGAAATCTAGAGCGTTTCGAAAATTCTTTTATGGCGTGTCCTTATAATTATTAGTGCGTTTTTTTACTGGAAATTTTCATTCCAGTGATCACATTAATGTTGATCTGCAATATAAAATATACCTTGTAATGTTTTGATTATACGAATCAAATTCGCTAAAACAGTTAAATTTTCTAACGTAGGTTAGATGACAAGTATGCCTCAAGTACTGCATTTACATTTAAAAGGAAACAGGAAAGAATATGTTTCCTAGTTATCAAGACCAATTGAAAGATTGGAATGATGATGACCACATTTAATAGGTGGAAAGGAGGAAAAGAAAATTGCCTGAAACTTGTTTCGTGCGTTGGTAATTTAAGATAATATATCGATTTCGTTTCCAGTCAACCTGATTTGTTCTTGAGCACATTTTTTAAAAATTATACAGCTCAAAAGGTATTTCCCGAATCAGAAGCGACAGCAGAGAGGCAGCCGCAAACCCGGACCGGGTCTGCTGCATCGTGCAGACTCTCCTTGATAATGGCACGAAAGGGAATTTTCATTATCTCTAGCATGTTTCGTAAAACGCGTTTGACGCATCCCGCATTTTTACATTTGTAATGGAATTTAAAAAGTATCTTACTAGAGAAGGAATTATAATCCTTAATTTTTTCGCGACATGACAGCGAAAATCTTGCAAGATGTATTTCATTCAAGCTTATCTCGCTAAATCCCCTAGTCTCTGGAAATTTCTGCTTTTTCTCTGCTGAAAAAGACTTCCTCTGGAGAATAAATTTGCATCTGCGTGTTTTTTTTGCGCATCTTTATCTACTGTTGTACCTTTAGAGTGCTCTAAATTATGTTTCTTTTCTGACGGTTCATAATGCTTCAAACACGGTAACAGGCGCAATTATCACCCGACTGTTATATGACCTGCAGCTTGCTAAGAATTTTCAAACAGCCGTCCGAGTGTAGATAGAATGTTGAGGCGCATCTTTATCGATCTCGGGTCCGGTGAAAATGGAAAAAGTATAATTAACTAGCAGATTTTCCCGTTGAATTTCAACGGTTTTAGTGAAACTACTACAGCACAACATAAAAACTCTTTAAAATATATAGTAGATACTTTTTAAATTACAATTAGCTTTTCTTAACAATTAATCATATTTGCTTTTAACAATTCGTTTCAGAGCCTATTGCATTCAAATATAACGATAATTGTATTTCCTATAATATCACTTTCGCCAAATCCAGCTTCATTTCTTGTGTAATTATGCTTCGCTAAAATATTTACTTTTATGTCTTGAAAAAGACTGAACACTGACTGGTAAATGTACACCAGATACGTGAGCTTATTTACGTTAATAAACATTATAATGTAGAGTATAATGATTTTACTTACAAAAAATTTAAGATTCCAGTATTCAATAGACGATAGAATGTTCAATTACTTTCATCAATAAGCGCTTCCTGAATAATAATCAGTATCTATTTACGTTGCTATCCATAAACATCGATCGTTTCGTTGCTTAAACAAAAGTGCGAAGCGAATAACGCTAAACTTTCGTGTATTTGTAAGCTTCATTGAAGCTAATATAATCGGAGGTAACAATGACGGCCGCCTTGGTAACGCCCGGAAAGAGTACGAAAAATCCACAAAATTTCGAAACAAATAACGTATTTCTGAAAACTTCGACCGTGTAACATGTAAAATTCGCAGGAATAAGATAGTATAGAGTTTTATTCGTCGAATAAAGCAAAAACAAAAAAAATCGGTCCATATTTACGTATTTTGATGCTTGAAGGAAGAATACCTTGCAAGTGAAGAAATGGATTCATACGTGTTATCTTAAGGAAAAATGTTAATCCCCTATACTGGCAGCACTGATTAATCCCGGTTGACCAAACCTTGACCATTCACTAAGTTAGGATGTAAGGAAGAATCGTACCAAATTTGGTTATTGTAGCTTTTATCGTTTAGAGTGGAGTTCCATGAACAAATACACAAACACACGCTTCAAAATATATTATAGTAGATTATATCGATGGATGCAACTTCTTTTAAGTAATTAGCACTGCAGTGAATTGGTATCGCGAAGCGCTATAGGAAAATGATATTGATAGTAGCTCTTATGATTACTTTAGATGAAACAAAAAGTCATCTAGCGCACAAAAGATTGACATTGAAACGATTTTATAAAAAGCAGTAAAACCATAAAAGGTGTCAGAAATAACATTTGAAAGACCACTATACAGCAGTCTCCAAATTGGCAGAATTACTTGCTCCTGGTTACGATAAACTATATGTTCATTTCGGCTACCTTCATGAATGGTGCTCACAAACAGATTTCAAAAGATTCTACAATCGGTGAACGCCGCTGGCGACGGCTGCCTGGTTTTAGAACTGCATAAATGGTTTTCTATAACCTTTCAATAGCTGTCGGAGACACTTAAATACTTGTTTTGTCTATTTCACTTTAACTACTGTATTTTGTGAATTTGACTCTAGCCATGCGACGGTATCTATAATTCTCTCTTGAATTAGCTGACCCCAAGGTCAAAGTTATATAACTGCTGGACTTTCTCCATCATGACTTTCATTGTTCATTTTCAATAATAGACAACGCACGGAACAATACTATAAGAAGTGTTTATATTTTCATCTCGATGAGATTACTCGCTGAAATAATTTTTTTGTTTGTTGGAGAGCGTCATACGTAACCCTTCTCACGTGCAGCGTATTGGCCCCTTTGAATTAGAATACACGACTATCCTACATCTACGCCCACAATTCATATGGCGCTCATTGCTAATAATAAATACGAAGCGAAGAAAAACGAGTGAAGATAAGTAAATCTGGGCGTAGGTTCTCTTATCCTAGTGTCACGTTTAATGAACCGTAGCTTAGTCAACAGATGACGTTTCCTCTCGTTTAAGGGAGTGCTTCGCGGAAGTCATATCATTGGCTGCGCCAATTCGTGACGACTGGACGAGGGTGCGGTTTGTGTGTATGAGAGAGAGAGAGAAAGAGAGAATTGCAACATTGGCTGATAAGTTTTATCCTTTCGGCTTTGCGCGCAAAAATCGCTTTCGAGATAAAGCTTCTTATCGATTTGGATCACCGACTCTGGGTACATGGGCGTTGTCACGCTCTTCTCGCGCGTTTTTCCGTATTCGATTAGTTTGAGACCAAAGATAATGAATTTTCAGCTGTCGAAATTTATCAATGTGCTAGTCGGCGGTCAATGAGTCGATCGATCGATCGTTGCAGGCTTAACGGCAAAACCCGTAAGAATAGTAAATGTTTAATTCGGACTGCAATTCAGCAGAGTAAACTGTTAATGCTAGCCTAAATCGCAATTTATGTGTTCATAGGGTGAATTTTTAAGCTTTTAAAATAGAATATAGTAATGGCCAAATGAAGATAGGATATAATTGGTCGATTATGAACGGTCAGGTGCAAATGCTGTTCTCTTTTTTTGATATAATCCTAGATTAAGAGGGAAAAAGGTGATATCGATAATTCTCTTGTAGGTTAAGAAATAAATTCTCATTTTTCCTCAAGAAACACCTGTTTTTATCTGTCCGAATACCTTTTTGAAAACGAGAGTAAAAGAGTCCGGTTTTGATTCGTACTCAATTCTTACTTAACGTGGTATGCGGAGAAGAGAACAACGTTTTGGAAAATAACGTTACCTTCCCAGACTTTTGTTAAGGTAAAAGGTAAAAACTTTTGATATTCACATTTATAAAAATGTATTTTATCACTAAATACAGCGATGTTTTCCGGGCTCTTGATGCGCTTGTGACGCGTTACTTTGGAGATGGTGGGAAAAATTAAGTTACTGGGTAGGAGTAGGAGGTCGTAGATTTTTATCAACGTTCCACAAAAGCCGCGAAATTGAAATGTCACGGCATTTTTTGATTTTTTTCGGACGCAGCCGCATCGCGTTAAAATGGGCCGTTTTGCAACAAAATTGATACCAAAGTAAAATCCGCGCTGTAGCGAAAACGAGCCATGGTAATGAACATTAATTGATAATTTGCTGTATATAATATTACGTATTTTTTATACAAATTGTAATTGAAATCGATAAATAATAAATTCCATACATAATGTCATTTTATATTTCTTTAGCTAGGGTTATTGGCAATTTTTGCATGTCGATACCTTTTATCTTAGAAACTACGGTCCCAAGCAGTAGCGTAGATATTCCTACGCAGTTTACGCGGTGTTTACGGACCCAGCAGCAAAGGGAGGCCGATAAGACACAAAAATTATCAAGTATATTATGTTTCTTAACATATGTAAAACAATATTTTCTGGTAACTTAAGATATAAAGTAATTATTAATCAAACTCTTTTTTATAATGATAACTAAATATAACTTTTGCTATAATTCTTTGATTATTTTTCAAAAAGAAGCCCACCATTAATTCTTACGCAGGGGCCCACGTAGCCGTAGATACGCCACTGTTCCCGAACCTTTGTATTTCGTCGCTGGGAAACGCTCTTATTTTCAAGTGGCCGCTTTTCTATTCCTTTTATTTATCCTTCCCGACAAAACTCGATTCTTTTCGAACCGATTAGAGGAAAAGAGATCGAGTTTCCACCGAAGAATTCGGCCAGAAATGTCAGCCTCCTTCGAAAACGTAGCGAAGCAACCGAATGGACGGCAGACGTCCTTGAACTTCTTAAAAAGGAGCCACACCCCAGCGTCCTGAAGATAACTTTTTTGTCTCCTGCGTCTGTCGAAGATTATATGTATGCGATTGAGGTACAATGCTCCTTCAAATCTTTGACGAAGGAAAAAACATTTTTAGTTGATGAATGAGCGTTTTGTATCGAAAGAGGGATATCGATAGCAAAAGTGTCGTTTCCCCCCCGTGATTGCGCGTTATCGGGAAGTTTTCTCGAGGAAATTTAAAAAAAAACTTAATTTTTTCATCAATCAGCGCCAAATGGGCGGTGATTTATTAAACCTAACGGTTCTTAAAAAGGTTAGAATTAATTTTGCTCAAATTCGACAAGTAAACATCTTTTTTTTTAATTTCTGCCAATTCGCACCTATTAAGCCTACTGTTTACCTTTCTTCCAGGAGTGTTTTTCTTTTCGGTTTTCTCACAAAGCTCTCGTTTTCTATTTTTTCCGCAGGCGCTGGGCATCGAAGAATGCCAGAAACGCATCAGCGTCATGGTTTCGGAGGCCAAGCAAGCGGCAGGACTTCCAGAAGACAAGCCGTTGACCGTCCTTGTAAGTATCGAGGCTTATTTTCTCCTCGTATTAGTCCCCGTAGGAAATACTCCCAGGAGATATTTTTCCGTCATACTGGGAATTCATTTGCGAACTCGGACTCAGTTCATATCGTTAGATCTACAGACAATTTTCGGGCAATATTCACAAAGAGTTTCATCGCCATAGAAGTAAAATAAGCGCTATACCGCGATATTATAATCATATAAGACCATCTGTCTGTCTGCACATCCAATTGTCCGTCATATTTTAAATCCAAAGGAATATCTACACGCAATCAACCGAGAGGATGCCGTAAATTTGAAGGAGTGCATTTTTTATGAAATTTAATTTAACAATTTGTAGTCCAACTGCATTATAGATAAGGCGTGTAAATCTGTAATAAACTTTCAATTACAAAACGTATTAAGTAACATGCTGCTAACTAACTTAGCAAAATTCCAATAAATACTTGGTGGGTTTTTGAAAAAGGTACTTTGCGGCATGTAACAATATGTTTTGTAATTTAAATTATATTAGTCCTTATTTGTAATACAGTTGAACTACAAATTGTTCGAAAAATAAAGATAATGTGAAACAAATGCACTCGCTGATATTGATCCAATAACTTCCGTAATCAGTTTACTTAAACATTTCAAAATAGAAGCCACTCCGGTATTCGCCGCGTTACAGTCTTACTGCGCCACAAATTATTGAAGAATGATAAAACGGGCATGGAACTCTCTTGAGGGAAAATGCTACCTAGATTTTCCATATGAAGGATGTATGAAGTAATTATAAAAACAAGGCCTAGACAGTCACCTGTAAAGATCACAATTTGCGATTATTCTTGGAGTTAAATGCTGCAATTAACATTCTTTAAACTGTTATTTAACCTCAAAGCTACCTGCAGTACTTTTCTACATTTTATGTTTCCTATAGTTATAATAATATCGAGTAAACATTACACGTAATTCAGCTTAAATCATAATTCGTTGATCTTTGTATAAATGCATCTGGAATTTGTAAAGGTAGTGGTTTCCTAGATCCACGATTAATATCCAACGTTTATTTTCAAAATCTCCATTTTTATGCGCGTTTCGCTTCCAGCGTGAGCGCCTATTGTCGGTCTGTCCGTCCGTCTGTCTGTCTGTCCGTCCGCCCGCATGTTAGTTATCGGCTTCTACCGAACAGATTTTCATTAAATTTGATATTAAGGACCTACTGTCAAAGATAATAAGAAAATCTCAAATGAATCACATAAGCCAATCACGGATACCACTTTATTGGTGACAAAAATTAACTTTCCGTCATATCTCGTGAAGTATTGCTCATATCAAAATATTTTTCAAATAAAACTTGTAGAACTAGTAAATTAGAGTATTTCTTTTCCTGTACTTTTTTATCAGTAAAATCAAACCAGAATGTCTTAATTCGAGTTGAACTTTGAAATTTTCTTGCATGGTTACTTTTTCATTGTTTCTAACATAAACAATCTCACAAACAAACGTTTAATTTCCTTATGTGCGCATGCAATATTTTTAAATGGGAATAAAATGGATTATTTATGATGAAGAAAAGAATTTTAAAACGCTATTTCCCTTACGTACGGGTATGTAATTTCTTTCTAATACTCCATTGCACAAATCGCGCCCATTTGTGATACGCTGTACACTTTCCTACCTTGTTTAAAATTATAAAATGCGATCTTTTCATTTAAATAGGGTTTGAGTCTCAGTGGATGCGAATCCGAGGAGCCTAACAGGAAGCTTCGCGATGGTCTGATGAAGAAGTATCCGAATCTTTCTGATGAGATAGTTGTGACGAGTGACACCGTTGGTTCAATCGCTGCCATTAATGAATCAGGTGAGTGAACAGAATCAAACTAACATACGTTCCATTTGAATCCATAGCGTAGTCGTAAAAATACCCTTTCATTATCCCAGTTCACGTTTGTCTCATTTCATCCATTTTGTTCATAATGTCGGAATTAACTCTCGATAAAATGCATTCTATTATTTGCGCTCCACGTTTCTGAAACTTTTTAAAAGTCATTGTTGCACCGCGCCACTCTCTGTTATTTTTGTAAGATACTAGGGGAAATTATATTAGGGCATCCGAGATTCGTTACCCACAAATCACGCATACGTCTCAGAAAATAATTTGTGGTTCCATTTCTACAACAAAAATGCTTTCAAATTAATATTAATTTTTTGTAAGTTTTCTTTGCTTATGATTTATTACTTAAAATGAATTGTTTGTTGATAACAGTAAGTAATGGCTTTACGTCATTTATTAAACTTCGAAATGTGGACGTATTGAAGAATTCCGAAATTAAAATGGACGATGTATGAAAAGCGAGGATGATGAATTAAGAAGAATTGGAGAGAATAGATCGTCTGAAGATTGGTAAGAGGAAGGCGAACCGGTTCGGGCATTTTCTTGAGGAGAGATTCCATGATTTAAAGTTTTGGTCGAGGGAAAACGCGAAGGCAAAGGAGGAAGGAAAAGGTTTCGGCTATTGTGCGACTCGAAGAAGAAAAGAGGGTTATTGAGGTATTAAATAAGGCATTCGGAGAATAGGACAACCTGGATAACCCCGGATTATTAATATATAATAACCGACCTTTATGCGGACAGAATTCTAATGATGATGATAAAGATCTGTTAATTACAGTAAAATCTCGATACAACGTATCTCTGCGGAGCACGAATTTTTATACTTTATCCTGAAAGTACGGTATACTGAAATACCCATAAGGTGTACAGCATTTTCTCTGGAAGCATCTCAGTATGGCACAAACCGAAACCGGCGAGAATGGGAGTCTTAACAAGAGAGATACATAATTCCTAGAACTTAAGATTTCATCTCAATGTTATTGTGAAAATACGAGAGGGTTAACTGATCGTGGGTTCTAAATTTTTCATTTCGGAAAATCCCTTCTCTTGGGATTTGGGCGGAGTTCCGCAGATGTTTACATACTAAAGACAAAATATGCCTTCAAAATGGTGTAAACGAATTGAATGAGAAAGAAATGGTTATGGTTGAGCCATTTGTGGATGAAAGACTACATTAAACCCACAAAAATCTTTTTTCATACGTAGTACTGAAAAGTACGTTAAGTTGAAGTACGTTATTTTGAAATATTTATACAGTATTTATACGGGTAAATTGACGGGGATTCATAAAAGCGTTAATTTGAAACAAACGTAATTGTGAAGTACGTTTTAACGAGATTTCACTGTACGTTGTTTTTTGCGGACGCTATAGGTTTCCCCTTTCACCTAAGTCAGGTGCTCCGTATAAAAAGACCTAAGGATGACTGAAATTTAACATTTGACGATAAAAATCGGAGCGGCTATCCTATACATCCAATCTAAGCAAAAAAATATAGAATTGTAACCTGCGTAAAGTATATTTCGTAAAAAAGCGTACTTTTTGTTCAGTATGGGGAAGGCAGCAATTTATTTACAAAGAAAAACCGAAATGTCTGTTCCGCTGATCTCCTCGAATGGTTTGCGGCCTGACCTAACACCAGATTTTCCTGTAGAGTTGTTGACACAAATTAAATCGCTTAAAAAAACCCCCACCCTCAAAGCAGGTACTTATTTCTCTACCTCGAGGCCAAAACTTGCCACTTTTCCTACTTCCTTGTAGCCTTTCAGAAGGATTTTCTCTCAAAGTCTCTTTGCTTCCTTGTTCGTCCATTCATGGAAACTTGGAAATCCCCCAAAACAAGGAAAGAATGCTTCGGGAGAAAAGGAAATTGCCTGCCTCTCTCTTCGCCTTTAATGAGGTCGTTTGTCTGAATGTCTGTTTCTATACACCCCACCTTTTCTAAAACTTTAGAGCACATTTTTGTCTTCCATACTCTTAAATCTCCATTCGATAAGGACGGTGGCATTCGTGTTAAAGGCTTTCTAGTGTTATTGTCACGTGGGATTAGAAAAGTCAAGAACGTAGCTAAACTCTATTACGTCGCTTGAGCGTTGGAGAAAATTTAGAAGCAAGGGCTAAAACTTGAACTTACGCAAAACAAGGTCTTATTGTGGCCGCATAAAATATGCAATACTTTCATATTTTTCGACGCAGAGCAGGTACAGTAAGTAAAGCAGTTGTCCCTCAAGTGGAAATACAGCATGTCTGCACATGTATACGCAATATATCCCTCCAAAAATTATACATTTATAGTGAACACAACTTCTTGCTGCAGTTAAATGTATAGGAGAAATATCCAAAATAACAAATACATCGAAAAATTCATCATACGTCAACAAATAAAAATAGCCCTCTTAAATCTTCAAAATCGGCAAGTTCAGAGGAAACGAAAAAAGCCAAATCAACACTGCGAATTTTTAAAAGTTGTATTTACGTGCATAAAACTGACCGAGGGGAATACGAAGATTGAAGGTCCAAATTCCTACAATAGAAAATAATTATCAAATTTCAGCGCACCATTAAATCTACCAGAATGTTGAAACGGAGGCGGGCCTTATTTGTGATAGATTTGTACAAATATCACCCGTGCGACTTACATGTAGCGGAATTAAAACGGAAACATTTTTTGAAAAAACATCTACGAGTGTCATTCAAGAGACTGGACGACCAATTCACGTAAACAGTGACGTTGACAACATTCCTCAGACTTCGTTTTCTCAAAACACTGAGCCATAAATTATGCAACGATACTCTCGCGCCACGAAGTAAACTTCCGTTTCGAGGGCCACACGGACTTTCCTGATTATGATCCTCTTCTGGGAATAATTGACTACGTGCGTTGACCTTTCCTTAAGAAAAAAGCACGGCAAACTATTCGCACGTGTGAACAAAACATCGCTAAAAAGTCGGAAAGAATGCGACAAGAATGAAAGGGTAATTTAGTTAAACTAATGTTCGATTATTAAATATGTAAATGCGTAAAATATGAAATATAATAAGTGCAGGAATTAATTTATAAACTATACGCTTGATCTTCTACACTATTATCTTAAAGTTTGAAGTAAAGACAATCAAAAACATATTTTCTTTCCTTTTACTCCATATAAGGAAATACCACCACGTAAAAGCTTTCGTAATTATGTAACTCATAGTTTTTTTCCATATTCTTTGGAATGGTATTAGGTAAATCTTCTCTTAAAACGAGCGAACATTTTTACATCGCAATTCGGGGAGGATAGGTTCGAAATTGCCGAAACATCTGACAAGTAATTTCAAATGTCGTCGTCGCTGAAGCCCTGTTTTCCTTAATAGAGATACAGGGTGGAGCCCAATAACGTTGACGTCTTCGTGGGGTTTAAAAATTAAAATAAAAAAATCACCAGACCTGCGTCGTAATGATTCCTACGGGAATTTTTCCATTCGGATCAAATATTTTTTCTGCCGATCCAACCTGGCAGAACGTTCGAACGAATTCCTTGGATGTTTTCACACCGGAAGGTAAAAAACCAAACGGCCTAGAATGCATAAGATGACGATCAGGACGAAGGAGTCGCACCTTTAAAAAGGCGTTCCCCGTTCGCCTTGATCTTTAATTTCAATTTTTTAAACCTTTCATGTACATATTTTTAAATAAACATCTATCAGGAAGCGTTAGAGAGAGAGAGAGAGAGAAATACGGGTTGATAGCAGTGAAAAAAATCTCGCGGCGAGATATAGAAAGAGAGGGGCAGAGAAAGAATTGCAGTTAATATCGATATTTCTGCGCAAACTAGATGGAAATGAAAGATACGGTTGAAAAAATGTATTAAAAGTCGCGTACGTGAAAGACCTATAACGTATTCGAAAGAAGCTTCTTCTTTCGGTTGCCAAATAGGGAGAGGCGGTCTTTCTCGATGTAGAAATAATCGCGATTTCGCAGAAAAAGTACTACTCGGGGAGGGAAGGAAGCGCGTTATTTATTTTAAGTTCGGGAGTATTGCACCCGAATCGATGATCCTGACATTATATAGCCCTTCGGGGGGAAAAAAATGAAAACCTTCTTGCGCAAGGGGTAAAAGTGTAAACTTCGAAGACGCCGCGTCGAAACGGCTTTGGTGATCTTTCCATCCGACGGACTTCCACGTAAGCGGCTTTTTCCTTTCACCCGGCATGGCTTGTAAGCGGGAAAAGAGACCGTCCCCCAGGGGGAGAGGCAATGATTCGATCCCGCTCCACCACTCAGGAGAGCCGTATAAAGAGAAAGAACGGGGCTCGCCCGGGAGAATGGAACGAAAGAAGAGAAAAAAAATGTATATACATGTATACTTCAAGGACTCGCGAATTCAGGCGCGCGAGCACGCACGCCACATCTCACGTAACTTAAGCTCTCGCTCCGTTGGACGAAGGTTGCGAAACTATCCGGGAGGCAGGAGCTACTCCACCCACGAGCTGCAGCCAATCAGAACGAGTAACGGAGTAATCGTCAAAGCGAACTCGCCCAATGGCTGAGCTAAAAAGACTTTCACCTGCGGGGAAGGAAAACATGCTTTCGCGTGCGGTGCGAAACGTCATGATAGGCGATTTTGTATGTATGTACTTCTCTCTCTCTCTCGCGAGCTTTCGTCACGCTAGCCTGTGGCGTGGAATGCGAATTTAAAGGACGATTCTACGCGAAATCATGCATGACCTCGAACTAGGTCGAGAGTTGATCGAAAAATGCTTGAAAACAAATGCGTTTCATTAGGAAAACGCGAGGCCCGGTGCAAGGTGTACGCGCGGGACCTTTTTATGCCTCAAAAGATTTTTTACAGTAAATTTTTAAAAAAATAAAGAAACCCCTCTCACACTGTGAAAGTATGCGACAAAATTTTCGGATTTTTTGTGCACATTATAAGAACAACAAGTAAATTTTAGAGGGCGGGGGCCCGTTGCAGTCGCACCGTTTGCCCCGCGTCAATGTGAAGACGGAAACGAAGTGGTCGCAGCTAAACCAATCGATGAGCTACAAGTAAACTCCACTACTCCCAAATTCAATTATAATGGCATTATTCCTTTAACTGCAAGCGCAAATAAACGCCCTAATGTCGCATTTCAAGGCATTTTCTTTTCGAAATGTTAGCAACTTCCTAATTCCTTTCATTATTCATAGATTATGCATACGAATTATAATTATATGCCATTGAAGTTTACTTGGGAGGCATACCAAAAAAGTTATCTTTAATCAGCGAAAAAGTTGTGTTCCAGAGGTTATAATTAATGTCGGCTATTACTTGCAGGAGGAATGGTAATCATCTCTGGAACTGGTTCCAATGCGCTCCTGATCAACCCAGATGGAACTAGCTACCGGTCCGGAGGTTGGGGACATGCACTCGGAGATGAAGGGAGTGGTAAGAGTTTTTTCTTATCTCAACTCATATGTACTGAATTATTATGTAGCCTATTTATGCAAAAAACCATTAAAATGGCATTAAAGTTAAATCAAACAAATTTTGCATTAAAAGTATTACTGTTGCAACAAGTGTTTCAAACTTTGAAAAAGCTGCCCTGGTTTCTCCCCTAGTGAAGGTTATTAATTTTAGCCATTTAGAATGTTAAAAAATTTCGATTTCTCTTAAGTTTCTAATGATAAAAAATATTGGCGGTTAAAATTCAACATACTACCTTAAGGTAAGCAATACAATTAAACAAGAGTTATTCCTTTACTTTTTCAAGGTTGGTGGGTGTCCCACAAAGCTATCAAGACCTGTGTAGATGAACAGGACAATTACAAAAAACCTCCTTACTCAACAGATATGACCTGGAAGACAATCAAGGAGCATTTTGATATCAATGAAAGGTAAGCATTTTTTGGTTTTAAATTCTTGGAAAGACAGCATATTTTTTTTCATTATTTTTCATATTCTAGGACCCGTTTAATACAAAACTATCAGTTAATTTGTATCTATATTCTGATAAAATAGGACTTTCAGTACAGTTGAATAATGATTTCTCAAAAGTTGATAAGGTTATAAAACAAATCTACACTACAGAATGGTTCAGCCAGACTCAAATGTCATATGAATGATCTCTTTAAAATGCCCACTCTTCATTGGCACTGTGGGTGGTTCCACTTACTGCCAACTACATTTTTTGGACAGTTGCTCAAGTTGACTACTTGATCCTTTCTCTCAATGGCGCTCTAGCAGCTGCATTTAATATTACAGCAATTCATTCTCTTATTTTTTTTCTTAAATACCATATTTAGCTGTCAGAATCATGTTCCACCAAAGAAATGCATAAAAGACTTAAACAAATATTCCCTTTGGTGTAAAACACATTGCATAGCTCTTTTTAGACTACAAAATGACCTTGTCTTTTGCATGATGTTAATAATCGAAAAGGTTAAAGCTGTGATGATTCATATACATCTGTTCCACAGTACAGATATTTATACAAATGAGAACATTGCTTTAATGTTCTAATATTTTTCATCACCTTTTGATTAATTTCATTAGTGGACATTTCTGACTTTGTTCAGACTGCAACGTATGCGGATTATGATCACTACAATAATTTTTCTTGCCTTTCTCTAATTAGCTTGGAGTTATTGCCGCACTGCTACAGTAATTTTCAGAAGCCTCTTTTTGCTGCCTTGTGCACGAAGATTTACGAAAATGCTCAAATGGGTGACAGATTAAGCCAATGGATACTCTCGGAAGCTGGAAGAGCATTGGCAAAGTATGTCGTTGCTCTTCTTCCCAAAGTACATTCTGTAAGTACATTCTCATAATGTTTTTTAAAATTTGATTTATGCTGTTATCATAATTAATGTGGGATTTCATTATTATCGTTGTTTGAAATTATTTTGTCCTTCCAGAGAGTTTTAGATAAACCATAAGGTGTGGCTGAGAGACATATGATAAATTGTACTAATAATATCTGAAGCAGAAGCTTATTATTATTCATACCAATTTAACAGTACTGGTAAATAAAATATTTTTAGCAAAATGAGCTACATTTCATAGAGATAAAATACTGTCTGAAACTACTTTTACCTGTCATTGAAGACAAAAATTTTTTATCAAAAAAAACAAGTCTTTGACCTCTAAATCTCTTTGCAAAACAAAATATAACTTCATTACTATATCTAGTCATGATTTCTTAGCCACAACAAAGACAGCAAGAATTATAAATTTATATCACTCTCCCATAAGTAACAATAATTTACGTCTAGCATCAAAGCAGTTTCACTGCTTTGTTAATTGTAAAAAATCTGGTAAGGGTGTAGCAGTTTTTGTACTTTAATAAATTAATTTGGCCATTACCAGTGTTGTGTCACTGCAGTTTATCAACAAAGAAAATTCATGCATATTCAAAATAGCACATTATCCAAATTAATGAAAATGCTTTTTGAAGTAGTTGTTAATAAAAATACACTTCTTAAATTCTCTTTTGAGTCACAAATATGGAATCTCTAGGTCTGTCATATCCTGGACTTTAAAATAAGCATGTCATTTCTCCTGACGAATTTTATGATATATTTTTTGCAGAAATATTGGTATGAATTAATTATATTAAAAGAATGAAATGTGAGAACAATATCAGGATATGATGTATGTTTTAAATTCCTGAAAAAAATCCAAATGTTGGAATTCCTTCCTAACGTTTGAGTGCCAAAAATGAGGATGTATGGCACCTCTTAAGAATCTCCAATATAAACCATTTTCCATTCATGACAAAAACAAATTCATTGATAATGCCACATGATATTAGTTTAATTTGTCAATATTTATGGAATGATCAGAAATTTTTGCATACAAAATCTCATCTTGGAATTGTTAGTAACTGACCTTATGATCAGTCTAAAACATTTTTTTCACTATTGTGCCATCTTTACCATACTCCCATGTATGAATTTATATTTCGTGGTAATAACGTTCAACTACTATTTGACAAATAATACTTTTGTGAAATCTCACACGAAAATTCAAAAATTACATTTTTAAATTTAAATCCTTGAATTTTACATTCTTGTAGTGTATAACTGTGCAGGTAATTGAATATAGTTTGATATATTATTTGCAAGAAATATTACCTTTACCTTGACCTCGTAGAAAACGACCTTCTTGGCGACCAGTGGGCGGAGCTAAGGATACCTACCCCACCTCCACACCTTCCCCTCACTCTCGAGCGGATAGTCCCTTGTAAGCAGCTCAGTGTTGTCAGTTTCCCTCAAATGTGGGCCGTAGGCCTGTTTTCCACTTATGAAAAGTAGCTGCGTTTTTAATTTTTCAGAAAAACTAACCAACAGCAAAATCTGGCAACCACGAGGGACGTTCACAAGTATAGCGGTCAAGCTATAGATGCTTTAAAAATAACTTAGAAGTAGCTTAAAATATTCTGAGATATAGGAGAGGTAAAATGAAATGTAGTTTATAATAAGCTCAACTTCATCATGGCTATAAAAAAATAATAAAATTTATTACCATTTCAAAATTACTATTCGTGTACCTCTATTATATTAATGTAATAAATACTGGAAAATTTTAAATGATCTTTAAGGAAATGGAAATAGTAATATCTTAAACATATTTCATTGCAAAATTAAAATTTGTAAACTCTGCGCAAAAATCTAAATTTTTCTATCCATTGTTGTTAATTGTGTTAATCTGTCATTAACAAATTTAAGCGTTATTTAATAACGTATAGTATATTACTAATGCAACAGATTATGTTTGAAAATGTATACTTCTCAAACATTCATTAGTACCTCAGTCTTTCAAGAATTTTAATGGCTTTAAAGTCTAATAGAGAATCCTTTCTTGGTGGTTACATTTATGTGAAAATTCAACTAATTGTTTTCTTTAAATTATTAATTAGATTAAAAGTTATTTCTAAACTGAAAAGAGAATAACCCAGGAGAACAATAGGAACAGAAATGTGCATAGCAAACTTTTAATGAACATGTAGACCTAAGGATGACTGAAATGTAACATTGCGATCCAGTCTATGCAGAAAATCATAAGGAATAGTACATCTTTAAAATATATTTTGCAGAAAAGTGTACTTTTTTCATTAGGGGGAAGGCACCAATTTATTCACAAAGAAGAATCGTAAAGTCTTACAGAATGTCTTCTCTGTTGGTCTCCTCAAAAGGGTTTTAGCCTGACCTTATAACAGTGTTCCCTGTCGAACTTTTGTGTCTTCTTAAAGAAAAAGCACTATTAACTCAGTCATTCATAGTTTTGTGAATGATACAGAAATTAAATCTTTCAAAATATAAAAATGGCTGCCCTCAAAGTAGGTTTTTCTCTTTCTCGAATGCCAAAACTTTTCACTCTTCATACTTCCTTGTAGCCTCTCATAAAGCAAAGTTAGTCATCAATCAATCGAGGTAAAGCTTTGGTAGGGACCGAGAAATATTAACGATAGATGCGGGAAAACGATAATTTGAGGAACAATGAATGTGGTATTATTTAACATTGTTCACTATGAGCATTTGCCGGGACTTCGGAAAATGAACGATACATCCGGGAAAACGATGCATACGTGAACGATAGATCAAGGTTCCACTGTATTAGATTTAGTGTATTTTAATGTCAAGTCATTGTCAAATCTCAGGATTTGACAGATTACTGATAAACAAAAACTACAATTTATAATTTTCACACTCAATTTTGAAAAAGCCTTTTATTACTTTTATTACTCTTAAAATTTCAGAACTTACTGCTCATCCCCGAAGGCATTCCTATTGTGTGTGTTGGCTCAGTGTGGAACAGTTGGGATTTCCTTAAAGAAGGTTTCCTTGATGAGATGCATGCTACTAAAACAACTCATCGACTCAGCCTATTGCGGCCAACAGCCACCCTCGCAACTGGAGCCACTTATCTTGGTGCCAAGGCTATAAATTATGATTTGCCACGGGATTACTCTTCCAATTACAAACTGCTCTACAAGTACGCTCCAAAATCTACAATCTGCAATGGTCCATTGAAAATGAAAGAGAATGGATTTGATAAAAATGGAATCACCCAGAATAACCATGCAGTTAAAGCATGACAGATTCAAGCATAAAAGAATATCATGCGTACATATGCCTCTTTGATAATGGTCGTCAATGACAAAGAATTCTTTTTCTATTAGAAGAAATTTTGACTGATGGGAAATTGAGTTGCCATAATACATCTAACAATTTTTTCTTAATGAAAATAGATGTGAGGTAAATTATAGTTAATGTTAAACATTTGCTAGACTGAAGAAAAGAAGAAATTGTATTTATTTTAACATCATAAAAGTTTTTATAATTTGCCTATTGCTGTAAATTCTATCTGTATGTATAGTTGGAATCTAGAAAACTAGTATGAATACTCAATAAACTTATTTCCTTAAACATTTCAATGGATTTATGAAGACACTAGTTGATTAACTAGTTTAGAAGAAATCAGTTTTTCCCATATGGTCAAACTAAAAGATACTCAGTATAATCACTTTTGTGAATTATTTATCTTTTTTTAGGGTTTTACTTTTCAATGTTTGCTTAAAAACATGTGAAAAGTAAGCGTTGTGTTAGAGTCAGCTGTGAGTGAGAACTAGTAAACATTTGTTTCAAAATGGTATTGCTTATAGACGTACGAGCAAGCTGAATAATTGTCAGCAGTTTTTGCCAATTTTTAGTTTTGGAAATGAACTTAGTTGAAAAAATACTTTGTGTAACTGCATGGGTTTCTTTTAAGTATATTAAATATTCAACTTTATGTCCTCTTTCAGGAGGGATTTGTATATATTAATTTTAGAATATTTTAAGAAAAATGAAAATGAACTGGTTTGTGAATATATTTTTAAATTTTTAGGATAATATGTAATTTTTAAATAAACTACTGAATATAGGGAGCATTGACATTTTCCTTTCCAATTATATCTTCTAGAATTACATGAACCCCATATCATGTCTTAAATTGACTAAATAATAAGTAAACTATACAAACATTGTTACAGACTGGCCAAACAAAAAAACTGGCCAAAAAAAAAGCTTTACCAATTTTCATAGCCATTAAAATGTTTTATTTTTGCAACAATGTAAAAATTTTTAATATCACATTTCAATTATTTGCCTTTAAAATTTAATGCAGACGCTAAATAACTAGATTCTCAAAATTAAAATCTCAGCTACAAAAGATAGAGAAAATGAAGAAACATGGTGTACTTTTCTTAGTATGTACTAATGATGAACTAAACTCAAAGAAGAATAAGAATAGTTCACTCAGTTTATGATCAAAACCATTACCTGTTACTTTAAACCAGTGCTTCTTAACCTTTTTTGCTCTATGGCACACCTTCATGCATGCCATCATGCCACAATAAACCAACTCTAATTAATTTCATTGCATTAATACATGTATTTTAAAGAAAAACAAGCATAAAGCAAGTAAAAGTTACAAAAATATTATAATGTTATGATTGGTAAAATAACATTTAGATGATTGAATAATTTTACTGTATAGGTATGAAGTAAATACAATTCAACATGGAAAAAATATTGTGCTCTTCAATGGGAAACTTGGTCTTGCCTTTTGGAACAAAAGATCCTTTATGTTTTGCTCAATAATAGAAAGATTTATTCATCTAGGTTCTTTAAACATGTCCTTTTATTATTCTTAATAAGGGTCATCACTGAAAAGCTTAATTTGCATAAATGCATTGATTGAAATTGGAGCTAAATAAAGATTGCAAAATTCAAATTGATTTGAAGGATAATCACCTTTTGCATTTAGCCAAAATACATACAGAGGTACCATATTAATTTAAGAGTATGATCCCTTCATAGGTCTATTAAATTCCTCTCTTAGTTTCAGGATGTTCCTAGGATGATAAAATTTATGTAAATTTTCTTTCTTGCAAATGGTTTATTGAAAATTAAAAATCCTCAAAATTTGTGATACACTATAGTCTTCCTTGTAGCATGCCAATTGCGAAGATCCGCTCTAAAAAAGCGGTGATTCATAGTTTTAACATTTGAAATTTGTTCAAGTCACAAAAAAAGTAATGAAATAAACAATGTTTTTAGAGATGTAGCATGTGAAGATGTTACTTAGGCATAGATTTATAATAAATTAAATTTATAACACCACTGATGACTAATGGCATATGAAAAGGAGGGTTATGGAGATTATAAACTTTCCATGAAGCACTCATAGGTTAAAATTGGCCCTGTTACATGATGCATTGATGTATGTACCTGTCAATATAAGTAACAAATTTTATGTTGAAGGTTGGAGAGCTTATTTCTTACAATTATAAAAATGTGCCATTTTTCAGAGAATAGAGGAGCACACAAGGTAAAATAATGAATCATCCTTTCATGAAATCTTGCATTAGCAACTGCTGATGACATGACTCAATATGGAACATTTCCAATAAGAAAATATTGAGTAATTTGTATTGATTGGAACATTTTAAAACCAACAGCCAAAACTTTTCACTCTTCATACTTCCTTGTAGCCTCTCATAAAGCAAAGCTTTTACTTGCTTTATGTAACCCACAAGCAAACAAAAAATGCATACTTTTCTTTTAAATGAAAGGAAAAACATTTTCAAAACAGCTATGATGTAGTTTTTTAAATTTTAATTGTCTAATGCCAAACTCAAAATATAAAAATTAAAGCATTGAATTAAACATAGAATGACAATGACAAAGGAGCCATATGGATTCATTTGAAAGAAATTTATCAGAAGAGAATATATGGATTTTATTCTGAATAGGCCTAACACTTAAGACTATAAGGAAGAATAATGTATCTTGATGAGAAGTTCTCAAGCTATGAGTGCAGCATCTAATAGAGATAATAAATTGAAAATAGAGCATAATACATGGCAAAATTTTTGATAAGGGTAGAAATAAGCTTAAATATATTTGATGAAAATTCAACAAAACAATTGTCACCTCAATGAAGAATGCAAATTGAGAAACAAAGATGAAAGAAAGTACAGAGGGTAATAGTTATTTTTCAGTCAATGAAAAATTGGAAGATTGACTCTTCCTTTCCCCTAAATATTAAATTCATAATTTCAATATATTAATATAATAGCTAATTTACATGGACAAAATAAAATGTATGACTGAAAAATTTATTGAAGTTGAAAAGCTATTTTCTTTTCTCTAATTGATGTAAATTGAACTATCATGATACCATAATATTTTTTGCTGGTTGTTATTCAGTGTAAAGAATGCTCAAATTTTATTGCTGATGGTATGACATGTATGGCTTTAATTAATATTTATTTTTCAATTTCCTATGACTCATTTCATAATTTTCAACAGTAACAGGTAACTTAAAAAAACAAATAAATCAATTTCAATATTTGAATATAGCTCTGAGAGTAAGTTGTCATCAGGACCTCATTATCAAAAGTAAAATGGCAAAGTTCTGCCAGAGTATTGTGGCTAGCAAGGCCCCTATGGGGTTAATTCCTATTAGAGACAATGAATTTATGCCAAATGAGCAGGAAAGGAAATATAATAAGTGGCAAAATGCATCATAATTTTAAAATGCTGGAAACAGTATTTAAACCATAATAAATTTTGGGTGAAACTGAACCAGGACATCCAGTACCACTACTGCAACCCTGGTAGTCATACATTGACTTACAATGGCCAAGAGGGATCAAAGGTTTCACATCTGGCCATCATGTTTGTACTTGGTGCATTCAAGTTCTTTGGATATTACTTATTTTTAATAATGTTTTAATCTAATGGCGCAATTTATCTTGAGATATTTTATTCTTATTTCAATTGATGAAGTTAAAATAAATTCATCACATTCATATGCATTTCCTTGTCCTTATTCAATCATGGTTGAAGTTGGTTAAAGAAAGGGATTGTTGTCACAGATGATCAATTGAAGGTCATGAGGAAAGACCCAAGGCAGACATTAAGGCAGCGGTTTCCAAACTTTACAAAGCCGTGCCCCCCTTCAACTAAGAAAAATATCCTTGCGTCCCAGTATATGTCATATATAAAGAAATGATATGCCCTAGCCACTTTAGAGCTAGAATTTGGCAACTGAATATTTTAGGTCTCACAATTGTGACAGTTAAAATGACAGTAAATACAATGTGATGTCTTTTTGCACCCTCCCTGACCTGCCCAGTGGTGCACACACGGGGGGTGTCCACCAGATCCAGACCCCCCCCTTGGAAAATTGTGATTTTTTTCTTAACTATGGAAACACATAGTTATTTTGAGTTTGGGTTCTTGGGTGCCATCAGAAAGTTTACCCCTTTGTTTTCTAACATAAATATAATTTATAATACAATACGTGACATATAGGTATTGATATAACTTCCATACAGCTATTGTGCATGCCAAATATTTCGGACCACCCCCTCCCCCCTGAGAGAATCCTGTGTGCACCACTGGACCTGCCCACTGCACCCCCAGGGAGGCATGCCCCACAGTTTGGAAACCACTGCATTAAGGTATAAAATAAGCTTTTGATTTAAAGAGCATAATTGGATGTCAAAGGAAAGTAACTGAGGAAGGAATCAATAGTTGGTATTTTTTTGCTAAATACAATCAAGTAAGTGGTGAAGAAAAAATTTGAGGTCGAATGAGCTAAAATCTTTAGTTTTCATAAATTATTTCCCTAATAATATAGTTCAGCTTTGAACAATAAAAAAATGTTATATGTTAGATTGATTGTACTTTAGAAATATCAGAAGGATTTTCATAATAAAAAGTTATTTAATTAAATACACACAGCTTTAACTGAATATATATATACAAATAGAAAGGAATATCCGCTTCTTTCGCATAAAACAATCTGGCTCTGTAATGGTGCCCTCTCTAGACTTGTAATTGGGTGGCTGTCCTAGCTGTCCTCTTAATCTGTCATTGTACACATTCGATTTAGCATTACTGCCTCTCAATATATTTCACTTCATATTTTTGAAATGAATGTCTTTTATTCAACCATTTACTTATGCTCTTACAGCAGACAAGCATTTTTTATGAAAGTAACAACTAAATTTCGAACCAACTTTTTGTCATAATATTTTATTGCATCAAACCAATATCACAACCTATATATAGCAGGGAATTCCAACCAAGTTCCCTTCAGGATTATTTCAAATACTTATGGTGAAGTTTTTATTCGGAATCGTATCACCGATAAAAATTTTAATGACTGGATTACAATTGCACTTGACGGTTATAATCCAGAGCACAAGAAGCATTCGGAAAATATCGAAGTCCGAGGATAAAATCGAATGTAAAGTTTGCTATTTGCATTGAACTAATAAAGCGTTTTTTTTAAGGTATTTTAGAGGCAATCATTTTACTCCTTTTTACTTTCTCCATACGTAGTAATGGGAAAGTATTGTGTTCACGAAATAAATCGACTTCGAGATTTCAACGGAAATACACGTTTTGAGGTCCATAGAACGCGTCTAGACTATTTTCGGAATGATGTCTGTGTGTGCGTGTGTGTGTATGTGATTGTGGGCGCACTAACTCAAAAAGTACGTGCCATATCAAAACAAATAAAATAAAAATATACGCTTTTTATCTTTCTCCAATAAATCACCTTTTCTACACCAAGAATCCAACTCGATATTAGGGATTAAAATGAATTCAACACGATTAATTGACACCACATATTTAATTTTCACTAGAAAAAATCCATTTAGCTAATTATTGTGCTATTAAATGTCACAGAGCAAAGGCTCTAAAATATTAATACACTGCCGAAATTTTTCTCGATAATTGAAATTGCGTATCTTCATTATATCTTGAAATTATCGGCATATTTGAAGATTACAAAAGAAAGCCGACCTCTTTGCAGGTGTCGTCTATGCGTGTCAGAGGAAGCCGACAGTATTAAGACGCGTATAAAAAGGATCAAGATAAATTCATATACTAAATTTGTAAATCATTTTCAAAATTAACTCCTTTTGCTATATGCGATTAATTTATGTGATATTTTAATGTTCTGGATTATATTTTATTCAATTGTAATATTATATTACTGTAACGAAATTCAAAACTGGGAAATAATTCTTATGAAACCAAACATCCATCGGGTCCGAATAATGGATCGAGCGGGCTCGGCTTTCTGTAGAAATTTTTAACAACTGGTTCTAAAATTGCTTCAAAATTTAACAACCGGTTCGCGCGAACCGGCTGCAGCTCACCACTGGATATAACCCCTTCATAATAAAAGTGACTAAATTTAATGATTACCCGATGTCCTTCCTCTATCTATTCCTGTGCTATACTTTGGGAAAATAAAATCCGTCCTAAGTGGGATAGCAAACCTATTGCGCGCAAGAAAATTGAGGTTAACATGCAACAGAAAAAACTTTTTCCAAACTTAAATTTCCAAACTTCCAATCATATTGAGTTGAACTTTTATTTAATAACTCGAATTAAGATTAACTTATTTCATAGAAAAATGCATCCAAACGCATGTTCAACATAATTATATTACCAAGAAAATGAGCAACCATGCCCTCAGCAGGATTCCTTCTTTCGCAGCGTATTAATTCTCGAGCGTTTTCTCTCGCTGTATATACGCCTACCGCGTTCGCTCCATTCATACTCTCATACTTTCTTCTTTCGTACGTGATACTTTTCAATCCTTCTCTTTTTCCTATATTCCTCCGGCAGTTTCTTCTTCCGTTGCAATAAATCCCACAAAATATCAGTAGCGTAGATTTATTATTACAGTTTTCAGATTTAAAAAAAATCCTAAAACAAAATTGACATCAAATTTGTCATACAAATTGTGTACGTATTCCGATATTCTTTTACTGATTACAGCGCTAATACAGGCAGAAATAGAAAACTTACGTTGTATTTGACGGGTCTGGGTGTAATTCTACGTCCAGGAAGAGTAGGGTCGTGAACGGGTAAGTAAATTTCCGTTCGTAATTCGCAAGAGATTTACGTCGACCTCGTGTTACTGTGATTGATTGTCGGTTTTAAATGCTTTAGTTAGAATTAAGCGAAAATTTAATTGTCGGAACGCCGCATCGGGGTTGCATCATCGCATTAATATTGCCGTTCAATTTTGTCTCAAGGTCATTATTTCTTCTGATCCTTAGTTCATAGCTTTTGTGAAATTATTTCTTAATTAAACGAAATGGTTGATCTCTTCACTGAATTTTATGTCGGCATAATCTTTACATTAATTAGGAGAGACCTTTACATAAGATATATGTGGATCTATGCAATTATTTTCCTTGGTGAAAGTTAATCACGTGTATTTTGGGTGAACTGAGTCAAGTTGAGACATGAATATGGTTATTAATTTGTCGAGTGGTTGTGTAAGCGTATAGTTTGAAGGTAAAGGTTCGTTTTCTATCAACTTTGATTTTTAGAAATGATATATGTATACGGTGTTAGCCTATGATCAGATTGGCCAACGGTGGGAGTTTGATATGAGTTTCTGAGGTAATCCATCTCATTTTCGTGTATTTTAATCTCGTTAAAGCGTATGTTTGATAAAATAATAATATTTTAATGCGCAACTGAAAATATATTGATAAGGTTTTCTCCTAATTATTCAGTTTTCAGACAGAATTCTCCGTGTGCAGCTGTATTTGATTTTGGCAACCATTATCGAGAAATTCATTCAAAGCAATGCTGTATTTCGTTTATTGAAATGATATTAATTACGTAATCAATACATACTAGTGTCATGGTTTTGAAATAAGTATTAAGCTTAACTTAGCAACTTAAGGAATATAAGTCTTATATTTTACAAATCTTGGAATTTGAGTTACAATACAATATTTTCGAATATTATCGGAGTGATTTAGCACGAGAGACACTACATAATGTAATCAGGTTATCAGAAATAATATTCAGAATTAAAATACAGTAGGTACATATTTTAAGATTTCATTCTCTTGTTTCAGAGGAATGTTTGCAGAAGACGTCACAGAACAGCTGTCATGTTCCCTTGTGTGATATCAAGAAATACATATTAACGGTGAGTACAATCTTTTAAGTAGTTTGCCAATTGCATTTGTATTGGTTGTTACTTGAAGTTTCCAGTGAGAATTATCGACGTATTTTACTGAATAGATAGGATAAATTTAGTCGTGTAACCACGCATGTGTTTTAATTGCGTCTATATATGTGCAGTACTTATTGTACTAATTTTTCCATCTATTAATGGTGAAAGTGTAGTAACTTAAGCTTACATTGGAAAGTGATAAATCTCAATTTATTTTAAGTGAATATTTCATTGAGAGAATAAAATTGATTTTATAATTTCGACTTTGAAAGGTTTGTTAATTATCGTTAACATAAGTGTTATCAATGCTTCAATTTTTGGCATATTTTATGAAATACTTTGTACCTGGGAAATTTTACTTTTCAATCTACTGACATCCATTTCAGCATAAATCAATTAAGTATGCTCTATAAACACGAGATGATTTCATAGAAACAAAATTATTACTTTGTAGTGACAGTGTAACGTGAAATGTTCATTGACTTTTAACTCTTTGGTGAGGTGTAAACTAATGTTGAAATTATGGAGACATTTTGAGGAAAGTAATTAAAATATTTTGCTTGGAAAAGGCTATCTATATGGAAATTGCTAAAGCAATCAATGAAATATTTTGAGGAAAGGGATTTCTTAGTCAAAGTTAGTCGAATTCTTGGAATACATGCAAATTTTTGAAAAGTTTGCTATGCTAATGAAAGTTTATCGTGACAATTGGTTTTTATTCTGTTTATTTCCACCGGTGGTTGGCTAATCATCAGTTGATCATGCAAAAATTGTACAGGATTTATTCAGATACTATTTTAGTGCATTTTATTTTATAAATATTCAGTCAATCAAATCAAAATAGCAATTAAACTGTAAGAGATAGAAGGCTGAAATGTGGTTATGCCATTTATTACTATGACGAAGGATTTTATTTTAATGAATAATTGAAAGTATATTGACAAGGTTTCTTCCCAAGTATGTATTCAATTTTCGGGCAAACTCCTGTCTAGACTTATTAAATGTTGGAAACCCTTTACCGAAAAATTCATTCAAATCAATGATTTATTTAGTTGATATTCATTTCCGTAATCAATATATGGTAGTCAGGTGGTTTTGAAATAAATATTGAGCTTAACCAAGCCACTTAAGTAATATAAGTCTTTAATTTCATTACAAATCTTTGAATTTGAGTTACAATAGAAAAGATTCCAATGTTACCTCAGTGATTTAGCACGAGAGACATTACATAATGTAATCTGGAATATTATTCAGCATGAAATTACAGTATATATTTTAAGATTTTATTCTCGTTTCATAGGAATGTTTGCAGCAGACATCACAGGACTGAGCTGTTATATTCTCCTGTGTGTGATAACGAAATAATAACAGTGAGTATATTCTGTGTGTTTCTTTTAAGTAGTTTGCCTATTGCATTTGACATATTGGTTGTTTTGTGATACTTTTGTTGGCTGTTACCTCAAGAAGTTCCCAGTGAGAATTATCGACCTATTTGAATGAATAGCTAGGAGGAATTTAGTCGTGTAACCATGCATTTGTTTTTTTACTATATGTTCAATACTTATTGTGCTAGTTATTCATCTATTAACGGTGAAAATGTAGTAACTTCAGCGTATATCGGAAAGTGATAAATCTCAACATCTTTTAAGTGGATATTTTGTTGATAGAATAAAATTGATTTTATAATTTAGACCTTCAAAGATTTGCTAATTATCGTTAACATAAGTGTTATCAACGCTTCAATTTTTGGCATATTTTATGAAATACTTTGAGCTGGAGAACTTTTACTTTTCAGTCTACTGACTTCCAATTCAACGTAAATCAATTAAAAATATGAGATAATTTCATAGAAACAAAAATATTAGTTTTGTAGCGACAGTGTAATGTGAAATGTTTATTGGATTTACTCTTTGGTGATGTGTAAACTATTTAATGTTGAAATTATGGAGACATTTTCAGACAGTTGAAAGTGATTAAAATACTTTGGAAAAGGTGTCTGAACGGAAATTGTTGACACAATCAAGGAAATATTTTAAGGAAAAAGATTTATTAGTCAAAGTTAGTCGAATTCTTGGAGTACATGCAAATTTTTGGAAAGTTGCTATGCTAATGGAAGTTTATCGTGACAGTTGGTTTTTATTATGCTTATTTCCATCGGTGATTGGCTAATCATCAGTTGAGCATCAAAAAATTGTAGAAAATTTATTCAAATACTATTTTAGTGCATTTTATTTTATAAATGTTCAATCAATCAAATCAAAACAGAAATTTAACTGTAAGAGATAGAAGGCTGATGTTTGTGGGGTGTATGTCATGTGTTATGCCATTTATTACTATGACAGAGGATTTTATTTTTGGTGGAACTGGTGTGCGACAAGAGGTCCAATGCTTTTTAAAATGTGAAACATATTTCATAGCATTAACATAACGATTTTTATCTTATTAGCCTGTTATTTACAAAGTATTAAAGACAATGAATAAAGAAGTGAGATCAAGTCAGAAGCGATAATGTCAGTTTTTACCTCTTTAAGTGCAGTCTTGTCACAATGCAAGCTTTAGGAAGATTAGAAATATTTTCTTACTATTCTTTGGCTTAAAATTCAATTCTGAATTCATGTTCTTTGATCGTTTTTAAAGGTAAAAACAAACTGTAATTTTATCCAATATGACAATGGTTTTAGGTTGTATTATAGATATAGACATTATAATAAATGCTGTGATTTGTCGATAATTTCCAATTAAGAGTACATGGAATGATTTTTATAAAGTTAATTGATCAATTTAGTTGATTTTATAGCATAAATTAAAATGAATATTGCTGTTACTACTTGAAATTATTAACAGATAATATTTAATACTTGTCAGTAGTTAAACCTCTGTATTAATTTCCATATTTCCTACCTGTTATCACTAGTCTATTTATCATTTTCTGGAGTACTTGATCGTCCTCGTATTTCACTGTTCTTATAATCCTTCCTCTTATTTAGAAATCTCCCATGCCTTCTAACGGTTCCTGCATTAGCCTCTCTCCATATATATTGAATAGAATCGGTGATAGACAGCAGCCCTGTCTTACTTCTCTACCGATATGTACTCCGCTGGTATCCGCATTCTCCAACCTGACTTTTACCAGTTGATTTACGTATAGATTACCGATCAGTCTCCTGTCTTTCCAGTCTACACCTATATCCTTTAATATCCTCATCAGCAGTACCCAATTTACTCTTATCAAAGGCCTTCTGCCAGTCGAGGAAACATACACAGCAATCTTGACTGTATTCTATTGCCCTTTCTGATATGATTCTCACTACACCGATAGCATCTCTGGTTCCTCGTCCTTTTCTGAAGCCGAATTGATCTTCCCCTAGCATTTCTTCGGCATTTTTCTCTAGTCTTTTATTAAGAATCCTCGTGATGATCTTCGAAGTGTGTGACAGTAGGGATATCGTTCTGTAGTCCTTACACTGCATTGCCTTTGGCTTCTTCTTTAGAGGGATCATTGTCACATCTAAGAAATCCTGAGGCCTCTTTCCCGAGTTGTAAAGCTTGTTAATTAGTTTCGTAATCACTTTTAGTCCTTCCGATCCCATGACTTTAAGTACCTCTGCCTGTATTCCATCGCTGCCTGTAGCTTTCCCTTTATCCAGTTCCAGAATTGCCTTTTGTACTTCGCTTTCCATATTACTTGTTCCCAAGTTTGTCTTCTTCAATGTTATCCTCTTCTTCCGTTCTATTTGTGCTGATCCTGCCTGCTTGCTGTATAGTTCCTTAATGTATACTTCTCATACCTGTGCTACATCCTTTGGTTCTGCGACTATTTTTCCATCTGCGTTCATAATTGCTTTACCAGAAATCCCATTAGACTTCTAATCTTCTAACTCCAGTGCCCTAGCATACATCATATCATACCGTCCTAACTTCTCAGTTGTATTTCCTCACATTTTCCTTTTATTCAAATTTCCCTAGCTTTATCTTTTACCCTTCTCGACTCATTGTTTGTGCATCTATAGTTGGCTTCTTCACTGTTAACATTTTTTTCCATTTTTTTCTCTCATCCATTATCTCCAGCATTTCCTTAGTGATCCATGGGTTTCTGATTTTCTTCTCTTGTTTCCCAATCTCTTTATTCAAGGTGTCTTTGATGCTGGCTTTAATTTCTTCCCATTCTGTATTCACGGTCTCTGGTTTGTTTTCCAAATTTCTAAGGCGACCTTCCGACTTCATGCTGAAAGCATTCTGCCTTTCTTTCAGTTTTTTTAGGTCCCAAGTCTGTCTTTCTCTTCTCGTTTTCCTTATTTGTTTCAGCTTTGTGGTTACATCGAGTATTAGAAGGATGTGATCTGAATCAATGTTTGCTCCTGGTAATGTCTTACAAGGAGAGGCTACGGAGTGTAACTCTCAGATTTGATTCATCTTCTACCAGTGGAAAGTTTAGGTCAAAAAAAAATACCATTTCGGAATTAGGGGCCAACGCCTCTTAGTTTAAGAGAAATAATTAATTAAAAAGTACAAAAATGGGCCAATCTCAATAAATACTAGTAACTTCGCTTTTACGTTCATAGGCAACCGTAGCCCAGGGGATAACGGATGGGACTTTTGATGAATGGTCTCGGGGTTCGAGGCCGGCGTTGTTCAACTTTTTTCTCGTGTAAGATTTCATTTTTCGTGCTAGTTTTTCTCCAATTTTTCGGAAAATAATTATTCACCGCAATTTTTATTTTTTTCACGCAGGATAATTATTTTTAATCACTAGACCACCATTTTCCCCCATTTTCAGAAAATATTTATACACCGCTATTTACGTATTTTATTCCCAACCTACTCCCTCAAGAAAATTAGTTGAGTCTGTCCATCACTGCATTTACACTCTCCGTAGACATTGGCATATTCTTTAAGCTGTGATATTCCGCCGTAATTGCACTTCCACCCTTTATATCTAGTTTGCGTTTCCCGCGCATTCCTTTGGATGGTAATCGTACGAAAAAAACGATAATATAAATATTCATGGCAATAGGAGCAGCATATAAATAGCTGCGAGCGGCGCGAATTATTTCTTAATGTAAATGAAATTTCGTTCACAGACGAAATTAAAATAAATCGCTGCAACTATGGCAAGCGTTCATTTATATGTTGCTCCTAGTGCCATGAATATTTATGTTTTCTGTATTTCTTCGACGATTATCATCCAAAGGAATGCGCTGGAAATTCATACTAATTTTGAAAGGTGGAGGGTGTCTACCCAGCGACGGGCAGATGCAGAGCGAGGAGCTCGCAGAAATTATTCTTCGTGGTCATACCTTCCGATGCTATATGCCTGTACCAATAATAACTAATAAGATGGGTTACTTTATTATTATCTGCAAATATATTCTTTATCTTTAGCTCTCGCAATAATCTTCTTCACGCAGGAAAAATTATTAAAACTTACAATAATAAATTCACGGGATTTTTGAGAGTGTAGGTTGGGAATAAAATACGTAAATAGCGGTGTATAAATATTTTCTGAAAATTGGGGAAAATGGTGGTCTAGTGATTAAAAATAATTATCCTGCGTGAAAAAAATAAAAATTGCGGTGAATAATTATTTTCCGAAAAATTGGAGAAAAACTAGCACGAAAAATGAAATCTTACACGAGAAAAAAGTTGAACAATGCCGGCCTCGAACCCCGAGACCATTCATCAAAAGTCCCATCCGTTATCCCCTGGGCTACGGTTGCCTATGAACGTAAAAGCGAAGTTACTAGTATTTATTGAGATTGGCCCATTTTTGTACTTTTTAATTAATTATTTCTCTTAAACTAAGAGGCGTTGGCCCCTAATTCCGAAATGGTATTTTTTTTTTGACCTAAACTTTCCACTGGTAGAAGATGAATCAAATCTGAGAGTTACACTCCGTAGCCTCTCCTTGTTAGTATTTTTTATGCTGTTCCTGAATCTTTGTTTTACTAGGATGTAATCTATTTGGCATCTCATTTTATCTCCTGGGCTTTTCCAACTGTGTTGTTCCAATCTCCCATTATTGTGCAGTTCTACTTCATAAATGTCATTCTTTTGCTCATACATCTCCCTGATTTATTCTTCTTCAATAGCGGTTGTTGGCATATATACCTGGATTATCAACATGTTAACTGGGACAACTTTTAGCTTTATTGCCATCAACCTATCGTTCGTTGCTGTTATTTTTGTCACGCTATTCATCATATCTTTTAAGTACCAGAGCTACTCCCCTTGCCTCACTATTTCCTCCGGTGTAAACTACCGTGAATTCTTCCGAGCGGATCTGCCCTTCTCCTTCCCATCTGACTTCGCTCAGCCCTATGACGTCAATCCTATTTCATTTTTCAGGTTCTCTAGCTTTTCTGCCTTCCTCGTGGTTTTTAAATTCCAAGTATCTTTGCATAAGTTACCTTCGACAGTTGCTTTCCTCAAGGCAGTCCATGCCCGGAGATCTGATTGGGGGACTATTTTACCTCCGGAATATTATATAATATAATCATTATTAGGGAAATGTAATGTGGTAGTTTCCCTCTTGCTTTCCACATCGCAGTACTGTAGCCGATCAAATCATGCCTACTGTTCTATTGAATATATACCCAACCAACATCATTTGTTTTCATCTCTATACCGTACCGACAGTACTGCTGCCTACTGCCAGACACCAATGATAGTTTTTTATTATTAATTAAGTAATTAATTTTTTTGTGAAAAAAACCTCCATTTGCGGGGATCGCACCCCGCAGCTTTGTAATGGGAAGCTGACACGCTAAGCACTACACCTTATGGAAGGTTAAAATTTTAAAACTAATTGTCAAACGAATCTTTCACATAATAATTTGAATAAACTCGTAAAGAATTTAAAATTTTAAGATTCTAAATAGACCTTGATAAGTGAATGTGCTCTTTCATGTTGTTTAAGCAAATTAATCTTTTATATTTAGATTTTTTAGTTAATATTTCTTTATTGAATTCACCACAACCATTTTTCCTCTTCATTGTAGGCATTCACAGTAGATGCTGAGTGAAAATGCGATGGTTTGAGGCGTCGAGGAACCATGAATCGAAGAGTACTGCTTTGCTGAGACGACAATTGATACACCTGGGTGCGAGAGTATAGAGTAATCTGAGCTGGAGGCTATACATATGGGATGAGAGAAGGTTTTTATACCTATATGTTGCTATATTCTGGTTTGTTCAATATGTCAGGCGATAAATATCTTGTATAATATGTAGCTGCATCTTACGGAGGATGTAGGAGAGATTGTAAATTATAAGTCCCTTTCAGATGAGCTAAACGCTTCAAATTTGGCATTATTATAGCTTTATGCTCACAACCAATGAAAATAAATACAATACAATAAGAATTCCAATTTTTAGGAGGTTTTTCTCCTGTCATTCAGAATGAGCAGAAATTTACGATAGGATTAAACGATTCCCCAAGAATTTGATTTCTTTTAAAAATATTGTTTAATCAACTTACACTAAAAGTAAGTAAATGGAAAATATAGTGCTACGTCTGAAAAAAAAGTTTTATCTGATATCGTCCGTAAGAGTATTTTATTTCTGAGAATGTAGGGCATCAATTTTCTGTTTGAACTTAAAAACTTTCTGATAACTAAACTTTTTTATAAAATGCATTTAATTTTTTATTATAAATTTACAAGAATATAAGGTGTTGGTTTTCAGTTTGAACTCTGAAAACTTTCTTTAATTTGATTTTATAAAGAATATTCCATTTTGTTTGTAAAGGTTTATTAGCGTACTTCTATAAATTTTAAATTTTTGTTAAATTCACTTCCGTTAATAAGAATCAAATGTAGTAACAAGTTATTTACGAATTTCCGAAGATGTTGAATTTAAAAACTTTAGAAAACTTATAAAATGCCAAGTTTTCGTATTGACTTCTGAGACAGCACTGTATTTGCTCATGTTTGCAGACTTGTCATGTGAATATCGTTCCGCAAATTGGATGTTGGAAAGTAATTAATTAAATTTAATCTTAAAATAGGAGCAGCCATTAAAAAAGATTATTTGTATCGGGATTTTTGGTGTTCTACATTTAATATTTTACCAAGAGGGTTTGTCGTGGTTAAATAATTCCAGATTTAATTTAATAATTTAAAGAAATTTGGAGATGTAGGATCTGCTTGAATTAATTCAGAAAATATTCTTTGGGGTTTTTATTGTTGTTTAGTCAAGGCAGAAAAAATTCTGAGGCAATACAAATTCAGTTCATTATTCAAGTTATCAAAATCAGATAAAGAGATAAAATGCAAATGAAATTTCAGTTAGTTTTGAGAGTTTTGATTGAAAATCCAGACTATGTAAAGTATTTTCATTGTGAAAAGTTTATATTCTCCAATTATTAAGCCATGCATCAGAAATGGTAGTTTAATTGTTCTTGATTCTAGACGATATTTAGAAAAAGATTTAACTTTGTGGAGAGTTAAATTTCTTAATTAAGAAAAATTGTGCAGGTTATTTTATTCTTAATTAAAGTCAATGTCCAGAAAAAAGTTCTTTTAATAATTCCATCAATATCCAATTTGCTAGATGTTATTTATTTGTAAATACGTTTCCAAAGTGTTGTGTTATTTATATATTATTCAGAACAATTGCAAATTCTTTTGTCTAAATGTATATAAGCTATTGCTTTTCCATTCTGTATAATTATTGCCATTTTTTAAAATCTGAACAAACCAGAATTAGCAGCGCTTTTGGGTATATATTTATCGTCTCTCATTTCATATTTTTTTCTAAGCCATGCTATTTTTCCTCTCTACTTTCTCACCAATAGAAATGATTAAAGAAATATTATCCTTGCCAAAGTACTTTGTAAAAGTGTCCAACTTTTATTCTAGTGCTTGTTATATTTAAAAAAATTTCTGCAGTTCATGAATATTTTTAAATGGCAATTTTGATTTGTGCTAATATTCAGATCTTTTTAAGTCCAGAAATTTTTTAAGTCAGATATTATTCTAAGTCCAAAATGTAAACAAATTAATTTTTTTCAAGTTCTAATTTCAGAAATCTTTCAAGTCTAGCGTTAAAAATTATTGTCCAGATTGTAAACAAATTACTTTACAAATTGGACAATAGTTTTAACTCTTAGACTTGAAAGATTTCTGGAATTGGGACTTTTTCAAAAGTTTTTCTAAGTACAAATTGTAAACAAATCAATTTTTTTTCTCAAGTCAAAAATTCTTTTAAGTCCAGTATAATCTTTATTTTCAGGTGCAGGATAAAATAAGTAGACAAAATGTATTATTTCAGATTGTAAAATTTTTATTGAACTTGTATGTATACACTGTACATTTTAATTGCAATAAAGACATTTTATTATGATCAAAACCTGTTGACTCCTTTTAGATAGAAATAACTTCTTTTTCTCGGAGCCTCTTTTAGGTATCGTTGGACTTAAGGGGTTTTTTAAGGTATATTTTTGCTAGAATTAGCACACTTTTAGCCTAAAAAGACATTTTTGACCACCAATTCAGCCAAATTTTGCTGATTATTGAACAAATTATTCAACATTATGACAATTTATCTGCATTTCAACTATTCAACAACTGACATATTACATATAACACAATATTTTCAACTGTTGCTCAACAGCTGACATAAATACATATATAACATGAAAAAATAAACCATCAAACACATTTTGCAGCTGAAATAAATTATTGAACAAGCACTTGAAGAAGTTACTTGCCTCTGATAAAAATAACTGCGACTGAGCTGTGGAAAAATTAATACAAGCATTTAGACTACAGAACAGCCGTCATCAGTGGCGAAATGCCACTGACGACAACTGCTCTGAAGTCGAAATGCATGTATTAATTTTTTCACTACTCTGTCGCAGCTATTTTTATCTGAGGCAAGCAATCTTTCAAAGTACTTGTTCTGGAAACACTTAAAAAAGAAACATTTCACATTATCAATGACCTTAATTACAATTAACAATGTCTCTTATTGGTCAAGAAATACGTAAAATTGAATGCACGCAACTGATTCCAAATGGGAGCAATGTTTGCATAAATGACGAAAAAATAATGAATCTCGCAAAGCAATGCTTAATTGGAATTACTTAAATGCCAGGATAACATTTTTATAAACTATTCCAAGTCAGAAATAAACTTCAAAAATGCAATATTAAAATTTCATGTCATACCTATTTCAAATGTTAATAAAATTAAACCTTTATATTTGCCAAATTAATTATTGTATAAATGCACAAATTATATTACCTCAATTAGACGTATTACTGTTTTTTGAAAAAGATTAATAGCATAATATAAACAAAGATTTACTTCTGATAGCAATTTAATTTTTATAACAGCAAAGATTGAACTAAATACATTTTGTCTTTAAAAATTATCTTGCATTTAAAAATATAACTGATTAATCAAGGTGAGATTATATTTACAACATCAAAAACATATCTGTTCTAATGTAAAGTTCAGATTCAAAGCTATTATGCAAAATATAACTGATTTAATCAAAGCAAACACCCTATTTATGAAAAAATATAGCATATTCTCAAAGTTTGTCTTATATTTCCAGGTAATGTACAGTAAGTGCGTAAAATTTAACGACTTGAGGTTAATTTACTTTAAATTTAAGTAGTAATTGCATTGCGTGACTCAACTCACTATCGTTAACAAATCACAGTGCTCCTTATCGATAGCTTAACACTTTCATGGCCAATTTGTCAAATTTAAAAGGAAAATCAGCAAATCAAATCATTAAAAATTTATCAATAATTATATTTTTTAACATTATAAATGTGCAAATTGTAAGTAGCAATACATTATCATTACAAAACATTTATTTAAAAACTTATATTTGAAGAATTTTCAGATTGTAATTTATGAAAGTATTGAGTGCACGAAAAACTAAAGTATTTCATTAAATATTTGTATACAATTGAGTTATTTATGTTAATAAATTTAAAGAATTCCTTTTCAGTAACGCTTATGTTAGAATAAGTCAAAATCTCATATGGAGTTTACCAAAATTATCATTACGATAACTTAATGAAGATATTTTAAACAACAGCCATGAAATTGTTAAGTAATCTAAAATATAACTCAACCAACAAGAGACAACGTTAATATTTACATAGAGACCAACCTGAGAATCAAAAGAATAACTACAAAATTGAGAAACAAAATAAATATCCTATAATTATTATACCAAATAGAACTGAATGAGCTTCCCACAATCTATATATATTTGCAAAAGTTTGTTTGCGTGTCTCATTATGCATGCCATAAACTATAAGACACGAATAACTAAAATTTGGTACAATTATTATTAACATCTTAACTTGATGAATGTATAAAAGGTTTGGTCAATTGGTTAATTATAGTCAGTGCTATAATAATAATAATATAGGGGAATATAACATTTTACAATTCCACTAGAGATGCCTGCATTTCAAATTTGAAATGTTGACAGAATTTTTTACAATAAACAAAGAAGCTTCAAAGTTTATTGTATATTAGGATTAGCTATGATGCTGGTCAACACAGACATCCATGACATTTGACGGTGCGATGAGACACTATTACAACGCCAACCTTCATAACAGCCTACTTAGTTAGACAACAAACCCATACAGCGGCCGGGTTACGCAATCTTACTTTCGATACTACACAATTTATACAAGTGAAAACATTTACCACTTACTTTATTTGCTCACATTACACTGTGTTGGATGTGGTTTGGTTAATACAACACGACAAACAACAGATGAACAAACAAAAAGAATTAATGCAACGAAAAACAAAAACAGTAGAAAAGAGAATTAAAATCACACAGGAATTCAATGCTCTGACTCTTAGAACGATTCTCTAAGCAAAGAGTTTTGTTAAAATAAATTTATGTCAAGTGAATAATACTTTGTTACAATAAGTGGGCAATACCTTTGTTAACACGTTACAAATTGTACTCGACAATGCCTTATCCCCCTCCCTCCCTCTGCTGTTCCCCCCCTTATCCCTCGCTAGGCAATAATATGAATCTCGAGTCTCAACAATGACATTCGTTGTCCAGGAAACTTATCGATAAAAGTCAAAATCTGTCACATATTCGTTAAATGTGAGTAATTTCAAAACATGTGGTGCATTACTTTCTGGGAAACCCTCGTACAATGTTGTGTGAGACAGACGCTCCTTTCTAGGAACCTGGTATTATCTGAATTTTTAAAGAATGTTTATTTTGAACTCCTGAGCATCCCGCATATAACTGTCCATGCGTAAAGCAAAGCTACCGTATGGTAACTGACTTAAGAAGTCACCTCTACTCTGCGTGCAAGGGGATTTCCCTTCTAGGAAGCGCGCTCACCTTCAATGCCCCTCTATTCTAATGGAATTCGTTCCCCTCCACTCTACATATTACCTCCGATCACTGAGGCGTAAGGTAACTTCTAGTAATTTTCAATTGCTACATTAGGCGGAACTACCTGTACTCTACATGCACGTTCTCTACCGGAAGCTTAGAGAACGAACTCCACCTGGCAAAAAGCATCACCTCACAAAATGAATCGACTGCGTTGATTGTCAATTTTAATTACGAATCCTCAAAATATTTTCCAACTCTTTCATTTATATCAATTAAAATATGAAAAAATTTCCCAAATAAAACTTAATTCAAGCATAGATATAATTTTTTGTTCATAATTATTGCCATAATTTGAAGTCACGATGATTTAAAACATAACCTGAGCAACGCTGGGTAAATTTGCTAGTTATTTATAAGCAAAGAACTTTGCAATACCATTTTAATTTAATTTATTCAACAGAGAACTATATAAAGATGTTTGTGTAGCATTGTAAAATAAATTCCAATAATTACTCCAAGATTTGATGCACAAAAACGATTACAGTGTAATTTTCCTAATAAACGTTTAATGTGACTAAATCTTAGAAGGATATTTTGTAGTTTAATTTACATTCTTCGTTAGAAATAATTTTATGAACTCTGTATTTATCTCAGAATCACTACAAATATGCTGTCAACAATTTGTTGTTAACATACATTAAAGTTATGGTAATTTAATGTTGTGCTTACGCAAACTGTATAATTATAAAATATCAGTTGATTACTTCGTTTAAAAATTAGTACAAGAGTTTAAAATAACACTAATATTTATAATGAGATTTTAAGATATAAACAAGTTAGGAAAGTGTACAACGTAACACAAATGGGTGCGTTTTGTGCATTGGAGTATTTGAAAGAAATTATTTACGTGTTTGGAAGGGAAATAGCATTATAAAGTTCTTTTCTTCATCATAAATAATCCATTTTCTTCCCATTTAAAAATATTACATGCATATGTAAGGAAATTAAACATATTTCCGTGAGATTGTTTACGTTAGCAACAATGAAGAAGTAACCATGCTAGAAAATTTCAAAGTTCAACTCAAATTACGACTCTTGTTCGATTTTCTCGCAAACGGCGACTCCTACGATAAAAATGTAGAGGAAAAGAAATACCCTGCTTTATTAGTTGCACAAGTTTTACTTGATAAATATTTTGATATGACCGATACTTTACGAGATATGAGGGAAAGTTCATATTTTATCACCAGTAAAGTGGTACCCCTGATTGGCTTACGTGACTCATTTATGTGATTTTCTTATTATCTTTGACCGTAAGTCCTTAATATCAAATTTCATGAAAATCTGCTTGGTAGAAGCAGATAACGAACATGCGGACAGACCAGATGGAGACTAATACTAATAGGTGCTTATGCTGGAAGCGAAACGCACCTGACAAATAACCTTGCATGTAATTACATTTACAGATACACATACATTACTAAAAATTGTCTTTAATGACAAGAATGATATGTTACTTATTTGTTCAATATACAAGTAGAAGGTACTTGCATTCTGTAAGCGTTTCAAGCCATTATTTATGGCTTTTGCAAAGTAAAAATTATAAACTAGTTAAATAAATAAAACAACTTCAAGTACTCATTAGAATAAACTTCATTAGACCACTGATTCCCAATGAAAAGACAAAACTGATAATGGTTTGATTCCGATGCAAATGAATTGGAATATTTCGAGGCGGTGCTTACTGTAAAAGAGAGACTGACTGATATTATTCACTTCTTTCGGTAAATTGTGATGAGATTAGCCATGAGGAAGTGTATCATCCGAAACAAAAGTACCACGAAGCCAATGAAAAGGAAGAAATCCACAGTACATTGAACCCTCTGCATACTGGACCTTGATGGAACGTACTTAGGATATAATGGACAGAATGTCCGGCGATGCAAAACAGTTAAATGACGCCACTACTACATTGTGTCTCATGCGGACCTATCACATGTGCGTTATTTGGAAGGCCTAATGAATACATCGCAACATTATAACTAACGTATATCACGGCGTATAAGTCGACCTTTGAAGCTTAAAAAAATTTTCCTAAAACTTAAAGTCGACTTATACGACAAATATAAAATTGTGAACCTTAAATTACAGATGAATAACATCGATATTTACCAACAAGGGGAGGCCATAACATTAATATTGAAATTCGTAATACCCTTTTAGGAGGTGAAACTAGAACTAAAACATCACCTATATCTCTCTGCGTTTTTGCCAATGGGCTCTTGTTTAAAAGATCTTAACAATTTAAATTCAGGTGTAAGCACGGATGCAACATATACCATTAACCTTAAGGTTACAAACAGAAGCAGCGATAGCTGAATGGGTAGAATGAATGTCTAGTATCGGATGGGCTGGGGTTCGCTCCCAGCAGCCAGCATTTTTTTCTTTCAGAAGTGGTCTGTACATATATTTTAACTAGTAAAATTGTATTATTATTATGTCTTTTTTGTATTTTTCCTCAATTTTTTGTGATTATTTTTTTTGTCTTTTTCACGTACCTTTTTGTACTTAATTTATTTGCACCTTCCACATATAATTATGATATTATAATTATAAATAAATAATAAAATTTAGAATGTTATAATCATTACTTGATTGTTTATTAAAATATCAATTCTTTAATACGACATTTATGAAATGTTTATTACGGACAATTACCTTGTTTTTTTAATTGTATCATCCAAAGTATTGTAATGCTGTAGAAGTAAGTGAGATAGAAGAGGTACACTTCGATCGGAATTAACCATACTAATTGCAAGTTATAATTATATGTGGAATATGCAAATAAATCAAGTACAAAAAAGTACATGAAAGAAGACAAAAAAAAATAATCAAAAAATATGCGGAAAAACATTTCCTTTTTTGAAAAGGGGAATAATGTAATTATCAGAACCATCCTCACGCCTGCCAACATGCGATACTTTATTGAATTTCACCACCGTAGATATTGATTGCGATAACTAGGTGCAGTTAATTTTGATAGCATCATTAACAGCCGACATCAATCAAATCATAGGAACCATTATTTAGTTGGTCAAGCTCTCTGAGAATAGCAGTTTCTTATTGGTTGAAATTAAAACACCTGTCAAATGGAAGGCTCAAGAAGAATAGCACGGACTCGAAAAAATATTCCTATATTTTTTTATTACTAGGTTTATTTCTGTATCTTGTTAAAACTTGGATCGTACATGACCTTGATTTTGCCTGGCAACGATTTCATGAGAAGTATTTTTAAGTGAAACAAAGGGGGTCGACTTATACTGCGAACATATACCTAATCTAGTATTTTCAAGTTGAAAATTCAAGGTCGACTTATACATCGCAATATATTGATATATATATATACATATTATAATGTATATAATTACTGTATATACTCGTGTATGATGCGTCCCAGTGTATAACTGCCGTGTATAATGCGCACTCGTACTTTATTCCAAAAAAATCCCGACTTTTTCTGATACCACGTGTATGACACACATCCTTGATTTTTGGGAGGTATATGAATTTTAAAACGTTTGGACTTGTCCATAAGTGTATTACGTTCAATAAGCTCCATATTATGTCTAAGAGAGGCATCGTCAATAATTAAAGCGACTGAGTAGAGATGGCAGCAACCTCACATGGTAAGTTGGGCAAAGTGATGCCGTGTAGAAAACTGCAGCGCCACTGTTGCCAATCCTTTTAAATCAGACAAAAAGGGATCTATAAATTAGTTTTGATTTAAAGTGGACGTTGGTTCTCTCTTTCCTATCTCATTCTAAAACTGTTTAAGAGAAGGAATAACGTAAAAATTTAACAAACAAATCTGGAAACAGGAAACGCGACAGGTATGATTAAGTTCACACACGAGATTCTATGGGTTTTAAATTACTTACGTTGTCAATCGTAGACACTAGAATCATTTACTAAATAAAATTATTTCAATTTGCTTATTCTATGTTTTTTTTGTTTTTGATGTGTGTTTTGCGGGAAGACTATCTTGTGATTTTGCAAAAATTACAGCAATCAGCTGATGAGCTAGTGAAATGCGGAATAATTAGAGAGGATGGAATTATAAATGTATAGAAGTAATTAGGTGTTCTATACATATAATTATGTATGTATAACCTGGAGTATCAATAATTATTGTGCTTTTCCCATTAATTAACCCAAAAAGCGTGAATCTGGTGCGAGGTAGGTTCCCATTTTAAGTGCAGAGAAGTGTTACCTGTGTATAACGTGCACCCTACTTTATGACCTGAAAATTTGGTCTTCAAACAGCGCGTTATACACGAGTATATATGGTAGATACAATGTATAATTTATTGGTGTAGCAAATCCGCAAAAATTAATTGTTCCTCCGTTTGACCTTTGTGACTGGTTGAAATTGACTGACTTGCATTACTTGTGGGGTTTGTTTGTCTTAAAACATTCTTTGTATTCATTGTTACTTTCTGCCAATTTCCACCAGGGTCCGGAAAAATCTAAAATCTCGAAAAAGTATCCCAAGTTCCATTCCTAAGAATAATTCCGTTTCAAATAAGAACGCAAGGGAAAATCAATTTTTCTTATGGTCACTATAATTTATTTCATTCTTAATTATGTTCTTATAAAAGTATGCTCCTGCTAGCACACTGCAAGCACCTTTTATTAGTAAAATATAAAAATTAATACGATTCCTATTTTCCTAAATTAATTAGAAAACTCTGTGCTATTATTTCATGCGCTCTTAACAATTTGTATAAATATATAGCAGAGTAAAACACTGTCTTTCATAACATGCGCATTTTAACAATTTAAGGCAACACATACGTTTCCTTCGGATGTTTCGGATATAACAGACAGGCCTTCCCCTCCTTTTAGTCCAATATATCGAGGCTTCACTGTACGTATGTAAAGAATGCGATGTCGGACTGTGTACAATACCACGTTTTGGAATATACCATACACGAAAATGTATCAAGTATATAATCGCAAGCTCTGGAATAATAAAAATTAAAATAGTTATAACGAATCCAACGTATATTTTCAATCCTTTCAAACTTTTACAAACCTATGCCAACAGGTGCTTATAATGGAATCTTAACTTAGTACTTAAAAAGAGTTAAAAATGAAACAATCTTTTGTTATTCTAAAAGCTCCCAATTGCAAGCGCTATCTGAGTTTATATAAACATTTGAAATACAGTTGGACCTCTATAAACATCACCATTGATAATCGTTGTTTTGATCAACCCTCATTTGTCGCCAAATGGTACAAAAAAAATTAAAAAGTTCCGATGCCAGTTTTGAATGAAGCAGACAAATGAATGATGATTGCACTGTGACCGAGAGAGAAAGATTCCTGGCATTGCCTCCAATTCAATTAGTGCCAATTAAACCTTCAAATAAGTGAAAGAATAGTGTTATTCGCTTCACACTTTAAGCATCGAAATTAATGCTGTAGCAATGTCAAACTTTATAGATAGCAACACAAATATTTACGGATAATTATCCAGTTAATAACTGTGTATGGGAAGCATTTCTAGCAATTTAATCAAAGCAATTGATCTTATTTAAAATCATTCGGATGCTGGAATCTTACTTTTTCAGTAAGTAAAACTATTAAACATCTATAATGCTTATTAAGGCAAACTGTCTCATGCGTAAATTTAAAATCAGATGAGAATAGGGACGTACATTATTTTTTAACAAATTGAAAGTTATATGGTTATGTCACCTTCGTAGATAATCTAAATGACAAAGAATGTTAGGCGACGGGCTACGTTTATTCAGGAGCAGCATGAAAACATTTCTTTTAGATTGATAACCTAGAACTCGCCGAAACTTATCTTCTCTTCATTGTTAATCTAAATAAACGGTTGCATTGATTGATATATGAAAAAAAGGACGTATACTTCAATAAAAAGAAACAGAAAATTAAAAACATAAAAGTTTGCAATCAATTACTGTGTAGCATTAATTTCCTCTCTAATTTGACTTTTAAAATACAGATTTCTTACTGACTTTGCATAATTAATTGTCAATATGCACACACAGCCTCGCCCTCAGCGAGATTTCTACCCGCTAACCTTACCTATACTGGGGAAATGCATTATCAGAGTTAAATGCGAATTATTGAGTTAAACGTGAAATATTGAGATCAACTTATTCTACACAATTCTTAATTTTTTATAAATTAATTGAAAAAACAGTGAAAACACTGTGTGGGTACAGCTAGTACTCCGTTAATTCATCAAATAGAACTTATAATTTTGTTTGTTTAGTTTACATAACAACGCTTTTACTCATTACCTCTGACGGTAAAGCACTATCAATTGCAATTTCCCAGGTTGTTGTTACTATCAGCATTTTAATTACTACAAATATAACTTTTAATTAAAGTTTAAGGCAATAATAGCCCATTAATTCATCAAATGGAAGAAAGAAGAAGATAACGAGGCCTTTGAATCTGTGTAATTTTTACTTATGTACCAATGACGTGAATCTAAATTGATTCTTTCGAAAATTTTAATGTAAATCTGATTCAAACGTACTTTATTGTGTCATTTTATGTTACTTGTCGCCACCTGGCACATCCAGCCACCATGTGACTAAATGAATAAATAAATAAATATTATAGAGACAGAAGAAGATAAAGAAGAACGACGTAGAAGAGAAAGAGTGAGAAGATAAAATACGGACAGATGAGCAAAGGCAAACAGCGAGAGAGACCATAAACGAAATCAGGTAACAAAGAAGAAACGAACAAACTGAAGAAGGGAGTAATATAAGAAGAAGCCAAAACAGAATCGATGCAGCCAACGGCGGAAGACGAAGAAACGACACAAATTTAAACTCAGCAATAGGAAACGGATTAGCTACTCGACGAGATGATTCACATTTAGGAAAAATTAATAAAGAATGTCAATATCGTAGAGCTTTGTTTTTTAATAACTGAGAAAAGCATAACAGATGCTGGTACGAGAAGAGCACTTCCGCAGCTTCCAGATATATTAAAACTGCCGTAGAGAGAAAATACCCCCATGTGTAAAAATACGTAAGACTAATGTAGTTTCTGCACATGCCAGGACATGAAATATATATTTAAAGCGGGAAGCTCATTAGTTCTAATTTGAAATGCAAAATCAATCACACTCACCCATCTTCTTTCTTGACATCGCAAAGCAGAGCTGGCCTGTGGAAGATCTACCATGCTGGCTGCGTTTTCAGACTTCATTCTTCGGAGGCTCGCATCTGAAACAACGACAGAACCAACTTAGAAATCTCGCACCCAAAGGATAAAAATTCTACAAAACCTTAACAATAACTTTTGATTTGAAGTTTATAAAGTAATGGAAACCGGCTAATAATGTATTATTCATACGTTTTTAAAAACACAGATTCTCATTTTATGAGGTAAACTATAATTTTTACGTTCAAAACACAATATATATTGATAACAAACCCTTAATTAATCCTACGTTAAGAGTGTAACGCCATATCTTGGCTATATTTGCCCATAAACAAATCCGTCCTTGCAAAAAATTTTACCAACTCTTCACAGAAAATGATACTTTACAACGATAAAATCACTCATTAAACATGTTATGCAGTAACAAAATGTTATACATAAGGACTAATTTATAAAAATAATTACTCCATTATACATAAATATGATAAATATAACATTTCCTATATACATATATATACGGTAAAGATATTTCAACTATAAATCAAAGATGAACAGAGAAGTTATTTAAGATTTCCTTACCTTTGTAGATATAAATCCTCGAGGAGATTGACCAGGACAGCTGTATCACACAATAATAACAGTACATTTATTTTCCAGAAGATCAAAGTTACATGGCAAATCAATAAGACAAACTCAATCACAAAAGAAAATACAAAGTAAAACAATATAACAGCACGAGTGGACTAACGAAAAACAATAATACATCAAAACATCACCATAAATTACAATTGAGTGGCAAAGCAGGGCATACTGAATAATTACATATACAAATTCACATATCATTGTATTATAAAATAAGAAATAGTACTATTAAGAGAAGTTAATTAATGTCCAGTAAGCAATGTGAAGATTACACACATTGAAACTATAAAAAACTTTAGATAATACTTCACTTCGCTTAAAGTGTCTTAAAACGTACACAAATCAAACTAAAAGTACATAATTAAAAACTGCTGTCAAAATGCGTCACATGCACCACTGTTTTCGAAGAATAAACGGCCAAAATTTTGTCAAGATCAAAACTATCGACATTAAATTTCGAATACAATAAAAAGGATTAGTTTTTTACTTGTAAAAAGTTCTGGTGTAAACACATAAAATAACCAAAAGTATTAAAACTCTGCTGTCAAAATGATTATCACGTGGACCAGTTTTCGAAGAACACACGGCCAAACATATATCACGATCATAACTATCAACATTAAATTTCGAATACAATAAAAAGGTCTAGTTTTTTCCTTCTAAAAAGGTCTGATGGAAACAAAATAAATTTCGAACTGTATTACGCACATAACAGACAACCCCGTCAGCCATTTTAAGATTTCTACGAAGTAACCAGAAGTAACGCGCAGGCGCGCAGGCTAACCAACATTTCCCCTTATAAACCTGGATATTTACAATTTCGACAAAAAAACCACAAAAAATAAACAATTCCTTTTTATATCTTGATTTCTCATTTTAGTAGGAACACAATTATAACTTATTGTAGCATCGATAAAATTTGCTTAAATGTTATAAATTACTTGCAGTAAATCAAATTTATTGGCATTAAACTTTTGCTTTGCAAACCTAAATTTGGATTCGTCATGGAGAGGGGTAAAAATAAGGCATTAAAATATATTTTCAGATTGCTTAATAACCGACAATGTAATTAATTAATTAATAACGAATTTTTGGTCCAAATACGTATGCGTTTTTTTGTAACATTTATTTTTCTGTAGGACGTCTTCATAAACAATTACATGGGTAGTTTCGGCGGCATTTACAAATTATGCGGAAACAATTATTAGTTATTAAAAACTATTCACGAGTGTAATTATAAGAACAGCAATTATACTCCGGAAAATACTTTCAGGTTTTTATCTTATCCATGTACTTTGGAAACCTGTGGTAAATTCAATTGATACCGATAAAATATTCGTATAAATTTGAAATGTAGGTACCTACCGTAGGAACCTACTGATTTACAAACACAGATGTCCGGAACAGGTAGAAAAATACACTTGTAATTGTCCTAACTAAGATACTCTATTTAGTAAGTGAATTAGCCTTCATAAGAACTTAAGAACCATAAAAAACTCGGGTGATTCCTTCTTCACGGTAAACTTCCACCTCATTTCCTATTTGAAATCCAAAAACTCACGTAATATATTTTCAAAAAAAGCATTCGTGCGTCAATTTCCAACAAATCCTTTATCTAATTTTACAATTGTCCGACCGTCTTTCTCCATTTGTATCTCCCATTATTACAGCTAATGCCTGTCACATAAGTATATTCGAATCATCCTTTGCATCAATTTATAGAAATTTATAAAATTTTATTATTGTAATATTATCGTATATTTTATAAAGGTAAACTCCTCTCTATTATGAATTTTACACTGATAATAATAATACTCTATTTACGGGACAAGGCCTTTTCCTAAAAATACAATCAGAAATGTATTAAAAATAAGCCAAAATATTTAAACGTGCGTTCTAATACAATATAAACCATTAAAGCACAAGAGTAAGAAAAATTATACTATCGCACATAAAAATCACAAATCCTATAAAAATTATACTCAAAATCCATCTGACAATATAACAATATCGTACAAACCTTTGTATGAACTCAACATTAACGAGGATATGTGCTAGTTATAATAAGTACTTCTCTAATCTAGACATTTTTATCAGAAAGTCTGAGTATATAACATAATTATCGGCTTTATTGGGGTACTCAATAAAAGATATGTATGAATTTATAATTTCACCATTGTTTGAAATTATGTACATATCTTGAAAATGAAGGAATATATGATTGTTATCTGCCTCACTTCTTTTATAAATATATTTCATTCGTTGTTATTGGTAATACATAACTACAATTGTATAACTACCATTGTTACTTGCCTTATTTATAAATAGTTCAAAGGTCGTGTATGGTAATATATATATATCATTGTATTGAATAATGAATATTTTATGCTTGTGAATGTATATGCTTTTGTATTGCTTTTTCGTTACATATATAATTTGCCATCTTGATATCAAGATAATTAGAATTAAGTGTATTTATTAAAATGCAAACCAGTTTATCCTGTAATTATTTTGTTGGGTAAACTTTAAAAATGATAAATAAATAAATATTCTAAGGCATAAAGTAAAATTATATCAGATTCATGGTACTTAATAAAAATTTACCTGAATTAAAATAGACATAAGTTGGCATAAATTTCTACCACATTTAAGTTAGGCATTGCAGCTTAGTTTTAAATGATTGCAGTGATTCATTGAATATATCAACTTTATGACTTATAAGGTTGTAGTCTCTCATCATAGTATACAAAGGTAAAATGCACATAATTTGTCCATATATGGTATATGAAAAGTCATATCTAACCTTGTATACATTAAAGGCCCTCTGAGGTTTATTAAATTAAGTAATTCTGGGCTTTTAATATGGTTATTTAACAATTTATATAAAAACATAAGGCCACTATTCCTCCTTTGAATGTAAAGGAGTAGCATATCAAGTAGTATTGTCACTCCTAACATAGTAAAAAAGCAAAAAGTGTCAAAAGACTTATGTCCTTAACAACGCTTTCAATCTATTATCAGAACGTAAGGGGATTAAGGACAAAATTAGAGCAACTTAAACTAGCTATTTCTACCGCTGACTATGACGTTATCGTACTCACTGAGACTAGGCTCAGTGAAGACATAACTCTGAATTGGACTTACCTCATTTAGACATTTATAGACATGATCGCAGTGTAATTACTTCTAATAAAGTTCGTAGTGGTGGGGTTTTAATTGCTATTAAAACAAAATTGCAATCTGTAAAGGTTATAAGCCAAATTATTAATGTAGAACATTTTTGTAAACATTTGTAGTCAAGAGGCAAAGGTTTTAATTGGGGCAGTGTATATCCCCCCAGCCTCTGCCATTGATAAGTACTTATCTCATTGTGAAGTGGTTGAAGATATTGTGAATAATAACAATTTTTTGATATTATTGTACTGGGGACTACAATTTACTTGATCCCTGTTGGAACACTGACTGTGATAGCATGTCTTTCAACACTCAAGCAAGAATTATAAATGAAAGTTTTACATTACTGGGTCTTAAGCAGATGAGTACTATTTGTACAATTTACTATTAGATCTAGCTTTTTCTAATTCAGGGCAAGTAACTTCCGAAAAGGATCCATATCCTATTTAAAAATGTGTTAATCATCACCTTGATATTCATTACAGTGTAAAGTTGGCCAAAGAACTAGATTATAACAATTATCAATTTACTATTTATGATTATAGAAACTGTCATTATACTACATTGACTAACTACTTAGATACTTTAAACTGGCTAGGAATATTGTGCAATTTGGAGATTAATAATGCTCTATCAATTTTCTACTCTATTCTTTATGAAGCTATAGAACTGTGTACTCCTACCTTAACAATCAAAACATCATCTTATCCTAAATGGTTTAGTGTTGAATTAAAGGAATGTATCAAACTCAAGAAACATTACCATAAAATTTTCAAAATTACTGGGAGTAATGATGATTATCATAATTTTTCTAAAATCCGAGGTGAATGCAAAAAACATTCTGGTTCATGTTGCAAAAACAATATAAATAACATGGAAACAAATATTCCCTATAACTTAAAGTATTTCTGGAGACATGTTAAAAATCATCAAAAATTGGATAGAATACCAAGCATAATGTATTATTATGAAGAACATGTTGCAAATAATGACCACGATATTTCAAACCTCTTTGTAAGGAACTTTTCTAAGGTCCAAAGTACTGTGATACCTGACACAAAGCCTGCCTTTGACATAAATTACACGTTTTCCTTTGGCAAAATGACAGTTTCAACTGAGGATGTACTATGGAAATTATTGTCTACAAATGTTACAAAGTGTACTGGCCCAGATGAACTCTCTCCCTTTTTTATTTAAAAAGTGCAGTCAATCACTGGTTTACCCACTGTTTATACTATTTAAAAATCTTTTAGCAGTGGCATTTTTTCTGACCTCTTTAAAATTGCTTACATTACACCGATTCACAAAGATGGTGACAAAAGCAATACTTGTAAAATCAATATATGTAGTGGAAAAGGGAAAATTAGGTTTGGAGTAGCATTTAAATTCAGCCAAGCATATGAGAAACAGTAATTCTGGCACTACATGAGGAAAAATTACAAATGATGCTATTACTAAAAATAGAAAGTAGGCTGAAATTGTTTCTGCTTGTAACTTTAGGCTTTCATTCAGTTTGACATCACTTTGAGTTATCGATCAGTGATTTGCACAAATAAGATTATTTGCGGATTCAAAGATGGCTACTAAAATTTCACCAGCCACAGCTAAGACATAAGCAATAGTTGACAAGGTATTAGCTCCACATTCTCTACCTTTAATAAAAATTAAACTTGAATATGTACATCAGGATCTCCACTGATGGTAGCAATAATTTATCACGAAAAATTTTTCGAATACTCGTACAGTATTTTGATCGTCATGTTTAAGGACTCACACAAGCTAGTTGAATTGAAATGTTTAAAATGAATCAGAGGGGACTATAAGTCACCTTGTTTTAAAAACATATGATTGGCCAGAAGAGTGTATCGCATTTGGAGGGGATAACTGCAACTCCAATTTTGGTTATGTTGATGGAAATGGACAGAGCAATGTTTATGTACTCTTGTCTGCGGAAGTTGGGGAATTACTTGGAATAAAATGCCCTGCCCGTATATCTTACATAATTGTGTTCAGCATGCAAGGGATTCCTGGCTAATTGATATTGAATCAAATTTGGTTACAATTTATAATCGTTTTTCTGTATTCACGGCCAGAACAGAAACCTTGAAAGAACTTTGTGACTTTGTATCTGTAGGTTATAATCGTAAAAACAAAGCAGGTCTGAGCGTGGCCATTATGTCAGAGAGTGGCAACAAAGATAAAATGTCAAAAGATTTTAAAGTGAGAAGGAAGGTGTGTTCCGTGAGTGGGTGTGAGGGACGCAGCGATGGGACAAGAAAATTTTTTAATTTCCCGAGGACGGAAAAAGTGTAAGTTAATTTATATTAATGAATATTTTTCTTGTGAATGCTGAAGTGTTTCTGCAAGTTATAAGTGTAGTTTATAAATAGATACAACGGTTGTTTTCAGTGCGAAGATTGTCATTTATAAGCAAAATTTAGAATTTTATTTATTCACTCCGCTTTGAGGAAGTACGTTTAACTAAATGAAGGGATTTGTAAGGCGAACATATATGTGTCATTGGTCTCTCCATTTGTTAAATATGTATAGGTGGTTTGTTTGAAATATACATGAGTTTCGTCAATTAAATCTAGTGGAAAAGTTGCTGCCTAAATTATTACGTTTTGTAAATTATAAATTACATGATTTCAGCTTCAATGTGAATTATTGTATGCTTTTGGAGATTCGTTCCTTACATACTCTTTAGGACGTAGGAATTAAATCATTCTTTCCGTATTTGTTTTTAAAAAACTATGTCGATTCTTCTAGTCTTTTTGCACTTACTATTAACCTCTCAAACTGTGAGAAACTATCTTTAATTTAATAGAAACTTTTACAGCATATGATAGAATACAAAGGGCAGGTAATGTGTATATTGACATTTGCAACATTCTTATATGAGATAAAAGGAAACTGAAAATTTCATGTACAAACAAATGTGGTATGTTTCAAAGCATTAATTTAACTCCAAATATGACAGCAATTCCTAAAATGCATTTATTCCTGCTAATTGTCGTAATGTGATTAATTTGCATTTATAATTTCCAGTGTGAAATATTTTTGTATTATTATTCCTTGACCTTTTATAAAGAAATTAATAAAATGTTCGTGATTACCTTTTATATAAAACCGAGTGCACCTTTGCAATTATGTTAAGAATAACTAACTTAATGTGGGGGTATAATGGCACTATTTGTTCGATGGTACAATTTCCAATGCTTCTTAAATGAGACGGTTTTCCAATTCTTTAAGAAATTTTGTGAACCTTGCAGGTTTTTTTATCTTTCTGGTAATCTATGATTATTCATACCGATTAATGTCTTTATGTGCAGGTGCTTGGAATGGCTTTCATTTTGCCAAAACTGGCAGGTTCGTGACATGTATGAGCGTGGGGGTGTGCGAGCAGTGGTCCACAAGATGGTTTAAAATTTTGTAATTTTTTTATTTTAGGGTATAATTTTCACGTCTTAGTAAATATATTTTATTTTAGTGTATAGGTTTCACATTTCTTTGTCACTGTTTTATTTTAGGGTATAGGTTTTACATTTCTTTGTCAATGTTTTATTTTAGGGTATAGGTTTTACATTTCTTTGTCAATGTTTTATTTTAGGGTATAGGTTTTACATTTCTTTGTTAATATATGTTATTGTAGGGTATAGGCTTTAAATTTTGTAAATATATATATATGTACATATTCATTATTCAATCTTTTAATTTCTATATGCTTTTTGTTGGGGAAATTAACATAATTCAGATATTGTGCGACCTTTTATGTTGCAGTATGTACACATTTTCACTTCTTATGATTTAAAATTATCTGCCTAATATCATTGCCCTCATTAGGTTTGGGAACAGGTATTAAATCATGCCTCTTAATGTTAGAGTACATATTTGGATGGTTTCTGTGTGTTGTATGCACTGCTTAGTGTATATATGTTCATTTTTATACTGTTTATTTGGTTACCTTGATATGATATTATGAACTTGTATATATGTCATGTGAAGGGTGTCACTGTTTATATGCTTGCATGAATTAACACATTTGAGATGTTGCAGTATGTACATACATACTTTTACCTTCCTGTGATTTCAAATTATCTAATATCAATGCTCTCATTAGCTTTGAGAGAAAGTATGATTTTATATGCATTTTGTGGCATGAACTAGCACAATGCAGATAATTTGCAACCTTTTATTATTTAGTATGTACCTGCATACATCTTTTTTGTTAATTCATTGTTCATTATGTTCATATTACATTTTTTGTCTATGTTCAATTGCATATTTTCATGGTTTACAGTATTTTCTATAGTACTTCGTGTATGTTAAGATTTTCTTATACTTAGTCTCACTTTTTTCTGTTTGTGTAATACCAGTTGAGGATACATTTCCACATATTTTGTACTTTTCCATGTGTGATCTCTGTTGAATTGCTAATGTTTGAATTGAGATTTGGCAACTGTTTGTTTTATCTGGTACTACTTTGTAATGTAACTGTGCCATCTTTCTGAGTGTATATCGCAAATAATTTGTGATGTTTGCAAAAACCTTTTTGCAATCTCAGCTGAAATGCTACAGAATTGTTTCTCACTTAAAATACGGCATTTACTTGTTATGTGTACATCTAACGAAGCTTAAATAAAGCAATATCAATAACGTACAATAATTTTGTTGTTTTTTCAATTTTATATTTCTATTTAAAATTTTGCGATCATATATATTAAGCATTTTACGAGGAATAAATAACCTGATATTTTAAACGCGCGCGCTTGGTGCGACGGTGGTGCCATCTATGAACAAATGTAGTCGTAACTTGAACCTATTTCCCACAAGAGTAAGATGCACAGGGCTGTATTTGACGGTGTAGCGGTATGCCGATGGTTTAATCATCGTAATTATTCTGTATTTATTTTTCTTCGTAAGCCCCAAGAGGAAAATTTGTGGTCAGTGGGTGAAATTTTTAAAATGGAAATCGGTCACGGAAAGGTGAAGTATATTTAATGCTACACATTATGTTGTAAATTACTATGTATTTCCGAACGTCTGTCAATCCAAATGGCATTCATTTCTTCTTGTAAGCACACAATATTTTATAAAATCAGCAAGACAAATGCCTTAAGCCTGTTGTAGTACGTGGACCCATTTATAATCATTTTATAAAATAAATATGGAGTAAACCGTATATTTGTAAGTATATCAAATTTATCCTTCCATTTTGTTAATAAAAAGTAACTCCATTTCATTTAGAAAACTCGGTCACCTTAAGATATCCTGTATTCCAATGTAAACAAGATAATCTTAATTTGCAAAAATTACCAGAAGAGTAAAGAAGATAGAAACAAAATCAATGTAATGGGAAATGTCCATCTTTATGTCCATAGAGTTACGTCTTTCTTATGAGTTTGTGCCTTCCATGTTGATCGAAATTCTTCCGCACCAAGGTATGTGTATGTTTTTCATAATATTTTTAAAAATTTGAATTAGTATACAGTATTTTATTTTTATTAATTCCTTAGTAATGCTGATGATTTTATGGCATTCTGTGCATTGTCAACAAAAATCATTTTAAGCTCATTAATTCAATAAAACAAACAATTATAACAAAAGTTAGTGTTAATTGGAAAATGGATTCTGAGGGCTGAGCTTTTAAATCGTTATGGTATTTAACAAAGATTCAAACCATAGCTATAAATGTATTGGTAAAGTTTAGTCATTTGTATTCTCAAAAGGTATTTTGCTTTTGACTATCACAAATTCAACAAAATTATTGAGCTTTTCTTGTGCCAAAAAAAATTCAAGCCTTTCAGTGCTATTGACAAAACGATTTTTCACTTGCTTAGTCTCACCTCAGCAAATTAGTTTTGCATCATATGATAGCAGTGTGCTTTTACAGAGAATAGCGAAAACTCCTGACTTTAAGAGAATGGTTTTCAAAATGGCACATACTGCCAAAACATTCAGCTCAGCATTGAAGGGCTGAAAAAAATACTTATCTCAGGTATTTCCAATATCCCCAACAAGGTTATAAAAAAAACATGTTCATTTCGGCTAAATTAACCGATGGTGTATTAACACTGATGATGAATTTTTTGTAGCTTAAATGCACGTTTTTTTAGTAACCTTACTGTGGCTATTGGTGATACTGGAGGCAAGTATATTTTTAGTGTTTGTTCTTCAATTTGAGTATCACTATGGAGTCCCATGAAAAAGTTAATTTTAAAATCCATGTTGTTTTAGCATTGCACCATCAAATTATCTGATTACGATTGATAAATAATTTAGCTATGTCAACTACACTTTTTAATCAAGAGGAAGTTCTTATTCTCAGCCAATAAATGTTTGAATGGATTTCCATGATAGTAGAAAATTTAAGTTGGGAAACTCTGATAAAAGAATAGTTTGGAAATAAAATGACCTATTGTTGTGAACGTTTCAGAGGGCCAAGGCTGTTTGAATCAGTGCTTGAAATGGAAAATGTTACACAACGGAACGCTTGTATTGGTAGTGGAACGGAAATTTTTACAAAACAGAACGCTTTTTATAAGGTACAAAATTTATAAATGTCTGACGAAAACGAAGGGTATCATCGGTTCGTATGACCAGCCAGAGAGGCATTCTGGCTCATTTCGAGCACTGGTTTGAGTATTGACTTGCATTAAATTTACCACTGAGACATGAAGTAGGTTGGGATGGTTATTACCGAGATTTGAAAATTATAACTGTACACCTAGACTGAAAAAATGTTATGCATATATATTCGAGGATTATTTTTAATTATCTATGTATCAAACAGTGTTTTGCAAAAGGTTCTCAGGAGATGGTTCAGAATATAATAAGACAACAATTTTTAATGGTATTGAAACGGTAATGCAATTATTCAGACATAATAAATTCGATAAACATGACTACAGCATATGTTTTCCTGTTCAATATAAATTAATTTGGTATTCCTTGCTTTTATGCCAGCAATGAGTTAATATGGCTCTCAATTTTAATTATGTATTTTGATAATTTTTCAGAATCTGTCAACAGCAGAGGAAAGGAAAACTGCACTGGACGTGAAGAAATTTTCAGGCTTTTATAAATTTTGTTAGCTTAGAGTCCCACATTAAGTGGGGACTAAAATTTGAATGGCATGCAGGTAATAATTTTATTCCAAATATGTTTATTCATAATAATTCCTTCCTCAGGGACCCAGCTATCAGCCTTAATGGTTAGCAGGACAGGTTAGTTGAAACTAGAGTCAAACAAAACACATTGAGATATAAAAACTACGATAAAATAATATCTTTAAATATTGTAATCCAAGGACAGTGTGGTGGCTTCAAAAATCGATTTAGATGCCAGTCTTTTTATAAGGAATGTTACTAAGAGTTTGACTTGCTTATAGGTAAATTTTGAACTAGTTGAAAAGAAAGAGTATATATTAAAATAATATTTAATGAATTAAATGTGCAGTTAACCCTTTCCTTATGCAGTTTACATGGTTTGCAATTCATTTATTGTGATCTAATTTAAAAGGTGTTGCATTGATTGAGAACCATCTTTTTCAAATGGGCTTGCCTAAAATCCCATTATTATGAACAAGAGCATCATAGAAGAATGGTAATATAAGCTCCAGCTAGTATTCAACGCATATCAGACTGGCTTTTTTGGAAAACAGATATCATTGAGATCTTAGGCATGCCTGTCCCAGTGCCATTTTTGTGCCTCAATTCTAGCCATTGTTAAATAGTAACTTTAGGATTTGAATTTAGATGTATTGTTATTCTTTTTGGAAATGAACTACAATTTTACAGGAGAATTATGAACATTCGATATTATCATCCTCAAAAATATAGTCACGTAAACTTCCAGGGTCTATAATTTCGTTACCGCATATGCTGTAAGGAAAGTAAAGACACTTTTAAAGATTGAACTTTAGCCTAATAATCTATGCTTGTCAAATTTTGCATTCTAAAAATTTCTTTTCCGAAAGTCATCCAGATAACGGCAGCATAGGCATCATATTTCCTAAGTGAAAAAATTGTAAAAATTTAATTCTTTTATGTGAACGCTGAAACCTTCAACAGCGTAATTAAACAAAATCGGTATTACTATTATGAATATACTAGCAGGTTTCTTATTTATTATTAAAAACTTTTTATTTAACATTTTACTTATTTTTTTTGAAAGCCATACAAATTTAAGTAAATTTTAATAATAATATTTTAAAATGTAGGATCCAATACTTCTTTATAAGCCGTACTTTTTGGTTTTAACTTTGGGTAAAGTGACAAGTTTTCAGATCAGCTAAACCAGTACTCTCATTTTTTTGCCCCTGGAGTGTGGGCAATTTCAAGAAGGGTTTTTGAATACGAGTTCATATTCGTAGAGCATTGGGTAAAGCTTTCCAAAAACGTATTATTAAAACAGTGGTCCCCGTCTCCTTTTTCTTTGCTCATTCGCTAAAAGAAGTAAAATTTTTAAGGCTGTTGGTTTAACTCTCGGCTTAATATAAAAGAGCTATGTGGCAAATTAAAAATATTAAGTGAGTGAATACTAAATCTTCTATCATTGTGCTTACTACGGCGATGCTGCCATCGTAATGTGCAGTAAAGGAGTATATCCTCTTCGCTTTAGGACATGTTTGATACTAGGGAAAAATAAATATATCACCATCAAAAATCAGTTGCTTTGATATAAATACATTGGTGACAGTGATTTGTTGGCAACTTCAGTTGCCTTCAAATCAGATCACTGTCACCAATCGCCTTGGTATAAAACCTCCTTAAGAAAAACTTCAAATTTGTATTTAAATAGGCAGAGCTGAGGCATGTGTAACAATATATAATACTTCAACATTCTCAGAAGTTCTATTAACAGATTTTAACAACAATACTTCTACTGTGTTTCATTTTTTATTTCTCTGTTACCTAGTTTAGTCAAAGATGCTATAATATAATTTAAACATTTAATGATTTTGCTTCTTTATAAATTACTTTAATAATAACACAGTGATTATTCATTAAGTTTAAATGTGATTGGAGGAATTTGATCCAATGCATAGGTGTCATGCAGTGAGATGATGGTGTCTAGATTATATTATAGATAATTATTTAATCATCCATGCCTGATTTTAGGATTATGTATATGTTTGTCACAAAAGGTGATCTCTTAACAAAAAATAGGCGCTGCTAACCCAAGTCCCTTACTACCTATTTCTCATTTAATCAATGTCTTGTCATTCACTATGTTTCCTTGAGAACTGCAAGGGTTTACTGTATTTTGTAAAATACTAAGATATGAATGTTTCAATTTCAGTTGTACTTGATCAACAGACATGCTAGGAGAAAATGCACAGAAAGACTTTAATGATATGAAGCCATAAGTTGAGAAATTTCTTGAGGGGTTTCATGCACACTGCAATTCCTGTATGATGTGGTTAATTTACATTTTTCATTCTGAACATTAGCATTGCTTCCAATGTAGTAGTGCTGACCAAATTTACAATTAAATATGGCTTGTATTTTTATCAGGATCGATGTAGACAAAATTTGTAGTAATTATTTATCTTTGGAAGTGTTAGCTGAATTATTTTTTTATTTCCATTGGAAATGATTGAAGAATTGTCAAAAAAATAGTAAAGTAAAATGACTTGAATTTTCATGAAAATCAGGATTTGGATTAAAATTTACCATGGATGGCAAATCTATGGCATGCATGTCACTTTTTGGGGATATTGGAAATACCTGAGATAAGTATTTTTTTCAGTCCTTCAATGCTGAGCTAAATGTTTTGGCAATATGTGCAATTTTGAAAACCATTCTCTTAAAGTCAGGAGTTTTCGCTATTCTCTGTAAAAGCACACTGCTATCATATGATGCACAACTAATTTGCTGAGGTGAGACTAAGTAAGTGACAAATCGTTTTGTCAATAGCACTGAAAGGGTTAAAGTGCATGTTCTTGAATTTTTTTTGCCACAAGCTCAATAATTTTGTTGAATGTGTGATAGTAAAAAGCAAAATACCTTTTGAGAATACAAATGACTAAACTATACCAATACATTTATAGCTATGGTTTGAATCTTTGTTAAATACCATAACGATTTAAAAGCTCAGCTCTCTGAATCCATTTTCCAATTAACACTAACTTTTGTTATAATTGTTTGTTTTATTGAATTAATGAGCTTAAAATGATTTTTGTTGACAATGCATTGAATGTCGTAAAATCATCAGCATTACTGAGGAATTAATAAAAATAAAATACTGTATCCTAATTCAAATTTTTAAAAATATTATGAAAAACGTACTCATACCTTGGTGCGGAAGAATCTCGATCAACATGGAAGGCACAAACTCATAAGAAAGACGTAACTCTATGGACATCAAGATGGACATATCCCATTACGTTGATTTTGTTTCTATCTTCTTTACTCTTCTGGTAATTTTTGCAAATTAAAATTATCTTGTTTACATTGGAATACAGGATATCTTAAGGTGACCGAGTTTTCTAAATGAAATGGAGTTAATTTTTATTAACAAAATGGAAGGATAAATTTGATGAGCAATATACTTAGAAATATATGGTTTACTCCATATTTATTTTAATAAAATGATTATAAATGGGTCCAAGTACTACAACAGGCTGAAGGCATTTGTCTTGCGGATTTTATAAAATATTGTGTGCTTACAAGAAGAAATGAATGCCATTTGGATTGACAGACGTTCGGAAATACATAGTAATTTACAACATAATGTGTAGCATTAAATATACTTCACCTTTCCGTGACCGATTTCCATTTTAAAAATTTCACCCACTGACCACAAATTTTCCTCTTGGGGCTTACGAAGTAAAATAAATACAGAATAATTACGATGATTAAACCATCGGCATGCCGCTACACCGTCAAATACAACGTAAGTTTCCTATTTCTGCCTGTATTAGCGCTGTAATCAGTAAAAGAATATCGGAATACGTACACAATTTGTATGACAAATTTGATGTCAATTTTGTTTTAGGATTTTTTTTAAATCTGAAAACTGTAATAATAAATCTACGCTACTGATATTTTGTGGGCTTTATTGCAACGGAAGAAGAAACTGCCGGAGGAATATAGGAAAAAGAGAAGGATTGAAAAGTATCACGTACGAAAGAAGAAAGTATGAGAGTATGAATGGAGCGAACGCGGTAGGCGTATATACAGCGAGAGAAAACGCTCGAGAATTAATACGCTGCGAAAGAAGGAATCCTGCTGAGGGCATGGTTGCTCATTTTCTTGGTAATATAATTATGTTGAACATGCGTTTGGATGCATTTTTCCATGAAATAAGTTAATCTTAATTCGAGATATTAAAAAAAAAGTTCAACTCAATATGATTGGAAGTTTGGAAATTTAAGTTTGGAAAAAGTTTTTTCTGTTGCATGTTAACCTCAATTGTCTTGCGTGCAATAGGTTTGCTATCCCACTTAGGACGGATTTTATTTTCCCAAAGTATAGCACAGGAATAGATAGAGGATGGATATCGGGTAATCATGAAATTTAGTCACTTTTATTATGAAGGGGTTATATCCAGTGGTGAGCTGCAGCCGGTTCGCGCGAACCGGTTGTTAAATTTTGAAGCAATTTTAGAACCAGTTGTTAAAAATTTCTACAGAAAGCCGAGCCCGCTCGATCCATTATTCGGACCCGATGGATGTTTGGTTTCATAAGAATTATTTCCCAGATTTGAATTTCGTTACAGTAATATAATATTACAATTGAATAAAATATAATCCAGAACATTAAAATGTCACATAAATTAATCGCATATAGCAAAAGGAGTTAATTTTGAAAATGATTTACAAATTTAGTATATGAATTTATCTTGATCCTTTTTATACGCGTCTTAATACTGTCGGCTTCCTCTGACACGCATAGACGACACCTGCAAAGAGGTCGGCTTTCCTTTGTAATCTTCAAGTATGCCGATAATTTCAAGATATAATGAAAATACGCAATTTAAATTATCGAGAAAAATTTCGGCAGTGTATTAATATTTTAGAGCCTTTTGCTCTGTGACATTTAATAGCACAATAATTAGCTAAATGGATTTTTTCTAGTGAAAATTAAATATGTGGTGTCAATTAATCGTGTTGAATTCATTTTAATCCCTAATATCGAGTTGGATTCTTGGTGTAGAAAAGGTGATTTATTGGAGAAAGATAAAAAGCGTATATTTTTATTTTATTTGTTTTGATATGGCACGTACTTTTTGAGCTAGAGCGCCCACAATCACATACACGCACATACACACGGACACACAGACATCATTCCGAAAATAGTCTGAACGTGTTCTAGGGACCTCAAAACGTGTATTTTCGTTGAAATCTCTAAGTCGATTTTTTTGGTGAACACAATACTTTCCCATTACTACGTATGGAAAAAGTAAAATGATTGCCTCTAAAATACCTAAAAAACGCTTTATTAGTTCACTGTAAATAGCAAACTTTACATTCGATTTGATCCTCGGACCTCTATATTTTCCGAATGCTTCTTGTGCTCTGGATTATAACCGTCAAGTGCAGTTGTAATCCAGTCATTAAAAATGTTTATCGGTGATACGATTCCGAATAAAAACTTCACCATAGGAATATGAAAGAATCCTGAAGGGAACTTGGTTGGAATTCCCTGCTATGTATAGGTTACTGGTACAATTTATAATATGCGCAAATAGCAACGTCGGAGCAGTGAGTTCCGGCCAAAATGCAACGCTACCGAAATACCCCTCTCAATTTGATTCTCCAAGGGAAGCAATACATAGTAATATATTTTTTCATTCCAAATATCACTATAATTCGAGTTTCCAAAATCCATCAATTCTGAACAAACTCGACTGGCGCTCCCAAATGGAAATATTTTGACTTTTAATTGTGAAGTCGGATTGAAGCCTTGAAACCAAATGATTTAAGGCAGTGTTTCTCAAGCTGTGGGCCGTGGCCCCCAAGGGGGCCGCAAAATTATTTTAGATGTTAGATGAAATGACAAAGTACAAAATATTCACGAATAATAAAATTTCATCAGGAAATTTTAGGAAATACGATGTGATAAACATTATTAACAGTTATATAAAATAAAGGAATTCGTATTAAAGTTTATTATTTATATTATTTTTCAATTCAAAGGGGACCGCATAAAATTCAAGGGGACCGCGACAGTTGAAAGTTTGAGAACGACTGAATTAAGGAGATGGTTGATTTAAATTTTAAATAATCGCCTTTGTTTCACGTATCGAAAAAGGCGTAAATACCGTCCATATGCTACTCACTGTACTCGTGGCTGCTGGATAGAACACGTGCTTAGGTTGGCGTACTCTCGCGAGATCCTAACCTTCTCGGAAATCAGTAAATTTATCGACCGCGTAATTAGCATTAGCGCAAAATACGAAGTTTGTAACTAGTTACCTCATTGGCTCGAGAGACGCGTTGTTTTTAACCCGACCGCGAATTACATGCCGGTATATATTAACGGAAATTATAACTATGTTAATGGATTTATTTGTCATATAAAATTAGCGTACAAGAGAACTTTTGTAAAAGTGTTAGCTTGGAAAAACGCGTCAGTTATAACCCAACCGCGAATTGTGTTGGAGATGGTTTAGTACATAAAAATGCCTACTTGGCAAAATTGTTGTATTTCCATTAGATGAGTCTTAGTTACAAGAGGCGGTTGCAAAATCCCTCCTATTTTTGCTGACGTAATTATTTTATAAACAGGGTAGATAAAATAATAACTAGTTAGTTGCAATTAAAAAAAAACAGATAAAGTAGGGTATCTTGCCTTATAATTTTAAGTGTGTTTCAGAATTACTAGCAGATGATTGGAAGTCGCGGATAGATATCCAGCGCAAAAACTCATTATCTCTAAGAGTGTTTTCACAGACAGCAGCGGTTGAATTACTTATTTCTTCACTGTGAAATAGAACACTGCAACATCTGTCCCGTCCTCTAACTAAAGAGGCGTGTTCTGGTAAAGCCGAGCAACGTTAGATTGCTGTGAAGGTCAGTACTTGTTAGTGACTTTACTAGAGTATATGAGAGCACCATACTAATTCCGAAATTGCTACGCTCTTCGACTTTCTCTCGTTCTTCCGCGGAAGGAGGCTGTTTTATACTTCCGACTGCAATTTATTCTTAAGATTTCGGCAGAACCGTCCAAACGCAGGCAAGTATATATAAAATTTAGAATTTTTCATGGGTAAATAAGTGTGAGGAAATCGGCAATCTCTATAGATATTAACATATTTATGCAGTAAAATCTTTTATAATCTCGTTATAACGTGGGTTTGGGTGTAGAACGGGTAAAAATCGCGTGCCCTATGAAAATAGAGGAAGTTAAAGCAGTGAACGAAGAAAAGTGTGATTTAAAAGTCCCCAATACAATCAAAGTCTCCGGAAACATTAAAAACAAAATACTACGTAGTTTGTACGAGTTAACGTTTGGGCGCATTTTCATTTTTTGTATCCAACGAGCATCGAGTCTCATGTGTTGAAGAAAAGCAATCTTCAGTCAGTCCTAAAAAAAGTTGTTCATATCTGTGACCTTCAGTGCAGCTAAAGTAAAGAGGCAATAAATACTAGTAAGTAGCGTAAAATACGAACGTATAGTTTATTAACGTTACGTGGTGCAAATTTATAAGCTGATTTTCAATTCAGCGATTTTTCAGAGCATTGTTCGTCATAACATGCTAATCCTGGGACACGAAAATCGAGGTAGTGATATTTTTCTATATCTTTTCTCTCATAAATTAACGAAGAGTTAATTAAATTTTCAATTAAAATAAAACTGTGCATCTGCATATCATTCCCGAGACTTTTCAACAACATATTCTCATTTACAATGGAGGTAAATTATCCTTAACACGTGTGCGGGTGGGAATAATTTTGAAAGAGTAGAAAAATTATGCTACGACCGGGAATCGAACTTAGACCTTCCACTTTCCGGGCGGGTATTCTACCTCTAACTATCGTGGCATACCAATTCTCCTGCTCCTGAACGGGGATGTTTATTTTTAGCTGGTACCGTGCTAGACAAACTTATATCAACCAACTCCAATAGATAAACGCCCATTTTTATAAGCCTTATATTTTCACAAGGGTACTCCTTATAGAAGATTTAGCTACAAGGCAACGTGCAACATTTAAAAATTGCCTTGCTCCTTCCGAGTTGGATGGATTTGAAAGCTCATAAAAATATAAATATTTTCCTTTTAAATTATTCAGTAACTTACTTTTATGGTTCTAACGGCAATGATATATTTTCCTATCGAAATCGGGGAATAAAACATTTCGGATGAATTGTGTTACATTTATTTTTATATTTTCTTCGCAGGAAAATCTGAAAATTTTAATTTTGATACGAAATGGAGAAAGACGAAGAAATTAATTTGGGCACATCAAGAAAGCCACTCACCATGAAGCAGAAGATTCCTCAGTATATTGCGGCCACAGCAGGTAAAGTCGCTGTTCCATCAAATTAGTAAATTTAACAAAATTTCATGGAAGTTTGAAGCTGAGTTAATGTGACTGTGATTTAGGCATTAGTAATAATATGTGTAGCCAATCGACGGGTCGAAACGTAATTGTATATTTTTGTTTTTTTTAAACTCTTTTTAAAGTGCCGTGAAATGCTGTTTAAGAGTTAATAAAAATACATACAAATAATTTATAAACACATTATAAACGATATTAAATAATAATTAATAAAATATCACTAAAATAAGTGAAATAATATTAAACTTATAACTGTAAAACGAGTTTCATGTGTATTACACAATTTCTCTTCAAACGTTTTTGTAAGAAAAAAAATTAAAATTCTTCAAACTTACAATTAGTCTTCTCGTTCAAGGTAAACCGAATCAAGTTATAAAGCCATTTCTTCCGAAATAATCTTGTTTACTTACATTTCAGATGTGTGTACAAATCATATAATTGTTTTCAATCGTCTGCACCATGGTTTGTCCATATTATTCGTACCAACTATCGTGTCCGTGAAAACTAAAGCGTAAAATTTTTACTCTGTAGCAACGATTGCGTCATTTAGCGCTGGGTGTGCCATAGCGTGGACATCACCGGTCATGAACCGTCTACAAGGGAGAACAGACTCATTCGCGCCGTTGGATAGACCCTTGACGGATGAAGAAGCCTCTTGGGTGAGTTCTTTGATGGCTCTGGGCGCCATCCTCGGTCCTTTGGGCGGAGGGATCTTCATCGACAAGTTCGGACGAAAAAACACATTCATCTTCATGGGTGGAGTTCCCGCAATCGTGGGATGGATCGTAATCCTCGCCGCTCGGAACGCCGGTGCTCTGTACGCGGGGCGATTCCTAACCGGCATCTCAACAGGCTCCGCTTCGACCCTCGGACCGGCATATATAGCTGAGGTTTCGTCCGCTTCCGAACGGGGAGCCCTGTGTTCCATGCCTCAGCTCATGATCGCATTAGGAGTGATGGTTCAGTACGCAATTGGTCCATACGTTTCGTTCCACGCTCTAGCAGGAATAAACCTGGTTTTCCCAGTGATTTTCGTGGTCAGTTTCTTCTTCATGCCGGAGTCACCTTATTACCTGTTGGCGATAGACAAAAGGGAGGAGGCCGAGGCTTCACTCGTGTGGTTCAGGGGTGGAGGAAGGAGGAAGAATGAAGACGAAGGACCGCCTACCATCGACGTGACCCAGGAACTGGAAGGAATATCCCTCGCCATAGAAGAATCCGGGATCCGAGACTCCTCACTTCTTGATTCCTTCAAAGATGTGTTCTCCACGCGAGGTAACCGACGCGCCTTCCTCGTAACCGCCGGATTGATGTTCATCCAGCAGTATTCCGGAATCAATGCCGTGCTGTTCAACGCCGAAACCATCTTTGGTGGAGGCGACGGAGAAAAAGCCTTGCTGACCGCAAGCGAATCAACCATTGTCATAGGCGCCGTCCAGATAGTGTCTTCGTGGGTCGAGACTGTTCTAGCCGATCGAGCTGGCCGCAGACCTCTTCTTCTGCTGTCTTGCGCGTTTTCTTCGGCCTCACTCGTTGCATTGGGGATCCACTCCTATCTATTTTACCACCATCGCTCTACGGCAGTTGCTCTTTCGTGGCTCCCTATAGCATCCCTCATCGTGTACATAATATTCTACATTCAGGGTCTTGGTCCTCTTCCGTGGGCGGTTCTGAGTGAAGTGTTTCCGAGCACCTCGAAGAGTGCCGCGGGTATAATGAGTGGTAGCTTTTCCTGGACACTCGGATTCGTCGTCACGAGGACCTTTCAACCTATGAACAATGCGATGGATCCTTATGGTACTTACTGGCTGTTCGCTGGTTGCTGCGCTGCTGGATTTGTGTTTCTGGCGATATTTTTGCCGGAGACGAAATGTAAAACCCTGGAACAAATTCAGAAGGAATTAGAAGGGAATTGAACTCTGACGTGAGATGAATGCTTTTCTGTGGGAATGAATGTTTTAGCGAAAATAAGTGTAATTACTTCGTTTGCCAAGGACAGTTTTCTCTCAGGAACGGGAGGAATAGCGAAATGATCAGTAGAAAATCGCTGTTTCGGGAAGTATTTGAATTTTTCATGGCTGCTAACTGCGAAAGTGTTTGAGTCCTTGAATTCAGTTTGAAAATGTCAGATTTTATGAATTTTTAACTAGTACTTAATGTAGAGTGTACACAGATGTCTGTCTATTCGAATTCCGTTGACGGAAGTATTTAAATCAATTCCATTGAGTGCGATGTAGATGTAAGTTATTACGTAAAACTTAACACTGTACTTAATATTTTTTAATTATCATTAAATTTCACATTGTATCTAGTAAACGTTTACGCACTTAAAAATTCTCACATTTTCCAGTGAACTGTATTTTAATTTTTATAAAACGATTGTCTCTTCCGTTATTCCTAATAATTGAAAACGATATTTGATTGGCATATCACAATCAAGAGAAGATATGCGCCCCATTATTACTTGTAAACGTAGGTAGATTTTTTAATTTCAAAAGCATAGAATCAGTGCCTCGGTGAAGGCAAGGCAAACTGGGCATTTGCCCCGGGCGTGATTGAATTGCGAGAGAGGAAATGATATTCTTAAATGAAAAGATATTAATCCGAAATTCAGAACATTCCTTCCTTTATTTTCAGTCTATGTAATGATGGCTTTTGGTAGAAACGATAAATTATGAGAGGTAATATTTATATGTGTACACGCATTTGCGATAATAAATATATTACCCGTAACTCGTCGAACTCACACTTTACGTTGAAAGCTATCAATCATATTCGTTAAATCCTTCAAAACCTTTAGTTATATCGCTATTATGAGTGTATTGAAGGTATTGTATAATCTTTGCTCTAATTGGACAATGGCGAGTATGGCCCGGACATAGCAGGATCGAATCGAGATTTCGGAGTTGGCAAAAGCTGACGGATCATTTCCCGCTATATCGACAGTTATAAAAACGTCGACGATGAATCATTAACAGGACTGGCTCAATAAGGTAGCAAGGTAGGGACTTGCAAAATGCGCCTTGTTTGCGGGGGCGTCACCGTCACCCCTCAGAGTGGGCTTTGGTCAAAGTGTGACAAGAAATACTACAATCTGTTCCAAATAAAATCTATGAGGCAATTTAACTTTGGCATTTTATACGCAAACAAAGAAAGCATGTGTAAAATATCACTAACTTATGTTAGATTAAACACATTAACACATGGTTTTAGGCAGGGGCGACGCGTCGCCATGTGGATAAATTCTCAGGGTGGATATGTTATTAGAGGCGATCTATGGGCAGCATATTTATTCAACGTTTGGTGGTGGATTTTTTTCCATTGTCTTTTCTCTATCCTCTCCTTGGCTTTTCCCAACTCTGGCGTTCTCATGCTTTCCCCCTTGCAGCCTATAGGTAATAAAACCCGAGGAAGGGTTCGAAAAAATCAAGCAGCTCCCTTTTGTTTTTCCATGTAATCGTCCGCCTGCGGTTCATAGGTTGCGGCCCTTATTCGAGGGCGGCTAATAAATTTGCATTGAATGACACATAAAAATATAAACTTTAAACTAAATACATAGTATAAGAAATTGTAATTTAATCAGTGCTTATGTTAAGAAAAAATTGCCAAAATACGTATTTTTTCGATGTCTTCCATGTCGAACTTAATGGGGCTATTATAACATAATATTATTCGTTCCGCTTCCCCGCCAACATTTGTTTCTGTTAGGTAGACATTATGGGATTACTCATAGTTTTTTATAATATTAACGACACAAATTTAGACAGTATTATAGTAGTTTAAATGACATGGCACAAATACGTCCATATGGGAGGAGGCTTCCGCAGTACCTCATGATTGAAACTGTCTCATAAGCAAATTATCTCCGATAAGATCACATCCTGGTCTTAATCATCAGTCTGGGAATGTGAATCGTTGTGATGGAGCTGTTTATACCCAATCTACACACTTCTCCCTCTAACAGACTAAGCTGCTGAATCTATAAACACAGAAAATTTTTTTTTTCGATGATAATCCTCAGTGGTGACCGAGTCTGGTCCGAGTGAAGACGTTGCTTTGAAGAAAGTGGACAATTATAGTGGTTTTCTTGAAATTTTGAAGTGAATACTTCAAATCTTTCTTAGATTATTTTTGTTCATATGAACTGACATTCTTACAGCGTGCCATTTGCGAAAAAATTGCGCCAAAACTGGCAAGTAAATTCGGGCCAGAGAGAGTAAAATTCGTCAAAAAAAAGTAAGTTGATCAATATTTTATTTTTAGTTATAAAATCGCATTCCTATATTTCCACCACTATATTTTAGTAAGCCTGTCTGTCTGTCGTGCTTGATTCAAAATGGCGGCTAATTGTCTACCTATTCCTTTATGCATGCAACGTAGGCAAAGGTGGAGGCATACGAGGCAATAATGGAATTGTAAACGTCGTTTCACAATCAGTGATACCCAAACTTTTCGGCTCGGGAGCCACATAATCTATTCCCGCACTCATTGCGAATCACACGCAGTCGAAAATACAGTTGAGGGTTAAGTTATCTAATTAGTTTTAAATATATTTATCTATTATGGGAGATGCAGACTATCTATATATATTTTTTATATAAACTCCTGCTATAGGGGAGACCGGGGCAAGTTGATACAGGGGCAGGTTGATACAGTGCGAGTAGCGCGACAACGCGCATGCGTAGGTTTGTGTCTGCGGATGGGGAGAAGCCTTCCACTGGTGCCTCCAGTTCGCACGCGTGTTTGGCGATGCGGCTGTGATTGTGTCATAGTTATTCTAGTAAAGCTGTTTTTGGTAACGTAAAGTAAATATTTTTGTTGTTGTTTGAAGTCACCTGGAGTACTTTGATAAACCTTTTCACATTCTTTCGGGTTCAGATGTTATTTGGGCGTCCAAAGGTAAGAAAATTCCGTTGTTTTTGATTAATTATGTGTTGTCTCTTTTTGCGTATCAAGGTTTGAGGGTAATGGCGTCGTTTGGGGCAAGTTGATACATTTTAAATGGGGCACGTTGATACTATGTATCAACTTACCTCAATTACTTCCAATTTTTTTTTCTTGTTTTTCACAGGAAAATGGTCCGGAATTACATAAAAAAGACGAAGCGTGATGAAGTACCGCGGGAGCTGTTGATTTTGTCCGATGACAGTGAAAGTGATTAACTGACTTTCATTTCCTTTTGAAATTACTTTTTTCAGGAAAAATATTAACAGTTTTAAGTAATTTTTTACACACACGCAGCATATTTTTTCAATCTTTTTGCTCATTATGCTGTTATCTCTCAAAATTATTATTTTTATTCAATAAAACAATTTTTTGCTTAAGCTTCTTTTTATTGTATCAACCTGCCCCAGGGTGGGGCAAATTGAGACGTTTCGACTTGCCTAACTAAACAGGCTTTCATGGATTTCTTATTCTAATCTCAGTAGTTATAATAGGCTAAATCAAAAGACGGGGAAATAAGACATAATTTCATGATTTTTAAAGATTTTAAAAATAGAAAAAAAAATTCAGAAATTAAAAACCAAGAAACGTATAAACTTGCCCCGGTCTCCCCTAATTTTATGTTACATTTTGTCCTTGAATGGTTCAACTCACGGCTAATCGGACGTGGTCGGCGGGCTATAGTTTGATCATCACTGTTTTATTTAAATCCTTATAAAGAAAGCGAATTATGAGGAAAATAAGAGGCTGTGCTGAATGATAAGCTGATCTGGAAGAAAGGGAGCAAAATAGGTAATCTCCAGCCATTTCGTGGGATCAGGGCTCCACGCTGCTAGGTTCCCTGTATCAAATTACCTCCATGCATATGGTCTGAAATTGGGTATGGTAAATCTTACAAGAAAGCATTCAGTTCCTCTACCTTGCTCAGTTTATTAGGTGGTTCTGTCTCTTTCGCTATTCCTCTGACGTATGGACAGATACAAATTGTATTCTATCATGCTCCCTTGTTTATTTAATTTTATCAACAAAAATTCAGACTTTCACAGCCATGATTAAGTTACAGTCTCTTTTCTCCAGTGCTAAGGCACGAGCCTCTACAGTTTCTAAGAATAAGTACGGGAATGCTTATTTTCTCGAAAATCACAAGTAATTGTCCAATGCCAGTGACACATCAACCTAGAAACAAGTGGCGTAGATACCGACCGGACAGCCGGGGACCCTCACGAGATTGGATGTTGAGACCAAAATGTTAAGAGTCTACACTTGGTTCTCTTTAAGCTTGCCGGGATAATTTTTAACATCTTTCTCATGAAAAGAGACGAAAAATTCCGTAGACCCAAAGGAAACAGGCATATGAAGTCTACGGCCTAATTCTCACGTACGGGGAAATACAAAGCGATGAAGGCCAAGATAAGAAACCTAGCCTAGGGCCATGTGGTTAGGATGAATAGACCGTTTACAAATAGTATAAATAGATTCCTTACAAACAAGCTCTCACAACTCATGCAGACCATGATGTCTCGGTTATGAGATAACGGACGGATTCGGTCGCTTAGGACTTAAGGAAAGAAACTTCACTTTCCTTGGCACAATACTGCTTTGACGTAGCCAACTCAGTTTGAGATTTTCTTTCCATGGTGACGGAAGTCGGTTCTCTCGTTAGCGATCAACGATAATCGTAATTTCACCTACATAATATTTGAATTATTGTGAGGGTCAATCATGTCGACTTACAAGCGTTTGAGTGGGTCCAAAAAACGTAAAAGAAAAAACGAAGAACTTGAAAAATGGGGTCTAGGACATCTCGACGCGGCCATCTCGCCGCGGCCACCTCGCCGCGGCCACCTCGCCGCGGCCGTCTCGCCGCGAAGACCTTTCGCCGCAGCCGTCTCGCCGCGAGGACTTTCGCCGCGATCGCCTCGCCGCGGGGACTTTTTGCGGCGGATGTTTTTAAGTGCATTCCAGAGTTGAATTTTTAGAGAAGATAGATAAAAGTTTACTTCCGAATTGTAATTTTTACCTATGGTATTATCTGCAATACAAACGATATACAAAGCATATAAAATGTATAGTGTGTAATAGTTTAATGTTTTTACTTTTCTAGAAGCGAGTCCAAGTTGAAAAACATCAGTATGTATTGATAAACTGAGAGAAAGTCATTGAATTTTAGTAAGTCGAGTGTTTAAGGGAATTTTTATGGTAAACGTTTGTGAGTTAAACTAGAAACGAAACTCTAAAATTCAGAATAACCAATTAAATATTCCGAAATTCTTTTTTATTAGGTTATCTTGACTGTAAAATTAAATTCTTTAAGTCAACCCGCATGAATGATCATCATGAGTTACATTCATTTTTGAAATGCATATAATTATAAAACGTGCTTTTACGCAAATTATTATCTCCTCTTTTGATCTAGAAAACTTTATTAAAGCGTCTATTCAGTACATTTTATTCGTATTCTGAAGAAATTATTTTCTGTATCATTTGAGTTTATAATGGAACTAGGGGTATAATCCAAATTAGACTTCCTATATTGTGTACGTGCTTGATATCAGCAGTCATAGGAATGGTTGACTGGCGGCCATTAATGTAGAGAAGTTGTCTTAAACTTTTGAAAATTATTGCATGAGTTTGCCTATCAAAAAGCACAAAAACAAGGTTTTTGTATAATTACCATTTGAATAAATTTTTCTTTCTATTTTTAAAAATCGACTTATTGAGATGCACTAATGGCTTCAAAAAATTCTCTCGATGAGATTCATACATAATTTGCCGTGGTTATAGCTCGATCGTTTTACAATGGCAGGCGACGACGCAGGAGTTAGTGGAGGAGAAACGTAATTTAATAGGTGAAAATGAGTGGAGAACAGTATGCCAGAAAAAATACAGAAAATGAGTACATTCAAAGAGAATGTATAATGAACGGAATTGAAGAAATACTTGTTAATATAAATTCGGAGAATGAAAGTGATAGCACTGAAGCAAGTGACTAATAAATATCAAAATAATTATTAACTATTATTGTAACTATTATATTTTGCATGTATAAAATGATAAATAAAGGTTTTCTTAAAAATATATTTCAGTAGTTGTTATACTTTGTATCAAAGAAGCTTCCTCCTCTATTGACCACCTGCACGAGGAACTGAACTAGAAAATAAAACCACTCCCACTAGGCATTCATAAGATTCAAGGAATTCTCAAATGAGTAAATTTCCCCATGGAATTTCTGGAAGTCGTTAGATATTATCTTAATGTCAAATTTGTGGAACGAACCAAGGGACTTGAGGATTAGTAAATTTGGTTGGGGTTTGGACCCCATGGCGACAGGGTATGGGAGCGTGAGGGTGTCGATGAGCATGGAAGGTAGGACAATTCGGCCTTTCGCTAAACAATCGAGCTATAGCCTAAGATCGACCATGATTATGGCAGTCTTATCTTTGCTACCGTATGGTAAACATCCGTCCTCCGAGTTCCCATTCACGGTGTGATATCGTCTGTGGATCCTTGCTAACTTGCTCAGTGAACATTTTTATTCACTTTACAATAACATTCCGAAAGTTTTTCTAACTTTTACTAATCCCTTAAAATGGAAATTATTCTGTCTATCCGTGGAAAGGAGAAACTATTAGTGGACGGTTTTGTGTATGTGTTTGAGCGGTTAAGTAGCGATGAGCGTGAGAAATTTTGGCGTTGTGAAGAACGTGGAATGTGCAAAGCTAGAATACCCACTTGTATTCCAAAGTGAATCACATATTAACGAAGCGCCAACTTCGTATTCTAAGAAAATCAAATTATTGTTAAAGTAGTCTAGAATAAATATGAACTATGTAGTATTATTGAAGACGTAAACTCAAGTAACTGTACGAAATTTGATCAAAATCGTTAGAGCCGTTTTTGAGAAAATCAAATTGTTCTTAAAAACGCGTAGAATAAACTTCCCTTAATTACTGATCAATGTCAACCATTTCATCATAGTCTCTGCTCAGTATGATAAAATGCTTAAGTACGTGATTCCATTCATTTTCGCTTTACCGTCTACATTTACATCAATACCCTGCAAGCCGCTACAAGCGTTTGGCAGGGGGTGTCACAACACCAAGTGAACTCTAACTAATTCCTCTCTTGGACTGTCTTATCGCGTCTGGGAAAAAGGATCTGTAGTATTTCTCTGTTCTAGCGATTTGTTTCGACATATTTTCCCCTGTACTCTGATCTAACATTACGTTCACTAACACCGATGGGGACGACTATGCCGCGTACGTCTTCAACGAATTCGGAGCTTTCGAATTTTTCAAAAAGTTTCCTTTTGTAATCAATTCTTCTACTCTTCAACGTCTGCCGTTTAGGCTCCAGAGCCAGTAACAGACAGATAGACAGACAGACGGCATTGCGAAAACCACTTGTTCGGATTCAGCAACACCTAAAACGTGTATTTCCGTAAAAATATCGAGGTCGATTTTTTTCGCGATAACAATACTTTCTCAATATACTTCGTATATGAGAAAGTACGAAGCAAGCATGAAAACAATTCATAGTTTTTATCACTTCAAAACTCCATATTTGGGCACTCGTATTTGAAAACTCAACGCTTCTTTTTGGTTTGTCGAAATCTTTTCGCTTTATCTCAATTTACTCAATTTAATAGTGTATAGTTACATGTTAGACGAATCGCACCCAAAGCATTTTTATCAAATTAGCGATGGATAAGCGATTAAGGTTCTTCGCGATCGTCAGAGTTTTGTTGCTACGGTAGATCGATATGTTAATAGCATAGGATAATCAGCACGTTTAATATTAATATTATGTTAAACACTTATTATTACTAAAAGGACGAAAATCAGACAAAGACGTGAAGACAGAAAGAAAACTGAACATTGTTCGCATAGGCCGTGAGATTTTCATATATACCTACTTAAAAATACACGTATAATGTAAAATAAAACTAATATGGAATATTCAACGTGATTTTCCGTTAATTTTTAATCAATCACGGCGAGAGAAGTCCTCGCGGCGAGAAGGCCGCGGCGAAATGTACCTTCGCGGCGAGATGGCTGCGGCGAGGCGGCCGCGGCGAGGTGGCTGCGGCTAAAAGTCCCATTCCCTGAAAAATGTAGTAAATTTCCAAAAATAACTAAGTTTTTACAACAGGATTCTACACGTGATACTGGAAGCGATCTTGGGTGTGCTATTGGTAAAATATCGGGTACTGAAAATGTTGGAGATAGTAGCCTAATTAGTAGTTCTCTCGGTGAAGGTGTGTGTGATACGGCTGGGCCTAAAGACGTTCAACATGAATCTAGCGTTAAGAATGATATTGAGGATATCGGGGCTGATAATGTGGATGCCGAAAATTTTGGAAAAACTATTAGTGACGAAGACGGTGAAGTCAAGGTGTATACAAGTGCATGTGTCAATCCAAGTGATAAAGGTAACTTTCCAAATGATAGGACACTTACGGACAGTGAAAAACGATTTATTCTTCGATAAAGAAAGCGGACGATGCGTTTCCGAATATTTTTATAATAGCGAAAACAAAGCTGGGGTTGTTCTTCCAGAGAAGATGGCTGTGTTACTACCCAAAGGGAGATTGCGTGTACTGTGAGCCATGTTGGCTATTTGCGGATAGAAACAACCGACTTTACGTACAATGACGCGGGGGTTAAGTGAGTGCGTGCTTGGCAGGGATTAAAAAGCCGAATCGAAGACCATGAAAAATCTTAAGTCCACATTGCATCATGTGTTGTTAATGAACAGTGGAAATCTAATAAGACTCTAGATAAAGATCTAGAAAGCCAGTTATTAAGGGAAAATTTATTTTGGTGTCAAGTACTAAACCGTATAATAAATGTCACACGCTTGCTATGGGTAACATCCCTTTCAGGGGACATATTGAGTTGATTGGGGGAGGAGATGACCAAGGGACGTAATTAAGGTATATTAAGTCCTGATATTAAAAATGAACTAATCGATCTACTCTCCCAGCAAGTTGAACTTAAAATTTTGAACGAGACTAGGGAGGCGCCTTTTTTCTGTAAAAACTGACACTACGCACGACGTGGCGAAGATTGATCAATTGAGTAAAGTATTTCGCTACGTTAAAATTGAAAAATATTCAAGTGGGAAACCAAGTGAGCTTAAAATAAAGGAGTCTTTTCTCGGGTTCAAGAAAGTTCTTGATCAATCAGCTGTTGGTACTGAAAAGGAAATTACTGAATCTATCAAGCGTAAGGGATTGGATATATCGAAATGTCGAGGCCAAGCGTAAGACGGAGCAGCGGTTATGAGTGGAGTTTATACTGGAGTCCAGGCCAGAATTCTGGAAAAGGAGGAAAATGCGCAATATATGCATTGTGCGTCACATAACTTAAATCTAGTCCTTAATGATTCGCCTCGTGGCATACCCGAAATTTATTCATTTTACAGGAACATGGAGAGGCTTTACGTTTATTTTGGACAAAGCGTCAAGAGTTGGACATTACCTGAATCTTTCGGATGGCACAGTCCTTAGTCAGTTAAAGATGGCTCTCGTACGTTGGGTGACATGATATTTTGGATGAAATGAGTGAAAGTAGCTTTTGCAATGATTCTGAAGAATCGAAAGAATATTCTGTTGATACAAGTAGTGACGATACATTAGAATCCGAGGAAGAATTAGCCCAGCCCAAAGTGAGTTATCCGCATAAATCGTAAACAAGGACTAAATAAAGATGTGTTCATTTTTTATTACATAATGCATGGCATCTTTAATACTGTATTTTTCAGAATTATTCGATAATTAATTAATTAGCAGTAAGTTAATATATGCTCAAAGAAATAGACGCCGAAAAAAATTCACGCCGAGGGGTTTTAATGTCGCGAAAAAAGCACACTTGAGGGGTTAAGAGAAATAGCGAATACTTTTCTTAAGTGCGATAGAATGGTATGTTTCAATTTTTTTGAGCGTATTTTAAATCAGGACGAATTTTTCTCCTGAAAATACGGAATATGTTCACTTATAGTGGGGTCCGGAAAAATTTAGCCCGGGGGCCCACGCATGCCTAGCTACGCCACTGCTGGAAACTATATAACTGTGAAGGGTTCAAAGCAATACCAGCAATACATAGTATGAGTGGGTCAGAGTCAAATTTGGCTAACCCACAAAAATAAAAAAATATGAGAAAACCACGTCATCTCTATTTAAAATTCATTTTATATATGTTAAAATAAGGCTATTATCTGAATCGTTATTTAATAAAAATATATAAAAACAATTGAAGTTTATCTGTAAACCAACAACTTGAAGCCTAATTATCACAGAATTAAAAAATTGTGGGTTAGGCAAGTCTGCCTCTGACCCACTCATACTATGTACAGATAAATTTCTAATAGACATTGCAGCAGCCGATGTCGAGCTACGTGTCAAATGATTAACCATCCACAAGACCTTCCAATATATGTACTACGCTCGTATGTGAGGAACTTCAATTAAGATACACAAAGTATGGTAGTAATTACTTGAAGATTCTCGTTTAACATTATGGGAGAATTCAAATTTTGAAACACTGTATTAGTTTTGAATTTCAAAACAATTACATTGTCGCTCAGCGACAGATGACAGATTCATTGGGGTGAATATAGGCTATAAGAATGGGATATGGTTCAAGAGGAATCGGACCAGAAGAATTAATCATTTTCTTCATTCTAAAAGAAATTAAAATCTAAAAAATGATTAATTAATTAATCGAGTAATCAAACCATGCCCTAGTCTGAAAGCGTGATGGGAACATATAAAAGAACACATTTGGCATGCTTCTCTCTTAATGATCCCTTCTTTTCGATTGTAGTTAGGGTTGCCAACTGTAAGACCTTCATAACCCGGAGATTTTAGTGTGAACCCCGGAGATTTTGGAGGAAACCCTGTTTTTTCGCTTTTTACGGATTTTCTGTTATTCTCGAGTTGCTAATTAAAATGTATTGTAAATTATATCAATAACATTTTCACTTATCAATTGAAATATTATTTATTTCGTAATGAATAACTAGTGTAAGTAAACGTGTTATTCCCACTTCTTTGCGAGATCAAATTGTATAAAAGTAATTATCTTCTAGGAGAATTTTTTAAGGTGTTAAAATTTGCATTAAGTAATATTTATTTAAAACTATAAAAACTGCATTATTTACTCTAAATTCGTGGAAATACGATTGATAATGTAAATATTATGATTAGGTTGTCTTAGGGTACCAAAGAAATGTTATATTTCGTCCAAGGTACCATTTTTGTTCATTTCAAAGAAAAAACACGTAAAAAGTGCATTTCTTCATTTAAATCAACATTTTCTAAGCAAATGCTCGGTGACTTTTGATATGTTTGTGTAAGGAGAACCATTAGAAAATTTGTAGTTCCAATACTAACACTGACCAGGAGAAATTGTTGTGAAACCCTGACCCCGGAGAAACATTGCTTCACCCGGAGTCTCCGGGTCAAAATGACCCAGTTGGCAAGCCCAATTGTAGTTGCAGTTGTATGTCTTTTACTGCTTCTTACAATTAGTAAGTTCTGCCCTTTCTTAGGTCGTCTTGACAATCGAGTACACTCTGCAGGTTATCCATACTAAGTCTTACATAGTCGTCTCCGTCCCCTTCTCTTCTAACACCCCATCCTCCCTCACATTTAGAAATTGAGATCACTAGCACGTTTGTCCACGTTAGTTCCAGTACATTGGTGGTCAGGGAAACTTCAGTCGTGTGAGGTGCGTCTTATTATAGTGTTCGGTGAATCTATTAAAAAGTTGTAGGAGGTTAGTTCTTTTGTTAATTAAATATACAATTTTTTCTTTGCTCAACAAGTCGCATCAACGTTAATTTTAAATGTTGTTATTTTTCCGTTAACGACCGCAGGTTTTACTCCTTCAGGTTTTGAGAGGTACCAAGTCCACATAGGATCAATCCAGCATTTCAGGCCAAGAGGTTAGTTTTAATTTTTACTCTATATTTTTATTTATATCCGTCAAATTCTATGGCTATTTCATATTTGTGATAGTCGGCACTTTGTATCATACCAACAATTTTTTTCTTGGTCCGTTTCGTTTTTGGATATTATTCCCCAAATAATGGTTGTGCAACTTATTTGAAGTAATTTTTTTACGTTTTCATTCATCAAAGGGATCGTATTTTGCTAGGAGTTCAAATTCTTTTAAATTGATGTTATTCATTTCGTATAGTTCCTGTGACGTTACATTCTGTGCACCGTGAAATTTTGTGATGGATATAATTCTGTCCCACACGTTTCTCCAACACTGTTTTAGTCTCAATAATTTTTTGTTCTACAGAATCAATCGTTTTTCCTAAATTTAGTCTGTTGTTCATTTTTATCCATTTGTATAAACATCCCAACTGATCAACTGTTTTTTCGCGTTTTTTTTTAAATGTTGTTGATACGTTTTCCAATAATTAATCGCCGTTTAGAGTCAAAGAAAATAATCCACTGAATCGTGCCTTACTCACAGGGAATCAATTTGTTATAAACTTCATCACAACGCATTTTATGCAGGAAAGAATTCACATTGCACGGAAGAAAACCACGCAAAAATAGCTATGTACATATTCATCTTCACCGCTGTTACTGAGATTGTGAGCCAAAAAGTGAAAGTATGTTGCGCAAAAAAGAGAAAGCAAGGTTAAAAATCGAGTAATACCAGTTTTTCAATTACCTCCACATGTGCCTATTTATACGGCATCTGGGAACTAGACGTTTGAGGAGAGCCAAATTATTTTATTGTTTAGGGTGCCGCGATGACTCGACCATCAAAGGAACACGTTGCGAAAGTTTGCAGAATAAGGTTTAACGGAATAAATAAAGGGAACAAACTTTGGTTGATTGTCGAATGAGTTGCTGTCGAATGATAAAATTAGAGAGATAAAAAATAAAATTATAATTAAAAGTTTACGGTTTTTAATCAAGAATAAGCGTAGTTTTTGATGAGCTGGTTTTGAAAATCGAAATCCCTTCGTCATGTCATTCGAACAACTTTTCCGGATGACATAAACGATAGACCGAAAGCAGTTACTAGAATGAATATATCATCGAGAACGATTTCCATCACGTGCGTCATGTTTACATTTTATTTTAACGTTGGCGGGGCACTTTTGGCGAAATCAAGGTGCCAAGCCCGTGACGGAGTTTGTAACAGACATAACCGCGATGGAGATGAGACGGAGGCAATCATACTTCTGTTATGGTCAAGCGTGGGCGCTATGAGCATTTAGGTGCAGATTCGGCAAATAAAGGGGGCGCTATGAAAGTGTGAACTGCGGCCCCCAGGTTGACATCAAGCTTTTTCCAGGGGGCCGCCGAAAATGGGCCGATAACAAAGATGCTGAATGAATTTTAATCCTAAATAAACAAGAAGCTGATAAAAAATACGCCGAATGAATCAAATTATACAGTACGTCGAAAGGAGATCTTATTGTTTTTAATATGGCACCGTTTTTCAATCACTATGCTAAAATAGTTGGGGGAACACCCACGTCAGCCGGTCATTGAGTATTTTTTTGCATTGATAACAAAAAGCCACATTTAATTATATCCATAAAATTTAATAGAAAAAGCACTTAAGTACATTAAGGTTTATCAGCAATTATTCTTTTAAATTGATAAATCACATTTTAAGTCGATTTTATATTCAGACAAAAAAATTGACAACCACTGCTCTAAGAGTGAAAGAGGACAAAGCGTGAGGAAGAGGGACTCCAGGAATATTTCCAGGATACGGAGGGGTGCCGGAGTGAGTCAGCTTGTGTGGTGTGTATGCTCCGGAGAGGACAGTGCGTGTCCAGGAATACTCCTAACTTCAGAGACCTCAATGCAAGGACCCACGCATCTGAAATAACCTTTTACAAATTTGGGTGGTGGAAGCAAAGCTAACAGTCAACCGACCGAGGTAAGGGTGCGGTGTTCCCTAAATTACATAATCTTTCGAGGATGTTTTCATCTTGGTTGCGACAGTTGAAGGATTATTCCGTGAATTAAATATTATAAATTTTTTTAGGACGCATTGTATCTCAAGAAACGCTCAATTCATTTGTAATAATTTCGTCGGAAGATTGCGTATATAACGAAGGGCTAGACCACGCAACACGATGGGAAATATTTCTTCAGTTATACAGAGTGTGAGTAACGAGAGGATTAAGATAATTCCGGGAGATATTATCTAACAGGAGAGAGGCCACGGCTATTTTTAGAAATCTATCGGCTAGTCGAGCTGATTGAACGGTGATGAGAAGGCACGAGCTGCGTCGAAATGCGATTCGTACGTTACGCGAGAAAGTTCCACTCGTTTAAATCGTGTGATTTAGTACGGGTAGCTATAAATGGTTTTATTATAAGCGTTAAGACTTAGAGTAACAGAGGCATGGTGGAAATACAAAGTTTGTAGTGGAACGAATATCAAGATCTGGAATATTTTCGTTTTTGTTTCCCTCGCAAACGAGAATGTTTTTTTTTAATTTTTATGCCCTTTCTCCTATATTACTTATGGAGAAAGTATTGTATTCGTGAAGAAAATCGAATTCGGGATTTCAACTGTTTCTAATTGCCGATAATTATTATTGAGGACGTTGATATCGAGAGCAATCATATTTATTACACTCTATGGTGAGAATCATGTCCTGGACACACCAGATTTTTTATCAATACTTTTACGTTCTTCGTTATTCGTAATTTGCACCGATAATCAAGTTGCTCTCGGACCGTAAAGGAATTGTTTTAAGATATAAGAATACTTTTTTTTTTAAATTCTTCTGGGTCGATCTAGCTGGCGAGGAACGTCACCCGTAGCACCGGAAGATGTGACCAAAAAGATTATATTCAATGTCTTTATTTTTGCAACAAGAAAGAAAATATGAATGCATCATGTGTACATATATGCAAGGTAGAGGCGTTATTTACGAATCATGCAATCATGTAAAATTATATCAATGGCTTAATATTGTGTCTAATATCTGCAAAACTATGAATAAGAAATCATGCAAAGGAAGTATTGAATTTTTGATTTACCGATTTATCTTCTAATAAATTGTAATTAATCAAACAATAGAAGATTATTTAAAACGAACCTCATGAGTTAAGTAATTGTAATCTTTACGTTCATGTTTATTCCTTCGTCGTGAATTATCCATTTCTTTTCGCTTACAACATTTTTTGTGTGCACGGAAGTAAAAAAAAGGTTCATTTCTTCGCCGCAGATAATGCAGTTCCTTCCACTAACCAACTGTTGCATGCACACGGAAGGAAATGAAACGTACTTATCTAATTACAGCAGAGCTTGTCTAATAGCTTCAAGTATTTTTTTACTAATTAAAAACAACTTGAATCGACGCTTTTTCATAAAAATGTACATATTATCTTAAATGGAGTGCTTCTCTCGGGTTTTCCTCAAATAAACTATTTTATTCTGTTCACTTTACTTATTTAAAAAAATTCTGGCTAATCAGCCCCTTGGACTTTGTTAGATATACGCGGTCTTGAATTGGGAGCTCACAGCGTTTTACACCTACGCGTGTCACGTAAGCTTTACAATTTATTTTATCCATAATGTATTAAATGTTCGCAACGAGATATATCCTAAAGCAGCCTTCTTCAAAGGACACAAACCTCGTGTTATGTAAGGGACTACTGCAATCTTAGTTCGGCATAATTTTTTGTTCATTTTTGTCTGTTAGGAAATGAAAATTTTTATATTAATTTTGATGGCGCTGAAATTAAAAATTTACCTCTGGGACCGATTCGCCTCAATAATGATCTGTCTAAAACAGGGGTCACCATTTTTACTGTAAGGGCCACATGAGGATTTAAGTACCACTGTGCACATATCACTTTTCAAATGACTGATCGAGCAGTATGAAAGTTTCAAAGAGCATATTTTGTGATTTTTTAAAATTTAGATATAAAAAATAATGTCTAATGAAAACACTTATTGTTAGAGGTAAATTTACAAAACTTAAAGAAATTGATGAAATTGCTGCCCAGGCCCTAATTTGGGGACCTCTGGCCTAAATTAACAGCCCGCTGCAAAACATCAGCAATTTATTTATAAATAGAAAAGCAGAGGCGAACAAATTCCTCAATTTCTTATGTACTTATAAATTTCTTACAGATAAGTTATATCATTGAAGCGTAAAAACACGAGATATCCGGAGCTTACCCAATATATCTTTTTACTTTGGACTAAGTGCGCAACTCCTTTCGCCTTAAAACAGTTGAACTGACCAGATGCGTACTTCTGCTGCAGATTGGCCATCATCAGCGGTGATTCATCGACTCATCGATTCGCATTCGGTGAATTAATTCTTAAGGATTTAAGCAAACCTTCAAGCTTGCATTCGCATCTCATTTACTCGGCTAATTAATCGGTACACGAGTCGCCACGCATCGAATGCAAGCAGTGGGATAACCACTTTAGTTTCTCGAATTTCTGCTGTGGATCGGATTGGCGTCCGTCCATTCATATTTTAAAGTCCGCAGAAACGAAACGATAGAAAACGAGTTTTGAAACTGGCGAAGATATATTGTGAGCTCTCTCTTATCTCGTATAAAAGTTTCAGAGACGTTGACATGCTTGTTATTATGGGTCAGAGTGTTACAGGGCTCAGCGTCGTCCATTCGGAGTTAGTTCGAAGAGTGGAAATTGAGTGAATATTTCAGAGTATGAGGGTGCAAAAGCGTATTTTTTTCGTTTAGTGTCTTCGTTGCGGCTCGACAAATAGGTTCCCATGTAATCCTGATTTTAGAAGTGTTAGACTTCAGGTAATTACATTTATACGTATTATCCAATTTTAAAGTTGATGTGTACTAATTACTGCTGTGCATTGAAATTTGTGTGTGTTAAAAATTAAATATAATGTGATTTTCATAACCGTTTCCCAGGTTTAAATCGTGCTCGTCGGAAGAATCCGTTAAAACAAAAGAATATTTATAGTGGCATACAAAAGATAACGGACTAAAAATGTATTCTAATTCGTCAAGAAACCCTATAAATACGAAGCAAAAATTACCTCAATATTTTGCAGCCACGGCAGGTAAGACATTTTAATACAAGTTACCCATAAAACTTATGTTAAATAATATGCATAAAAAATCAATGAAGTATTCTAAAGTTGAAACTAAAAATCACGCCATGCAATACAAAAATACGTTAATTTTCAATTGAGCAAATTTCTACAAAAAAAAGGAATAACCGTTTTCTGTTGACCATCGGCCATTAAACTTGATTATTTTACGATATTTTATATTGTAATTCAAAAAAAACTATCTCATACACATGGTACGAACAATATTAGAGATTATGTAATAGGTCATGTCTTTGCTCTCAGCTCTTACTCAACAAATAAGACGTCAGTTTGGTTAAAATTGTGGTTGGAAGAGTTTTCTCCTTTTAATCGCTTTAAAATTAAAATTCTGTATAAAGTTATTGTGGTAATTATCCCATTAACATAAGATATTAAACATGTACAAATCTTACTTTATGCTGAAAATGGTAATTGTATTACATAAAAAGTAAAATTTGAAATACGCGTTAAATACATAAAAAAATATATAAAATCGATGTAATATTCATTAAAATGTACATGGATATAAATTAATCAGTTAAAGTAAAATATTTCGAAAAACCAAAATTTTGCCATTGATTTTTAATGGTCATAGAACTTTTAACAAACTCGCATAATTCAAAATGTTTTTATCCACAACGTTATTCGTTATAATTTTCACAATTTCTGCAGAGCCCTACCTGGAGCTTTATAAAAACCTTCACTGAAATCGTACACGCTTTGATTCACAGCCACAATGTCATCATTTTGTGCCGGAGTTGCGATAGCCTGGACTTCTCCCATCATGAACCGACTCCAGGGAAAAACAGGATCTTACGAACCTATGGACCATCCCCTGGACGACGAGGAAATGTCTTGGGTGGGTTCTTTGCTGGCGCTTGGCGCGATCCTCGGACCTTTGGGCGGAGGGATATTCATCGACAAGTTCGGAAGAAAAAACACCTTCATCTTCATGGGCGGAGTGCCAGCAATCGTGGGATGGATCATCACCCTCGCCGCCCGCAACCCTGCCGCCCTGTACGCGGCACGCTTCCTGATCGGCGTCTCGACAGGCTCCGCTTCGACCCTTGGACCGATCTACATAGGGGAGGTGTCCTCCCCTTCCGAGCGAGGAACCCTGTGTTCCCTACCGCAGCTCATGATAACCTTAGGAATAATGACACAGTATACCATAGGTCCATACATTTCGTACCACGCTCTAGCAGGAATAAACTTGGTTTTCCCAGTGATTTTCGTGGTCAGTTTCTTCTTTATGCCGGAGTCACCTTATTACCTGTTGGCGATCGGGAAAAGGGAAGAGGCTGAGGCGTCTCTCTTGTGGTTAAGGGGAGGAGGAAGGAACAAAGGATACATCCATCCCGCTATAGGCGTGTCCCAGGAACTGAATGCGATTTCCCAAGCCGTCGAAGAATCTGGTATTCGCGATTCCTCACTCCTCGGTTCGTTCAAAGATCTGTTCGCGACGCGCGGTAACCGGCGTGCTTTCATAGTAATTTGCGGCTTGCTGTTTACGCAGCAGTTCTCCGGAATCAACTCAGTCATTTTCAACGCAGAATCCGTTTTCCGTGGCAGTGGCGAAGAAGAACCTCTTCTGGGAGCGAGTGAGTCCGTCATGGTTATCGGTGCTGTGCAGGTTGTGTCTTCCTGGATCGAGACGGTACTCGCAGACAGAGCGGGGCGAAGGCCCCTCCTCCTGCTGTCCACGTCACTTGGGGCCGCGTCACTCATCGCCTTGGGAGTCCACGCATATCTAGATGTACACAACCATTCTGCGGCAGTGGCAGTGTCTTGGCTGCCGATAACATCGCTGATGTTTTTTATCATTGCCTTTTGCGTGGGTATGGGTCCACTGGGATGGGCAGTTTTAGGTGAACTGTTTCCGAGCAGCTCGAAGAGTGCTGCTGGTATTGCTTGCGGTTCTTTCGCCTGGATAGTGGGCTTCATCGTGACGCGTACTTTTCAGCCAATAGTGGACTCTTGTGGAGCTTACGCTGCTTATTGGTTGTACGCCGGTTGCTGTGCCGGTGGATTTGTGTTTTTAGCTTTCTTTCTGCCGGAGACAAAGTGTAAAACCTTGGAAGAAATTCAGAAGGAATTGGGTGGCGATTGATTTTCTAAACGGAACTGTGTTTTTTTTGGCCATTGAATAAACCTCTATTTCGTACTCGCGGCGGAATTTTAGTGCTTGTGAAAATCAAACCCAATATATTTTATAGCCAATGATTACGGTCGGTGGCAGAATTGGACATTAGCCGCCACATAGCCATTCCATTTGGCCGTCTCCTATTTATATTTAAAACATTTGCGAAAATTTTGTATCCCAAGAGAAATTTTTATTAAAATTAACGTTGTATTAAATTTATGTTGAAAGAGAAGAAAAATTTCATCAAAAGAATTAAAATTTAAAAATTTGACCGAACCAAAAGTCGTTGAAAATTCGCCACTGACTATGATTATTTTGGTTAGATGGATTACTTATTAAATTTTCTTTCATTTTTATTTTTTTCATTTATAATTTTTATCAGTGAAAGTTTTTATAAAATTCGTATTTTGAGAAATTTATTATCAATCTAACTAAATGAAAAGTATAAATGTAATGATGCCCTATATATCTTTTTAAATCGTTTCTGAAATATATACATAAGAAATTCATGAAGTTTGACACGTGTGGAAATAGTTCCGATTTAAGAAAAACATACATATAATTATTTTTCACATTTAAGAACAAAAATTACACATGTATAATGGAAGTCGAAATTTACAACATATCCCACTAGTGACTTGTGTTTTTTCATGTATCTATTTGGTATATTATATAGAACTATGACGAATAAAACTGCATGAGGAAACTACTCTGTTATTACCTTTTCTTTTTTTCCTTTCTGATAAACTGACATCTCTAACATAAAAACATTTTATTACATTGCATGTGAAACCCTGTGAACCCTCTACGATTCAAGCCTTACTTTCCGATGGCTTTGAATTAGGCAGAAGGCTTTTAAACGTTAAACCTTTTCCCCGTCATCAAGCGTCAACAATGAGGACAGCTCCTTGGATTATCACCACAAACTTCTTATCTCAAAATTAGAGGTTTTCATATCCTTTTTTGTCGAGATGTTCGATAGCTCAGATTGAAATATAAGGCCATAGCATCACTTTCGAGTTTTAAATCAGAACGAGCTATGTGGCTGGAATTCACGTAGTTTGAGTTGGTCTCGAAAATGTTGCAGAAATAGCGAATTGGGGATTTGATCGTACCACATCGTACAAAAGGGATTCGTCTTTCTTTCTATGATTGTAACAAGTGTGGTTGTAACCTAAACATTTCATTTCCATATGATGCGTGACTAAGGAACGTATACCAACTAAAGTAAGTGTGCAGCGGAGATGTTTTATTGAGTTATGCCGTTATGCACTGAAATTTTAAAGTAGATACATGTTGATTGCGTGATTTGTATTAAAATATAACATGAGTTAGAATGTAAAGAACTTTTATTTTTTTATAATCTTTGTTCTATTTGCAACGAAATCCTCCATAGAATGGAAAGAGTAATAAAAACTGACAATTTTAAGAAAATGGACGTGAACGTGGAGATGGATTTAGGTGATTCAAGCAAGAGTCTGACCATGAAGCAAAAATTACCTCAATATCTAGCAACAATAGCAGGTAAGAATAATTTTAATTCCATTTTCCACTGAAACTTCAAATTAATCTCAAGCACTATTTAATTCGCTCAACCATTTTGAAAGTGACGCAAAACTTAACAAACGAAATGAGATCACCCGAATACATATATAGTTACCACGTGAGGCGATTACCGCCGAACACTTGTACCGCAAGGTTTAGGTGCCGCTTCAAATGACGGGACATTTTTTTCGTATTAATTACCGTCATCGCCTGATAGTTATCGTGCTATAAACATCGCAACAAATATCTGTAGCAGTGATTAAAACAACATCAGGAGATTATTTTCCTACTAGTGTAGATAGATAGATTATTATTATTTTCATTTAAAATAATTAATATCCCACTTTCACACATGAAATATTTTGTCATATACAACATTTGTAGTGAATATTCTGTTAAACTTAAAATAGTTGCCTCTCTTTCCCTCCCTCTCCCCCTCCCCTCTCACACCCTCTCTCCCTCTCACACCCTCCCTCCCCCTCCGAATTTCTCTCTCTCTCTCTCCCCTCCCCCTCTTTTCCCCTTCCCCCTTTGTCATATACAACATTTATAGTGAATATTCTGTTGTTGACGGGCTATATTTAGTTAAACTTAAAATAGTTGCCTCTCTTTCCCTCCCTCTCCTTCCCTCTCACACCCTCTCTCTCCCTTCCCTCTTTGTCATAGACAACATTTCTAGGGAATATTCTGTTGTTGACGGGCTATCTTTAGTTAACCTTAAAATAGTTGCCTCTTTTTCCCTCTCTCCCTCTCACACCCTCTCTCTCTCCCTCCCCCCTCTCTCCCCTCCCCCTTTCTCCCTCCCCATCTACTTTCCTCTCTCCCCCTCCCTCTCGCTCCCCCCTCTACCTCTCTCTCCCCACCTATCTCTTGTATTATAAGCATTCAAAGCACGTTTATACCCATAAGGATTGAATTAAAAATATGATATTGAGGTCTAACAATGGAATTGGTAGGCAAGGCACATCCCCTTAAAATGGCAAGATTTCCTCAAACTCTGTGAATTAAACGTTTAGATTGGGAAAACGACGAACAGAATAAGAAACTTTATAATGTTTTATTCAAAATGGTTTGTATCCGAAGATTGTAGGTCAATTATTTCTAATTTTAATCAAAAAAATAATAAAAGCCTGCACGTAGAAATGTCCATTTTTATGTGTTACCTAATGGGAAATAAAAATTATCCCCTGGAGTCAAATCCAAATCTTTGATCTCGAGTTCGATAGATTAAAACGTTTTGTTATTGTATCATAATGCTATCCTGTTAATTAAAATTAATAAGTTCGGTTGTCATTTGCAAGATATCAAGCTTCAAATAGTCTTATCTTAATTGCAAGGCTATTCGATATTAAACCTATCTGACAAAATTTTTTTAAATAACCTTCTTCGCGATAATTACTTACCAAGAACTTCATCCGTATAAGTTATACGCAGAAAATATATCCCATGGCGTGTTTATCTACAATAATAAAAGACAGCGTCACAATGTCACTTTGTAGCTTTGTCATGTAAAAGTCGATTCACACTTTCGGTCAAAGCTCGGTCCGGTCACGGTCACATCACGGTCCAGTCAAATATCTTAGCGTTCACACTCTTCAACGGTCAGAAATGTTTATGGAGGTTTACCACAAACTTGTCTGGGCGAGTGAAAAGGAAAAATGTTTTCGATTTCCACTTTAATTAAAATTTCATTATCTTGGATGAGGAAGACAAAGTGATGGAAAAATCCAAAATTAAGAGAAGACGTTTCTGGGTACATCGAATGTTGAAAAAGCGAAAAGAAGAGGGCGAGTTCTTCACAATATATCAGGAACTAATAGATGATGAAACCAAAATTTTCCAGTATTTCCGTATGTCCAGTAATGAATTTCAGTACTTACTTAAAAAAATTGAAGGCGATATACAGAAGGAAAATACAACTTTCTGCGAAGCTATTTCACCAATCGAAAAAATATCAGTTTGCCTGAGGTAAGTAATAATATAATATTAATGGATAACTTTCAAGTAAACTTATTACAAAAAAAATACAAAAAATGTAGAAATTCAGACATCATCTTCAACATATGTATTAAAATACATTGTAATTTAAAAAATTATGCATACATTTTTTTCAAATATTGTGGCATGTATCATCAGGAGAAAAGTTTGCTAAATAAGATGAAGTTGCGGATGAAGGATGAGATTGAATGTGACTTGTATGAGAAATATCTGAATACTCAGGAGTTTGGAAACAGTTGTTTTGAGACAGCTGTGGTAGCCTGTGTTGCCACGGAGGAGATTCTTTTAGACTTTTTGATAGTTCTGTCGTTGTCTGTTGATAATTTTGTGCAACATATTTAGCCTCAATTTCTGAAACTACGAGGCTTGTCTCAGAAGTAATGAGAATGAAATTTCCAATGCTCTATTTGGCAACACTGCACCATTGTTGTGGCTACACGCGTGTAAGGGAGGTGTTTGTTGCACAACAAGACCAATTTCAGTCTGTTCGGTGGAGTGTGACTGGCATTATCGCTGGTTTTTCAAGGTCGCGTTCAAACACCACGTCACGCCAGAAATGCAGCGAAATATCGAGCAACGATTTGCCGTCAAATTTTGCGTCAAACTCAACAAAACTCCTTCAGAAACGCTTGAAATGTTAAGGAGAGCCTATGGAGATGATGCTTTATCCTCAGCACAGGTTTTTAGGTGGCACAAGTCTTTCAAAGAAGGCCGAGAAAACGTCGAAGATGACCGTCGCTCGGGAAGGCCGTCCACATCGAAAACCCATGAAAGTGTGTCGAAGGTGCGTTGTGTGTTGGCAAAAGACAGACGGTTAACGGTCAGGATGATTGCAGACGAGGTAGGCATGAGTAAGGATTCTGACCATCGCATTCTGACTGAGGCGTTGGACATCGCCGCATCTTGGATCTTGCATCACGACAACGCCCCATGTCACAGCGCGCTGTCCATTAGAGAGTTCTTGGCAGAGAAAAAAATTCCAGTGCTCCCACATCCACCCTACAGCCCAGATTTGGCTCCAAGCGACTTCTTCCTCTTCCCGAAGATTAAGTCCAAGTTGAAAGGTCAACATCACGGGACGGTAGACAACATCCAAAAAGCCACGACGCAAGTACTGAACACCCTAACCGAAGAAAACTTCCAGAATTGTTACCAGGATTGGCAGAACCGCTGGAACCGGTGTGTGCGTTTCCAAGGAGCATACTTTGAAGGAGATCACGTTTAATTGCAGTTAAATTCAATAAAAGAATTTAAAATAAATCATTCTCATTACTTCTGAGACAAGCCTCGTATGTTGAAGATTCTTTGTTTGGCCAAATGTTTGTCGGCATTAGAGAATGTCTTTACTGTGCACTTTATGCTGTCAAAGAAGAAATCCAACACATCTTTTGACTCAGTTTGTTCTGATGTTTTCTTCTCTTGCTCGAGAAGGTATTTCATTAGTGTACTTCCGGCTGTTTCTTCTGTGGCTGGTGGTTTTTTTTAAATTTTTTGCCTGGTTGTCATAATTTTCTCATTAACAGTTCTTTGCTTAGTATCTGTTGTTAGTGTAGTCGATTGTAGCAAACATTCTTTCTTCTGCGATTGCTGATGAGCAATATTATCTTCTTCAGCTGTCTCCTCCTCCTCTTGTGAAAGAATATTTGCGTCTTCGGTATCTAATTCCAGAGAAGTCAAACGTTCTTTGTCTTTCATGTGCGGTCGAAGAAAATCAAGCTGGTCCTCGAACTTCCACTTACTTCCTGTTCCTGCAGCTTGGCCTGTTGCGGTTTTTTGATTGCGACGAATTTTGCAATACTGAGAACGAAGTGATTCCCAGCGTTGTTTGCATGTCTCTGGATCTGTTAATAATTACACACAATATTACTGTATTTGATATAATGACACTATTCACATGTCACTTAAATAATAAAAGATGTAAGATATTAATTATTAAAACTATTTATTTTGTTTTTAGGTTTCTTGCTACTGGTGATTCATTTCGAACTATAGCATTCAGTTACCGTTTGGAGCATTCAACTGTACACGCAATCATACAAGAAGTGTGTGAAGCAATAATTAAGAATCTACTCTCAGAATGGATTCCAAAACCCCAGAAAAAAGATTGGGAAGAAATTGCATTAAGGTTTTGGTCTACTTGGAATTTTACAAACTGCTTAGGTGCCTTAGATGGTAAACATGTTGAGATATTAGCACCTGCGAACAGCGGTTCTAATTATTTTAACTACAAAAAGCCTTTTCTGTTGTACTGCTGGTTTTGTAGATGCAAATTACAAGTTTATAGCGGTAGATATAGGCTCCTATGGAAAAAACAGCGACGGGGGCATTTTTGCGAATTCTACGCTAGGAAGAGCTCTTGAGAACAGAACTTTAGCTATCCCTGAAAATAAAGAATTGCCTGGTACAAGTACTGTAGCACCTTATGTGATTGTAGGGGACTCTGCATTTCCACTTAAAGCAAACCTTTTGAGACCTTATCCTGAATCTCAAGTTGAACGTAATATTGAAAAAAGAATTTTTAATTATCGTCATTGTCGTGCTAGACGAGTTGTGGAAAACGCCTTTGGGATATTGACTCAAAGATTTCGTATATATTTTAGAAAAATGAATTCAAAACCCGGATATGTCGAAAGGATAATTTTAACAACTTGTATTCTACATAATTTTTTGTCTGGTTGCAATGTTTCATACTCACAGTTTATAGAAGATAAACCGTCCAATGAACAGAACAGTATATTAAATGCTCTACCAAATCAAGGCGGTAATGCTCAACAAGAAGCATTTAACATAAGAGAGAAATTTACAACTTTTTTCAATTCTGAGGCTGGGGCGGTGACTTAGCAAATGAGTAAAATTTGAGGCCGTAGATATTATGCTGTGTATCTAGGGTTGCCAGTCCTCAAGTGACTTGACCCCAGTGGCGTATTGAGGGTATGTCTTGATAGCTCTCTTTCCTTTTCAAGTCATCTATCAGCTGAAACTTTTTCCTACCTATTTCTATTTTTCCATCCAATTTTCCTTCTGAATCATGCTCTCACTCCTCAGGTAAAAATGATTTCGACTATTGAAGAATTTATGCGATTGTTGGAGACGAAGTAAAGACCGTAAAATTTTTAGTTGAAAGTAAAATCATTGAATTGGATTGGGTTGGTATTTCATCTTTACTCTATACACTTCATAAAAGTTGTTAATTAAATAAATTGTTTTTATATATATTTGTTTCAGTCAAAATATTATCGCGTTATTTTAACGTCAGCGCTAGCTAAGTTAGCGTTATTTACCTTTGTTTTTAGGTACTCGCGTAAAATTTCTATTCGTCAATTAAATTTTAAATGCAACAGGGAGGGGGTGCAAATCGCACCTCGACCCGACGGGTGCTAATTTGATATTTTTGTGCCCCCCTGAACTCGGCGCCCGGGGAACTGCATTTTTGCATTTTTTTAACCATAAAAATGGCGCCCCCCAAATTTGGCCCCCGAACATATTGCCAGAACTATGAACTGGTATTCTGATTGTATGTATGACGTCACAACTTTTACTAAGAATACTCCATAATGTAATAATAACATAATCGTATATAATGTATTAATTTTTAAATCAAATTAAAGACAGATGATCTGCCTACAACGAATAGTTAATTCTGTACTCATTAATGTAATATTAACCTAATTGTATATAATGTATTAATTTTTAAATGAAATTAAGGTCGATGATCTGCCTACAATTACCCCTGAATCCACTTTCTGCTTAATGGCATTACTTTGTAATTATCTTTTAATTGATTGTAATTATCTTTTAACTGATCACGCGATGATGAAAGTATTGTCGATGTGTAGGGGTTCAATAGCAATGTTATGAATTCTGATGTTGCAACGTAGGCTGGGGTAAGGGTAGTATCAAGAAGAAGAACCTCAGCAGTTTTGTATGCTAACAAAAGAATTTGATATTACAATACGTACAGAATTATAAAAGAAAATATCACTCTTAATTTGCCAGATTAAATTTTAAAATAATGATTAAAATTAATTGACACGAACATCTGGTCAACACGAACCGAACACCAAATATGAGGATTCAAAACCGAATTGTTCAGGTCAAAACTGAACACCGGGTAACCCTATATGTATCTCTTAAAATTAAAATGACAATTAAAAATCACGAGTGTAAATTAATGTACTCAAATATAAATAAGTTAATAATAAATAAGTTAATAATTAAAAAATACTTGCCTTGCTGTAGTTTTCCTGCTATTTCTTTCCACACTTTATTTTTATGTCCTGTATCTGAGTACTTCCTGCTTGAAAAATCGACAACTCTTTATTTGCACACACCAGTTCTATCAATTTTTCATCCGTTTCGAATGAAAACGAAATTCTTTGCCTCTTCATCATAAATACTTACAAACCACAGGGGAGAGGAGAATGTTCTCTGACCGTACTAGGTTCACACTGATCGGTCTTGGCTCAACGGTCCGATCAAATATTGTATCAAAGAAAGACTGCGGTCATTTCACAGTCTCCTGATTTGACCGTGACCAAAAGTATAAACGTCGACGTATAGATGTATTTGATTTCTATAGAAAATCTCCGCTATGATATTTCACTGGACCGTGATGTGACCGTGACCGGACCTAGCTTTGACCGAAAGTGTGAATCGACCTTTACCGTGGAAAGCAAAAATCATTTTTTATTCCACGAACTACAGCGCCTGCACTCTTACAATTTGTCTCTTATCAACCATGGGGTGAAAAGATAGGTCGAAAGCATGGCAGTATAATAATTTCATAACTATCTAATCTTTACAAAGATATTATTCCCTCGACATAAATTTCTGTATTGTATCGAAATTTCATACTCAGGTGATTTCAAGATGTGTATAATAATTTACAATACACAATGAATAACGCAAAAATGTAATTTTCAGCAACAATGGCATCATTTTGTGCTGGAGTTGCGATAGCCTGGACTTCTCCCGTCATGAACCGACTCCAGGGAAAATCCGGATCTTACGAACCGATGGATCATCCCCTGGACGAAGAGGAAATGTCTTGGGTGGGTTCTTTGCTGGCGCTAGGCGCGATCCTCGGACCTTTGGGCGGAGGGATATTCATCGACAAGTTCGGAAGAAAAAACACCTTCATTTTCATGGGCGGAGTGCTAGCAATCGTGGGATGGATCATCACCCTCGCCGCCCGCAATACTGCCGCCCTGTACGCGGCACGCTTCCTGATCGGCGTCTCGACAGGCTCCGCTTCGACCCTTGGACCGATCTACATAGGGGAGGTGTCCTCCCCTTCCGAGCGAGGAACCCTGTGTTCCATGCCGCAGCTCATGATAACCTTAGGAATAATGACACAGTATACCATAGGTCCATACATTTCGTACCACGCTCTGGCAGGAATAAACCTGGTTTTCCCAGTGATTTTCGTGGTCAGTTTCTTCTTTATGCCGGAGTCACCTTATTACCTGTTGGCGATCGGGAAAAGGGAAGAGGCTGAGGCGTCTCTCTTGTGGTTCAGGGGAGGAGGAAGGAACAAAGGATATCTCCATCCCCCTATAGACGTGTCCCAGGAACTGAATGCGATTTCCCAAGCCGTCGAAGAATCTGGTATTCGCGATTCCTCACTCCTCGGTTCGTTCAAAGATCTGTTCGCGACGCGCGGTAACCGGCGTGCTTTCATAGTAATTTGCGGCTTGCTGTTTACGCAGCAGTTCTCCGGCATCAACTCCGTTCTTTTCAACGCCGAATCCATTTTCCGTGGCAGTGGCGAAGAAGAACCTCTTCTGGGAGCGAGTGAGTCCGCCATGGTTATCGGTGCAGTGCAGGTGGTGTCTTCCTGGATCGAGACGGTTCTCGCAGACAGAGCGGGGCGAAGGCCCCTCCTCCTGCTGTCCACGGCACTTGGGGCCGCGTCACTCATCGCCTTGGGAGTCCACGCATATCTAGATGTACACAACCATTCTGCGGCAGTGGCAGTGTCTTGGCTGCCGATAACTTCGCTGATGTTTTTTATCATTGCCTTTTGCGTGGGTATGGGTCCTCTGGGATGGGCAGTTTTAGGGGAACTGTTTCCGAGCAGCTCGAAGAGTGCTGCTGGTATTGCTTGCGGTTCTTTCGCCTGGATAGTGGGCTTCATCGTGACGCGTACTTTTCAGCCAATAGTGGATTCTTGTGGAGCTTACGCTGCTTATTGGTTGTACGCCGGTTGTTGTGCCGGTGGATTTGTGTTTTTGGCTTTCTTTTTGCCGGAGACAAAGTGTAAAACCTTGGAAGAAATTCAGAAGGAATTGGGAGGCGATTGATTTTCTAAACGGAACTGTGTTTTTTTTTGCCATTGAATAAACCTCTCTTTCGTACTCGCGACGGAATTTTAGTGCTTGTGAAAATCAAAACCCATATATTATATAGCCAATGATTATGGTCGGTGGCAGATTTGGACATTAACCGCCACAAATCCATTCCATTTGGCCGTCTCCTATTTATATTTGCGAAAATTTTGTTTCCTAAGAGAAATTTTTATTAAAATTAACGTTGTATTATATTTATTTTGAAAGAGAAGAAAATTTCATCAAAAGACTTAAAATTTAAAAATTTGACCGAACCTAAAGTCATTGAAAATTCGCCACTGACTATGATTATTCTTGATTAGATGGATTACTTATTAAATTTTGCTTTCATTTTTATTTTTTTCATTTTATAATTTTTATCAGTGAAAGTTTTAATAAAATTCGTTTTTTGAGAAATTTATTATTAAATCTAACTAAATGAAAAGTATAAATGTAATGATGCCCTATATATTTTTTTAAATCGCGACTGAAATATATACATAAGAAATTCACGAAGTTTAACACCTGTGGAAATAGTTCCGATTTAAGAAAAACATACATACAATTATTTTTCACATTTATGAAAAAAATTATACATGTATAATGGAAGTTGAAATTTACAACATATCCCACAAGTGACTTGTGTTTTTTCATGTATCTATTTGGTATATTATAAAGAACTATGACGAATAATACTGCATGAGGCAACTACTCTGTTATTACCTTTTCTTTTTTTCCTTTCTGATAAACTGACATCTCTAACCTAAAAACATTTTATTACATTCCACCTGCAACCCTGTGAACCCTCTACGATTCAAGCCTTAAATTCCGATGGCTTTGAATTAGGTAGAATGATTTTAAACGTTAAACCTTTTCCCCGTCATCAAGCGTCAACAATGAGGATAGTTCCTTCGGTTATCACTACAAACTTCTTATCTCAAAAGTAGCTGTTTTCGTATACTTTTTTGTCGAGATGTTCGATAGCTCAGATTGAAATATAAGGCCATAGCATTACTTTCGAGTTTTAAATCGGAACGAGCTATGTGGCTGGAATTCACCTAGTTTCAGTTGCGCTCGAAAATGTTGCAGAAATAGCGAATTGGGGATTTGATCGTACCACATCGTACAAAAGGAATTCGTCTTTCTTTCTATGATTGTAACAAGTGTGGTTGTAACCTAAACATTTCATTTCCATATGAAGCGTGACTAAGGAACGTATACCAACTAAAGTAAGTGTGCAGCGGAGATGTTTTATTGAGTTATGCCGTTATGCACTGAAATTTTAAAGTAGATACATGTTGATTGCGTGATTTGTATTAAAATATAACACGAGTTATGATGTAAAGAACTTTTATTTTTTATAATCTTTGTTCTATTTGCAACGAAATCCTCCATAGAATCGAAAGAGTAATAGAAACTGACAATTTTAAGAAAATGGACGTGAACGTGGAGATGGATTTAGGTGATTCAAGCAAGAGTCTGACCATGAAGCAAAAATTACCTCAATATCTAGCAACAATAGCAGGTTAGAATAATTTTAATTCCATTTTCCACTGAAACTTCAAATTAATCTCAAGCACTATTTAATTCGCTCAACCATTTTGAAAGTGACGCAAAACTTAACAAACGAAATGAGATCACCCGAATACATATATAGTTACTACGTGAGGCGATTACCGCCGAACACTTGTAACGCAAAGTTTCGGTGCCCCTTCAAATGACGGGGCATTTTTTTCTTATTAATCACCGTCATCGCCTGATAGTTATCGTGCTCTAAACATCGCAACAAATATCTGTAGCAGTGATTAAAACAACATCAGGAGATTATTTTCTTACTAGTGTAGATAGATTATTATTATTTTCATTTTAAATAATTAATATCCCACTTTCACATATGAAATATTTTGTCATATACAACATTTCCAATGAATATTCTGTTAAACTTAAAATAGTTGCCTCTCTTTCCCTCTCAAACCCTCTCTCTCCCTCCCCCCATCTCACACCCTCCCTCCCCCTCCGAATTTCTCTCTCCCCCCTCCCCCCCTTTTCCCCTTCCCCCTTTGTCATATACAACATTTCTAGGGAATATTCTGTTGTTGACGGGCTATCTTTAGTTAACCTTAAAATAGTTTCCTCTCTTTCCATCTCTCCCTCTCACACTCTCTCTCTCCCTCCCCCCTCTCTCCCCTCCCCCTTTCTCCCTCCCCATCCAATTTCCCCTCTCCCCCTCCCTCTCGCTTCCCCCTCTACCTCTCTCTCCCCACCTATCTCTTGTATTATAAGCATTCAAAGTACGTTTATACCCATAAGGATTGAATTAACAATATGATATTGAGATCTAACAATGGAATTGGTAGACAAGGCAACATCCCCTTAAAATGGCAAGATTTCCTCAAACTGTGTGAATTAAACGTTTAGATTGGGAAATATCGTACTGTAGGCGGAAAACGACGAACTGAATAAGAAACTTTATAATGTCTTCTTCAAAATGGTTTATATCCGAAGATTGTAGGTCAATTCTTTCTAATTTTAATCAAAAAAATAATAAAAGCTTGCACGTAGAAATGTCCATCTTTATGTGTTACCTAATGGGAAATAAAAATTATCCCCTGGAGTCAAACCCAGATCTTTGATCTCGAGTTCGATACATTAAAACGTTTTGTTATTGTATCATAATGCTATCCTGTTAATTAAAATTAATAAGTTCCGTTGTCATTTGCGGGATATCAAGCTCCAAAAAGTCTTACATGACAAAGTTACAAAGTGACATTGTGACGCTGTCTTTTATTATTGTAGATAAACAAGCCATGGGATACATTTTCTGCGTGTAACTTATACGGATGAAGTTCTTGGTAAGTCATTATCGCGAAGAAGGTTATTAAAAAAATTTTGTCAGATGGGTTTAATATCGAATTGCCTTGCAATTAAGATTAGGAAAACTATTACCGTGGAAAGCAAAAATCATTTTTTATTCCACGAACTTCAGCGCCTGCACTCTTACAATTTGTCTCTTATCAAACATGGGCTGAGAAGATAGGCCGAAACCATGGCAGTATAATAATTTCATAATTATCTAATCTTTACAGCGATATTATTCCCTCGACATAAATTTCTGTATTGTATCCAAATTTCATACTCTGGTGATTTCAAGATGTGTATAATAATTTACAATACACAATGAATAACGCAAAAATGTAATTTTCAGCAACAATGGCATCATTTTGTGCTGGAGTTGCGATAGCCTGGACTTCCCCTGTCATGAACCGACTCCAGGGAAAAACAGGATCTTACGAACCTATGGACCATCCCCTGGACGACGAGGAAATGTCTTGGGTGAGTTCTTTGCTGGCGCTTGGCGCGATCCTCGGACCTTTGGGCGGAGGGATATTCATCGACAAGTACGGAAGAAAAAAAACCTTCATCTTCATGGGCGGAGTGCCAGCAATCGTGGGATGGATCATCATCCTCGCCGCCCGCAATCCTGCCGCCCTGTACGCGGCACGCTTCCTGATCGGCGTCTCGACAGGCTCCGCTTCGACCCTCGGACAGGTCTACATAGCGGAGATTTCCTCTGCTTCCGAAAGAGGAGCACTGTGTTCCATGCCGCAGCTCATGATAACCTTAGGAATAATGGTACAGTACACCATAGGTCCATACGTTTCGTACCACGTTCTTGCTGGAATAAACCTGGTTTTCCCAGTGATTTTCGTGGTTAGTTTCTTTTTCATGCCCGAGTCCCCTTATTACCTGTTGGCAATAGGAGAAAATGAAGAAGCTGAGGCGTCACTAAGGTGGTTTAGAGGAGGCGAGAGGAAAAAAGGGGACAGATTACCTGCTATAGACGTGACACAAGAACTATACAATATGTCCGTCGCCGTAGATGAGTCCGGCATCAGAGAATCCTCGCTCCGGGATTCCTTCAGGGATCTGTTTTCTACGGCCGGGAACCGACGCGCTTTCATGGTTACTTGTTGCTTGATGTTGAACCAGCAACTTTCAGGAATCAACGCCGTGCTGTTCAACGCCGAAAGTATTTTCAGGGGCAGCAACGCTGACACTCCTCTGCTGGGTGCGAGCGAATCAGCCATGGTTATCGGTGCGGTGCAAATAGTATCTTCGTGGGCCGAGACGATTCTTGCCGACCGAGCAGGGCGCAGGCCGCTACTTCTTACATCTTCAGGCTTCGCCTCACTGTCTCTTGTCGTCTTGGGTGTATATTCTTATCTGGATAAGTACCAGCATTCGACGTCGTTGAGTTTGACGTGGTTACCCATAACTTCCATGGTGCTTTACATTATATTCTATTGCCTGGGATTGGGACCTCTTCCTTGGGCCGTTATGGGCGAAATTTTTCCCAGTAGCGCAAAGAGTGCTGCGGGTATACTCAGCGGGTGCATGAACTGGCTGGTCGCTTTCGTCATAACGTCGACTTTCCAGATTTTGATGGTCTCGGCAGGAGCTTACGGGACCTACTGGTTGTACGCCTCGTGCTGCGCCGCCGGTTTTGTGTTTATGGCCATATTTCTTCCGGAAACTAACTGTAAAACCCTTGAGCAAATTCAGAGAGAATTGGGTGGGATATGATAACCTGACTGATATAAGACAGAGATGGATCTTGTGTGACAATTGTTGGCAGTGTTTATGTTTCGTAGGCAGTAAATGAAATATTTGCGTGCAAGAAAGTGGCGTTTTTGTGTACTGACTGCGAGAAATGGCTTGAGAATACACTTTTCAATTACTCAATGTAACCGTCACATAATATAAACGTTGCCAAATTATGTTCAATCATGACTTAAAATCACTGGTATTGGTATCGGTGTTTATAAAACAACTGATTAATAAAACTCGCTATTTTCACAAACATTACCAGTAAAACATCATTTCAGGCAAAGTAATTTAAAGGAAAGAGATAAATTTGCCAAAAATATGTTCTTCTTAACGATGAAATATACATATAAAAACAGCAATTCACTACCAAACCCTGGTACATAATAGAAATTGAGAATTTAAGAGTAAAAGTTAGAGAACTACAGTTAGTTTAGGAAAGCGATAATAAAATCATTATTACGAGAGTCATACTAAAACAATTTAGAAAACGGTGATACAAACGTTTTCCATCTAAAAGAATGAAAATGCGAACAGTTATTAGTATTTTTCGGCTACAAATAAATATTTTAAGTTTATATATGCAGGCTCGAAGCCATAAGTACATAATTGTGTGTGAAAATGTTATTAGAAAATCTTATTCAGTCAACCAAGTTCGAACTGGTTTTATTGTTGAATATTAAGAATCATACAGCAGCGAATAACAAAAAGAAATCGGTGAACTTGGGCTTCAAAATAAAGTTTCTATCTGAACTTGCTATTACATTGTTATTACGTACTGATCATCATCATCACCTTGCGTAACGCAGCGGGAATGAGTGCAGCATATTTTTCATTTGCATTTTAAAATTACTTAGAATCATTGTACAAACTTGGGACTTGAACCAAAGAACGCCTAAAAGAATGAAAATTTATTTTCATAAATTCGATTTGACGAATTATGGCAGGGAAAAATAAAATATCCCGGGAAAGATCCCAGGTTCGACTCCATAAGTTTACGCGGGATTTTCGATTTTTCAAACTGCAAGGCTTTTTTCTTTCATTCATCAGAATACCTAAATATGGAAGGATTTTATTCATTTTTACTTTAATTGACGGTTTAAACTGCGTACTATCTTATTCTTCCTACGTTTACCACTTTTTAAACGGATTCCCGGTAATAAAGATTGTGTAGACAGATATAACTCGCATCCCATCACAAATTCCAGTGGTAAAATCCCGAACTCGAAATAATAGAGAACTCGGTTAGGTTCAACTGTTGATTTTACCACCAAGAGTTAAATCACAATCGACTCATCTCTCGAAAAGATAACACTTAAAAGGCAGTCAGGATTTTCATTTCCCTCTACGACGAATAGCGGGGAAGTAAAAAAATCGGTACAACATACATTGTACAAACTTTCTCATATATAACTACTAATGCGTCGTTTAGTTATATTTAGAAAATGAAAATCGTATGAGCCTGTTTTTAGAAAATCCAATTTTTGTTAAAGTTGCCCAAGAATAAACTAGCCTTATATTCATTCATTGAGAAAAATGAAATACGTAGTATTATTGTAGATGTATACTCAAGTAACTGTACGAAATTTGATCAAAATCGTTAGAACCGTTTCTGAGAAAATCGAATTGTTGTTAAAGTTGCCTCATATATATTTATTGAGAAATATGAACTATACAGTATTATTGAAGGCGTAAACTCAAGTAACTGTACGAAATTTGAATAAAAATCGTTAGAGCCGTTTTTGAGAAAATCGGATTGTTGTTAAAAATGAGTAGAATAAACTACTCTTCATTATTGAGCAATGTCAACCATTTCTATGTATACTCTGCTCAGTATGATAAAATGCCTAAGTACGAGATTTCATTCATTTTCGCTCTACCGTCTAGGCTCCAGAGCCAGTAACATACAGACAGACGGCATTGCGAAAACCACTTTTTCGGATTCAGCGACACCTAAAACGTATATTTCCGTAAAAGTCTCGAGGTCGAATTTTTTCGCGAAAACAATACTTTCTCGATATTTCGTATGAGAAAGTAAAACACCAGTTTTCCATATGGGTTGAAAAAATAAAATATGAAAACCATCCCCAATATTGGTATTCATTCCCGCCCAAACCAGAAGCGGTTGTTGAGAAAAGAGAGCTATGGTGAATAAAATTGGCGGTCCGAACCAAGGGCACCCGGAAAATTCATTTTCTTCTTTAACAGGCTCAAGCGAGTTTCGCGCGTTTTTTTCCCTCCTAAGATTATGTCTTTGATTGTCCGGGTCGCGGCTTTGAATGGATAAAGTATGGGAAATTCTCAAGCATCTTTATAGCAGTTTTAATGTAAAATGTTGGAGAATTAGATTCGGTAAATGTGAAAAAATACGTTTAAAAATCGGCACAACATACATTGCACAAACTTTCTCATACACTAATGCGTCGTTTAGTTATCTTTAGAAAAATATGGACTACGAAGAAATGGTATTATAAACATCAACTAAAATGACTATGCGGCATTTGATGAAAATCTTATAAGCCGTTTTGTAGAAGATCCAGTTTTTGTTAAAGTTGCATTATATTCATTCTTTGAGAATTATGAAGTATGTAGTATTATTGCAGACGTAAACTCAAGTAATGGTATAAAATTTTATCAAAATCGTTCGAGCCGTTTTTGAGAAAATCAAATTATTGTTACAGTTGCCTAGAATAAACGAGCCTTATATTCATTTTTTGAGTAATATGAACTATTTTATATTATTGAAGACGTAAATGCAAGTAACTGTACGAAATTTGATCAAAATCGTTAGAGCCGCTTTTGAGAAAATCAAATTGTTGTTAAAAATGCGTAGAATAAACTTCCCTTAATTATTCAGCAATGTCAACTATTTCTTCATATCTACTATTCTGTATGATAAAATGCCTAAGTACGAGATTTCATTCATTTTCGCTCTATCGTTTAGGCTCTAGAGCCAATAACAGAAAGACATACAGACGGACAGACAGACAAGACTGGACTTCGAAAATCACTTTTTCGGACTCGGGTACTCCTAAAATGCATATTTTCATCAAAATCTCGAGGTCGAATTTTTCGCGATTACTATACTTTCTCAATATACTTCGTATATATGAGAAAGTAAAAATAAAACGTGAATTTAAATATTTGGGACGACGGTAACCGAATGTATACCTCTTTATCTGCCATAGCGCGCTGTTACGGAGGAATTTCACCTAGGAGAAGGATAATGCAAAACTTTCCTTTACCTTTGCTTCCCAAGGCCGGATTGAAGTGCCTTTGATCGTCCTCAAGGGAAAGGATGAAGGACAGACAGATAAAATCTCTTCCGTGGAGCTTCGAACTTACCTAACGGTTAAAGGTGGCATGCGCCTCGTAGAGGAGACGCGAAAATTTGATTCGGTAAATACGAGCTCCGCCGAACGCAAGAGGATTAGGCTGTTTTTAATGCGACTCCAATGGAGATTTTGAATTCAAAATCACGCATTTAAAAATTTTCACACATAAAAAAATCATTTTAACGTTAAAAATTAGAAAATCAAGGAAAGCGAGCTTCGAAATGCATTCTTGTCTAATTGTGTCTATTTTTTTATCTTTCCACCTTTTATATCTTCATTTACTTGGTACTTTGCAATTTACCAGGCAGGTGGTTGCTAGTGGACACAGTGTACCAGATTCCCTAGAAAATTTCACTTGCAGACTTGAATATCCTACAGTGATCTCTAACAGTTCTTGGAAAAAAAAGATCTCTGTCATACAACTAATCACACATTTTTATCATTGTGGTCTTGGCTTCCTATATAATTAGGTACTTCAGCTATTTCGAGTACTTCCTCTGCTAAAGTTAAATGTTAGTTATATTATTATACGATTCATATTAATATAAAGAACTTTTATTTTCGACATATTTTATTAAAGCCTTGTACTTCCCCACTTACGAATTATCGTAAGTGAAATATCAATTTCCCTTAGATTTGCATGTTATAAATTGATATACGTTCCATGACCTTGGGAAAGATATGTACCAAGTCTTATTTGGGCTATAAATTAATAATTTAAGAACCAATGAGTGTTATATACTGTATAATAAACATTTTAAAGACTTGGAACAATCAATAAATTAATACCTACAATGCGGACGAGTCGTATCGTCCAACTGAATATCGGCCGAAAATACGCGCAAGAAAGTAGCCTCGGAGTGAGTGCATCGGATGTCGAATATAGTATGTTCGGGATACGATATCATACGTCGATTTCGAGGTATTAATGTATTGACGTCGTTAGTCCGGGTTTACCGTAAGTACTATCTTCTAAAATTGACGAAAATTTATTAAAACTTAAATGAAACGATATTTTTAAGAATATTTACTTTTCTCCAAACGGGTAAAATGGGAATTTACATTAGCTGTTTAAGGAGAAACGTGCACAGGGATAATATATTTGGTGGTCCCACACGGGGTCACATTTCATCCGTTTCGGCCCCATAACCGTTCGTTTGCATAAAAATTTCTCTGAGAAGGCGAGCGCTCGACTCCATCGTCAAGCAAGCCGGGTTCCGTTCGTAGGAGATCGGATACCTGGATGCCTGATATTTTGGTAGACATAACTTAAGTTTGAAATCGTGACAAACCGGTCTCAGGCGTGGTTTGGTCCACAAGGACACGCTCGCGATTTAAAAAAAATGGGATTGGGTGAATCGGTGAGACAAGGTCTTCAGAGTAGTTCAAGTACAGGCCATTATATGGGGTTGACGAGATGTCTTAGGGTCCCACGAGGCGCTCCAAGATTTTCATATTCCCGGGCCAACAGACCCGACCAAACGTTGTCTTGTCGATTTGCATGCTTTTCAATCGATTCTTAAACGTAGGGCGCCGCCTTATTTTTCATAAATGGTAATGGAAATCACAAGTTTTCAGCAATAAATTTGATTGAAGAAAATTTTCAAACTGCCCGCAATTGAAAATAAAATTACACGGAAGATAAAAAGTGAATGCTACGGTTCCTGTATTTACGCTTAAAAAATAAACGAACTAATTTATTTTTTAAATTCACATTTATCTTTTTTTTTAAGGAAAAAGTATCGTAGTAATTCGTAATTTTCGGAACACTTTCATGTATGGCTTCACGAGTTTTTTTCGTGAATATTTTGGTTAGCGATAAATTTCTGGAAATTTTACGTAATTACAGAAAAAACAATTCTGTAACCTCTACGAAAGGGTTTTATTATAACTTCGCCACAGTCGCTTGATGTTGGGGGTTCAGAACACGATTACTGTAATATTAATAATATTTAGCGTTACTTTGTGGAACGATTCCATTTTTATAAACCAGAAAAAAGAGACAGTGTACTGATCCACCCACAGAAATACAAATACATTGTTCCTTTTTCTTGGTTTATAAAGTGACTACCATCCGAGGGTCCCAAACGTTAAAATTCACCACTGTCTGACAGCAAGTGTCGCTAAATATTTGAGAAAGACCGTTATTACCTTAACCTTGACCATCAAACAAAAAAAGAGAGATGCCTATTCACGGCGGCTTATACACACACACACATATATATATCGTTTTCATTCCGATAAGGAGCAAATCTCAGAGGACCTCTTGTTGGCGTTATCGGAACTTCGGTGACGACGTCATGGGCGTGGTCGCGTGATGCAGAGGAGAATTTTCTGATCTCCCGCCCGCACGTGTTTCACAACGGGATCGTCCGTTCGAAGTATGTACATTAGGGTGGACCTTAGTTACTCTTGGTGAAAATTTTTTTTCTAAATTTCTTTCACGCGACCCCCCAAGTTGTGCCATTTGGTGAGAAAATAATTCCTACAAAAGCGCAAATTGATCGGACAACGGAAACACGCCACAAACGACTTTTTCACAAAAAAAATTAAATTTCACCAAAAATGAAAAAATACACACTACATCAACTTTATTGATCACTAGATGTTATTTTAGGCTAAAATGCTTATTATAATAGCTTATTATAACAAATAAATTTGTTTATTAATAATTTTAAAAATTCTTTTAATCCAAAATTTAATAATTTTTGTACTCGGCATCATTTTCAGTATTCTATTGAAAAAAAACAAAAAAATTGAAGTGTTAAATTGTTTTGTGTAAGTACATTTAATTATTTATTGTTATTAACAATCATATAAGTTCCTATCAGCAAAAGTTATCGTTATAAACCATTAAAGTCGAATTTATATATAAAGGGAGGAGGAGAGAAGAAACAGTGTAATTCAGGGTGCAATGATATAACCTTTTTAATTAAAATCTTCCCTTAACATACTCTTATTAACATTAGGATAACGCTGCTTGTAGTCGGTTACAACTTGTAAAATAAACTGTTTTTCCGCTTCACTTTTTGTCAAACAGTCATTGTAGTCTTTCATTAATTTGACTCCTTGTTCAGCAATATCATTTACAATTTTAACGCGGTTTTAAAATTATCATCCGTTGCCCACATTGACGGATCTTTAGACATAAAATCTGTTATACTAAATCGCTCAAAAAATTCCTTCGATTGAACAGAAATGAAGTTTTCTGCACCATAATGTTTATATCGCCCTACATCTTTAGGGGAAATGGTTACTTTTTTAAAATTATAGTCGGATTCATTATTAAGGGCTTGAACCATAAGTCTTTTAGTGTTAATTGAAATTTCGCTGTCAAAAAAGGATAGTGCTGCATTTTCGAGTGCCAAATAACATAAATGGATACATTATATTTTAGTTGCTACATTACTTATAGCTTCATCAACGTTTTTGTATTCGTGAAGATCTCACAAGAGTTGGAGATCTAGACGAGGAGCTATTATCTGTATTGGTGCCCGAATCCACTCCTGGATAAATAAATTCGTTAAAAAGATACATATCTCGAATTCCTAATTTTTCTTCCGGACTTATTTTAAATTGATCTCGAAATAGATATATTTTTAAACAATATATAGCCTTGACCATCCATCTGGAATGGTGGAAAGCGCCAGGGATTCTGAATGAGATCCCATCAAAAGGAGTTCCACCAAGAAAAATAATCATTAATTCTATTAATTCCTTTTAATCTTCCCTCGGCTGCACCTCTCGCAAACTTTGTAGCGAAAACTCGATTTTTTTATTTACATCTTTGACGGCCAAGGCCACAGCCGTACGCGTACGCGGTAGCTCATGCGCAATATTATGCACTGAATTCAGTGATAAAATCAAAAGGTTTCGAATAAATTGTTTAAACTTATAAGTAAATATTATTATTAAACAACTAAGAAATGATACTTTTATTAAATAATAGTAACTTTTTCAGTAAAAATATTATAATAAAGTTACCTCTGAAATTAAAGTAAAATTACTAAAATTTCAAAACTTCAAGTCAATTGTGGCACGCCTTCCCGTTGCCCGACTGACTTCTCCTTTTGCAGAAATTATTGTTTCACCAAATGGAACAAATCTAGGGGGTCGCGTGAAAAAAATTTGATGGTCGAAAAATAAGGTCCACCCTAACATACATACGTAAAACCGCGGCATAGAAAGATAATGTCCTGCGCGGTACTCCCCATTTTCATAATGTATTTTAATACTGTTATCCTGCGCTTTCGAGATTCGTCACAATAGGTCTGAACTCTCTGCTGGACGTGTAATAAAAAAATCAGGGCGGAAACCACAAGCGTTTTACGAGAACGAAAGAGCAGCTCTTGTAATTTTGTAGCGTGTGAATTACAAAACTAAATACTGTTGTAAACCTAAGAAGAAAAAAAACGTATTGGACTTAAGCTCAGCGTTGCCTCATTGGCAGTGCCTAGGGCAGAAATGGCAAATGATTTTTTTGTCGCGTGCCAAGAAAGTAATGTGTCAAAAATTTTTTCGCGTGCCTTAAATTTACTCATTCTCTAAGGAATTACATATTTTATACAGAAAATAAAAGTTTACGCGTGCCAAGTAAAATCGCATGCGTTCCACGTATTTACCATCCTTGGCCTAGGATGCCATTTACAAAAGGCGCCAAAAATGCTAAAATTATATTTTCGTTTAAAATAATATTTATTTTTACGTTCAAATAGTAAGATGGTCTTAACTGACATTAAATTATTGTTTATGCAGCCCAGGAAATATAGGATAATTTTCTATTACGCTTAACTTTTTCTGAAAGTTGCTTCCCAAAACTTTGCTAGAGGCACTCCATCACCCAGCTACGCCTCTGCTCAACCGATTTTAAACGGGTACGAAGATTACGTAAACCATTTTTCCCTCCTGTACGATCAAAGCAAAACAAGATATAAACAATATAAACGTTTAGCGTGTCAGCCAAATAAGCTTTCAAAAGTATCGCGTTCATAGTTTTCATATTATAGTCATTTACATTTGAACAGTTGAATGTGCAAAGTGGAGGTGAAATACGTCCAAAAATTAATTTATTTTACTATGTTAGCGTTCTCAATTGTCAATGTCCATTATTAATCAGGCCAGTCGGTTTCAATGAATCTTTCTTCTTATGGTAAATTTCGAGTTACAGTGTGCTAATCCTTCCCAGCCAAAAATACAGCGCGTTTCTGGGAAATCGAGCTTTTTTTTCAAATTTACGGCCATGCAAATACTTTCGGTAAATTGACTGGCGAATCGACGTTCTTTATTTTGGACCCAGGCGGGAGAGAGAGAGAGGGAAAGAGGAGTTTAACTCGCGAAGTGAAAATTAAAAAAAAGAACTTTCGTTTGCTGGACCTTAAATAAATAAAACATCGAGGAAATGTCTCCCGCGAACCGTCGCGTTCTCACTTCTGCGCGTTCGAAAAAAAAAACAAACGTCTCGCTTTCTTCGACACCATTCCGACCATAAGCTAGGCCCGTCGAGAGAGAGAGAGTGCAGTCCGAATAACTACTATTAAATCGCGTAGGATAGTGTGCGCGTGCGCTATGAGAGAATACGCAGTTTCAGACGGAGCTCCTCGATGCAGCGGTCAAGTTGGACACACTGCGCAATCGCGCGAAAAAAAATCGGATACGAAACGAGATTTGGCAAGACACCGAACGTCTATTTAAAATAAAAAGACCAACCCATTGTTCGATCCAGATCTTAAAATGCACTTTTCGTTATCATGCATTTGGAATGTTTGTGCTCGTGCACTTCTGTAGGCGAAGTCTTAACTTGAATGCTGATAACCAAGAAACTCAAGAGTTCCGTAAAAAAAATAGGAAATAAAAGACCAACCCATTGTTCGATCCAGATTTTAAAATGCACTTTTCGTTGCCATGCATTTGGAATGTTTGTGCTCGTGCACTTATGTAGGCGAAGTCTTAACTTGAATGCTGATAACTAAGAAACTCAAGAGTTCTGTAAAAAAAATAGGGTTTTAGGCAGTCACTGAACTGCAACGTTGTCGCAACGTGAAAAAGAAAGCCGTCTTCTCAGCCTTTTCTTTCGATCGCTACTCGTGTCTGTGACTTGGCAACATCATCCCCTACTCTGCTTTCAGTGTTCGAGTTAAACTAAGACTATTACAGAGAGTTCATTCAATATGGCATAGTTTAATAGAACATATGGCGTACGACTATTTAAAAATTAAAGACCCGAAGAAGCTGTAGCGTACCGAAACCGGTTGAGGTTTTAATACTTTTAGTCTTGAATTGTAATTAGCAATTGCAACTTAATTCTTAACGCATTGGCAATTCTTTAACCACATTATTAAGTCAAATATTTTCTAGCAACTTTTGTGTGTACAATATACGCCAGAAGTTATTGTAGTAATGTGATTGAGTGTCCATAAAAATGGATTAAAAGGTAAATAAAGTTATAAATTCTACTTAGATAAGTGTTTTACATTTTTAAGATGAATAGCTTACGCCTGACATGGTATATTATTCTTTAAATTACTTAAATGCGAGGTAAAAGTGAATGTTAATGCGTCGATAAATTGTTATGGACCAGTCAAAAAATATCTAAAAGGGAAAGTAAACAGCACAAGGAGAAAATAACCCCCTGACATTTAGAAAAAGGCGAGAAAATCTACTTTTCAATTTAATCCGAAAAATTTGCTGTTCCGAGCTGGTAGGCTAAATCAACACAAAAACATTCGTGAAATACAAATTACAATCCGGCATGCGAGAAGCTGTCTTATTTATATAAATACACTTTTAATAAACGAAAAAGTAAAAAGGAACAATAATGTTACCATTTCGCAGACTGGAGTCCTCCCTCGTTTCTTTCTTTCGTTCGTGTATCATTAGCGCCACTGTGATTTTTTTCAAAACAGGAGTAAAAATTTATTTATCTGTTGTATCGGAAGGTTATAAAACGTGATTACCCGTCCTTTTTATCTTATCTAATTAAGCGAAAGCTTCTGTTCGCTTTACTTGCTGTAAAATTTCGACATCGTTCAGATTTTCTCGAACATTCCATTGCACAGGTCAAAGTATAGCACTATATTATTACACCAGATGTTGTGCGATGATATTTTCGTACGGTTAAAATGACCATTTTACATTTTTTTAGAGTCTAAATCAGTGCAACTGGCATTTGTTGCCCATAAAAAAAGCATGAGATTCAGGAGTACTGTCTGGATAAACAATGCAAATCAGCAGAAATTTATTTTGCGAAAATCTCGAGTAACATCTTCGTAATCCATAGAAATATTTTATTATTTTTTAAAGAATATTATGTTATAAAAGTTCAATATATTGTTGAACATTGTAATCTACTTAAATAGGAAACAAGACGGAATATTAGAAAATATAGCTTTTAAGCGTGAGTGCATAAGATTAATCACAAATATGGACTTGGAGGAGAAAAATTTTGAACTTCGACCAAGAATCAATTTGATACCTTAGTTGCTTAAGGCAATCGGGAGACCCTATCCCCCACTCCCCTTTATTTCAGTTAACGATCGATACACCTTTCCCTTTCCCCTCCCCTACTTCTCTAACGGTCAACAATATTATAAATACTCCGCCCAACCTTACACACTTTGACATTGCTGAAGATGACAGCGTTGCTGTCGAAACGCGCGTCCTGAGTGATCCTGCGAGTCTTCTGTGCCTTGGCACCCAAGTACCGCCTTTACGGTGATTTGAAGGTATTTTTCCAATTTTATTCATCCTGTCTTCACCGTGTCTCGTGAGTTCTTCATTTTATTTATCGAAAAAATACGCTACGCATACGCATAGCGCGTTGATTTTTACGGATTTTGGTGATGCTCCCTAAACCAGATAGATGTACCCGCTAAAGCAATGGTTCCATAACTATTTGCTGCGGCACACAGGGGTGCCACGTCTGATTTTAGGGGTGCCGCTGAAAAATTTGTTTTTGTACACAAATCAACGATTAGAATGTGCTGATGGGTAATTACGGCAATTGTTTTTTATATAATAAACCAACAAATAAATGCCTTCAAACATTGTAATAATCGTATATAAAATTTAAGAAGCTTGTTTGAAGGTTGGGGTGCGACAAAATTCTATCGTTGAAAGTGTGCCGCGCCTAAAAAAAGTTCGGAAAACACTGCGCTAAAGGATCTGGAAGGAAATATTCCCTCCCGGCCTAAATGCACGTTTACTTATTAAAGGAAATGCCTTTGTAATCGAAAGGCATAACCGCAGGGGTCAGCAACCTTTCACAAGTGGAGTGCCAAAATCACGACAATGTGTGGTCTCGCGTGCCAATAATAAATTTTAATTTAATTAAATGATAATTTTTTAATTATTTGATCACCCCGGTTTACTTAAAAAAGGATCACATTGTAAACGGTGTGCATTTGTACCAATCGGTCCGTATATATCCATATTTTGCGTCCATTAGTCACAAAGGCGGCTAGAGAGAACACGAGACGGCAGGCACATGAACTATGTGAGAACGGTGCTACAGAATTAGAATACAGTAATCCCTCGTATAACGCGCGCCCGCATAGCGCGTTTTCGCAATAAAGCGATCTATGTTTTAGGGAACATTTTTCACATAAAGCGGCCATCCCCGCAACAGCGCGCAAAAACTCGAGTAAGTTGATGTAAATCGGTAGTGTCCGACTTGTCCCCACTTGTGGCGAATGGGCAGTTAATTTGTGGCGAATTCATGCTCACAGTCTACAGTCGACTGTTTTTATTTGTTGAGTAAAACACAGAGTAGTAATATTATTTTTCATCGGGGTGTCTAACTTTTACATACCACAGCATTTTCGCAAAGTAATACAAAATATTATTTCTTGTAAATGGGACTTAACACCAATACAACGCTACAGCGATACATAAACATTATTCGCGCATTATATCAACAATAAGTTTGCCGGGAGTGGGAGCGAATTCCTATAATTTTTTCCGTTTTCCCTCCAGGACATATCTTGGTCAAAACATAATTTATGTAAATTATGAATACTAAAAAGATCGTAGAAAAAGTTTATTGCGACAGATTGTGTGTGTGAAACGACAACCGAAAACGCAACCCCCCTGTTTTCCATTACATAGTTTTAATGGGAAAATTGTCCCCGCTTAACGCGTTTTCGCTTAGCGCGCAAGTTTTCACAAACGTAACTATCGCGTTATTTGAAAAATTGCTGTACATAAGCAGACTTTAGAGGTAATCAATTACTCTTACTATTAAATACAATTTTTGTTCACTAAATGTTCAAAGATATTTAATTGTACAACATACTTATAATAAATATATAAAATATTATTTTTTCTTTCGCGTGCCATACAAAACCACCTCGCGTGCCACTTTTGGCACGCGTGCCATAGGTTGCCGACCCCTGGCATAACCGGACCACGCCCTGTGTCCTCCGGATAGAATAAATAAATACCGATTGAGACGAGAATGTGGAAATAATAATTGACGTGTGATGTATGAGGTGCACAAAAAGTTTGTCAATGCCCTACCTTAAATATGCATTGCATTGCAAAGAACAATTTAAGCGGTATGTTAAGTTTCTTAATATAGCAGCCATGTTTAAGTGTGAATTGGCATTTTCCATTACGTCAGAATCATCTCTTCTGCGGTTCTTGTGCTGGAATTTTTACCGAACTAGACAAAACGGTCCTTTTCTTTAATTTCAATAAGTTTGTAGGGAGTGGGAGCGAATTCCTATAATTTTTGCCGTTTTCCCTCCAGGACATATCTTCGTCAAAACATAATTTATGTAAATTATGAATACTAAAAAGATCGTAGAAAAAGTTGATTGCGACAAATTGTGCGTGAATGTAAAAATATCCCCAAAGGAGACATAATTTCGTCACGAACGATCATAGAGTGTCGAGGATTTAAAATTTAGGAGTGAAAACAGAATTCTGTGCTTGTTTTCTTAAAATATTCATTTGAATTTAGAAAGGAAGGAAGGTATTATTAGGAAAAAATCAACGTAATGAGATGTAATCGGAATAATGAATCCATATAGCAAGTCATGAAATGGAATATGGATTTGTAACTAACAATTTGTGTGAAATGGATAATACTGAATATCACAGTTATAAAATGAAGCTTTCGCTGTCACATACATCCTCATTTTTCGGGGGAATCGTCTTATTTTATTTCATTTTAAATTTTGTGGCGAAAATTTGGCAATCATTCGAGCGCAAACTAATTGAATAATTTTATTAAGCATTATATAGGAATAAAATTATAATTTATCCAGCACATTACTTCCTCCAAACAGAATAATGAATGCGACCAGTGACGCACACACCAGGGGGAGGGGGGTCCACCGGTTGCGACTATTTCTAAACTGTGGAAACATACATAGTTATTTTAAATTTGGGTTCATGGTCGCCGTCAGAGAGGAATAAGAGACGGTTTACCCCCTTTGTTTTATAAAAAATAAATATATAATTAATGACGCAATACGCGACATGTAGGTATTGATATAACTTGCATACAACTTTTGTGCTTGGCAAATATTTTGGAATCCCCTCGAGGGAATCCTGTGTATGCCACTGAATATGATTGCAATAGCACTTACGACTTGCACTTGGCAGCTATCGGCAATCGCACTCGTGAATGATTTTGAAACACTGAATAATTTTCAAAATGAAAAATCCTTCGAGTAACTTTTCGCATAGAGAAAACTATAGGTAAAAAAACTGATATACGTTGCTGCTGGTAACAAAAAAATTTGATTCGCGATTAGAATTGGCGTCGGCGGCGCTGACGTCGCTGTCAATATTTACAAGAAAAATTTGTTTGCAAAATGCGACGTTAGATGATATTGGAATAATTTTGATCTAGATTAAAATTGCCTTAGGCAGCGTATGTGCCGGTTATCAATAATTTAGAAATATTATCATAGCAACAGAAACAAAACTCGGCGAAGTGCTTAACATAAATTCAGACAGCTAATCAATTAAACTATTCGTTTTATGAAACAATGTTTCAAACAAAACTTGTAGAAATTATATTGTCTACAACCAGAGTCGTCCAAGTACTGAAGGGGGCCCGGATGCGAATATCAATTAATATTAATTTTTATAATAATAACGAACTATTTATGGAGCCCCAGTTTAATATTATAACTTTTATGGAATGTTTCCTTATTGGTAATCAGTTTGCAAGTGATTTTTATTAAAAGTTTTTGGGAGGGAGGGAGGTGGTACTAATTCAATAATTATTTTCCCCATAAGTTTACACTTAATTTTCGGTTTTTCAGAGTGTAAGGTTTGTTCCTTTCATTCATCAAAATACCTAAATATGGACAGGTTTTCTTCGTTTTCGCTTTATTTGATAGTTAAAACTGTGTACTATCTCATTCTTGCGATTTTTACATGTTACACGGTCGAAGTTTTAGATTGACTAAATCCGTTGAAATTCAACGGGCACTTCTGCTAGTTTGCTGATAATTTAAATTGTAATAACTAGGTAAAATTCTTCAAAAAATACCTCTATCTTAATTAAGTCTTCGCATCTATAGATGGGTAAACTTGAATAATACTTACACGGACACTTATAACGTCAGCAAAAACGATTTTAATGGAAAGGACGGGCAATTATTTAGTATTCAGAACATTTGAAAAATATTCCCGCATTCTATTCTTCGGTTTGACCTGGTTTTCGGACCTTTCTCGCCTGTCGTCCGCTGCACGCGGCGCTTGAACCGCATCTTCCCACAAAGGGGCGCCAATAGCCGTTGAGTTTAAGCAGACGCTGTTATCTAGACGTCACCTCCTGATCCCAGAAACATCACCCTGGATCTCGCTCCAAGGTCTCCCATTCCACTCGATTCCATCATCCCGGCCGAATGCTTCGCAGGAATTACGGGCGAAAGAGTCGTCGTTCGTGGAAATCTACACGTTATAATTACGGTCGAAAATGTAACGGCACGGAATTATTTGCAATTTATATGCCAAAAATATAAATTTTAGAACCTATCGTGGGTTTGAAATTGCCTGCTTCTACGCCTCAAATGTTAATGTGATGTCGTTTTTTTTTAATTCCGCGTAACACAAAACGGCATATACGAGTATATATTACGATATGATTTTAATCAGAAAATTATTATTGCAACGAGCTTATCCTTCTTTTAAGTCATTTTTTACATTGTAACATTTTTCTTTTTCCTATTCTGTCACAATAACCGGGATATAATGAAAAATACGCTAGGCACGGATAACTAAGATTTAATATAATAATTGCTGTTCTACATTTTTTGTATAATTACATCCATTAAGTTTAATTTTAATTTTAAAATTATAATGCACATCCAAAAATAGGAAGAACCGAAATCAATGCAGTCGTAAAAAAGTAATGGATCTAAAAGATCGAAAACTTAATGGCATAGTAAAAAAAAATTGAGATTGTTTACGTCTAACATTTTGTGATATTCTTTACTGTATAAATACGGCTTTCCCTTAATCGAAAGGCATCTCTTTCACGACGGTCTCGTAATTAAATCTGGGAATAACGAAGAAAAACGTTTCCTTGTATTTTGACAACTACAGCGTCATATTTATTAATATTTGACCCGCAAGTTCGAATGAAAATGTTACTACATACAACACATTAAAGGAAAAATTGAGCGGTATGATTAGGCAACCTGTTTCGAGCTTCACGGAAGCACGAGATAAGCATTCAATAACAAGACAATTCTGCGAACGAGCGGCCAGTTAAAAAACGCTCATTAATTAGCTTATTCAGTAATCTCTGATGCCATGTACGATCCTATTTGAAAATGAAGAAAACGAATTTATGACTGAATTTTGAGTTGAACGTTACACATATTAAGTCAAACTATTTCATTTTGATCGTTTAAGCTTTAACTCTAAGGTATACGTTCACAGATTGTTTTCTTTCGGTTTCTTCGTAGTCAATGAAGATCGCAGTTTTAGTTTTGAAAACCGCAACGATTTTTTTTCGCATGACTCGTCTCAATCGATTTCGTCATTACTCGAGGGAGAGTCTCTGCGATGGATCGAAGCAGCGAGTTTTTTTTTCCGGTGAATGACTTGCACCCTGAAATCATTTATTCGACATTCGATTTTTCTCCGTCTGCGTGAAAGCTCGCTTTCACAGGACTTGAATAAATCCATCATTAAAATTCACCGCGGTCGATCGCAAATAAAAGAATCCTCGTGGCCCTTTCCGACCGTCCTTTAATTTTAAAAACGCTTGTTGAAGAGAAACGTAACTGGTATCTTCGGGTCAGTTATGATCCGATAATCATAAATAACGTATTCAGAAAAACAAATCGGAAACAAACGCCGTAATGCTTTCGATTCCACGTCTTGAACTGGGAACTGAGGGGATTCCCAGATCTCCCATACTACAAGCACAAATAAAAATCAAGTCATAATTGACCCGACGATATCAGTTGAGGGTTAAAACTTAACAGTATGTGAGAAAAGTAGAATGTATTGCATCATGTTGCTGTTTTAACGATTTACAAAATCAGTGAACCTCTATACTAATTCCCTATCTGTAACGAAAAAAATATAAACTGAAATGAGATTTTGGGTTATAATCTTCTAAAGACTCAATGAACGTAATTAAGTCGTTAATTCCCCGAAAGAAATCAAATATTATATTGTGTTATGAAAAATCAACTAGACAAACAGGAGAAAATATCCTAGTTTTCATGAAAATGCGCGTGAATTTAGTTTGAAATGCTGACAATACATTTAAATGGAAATTTTAATTGGCTTCTGAAATCTAATCCTGCGTTAGCTGCGTAATAAACTACTACGCTTACTTTAATCGGCGATGAAGAGAGTGCAGGTGGAAACTTATCTCAAGAGGTCTCTTAGGCATGGTCTCGTAGGCATCACGTATGAGTCTGTGTAGACACCTCCAGCGTCAACTGGTCCGCTTACCTCGCTTCGGCCCGAATTACGTCATAAAACAAACGCCGAACTCGCTGTTTATCAGAAATAGGGCGAAAGAGAAGATCAAGGGTTATTTAAATACATACATGAAGACTATCGAAATGTTTCGCTCTGCAAATTGACGGAGTGGACTATTATCGAATGTCATCGACGCCAACAATGATGCAGAATAAAGTCGATCGATATTACCTCTATAAGAAAACAGTGCATCTAGAACTGCGATTTGCCCATTGTTTGGTTCACTCGTCGCATCTCCTTACGACGGACTTTCTTGTCCTCTTTTTTTCCTCCGAATACTACTCAGGGGACTCTTTGCATACGATCGACGCTAACGTTTCTCGCTATGATCTGATCGATCCAGAGTGAAACCGCGTGAGGGAGTGGTCGAAAATCACTCAAGGCTGCCAAGAGTATCGGTCGAAGTGATTAGGAAATGGGTCTCGATCTCAAACATACCCTACCTCTTTCTCACCCTCCCTCTCTCTCCCAACCTACCTGTCACTCTCTCTCTCTCTCCCACCCTCTCTCTCATGTTCTGTCCTACCGTCTCTCTCTCTCTCTTTCTCTCACAGACATCTCTCTTCCAACCTGCCTCTCTCTCCCACCCTCCCTCTCTCTCCCAACCCCTCTCTTCCAACCTCCCTCTCCCTCCCACCTTCTTTCTTCCAACATGCCTCTCTTTCCCACCCTCCCTCTTTCTCCCACCCTCCCTCTTTCTCCCACCCTCCCTCTTTCTCCCACCCTCCCTCTTTCTCCTACCATCTCTCTCCCAATCTCCCCCCTCACCTAACTTCCCTCTCCCTCCCACCTCCTCTCTTCCAACATGTCTCCCAACCTCCCCCCTCTCCTAATATCTCTCTCCCTCCCACCTCCTCTCTTCAAACCTAGCTCTCTCTCTCCCAACCTCCCTCTCTTATGGGTTAGATGGCAGAAGGGACTGTCCAGTCTCAATCTCGCCCATAAATAAAGACGATATTCTATTCAGTTCTCTCTCCTACCTCTTCCAACCTGCCTCTATCCCAACCTCCCTCTCTCCCAACCTTCCTCTCTTCCGCACCCTCCCTCTCTCCCTTTACATCTCCCTCCCTCCTTTCCCCAGTCTCTCTCTCTATCTTTCTCCCTCTATCCTCTATCCCCCCTCTCTCTCCCTCTTTTAATCCTCTATCTCCCCCTATTTCCAACTCACTCTCTTCGAATCGTAATAATCGAACTCTCCTGGCGGTCATTCTACCTCTGTGACTAATTCGACCATGTGGGTCGCGAGAAATCGCGATATAGGAGCGCACGCGTCCTCTGTTGAACGCACGTGAAATTATTTTACGTTCTGCCTCGTATACTAATTTAAATACAAAATATCTGACGTTTTACGGGCATAAGTCGTAAAATTCCCTAGTGTAAAAGATCCATTAAACTTCTTCTGAGGCACAATTAATTTTCTTGTGAATCAATGATTTAGAGCTGTCAATTCAATCACGTCTGAGAATCTATCTTGAATTTAATTTGTGTTTCTTATCTATATATCAACCGCATTCACTATTCCAGCACCAATTTTAATAATAATTTAAACATATATCTCATCGCGATTGCCATCTATCCGGGGAAGTAAAAGAACTAAAGTCGTCCGCAGAGCATAGTTTATATTTGCATATATTTAAATTTACAATCCAGATGGACAGTTCCTTTAAACTTCCTTCATTTATTTGTCAATTCATTCGTCTATTTTTTCACTTTTAGGATATAGATAGAATAAAGCGGAGAACTATAAATAAATCCAGCATCACAATTTAGCTTTGTAATGGGTTTAATTTACGACGGTATTAGAACGATAATAATTATTGTACTAATCTTGATACAAAATTTTCAACAATTCTCTCGTTAAATTTTAACGGGAAAGCCACTCCTAATGATAATAATTGCTATACTAATCTTGATGTAAAATTTCGACGATACGTTTCTTATTTTAATTATTAGGTATTACGTAATATACCCATTTCGTAAGATTTTATGTAAACGTTTAAGGAGAGTGGGATTTTTGATCAAAGATCTTTCTCTTATCAAAAAAAACCTTAATACCGCATAATTTACAGGGTCGAAAATTGATAAATACGGTCAGACGAGGCCGGCTTTCAATACCCAAAGATCACTCACTTCCGTTTCAACTTTTTTTGCTGAACTTTCTACCACAGCAGATTAGTTTCTGGATGCAAAGTCTGAACTCCGAGCCAGTCGGTTGAAAGACCGCAAGCAGCGCATTGGAATTCATGAGCCGAGGAACATACCAGATGATTTAAAGAAGCGTCAATTGAAAGCCAAAATAATTCCAATTAGACTCAAAGTCCAAATATTACTTATAACTGGATTCCAACCATATGGTGTAATCGAAAATTATTTTTGGAAATCTATATCTCTGTTACAGTGGGTTTTAAGAAGTTCATCGATCGAGTTCACTTTAAAAAAATAAAACTTCACAAAAATCACCTTATTAAAAGTTGAATTCATTTTCATTTCCATTTTGTGCCAGCTATTAATTCGGTACATTCACCGCTTCAAAATATTATATGAACATAACTGAGCCCTTTGACGCTCACACGATCTGAGGGCACTTTTAAATAGTCTAATTGCGGCTAAATATTTACCATTATTTTTCAAGAAAACTGTAAAAATTATTTTTTAAATACGTTTCCGTGAACATCATGAAGCATTGTCAATATTATTTATAAAAATCTATGCCAATTTAGCCGAAAAATAAACAAATTAAACACTAGGTGCCAAAAAAAGCGGTGGCTAAATAGCCACCAAGCGTTAAAGGGTTAGTATTTTCAAATCTAAGTATTAAATATTGCAACCCTGTCGATTGTGGCTTTTCATTAGCATGCTAATTACGGGGAATTATATATAAAGGTCAATTCGTCATTATCTTCTCATTAGGTCGCGCCTTTCTGTTTTGCATTCCATGAAAATCTTTGAAAAATGAAAAAAACGTAGACCAAACAAGCCCATATAAAAGAACCAGACTTAACTGGGTCCTATCGGTCGACTTCGTCCCACATCCTAAACAAAAAATTGAACATATTAACTGACATTAAAAAGAATACATTTTTTAAAATAAAAAATTAATAAAAATAAAAAGATGCTGGAGGATTTAACCTTGACTATTTATATTTCAAACAAAATAAATATCAAAAATAATTATCTATATCCTAGTTCTCCGTAGTACTACTAACCATGAACCACGTTAGATGAACTCGAACAATTTACGTAAGTTGGACATATTGCAAATGAAAAAGCAAACAAGTTAAATTGGTATCTATAAAACTATATAAAATCCTGTAAAAGAAAAGACTAGATTGAGAAACGCAGCCAAATGTGGTGTTGGAAACAAAGTTTTTGTTGTAAATAAATATAATATTTTCAAATTTTTTCGGTTTTACCGAAGAGCGTAACTATTGGGAAGCTGCCATATGATACATCTATTTAACAGGTAAAGTACAGCAAATTGAGAAAAATCTTCAGATTGGATAAGATTGAAATTTTTAAAAACAAGTTCTTTGGAAATGCTAAATGCCGACCATTAAAAATGTGCGAAATAACTGAAACAATTCCCGATAAAAATATGTAGCATTATTTTAATTAAATAAAACATGAATAAAAGACAGAACTCTTGATATAACATCACTTTAAGATGTAACGGATAAATTTTAAAATTTCCATCAGGAAAAATCAAAAGTTTAGAATTTCAGTTAATTTAAAAAAACTTCTGATGTTTCTAAAATATTTCTACCAAAATAATGTCGTTTATCTGCAGTTTTCCAACCAGTCTAGGATAGCGGTGCCAAAACCTTTCAGTTCGAGGGCCACATCCTGTCAACAAAAGAATTGAAGAATAATTAAAGGCTTAGTTGTGGATCAGTACTACCTGATTTGTTTTAAATGTATTAGAGGGATAAATACAAAATATGTCATCTTTATATTTTCTTTTTGTGTTAAATTGTGTCCCTTAATTGTAAAGCTCATGGCGAACTGGATGAAAACAATCGGCGGGCCGGATGTGGCCCGCGCACCGTAGTTTGGGCACCAGTGAGTTATATATGAAATATATACTATTAAATTGGTCGCGAGCGGTATTGGGTATGTTCGCGGGCCACATTTTGGGAAACCCTTTTCTAGAAGAAAATCCGCGGAAGGGTACTTCAAAATCAGACCACATAAGTTTTCGCCAAAATAGACCTCCGTCACCGAAATCGGGTCGCCAAGTCATCAAGGGTATAATAGTGTTAATTTTCTAAGATAATCAGGTTGTAGGCTGGAAAAAATTCGATCATTCATTCTCGGCTTCTTTTTGATGCAAAAACTATGTTAGTTAAACTTCTCATTTGATCTTTTTTCTAATTTATGGAAACGATAAGCTGTCTTGAAATATACCGAAAACTCTTAAGCGACATCTTAGAAATAGTAGCGAGGGCAAATACCTTTTACACTCCGCTAACAGTTTTGGTTCGATTGTTGGACGTAAACGGAGATAAATGGAACAGCATTCGAGCGTGACAGGGCAATGTGGAGGCGGTATCGAGGAAAAAAAACATTCTCGATTTTAATGGACCACGTTTCCGAATGAAGTTTTCCTCATTTGCCAATACACACCTCCGATTACCTAGGGGACGTTAAGCGAGAGAGGAATTCTCACAAACGAGGGCTAACGAATGGCAAATGGAGGACAGTTGCGTGCAAACACGAAAACGCGTTACACCTGCTACATTCATCAATGGAACCGGTACTTTTATAAATGAAAAGTAAAAAAAATCGATTCCCCTTGCAATTTTTAAGAATGAAAGTGGTTCTACGGAATGGTTATGCGTCTGGAAGAAGGCCTCCATAAAATAAAAACAGGGAAACAGTTATTCAGCTTTCTTCAAACAGTCTCAAACCGTTGAGACTCATTCATTTATGTAAATAAAGAGAAAAAAGCTAATGAGACAAAGTCTGATAAAGATGCGTTGCGTGACTTGAGCCATGTATCATGGAGAATTGGGAGAATTTGATGGCGATGTTGAAAAAAACGTGACGAGCCGTTCAAATATGTCCGCAAACTCAAAACTATTTTTAAAAATAGAAGGGTAACGAATAGATTATGCCAATGTAAATAGTAAATTATTTTTTCTCTATAAACCCGAAAAATGTATTGAGAATCGATTTTTTTAAATCCAAAGTACATTACACTCGTACGGTTACATTTGAATTATAGGGTGCCCTTCAATGCAAAAACTCTTGAGAATGCAACATTTTATATCGCGAAACCCGCGGCATTCCGAGCTTGCTTGCGTTTCCGGGATGTTGGACGCGATTATCACGAGATACATGGTTTGTTGTGGTTAATTAAGATACACTGGCATATGGTATTTATTTCCTTCCAAAGAATTTTCCGGGAGTAACGAGAACGATGTGTAAAATCAGTTAACGAAAACAATGTTTTTTGTTAAAATAAATCTCCAATATCGATTTCGGTTATTATGCAACTCTTAACCTTTAACTAGGCACGTTCTATTTTTTTTTCAATACGGTGGCGGGCGGCGTGCTGAGTACGCCATATAAAATTGTGTAATAAACGGTTAAAAAAAGGAAGTAATTCAATAGAATATACATATAATGTAAAAAAAAATAATCGGAGCCGGTTCTAGGCGTGGGAGACGTGGGCAACCGCCCAGGGCGGCCCCTCACCAAGGGAGACCTCCCAGTCTTCCCGAGGCGTATTTGCGAAAATGGAAGAGAGTAACTGAAAAAACTAGGCCACCCGAAAGATTCCCTCCTTACAACCGCTGGCATGGGTTATTCCATGTTGTTAGACCAGCGATGGAAAACGTTATGAGTAACGTAACTAAATAACGAAATGATTTTTGATTAACGTAACGAAAAACGTTAACGAAATGTCCAAAATTGCTGTAACGAAAATCGGAAAAACAAAAACCGTTATTTCGATATTTATAGTGGTTGCACACAGGACCGGTCTTAGGCGTGGGCGACGATTAAGACTATATCAATCTACCAAACAGTTAATTACTTCATTGTTACTATTATTATTAATTAAAAATTTATTTCATATTGTTATTTCTTAAAATGAGATTAAATTGATACCTTAAAGTAATATCTTATGCCAATAAATATCTAACCATATGAAAAATAAGAAATGTTAATTTTAAGTTGTTTCCTTAGCAAATAAAAAAATCCCACTCCCATCATTTTGGTGTAAATATTTTCTATATATTTTGATAATATAGTTCATGGTTAGAACTAATTTATTTTCATGTCGTGTTTCTAACATCAAAATGTCCCGTAGAATCCTGTTAATATACCTTTTATTCTTTTCAAATACACCGAAATTAACACCTTCATCATGGTCAGTATTTATATTGGATATATGATAGGTACCTTCAACCGAAAATTTTATATTTGGAATTATTATGAAAATGTAAAGAGATGATTAGTTTTTGGCTGAAAACGGTTTATTGGAAGTAGGAGATTATTTTAGTAATTTATTAGCTTTTCAATTTTTTGTGTTAGGTTGAAATGGCGTAAACGGTGACGCCACTCTGTCTCGAAAACTATGGCTGATTCAGATGAGATAGGAAGCTGAAATTTGGCATGAAGGTCGTTCGATGTGCACAATCGACGATGCAACCCTAAAATTATAAATATATTTATTTATATATTTTTTCGTTTGCCATCACTGTGTTAGGAAAGTGTCCCTAAGGTCATCGACCAAATAACAAGTGCTAGAGCAATAAAGTGACGTTGTTCTTTGACGTCTGTGCCCCGTGCCGGTCCTGGGTTGTGACCAGTCTTCCCGAGGGTTTATATCCCATGCAGCCTTTCAAAGTTGTGAAAAATATGGTTCGCCTCTTATAACTTTCGAAAGGGGAGTTTCCAATAAATAACATGAAGAACTCACGAGACACGGTGAAGACAGGACGAATAAATTGGAACAATACCGCCAAATCACCGTAAAGGCGGTACTTACGGGTCAAGGCGCAGAAGACTCGCAGGATCACTCAGGACGCGCGTTTCGACAGCAAGTTTCCAAAGCGTTGTGTCACTCGGTGACTTCCGGGGTAATATAATTTAATGATAAATAAATAAATAAAATGCGCTAACATGTGATGAAATATAACAGGCTTCAACGTGTAATAAGATTGTGAGCCATATTTACTTCCATATTTAGAAGTTCACCTACCCACGATATAAGAAAAAATATACCAAAAATATTGATTTTTTTCCTCTAAGAAAATATATTTCGTGTTCTGTAGTGAATCTGACGAGTTTGGCAGGCAAAAAAAAACATTTTACGACCGAAAATGAAATTTGGTCGAATGAGACTGCAAGTCACAGAAAAAATGCAAAATTAAAAATAATGAAAAACAATGAAAATAAACGATTAAAAAAACAATCCTCGTGTCCATAGGATTCCATAATTTAGTTTTTTTGCGGACTCACAAAAAACTGTTGATCAATCTATCCATTGCGTTTCATTTTTCAAATGAACACATTACGTTAGTCGGCCGACGTGACCATTTCAAGGGTCAAAGTGAATACGACGCTCTTTAAAATAACGCGTCATCCAGAAGAACTCGTGGCAGAACATGTAAACAAGCAGTGTGTGTGCATACACGTGTTAAAAGTTAACTGAATGGTAGTATCTACTGCACTCCCTAATAAAGAAATACGTAAATACGTATGTATTTAAATTTCACGCCTCCTTCGAGACATTTATCTTCTCTTTTGATATTAACATCCATTCGTCGCGTAAATTGCCCGTTGGATATTCCGACTTATTTCGATAAATGTTTACATGGGACTTCCATTGTCTGTTGGAACATTTACGACATCCATAGCGCTGTTGCGTAGTTATCTAGGGAATTCATATACTATTTACATAACGACCTTTCTAGATGTAACACTACGCACGCACCCAGAATGTAGGAGTGGAGGCAGCAAAAGGTCATATTGCTTATCCTCCCTTACGGTGGACGGAATGCTGACTTGCATTGCCGTCTTCACAACATACAAGTAGGGGTCGGGGCAAGCCTACTTTGAAAAATCCGCCGCCGCCAGATATATGTACCCGGGCCCGCAGCGTGAAAAGTCAGCACTAGGGATTGCAATCTCGGGATCCCGGATTTATTATCTGTTCGAGGATTAGGCAAGGAAAAAATCCAGATACTCCAAAAAAATACTCGAAAAAGTAATTACGTCTTCGAAAAAAATCCTGGTTTCGTTTTTGCTAATGGATGGCGCTACTTCACGTCTGATACCAGGGGCGGATTGGGCCGCCGGGACACCGGGCAAAGTCCTGGTGGGCCGATGTTGCTTCTGGGCCGGAGCTGCCTGAGTGGTTGCTGCCTCGGCCAGGAGCTGTTGCTTTTCCGTATTCTAAAGTAGTGTTTATCAAACAATGGGCGGCGGCCTCCTAGGGGGCCGCAACATTATTTTAGTTGTTAGGTGGGCCGATATCCGAGTATTTGCCCGGGCCGATTTTTGCTCCCAATCCGCCCCTGTCTGATACTGATGTAGAACAAAACAATTATTGCGTCAGTAATTATGAATTAATATCTGCCATCGGCATTGAAAAAGGTGTCATAAGTGTTAGAAACTAATAAAAAAAACAATAAACATTGAACGATATAAGGTGACAGTTGGGAAATCTGGGATTTTACCAAGGGTTTAAGATCCAAAAATAAGCAGCGAACGCTTTCATTAATACATTCCACGTTCCGGGTTTCTCTTCTTTCTTGCTTTGTGATACAAGGGAACGGCCACTTATTGGAATCTCAGATTGTGATGAAATTTGGTTGTAGGGCAGTTTTGTTCGTTCCAGTGACTTGAAAACATTTTCACTCGTGTCGGTTGGAGAAAGATTGGCCGGGCACGTCGGTATAAACAAAAGGAACTACTCTCTCAAACGCTTTGCTCACATTTAAGATAGAACGCTTGCCATGGCTTGTTACATTGAGTATCCATTACTTTCAATATACCTACAGCAAATTCTTATAAATGAAAAGAAAGCACTTGATGAGTTATGAGATTAATGAGTTGATTCACTAGGAATGCACTTTCCAAAATCGCCTTCGATGATGAATGGAAGTAGAAAGCCTGTTGCCTCTTCGAAAGCTCTTGGTAAATGGGTCGTAGTAGAGACGAGATTTACGAATTACCCCTCTTTTGGGCGTAGACGGTTAATAGTTTAGACAGAAAATGAACTATTTACTTTGGGGGTAGTTTTGTTCGTTCCAGCGCCCCCTTCCACTTTTTTTACCTCCCCTCCATCATTTCTGGCTTCTGATTTGTTAAAAATCCCCTCCCCTACATCGCTTCTCAATAAAAATCTCCTTCCCTCCATCGGTTCCCAATAAAATTCCCCTCCATCTCCCAGATGAGCGGCCTTGAATCTATTCCCTTCTGCCTGTAGCATCAACCTCTCCCTTCCCCTCCATATTTTCTAGGTATCATTATGTTAAATCCCTTCCCATCCTAATCGCTAAGTCTCTCTCGTTTCCAGCTCGTTCTCAGACATGTTGAAACTTGTTAATTTAGTAGGCTCGCAAACCTAGCTTAAATGTATAGGTATTAAGTAGGTCAGATCTGTTGCGAGTCTATGCTTTGTTTGAAATATTGATAATACGAAAGTTATTTCGAAGTGGTTTCAGTCTTCGCTGAGCTTTCGAAGATACCACAGGCTTTCTACTTCCATTCATCATCGAAGGCGATTTTGGAAAGTGCATTCCTAGTAAATCAACTCATTTATGCTCATAACTCATCAAATGCTTTCTTTTCATTTATAAGAATTTGCAGTAAGTATACTGAAATAATGGATACTCCAGGTAATGTTTCTTTTGAGTTTTACAACTCTCGTTATAAAGTGTCTCATGAAATGAGTGACTGTCATCAAAGGTATGTTCTGCAAGAGGGTGGCGGTGTAACTGAAGGGGATGTGAATATTTTAGAAATTGAATCTGCGGTTAAAAACAGGTTAAAAACGTACTGGATTAGCAGTGTGAGAGAAATGACAGAGCTAGTTTCATTTTTATCACGCGTAAAAAGCACATTACTAGATAAAATTAGGGAACAATTAGAAAACACAGCGCTTAAAATTAATATGATTGAAAAGGCTGAAACTAATGTTTTATTTATTCCATTTCCACAACACATATAAACTGCTTCACTGTAATAAGTGAAGGAAGAAGACAGCAGCACAGGTGAAACTATAATAATAAAACATACTATTATCTTATAAAACGCCAGTGGTTTTACTGTATGCTGCTATACGAAAACGAATTCAATTTACACCTTCACTCTATAATCAGGTGCACTTATATTATAAAGCACAAGGGACGAACAGCGACGAAGATGTTGGGCCGAGCAACACCAAAGAATGCCACCAACAAGCCATGGCAAGCGTTCTATCTGAAATGTGAGCAAAGCGTTTGAGAGAGTAGTTCCTTTTTGTTTATACCGAGAGAACGACTACTCGGATAATGACTGAAACTGAGTTTTTAAAATCTTTTAAAACAACCTTCTACCCAGCGAAGGAATAAGTTATGGCCCGTACTTCACTTCTCGTGAGAAGCGAGCCACACCCAGGCACCTCGACCGGATGTAGCGGCAACCGCAATTCCCATGCACATAAACCGGATGTGCCTGCGAGCGAGACACTCCCAGTAAGGGAGAATTTTATTTCCGCAAGTGTGGGAAATATGTCTCTCTTAATTACTATTTAGATTATACGACGAACTCAACCGCAGCATCATTTCTTAAAGAAACGTCAAAACAGAAACAAGTGCAATGGAAGAAGTCCCCAACTGGGCCTGCGCAAGATACAAAATTTATTACGTGCACTCGCAATTACTGCAACAAATGTTGCGAATCGACGACGCGCACATAAACCGGATGTGCCTGCGAGCGAGACACTCCCAGTAAGGGAGAATTTTATTTCCGCAAGTGTGGGAAATATGTCTCTCTTAATTACTATTTAGATTATACGACGAACGCAACCGCAGCATCATTTCTTAAAGAAACGTCAAAACAGAAACAAGTGCAATGGAAGAAGTCCAACACTGGGCATGCGCAAGATACAAAATTTATTACGTGCATTCGCAATTACTGCAACAAATGTTGCGAGTCGACGACGCGCACCAAGCGGTCCGAAGAATAAACACGTACAAAAAAAACGGCCACACTATGTGGTCCGTGTTTCCGACATTACAACTTGCCGGTAGTTCGTCACGAACTCCGGGACCAGACTGTGCAAGTGTCCCAAGTTCGCGTGCGCCGTGTGCTAGCAGTGGCTACCACACAGTATACGTTGGGCACTGGATTGCCGATACTGCAAATACATCCCGCCAGATGGTGAGGTGGGTGCGGTGCTCACCTTCCCAAGCTGGGGGTACGTGACTACAAATGACACCGAACACTATTCCGACCTGGAGTCGCCATAGGACACCGAGGAGCAGGAGGAGCCGTTTTTTCAATTTTTTGTGTAAATAGTGACATTTATTTTTAAAAAACTTTTTTAGTGAATTTTTTTGTGCTTTTGTAACTTTTAGTGACTTTTTTCCTTTTTCATTTGTGCATAGTGACATTATTTCTCTTAGTTCAAGTTATCAATAAGTGAATTAAAAATATTTTTTACAGAACCAACAATTGCGTGCTTCATTCGGATTTCCTTTACTTCGTCTTAGGAAGGGGAAAATGAAGAGAAAAAAAATACAACAAAAATTCCGGTGAGTACATGCATTTGTTCAGTCACTTTCATAACAATTACGTTCTTTAATATGATATCCAAAGACATTGCTTTCATTTCACCCAAAAGTAATCGATAGTCAATCAACGAATTATTGGGTGGCATCCATTGATCGAGTGAATTTAGAATAAACTTATCGTCCACATTTCCCAATTCCTTGCGGTATTTCTGATTCAGTACTATGGATTGCAATCCCGAGATCCCGAATCCAGGGATATGGGATCTCGCTAAATATTCGAAATCCCGGGATTCTTATCAAGGAAATCCCGGGATTTCGGGAATTACAAATATTTAATATTAGTTATTTTTGTGCTAAGATTCGCTGTTTTAACATATCAATGGTTCAATTCTATAGCGAGACTAATCTGAAAATATTATTATAGTATTTATATTAATTGCTAATAAAGAATTATCCGGCATTGTTCGGCTTCAAGCTTATGTATAAATGAACCGAAAATTTTTGTTAACGAATGAGCATTCACAATTCTTTGCTTCGTCATTCGGATCTTTCTTTGCTTCTATACACGAAATTAGTTGGTCCTACGAATTCCGTCAAACATCGTTCTTTAGGTCACTGGTTTCCCAAATGGGGCGTGTAAGATTTGGCTGATACAATATCACTTTTGTCCTAGTCCTGAGACCTATGTTGCACCGCTCTCAAATTTCATTCTAAAGGGGCCAGATCCTGTGCTTCTTTGCTTATCTTTAGGCATTAATCACATTCATACTCGAGTACCCTCAACGAATTTTCATTTCAGTTTAGTCCGACGACATTTAAGATGTTTTTGTTTACGTTAAGGTATATTCTAATTTTACCCTCGAATTCCCTTAATACCGATTTGGGGCAGTTTAATATTTCTTTCAGCTCTTGAGCTCAAGTGCTGTATCTCTCATATATCCTTAACGAATTCGTATCTTCTTTATCGGTTATGTGGCTCCGAGGTGTCTGTGAATATAATGTAGTATTTTTTCATTTTTCTTTCTCACTGCCTTCCCATAGCATCGCACTTCACAGTCGAAAATATGCTCCAGCTCTAGTGACTTGAAAATATTTTCACTCTTGTGTCGGTTGGAGAAAGATTGGCCGGGCACGTCGGTATAAACAAAAGGAACTACTCTCTCAAACGCTTTGCTCACATTTAAGTTAGAACGCTTGCCATGGCTTGTTGGTGGCATTCTTTGGGGTGGCTCGGCCCAACATCTTCGTCGCTGTTCGTCCCTTGTGCTTTATAATATAAGTGCACCTGATTATACAGTGAAGGTGTAAATTGAATTCGTTTTCGTATAGCAGCATACAGTAAAACCACTGGCGTTTTATAAGATGATAGTATGTTTTATTATTATTGTTTCACCTGTGCTGCTGTCTTCTTCCTTCACTTATTACAGTGAAGCAGTTTACATGCGTTGTGGAAATGGAATAAATAAAACATTAGTTTCAGCCTTTTCAATCATATTAATTTTAAGCGCTGTGTTTTCTAACTGTTCCCTAATTTTATCCAGTTATGTGCTTTTTACGCGTGATAAAAATAAAACTAGCTCTGTCATTTCTCTCACACTGCTAATCCAGTACGTTTTTAACCTGTTTTTAACCGCAGATTCAATTTCTAAAATATTCACATCCCCTTCAGTTACACCACCACCCTTTTGCAGAACATACCTTTGATGACAGTCACTCATTTTATGGGACACTTTGTAACGACAGTTGTAAAAACTCAAAACAAACATTACATTGAGTATCCATTACTTTCAATATACTTACAGCAAATTCTTATAAATGAAAAGAAATCACTTGATGAGTTATGAGCATAAATGAGTTGATTCACTAGGAATGAACTTTCCAAAATCGCCTTCGATGATGAATGGAAGTAGAAAGCCTGTTGTCTCTTCGAAAGCTCTTGGTAAATGGGTAGTAGTAGAGACGAGATTTACGAATTACCTCTCTTTTGGGCGTAGACGGTTAATAGTTCAGACAGAAAATGAACTATTTACTTTGGGGGTTACTTTAAAACCTATTATGAACAACCTCTAATACAGTAGATGTAGCGTAGTGTTTATCGTCCTGGCTTGCGAAGCGCTATGCATAGCGTTCGAATCTCGAGTTTGGTATTTTCCTTTCACCTACCGATTTTATTGTATCTTGTCTATAACTTTACGAAAACTTCACACCTACTCCTTTTCTCTCGATATTGTGTTTGAACAAATCTGCGAATTTATTCCGTTTACCACCAGCTTCGCCTTCACTTCCTAAAAATTACTATGTATTGTATTGTCGCTCATATGTATAAATATCTATCGAAAACTTTTTAGCCATTACCGATGAAGATGGCGAAACTTTCTCTGGTGACGACAATTGTTCCAAACGAAACCTTTTCACCGTTTGTCCATGCGACACATGAGCGACAATACAATACTTGCCACCCATGGACGCCCGCAGTAAGGGACAAGAGGGGTCATTTGCTTTTCACTGGAACCTCAGGAAGACATATGTGCAGGTGAGATTAAGTTTTAAACAATTTTGTGAACGCAATACCAATAAATGCAAATACAAATATGGCGAAAATAAGTGAAACGCAAGGGGTGTGGTTTTTATTTTTAAAATTTTTTTGGGTTGATGGAAATGAAAAAACTCGAGAATATTCTAAAATTAGAGATTCCAGGCTATAAGAAAAAAATACTTAATTAACGTTTTTTAAAAAAAAGTCGAATTATATCGGCAAATGAAAATTGACAAAAAAAAGTGACTAATGGAGTAAATAAAGCTTCGCTTATAATAATCGTGGAACAATTTTTTCTGTAAAAAAGGATGCAAAAATATGTTATTAGACACAACAGCGGTCACAAGTTATAATGAGAAGCCATCGTAACTGTAAAAAATGTTCAAAGGTTCAAAAGTGCATCGACTGTATTAAAAAAATGCCAGAAGTTACTTAAAACCAATAAATACACTTGGTGTACAATATATACTGTGTAAACATGTTAAAAGATACTTAAAATAGCAAAAAAACGAAAAATGCAATTTTCACTAAGCGCCCAAAAAATTCCTCAAGCGGCACACTGGGGTCTGGCTGACCCGACTCGGATTTCACGTTTGTAGTACATACTCAGTGTCTGAGTCACTACTGACGGTGTCACCTGCCTGGCAGTATCGACAGTGTCCCAAAGTTTATTTACAGGGAGATCCTGGCGTCAAATTCGGAAAATTACGAGTGTTAAACGGAAAAGTCTAAACCGCTCGGGTCAATCAGACCCCAGTGTGCTGTTTTAGGGTTAAAACAGATTTGGGATTTCCAAGACTCGGTAAGTGGGAGGAAAGGGGTAGGCACCTGGTATTCTTCCAGCGAAAGGATTTGTGGTGAAGGTCGTTCGTACATACTTTACTAAAGGATTGCCGCCTCAGTTGGAGCTCCTCGCTAGGGTCGGAATACAAATTAGCAGAGTAGCGCCCCCACCTCTCGGCGACTCCTACGGTGAACCCATTTTCGGTCGCCACTGATGTGTGCTCTAGCGACCATGAGTCATGTGATCGCGTATCGCAAGGGATCGGAAAAATTTTGTGTCATTTTAGTATTTCCCCGTTTCACTCGGACAAAGGAGGAAACGTTCCCAAGTCGAATTCCAATTATATATAGATAAAAATACCTTGATGGGATGGCGCCCCGGCAAGTTGGCGCCCGGGTGCATTACCCCACTGCAGTGCACTGCACTCTGAGTAGGCGCGCCCCTGTGTGCAATACTACTCCCCTAAAGACCGATTCACACTGGACGGTGAGGGCGCGATGAGGGCACGGTGAGGGCAGACGCAGGCATGCCCGTCCGAAATACATTACATTGGTAATAATATTTTGCCCGTCGCTTCCCCTCCGCCGCTGATTGGCTGAGGGAATATTTTTTCGACCACGTGGAGCATTCGAGCAGTGAAGACGTTGTAGATACGTGATGGCTGAGGTGACAGGTGTCACCATGGATGATGAAAGGCTGATTTTCGCAGTCTTCTTACGAATATCTTGTTTACCCAAATATGCCTTCTTCTCTTCCTTCTCTTTTTTCTGCTTGTTCCAACAAGGTAGCGACGATAAACATTTCGGTGTCCGAACTGTCCGACATAGTGCTGATCACTACGACGCTCTCTTGGCGGTCCCTGAGCATGTTATGTGAACGCCCGCAGGAAAGCAACTGGAAATACTAATGGCATTTCTAGCTGACAACCCGCAGTGGGCCCTCGCATTGCCCGTGCCCTCACCGCCTGGCGTGAATACTCGCTACAAAATTGGCCCTGCCCTCACCGCGCCCTCACCTTCCAGTGTGAATCGGCCTTAAAACGAAAAGCAGGCCCTGCTTAAAAAATCAATTTAAAAACGTGTTTTTTTTTTGCCCTCCCCTGAAAAAATTTCTGCGGGCGCCCATGATGCCACCACCCCTATAGCTTTTTTATCTGATACCATAGTATATACGTTTTCCTATTGGTAGTCGATATAATTGTTCTTCTATTTTAACTTTCAATAGAAAGATAAAAATTATGTCAAACAACAGGTCAAAACAATGCGATATTTCAATGTTCTTATACAGTGCATTTTGCAAAATTTTTGCAGGCCCGAGGGACTTCGCGGATCAGTGGAGTAGCAAACTCTTATGGAGCCCCCGTGCAATATTCGGTTTTGGGGCCCCTATCATTAACTTTATCATAAAAGGTATAAGACGTCAGGGACATTTGGGCCCCCCTTTGGCTGGGGGCCCCGGTGCATTGCACCGGTTCGCTACATGTACGTTACGCCTCTGTCGCGGCTCATTCTCTCCTAAAACCTGCTCTGACAGCAGTTACATAGGAAGGTTTAAAAACAGAAGAAATGAAATTAATCTTATCTCAACATTTTGTATTTCTTTTTAAGGGATTTCATATTACTATACTTATAAGACTGGCCTGATGGTGATATGCTATTTTTCGATGTCATAAATAAGAAATATATGGAAAGAGCAAGTGTTGAAAGATAAGGGGTTGAAATAAGTCAAAGAGGAACTGCGGTCGGTTTTCTTGCCTCGGGAATGCAAGGGGAGGAGGGGTGAAAGGCTCAAGTTGGGGAAAACCGAGAAGAGAGAAAATAAAAGGCAATTGAAGAAGACGGAAATTGGGTGCATGTTTTGCCAGCACGTCCTTTGGAAACATAAATCGGTCAGTTGTATTTTTACGCCCATGTGTGTGCATGTGTTGTTAGTTTTGCCAATGGAGTTCACTGTACTGAGGTTTATATATTAAAGTTTCTAAAATGAAAGATAAGCGTTTTTGTTTTTACACACTAATGCATTACATTTACATCGTATATATTCACCATTTCTTTTTTATTTCGTTTACTGCAGAAAGAATGCAATGTATAAATAAATAATATTAGCATAAATAAATACTAGCTGTTTTTGCATCTGAAATTATGTTATTAATTTGTATGTATAATCGTAAGAAAGTCTATCCCGGAATTGGAAAATCCGAATCCCGGGATTGAAAAATTACGCCGGGAGTGCAATCCCTAGTCAGCACTCGGACCACTCCAGCGCCACACAACCAAATGATTTGAATACTTGCTCGTTATTAAATGTACGTCTTTGTTTAGTAGAATTGTATTATAAAACCTTGCCTCCGACCGAACCCTTGAAATGACCAATTTCTAAAAAAATATTTTATAAATATCGCCCGGAAAACATTATTTTGGCGAATTAAATTATTATGATTAAAATGGGGGAGAATGAAATATATATACATTATAGCCATAATTATAAAATAGGAATCATTCTGATTTTAAATGAAAAATTTAATAATAATTCAAATATAAAACATTTTGATGCTTTCGACATTATCCAATGGTTCAATTGATCTCGTTGTGAAGCCGAAATGCGGCTACATACATTGTGCAGGGTGGTCCAGATGTCTTGTGACCCATTACACTTTTTCCTTTTCTCATTCTTTCAGTTAGGGATCACAATACATTTGGACCTCCCTATACATTTTACCATCGCTATTGTGGTGGTACTAATGCCTTGTTGTTGTTTTTACAAATCCTTTAGAGCCTATACTTTTTAAAGAATAATTCTGGAATTTTTTCCATCGCTCACCTGCAAATTTCACCATATGTCCTATTTATCATTCCCAGCCTAAAACAACTCCTGATTTTACGCGCGCCTCCCTTGTAAGACGATAGTCGTATGACGACTTCAAGTATAACTTTAATTTCGTCGCGCGTTAAAACATTTCCCAATCAAAACACAGATAAAAAATGAAAAAAGCTTCGCTTTTATTTTCATAGATATTAAAATTTCTCCGCAGATAGGCCGATGACGCTCTAACACCAGACGCAGGAGAGACGTAGTTCTTTCCATTGAAGAAGAAGCCTTGGGGGAGAAGAGCACGGCGTATCCCAGATGGAAGGGAATCGACCGTTAAAACATCGTAAGACGAGAGCAAAGTGCGACGCGCGCATGTCACGCGAGCTCAGACGTCACACGAAAAAGAGAGACGCCGACTACGTCATTGGCCACGGAGGAATAGCAAACGAAACCGTCGTGACTCCGTGATTCATCGATTCCCTTTCTCGTAGACGGGGGGGATATTTACGCGTTAGGAAACGCCTGAATGCAGAGTCGGGAGCAGGCATTTTGGCGGCCGGGGCAAAGAACGTGAATCGCGTCCCTAGCCCTAACTCTGTATTTTATGACGTAAAAAAAATAATTTAAATGAAATTTAGGGCTAAAGACTAAGCACAGTAAATTAGAAAATGAGATGAATGGTTTGCATAACATAATAAGTTTAGAATACTCTATCGCAGGAAACGTGCTTATTTGTAATTCACCTTACACTTTCCTAACCTGTTGAAATCATTTTCGACGCATGTATGGTTTGTTTTTATTCAATTCTAAAGAAATCTTAAATAAATAAAATATATACTAAATATTTACATTTGAATAATTTATTTTCGTCTTTTAATATGTTTCTAATATCACTATTGTTATAGTGAAGATGTATTTGATTTAATTACAAAATTTCATAAATTAATAAATCAGTTATTGAAAGTTTCCTAAAAATATTTTAAGGTCGGAGCGAAAAGAAAACCGGTTCTGATGATTGCCGGAGCGAAACCGGAACCGAACCGAAATTTTGTTTTTTGAGTGAACCGGAACGAAAACCGGAGCGAAAAAAATTACGGTTCGATGCTCTGGATAAAATCATCCCGCGGGCCGGAAAAATAGATAACATTCTTTTCACTTTCAGGAGCGTGGTCATATTAACAGCCAGCACGTTTATGCTTAATTTCAGTAGGTAGTAGTAGCGTGGACAAGCCTGTGACAATGGCTCTAATATGCGAGGGCATAAAAACAGCGTAAAAACAAGGTGTCAGTAAAAATCACTACGGTGCTGAATAAATCGGCAAGGTTGGTCACCTTAGTAAAGATGGGCACGCCAATTTTACTTTTCTTAAGACCCATGGCTTACTTGCTTTGACTAATTCGATCCATCGTATTCGTAGTTTCCAAAATGTCTGCTGAAGGCACGTGTTTACGAGTTTTACGTAGAGACATCGTTTGCGATCAAGTCCCTTCGGCAGCTTCGTGCCGCGTTTCGCGACTCTTGGCCATGCGCCGTAAAATAACGCACTCCTTATTGGTTTAGTGTACGATTTTCTGCAAAGCTTTGAGCAAAATGTCATTAAACTAATAATCCATTAATTAATTAATATATAATTAAATTGCGGTTATGCGTAACGATGTCATATTCATGAGCCTAACGATGACTCATTCGTCATTATGAAACTATGTCAAGCCTCCATTATAACCACATTAAACCACTTTCTACGATTTGATTAAAGATATCAGGCGTCCCAGATTTATGTGGAAAGTCCCATAACTGCTATGCCCAGCTACAATTTCCCAAAAAAATTATCAATTTTCACCTATGCACAAATATTTCAAGCCCAAAAAATGGGGATCGACAAAAAAATGAATTGAACCGAATATCCAGTCGAGATATGTATGTAGACATTCAGCGATTAATATTTTTCAGGCCTGACAGTAAACATACTTAAAAATTAACACAATCTGAAACCGTAAATAAAGAAAAATTGATTAAGCGATACATACACATTCCACACATATTAGAAGAAAGTGTAAGATAACCGCAAATGTTAAGTAAACTTAAAGAAAGTACAATTACGAGAATATAATTTGAGAACAATTAGATCTTTAAGCCCTACACTGCTGCATCGTTACGTCATTAAAAATAATTAGTATACGTAATATATGCGCTGCATAAAAACTGTAATTCCAGAAATGAAGTGACGGCAAAGATACTTTTCCGTAAAGCTGCCTTATCGGCTTATTTAAACGGCAATTTCAAATTTTTACGTAGATTTCACATTTTCGAACCAGATTTTTGGGTTTTTAAGATATTTACCAAAGATGGCCATATGTATTCTGGGTTAACCTTGATGTGACGACCTTCCGCGAAGCGGACCCGGATTCGAAACCTCACGGACTGTGATTTGTGGAAATCCAGCGCTACTAGGATTTTCAGTTTAAATCACAAAGCAAGGGAGGCGAAACCCAGTGCCGGCATTAGACTATTCTTATCGAAAAGCACCAAGGGGGCCAAGGGCTTTACGTCCCTTCCGAAGTACGGAGAGCTGACTTACGTGTTCTCCTCCAAACACGCAAATAGGGGGGCGCTCAACCTCTGAAAAATCCTACTTGCGCAGGATTCGTAACCGGTTCGCATCTGGTATGCTCAGCCAACGCCCTCGCCACTACGCCACGGCTAGGTATGTAGGGACTTAAAACTGCGAGCCCCATTAGTTCATTTTGAAAGAATAGACCAGTGCTGGCACGTGTATGCGTGCGTCTTGCGGTATATGGCTACTGTAAAATGCAATTGTACGAAACGAAGGCGTCCTCTCTACGTAAAAATGGATTTTACTTGGAACAAGCGATCTAGTCTAATCTAATGTCGAGCACAACCTCAACAATTTTTGATTGAATAAATGAAACGGATGACGTGACAAGAAGTTTAATTCCTCGTTTAAAATAAACTTAGACCTATGTCCAATGTTCAGTTTTTATAAAAGGTATTTGCTAATATTATGTATTATTTGTGAACATATATATTTTAATAGTAAATAGAAATTGTCGATAATGTATCCGCGCTCAGGTCACTTAACCACCATGCAATAAATGATTCTTTGACTAATTTTTAATCTCTTTTTGATCAATATTTATTTAAATAAATGCAAGAATATGATCAATATTTAATATTACACACCGTTTTCCAGGTTTTTTCACATTAAACTACAGGTACTCTCCATTTGAAAGTTTTATATTATTCTCGTTGCAACTATAATTTGTTTAACTGAAGTTCCCCAATATTTTCGGAAAAATATTAAAATTTTAAAAATAAATAAAATTCCTCAAACGTAAAAAATCGATCAAAAATCCTGTCAAATTCTGGAGATGAAAAAAATCATCTATTTTTAGCAAACGGTTATCTAATTATGCCTTATTTCTTTCACGGATGAACGTAAAAATTATGTACTGGACCGATGAATCGTATTTATGACACATTTTTGTAGTAATTAAACGAGTTACTACACATTTTCTTAATTTAAAAGTAAAGTTGCGATACAAATAAAAATAACATACCGAGTTTTTCTTTTTGAAAAGATATATTTCTCAAATCCGTAGCTAAATGTTCACAATATTATGCGCAGTTATAACCGCGAACAGATATCTCGCGAATAAAAGCGCGCGAGTACAAAATTATTCTTATGAAATTATAAGACGAAAAAGTGTCGCGCGCAATGCTCCTCTGAGCGACCCAGTTACTGGAGGGAAACGGAAAATAAAACAGAAAAAAACATCGGTCCGCTTACAGTTAGATCATTGGTCGAAATTCGCAAGGTTCCCAGATACAGAGAATTGGATCTCTTTGAAGATTGACACGAGGATTGAAGTGGGATGAGGATCGGATTGATTGGAATGGAGGGATGAGAACGCCACGCCGGGAAGAAAAAAGAACGCGGATAACCCTTATGACACCGCGAGAGTCTCCAGTCTGATGACTTAACGCAAGACAGTCTTCGAAAGCATGACGGGAATTTTTTTACAGTAACGCATCGAACGAGAAGAGTAGAGGGTGCTTTTTCAAGGGGAGGAGAGGAGGAGGGAGAGGACAGGGGAATGGAAGATCAGTGATAAATAGAAGACAGAAACCATCGACTCGCCCATTGACTGCTCAAATATCTCGAGAAAAAGTCTCTGTAGGTGGAGTTCCGATACGGGACCATCCGAAGGAGGGATAGAAATTTCTCCAGGAAGGATCTTTTGTTGGTTGCCAGAGGGACCACGTGGAGGCTGCGCGTTGAGGTATTTACCGACGCCCACTTTGGATGTTTACGTTCCTTTTGTTGTTAGGGAATAAATTTTGTGAAGCTTCCGTGTTTTATTGCAGATTTTGAGAGTTGTACAGAGTAGAGATTAGTTTCATTGTAGATGTTATTCACACTTTTATTTCGTAATAACTAGTTACAACTAACTGATGAATCAGTATCCTCGAAATGCTATAAAAAGGTTGTGAAAACTGAATGCGCGTTCCGGCTACAAGGTGGCCGTCATCAGTGGTAGTTCGCCAACAGTAGATTCTGGAAGAATCGACTATCATTCTCATTTATCGGTTTGAACTTAGCCGTAAGAGGAGATCCATGGTTCTCTGAATTCATTACGCTTATTTTGAAATCGTGTGCAGCACTGAAAATTAAGTGAGACTTTCCCCGTGTTTAGGCTATATGTATATCTCATACTGCAATATTAGATTAATGTGTTTTATGTTATTTAAACGATAACTTACCAAATAATGTCTTTAAATGAGGGTCAGGGATTAAAATTTCAATAGGGAAGTCTCAACGATGCTTTTCGTATTGCCCGCGTAAGGTTATGTAAGCAATACTAATTCCGTCGATTCTAATCAAAATATGATGGATCTAAATTATTCCCTTTGGAGATATGAATACAGGGCCGGCCAAAGAGGGGGAGGGGGGATGCGCGACATCCGGGCCCCCGAATAATGGGGGCTCCAGAAGTTCTCAATTGTTCAAGGATCGAGTATAAATTTTGAAAACCCTTTTACTAAAAATCACTTGTAAACTGATTTCCAATAAAGAAGCACTCGGTAAAAGTTATAATATTAAACTGGAATTCTATAAATCGCTCGTTATTACTATAAATATTAATACCGTGGGGCCCTCATAGATGTTCGTATCCGGCCCCTTTCAGTGCTTGGCGACTCTGTTTGAATATATTGCGGCTAAAAGAATTAAATTGAATTTGTTCGAATAATTTAAAAAGATTTTATAAATCTTATGAATTTGACCATGTAAAAAACCTTAGTCATCGATTTGATTAATGTTATAAACTGTTTCGATTAACATTGCTTTGTTTTTCTTCGGTTTTAGCTTAATTGCCGTACACAAAAGAAGTCACGATGTCCAGGCATCCTGAGAAAGTTTTAAGGGACGAGAATAGTCGAACAGCACTGACCCTGTCACCAGCGTTTGCGACGGCCGGCGAAGATGGAACCACAGACTATTCGAGTATTACGTGGAAATTCCCGCAGTATCTGGCAACTATATTTGGTAAGTACATTGACTCAACTGTAATCATAAATTTTCGTAAACTTATGTTTCACGGGCGGATTTATATGTAAAAAATATTTTTAAAATATAATGTGCAATATTTCTCAGCTATTTAGGCGTTTTCGGAAAAATTTAGATCGTGGCGCGCGAATGTTTTATTTATAGCCCTGTACTAGGTGAATATCAAATTCGACTGAAATATGTTGCTTTCTTGGAGACGATTCGAACGTGATATGATAATGCTCGATTATTCATTTTTAAATCGATAAGGTCTCTAAGCGAAGTTTTCATTTTCCTACAATACCGTTAAATGCACAGATGTAATATATTATATGAATTCGAAAGCCCTATAACAGGGATGACAAATGATTTTTGTGGTGCGTGCCAAGGAATAAAGACACTCCATATTTTATACAGAATATACAAGCTTACGCGTGCCAAGTAAAATCACACGCGTTCCACGTATTTGCCAAAAACGTATAACAACTTTTTTAGAATGCATTGTGTTTTTATATTCGTTAATGCTTGTGCGTTGGAAATAATAACAAGCTAAATTTCCTTTGAATCTGTTTCTCCAATTCTGCTCAAAAAACCGTCCTCAAACTTACAAAACAGTACAGAGTTCTCAAATAAATTTATAATATCAATTTTAGCCAATCTGTATGTATAACATTGGAAGAAATCATTAGTTCTACCACCTTGATGGTAAATTCTCCCACAAATAAGGTCTTCTATCCGCAAAAATGAAACGTTTCCAAAGTTTATTTTATTTTGAAACATTCTAGGCAAAGAAAGAAATTACACACGTTTAACTAGACATACCTTTGTAGCTATCTCTTAATGAAAAATTTATTATTCACCGTCATTTATGCATGCATACTTATAATTAAATCTTTTCCACTCAACATTGATTTGAATAATAATAATATTTTCCCAACATCCATCGGTTTTTCGCAAAATTTTCAACTAGTACATACTTAATTTATTCGCGCCTTAATTGCGACCAAAACCATTTTATGATAACTTCTATATACGATCTAAACATGCGGACCGAATAAATTCAGAATTATTTTTATTTTAAAAAAAGATAAAAAAGAGCTGGTTAATAATGAATTACCGATCAAATTAATGGGTAATTTATATCGAAACAAAGTACATATTTAATAACTGACATATTTCAATGTTTTAAAATGATGTCAGTAAGCTTCATAGAGAACTGAAATTACCACTGAACATTTTTTCAATATAATCTGGGTAATTTAAAATATGCATAAACAAATGAATATGTTCAGAAAAATTATCAAAACGTGAATTATTTTTAAAAAAATTATAATTGGTTTATATAAATTATGAGATATTGAGTTCTGTGTTAGATAATAGTTGAGGACTGCGGGGAAAAATTAATGTCAGACCTTTGAGAATTTCTCTCGAGAGATTGTGAATGAACATTTCCAAGGCTGGATATGCAGAATAGTAGCAAAGGCTTGACAAGCGAATCACGTTCCACGGACAAGGATATCAAGATATGCGCAACTTTCAAGAGATATTTGATTTGTTATGCAGTTATACTGAACTCATCGCGATATATGTTTAAATTATTTTGCCATTTGTTGCATATTTCCTCATAAAATTAAACTAAATTCGGGTTTGGAACCTGGTAAGTTACAGCATCCTATGCTTTATTCTCAATGACTCTATCGATAAATTTTTTAAAAACCTATATTATAGTATTCGACAAAAAACTGATCCCATAAACTTCTACCATGCGCCGTGGATTTCAAAATCTTAAAAGTTTTAGATTAAACCTTTTTGTTCCGTGTGAACATTTGCACCAAGATTTCAATTTTTTGAAGTAAATAAAGACTCGCGCAATTCGTTATTTTGAAGATTATACAGATACTTCGTTTACTTTTTCTTTACACCCCATTATGTATTTTTTTAAATGTCTGCGGTTCTTGTGTGTCGGGGGTGGGATCTCTATGTTTAATCTGTTCAGCGTGCCAATTTTGTTTATTAAACCTCTGCTGTTGCGTGCCTCCTTTCTGAGTTGACTCGTGTGGCACGCTTTTGTGGCTGAGAGAAACAGATTGCCAAGTTCGAAATGGGCTATATTAATTAAATTCACTTGCATGTATCTAGGCAGCTGTGTCAGGGTTCCTTATACACAGAATGAGATTCATTACACGGCTTTATAGATTATCTTAATGGGGTCTCATTATTAATGAGAGTATGAATTATCAGTGTATACGGCTAAAAGGTTTAACATGGAATCACCGAAGCGTTTTCATTTAGAAATATTATGTAATAATACACCTCAATATACGAATAAGCGCAAAAATTGGTTTCTAATAACGAAGTACAACGTAGGCTAGAAAATTCTCGATCGTAAAGAACGACAGCAGAAAAGATTCAACCTTTTTTTTCAATGGCAGAATTGTTGGGAATTAAATTATCCGTGTTATCATTTACGATGCTCTGTTAAACCTCAACCAAAAGATTAAACAAAACGTCTTCTGCGATGAAGACGTCTGTAAAACCTAAGTGGTATAACTCGTTTTTTCATCCTTGTGGGGGTCAAAACGCTAGTTACTTTTTTCTCGCCGTGTGACATAAACGGCGTGCCAGCACGTTTGCGGACGGAGGGTTCAAGGTCTCCGTTGCAGCCTACCACGGCGTCGCAAAATGACAAAAGAAGACAAAATTTAGGGATTTCCGTAATATCATTCATTAGCAAAACGCTCGATATAGTATAAGCGAACTCAATTTTACGAACTTATTCGTTTTGTATATGAAAAAATTTAGAATTGAAAACACAATAAAGGTTTTTATGAATTCACTCACTTCTTTGTGCCTGTCACTTAAAAAAAGGAATCCGCGGCGAATCGAGCAGGATCGAAGAGAGGGCGAAGGAAAAAAAGGAATCTCGTCGCTGCTAAGGTTCAATTCCAGTGCCACAAACCTATTAGAATAAAAATAGTGCATGCTCAAGTTATTGGAGGAAAAAGAAATTGACTTTCTAAATATATACACAAATATAAAATGATATTCGGTTCTTTGGACCCCTCAGTTATCATAGCAATATAGTGTAAATATTTGAAAAACGACATGACCATGACATTGTAAAAAATCGTTAAAAAATTTTTGAGACAAATGAACATCAATGGTATTTTCCTGTGATTTTATTAAAATTCTATCGGCGGAAGTTCGGAAACTGGTATAATAGAAATTAAGTTCATAACAATCATGCGATCCTTGGAAATGCAAGGTAAAGGAAGTACACTTCCTTTGTGCTGACATTCTAAACCAGGGGCCTCAAACTCCAATCAGGCATGGGCCTCATTAAGGTATCTGACCAAATCCGCGGGCCAAATTCCATTTACAACATTGTGCAATTTCTTTCTAGAGGACTGGCGTTTTCGTCATATTGCGAACTTTTATTTTTCACCGAGAGTTGGCAGTTTTTGGAAAACTGCCATTTTTCGCCAAGCCAATTGATATATTTCTTATATATCATAGAAAATCTTTAAGATTCATTAATGATTATATGCCCAATTATACCGAAATTTTGTCTAAAGACGTTAATTTAAAGATGCATCAATTTTTATTTCATGCCAAAAATGGCTTCAAACCACAACCTATATTATTTCTACGGCAGATACTAAAAGGCGCGTTTGCCCATGTGCGGTTCAACTGAAAATTTGAAATATTTTGGGTCAATGTATTCAATTATCAAATTCATACTGATTTAGTAAATACCTCATAAATAATCCTATGTAGTTACATTAAACGCGTATGAATTCATGAGATAAATAGAAAGTAATACGGCCGTAGCAGAGCCATATTCAAATAAATTTTAATTTACTAGATTTATTCATATAAATTTTAATTTACTAGATTTATTCTGTTTTAAAGCTTTCAGTCGAACGTTTTTATTCATAGAAATTTATTTACGGAGGGAAAACGGCATATAACAATTCAATGTATGTATCATTATAACATTGTTTATCAATACTGAGAAAATTATCCCAGATAAAATAGTTTCAAGATTTTATCACTCATAGCGTTGTTTTTCTTTTTGCTAAACTACGAAGAAAGTTGCATATTAATCACTTTAATTAAAAGTAACTGGGATTTTGAAATAATAAACCAACTTAATCTCTCTCTATAATATACTTCACGCCGTTTCTTGCCGTCCATAATTATTCCGCTGAAGAACCTCCGTGATAATTATTACCCGATAACAGTTACTTTTTTCCGACCAGTCATTTTCTACAGACAGATTAGATGATACTCCCTATTTATTCTGGCTGGTTACATCACCTCCCGATTTTTTTCCGATCCCTAACACTTGACCTTTATCCGAACTTCAATCACACTTATGGACCAAGGCATAATTACTCGTCCATTCCCTCGATTCCACCATTCCTCATAAATTTTTTCTTGTCGCTTTTCACTCAATTACTTATCTTCTTAGCGCTACTCTCTCTCTTCTCTTTCAGTCGGGACACTTAAATTTTTATAATAGTCATCTAATTTATAAAATAATGAATTTTAACCCTCAATTAACTTCGCTATCGCTGACTAATCATCCCTACCCCGGAAGATCCCATGCAGAATCATTCATTCTTAGATTTTTTAAATTATGTATTTCGCCCCTATGAAAATATACCACGAAAAGCTTTTTTCAGAAGATTGTATAGATTCAGCCATACCTTTGCTAGTTTCTAGAAATACATTCAAACTTTAGAAACCCGGGATAAATTCGTCGCCAAAAAGTCTAACGTAAATGTTTAAGAATACCTAATCAACTTTTAAATTTAATCAGTTGTCAACTCAGAGAGAGAGAGAGGTGAGAGTAAAAGAGTCAGCTAATTCAAAACGAGCGAGGTAGCACAAAATGGGCGTGAAATCCGTGTTTTGGATAGCCTACGAGTGGGAGTCGGAACGGAAGAAAAAGAACAAAAAAACGCAAACGAGGACTTCGAATCGCGGAGGAACAGGGTCAGGCGTCGTACGATCGGCGACATCCCTTTTTTTCCCCGACCCCGCCGCCGAAGGGTCAGGGCTTTTTTTTATCAAGCCGGCACCGAGAGAGAGAGGGAGAGACTTTGATTCGACTCGACAGCATTAAAAAAAAATAAAATAAGGAAAAGATTACGCTTCGATCGAAGAGGAAGAGAGTTCGATTCAGAAAGATCCCGATGTAATGTGCAACCGATGCTCCGAAAGGGTCAAAGGGCGGATCGTTCGAAGAGAAGAGGATAGTAAAAAACGATGAAAATGAAAAAAGATTCTGTGAGATCGAATGAAGATGCGCATGGCAAAGATTTCGCGCTAAGGTTGGTTTAGGGTCAAAGAGATATCTCGCGGTGGAATCTCGAAACCTCCGAGATGTGTTTCGCAAGTCGATTCGTACCGTTTACAGCCGCTGCCGTGGAAACGCCAACTCGCGCCAGGAATTTTGTAGTGAGGACAATTTTTAAGGTCTCTACAACAGTGGTTCCCAACCTCTTTGATACGGCGACCCACAAATCCAAGTTTTCTTGACCCATCGATTTATTGTCACAAGATTTTTGGATATTCGGTCTTCGGCAGTCATCTGTTTCGTGCATTTTAACAGCAGTTTGCGTATTTTATGATAATTACCAGAAGCATCCAGACGAAATGTTTATTTAAAAATCTTATTAATATCGAATTTGTCGAAAAAATATTTATAGTACACGACGATAGTACGCGACCCACCTGTGGGTCGCGACCCAAAGGTTGGGAAACACTGCTCTACAACCTTTATCGAATGGTTTTGTAAATATGAACTCGAATCCGTGTGTGTTGCGTTTTACGTCCGAAACGGGATGTTTTCTACATTAGTCTGTTGAACTCGTCCAATATAGTTTCTTCTGTCGAAAATTCAGAGGAAGAAATTTAAATAAATAAAAGGTCCCTAAACTTCTACTGATGTGAGACTTACTAAGCCAGGCGGAGTATCTTTTGAATGTTTGACAGCTAAATAAGAACCTCATATTTACGCATGTAGAATTTTTGAAACAATAATTGCTGATGGTGATATTGGCCAGCTCTCACCTATCTCACGTTGACATTAATCAAAGTTCGGAAATTATACGTGAGATATATTTGTTTTACGTTTCATACATGTTGAAAGCTGTTTTATCTAAGAATTAAAAATGTTTTTATAATGAAAAGCACATTTAAATTTTGGTTGGAAACGAAGGAAAAGATTAATCTTAAAAACGTGGGCTAATTTGTGATCGTATATCTGGTATGACCTATTCCCCTTAAAGCGATAATCGATGGAATCATTTCTCTAAAAATAAAATGGAACTAAAATATTAATTCCAATTATTGAGAATTTTTCTTGCTAAGCTTTGATCATATGACAATCGAATAAGTAAAGAGCCTTGTTTTTAGCATCAGATAATGATCCACACATTTACTCAATCACAGTATGTTTTTTTCAGCTAAACTTAGATCCTTTAGCGACTGGGACGAGACCACTTCATCTGACTCTTTCACTTTAAATTTAATAGATAAATGAGCACAAATTATTAATTACATGATTTTGCATACGTTAAATCATGAAACAGATCATACACGTCTTAATTTAATTTCATAAACATAAAGGAATGATTTGAACTTTGCTGAAATAATTTAATCTATTACGTTTTTTGAGTATTGGGCCTAATGTAATAAGTTCACACGTAAAATAATGCAGTCCATTTTCTTTGCAGTAATTGGCAAAAATATTCAATTTCTACACAATATATAAAATGACCAAAAATAACTCCATAGGAAATTGTGCCATTTAACCTACCTCGTTTCTTCAAATGTTATTATAAATAGCCTAGCTGAAATATTTATTAAAGATATACGCTACAATTAAAAGTTAAACGCATGAGACGCTTTATACAACTGTTTCTAAGCCCTAAAAATTTTTAAACTTACAGCAACTTTCGGTGCAATGGCTGCTGGAACGACATTGGCGTGGACATCTCCCGCACTTCCTTTACTGAAAGCAACCGCCACGACCGGAGCGGGAGTCGCCGGGTTAGATCTCACGATATCCGAAGGCTCTTGGGTCGGATCCCTACTAACGTTAGGTGCCTGCCTCGGCGCCCTCCCTTCTGGACCCTTATCGGATCAAGTGGGAAGGAAGCGTCTCCTCACCGCCATCTCCCTCCCTTTCCTCCTGTCCTGGCTTCTGGTGGCTGTCGCTCCAAACGTCCAAGTGTTGTACGGGGCCAGGTTTCTGGCAGGTCTCGCAACAGGAGCCGTTTCCGTTGTCATACCCATCTATGTGGGAGAGATATCTGAACACTCCATAAGGGGAACCCTCGGATCGTTCTTCCAGCTCATGCTCACCGTCGGAATCTTACTTTCCTATGCCATCGGAGCCTTTTCCGGTTCTTACGGCATTCTCGCCATATCTTCCTCCATGACCGCTGCCCTCTTTCTGTTGGGAGCACTCTGGATGCCGGAGACTCCTCAGTATCTACTCGCATGGGGCAGGAGAGAAGAGGCGACTCGCTCCCTCATGTGGCTGAGGGGTGTGGACAACCCGATAGCGGTGGAAAGGGAACTGTCCAGGATGGAACACGACCTGGCGAGCGCAGCCAAGGAAGCCCTCGATCGGGGAGGCAGCGGTGCAGCAGGAGTGGTCAGGGAACTCATCATATCTCCAGTGTCCAGAAAGGCCATGCTGGTAACTCTGGGCCTGATGACTTTCCAGCAGCTCTCTGGAGTGAACGCAGTAATATTCTACACTGAGAGCATCTTCCAATTCTCGGTCAACGGTCTTTCTGCCGGTCACAGCACCGTCGTCTTCGGTGCCGTTCAGGTAGCCGTGACCGCTTTGGCTGCCATGCTCGTGGAAAGGGTCGGTCGCAGATTCCTCCTCTGCCTCTCCTCTTTGGCAGGCGCCATCGCACTTTGCTCCCTCGGAGTGTTCTTCCACCTGCAGAAGAGGGCCATGGCCGACGGAAGTTCCCTTGATGGTCTTGGATGGCTCCCTCTGGTGTGCCTGGCAGCTTTCGTGGTCGCATTCTCCCTCGGTCTCGGACCTCTCCCATGGGCAATGATGGGCGAACTGTTTCCTTCCAGCGTCAAAGGGACTGCCAGCGCTATTGCTGTGACCGTCAACTGGATGTTGGCTTTTGTGGTCACCAAAAACTTCGCCAGCATGAGGATGACGATCGGAATAGACGGCGCTTTCTGGGTGTTCTCGACAATATGCGCCCTCTCCGTGATGTTTGTGGCATTTTTCGTTCCGGAGACGAAAGGAAAATCTTCTCACGAGATCCACGAAGCAATGGGTGGAGGACAAGGAGGAAGGAGGCAGTGGAGGACGAAGAGAAATGAACCCATCAAGCTCATGAGCCCTATCTGAGCAGACAAGCTCCACTGCGAGGAAAAATTACCGATAAATTATTCCAATTCCAATGTGAAGATTGGGGTGGAGGATAAGAATCTTGTTAGATCATTATCAAATACCATAATGAAAGACTGATACATGATCAGCCCAAAGGGAGTGGCACTGAATTTGTGGTTACATCAAATGCATCGAGGATTCCCATAGAGTAGGTGTTTTTTGTAATTGTGGAATACATTTTTCATACAAAAAATATTTCGTGGCACAACCAAACCTAAGCATGAAATTTTAATGCCAATTTATAATTTTCAAAAGTTTAATGCAGTGGTGATAATATAAGCAAATACTGTTACCCAATGATTGAAATTTATTCCTAAAAATGAATTATGAAGCCTACTTTCTTTTATGTATACCACACCAAAGACAAAGTTAACTCAGGGAGTTAAAAATAAAACAATTGCATGAAATAAAAGAAGAGCAGCAGGGCCATAAACAAAATATCAGACTGCGATCGAAAGAGTTTAAGCTTGGGAGCAATATTTTTATAAGAAGCTATGAAGTTAAAATATTCACAAAATTTCATGTAAATACATTTATTGAAAATTATTTACAGTGGTGGCATGTTATGTCAACTGAGAATTGTAATAGACCCATAAAATTTACAGCGGTGGCATGTTATGTCAACTGAGAATTGTAATAGACCCATAAAATCCAAACTTATAACAAAGACTGTATTGGGTATTTATATATTTCTCAACAAACGTTTGTAAATTTTGATGAATGATTATTTATTAAAGTTAAATATTAGTTTATCTAAGTGGTTTCATTTTAAAAATAGAATCAATATCACTATTTTGGAACTAAAAGCATTTACTAAATAGTATGTACTTCTTATTAAAGTAATTTATACCATACAATTTTCCATTTCATAAGGAAATAATTGCAAAATATGGTTATTAGCCATTATTTCTAGAAGAAGTACAAATGACTTAAAATATCTTTCTCAAAATAATAGAAATAGAGCAATATATGGAGGCCTATTTGGAGAAATAATATTACATAATTCCTTTATGAGGCTGTTCATTTGTGTAATAGGAAAAGGAATAAGTGCATATTAAAAAATAAAAATATGACAATTAGTCACTTCATAATTTTTAAAATGGAAAACCTACTAAGTGGCTAATTACTGTTTGTATTATACTGAACAACCTATATATTCCTTTTCTTAGATAGTAAGGTAATTTGCCACAAGAATTAAATTATTAATTCTATACTTTGGTAAAGAATGAATCAATTAAATGAATGAAAGAATGACTCATGTGTTGAGCCATTATAACATTACATCAGTGTTATCGTAGTTTTAAAGAAAAATTTACATTATTTAAATAAAATACTTATTATATTCTTGAATATTTTAGCCAAAAATTTGATGAATTAGATTTTCGTCATCACACAATGTACAAAAACTTTTTGCACTTCTCAACAACTTCTTTAAAAACTGAATTTAACTGCAATGAACTCACCATCCACAGATTTTATGGATTACCCAGTTAATACAAAACAGATTGTCCAGCAAGACATATTGTCTCAGTAACTTCATTCTAGCTCAGTGACTTGTTTTTTAAACTTAACACACTTTTAAGAAATTGAAATCACTTCAAATACCTCTATGTATGAGTATAATTACATTCCTAGCAAGTCTTACTTGCAATCTGTCTGTCCTCTTACCTAAACCTAACTTCCTGATTACTCTTTATAAATTATTTTCAGAGGATAAAATATCAAGAAGTGGAGTGGATGAACTTTCATAAGATTATTATAGGACTGCATACATTGGCCAAAATGAAAAAATGCTTTGAGACAATAGTAAGCGAAGATAACTTATGAGTTGCTTTGAAGACACTTATTTTCCAATTCCCTAAGTGTCTCCTGGAAAATTAACATAAAAATTCCTTTATTTCCAATTTACTTAACTTTGATCTAAAGTTCATAGACGAGATATTTTGAAACAATAGGAAATCATTAATTTTTATTTTAAAGAATAATTTTCATTAATGAGTACATTTTCCACAATGACTCCCAAAAGTCTTACACGAAAATAATATAGGTACTTGTGAATTTGTGTATTTCTTTCATTTTTCTCTCTTTTTCATTTTACAAACGTCACTTGAAATGATCAACTAAACTGAACTGAGAAAAAATCTTAATTATGAGCCCTATGATTAATCAATGAAGATGAATGGAGGAACCATTTGTATGGTTAGTAGGAGGTTCCTCCATTCATCTCCATAATCTGAACTGCTTTTTATGCTTGTATGGTCAACTCTTTCCTTATTTTCCTCCACTCTCTTCCTATATATTTACAGAAAAAATGACATTGTTTCCACCTCCTGATGATGCTTCAAGTTTAGCGAAGTCAGCTGTGTTGAGAAAATTTATGCAGAAGGGCATTTTTTGTTGATTCTATGGTGGCTGACAATTTTTATTACACTAAAGCTAGGTACTTCATTGATTTATCATTTTGGCCATCATAATACCATTAGAGGAAATTATACTTCAAACTTAAAAGTATAAAAATACAAGATTAAATGCTGAAACCGGTGGTATCTCAGCTTCCATTGCACAAATGGTATAAGTTTAATCTTATAAAATCTTGTATTTTTATAATGTTAAATTTGTAATGGAATTCTATCAGGTATTGTCTGAGAACAGTTATTATATTATTCTTCATTTTATTTGGCCTACAAAACTAAAGTTTAATTATAAACATTATTTAAAATTGATAAATGCAAACATCTATAAACCATGATAACAAGATGTATAAAATTTGGATAGTTTAAGAAATTTCTATAAAAATTTAACTATAACAATAAGCCGATTTATATTTTTATGATAATCAATTATTATTTTAAAACAGTGATATGCAATTAATAGTATGTTTTATACTAAGACTACGTAGATATCCTAGCCTCCTAAAGTTTGCACAGACAATCTTCACTATAAAAAGGAAATATTACATTGAAAGACATTTATACCATAGAATACATATGAAACAGAAGCATATATTTAGGGTGAAATCAGTCTTCATTACAAGGGCATCATGAAATAATGATTTAAGTATTTGATTTAAACTAATGAAAACCTAAAGGATTTTTGCATCCATAAACATATGCTGTAAAACTTAATTGCCAACTTTGTCTCACCTATTGATTTCTATGCTATGTATTCTGAATCTGAACATATCCATCCAAACAACATCCATCTAAAAACAATGTAGATATAAGTGCACAGGAGGAGAGAATATGGATATGGATTCTACTCAGTATTTTTGTCATCAAATTGAATGATCAATTAATGGTATACAAACTGTCATATGTGTAATACTGTTCCGCACTCAATATCAACTTTGCATTGATTGTATTATAAGTTTTATTCTAGCTAATATTTCTTTTTACTATACAGGTAGCCCTCGATTTGTGCCGGTCCAATTTGCGCTGATTCAGAATAACGCCAATTTTGAAACCAGAAGTTCAAAAAGTGAAAAAATATATTTTACTATAATTTATAACGTTTTACAATTTTTCTCGTACTGCTTCTTATACTAAATCGTAATTCTTACATCGCTGATTTTGAATAAAAATTATAAACCGACATCATTCCAAGACAGTCACGTGAGCATTGGTCACTCGTCACGGTGAGTCAATTCCCTTCTGCCTGGAAAAGAAGTAAAGACCGAACTCATTGAGAAGGTTTGTTTTGGTTCCCTTTCCACTCACTCCTCAAGAGGGTTTTCCCATTTGGGTGTCTGGCATGGAAAGGAGTGGAAGGAGGGTAAGACGTAAAGGCTAGATAAAACGTGTTTGTGTTGTTGTTTGATAGGGGGGTTCCGTTCCCAGAGAGCCAAAAAATATTATAAAATCTCTAATTATGGTATAAATGTTTAGTTTTTTTGTGCAGGGGCCTTTTACATACAATCGTCGATTCTATAATATAGAGAGATAGGGCAAAATGCAATAAAATATTTAAATAATTGCACAAACAAACACTGCTGTACGGACAAAGATGGCGACAAGTGGAAACTGATGGCTGGCAACCAGCACCACTCGAAATATCCTTTCGTCATTTAGCTGACGCGCTAAAGTCTGATCGGTGCACAAAAGGCGGTTCAGGGATGTCAATCCATGCTATCTTGTGTTCTTATTCTTGTTCCCCAACCAGTGGAGAATGTCATAGATGATGTAAGAAGACTAGCATAAGAGGTGGGCTTGGACAGAGTGACAGATGAAGATGTAACAGAACTTTTGGAAAGCCATGGGCAGCCTCTTTCCAATGAAGACTTAGAAGAAATGGCAGCACAACTGGGCAAAAAGGAAGAGGAGGAAAGAGAGGAAGAACTTTCTGTACGAGAAATGAAGACAAGCGATCTCCAGCGCATCCTCTCAGACATAGATAAACTCACTGATGAGATCTGCGAGATTGACCATGACTGGGAGCGAAGTGCTAGAGCAAAGAGGAGCGTTATGGCATCCATGAGGCCTTATCATGAAATTTTGAAAGAAATAAAGAAGAAATCACAAGTCCACACTGCACTCTTTCTTTAAAAAACGTGACGATCCTCAACCAGGGACTTCATCAGAGAACTAACGCCGCTTTATTACGCCATTGCTGGTTGTAAGTGTACAAAATATATTTTTTAAATTCCCTTTATTATATTTACGTTATTTCAGAGCTTTAAATGTAATGCCATTATATTACTCGCCAATATTTGGGTGCCGGGAATGCATGTCATTGACTTCCAATTGATTTACATTATAAAATCGTTTCAATTTACGCCGATTCCGATTACGTCGGTTCGCCTAGAAACGCATCCCCGGCGTAAATCGAGGGCTACCTGTACATACATACATGCATGCATGCATGCATGTATGTATGTATGTATGTATGTATGTATGTATGTATGTATGTATATGTGTGTGTGTGTGTATATATAAGTGTGTGTGTATATGTGTGTGTGTGTGTGTGTGTATACACACAAATATATATACAAACAAACTATAAAATTACCTAGTAAACAGTACGACAAAAAAGCTTTTTAGCAGAAAACATACATAATTTCAAAATATTTCTCGGAACACCTACAAAATTTTATTAAAATAAGAGTCCAGGGTGGACTGCTTAGGTTTTTTTCGCTTATTACGTAAAACTTGTTGGTAGCATTCAAATAGTCTGTCGCAGCCCCACTTCATGGCTCTCGTGTGAAGTCATTGTGCTCCTCCAACAAAGTCATGCACTGATCGACGATGCTCTTGCAGCTCCGCTTATAGATCAAACCCATAGTAGTGCGTTTTGGGTTTTCTGCAATTTATATATCATTATATACAGTGATGAACTGAAGCCGGCTCCTGCTGACTTGCGCGAGCCTGTTAATTTTTCTCAGAATTTGCGAGCCGGTTGTTAAATTTTTAGAAAATATGAAAATTTGTTGATTTTGTCCTTTCAAGTACATTTTGCCCTATCTGGTAGTCAATTACCGACAGTGTATGAAATGGAATATATTACGAACGGAACATTTTTTAAGCTAGTGGAACGGTATTACTAAAGTAGAGAGATATTGTGCCCCTGGCATATAGGCCTCCTGCCACTGTTTTTCAAATTTCCTACCCCCTTTTTATTTAGAGAGCCGGTTCTTAATTTTTCCCAGCTCATCACTGATTATATATTATTATACATTACACGCATTCAAACATTAAGATCCCTGCACACGTACCACATGTTTTTTCATATGTAGATCAAAATTATATAATTTTTTGATGTGTAGCATTATTGTTTTATTATTATTTATAATGACATGTTAATATGGTAAATTAATATTGTAATAAAGTTATTGTTGAAAATTATAGATTTAAAAAATATAAATCATCAAAAACATTCTTTACAATCCAATAATACCAAAGAAACATGAAGCATGAATCATATTTTTATTTCCGTTTTTCAAACGTTTTCAACCTTAGGGGAGATATTTTTTGTGTTAGACCCGTGAAATTTACAGGGAAAAGAGTGAAGTTGGCCAGGAGACGATGCATTATTATGCAACACTGCTGAATTATCACAATTTTTAGGATACTTTATGAAATTTGATCATTGCAAAATTTAAAAAATCATAAGATATTAGACTGAGGTCACACTGTGCATAAGAAATGTTTTTTTTTTTAATTTTAATTTGAAATAAAATCTGCGTTATAATGAATCCGCGTTGGCCGGGGCCGCATTAAGCGGAGCTCACCTGTACACGCGCACATGCACACACACACACACACACACATATATATATATTCCTGGTATATATGCATTTAAAAATATAGAATTTATTGTGTAACTTTAAATTTAGCCTATTTTACCTTCCTCATTATTTTCAGTGCAGACTTCTTCAATGTCCATCATATGCCTCAGCTAAGTACAATATAGAGAAACACACCTAAATGAGGGATGAAGAATATAGAAAAACATGAATTGATTGCATGAGATTAACAATCATGAAAACATTCTTCAAACAACCTATGATATTTCTCACTTATCATTTTTTTAGTTTCAATTTTTGTCATCGATCGTTTTTAGTATCGTTGCATTTGATTTTGCATAGTCATCTGCTGGGCTGATTGATTGTTGAGAGAATTTGGTTGTAACAGTCTCGAGTCTCCATATAAACGTTTTGTAGGACAAGGACTTGGAACAGCAGATGCTGTTGCTGTACCAGTGGGGGAAGCAAGAGGTTTTGCTCCTCTCTTCCTGCGCTTCACAATTCGATCATGCACCCTTTTCATCTCCAATATTTCCTTCATTTCTTCCTTGTCCTCCTCCTATTAAAAAAAATGGAATTCTGATAAGTTTTAATTTAAAGCAAAATAAGATTATATAAACAATATTTGTGAGATTTTTTTGTAAGACTGAATCATTAGACTTACTTTTTACATACTTTTTCCATAAAATTTGATTGGAATATTAATAAAAATTAAAACTGTACCACACTGTATTAATCTAATCCCCAATTTATGAGAAGTATAAATGCCAACATAATTAGAAATTTTAAAATCAGAGTCTGAAGGATTTTTTTTATTATATTATAAATTTATAGAAATTACTTCATTAAAATCATGATTACTGTATTTAATCAATTCTTTTCACAAGGCCACGCAAAGAAAAATTTTGATTTTAAAGTGCTTAGACAGCTGGGGTCATTTACCGTATATACTTGTGTATAGTACGAGTTTTTACGACCAAATTTTTATTGTAAAAATTGGGGATCGTACTATACACGAGTAATTAATTTGAGGATTTAAAATTCATGTTTCTTCACGCGAATTTTCGGTGAAGTTATGCCACCCGCACGCATTCTAATGGTAGGCTAACCTTAACAGTGAGGTCCTTTATCGTTGTTATGTTGCTTCGTGAAGAGTAGAATCTTTTTCATATATACAGCTTCAAATTCACAAATACTTGATATAAGTGACGATTTACGGGCACTTCCTTTCTGGAATTTTATGTATGTACGTCTTTGTTTGAGTCTTTTTACAAGGGACGGATTGGAACGAGTTGGACTAAAAGTATCGCAGACGGCGTAACTTTATGGAATTCCGACATCTCGGAAAAAAGAAATTACTTTGTAATATTCAACAGTCTTTATTGTTTCTACAATCACACACCGATCAGTTTCCACTACAAAGTCATTCTAAAGGTGTTACGTCTGTTAGTAACACCATTAGAATGATTTTGTAGTGGAAACCGGTGGGTGTGTGATTGAAGAAACAATAAAGACTGTGGAATATTACAAAGTAATTTCTTTTTATCCGTTATCCCTACCTATTAAATAGATGAGCGGGTGGAACCATTACGTACGCGGAACGTAATCCAGACGTATTAGAATTGAAACGATTTTATTTCATCTTGTGAAATCATGATTCATATCACTTTTTATTAAATGTTTTAGAAGTAAGATACTTAACTTATCCGAATTTTAGTGTACTCACAAGAAATACTATTTACGACATTTACGGCCTATTCTATGGTGATGTGGAAAATCAAGGTTGTTCGATATATCTCGCTCGTAACCATCGAGCTATCGAAACGAAATATATCGACCATGGTGAAAAGCTGGGGTCGTACTATAAACGAGATATATGAAAAAATCAGGTTTGTTCATCAAAAAATCAGGGGTCGTACTATACATGGAGTCGGCATATACACGAGTATATAAGGTATTTCAAAATGCCAATAAGTATGAATGCCTCAGATTTTCAGTTCGTAATTATATAAAGAGTATCAACAATAATTACGGCGACATAAAATATATTTTATTCACTTATTCATAACAACTTCTACTAAAAGAGTAATTTGACCTTGTTATTCCCCGGGATCTTATTCTCGTAAAAAATAGCCGGTTTTCATCAATCAAATATGGACACCGTATTACATAACATACGTTAGTACTACACGAGTATCACCTCGGTATTCCTTTTCACTTTTATTCTTAAATTATTCTCCCAACTTGGCTGCTATGCCACTAAGGCACGAGGAAGTAACGGTTCGCTTGGGAAATCCCAGTACGCGCATACTGAAACAAGACAGGTAGAGGAGGGAGGAGAGGGGGTAGGAAAGGCAAATGTTTCAATTCACGAGTAAAATGAAACATTGTGTACATATGTAGCTTCTTATGCATACGAGCACTATTGCTGCATTTTTTACGACTTTGACGTGCCACGTATTATTTACATAATTAGTTTCTTTCTAGGTGTTCAGTCATTTTGATTCTTTTTTGCATACATTTAAAGTAGATAGTTTACTTCCACTTTAATAAACTTATATCTCGCGTTATAATGTAACTACGGACATAAATTCATTGACTACTTTTTTTACACCGATTCTAAGCCGAGTGGCGATTTCTGAGATGGTAAAAAGGTAAAAAAAGGTCGGCTTATAATTGATTAAATACGGTAATAAAGTGATCATTTCATTGCTCTGATAGAAGTGATTTTTCAGAACATTACTTCTATTATGGCTTAAGATGCCAAAATTTTCTGCAACTCCAAAACATTGACTCATTTTGAAAGTTGCAATTAGTGCCATGTCTATGAGTATGGCAATGACATAAATGTTGGTAATAAACATTGCAAGCTTCTAGATTTTGTTGATGATGTTCAGTAATTCAGCCATTTTAAAAATCTAGTCCCTTAGTATTTTGAGACAGCATACTTTGAGTACATATTATTACCTTTGATGATATTTTAAATAATAAATCTTAAGTAAGAGATGAAATTACACCAAGATAGAAGCAGTATCTTAAATACTGATTATATTCATGAACTAAACAAAATAACATTTAATGTTGAAAGCCACCAAGAAAAGTATCATTGTTTTGAAAATTTCTCAAATATTATGACCTTATTTTTTTACATTCACATAAGTTTTATAGTTAGAATAGACCCTTATTGTCTAATTAAAACCATTAATTTATGAAATGTTCACAATATTTTTTGAGATAATAATGTAGAGAGTTAAAGATCAGGTTTTTAAAAACAGTAATATAAGCTCAAAGCAAAAGTAGAATTTAATTAAGATTAGTTAAAAGAATGATTAACCACTCAATATTTGATATAAGAGGGAATAAAATCAGAAAATTCATGATCCATGAATAATAATAAAAAATGCTCTAACATACAGTTTGGTTAAGTCGTAAGACAAGTGCTCTTCTTCCATCAGCCATAGGCTGAGAATAAGCCAAAAGCTTGCGTAACCTTTCAGCTGGGCTTACTCCTCTTTCTACCACAAGCACAATGCGAGCCCACTGTGAGAAAAAATTAAGGTAATGCAGAAGATCATACAAAAATGAATAATTACATACTATAAACACCAATTTTCAGTGAATGTGAACTGCAGTTACCTTTAATAATATCTAGTAGGATGTATGTTATGCAAAATATCAAAACTGAAATAATGTGATTCAACTGCGTATAATTCATATCTCGAGTCAAATTGTAAATAAAGAAAGAAAAACAGTTAGTCAACCTTAAAATTCTTACCTGCCTCTGCCACTCATTTCGAGTTTCTGCAATCTTTTGATAGGTGTTACCCATCATGGCAATAAGCATGTTGACCAGCAATATGGCTACAATAGCCATATAAACCACAAACATGAACTGTAGAAAAAAGGTTTTTTTAACATAAAGGTGATATATTGCACCATGTCTAAAAGAGATGCATTAAAAAACCACAATGCCTACATTATTATTAGTACTACAGGCAAGAAACCACTCCAGCACCCCCTTTCATAAATTTTTGTTAAGTTATGTTTATGAGAACCTGTTAATTTATTCATTGCTGCATAAAAAAACGTATAATGACAAGTAAAATGAATTTCTTCCAGATTCTCACCTGTTCCATGATAAGAAGTGTTATTCAACATTTATTCACTTGTAAGTAATGTACGGAAAGATGAGTGGAATAGTGGCTTGGGCAGCCACCTGGCTCACCAGCCACATTAACTTTGGTACATTAAATTTTAGTGGAAAATTTATGAGTACAGTATTATAAATAGTAATTTATTAGAAAAAGCTGGTTTATTACTTTGGCTAATGTAATGCTTTTCTCAATTAAAAATATAACAATAAAAACATACTGTTAACATTCAATTACCAATGGCTGATGTGGAAAATCTGTGAAACAAAATGAAATCTGCTTGCAGAGTGTACTTCAAAAGAAAAAGTGATATTTAATAAATATGAAATTGACTCATGGAATGATTCGAAGGCTTTCACGGCATGGATGTGCTGTACTTCAGCTGTTTCCTGGGTGTTCCACTGCGTTGTCATATCGGATGCTCAATGATATTTCTCCAATGTTGTAGTTGGTTTCTTCAGATCAAAGAAGTCAACTACAGTAAAGTCTCTATACAATGTATCTCTACGGAGCATGAATTTCTATACTTTATACTGAAAGTATGTTATACTGAAAATACACATTAGGAGTACAGTATTTTCTCTGGAAGCATCTCAGTGGGTGGTCACATGTCCAGCGCAAAACAAAACTGGCAAGAATGAGAGTCTAACACAGGGGCGTGCAACCTACAGCCTACATCCGGCCTGCAAGAGCATTTTATGTGGCCCACCAAGCTTTGGTGAAGATATTGTCTGTGATATTTATTACAGATAATTTTGTATATTTTAAGTTCTATTGTTGCCGTAATACATTGCTTGGCAAAGTTTTTAAGCTAAAAAATTATTAAAACTTTATTTTCAGGTTTAAAATCGCGTATAATCCCTTGATTAAGTTCTGATGTAAACTCTAATCCGGCTCACCGAGGCACTCGTGACTTCTTATGTGTCTTGCCAAAGCACTCAAATATATGAATGTGACCTGGCACGTAAAAAGGTTGCATGCCCCTGGTCTAACAAGAGAGATAATTCCTAGAACTTAGGATTTTATCTCAATGCTATTGAGACAATACGAGAGGGATAACTGATCATTGGTTCTAAATTTTTCAGTGTGGAAAATCCTTTCTTTTGGGATTTTGACAGAGTTCCGCAGATCTTTTAGTACTAAAGACAAAAGGTGCCTTCAAAATTGTTGTATTATGACTCCAGTGAGCAAGAATCGGTTATACTTCAGTCATTTATGGATGGAAGCATACATTAAAACCACAAAAATCTCTTTTCAGGACCTCTGAAGTAAATACGTTAAGGTGAAGTACATTATTTTGAAATATTTATGCATATTTATATGGGTATTGATGGGGATTCAAATAGAGTATGTTAATTTGAAAAATATGTAATTGTGTAGTACATTGTAATGAGATTTCACTGTACAACATTGGAGAAACCTCTTCGAGCATCCGATATGATGTGGCAGAACATCCGGGAAACAGCTGAAGTACAGGCAGTCCTCGACTTTCATACGTTCGACTTTCGTACAACTCACACTTTTGTACATTATACATTCTCACCCCTAAACCGCCTTTCGTATGCCAAATTGGGACTTTCGTACGTCAGCGAAATGACAAACGAACATTTCAAGTTACCGTGTGGTGGTGCTGCCTACCAGCCAACAGCTTTGTCAGCGATGCCATCTTTGTCTGTACAGCAGTGTTTATTTGTGCAATTATTTAAATATTTTATTGCATTTTGCCCTATCTCTCTATATTATAAAATCATAATGGTCATCATCATGGTCATGCGTAACGCTCTAATTTTGTGAATAACTCGATTAGAGATAAACTTATAAGCCTGAAATTTCTCAGGATTTCAGTGTTAATGAATCTTTACGTTATGACTAAAAATATTTCAAAATAGGTCATGGGTTTGACTCCAGAGGATGAATGTTGTTTCCCATAAGGTAACATGTAAAAATCACCTTTTTGGTTTAAAGGCTTTCATTCTTTTACTCTTTAAAATATTTAAAATTAAGTGATTAAGTTAAGTTATTAAGTTAAGATCGAAAATAAGATTAAAACTTGCTTCAAATGACCGAAGATATGAATGAAGTGGCAAATCTTTAGCCTCAATCGGTTGCTCATTGGACTTAAGCTGGTTGATTGTGTGTTCAATTGTGAAGGAAAAGAACAAAATTAAAGAACATATGAAATACTGGAAATATATCATCAACGATTGTGTCTAAAAGGCCCCTGCTCGAAAAACTAAACATTTATACCATAATTAGAGATTTTATAATATTTTTTGGCTTTCTGGGAACGGAACCCCCATTATAACATGTAAGTCTATTGTTCGACTTTCGTACATGTTTTCAGGAACACATTATATACGAAAGTAGAGGACTGCCTGTACATGACTTATGGAACATGAAATTATAATTATAATATTTTATGGGCTATATACAATATAATACGTAACATTTAATACAAACTTATCTAATCATATAAAATACATTACATCAATCAAAAATTGTGATATGAACCTTAGCTTCAAACTGGTGTTCTGTTTTCTCAAATGCACCATAATAGTCTCCAAAATTAGTCAAAGACATGAGAAACATGGCCATCACAGATTCCGTTGGACTTGGCATTGGATTTGAACTTGAGTCATCTACACCTTCAGGAGTTTTTGGATTGTCATATGACAAAAAGATTATATAATAAGCTGAAAAAGAACAAAAATGTTCATTAGTATAAATAAACTTAACGAAAACATGAGTAGGCATAGGTAATATAATTAAGACAAAGAAAAATGTTCTGAACCATACCTTGAGAAAATCCCATCACAAATACCAGGTAAATTGATACAAATCGAAGTAAATCTCCCATAACCATGCGATATATCATTACAACAAAAGGTCCTACTGTCTTGAAACCTCTGTAAAATAATGAAATTTACAAACTTCAGAGACAAGGGAAAATATAATGTTTACTAACTGTAACATATTGCTGCATATTTTCAAGGGTCGCATCTTATGAACATCTAAATATTGATTTCAGTAAGTAAAATTATCTATTATCTACTGGAATACGTAAGTATGCATTCTAGTCTAATGCCTGTCAACAAATATGTCCAATTTTACCTGCAAAAAAACAGAAAGTAGGGTGCTGTTGTTAACATAATGATGACGCTCATAATATCTTCTGCCTCATCAAGGCAGAAAAACCGTAGAAAAGGCATGATAAGCATAAGGAAACATGAGAAGAGGAACATCACTCTTGAAGGAGCAGTCATCTAGAAATTGCATGAATAGGCATTATTACTCTCTAGAAATTCTGAAAACAATAATATGCCATTTATATTAATTATTACTAAATTATTAAAAATACGATAAAAAATTAAGTTTTAATCATGTCTTATATATATATATATATATATATATATATATATGTATATATATATATATATATATATATATATATATATATATATATATATATATATATATATATATATATATATATATATATATATATATATATATATATATATATATATATATATATATATATATATATATATATATACACACACACACACATATATACACACACACACACAGGCGACTCCCGAGATTCAACTGTTCCAGATTTGACCAACTCGAGAATTCGACCAGTCAAAGCCAGCTTATTCAACCCAGCCGATCAGTTGGTTGAATTAGGAACTAGTTTACGTGAAGTAATTTTTGGCCCTCTCAATCACGCAAGGTTTAGTTTCAGTCTAGACAACGTTATTTCTGCTGTTTGAATTTGTGCTGGTTTCACTCGTTTTTGTTAATCTTTTATTTAAATTTATTTATTTATTTTATTTATAAATTTATCACTTGACATGGCAGCATCATTCCTGCTCTAATTGTTTTTTTTTAAATTACATAAAATAATCAAACAAAAATTTATTTTTTCTTTTTAAAGCAAAAAATAAGTTATACATTTAAAATATTAAAGAAAAATGTATTCATAATTTAATATTGTTGTATTAACACATTAGTAATGTTATTTTATCTTTATATAACATGAGGGGAGACTTAACAATTTTTTCCGGAGATGCGGGAACGTATCCCCCGATTAAAACTTGCAAGTCTATGGAAAAACGGCGTTCGACATTCGACTGTTCGAGATTCGACCACGTTTCCAGGAATGCATCCCGGTTGAATCTTGGGAGTCGCCTGTATACTCGTGTATATATTGATGTAACTGATAACAATACATATAGCGGCAAATACTTCTATTAAAATTTTTTAACTGAAATCAGTATTAAGGTAAACATCGCAATCCTTATACTCTTACATAAAACCATGCATAAGGAAAAGCCAAATAAAATTTCGTCTTAGGATGATATTTCTATTTTTTTGTTAATGAAGTTTCCCTCAAATTTTATGATTATAAAAACAGAATGCATAAATCAACATACCAGATTTTCAATGAACATACTTAGTCCCAGGAAATGGGCTTCTCTTAAAGCTTCAAGGATATAGAACAATGCCCCGGCTTCCATGACTGCTTCTGCGACTAACCTTACTTGAGATTTCAAAGAATTGACTTTTAATAAACGACACTCTCCAACTTCGTCAACTCCCCACCAGTCATTGTCATCTTTGACTTTTTTATTTTTCTTGACGGTGGAGTTTTTTGAAACTGGACCTTCTGTTGTTGACACGGTATTATCAGCATCTGTTTCAGCTGAAGATGTCACAGAAATTAATTCAGAAATTGCTTCCTTTGATAAAACAGATTCTGCGATAGTTGAATTTTCTCCTTTCCCAAAAACTTCTGAATAATTTTTGTTTGATCCTTGAACTATACGATTTAAAAGTTCTTCAATGGTAAGATTTTCTTTGACCATGGCTGTCTCTAGCTGAAGAAACACTTCAAAATCCTCATCTGTTGTGTTTGCATCAGTTTCTGCTCTAGTTATGTTTAGATCATAACTTTTCTTAGCGAATACTTCTTTCTTGCCATTGATATTTTCATGTGTGTCGTTATTTTTAATATACCTGGATGATGTATCATCACTTGAGACAGACACGGACCCATAGATTGATTTTTCTAAAAATTTTAACTTTTCATTTAAAAAATATTTTGTCATTGAGTCACTACTAGCGTTAATTTTTTCATTCTGAAGAAATAGCTTGGATTCCTCTTTATTATCTCCCGAGACATATTTCTGCATTTCTTCATTATTATTATTATTTTCTGTTTTAGTCACTTCTAGGCTTGGGGGAGGATTTTTACCATTTCGTTGCATGTATATTTTTATGATAGAACTTCTCTTTCTTCTCAAGACACTAATATTTTTAATTAACCACAAAGCATCTCCCTCCAGCTCTTCAATGTCTTTAATGTTTGTTGGCTTATAAAAATTATCAAAATTATTTTTGGTGTTTCTATTCTCCTCGACGATAGGTATGTATCTAGCTAAAGTTAACGAAGAACTGTTGATTTTGGAATCAAAATCTTCCGAAATTTCTTTTGCTGAAGCTTGCATAACAGAGATATTCTTCGAATTTGTTGCATTATGTGAAAAAGTCGGTGATGTGGAAGATGAATTGGGTAGTACGTTTGGAAGTAAGGTTGTGGTGGAGACATCAGTTTTTGTTGCAGGAGTTGTTTTTAGTGATTCTGACATTGTTGGACCAGGACGATTTGTGAAGCATACTAGTGATATAAGAAAGTACAGCAAAAAGAGGAAAAACTTTTGGTAGAACCTAGAAAAACAAAACAAAATATTTAAAACCTAATAACATTTGAAACGTCAAACAAGAACAATATCTGTTTTAAAAAATTTGAATTCTTACCGAGATTTGACAAATGCATTCCATTTTGCATTTAAAAGATCAACAAGAACTCCATCCATCAACTCTAGATGTTCATCTTTATCCTGCAATGAAAAACTTAAGATGAATTTTAATTTTAAATAAAAATCAGGAATTGAAAATTCCAGCATGAAAATGAATGACATTAAATCTTAAATTTTAGAAGAAAATTTTTAAAGTGCAGTTTATTAAATGGTGCTTTGTAAAATCATTTATTAATAGAATAATTTCAAGTGATATATTTTAACTGATAGTTTACCCCAAAAACAACCAAATTCAGCGCAGAATTTTTATTAATACGTCCAGTTTCTATGTCTATAGTATCTATCTGCGAAAGAGGGTAAGCAGCACATGTTATGCTCCCTAAAGGATAAATAAACATTATTAGCATAAATTATGTAAATGCCAAGTAGAAAAATCTTTTCTTTGGAAAAGTATTACTATTAACGCCATTTTAAGACATTATATTTCAACTAGTGGGCAAAAGGAAACTCCACTTACCTATCTGCCAATATATCTCCCTCTCTATATTTAGAATATGAAAAAACATTTCAATCCTAGCTAACTTTGCAGCAAGTGTAAGGGGTGTCATATTGAGAACATTTCGAACACCAAGTGAAGCTCCAATTTCATATGCCATGTCAAAAGTATTCTGTTTTAAGAAAGAAGTGAATTATCATATCAGACATTTTTACAAAAGTACACCGAAAATAGTATACCGTGCAATATTTTTGTAATATTTTTTAATTTACAGACAGGAAATGGAATTTACAAGTAAAAACACAATATAATTTATTGTTAGAAGGAACAATTATATCAACATGTCATATATTACAATGTAATACTTAGAACCCCTAGCCAATCTCAAATAATTTAAGAAAAATAGCAATATGTCAATTAGTGACTATGCGACCACCTTTTATTATGATGGTAATAATTTTATAATTGAAATAGGTAGTTTTTCTTTATTTCATTTTCTTCCAACTCATGGTATTCAATGAAGTATTGGATCTTGAGCATGTTGTACTATTTGTATAAGCTCTACAGAAAATGCAACAGAATCACTTTCATTGAGAAAGCAATTTTATATTGTGCAATCCAATAACTGTAAAGGCCTCTTCGGGCATATATGCAGGGGTGTGCTGCAGCTGGCTCCATCCGGCTCACACGAGTCATTTGTTAAAATTTTTTATGCTTGGTGAGCCGGTGGTTGAGCTAAGCATTCCACATTATCCAGAGGTTAGCAACGCATCACGGTCTGATAATAATGGGACACCAAACAATTGTACATGGAATATGTTTATTCGAAGCCACAGCCCTTGACATATTCGTCATTAATGATATTTTAAAATTTAATTTTTATTTACGAAATTATCTTGTTTTTTATTGATATCCCTTCTAATTCCTGCAAAGATAAGATAATGCGATCTCAGGGCCACAAAAAATGTGATTTTCTCCTATGGTCAACATTTTTGGAGTGTTAATTCCATAATATTTTCGAAATACAGGGTTTTTGGGGTGGAGGACTCCAAAATAGCATCAAAAACTGATTAGGGGCCCCAAAAAAGATTAAAGGGTCTAAAAGTGGGTCACGGACCCAACTCTGCTCCTTTGACAAATATGAGAAAATAATTATTCAAAACATAATAAGGAGCTCCATATTGAGGAATCGGGAATGTTTGTTTTTCCCCTAGAAAAAGCATTGGGCTCCTATTATATGAAAAACAAACATCTGTATGGCATTCCTCTCACAACAGAGAGCCTGCCAGGAAGGCCCTCCCATCCGCAGTGCAAAAATCAAGAAAGCCCGCTGGGCAGGCTCTCCGTCCAGAATGTGTTAATACCAAACTTCCAATAAAAAAATAAAAATGACCTACTATTCTTTCATAGATGACAAGCATGTGCAAAACTGTATTTCCATTTGTGTCCTGTGCATCTGGTTCAGCTCCTCGAGCAAGCATAAGACGATAGCACTCTTCTTGTCCAAGGCAAGCAGCAAAGGTCAGAGGATACTCTCCCCAGTATACATATCTATCCAATGAAATTTTAAAAAAAGAAAAATCTTTTACTCTGTTTTCTACCTTTTAAAAAGTGTTTCAGAAATTAACTACGTGTTCAAAATGCTTATGGGTATTAATCACTCCTGCTACAAGACTAAGCTAATGAAAAGTCCATATCCTACATGACTTTATAAAAATAATCATACATTATTCACCACTTATTCATCATTAACCTTTTTCATTTTTTTAAATGGTAGAACACAGTCCTTGTGAACTCTACCATAATAACCCTTGAATTCACTTAAAAGCACTTAAGAAAGAATTTTCCAGTATTTCTTTTGTAAATTCTTAATAATATGTATGTACTTATATTAATTAACAGGTGAATCATAAATTGTCCTATTTTGAGAAACAATTTTCTAAATTTTTAAGAAAGCTGAATTACCCATCATAATTGGTGTCTGGGCATAAACAAACCCATTCATGTTCAAGAGAGTCTGATCTCGAACCCTTTTGGTCCTCTGGTGACATGAAAGTGCCACAACAGCGTTCTTGGAAGTTAGCTCCACAATTTAGGAGGTATTTAACCATGGCAGGATCTTCATTAACAATTGCTAAGTGCAGAACATTTTCTCCTAGAAAAAGGAACAGAATCACTCAGTGTACTTTCTTAGTGTATTTACTCAAAACCAAGATGTTTTTTTCCCCAAATTTCAACCATCAAAATTCAAGAGATATCTTAAAGTCAAGTAAAAATAATTACACACTGAGTCGATGCTTTTGTGATGAAAGAAATGAGATAAAATACTTTTATGCACTATAATTTTTTGCTACAAACTTATGAGAAAATTTGTTCTCATTTTCCAAATTCCTAGCGTAATTATAACATTTATGCAATAAAATTCCTTCCAAGTCCATTCATCAATAATATAATAAATATATTTATACCTTTAATTTTCTGGTTATTTTGTGGTTTTTAATTTATTCTTCATTTTCTTCACATTAAGTTACATTACTTCAAGTGTTAAAAATATTTCAAACTCACTGAAAATTCACCATTTCACATACAATATTTAAAAATCTTTGTTTCTTGATGTTAGCTGACAATATTTAAAAAATTTTGTTTCTTGATGTTAGCTGACATTAAGCAATAACAGCTATTGAGGTGAAAGATCTACTTTATGTTGATCATTTTTATGTAACTTTGATCAAAATCAGATTATCGTAAGAAAGGAAATATTGGTGGATAAAATTCTTCGATCAAAATGAATTATTTGACTGTTATCAAAAATCAATATGCAAAAATATCAACCTTCAATTGATTCTTAAAGTATTAAAATCAAATAATTCACCTTTACCTCTTGGAAGTAGTTTATTTCAAAGACATTTGGTAGAAGAATTTCTTGTGACCACCTCTTCCAAGTTATTTTGCCAACATTAATTATGATTAATGATTTTATTATAATGATATTATAATAATTATTGATAATGTGAATTACAAAATGGCATCTTTCAATGGGAAAAACATTTCACAATCTTAAACATATGGAGTTTTCTGATGTCTCAGCATTAGAATTAGTGCATTGAACCTTTCCAACATATTACTTTGATTATCACTGCAATAAGTGACAACTCTCTAACTACTATCAGTTTTTCTTTATTTTGCATACTTGCTCTTTTACAAATGACCAAAACCAATTTTCATCCATTGCCAAATCAGAGCTATAGCAAGTCTCAATCAGCCAATCCAAATTGGAAATTGCTGTCACAAAAACTCTGTTACTGAGGCTGAGTAACTGATTGGCGCATCATCTTGTTGCAAGACAACATGACGAATCAAACTGCATCTATCCAGCTCAGGGATAAGCCAGCATTCAAGCATGTCCAATTATTTTTCTCCAGTAATTCCATCATCCAGAGATAAGTGACAACCAATCACTAGTTCTAAGATAACTCCTGTTCATATGGAGGATATTAATGAATTAATTCATAATAACTGGGATTTTCTCTCTCCCAAAAATACATTCTGTGTATGATTGCTCACATAAATTGCACTTTTGTTTGAGCATTTTACATGACGACAGCAAGGAGCAAGAGAAGGAAATTCATTCAGCAAAATTAAAGATGTTTCTCACCACACATCCATTTCTCTGTCACTCAGTTCATCCACTGATAATTTCTTAAAGCATTTGTAAACGTCCATTTCCATAACTCATTGCATAGACAATATAAGGACAATAGGTTTAGGTGAACTTTTCAGAGCTGATTTCTTTGGTGATCAACTAATTGATTTGTTCAAATATTCAACAAAATTATATATGAAGAAAAAGTTGCCCACCCCTGGCTTAGTAGATTTTTTCAAAGCTTTTATCATTTTTCCTATTATCATTTCAGTAAAAGTAATCGTGATTTATGGGCTACCTGTGAGTAAATCCTTCAGAAAATAAAATTCTACCACTTAAAAATGCTGGAGCAAAGGTTTGTCAAATTTTGTGTTGGTTTAACAGATAAAACCTGATTAATACCATATGGTCTTTTTCTATATGATCAGGCATGACTAAAATAATATGAGTGAAGTTTACATTACAATTATCAGATGATTTAGCTGCAAAAATGTTGGCAGATAATTTTTGGACATGTCTTATTCTTGAACATAATAAAAATGATATAGGTCCATGGATGTTCTTACCATAATATTCATCCGACATGTAAATATCATTGATTAATTTTGGATAGAAACGTAACAGTCTTTTGGCAAGATCTGCATGGAGAGCAGTGGCATTAAGGAGGCAAAGATGCAGGATTGTTTCCCCAACTGCTCCTCTTTCATTTAAATCCCAGCATACATCTCTGCATTTGCTTGGATCTGAAATAATATTAGCAACATCAATATAAATGAATAATTCACAATTTTAAATTACATTAAAGAGCTTAAGCATAAGAAATTTTTCAGTAAATTTGAATTTGATGTTGAAACTACCATTAAAAACAAACTAAATCATAGCACAATAAGATTTTATAAAATGGATGAACATCTTATCTAAGCTTTATTTTTCTCAATTGATGCCCATTTGAAATCAACACAAAAATAAAATTACAGCAACCACTTATTAAATGACTTATTACACAGTTTCAGTGGGCTGCACCAAATATATAATTAAGCTTCATCTGGATCATTTTTCCAATTTATATGCCACAGCAATTTAAATTCCATGCCTCAAAGATTTCTCCCAATTTTTAATCACTACATACTACACTTATAGCATAAAACAGATAATTTCTCAAAAGAGTATAGCCTTCGATTTCATTTTGTTTCAAATAGCATATTATATTCAATATTATAACATGATGATGACCTGTAAATGATTAAAACAAAGCTCACCTAAATCTTTTTCAATTGGAATTTTGTTGATGTCATAGTCATTTGGATCTTCCATAGCCCTCAGAGGTGGTAACTAGTGACAGAATTAGAATGCATAAAAATTATTTGCTTGGATTATACATATCAAACAAATACTTGAAAATTATTTAAATTAATAACTGCTCCTCTATATCAAGGGTTATCAACCTATGGTCTGTGAGACACATGCAGACCCTGAGAGCACTTCATGCAACTGGTGAATTTATGATGAAAAGGTGACCAGTAAAATTTAGCATGTTTTCAATGAAATTATGGTTATTAACACTAGTAAATTATTATGACTTGGTTTTTGCTACAGAAAAACCTGTGAGAGGCAGAACCTCAAAGGACCGGACTATTCTTCTGTCTTTTGTAGGTTTTGTGCCTTCTACAGGTTAAAATAATTTATGCAACTCTTTCCTTTTTTAGATTTTAACTAGAAAAGAAGTTTTTCTAAGTCTTAATGGAAATAAAACCTTTAAAATTACAACAAAAATCAATGTGTATATCTACTATAATATATTTTGAAGGGTGTGTTTGTTCATGGAACTCCTCCTAAATGATAAAAGCTAGAATAACCAAATTTGGTACGATTCTTCCTTACATCCTAACTTAGTGAATGGTCAAGGTTTGGTCAACCGGGATTAATCACTGCTTCCAATATAGGGGATTAACTTTTTTCCATAAGATAACACGTATGAATCCATTTCTTCACTTGCAAGGTATTTTCCTTCGAGTATTAAAATACGTAAATATGGACTGATTTCTTTCGTTTTTGCTTTATTTGATGAATAAAAACTTTATACTATCTTGTTGCTGCAAAGTTTACATGTTACATGGTCAAAGTTTTCAGAAATACGTTATTTGTTTCGATTTTTTGTGGATTTTTCGTACTCTTTCCGAGCGTTGCCAAGGCGGCCGTCATTGTTACTTTCAATTCAATTAGCTTCAGTGAAGCTTATAAATAGACGAAAGTTTAGCATTATTCGCCTCGCACTTTTGTTTAAGCAACGAAACAATCGATGTTTATGGATAGCAACGTAAATAGATACTGATTATTATTCAGGAAGCGTTTATTGATGAAAGTAATTGAACCTTCTTTCGTCTATTGAATACTGGAATCTTACATTTTTTGTAAGTAAAATCATTATATTCCACATTATAATGTTTATTAACATAAATAAGCTCACGTATCTGGTGTACATTTACCTGAGTCATTGTTCAAACATGGACAACTGTACGTTGCTTTTTCACGGGTTTCTTGCTTACAAGACATAAAAGTAAATATTTCAGTGAGGCATAATTACACAAGAAATGAAGCTGGATTTGGCGAAAGTAATATGATTGGAAATAAAATTATCGTTATATTTGAATGCAATAGGCTTGGAAACGGATTGTTACAAGCAAATATGATTAATTGTTAAGAAAAGCTAATTGTAATTTTAAAAGTATCTACTAATATATATTTTAAAGTGTTTATATGTTGTGCTGTAGTAGCTTCACTAAATCTGTTAAAATTCAACGGGAAATTCTGCTAGTATATAATAAATAAGAACATAAACTTGAAATTGCATGCTTGTATAATCCTGATTTTTATTATAAAGTTAAAATTGTTTGATAAAAATACTACAAATTTTCAGAATCAGAACAGTTAAATTTCATCCAGGTTCAAAAAAATTCAAATACACATTAAAACCCAATAAAAATATTAAACAAAATTGAAAAACTCTAGAAAATTATTTGAAAAACTATCTAATTTTAGTTGTAGTTTTTTCTGTGATTTTATTGAGCTGGCAAAAAACCCTAATACTATAACTTTGCTAAAGAAATCATTCTGGCAGAATATTTTATAGGTAGCTTTAAGATAATGTAAAACTTCCGATGTTGTTGCATTTCCAGTTCTTCACAATCTTCCTAACTCTGTTTATCCTCTTTGTGATCCCACCACAGTTTTCAAATCAATTTCGTCAATCTCTGTGAAGACACTTTCTGCAGCAATTACAAAATTTTTTGCACTTATGCTGGTACCCTCAACTTAATACATCTCATCAATCAAAATTTGAATGTCACAATAATCACTATCGCTACCTGCTTTGTCACATTTATTAGCATCATTGAAAACAAAGCCACAGTTTCTAAAACAATTTTTGATACAGGCTTTTTGTACACACTAACAAACAGCTGAGAAATGTAATCTCGATATATTTTAAAGAGACTGATTTTACTTTCCATCTTTCACAAGTTCAAAATGTATTTAATAATACAAAAATTACAAGAAAAAATCCTTTCCGTCCACGTCTTGCAGGTTCTGCCTTACAGAGAGACATTCAGATGAAAAATGGTATCTACTAGTATGATTTTATTTTGGATTTCCGGCTTTGGTAGGTTTCTGCCAAATACAGGTTCCATCTTTCACAGGTGTTACTGTACTATAAGACCAAAGGATCTCTATGTAACTTCCAGTGTAAACACTCATCCAACCCACTGAAGCTCTCATGACTTCTTATGTGGCCATCTGAAGCATTCTTAACTACAAATATGATCCTCCCTGCAGAAAAGATTGCTGACCCCTGATCTACGTAAATGATGCAAAGTTTTAAAAGTGATATGATATGAACAATTAATTTCAACTTAGCAAAGATATTAGTAATTTATTTCTATTAAAACTTACTAATGATGTGACATTTGAACTGAATTTGAAAAGTTGATCAAACAATGAAAAGAAATAAAACCATACAATTTTAACTAGAAAATTTAGGCAGTAATTTGAATAATTGATTTTGAAATCTAACATTGCTGCATGTCCATCTTTTATCTCATAGCAAAATCAACAGATATATTTCTAAAATGTAAATTTTGACTATGTGCATTACATACTCTATTCTTTATATTTAATACCATCATACCAGTTTATGCCTAGGCCTTTCTTTGTTCCTCAGCAAAACTAATTGACTAATAGGTATGAGACGTCCTTTCCCCTTGTTGTACAAGAATGGTTCAACTTTTGTCTTTATTGCATGATCTAACTCAGCATACTGTTTGGTTTTCGTGGCCCTTTTCATGAGTTCCACTAAGAGACCTCCCCCTATTAAAGAAATGAAAATACAGTGGCTTAAATCCATATAGTTTTGATTAAACTATGCTATTAATCTAAAAACTTACCAATGTCAATACTGAACAATAAAAATGAAAAAAAGGTAAATTTAATGAGAAAGTGATGACTATTAACAAAGGAAACAAAAATTACTTTAAATAACTATAAAATTTAAAATTCGCGTTGAATTGCAATATTATTATTGTAGCACACACTCTGTAAGAATATTATTCTTGAACAGTATCAAGTAAATTTACCTTTAAGATCTACCAATTTGTATATTGCTTGAGTGGAAGCACCAGCTTGTTTCTTTACACCACTAGTAACATTACTCTCAGTATTTCCCATAGTTTCGTAGGACCGATAAAATTAAATAATTTTTACTGCGTGCTAAGCATTCCGCGTGGACGGCGAGTTTTAATAATAAACTTGAGAAGGAAACAAAACTGTACATACAATGACATCGTCAGTACGGACAATGAAATGCACCTAGGAGAGTAAATTCGTCAACATAAAAATCCATTGCAGAGCACTCGCGTTTAAAACGAGCCGGATGACTACGTCCGCATTTCAGCTCGATCAATTTAACCCTCGTGCAGAAAGAGGCAGGCACAGCCTGTCACGCTGTTACACGCATCGAATTTCTGCCTTGCCTCCCCACCATAAACAAATTCATCCCTCACATGCCTTCCAAAGTGAATATGATATCACGTACTGTGTAAAATATTGATATCTTCGATTTATGTCTTTATGTTATCCTAGCAAATGTTTTGGCAGCTTTAATAACGCGGAGAAAAGTCAATATTAGGAAGTAAAATATTATCAAATGAGCTACAACTAAGGTACGTACTACCATTGTAAATTTGTAATGAAAACAGATAAGTAATTATTTGGAAAATCGAAGGAAAAATAATTATATCTACGTTTCGCATTTTACCGCGTCATAAATTTCGTAACAAACCAAAATAGACATATAAACGATACGAATGTAGCGTTTAATTTTTACTTGAACTAATACTAAATGTTTAAAGCGCCAAAGAATGCATAGAAAGATAATTACGGTCCTTTTTATGTTTCAGAAAGAAAACTCTAATTCGTAGATGAACATGTGATTTGTCACAAATGTGATTTATTGAAATGTACCTACTCTCACAAACGAAGCGTTCATGAATTTCCCATGGATACCAATTTCTCGCACTTTATTTCTAAATATGTTCCGTAATATATTTTAATGGTAATAATATTTACATTATTTTGCTACAATCTAGTTTAATCTACAGAGGTGTTTCTACAAGATTGTGTCATAGGTAAACAGAAAACCTTGATAGCATAGTCGGTATCGTGAACTCGAAGAGACGTAGAAGGTAATTTTAAGATGAACAGTTCATCAGATAATTTGTCACAACGCACGGAAATATAATAACAATAATAATAATATTTATTTATCAAGAGATTCAACAGGATATACGATAAGTCAACATAAAATCAGAAAAATACATAAAAATGCCCGATGACCAGTATGGAATATATGTGGACACAAGTAATGTGAGTTACATAGTTGTTGAAAGCTGCTCAACTATTAATAAGCTCTATTCCACAACTCTATCATAATTGTCTTTCAAAAATATTAAAATGTGTGAACAGGTTTCGTTGAAAATGTATGTTACAAAATAAAGTCTTTGGACTTCTTATTTTTTATAAGCATCACGCGCGCTCACAGAAAATGCTCGAATTTCTCGATATCATGCAACGGTTGATAAGTGAGGAATGCTCGATCACTAGGGCGACTATAATGTTGAGTGAGTGACTACGAAGTATTTTTTAAATTTAAACCAAAAGCACTTTTCTAAAACAAAGGCGGCTCAAATTTTTTTACGAACTCTCTTCTTTTCCCCCAAGTTTTAGTAACCTGGACGAGAAGCGGGAGACAATTCCGCAAATATGAAACGCGCCAGGGAATTTCGTTAATAATAATTAGAGAGTGAAAACATTTCATAAATACACGGTCTGTATAAAGTTATAAGTAGTTGAGGCAATAGATGACTCTTTCGTGTCAACTTTAGGAAATATACCAAAACTGAAAGCACAAGAAGAGTTCGTTTTGAGAAGAAGCGTAACTTCAGTTTTGAGGTCCCAAGGAAAATAATAAAAATTAGGCTCCCATAACAGAATTAAATATTCATCAATTAAATTTCTATTTTACATTTTAGAAATTAAAAAATATTACATTTTCGATTTATTTCATATTACAATAATTTTTTTTGCCTTCTTGAGGCCCCAAGGCGATGCCTTGCCGTAGTTACGCCTCTGGTTTTGACGGGATAGAGGAATTTACGATGCTTTAAGTTATGTGTATTAGTAGCAAGAATACTTCGAGCAAAGGAGCCAAGGGGATGTTTGCCAGGATGCAAAATATAACCTCATTACTGAAGACCAGTACAGAGTGCATCTTTTAATAACTTTACTTCGAAGCATTTCTTCTTGTTTCGTTCAAAGTAAAGGCCTGTTTCATTTCCTTATTTATGATCAGGGGCGTACTAATAGGCCCCGCAACCACCGCTATGCGGGGGGGGGGGGTGGATTTATTGGGTCCAAAATCATTCAAACCGTACTGATGAAGGCGTCCATAGGGGGGCCCGCATTATTTGCTGCGGGTGGGGCCCCAGATTTTCCGGCACGACCTTGCTTATGATTCATTAAATTAGACTACAGAATTCAACAAGAGCAGAGTCTTGCAATAGAGAGCAGTGCGCCTGCCTGATTTTTTAAAGATACAAGAACTCATTTGCTGCAATCGAATGTATTATGTTTGCATAACAAACTCGATGACTATTTTTCATAAATCTTTCTCTCTCAATTAACCTGAAAGTGTTTATGACGTATTACATGTGAATGATAAATCATTGTTATAATTATGCAGTTATTATATTTAGTGATGTTGGGTAGCTCCACTGCATATAAAGTCTTATATGATATTTTATTATAAGTAAGTGGAAGGTGTACATTATCTGAGTAGAGAAAACACGGTTAAAGACGTGTTAAAAGAAAAGCTGGAAGGAAAAAGAGGTAGGAAAGATTTCAAGATAGACATTTGAAAGGGAAATGCAGCTACCAAGACGTGTAGATGATAGCGGATAGCAGGAGAATGCGGTGAACCATGTGTAACCAAAAATAGTCACAAACAGACTACCTATGACGTTCTTTGTCTTTGAAAACAAAAACATGATTTAAAACACAAAGCCTGAGGAGATATATTGTCGTAATTTTTACGGAAAAACAACTTACCGCCAATCCTTAGCCGCGAGTTATTTTTCTGCGATTCCCCCCTTTTTGTAGGCGCGGTAAACTTTCGAAGATAAAGAGAATTTCGCGGCCCCCCATTCTTGAAACAAAGTTTTTATATATTCACATTCGGGTATTACAACTTTTGAACTCATCCATTTCTTCGTACTTTTCCACAATCAATTTATTAGAGGGGAAATCATTGCCCAAGTTATCTATTAATACCTACATCTAAATCGTTGATTTATTTAAAAGAAGTTTTTGGGGCACCCGTAAAAATCATCTGCGGCACCCTAGTGTGCCGCGGCACTCAATTTGGGAACCACTGTGATAAGGAACCTCCAAGTTTCGCGAAACAGGTTGAATTCTGTTACGTAAATCCCGCGCGGCAGTTCCAAAAATATTTCCCCTATAATATCCATTATCAACTATAACTATAAATGACATGCTCGCTTAATTTTCATAGCAGAGAAATTGAAGGCAAAAGAACACTGCAGTTAAATTTCTTTCGATCTATATTTTCCATATCTGTTTACTTGTGGACTCCTGAGAATCACACGTTTTCCCTAGATATCCGCTAGGAGCCAAAAATTTTCTTGTTACTACTTCTGACGAAGAATGCTCATCACCGACCTACGACCTATTACTACCTACAAGTTATCAGACTGCCTTTATGTGCGTTATTAAAAAGAATCATAAATATTTTATAATATCGTAATATTTAAAAAGTAAAGTTTTTATTTATCGAACATTAATGATTCTGTATCTTTAAATAGACAGACTGATATCCGTTATCCGCTCTGGGCAGACTGCCAGTTGGCAATGTGATGTTCAGCTGTTAGCGCGCAAGTGAAAGTCCTTCAGTCGACTTTGAAAATGGCATCGAGGTTTGACAGTGTGGAAGCTGGTCCTCCCATTGAGGTGTTTGCGTTAACTAAATCCTATGTCGATGATTCTTACCCTGATAAAGTCAACCTTGGTGTTGGGGGTAAGTTAAATTACTTTTTAAAACTGAAACCGATATATAGTAAAAAGTTAAATATTCATGAAACATATTGGAACAAAGGCACCTAATGGAAAATATTACAAGTGACAGTTGCTGATGATAGTTAAAGCCCAAAATTTTATTTAAAATGGGTTATTTTTTGTAGCATTTTATTCGGTATATTAACTCTCAAGTAAAACGTTTTTAACTTCAAAATGCTATGATTTTTTATAGTCGCTAGTTAATTATCATTTGTGGCACTAAGCATTTGTTTGATGATGTAAGCTTATAAATCCTTACGTATTTAATCTCTATTGTAGCTTACAGAACCGATGAAGGAGTACCTTGGGTTTTACCGGTCGTGAGGAAGACTGAGCAGCAAATTGCTCACGACTTAACTCTGAACCATGAATATTTACCTGTGCTCGGTTTGGATTCATTTACTTCAGCCGCCACGAAACTATTGCTTGGACACGATTCACCAGTTATTGCTGAAGGAAAAGTACGTATAAGGTAGTTTCAATTACCGTATTAAATGTACCTTGGGAGAAATCATTATAATGCTTTTTTTATCACTTAGGCCATTGGGATCCAATGTTTAAGTGGAACTGGCGCACTGCGGGTCGGAGCAGAGTTCCTCGCAAGATTGCTGAAGTATAAAACATTCTATTTTTCAACACCAACATGGGGTATGATCATTTATGCATTTCTGTGTGGACTAACTCAATTTTTGCTGGTAGCGTATTTGAATAAAAACCCAATTGTTAACATGGTTCTTGAGCCACAACGCACCATTAAAAGTGTAGTTAGTTGTTCTTTGTTGTGAGTTAATGTTAGTTGTATTTAATTTGAAGAATCGTTAAAAATAGGATAAGTTTAACAAGGGTTTCATTATAAACTTTTAAAAACGTTTTTACTGTCCTTCTCTTTAACAGAAAACCATCGATTGGTTTTTTTGAATGCTGGACTCACTGAACCCAAAGAGTACAGGTACTGGAATGCTATCGAGCGTACTTTGGATTTTGATAGTTATATTGCCGATCTTAAGAGTGCACCAGAAAATTCAGTCATAATTTTGCAAGCATGTGCCCATAATCCAACCGGAAGTGATCCAACTCCAGAACAATGGGAAAAAATAGCTGATGTTATGGAGGTTTGTTGTTTTTGAAAATATTTTTGTCTAGAAGGGTTTATATTACTCTTCAAAAGGTATACATAGATAGAATTATATTGTTAGTATGTTTTCAACAAGTATTCATTATTTTAAATCATATTATTATTTATTAACATTCTTTCGTTTGTTTACAGTCATATTTTGTTGTTTCCATTTTGTTGTAACATTAAAATTTTTTCTTTAAGGAGCGAAAACTGTTCCCATTCTTTGATTCAGCATATCAGGGCTTTGCCTCTGGTGATGTTGAAAAAGATGCATTTGCTGTCAGATACTTTGCTAAGAGAGGTTTTGAGTTCGTCTGTGCTCAGTCATTTGCTAAAAACTTTGGACTTTACAGTGAGTAATGTGCAATGAAAAACCATATTTATAACTAAAGGTGTTTAAATCTATTCTTAATATGTTTGGCTCTTAGGAAATTTATTTTGTTATAAATGTGCATTGAATATTGAGGCAAGTGCATCACTTTCAGAAATAAAATATTTAGGCAATATATCCTCAGAAAATTTCATAAATAAACTTCATAGAAGTTTATTTCACAAAAAAATTTAACGATAATATTTTCAAAGCGTACAATATATGATTGTAATGGAAAATGAAATTAGTTAAAACCATTTCTCTTGTGAAAGCTTTATATAACAGAATTTAAATATTCACCACCAGGGGTGTGCTGTGCCTCACGGCTGCCCAAGTGCAAGTCTCTCATTTGCCGCCCTTTTTATGCATTCTTTACAAAAATTTAAAAAAATCCTAATGGTTTGATAAATTTCCATAGCCAAGAAATATGAAAGAATATACAGCATATTATAATAATCCAAATTGCTGTTAAAAATATTGTACGTGTCTGACAATTAATCGGCCACCCTCCGTGTTTGGCAGCCCATGTGCATCACACACATGGATGGCGCATCCCTGTTCACTACTGATAGACATTAATTTAGCTGCGGAACTCTTATAGACTTTATTTTACAATATCTGTATCTGAAAATTCTGTAGTCTACTGGTTAGTCTCAGGCATTCGTGCAGTTTTACACCCAGTGAATAGGTCGTACAAAACCTCTTTGTTGACCCATTTCTGCTCTATAACATAAATACTCGTTCTGCACTCTTTCAGGATATGTTATTTGATAAAAATATACTTTTCCTTGCTTACAAATACATGTTTTAGGTAATGAAACAATTCACTTTTTTAGATGAACGAGTTGGAAACTTGACCATGGTTTTTAACAGCAAGGAGGTAATAGCAAAGGTTAGAAGTCAAGTGACTCTGGTGATTCGAGGAATGTACTCTAATCCACCAAACCATGGTGCACGAGTTGTATCAACTATTCTTAACAACCCATCTCTCTACGAGGAGTGGTGAGGATTATTTTAAATTTCATTTTATATAATGTTATTCCACAAAGTTGCATCATTTTGATTAATAGTTGCCTCTCGTATGTTCATTAGGTCATTGCATTCTGTTTATACATTTTTTAGTTTTACTTTTGACTGAAAATTTTCAATGCCAGCATGGATGTTTTCACTATATTTTTAAAAAATGTTTGGAAGTTTGATATTCATCAGTGGTGTATCGGACATCCCTGCAAACGTTGCACCCATGGCCGTAAGGGGACCCAATTTTTTTTGTGAAGCCTTAAATTCTTTCCTGGGACTTCAATTTTGTTTTGGCAGGGAAGCCTACACATTTTCCAGTACACCACTGGTATTGATCATACTTTTGATTAACATTTTCTTTTAATGGATTTAATTATCTCGAGACTCAGCATATCAGCTGAAATTGCAAAACTGTGCCTTGCCTATAAGCTCTCATTTTTCATATCTATTTTGGTGCCTTTTGATAATTAGGCATGTGTGCACATTTGTTTGGAAAAACTTTTAGTAGTGCTATATTTCACATCAGCCGATTAATATGGAAAATATCCTTTGCCATAAATCCATAAATTGTGAGTTTACTGTAAATAAAAGGTTTCATACCAGTTATTCCATAATTCTGTGAACTATGATCAAGTCATAATCAGCTGATAAAGGTAAAAAGCCAATGTGGTAAAATAGAATTGCTTCATAGTAACTTTTTAATAGACTAGAAATATTGTGAATTAAGTAAGGACTTATTAATGATGAATACGTAAGCTAATTTAATTATTTTTGTTTTAGGAAAGGATGTATAAAGACAATGGCTGATCGTATCATGAGCATGAGGAAGGGATTGCGTGAGAGACTAGAAAGCAAAGGAACTCCTGGAACTTGGGAGCACATTACCAAACAAATTGGGATGTTTTCCTACACTGGATTAACCCGTTAGTATCTTAATTATTTTAATGTCCATTTTCATTGAACTATTTTTATATTAAAATATACTGAGATAGTAATTATTGACTCTGAACCAAGATGAGGTACATTAAAGTACAAATTTGTTATTACATATTACTTTCATTAAATAAAAACGTGACTATGTTATTCTTAAATTTGCTTTCTACAGCTCGTCAAGTTGAGCATATGGTAAAGCAGCACCATATTTACCTACTGAAAAGTGGACGTATCAACATGTGTGGACTAACTACGAAGAACATCGATTATGTTGCAAATGCTATCCATGATTCCATTACAAAAGTGCCAGAGTAAATTTGAGTAAAATTTGGCAAATGTAGTAGCTAAAGTGGTCAAAGAGAGTGGGGTGTGCTTAACGATTAACAGTATTTTCTACTTTGCAAGGTTGCTTTAAATGATCATTCACACTGCCATTTAATGGATAAATGTTCATTCTTCTCACCTTGCAAATTTTTAAACGTAAACAGTTCATTTATATGCAAGCATTTGGATGATCAATTCATATATTTTTCACAGGAAAAACTGAGATATTTTTCAAGAGATTAAACTTCCAGTACATATGTTTGATTATGACTTACAGCCATCTAGTATTAATTTACAAATATAAAACCAAGATTTTGGATAGTTATTTTCTATTTGATTGCTTTGGTCAATACAGACAGCTATATCTTTGTACAAAAATTAGAACCAATAATTGTTATTGTACAGTTACATTTTATGTATATAATAAAATGACAAAGGTCATTTTGAGAGTTTATGCTGTTATTTTGTTTAGATGTATTGTGATAATTGTGAATCAAGTAGTCCACTTTTAGGTAATATTAATGCAGAGGCAGCTGCTTTTGCAATTTGATCCAGGTATGCAGGTATTAATTTTGGCAAATGTTTATTTTATATAATGTGGCACTTGTGATGCAATCTTGTTGATAATCTTAGTCGAAAATAAAGAGGGCAGTAAAGTCAAAGGACTTGTTTAATTTCAATTTTGTACATATTATCCCTAAAATATAATCAACTTGTTGAAACTTAAAAAGAATCTCAAAAATAAATATTTAAAAATCTCTAGGGGATGCTATATTTCCCATCTTGATTCCTTAGGTCTTAGAATTTGCTCTCCATTTTCTCCAACTGCTGTATAATACCCTAATTTGTCATACTTCGATCGCATGTACGCAATATATCCAACGGAGACGGTGAATGCCAAAAGACCGATAGCCATGACAGCTTTGTTCTGTGAAGTGATCAGGTTTAAATTTAGTATTATTAATATTTGATTCATAATGCAATAACGATGAGAAAAGTTAACAATTTCTCACAAAAGTTATGGTCTATTAAATTCATACAAGAAATACTTCCGAAAAGGCCACTTCCTAATCAGATCAGGTTAATGCTTTCAAAAGCGTAAACATTACATTCCATGATATATTTTTAGGTAAATAAAACGATAAATGCCTTAAGCTCGATGAAATTTACGATAACAATTGTCTGGTATTACATTTTATCAGTAAGTTTAAAAGTTAAATCATTAAAGACTTGCCTGTTTTACATACAGCTCAAAATTTACCGCACGGAATACTCCAGTAGTTTTTACTGAACGCAGACCCTCCCCAGGTTCCGCCGAGGCTCGTTTAGGAGGAGAATAATTCTTTTCGCTTTGAGACATATTAAAAGACTATTTTTTTACAGTAAATTTTAGCTTTAACGAACAAACATATAACAACACTGCAACCAGGAACAATCGTAACATAGAACAATTGAATGTCGTAATGGGAGAAGTTGAGTAACGAATTGCGTAAGCGAAATGTTTTTGGGCGGAATTTTCGTTTTTCCGAACTAGATCCCTAGTAATATCAATAAATTCTTTCCTATTCATTAGTATCATTTCCCATGGATGTAATTTAAATTCATTCATTCATTCGTCTTTATTCTCCATGAGATCATACAAACATATGATATTGGATTCATCATACAAATAATATAAAAAACATAGGCATAATGTACATCATGAATAAAAGATGAAGTAAAGCAGAACAGAAAAACAAATAGAGCAAAATATATCAACTGGATTCCAAGTATCCCTCCACACTATAAAAGCAGCCTTGTACTAGATATTCAAATAATACAGATTTGAAATGCTTCGTATTGGTAATTGTTTTAATCTTATCAGGAGATGGTTAAATAATTTAATAGTCATTGCTTTTGGACCTTGTTGATGGAGTTTGAGGTGTGTATATTCAACATGAAGGTTTGTGCAAGTTCTTGTGTTATGATGATGGTAAGCATTGTTTTTTGGGAAAAAGGATTCATTTGATTTAGCCAACTGGATAAGACTGTAAATGTAAATGCAGGGCACAGTGAGTATTTTTAACTTACTGAAGGTTTCTCTACAAGAGGCTTCATAAGGCAAATTAGCCATACAACGGATTATTTTTTTTGTAATTTAAAGACTTTTATTGATTGGGTATTAGATCCCCAAAAGATGATACCATATAGTACCCTGGAATAAAGGAGACCAAAATAAGCCATCTTCAAAATAGCAGGGACTCCAGTTTTCCTTAAAACTGACATAAGGTAAAAGACAGAGGAAAGTTTATTTAGTAAACAGTTGATGTGGTTGTTCCAGGTGAGAGTGGAATCTATGTACAAACCAAGACATTTGACATCTGTGGCTGAAATGTCATTGTTGTTATATTTGAAGGAGAAATCATTTTTTGTGAGTGATGGGGAGAATATCATTATTTGTGTTATGGCAGCATTTAAAATTTGATGATTGCATTCACGCCAGTTGTGAATTTGGGACATTGTTCTTATAATCGTGGGAGTAATAGCTAAGCTACTTAAAAAGATGCTGATGTCATCTGCGAACATAGTTAGTTTAAAGAGTTTGGTAAGTCTAATGGTTTGTGGGAGTTCATTGATAAAGATAACAAATAAATAAGATAAATACGTTTTGCTGTTCATCTGAAAATCGGCTGCTCAACGAAGAAAGTAATGAGTCAATGTATGGAAGGAAAATGGCTCTATGATAATATTCTCGAGTTGTATCAGTAGAATAATTTGCTCTACAAATTTGTTTTTTGATATGTCTTGGTGGAAAGATTTCACTTCATTTGCAAGACTTTTTGTAACAGAAAGTATTTAGCCAAAAATTGTCTCTGTGCTGCTGAATTATATTAATTAGATCTTGAATGTGATTACACACTTTTAACAAATCTAATTGAATGGACTGTAAAGATTGAGTTACTGGTTCCAACATTGCAGAATATCTGGATTGTTGCAATTGATATTATAAAAACTGAATTTCTGCATGCACAGGAAAGCTGGAATGCTGACTGTCAGGACTTAGAATCACCAGTTTCAGAAAGATTATCAAGTTCGTTGATTATTTTAACAAAATTTTCACTAAAAATTCGAATACTTTTGTGCTTTTTTGTGTACAACGAGTTTCACACAACATCGGAATATTTGTTACTTTAGCCCTCCTATATGAACATTCCCGAAAAAATTTAATAATGGTCTTAATGGTACCAACTGTGTTACGGATTTCACTCAAGCCATTTAAGTCATGCACTACGAGGTTAAGACGATTGGAAGAACAATGGACAAACCTTGCTTTCGGGTGCAAAGATCTAAGTTTTGCTTGTAAACCCTCTTCCTTTTCAGGCATTGCAGAACATCCATCATATCCCTGACCAACTAAATTTTCCATTTTCAATTTAAATTGAGAGCACGCCTTTAATATCTCTCTGGATATTCCTTCTGCACTTCGATCTGATATCGGAAAAAAACCAAGAAATTCTTCGCGAATACAGGTTTGTCCACCGATACACTCGGGAAATCTAACCCCTAATGATAATTGTTCTATTCCCCCAATATCAATTGTTTCATCAGCCAAAATGGAAAACCCTTTGGAAGCATTTGCTTCAGCAATTATATCATTACTCAAAATACAACCACACATTTCTATTATTTCATTTTGAGTTATAACAGATGTGTATTTTGCATTTGCATTGCAAGTTACTGTATTTTTTTAAAAATTTCGTCACCTGCTTCAATCCATAAGTCTAACAGGGTTTGAAAATTTCCTGAATTGTAAGTTTTACCTCGTAATGAAATGTCATTTGCACCACACAAAACAATACTTGACTCTATTGAATACAGTAATGCCCTATTTTCCTCTACTGCATTGGCAGCTGATTTATTTAGCAACATTTGTATCGAACAACTTTTACCTTTCATAATTGAAATAAAGTGACTGGCTTCAATTGGTGAAGTTTTATGCCAGTGGGTTTTGGCATGGGCATTTGCAGCTTCATGAAAATTTTTGTATTTTTTAAACACTGTGTTAATGAAAGAACCTTGAAATCCCCCCTTCACCCTTTGAGGAAAAAGTATACAAACTTTACATAAAGCACCCTTTAAATGTGCAGAATACGCCAACCAAGGAGTATACTGAGTAAGCCACGGATGACGGAAAACTCTACTATTTTCACTATCACTCTTAAAGCCATAGGTCGGTGAAGGTGTCCAGCAGTTAGTTAATACTTCAATTTAAATTCACTAGACATACTTTGTGGTGTTTTAGCTATATACAATCCAATATCAAAATGTTCACTAACTTCTGAGGCGACATCAACGGATGTACTAGGTGAAGTGGATTTGTTTGTATCTCTTTATAACTGTGGCGATGAAGACTCCAATGCATTTCTGACCATCTGAGAGATATTTAGTCCAGATTTCTCAAGTTGATCATCCACTTCAATTCCTGGATCCAATTTTGGTATTTTTAAATAATTTGTAATATACATGGGGTTATATTGCTGTTATTGAAAACAAAAAATATTTTATCCATGTGATTAATATACCAGATAATAAATACCTCTAAAAATTACCTTACCTTCTTACTGATATTAACTAATGTTTATATTTTTCCAACAGAAAAATGTTTAGTTAAATACCTACGTATATGAGTACTTTTCTTCTTTCAAGCTAATATTTAAAATAGCGATTGGAGGGCTGCAAAGATAACTGTTCTTACTCACACAGACCCGCTCCTGCAGGATCTTTATTTTTATCAAATATCCATGTACCTCTTCAAAATTAAGGAGTTTACAACCTAACTAGAAAATATAAAATATTATTTAACTCAAATTACTTAAAGTACATACCTCCGATGTTTATGTTGGAAATTTAGCGTTGATTACAGTAAAACAATCACAAAACACAACACTCACTCTAGATGACAAATTAAACCTGATTTTTAGCAAAAAGTGCCACCACAAATGCACTTTTCACACTAAGTGTTACTTGGACAGATCTCAGAACAGAACTGATATGTAGCTCCTTTTTCAAGGAATATTACGAAGGCTTAAATTGTCTACAATCTGGCCTGAATTGGAACCAGGGCTGCAAACCACTTCAAAACTTGGAGGTGGTTCGGTTCGCGGTTTGGTTCTAAATTTTTGGAAGTGGTTCGGTTCAGACGGGAATTTTGTCAAGTGGTTCGGTTCGGTTCAACTAAATTAATCATTTGAAATACTATCCAGAAATAATTTATCCAATATATACATTACACATTCAGCATCAATCTGTAAGTAAATCAATCAGCAGTCATTATTATTTTAAATGAAAGAATAATTTATTTAAAGAAAGGAAAAATTTATATTTTTAAAATTTATATTACAATCCCATCATCATCCTATATATTATGCGCGTAGTGAAGCTGCGTCCGTCAGTGCGTATGAAGCCTCGCGTAATTATATCGGCGTATTTCTCGAGAACCGTTCATCGTAAAGATATGCGGCAAACGGCGTTTAATTTCTACTGGTTATGAGGTCCCTGGAAAATATATTTTCTTTTGCTAAAGTGTCCCGGGTTCGAATCCAGGAGACAATTATATTTTCCCATAAGTTTACACGGGATTTTCGATTTTTCAGAGTGCAAGATTTTTTTCCTTCGTTCATTAAAATACGTAAATATGGACCGATTTTCTTCCTTTTTGCGTTATTCGACGGGTAAAGCTTTATACTATCTTACTCTTGCAATGTTTACACGTTATTCCGTCGAATATTTCAGAAATACGTATTCATTTTCGAAATATTTCAGATTTTTCGTACTCATTCCGGGCGTTGCCAAGGAGACTCTCATTGTTGCCTCCGATTCATTTAAGGCCAATTAAACCTTCAAATAGACGAAAGAAAAGCGTTATTGTTATTTTCTCTTCATTGATAATCTAAATAAACGCTTGCATTGACGTCGCCTTTATAGTAGGTCCTGTAAGAAGTTAAAAGCAGTCGTTGATAGACACTTGAAGGAAAGCGACTGTTTGTGAGTTCGTCTATAAGGGTGCAACGATAATCATTGGAACTAAGGCTAGGTAGAATTAAAAAATTTTCCCCTTTGAACATACCGCGATATTAAACTAGCATTGAGTAACTCTGTGACATTGCGATCACTTAATTGCTCTAATATATTGCTGTAAAATCGCAGAAAATTTAAAAACACCAAGGGGTAGACCAGTGAAAAGGAAAGCTATTAGCCCAGCTACAGCTTCCAAAGAAAGGAAGAGGAGCCAGAGATCAAAGGAAGAATATTGTAGGAAAGAGAGAGAAAGGGATGCAGAAGCTCATAGGATTTCCCGTGTAGATGAGGAGCGGAGAGTACAAGAAAGACAAAGAAATAGGGAAACACGTCAAATGAATAGAGAACAAAGAAGATCTAACCAAGGGCCGAACTATTTAGATTATTTGCAGGCGTAGCTGCAACGGACTGCTAGTCTTCATTTAGTTATATTGAAAAAATGGTATTTTTGATCCTAACATGATTTTTATGTGGATAACAATAGTATCAGAGAGGATAACCCGCTGGTTTTTCCAATGGAAATTCCTGGTCTTTTCGTTGGTCCGTACTTTGTGGATTGAGTTCGAACCGAAACCGAACCACTTTTGCAAAAAATTATGGTTCCGTTTTCGGTTCATTGAAAAATTAATCACTGGTTTCGGTTCGGTTCGCGGTTCAGTAAAATGGCTGCGGTTCGGTTCGGTTCAGCGATTTGGTTCGGTTTGCAGCTCTGATTGGAACATATGTAAGAATGTATTACATTATGTCGTGACAAGCTGACACTGAGAGAGCAAGTCCCAGGCCACCCGGAGTACAGAAGTTATTTTATATTGCATTTTTGCCGTCCCCGGTAGATGAGAGGTTTGTGTGTCTGACTCCCAACTCTAGGGTCGCAGGTTCGAATCTAATGAATGTATGTGCTCGCCAAAAACAGAAAGAGCCGAATATTGTGAATAGTCACTAATAACCTTAGCCGTTGACTCGACTATAAACAATGCCTAAAAAATGTTGCATTTGTAAATCGCTTCATGGCGACCATTCCTTTCCTTAGCTAGAGGCCTTCCGGTGCCTCTTCCTTCCGAACGAAGTCAGGCATTGACCGTATGCCACGGAGATTTCCGAATTTCTAATTTCCAAGTGAAAGGTTTCAATAGGATAGTGTTTTTGGGCAGAAAAGCGGTCTAAGAGGCCGCTTAGGCTCATGGTCAGAACCCCTTGAATTTAAAATTAACCTCTCACGTGGGGCAGGCATGAATAAAGTAAAATTTAGTGAATGAGGCAGGAATATTAAGCACAAAGTTTCCTGTTATGACATATGTCAAGTTTATAGAGATTCAAAAAACCTATCACACGAAAAAAAAGTAATTTTAGTATTCTCTGATAGGTGCACGTAAGACGACGGCATTTGCAGGGGGGGGGCAAGTGTCACCCCCCCCCCCCCCCGCCCCCCCCCCCTGCGGACACCCATGGTATGGAGCAGGGGTGACCAATTAGTTTTCTTCGCGGTCCGGAATTAGAAAAAATGTAACTCATCGCGGTCCGGATCCCTTACTGGCATAACATTAATAAAACGTCAAATAAATGTTATAATAACATATTTTCGTTTCCTTTTATTAATTATTACAAAACACTTAGAGATAATATTTATAACTATATTGCAAATGTATATTTTAATGAGAAAAATTACTTCTTTTCGACAATAATTTTCCCAAAATTTGGAGTCAAATTTGTACTGGATATGTGTAGCAAATATCGAAGAAGTTTGTCGGTTATCCGAGACCGAAACTTGTTTGTTATAAAGTTAATTTTCGAAAATGTTGGTTCACATATATACCTATGTTGAACCGAGGATACAAGTGCCGATGCTGAATTGAAAAAAAGTGGATTATTGTGAAAAGCTTTACCGAAATATTCTTGTATTTGTACCGATTATTTTAATTACAGTAAAACTCGTTTATAACGATCACGCCTAAAACGAAATCTCGGCTATAACGAAGAAATTTCTCGGTCCCTTGAACTTCTCCATAAGGGCAATGGTTAAATTTCTCGGATGTAACGAACACGCATTTTACGAATTCTCGGCTGTAACGAACAAATGTTTGATCCCGTGGCAAAAAATGCCCCATATATAACGAATTTTGGCGAGCAGAGCGATAAGTAATGAATACTTTCCGCCCGTTTACCGCGCACTTGTTCGTAGAGTTCCCATTCCTCCATCTACCCCTTCCATACGAATTTCCACGCCCCCTTTGTTTTGATATTGATATTACAAATGTGAAATGTTTATGTAAATTAATGACCATAATAATAATATTAATTGACCATTTAAAAAATCGTATGTAATAGCAGTCGAACATTTTACAGGCCGCGAAGTTGATACATCTACATCTACATGATACCCTGCAAATCACCAGACTGGTGGGTGGCAGGGGGTGCAGCACACCAAGACCTACCTAATAACGTCCCTCGTGGGAATCACTCTCCTGTTATGATCCCGTATGGTCCTTGGAAAAAACGAGCTCTGGTATCGCTCGGTCCTACAGTCGATCTCTCGTATTTTATTCTCGTGATCGTGCCTGCCCATATACGTAGGTGCCTCTAATATTCCTGAGACCTCCTCTAAGAGAACTTCCGACCTAAATTTCTCCAGAAGCCTTAACCTAGCGCTAATTCTGCGATCCTCTAGCGATATCCAATTCAACTCCTTCAAGAGTGATGTGACGCTTAATTTTTGCTCATATTTTTGCTTAACGAATCTGGCTGCTCTGCGTTGGATTCTTTCTAACTCAAGTATCTGTCCCTTTTCGTACGGATCCCATATGCTGGAAGCGTATTCGACCTGAGATCTGACCAATGATAAATAACACGTTTCTCGTACCTGTTCTGTGCTACTTCTTACTATTCTGCCTACGAAGGCCAATTTCTTATTAGCTGCGCCTACGATCCTTCGAATATGCATATTCCACGATAGATCACGACAAATGGTGACTCCTAAATATTTAACGTACTCTGCAGATTGGATATTCAATCTATCAATTCTGTACTCCGAGTTTAAGTCATTGTTCTTACTCTTCCAGAAACTCAATAGGGAACATTTGCTCTGATTAACTTCGATTTTCCAATGTTGACACCATGCTGAAAGGGCGTTTAAATCTTCCTGAAGCGATTTTTGGTCATCCTGACTCGTTATCTCCTTATATAAAACGGTATCATCTGCGAAAAGTCTTATTTTGCAGCGAACTACCGAGCAGATATCGTTTATATATATCAGGAATAGCAGTGGGCCAATAACACTTCCCTGTGGAACACCTGATGCGACTTTTACCGGGTATGAAGATTTCCCATCAATAACTACTATCTGTTTTCTGTTGGAGAGGAAGTCTTTTACCCAACTCACGATATTAGGGTTTATGCCGTACTTTCCTAGTTTTCCTATTAATTTATAATAAGGGGTACTTTGTCAAACGCTTTTTTAAAATCAATAAAAATTGCATCAACCTGACTGTTTTTCTCTCCGCATTGCAACAAATCGTTTACGAACAGGGCGAGCTGCGTTTCGCATGACCTACCTTTCCGAAACCCGTGTTGGTTTTTGCTTAGCGAAGAACGACCATCTAAATAACGCAGAACAGAGCTAACGATTATATGTTCTAGAATCTTACACGATAATGACGTCAAGGAAATCGGTCTATAATTTTCGGGGTTCTCTTTATCACCGCCTTTGTGGATGGGCGTTACGTATGCTAGCTTCCAGTCTTTTGGAACGGTACCATGTGCAACGGATTTTTCGAATATTATTTTCAAGTAAGGTGCGATTACCGAGGCTAGCTCTTTCAACACACGCGCGGGTATGCCCTCCGGCCCGGGAGACTTATTTTGCTTAATCGACTCTAGCTGGTGCGCGATACCTGTTTCGGAGAATATCAAATCTTCCATCGAATTTCCCTTATCATTCGAATCTGGTTCCTCAAACTCGTTGCTCACCGAAGTAAACGCTTTCTGAAAGTGTTCATTTAACAAGTTTGCTTTTTCCGCGCTATCGTGTACTACATCACCTGCCTCCGTTCTCAATGACGCTATGGTGGGACCTCTACCATGAACCTCCCTAACGTACGACCAAAATGCTTTCGGATTTTCTTTCAAATTATTATGCAAAACTTTCTTTTTGTAATCATTAAATGCTTCTCGCATTGTTACTCTAGCTCTTGAGCGCGCCTCTCTGTATTGATGCCGTATCATTGACCTCTGTTCCTCTGTGACTTTTGAAGAATTGGTATTTAAGCGAGCGTGAAGTTTTCTTTGCCGTCTAAGAGCGCATCTAACTTTCTGGTTGTACCATCTTGGTTCCGCACCATCACGTTTAACTTTATGTGGAATGAATTTATCCGTACCCTCTCGCATCATATCCCTGAACACGCACCATAACTCCTCTGTACTAGCGTCGATAGATGCCTCGCAGAAATTAGGGAATTGTGTCTGTAAAAAAGACCTAAATTTCGAGAAATCGCCTTTGGCGTACATATATACGCGTCTTCTAGCCTTAACCTGTTTCTCCACTTTTAGCTTAAATTCTACGTACACAGCATTATGATCGCTTATTCCTTCCTCTATGGAAAGCTTGTTCATACGCTCGGGGTAGTTCGTTACGAGTAAATCTAATATATTGTTCGATCTCGTGGGACATCTTACTAGCTGACACAACGAGTGTTTAACGAAGGTTTCTATAAGTGCTTCGCAGGATTCACGCTCTCTACCACCGGGATCAAAGCAATTATGATTCCAGTCTATTGAAGGTAAGTTGAAGTCTCCTCCTATTATAATGGCCCTCTCTTTATTTTTCGATATTAGCGTTGCTACTTGTTTCTCGAGATTATGAATCATTTCTAAACTTGAATTGGGAGGCCTATAAAATGCGCATATATTTGCTATAGTGTAATCGCTTCCTCTAACTCCACACCAAACACTTTCTATTTCGGCGTCATTAATCGGTAGTGGAAAACTTTCGTATGCCTTGCTGACTGCTATAAATACTCCACCTCCCGTCCGGATACTACGATACTACGGTGATAAGCACCTCTTTGCATATGTAAGTATGGCATTGAAGTCGACTCACTGCAAATACAGTAAAAACTGTGCTATCCGGCTATCTTGGGGATTGTGGAAAGCCGATTAGGAGAAATATCCGGTTAGGGGAGCGATTTTCGATTTTGACATCGCAAATTTAGCATTAACCATACAAAATTGGGCTTAAGTTCACTATCGTACTCTCCAAACACAACTATGCATGGGGTTTGCATTTTCCATTTTAATTCTTCCACACCTAGTTAGATATAGACATTATTTACCCATTCTTATTCAATACGTTGCTAAGCTTACATACAAAACAAAAAGACTATTGAAAAGTTTAGGGCGTCCGGGAAGTTTGGGGATTACGGCAGTGAACCTGTTCCCAAAATTGAATTTATTGGATTATATCTTTCTTATTTATCTTTATTTACTCTATTAGAAAAGGATGAAATTATTTTATTCTTCTGAACATTTCTGTGAAAACCAGTAATATAATATTTTATCCAGTTCCTCCATTTTTGGCTTATGAAGCGTACGATGTTTATTAATTGATTTACTCGTCTCAGAAGATGACACAAATTTCATTAATTTAGCCTTATGAGCCTTGATATCGTAGAGCGTGGAAGATCCGACATTGAATTCTTTTGCTATGGCTGCTCTATTTTCTCCTTTTTCAATTCGTTTGATCAGCTCCAGCTTTTGTGTTAGCGTTAAAACAACCTTTTCTCTCCTGTCCCTTGCTTTTAGGTATTTATTTTCATGACATATTAAATGGATGGGTAATTTTTTAAATAATAAAAAGCGATAAAACTGGAAATTGTAGAAGTACACCAAAACATCTAGACAATGCAATTTACGTAACCAAAAACACCATGCTTACTCGGCAGCCCCAGAAGTATACGGAGTAAATACGTAATACCTATATATACATCTTATATTTTAAGAAATTTTAAAGTGGAAGTTGTGGTATTACACACACAATTCACACAAAAATTCATAAAAAAAGAAAAATAAATACAAAATGAATTGTATTTGTGTAATTGCCGGTATCTAAGGCTGGCCGGTTCTAAATAGCCGGATAGCACAGCTTTTACTGTATGTGTATACGTGTTATATGGGATGTATAGTACAAAAACCATGTTTCTCGTATATAACGTAGTCACGCTTATAACGAAGCAATGAGTCGGTCACCTCAAATACGTATTAAACGAGTTTTACTGTAATTAATTGTATTATAAAATAAAATTACGTATATTTCAGAAGTTTAATGGCATCTGTAACGCGAAGCAAGTTTCATTCAGTATAACGTATGATCGATTTTTTAAATGTCATACGTCAAATTAAGGGAATTTAGAAAAATGCCAAACTAAAATAATTACTTTATGTACAAATTATTGATCAGATTCAGATCACACGCGGTCCGTGAAAAATCGTTGGCGGTCCGCCAACTGGTGACCCCTGGTATGGAATATAGCTATGTATGGGGCAAAAACATGGACGCTAAGGAAAAATGGTATAAAATACTGGAAAGCTTTGAAATGTGGACATGGAGAAGAATGTTGAAGATAATATGGACAGATAGGGTGAAAAGAGGAAATACTACGAAGAATAGGAGAGAAGCGAACGATTATACAGACTATCAGAAAGAGGAAGGCGAACTGGATTGGGCATTACCTGAGGAGAGAGCATGATTAAAGAAGTGCTAGAAGGAAAACTGGATGGAAAAAGAGAAAGAGGTAGGAAAAGGTTTCAGCTGATAGATGACTTGAAAGGGAGCTGTCAAGGCATGAAGAATACTGCGGAAAATAGGAGTATACGGAGAACCAAGTTTAACCATGAATTATCACGGACGTCTACGGACAGCCTGCCTATGATGATGAATTACTATGCACGAGGAAGTTTTTATAGGAATGCACTATAGTCGAAAATATAACTCTCGATTACGCTTGATTTTGGTCACCAGGAAATTTAATGTTAGTTACTTCTTTTTGGTAAAAATGAAGTTTTAGATAATTGAATTATGCGTGAATATGTTTATCTAACAAAAATATATTTTATTTGCTCTAAACGACATTTTCTAAATGTTCAACATAATACATACTGATGCAAACACTAAGGAGCCTAGGATATTTATATAATGGAAATAGAGCAGAATTTCTCCTTGAAATAAGCATGAATTAATACTGTTAAACAAGGCCGGATTAAGCGGTGCGCAAAACACGCAAGTGCTTAGGGCCCAGAGGACAAGGGCCCACAGGGGGAAGACCCAACCTCATTTCGTCTCACCCTGGTTCAAGGCAATTACCGCAATGTTCCTTGTGCAATACGTTTCTTTTTGAGAAAAATTGGCCACAAAATTAGAGTGCGTATCAGGTGCGTAATTACCATGGATTTCTAAGGGCCCGGGCACAGTTTTTAGACAGAAGGGCTCCACACACACACCGCTCAGTAACTGTGGCTTCACAACTACGCTTGCAGTGGAAAACGAGTCTAATAACTGAATGACAAGCGTCCATATATAAAAGCTTCAAGAATAACAAAAAAAACAGTAAGCGTAAGTTTAGCTTAGTTTGCTCGTAAATAATCTTAAAATAAAAGCAGACTATTGAGGCACAAAATCGAAAACTAACAAAAATGTAGCAATAAAACCTTGCCGTATACTTTACAGCTTATATTTTCTTACCTTTTTTATGCAAAACTAGATATTGTTTGCTTTGTATCTGAGAGGAAGGAATTTACGTCAACATTGAAGTTTTGTTTTCTTTGAGACAATTTTGGAGTGTTTAGTTAGAGGCGCTGAGTAAACAATTTTAGGTGTAATAATTCAAATAAGGTCTATAACAGTACTTCTGCTCATAATAATTACATATTAACACACGGACTAACGATAATAGAGCAAGCTGGAACATAAAATACAGCATCATACTCGTTTAATCAAGTGTTTTTGTTTTGTTTGATCAGAGTGAAAACCATGACACACGAATCTCGGCATAACGTATTGGGCGTAAAAATGGTTTTACGTGTATCAATCAAATGTCGCGCCCAAAATTTTCTATTTCGTGATACATGTTTGAATAATTTGTCAGCTACTAATATTACCGGATTAAGAGACCCATAGGCCCCACGCACAGCACGTTTACGGCCCCGACCAACGAGATGAGATTGAGTCGGCCCCTCTGTGGGTCCACTTGTCCTCTTCAACATACGCACTTGCGTGTTTTGCGTACCAATTAATCCGGCCTTGTGGTCAAGTCAACTACAATAAATCCTATGCTTAGTACCGATTTATTCGGCAACGGCCATACCACGATGAAAACGCCAGTTCTCATCCGATCACCGAAGTTAAGCATCATAGGACCCGGGCCAGATTAAGCGGTACCCAAAACACGCAAGTGCGTAGGGTCCAGAGGACAAGTGGACCCACAGAGGGGCCGACCCAATCTCATCTCGTCTCGCCGATACACTTTCCAAATGTTGCCGTACATTTCGCAAAGCTTGCAATACAAGCAATTACTTGTTAAAATTTTGCGATTTGGGCGGGGCCTTAAACGTGCTGTGCGTGGGGCCCAAGGGCCTCTTAATCCTGCCATGCTGTTAAACAAATTTGAAAGTGCATTATTAGAATTACTAGCAGAAGTGCCCGTTGAATTTCAACTAAGTGAATCTGAAATTTCGACCGTGTAATATGTAAACATCGCAAGGATAACATAGTACACTGTTTTAACGGTCGAATAACCACTCCGCATTTACCTACTTATTGTTAGACGAATGAAGGAAGAAAATCTTGCACTGTGAAAAATCGAAAATTGCGCGCAAACTTATGGGAAAATAATTATTGAATTAATCTCTCCCTCCTTTACCGCAATCAATCAAAAAATCAAGAAGAAAGTGTTGCATAAATGGAGGGAACGATTGAAACAATATGAATTTTTTTCTTGAGTATTTTTATTATTAAATTAATATAGTAATGGCTTAATTACTATACTTTTAGTGTATGTTCGGTGGTCTGTCAATAATTTCACATGAGTATCTGTGTCCCTTACGTGAAACTTGACGTTTTCGTAGTTTCTTCCACGCACAGTTGACCATGACCAAAAACTGGATCTGGAAGGTATGCACCAACATGATCAAAAGATTGACCTTGTGACTTGTTGATGGTGATTGCGAAGGACGGGATTACGGGAAATTGACGTCGCCTCATTCGGAATAGTAAACTGCTTTCACTTGGCTCCAAATTGATTCGTGCAATAAATGCACTTTTTCCTTTGTGGCTTCCAGTGATGATCTCTGCATCAATGAAATTGTTTTGAAGCCCTTTCCACACTAATCTTGTACCATTCGATAGGCCAGTTTTTGGAATCAAATTTCTCATCAGCATGACAAAAGCTCCAACTTTTATTTTCAGCAAATGTGGTCGGAACCAGGATTGGCTAAGTTGGGGTCTTTCTCACCAAGCCAAAATAGAATTCTACTACACTATCTAAATTTTAGATACAGCATAGTAACTGCCGAAGGACTTTGTTAAAGGCTAAAAATCCCGGCCTCAGTCCTGTACGCACATGAAATATTTGAGCTTATAGCTGACTACCAGCTGAAATTACTCAGCCGCCTTCTAGGCAATGAATATCACGGACGAACGGCGCTCAACTCACGAGATTCCATTATTTATCTGCTTTATGCCTCGGTGACGAACATGTTTGCTTTTACTCTGACGCAGTGGCGATCGCTAAACGACAACTCGCTCAGTAATTGCGAAATTAAATTGCACTTTGATTTTTCTGCGAGCAACCAAACTAGCGTGACGATCGAAAGAGATAAAAATTTCCCGTTTAAATAATTCGTGCCTGGTGGGAGGAAACGTGTGACAGACGGCATATAATTCTAAGTGGTTTCCGATCGACGGTTATTCATTGCGGTAAGCAAACTGCAGTACTTAGAAAAGTAGCGATAAAGCAGAGATGAAAATTGATCTTGTCCCAAAATTTACCAAATAAATATATCTCGCAAAATTGCAAGTTTAAAAAATATATATCAGAATCTGATACATTAGAGTGCTTGTTCTCTAATTTTTAATTGTAAGTTCCCTGCCTTTCCTTGCTACGTATAACGGATTTATTCCTATATTAACCTTATAACAAATTGTTTCTTTTCGGTTGTATCCCCCCCTCTTATTATTTACTAATTATGTTATAGTTGCCAACGAGATTACTGATTATGTTTTTAATTTGCCTAGTAACCAAGGATATTGGATAAGGAGATTAGTAATAAACAATCAAATTATGATTATAACATTCTAAATTATACTATTTATTTATTCATTTTTACCATGTTTTGGTGGAGAGAACAAGGTTGGACTGGTTTCTACCAAGATATCTGTAGTCTACAGAGGAATTATATCTCGCTTGACTGTTGCGCCGAAATGAAGAGGATATTGGCGAGCCTTCGGCTCGCTTTGTTCTTAATTTAGTTGTCGTCTCCGGGCGCTATCGCTCCCTTCTCCTCGCTGGAACCAAACTATCTCTCCCCGTTGTTCGGTGATCGGGTTTGTATAAATGTAGTAAATGTCGCGACGGGCCGATCAGTCATGGGTTAGCAAGCTTTAAATTAACTCAATGAATCCATTGTTGTTGCGTCACTGTAGCAGTATCTCGTTGGAAACATAATTAGTAAATAATATGAGCGGGGGATATTACCGAAAAGAACCTACAAATTTTATTAGTATTTTCTGTAATTAGTACAATTTTCGCCGTTTCGTGGAGGTGGACGGGCTAATTAACCTAAAACTTGAATACGAGGGTGACTCAATAAGTAAAGGCAATCTATCTATCTATAGATATCTATAAAGAAAAGTGTACGTATGTATGTTTTTTATAGCTCAGCAACTACAGCACGTAGAAACAAGAGGAAGGTATTATTTTAACCGGAATAAAGAGTTAAGTGGCGTAGTAAGGTTTTTATACCGATTTAATTGACCTTTTTAATTTTAAAAAATATTTTCTTTTTTCATTTTCTCCATTTGAATAACATAGGCATAAGTGCAACTGATTTTTCATTTGAATTTGTTAAATTACTTAAAAACATGGTACGAACTCGAGACTTGAATGGTTCTATGAAGGAAAGAACAGTTTATTTTTATTGAGTACAGAATCCTAATCCTGATCGAATTACCGTAAAAATGCGTTTAGAATCAGAGAAATACGTGATTTTATCAGTTTTATGACAATTCCAATTATAAACTACCATGACAACTCCGATTGTCGCCGAAGTTGAGAGTCCAATGCATTTATATGGGGAACATTTTAACGTAATATCTTTTTCCAATTTCTGTGTACGATTTTGCTTTGTTTACATTGAAACAAAATATTTGTTGAATTTAATTAAAATATTACTAATAAATAGTTTTTAATGATATTTTCGTGTCGCGTAGAGTACTCCAAAGCAAATTGTTTTTAAAACTACGTAAGTAACTTAAATAATTAGACATAGATTTTCTACAAATTGTGACTGGATAAATCGTTTCATTGTTTCCAAAGTGTTGTTGATATAAATAATTTTGTCGTAGCAGAACTCATGGACGAGAGAATCGAGCTAATGGTCGGAGGATAATATTCACTCTGTGATTCTTAAACGTTCTTAATGTACTTTTTTGTCTTTCGTTAAATTAATTAATTTCGTTTGTTCCTTTGTTCATCCAATTTTTGTTGATTATTGTGTTCTTGCTGGTTTTCCTTACAGTTTTCGTTTTGAAGATATCGTCACGAAACTTCGCGTAGGTATATAATTTTAACCTGCGGGTAACATAGGCTATATGGCGATAAAAAATTTGGGGGGAGAGAGAACTTAATTCAATAATTATTTTCCCATGAGTTTACACAATTTTTAATTTTTCTCAGTGTAAGATTTTCTTTCTTCATTCATCTAAATAGGTAAATGCAGAACGATTTTCTTCATTTTTGCTTTATTCGACGGATAAAACTGTGTACTATCTTATTCTCGCGATGTTTACATGTTACACCGTCGAAGTTTTAGATTTATTAAATCATTTGAATTTCAACGGGCACTTCTGCTAGTTTATTCATAAAATCGAACACACAAAAGAAGCAATGTTTGAATATTGTTATTTTTCAACATATTCCCCATGCTTCCAGCGCATAACTAGCTTCTTGATGCCTTCTGCGAAGAATTGTTTTGGTTGCTCTCCTAGCCATTCAAGCACTGTTTGCTACACCTCGTCCTCGCACGAGAAACTTCGACCCAATAAACGCTCTTAACGGCCTGAAAAGGTGATAATCGGATGGTACAAAACCCTGGCTTAATGTTGGATGAGGAAGTACCTCAAATTTCAACTGATTTCGAGAATTTTGATCGTTGCGGTAGATGTATCAGGATAAGAAACGCAAGTGAGTCTACCTTTGCTTTTTCTTCGAAGGGTTGGTTTCAATTTGTTGCGTGGCATGCACATATCCATAACTAATGCTCAATTGGGATGCAGTATCTTTGATTCTAACTCGCCTGTACATCGTCGTTTCCACCTCCGTGACGATATCATCAGTGTTCCACAGCCAGGTCGCCTGTTAGTTTTAAAAACTCTACCCACTAATACACTTCCCGCTGTGTGTTAGACCTGTCAACATATTGACCTGATATTTTTCGATAAGCAACAGCCACTTTTACACCTTTTTACCATAAAAATATCACGAGAGTCCATTCTCTCTTCTTTAGTGCACGCAAACAATGTACTCGCTATCTTTATAGGCGGCCTACTAGTGCCAAGAATGGTGTCTGACTGAAGCATGGGGTTCTTGCTTATGCGCGATACAGCAAATAAAAATCACGAGGGATCTTGATATGAAAGATAGTGTGAAATTGCCACTATTTCTTGATTTACCCCCGTAGAAACAAACCAAAAAAAAATCCGACCGAATCATAGAATAAATATACTGCGGACATAGAAATGTGCCTTCGTGCCAAGATTTTTTATGACAAAAAGTACCTAACTTTGAGATAAAAACTTTTATGAGGTTACCCATAAAATAAAAAAGATCACAAAACTTTCAAACGACTAACGCAACCTGCATACGGTATAAATAGCAGCGTTTAAATTTTTGCGTGTTAGACGGTTGCTTGACCGTACGAGTTACCTGAGAGCCATTCTGCGGTCGTAAATCTCCAGAGGGATTCCGAGACTTGCTGACAAAAAAAAAACGAACTAGGGAAACCGCGCCCGGTCGCAGGAAGAATCTCTTTTATCTCTCACTCTCTCCAGCCCATCTACCTCCCATTGTTTCAGAATGCGAGCGATTCTAATGATGCCCGTCTCAAGGCGAGGGAGAGGAACGGAACTGAGATAATTTCAGTGTTCGAGATGTCCTCATCGGTGGGAGAAGGTAACGCCCTCGCGGCGTGGGACTGGGGTGTTTTGGCCGGCACCATCGCAGGGGTCGCCTGCCTCGGCGCGTTTGCAGGAAGGACCACGATCAAAGAGGATGAGGGACACGGTGCGAAAAGTGAATACGTTTTCGGAACGGGAGGAAAAGGTGGTTTCGCCGCCATGGCATCCTCCATACCGGCGATGATGCTGTCGCTTACCAGGGGAACGACCGGAGTCAGAGCTTTCGTCGGTGAGTTTCCGACGGCAACCGTGCTCGTTTTACACAGGAAATTGTTGGATTGATGCAATCTATTTTTTTCGATGGCGGAAATCTTTAAAAAAATAAGTTTTGATCGTCTAACAATGCGATTTACTAATTGCGGTGGTGGTCGTAGGGTACACTCCTCTAGCTTACTCCGAAAAACGGCTGGTGAAATATTTTAAAACTGTAATCGGCAATCACGCCATAGGAAACCAATGAAAATATTTTAAAGAAGCTGACGATAAAATTTATGATTATTGCGCGATGGTCCTTTTCGACCTCGTGTATTTTGTGATTTGTCATTCGTCCTAACATAGCGGATTTTACACGAAAGAAAATTCAAATTAAATTTTAAATGATGGTCTTCTTGTGAATCACAAATGCGAGAAGTACCATGTTTTAATGGGATACAATGAAAATTATACGAGAAAGAACATCCAAAATAAATATTAGAATGTTTGCAAAGAACTATTTTAAAAATTTAGTGGGCATGTGGCAAACTGAAAAATATAAATGACGACGTAATTATTTCAAGTATGATTCACAGAATTATTTAAAGCTCTTTTCTTGCGGATGTGCCAGAAGTAAATACGAGTTACTTTCATTTGAGGTTCAAGGATTAAATAATTAGCAGACCGTGAAACGTGATTGACAATTTATGTTAACTTAAACAAGTAAATGCGTAGTTGACGAAGATGTGCATTATGTATGAAATGGTATATATATATATCTTATTAAGCAACGCCGTTTCAACCAAGAGAGAACTTATAAATTAACTCTTCTTATCCGGCGAGCAATATATATTCTTAAATTGATGTGAAACATCTAACAATCAAAAGTCTTATTCGAAAACACTTTCCCTTGTGATTCACGAACCTAAATCAATTACCACACGATCATTACGCAATGGATATATATGTATTAAATGGCCACAAAAAGGATTATTTCCAATTTATGTTGCTAAATATATATAAAAATTATTTTTCATCCGACGTACATTTTTAATACAGGGAAATTTATAAATTTCCTACAGTAAACGTTACTTTGAGATTCGTGCTAAATATAAAAATCTTTCATAAAATCATGGAGAAGTTTGAAAGGTAAATAAATAACTGTAACAGCTTCGAATTACACGTAAACGGGTGCGCAGTCATAGTTGGCTTTTGTGAAATCAAACGCTGAAATCACTTCCGCGAATGTGAATAGTCATTGTTTGCGCTTTGGAAAGGAGAAGCGAAAGTGATAGAGCATTATAGTGGCTCACGTTTCTTCATCGATCCTTCATCGTCCGACAAGCGAGGTTTCCATTGCCTCCTATAAAGGATTTAATGTTAACCGAATAAAATAAATAGGGATGTGAGTGATTGCTCCAGTAGAAAATCCTGCGACAAGTGTTGAATATTTTATTTTGCCTAGAAGCCTTGATTTTAATGGAGCGTATTGCAGAAGGAGAGAGGATTCAGAAATTAGGGTTGTTTTAATTTCGCAGAAGTGGATGTTTTATTGGCGGAAGAGATAATGAATGAACACTTGGTATGTTTGCATCAGGTGTGTCCAAAAAGGACAAAGTTCTCTCGGTTATCCCTTTGCAAAGTGAAATTTAGCATGTATAAATTAAAGTGTACGCGACGGAGAATTTTATTTCCTCAAAATAAGATAACATTTTAGTATTTGGTGAATTTTTTTTATGAAGATAAACTCATTTATGAGTGAATTACGATAATTAGCTTTTTGTTGGTAGCATTTAAATTATTTTTCAATTTAAAATTTCTATTTGTAATGCTTCTACACCAGGGGTTCACAAATTTTTCTCACCCGCGGGCCGCATTTGATGGTTTATACTTATCCGAGGGCCGCACTTAATTAAAAGCTGACTAATGTAAACTAAACAAGAATAAATTTTAGGTAAGTTAAAGCATGTTTACTTACTTATCAACAATCTAACGCAAAATTATCACAAATATACAATGCAGTGCGAGTTTGAAAAGGAAAAAACTCTTTTGAAAGCAGTAAAGGAGTAAAATTTTTCCTTTCTTATAATTTTCACTTCACGATTTAACAAATTAACCTAACCCAAACATTGTTCAATATTAAACCTATGATGCAAAATCTTCAGCGTGGCGCACAAGCGTCAACGGAGGGCTGCATGTGACCCACGGGCCGCACTTTGTGCACCCCTGGATCTACACCCACCAAAGTCTTAAAAAAATAAGCGTGGAATAAGAAATCCTAACGCGTTCTAAACTAGAAGCTTTTTCGAAACATTTTAGTAATATAATTTACGTGACCAAATTACGTTAAAATAAATTTGTTCCTAAAATACGTAATACGCTAACATAAGCTAAGCAAAACTGAATTTTATTAGAAGATGGGAATTACTGCCGGGCATTATATCTAAGACAACACTCTAAAACAGAGAAAAACTCCAGCTTTTGGATAGGCCTAAGAAAAAAAGGATGAATTTTAACTTTATCAGATTATTTTAAATTAGAATTCACGCCTCTTAATTTCAATATTTTCATTTTTCGACATAGGATTTCCCGCGGAACTGTATTATTGGGGAATCGGCATGTGGGAAGTTTTATATGGAGGGATGCTGTCTTTACCCGTCGTCGCTTTCGTCTTTGTTCCCGTATATTACGACCTTGGTGTAACATCCGTGTATCAGGTAAGAACTATTGCGGTATTCCTTAGAATTATTATTAGAGCCAAAAACGCGACAGATTTGCGTGGATATAAAATGGAACTCTTTGCGCGAAAATTAAAACTATAACGAAACTAAAAAAAATAAAGATTTGCACTTCCGACATAATAATGAGCCATATCGGAAAATTATTTTCCCGGTCGTGACTATCTCGTATTTTTATTCGTCTTGCGATAAATTGTAACTTTCGGAATTTAAAGTAGTATGGGAATACTTACGGTAAATCCACCGAAAAATCACGAAGTCATAATTTGATAGCATGAATCGACCAAGTTTTTTCACTGATAGTGCTGAAGATAATAATTCAATCAAACGAGGAATTAAGTTCCCGGAAGTTTCTTGTTACGTACGCCACCGGTATGAAAGCATTTTCCCTCCAAAATTTTCGTTCTTTTAATACAATTCGCCCTTCCACGAAACTACGTTCACAATAATTATGAAATGTAATCAGACAGTGATACTACAACAAAAACGTAGAAAATAAAAACTCTGGTTATAAAATGTAATCAAACAACGGTACTTTAACGAAATTTTATGAATTCAACCGCGCATATATATATATATATATATATAAACATTCATTTTTAAAATCACTCGACAATACACGTATTTTATTAATTTTAACTACAAGAGACACGATTATGGCCTTTTCTTTAAAGAAAAATCAGGGTGAGATTATACTTAAAAATGTCGTTCCTGGCGTATATCTCTCATTTCGATTCCACGAAGTTGATTTCATCACGTCGAAGTCCTACATTTCTATTTTTTCCGTTCAGTACCTAGAGCTTCGGTTCAGATCAAAGACGGCGCGTTGTCTGGCATCCGGGACGTACGCCATACGTTCAATCATCATGCTGGGCGTCACCATGCTGACTCCAGCAATAGCACTGAGCGGACTCGCGGGCCTTCCTCTTTGGATATGCATTTTGATCATCGGGGGCCTCACCATCCTCGGCTCTGTCACGGTAAGTGCTCTCATTATGACCACGAACATTAACGCACGATTTAAATAGAAAGATACTGTGATTGGATTCTCCGCCTTGACGAGCAGTCGCTGCATACGGAGTCGGCCAAGTACTGAAGGGGGCGCGGATGCGAATATCAATGGCGGACCCACGATATTAATATTTACAATAATAACGAACGATTTATTGAAACCCAGTTTAATATAGTAACTTTTACAGAATGTTTCTTTATTGAAAATCAGTTTTCAAGTTATTTATAGTACAATGCTTTGTAAAATTTCCACTCGATACTTGAATAATTGAGATTTTCTTGGGGTCCCATTATTCGGGGGTCCGGATGCCTTGCATCCGCCGCATCCCCACTTTGGCCGGCCGTGGCCCTGGTAACGTACGAAGATAAAGAACATCTGTGATCGTTGTATGATTGGACAGAAATTGCTTTCAATTAGTGAAAATTTCTGCATTTTGGAAGTTTGAATCATTTGCAGTATCTCTTCTCTCTTTGGCATTGAAATAATGAAGATTTTTGGGTGAATTTAATTGACTGCTCGGGATAAATCGAATTCGGAGGACATAAAATGAATAAAAAGGTATAATTATAAAAAAAGCTCTCTGTATCCAAGGATAAGCACTCGAGTACGAAAAATTGAAAAATGAAGTACTTGTCTTGGGTAACTCCAATAGCCGGAACAAGGATCTAGTTAAGCTCTTTGAAGATCAGGAACACTTTACTGCGCGTAACGGATTGTACTATGTATATAGGAAAAGATAAGAGAACAAGTTGAACAAATGATTGATGGGAAATTTTTTCATTATATAATGGTTTAACTTCCAAAAATTTCTCCCAGATTGCAGCACGAAAAATTATTTTTAGAGAAGACTAACTACAATTATTGATAGTTCCGAAAAGAAAATTTCCTTTGAAAAATTTTTGCATATTAAGAGAATTTTTTTCTATTTTTCATTCGTTTAGCTTACTTTTGAGTTTTAAATAGCCTTTCTCAAAGAAACGTTAAAACGCTTGCTCCAAAAAGATATTATGAAAATAATATTAAAATAGTAGGGCATTTAAATTTTTATTGAAGAAATCTCGCCCACATTTGTGTTCGCAGATAGTCTGGCCTATATAATTCCATATGTCAGAGTTTTTTCTTGATTTCAATACAATGTCACTTCGCAGTTCAATAAGCTGGAGTCGTAGGTGTCCTACATCCATTCCAAATAACTCTCTGGTCTTCTCAGCCAAGTTTGCAATGTCTATTTCAACAAATGCTAAAAGAAAGAAACTAATGGACGAAGTCTGCCGAAATCAGCAAATCTTCTTTGGAACGTAGCCAAGATTTATTCTTATACATTCCCGAATAGATGGAGGTCGATATCGATTTAATGTGTTAATATCGATGAATGAAAAAATTCGATATGTCGATCACAACTGAGATCTTCTAATTTCGACCGTATTAAATCTTCTCTTCGGTGTATAATCAGTTATCCGTCGTATCTCGGTTAATTGCAGGGAGGCCTCAGAGGTGTGGTCATCGTCGACGCGCTGCAAGGAGTTCTTCTATGCACCATTTGCATACTCATGGCTGGGTTGGGGTGCTACCACGCGGGAGGTTTCATCAAAGCGTTCCAGATCAACAGAGAAAGAGGACGCTTGGATTTCTTTAAGTGAGTTAGGGTAGCGAAAGGTTTGCAGGAGGTTCGCAGAAACCGATTAAAGTGTATGGAGTAGTTTCAATATTTTATGTTTTTGCTGTGGTATTGTGTTAAAATTTTTAAATTATCACAGAATGTACAGTGTACAAGACAATATTTCTGTTTTCAGCTTTGACCTGGACCCGACCCTCCGAATTTCCACTGTGTCTGCGATGATTGGACAGCTTGGAATGAGCATGGCAGGCATGGGCTGCCAGCAAAACTTTGCTCAGCGGTATTGCAGCATGCCTTCTAAGAAGTCGGCCATAGCGTACGTGCACTCTTCATTTAAATTATTATAGAATACTAGCAGAACTACCCGTTGAATTTCAACGGATTTAGTGAATCTAAAACTTTGACCATGTAATATGTAAACATCGCAAGAGTCATATAAATAAAAGCCTTAGCAGACGTTGTGTGTAATGCTTTTTGAAGCTTAATATCTCGCAAACGACTGAACCGAATTTGAAGAAATTTTTAGGATAGCATTATGATATATAAAAAACGTTTTAATATATCGGTAATATATAAAAGCCTTATTCTGTCCCTTTGCCCCTCCCTCTGTCAAGCTCTGAAAAACAGAAATATACCTGACAAGAGGGGAGTAAGGTCAGCTTTTGAAGCACAATAGATACTCGCGGCGAGGATTTCGAACCTTCGCTCGGTTCGAAGGCAACCCTCTCAGCAGGAGGTATGATTTCAGGTCAAAGAAGACTACCTCAATTTTATTTCAGAATAATCGATCACCCCCGTCATTTTTGACGGGCACTTATACTTGTAGTATAGTGTACACAGTTTTAATCGTCGGATAAAGCAAAAATGAAGAAAACCGGTTTGCAATTACCTATTTAGATGAATGAAAGAAGAAAATCTTGCATTCTGAAAATTCGAAAATTACGCGTAAACTTATCGAAAAATAATTATAGAATTAAGCACGCCCTCCCCCCAATTTTTTTATCGCCATATAGCCTATGCTACCCGCAAAATAAAATTAGATACCTATGCGAAGTTTCGTGACGATATCTTCAAAGGTTTGGAAATCACAGTTTGTGGACAATCTACGTCTAACTATAATCATTTAAGTTACGTAGTTTTAAAAACAGTTTGCTTTGGACAACTCTACGCCACACGAAAACATTATTTAAAACCGTTTATTAGTACTATTTCAATTAAAAACAACAAATATTTCGTTGCCATGTAAACAAAACAAAATCGCACACAAAAATTGAGAAACTATATTACGTTAAAATTTTTCCCATATAAATGAATTGGACTCTCAACTTTGACGGCAGTGGGAATTGTCAAAAAATTATTAAAATCACTTATTTTTCTTATTCTAAACGCATTTTTACGCTAATTCGATCAGGATACGGATTCTGTCTTAAATAAAAATAAACTTTGTTCTTTCCTTCATAGAACCATCCAAGTATTAAGTTCGTACCATGTTTCCGAGTAATTTTAAAATTCAAATTAAAAATAAGCTGCACTCATCCCTATGTTATTCAGATGGAGAAAATGAAAAAATAAAATATTTTTAAAAATTATAAATGTCAATCAAATCGGTTTAAAAACCTGACTACACCACTTAAATCTTTATTCCGGTTAAAATGACACATTTCTCTTGTTTCTACTTGCTGTTGTTGTTGAGTTATAGAAAACATACATATATACAAACTTTATTTTAAAGATATCTATAGATGATATTCGTTATATAAATATATATATATATAATGTGTGTGTATATATATATATATATATATATATATATATATATATATATATATATATATATATATAATATTTTTCTTTTTTCGTGCTCTTAGAAAGTTGTTTACTTTTCGTTGGGAAATAATAATGAATAACATGAAAGGACGCTCCGTTCTTAAAAATGAGCGTTTTGCATTCATACGAAAACTACAACTTTGATATAAAAGGCGGTTACATGGTGACATAAACAGGAGGCAGATTTTTAACAGAAATATTAGTATTTATAAGATAAATTTGCAAAAATACGCTAACTTATATGAAACCTCGACAGTTTTTTTTGCGATCCAGCATTAACGACTGACTGTCTTGCAACTCTAAGAAACCGGTCGTGTTTTTAAATAAATCAATCGCATTTATGTTGTTGCATTATTAAAAGCTAGTAGAATAGGGCAGAGCGCCAAGACACGAGGAGGGCTTATATTTATTTTACTCCCATTTTTTAAAGAGTTTTGCGTTAAATCTATTTTATGGTACCACCTCCAATTTTGACCGTGGCGCCTAAACATCTTTCCACTTAATTACACCTAAGACATTAAATGATATCGTTATAAAACCTTTATGAATTTAAAATCTCAGCGATCTGTGGTACATAAAAAACACTTGGATCAGTTGATTTGATACGCTAAAAGCAACTATGTATAACGTTATTACCAGCCTAATCCAACAAAAATTTAAAAAATAAGCCCACAGAGTCTAACATGTGTACACGCGAACTCCAGGATGAATTTATCATGATGTACGATGAAAACAAAATAGAAATGAGACGTATCGGATGTGCGCGAAGAGGAAAACTACTATTTCTGAAAGTATCAGGAGAGAAAAGAAATATAATATGGACAAATAAAGAGCAAATTCGAAAGATTGTTTTTATTTTGTATCGCCAAATTTTTTTTTCACTAGTCAGTTTGTGTATTTACTTTTCTGAAAAAGAGAAACGAGCACATTAATGGAAAGAAGGGGATATTAATTTCCTAGTTCCTTAGTTCTGTTTTCTCCGGGGTCCAGGGGCGGATTGGGCCGCCAGGACACCGGGCAAAGTCCCGGTGGGCCGATGCTGCTCGTGGGCTGGGGCTGCCTGAGTGGTTGCTGCCTCGGCCAGGAGCTGTTTCTTTTCCGTATTCTAGTGTTTCTCAAACTATAGGCCGCAACACTATTTTAGTTGTTAGGTAGGCCGATATCCGAGTATTTGCCCGGGCCGATTTTTGCTCCCAATCAGCCCCTGCCGGGGTCTTCATTAATTTATTAATCACTTGAATGAAAGTGGAGTGACTTATGTTTCTTTTTGCTTCACGGCTATTATTTTAAAAATTTATTTGACCTAAATAAATTCCAAAATATTTTCGGCGCCATTGAAGTATGAAGGATTTTTAAGCGTTTTTTTAACCTCTTAGAGTTCACTAAAGGTGTGTCCAGGGCCTCCTCTCAACCGTGGTGATCATAAACCACTGAACATGCTTTCAAGACTAAGCAATTCTCCTTCCAAAATATCAGTCTGACAGTCAAATCTTGTTGAAAGGGGAAATTGGTATTTTTTTCTCAATACATAACATATATTTTTATAGGTCAATGGGACAGTCGAAGAGATCTTAGTTATAGCTACATTGTAGAAATTAAAGCACAAATATTGTATATGCAAACAAACATTATAGCAGCGCCTTTTTGGAGTGGTAGTTACGCCTTTTTAGGTAGTTACGAATTAATTTTGGGTAATTACGGAATAGATTTGGTTGGAAGTAATTAGGATTTTTTAAAATTTATATCGTTTATATATATTAGATCTCGTTAAATGCGAAATTATGATGATAGAATCATTATTATTAAGCATAAGCGGATCTACGTATGGAAAAATCAGGAGCCTGTAGCCTCCGGAGTCGAGAGGCCCATATTACACACAAAAAATAAAAATCTCAAAACAAAAATGTATTTTAGGGATACTGTTACTTATAACTTTTAGTCTAGCATAGTTTTCATTAAAATCCCATAAAAAACACTATCCCTGGGCCTCCAAATTCGCCATTCTTCACTGTTTTAAAGTATTATTTTATTTATAATTTGCATTAATTTATTATTTATTATAATTACCACGACAGCGTTGAAAGCATTTGCCTCCGGCGGGGATTTTGGTACCTTCGGGCATCTTGCGGTTATTAATGATTTTCCTTTTTAAAAATGCATTGTTATATAGAGCAAAAAGATGTTTTTATGACGCAATAAATTCATGTATTTTTATCGCGTCTTTATTGAAAGGTTTTTGAATTTATTTATCATAATAAATAAACAATAAATAGTAATAAATAAATTCTACAGAAAGGTGGAATGCTTTCAACAAATTATCAGGCTAAAAATTCATTTAAAACAATGCTGATTTCGATGATGTTTAGGGCCATTTTCAGCTTAAATCTTTATTCCTCAAGAATAGAAGGTCATATAAAGCTACCAGATTGCATTTGAAGTGAGGTACATACGTGACTATTCACGGGTAGACCGAGTTGAATTTTTTTGCCCTTTTTTTTTTTTAAATATCCCGTTTTAATCGAAGGTGAAAACTTCGCGTGATATTTTTCTTTGTTTCCTTTCCCGTATCTCTGTACCGGTCTCCGGGGTAGGAGGGGTTGACCAAGCTAAATTTTTTGGCGTGGAGTCCGAAATGCGACGAATATATTATATATCATATATTATATATCATGCACTTCTTATCTTGCAACTGAAAGAAAGGACTCTCGTTATGAGCTGCATAGATCTAGAATTCCCGCCTTGTGTTTCGAAAGAATTATTCGATCAAAAAAAAAAAAACGCTCGCCTTGAATATCTCCCGGACGTTTCGCCACCTTTCTCAAAAAGAATTGTTCCAAGGATAGATTTCGGTTTTCATTTACGTGTTTCCGTTAATTTTTTGTACTCGCTTAAAATCACGCCGAAAATTTGGGTCGGAGAAATTTTGCTCGGGTTGCTTGAGACGAGAATGATTATGATGAACCTTTTTACTCCCGAGTCGAGTCGATTATTAAAATTTACGTGAATAGGATTTTTAGCCATACGAGACTAAATTTATCCCTTAAATCCACGTTTAACGAAAATGTACGGTGGTACTTCTGTTCTTCTAATAGTCGCACCACAAGGGAAACAAAAATATTCGACTTATAGAAAATTCGAGTTATAGAAGAAAAATAACACGAAAAAGATTTTGTTCTGGAAAATGAATTCACATCGAGTTATGGAAAATTCGAGTTATAGAAGAATAATAACACGAAAAAGATTTCTGTAAAAAGAATTCGCTTCGAGTTATGGAAAATTCGAGTTATAGACGTTCGACTTATATAGGTTCCACTGTATTTACATAGTACGTGTCATAATATCGCCCATAGCTCTTTCTTTGAATGTAAAAGTAGGAGAGACTTGCTCTATAACTAGTCTCATAGAAAGTTCAAAGTTGCTTATGATCTATCTATGATACAGTTTTAACCATAATTCATTCGACCTCGGTCATTCTTCTTGAAATGATCAACATGAGGTGAATACTACTCTACATCTTTTACCATTCCACCATACCTTAATATCTTTCCTTATTATGCAAGATCCATAGATCATTTACTTGCCACATCTCTTATATCATAAAGTATATACATGTGTACAAATGGAACATGGACTATGCATGCCAGAATAATCAAGCGCCTACTAACAACACAGAAGAATATGGAAGATAGATGTGTCTTAGGGTTCACTCGAAAAGGAATGACAGTGATCTGTGACTTAATTAGGATAGTAATATGTGTGTGTGTATAAATAAATTACGCTAGCTATAGCGTACAGTTAGCCCTTTCCTCTACTGTCGACATTTTTCTATCGTTTTCGAGGATTAAAAAAGAAAAATTAATCATTGTCCTTTCATTTGCCGTTCGAAGGATCTAAAATAAATAAAACTTAAGTAATTGTTCTTTTCTATACCAATTACAGCATGCCTGTACATCAAAAGTTCTTAATTTTTGAAAGTGCATAGGGACTTTACAAAGCGTATATGCTGTGCAAAATTATTATCGCTATAAAAATATTTGGATAAGTTCAAAAAATAGTTAAAAACAACTACTTTTTACACAACTGGCGGTAACAGATACCTTAATGAGATCGTCATGATAAAATCTCACAGTAAACTATGGTATAATATATAATGAGAGGTATACATTATTATTAGTTTTGTTCGACAAACTTGTTAATGTGGATTCATAGCTTCCATCCTGTTCGAGGAAGTTCTGGAGGGCGCAGTAAATTATGCGCGCATGAGAACAGGAACCACGTAATTAGCAATCTTTTAATCGGCGAATGAAAATGAAGAGTCATCCGGTGTCAGCGTATTTTGAAGTGGAATTATTCAAGATTACCTTCCATAAAATTTAATCTATGAATGCAAGAAAGAGGAATGCGAGCGAAACGTAACCGAGAATTAAAGCATCACCGATGAATATGGAAACGTTTTAATTTATACTTATAATCACAAAACTATAGAAAAATTACATTGAAATATTATTAATTTGTAGTGAAAACCAATATTTCATTTAGCAGGAATTTTATTTTGGATTATTCAACATTTCCTCACAACTAACAATAAGATTAAATCATATGTCATGGCGTCGATAAATCCAAAAAATAGCATTAATGGTACACACATTTATAATTTTTCGGATTCGGAAACATTTTTTTTCGTTCTAATAAAACTCATTCATCACCGCGAGGTAAATAACACGGAAAATGTTTCTTTTCTCTCTAAATGGGCCGGTGTGATCAATCAGAATGAAGTAAAACAAATCACTGAGCTAAAACGCCAGTTCGCGTGTAGTTGATCAAGATTTAACGACGAGTGAACAAGTGAGCGTAATAATTCCTTTCTCCCCTCCCCCCACAAAGGTCACACGAACCTTGATGGGAATTATTTAAAGTGGATTGTTTTTCATAGCGAAGAAAGACACTCGGTTCGTTGGGTTCATCGGTTTTCAAAACTTGCGACTTCCTAACCTTCCATCTTTGCTGTGAGTTATATATTCGGCGGTTTTTACGGCGTTATTGCCATCATAAACCTCCGACTGTTTGCCTTCCGGAAACGAAAGAAGTTCTTCGCTCAGTTCGCCCAATGATGGTGCGCCCGCAGGCCGCGGAAAAACACCCGGAACGAAGGAACTCGACCGAAGTTTGCCCCTGGGTGTCCCCTCCGATTCTTACGAAAAGATGCGTGGAAAGGAATCCGTTTTGACGGCGCTCCGCATTTAAAATATCGAGTAATTAATCGTTGAAATTAATGAGAGACTTTTTCGAGAATACAAGACCGACAATTCCTCCTGGTTTGGATGGGATATTTCTTGCCCACGTGAAAAGTATCCCTTATACTTTATCGACTTAAGCTCTTCATTGTTTTAATTCTACTCGAATACATAACATATACGTATTCTTCGAATCGATTAAGATTTTAAAGGAGAGAAAACATTAATTAATGCACTCTTTTCGGTTGAAATATCAAATTAAAATTAAAAAATTCCTAATAAATACCTGGATTTTCGTATTATCTCCTTCCAGAGCCCTTCTTGGCAACATACCCCTCACCGCTTTAGTGTTCTCTCTGCCGTGGATGGTTGGGATAGCAATGTTCGCAGCGTTGGCGGACTGCGACCCTTACGCAGCCGGCAAAACCACGAGATTTGACGGAGTGGTGACTTACTTCGCCGACAAGTTCTTCAGCCCTTTCCCGGGAATGAAAGGATTCTTCTTGGCGATCATATGCAACACTGGATTGAAGTGAGTAAATCTCCCGTGATCCTGAATCGATGAAAGAAGATAAAAAATCAAATGCCACCGGATCTAGTATGTTATAGCACCACCACACAGAAATCTTCGGTTACAGCACCACAACTCACGCAATATTTATTGTTGAGAGGCTCATGGGGTTGCTATTTAATTATTTATTTTGCAAGATTATGTATAGTTGGAATTTTTAATTACAAGTAACCGAGGATATTGACGAGCCTTCGGCTCGCTTTCTTTTTAGATTATAATGCCTTTTATATCGGGTGTAGTCGTCTCCGGGCGCTATGGCGCCCTTCGCCTCTCTGGAACGAAACTATCCCTCCCCATTGGCCGGTGATCTGATGGGTAAATGTCGCCACGGGCAGATCAGACAATTTTTTGAGATAACCCTTTCACGCAAAACGAAAGCTTGCAAACCCATGACTGATCTACCTGTGGCGACATTTACCCACCCGACCACAGGACAATGGGGAGGGATAGTTTCGTTCCAGAGAAGCGAAGAGCGCCATAGCGCCCGGAGACGGTTACACCCGATATAAGTCTTTATAATATAAAAAGAAAGGGTACTTTCCTGTTAACGGGAATACCTTAAAAAATGAACATGTATTGTTATGATTGTTTGAGAGGATATAACACTGAAAGGATATGTTGACGTATTGTTGGATTTACGATATTTTATTTTAAAAACAACATAAACAGAAACTGATTGGCCGGTCTCGACATTTACAAACCCAATCTCCGGACAACGTGGAGGGTTTCTTTGGTTCCGGGAGAGGCGAAGGGCGCAGTAGCGCCCGGAGACGACTACCCATTACAAAAAAGCGAACCGAAGGCTCGTCGATATATCCTCTCAAATTGTGGCACAACAGTCAAGAGGATATAACATTGAAAGGATATACGTATTGACGAGCCTTCGGCTCGCTTTGTTCTAATGGGTAGTCGTCTCCGGGCGCTACCGCGCCCTTCGCCTCGCCCGGAATCTAAGAAACCCTCCACGTTGTCCGGAGATTGGGTTTGTAAATGTCGAGACAGGCCAATCAGTTTCTGTTAATGTTGTACGTAAGTATGGCATGGGGATAATACGTAAGTACCAGGTCCTGCGAAGGGTCCTGGAGGTATTCCCGTTAACAGGAAAGTGGTATTCCCGTTAACAGGAAAGTACGAAAGAAAGCTAGCCGGAGGCTCGCCAATATCCTCGGTCGCAATAGGAAGCTCTGCCCCCAAACCCCCGTATGCTTCGGCTCGCTTTGTTTTCATTGTTATTGTTGGGTTAATAGGTTTCAAGAAAGTGGTGGTGCTATAACAGACTAGATCCATAAAATTATTTCGTTCGTTTTCCCGCGAAGATTATGAGTCAGTAAGTTTCTCAAATAAAATTGAGAGCATTGGAATCTTAATAGCGGAAAAATATTTGGTCCACATTACAATAATTTTCCTTCACGCGAGATTATTCATAATTCCCTCTATTTCTTACTAAAACACACGTTATTTATATAGCACTTCAGTGGCTATTTTACTTACTCCAGGCGGATTAAAATAAATTAAAAGATTAGGAGAAGATGCGAAGATAAATGAACAATTTGAAATACAATCAGTTTGTTAAAGTTATCAAAAACATACTTTAAACTTACTTAGTTAATGCGTTGAAACATCAAGTGAAAAATTAAGGGAAGAAGGATAAAGTAATTACTCATTTTTATCAGCTTAGTATTGCGTTCATGGATAGGAAAACGGACGTTGAGAGAATCCGAATTTAACTTTCATTCTTATGTTGTCTGTTTAACAAACTATTAATAAAGAACTTTGATTATAAGGTGAATTATCTTTTTAATTAATATAATTTAATTATTTTGCAAATTTATTCTAAAAATTGTAACCACAGTTTCTCATTAGCTTTAAAAAGTGGTTTATGAAATACCGAGAAATTAAACTATGACGATATATCAAGTTTTTATCATTGGTTTTAAATGTGTTTTTTGCTAACTCATGATTCTTCTTACATATTCAAAACCCTGGGTTACTCTACAGAACAATAATTACAGAAGTCAAACCGTGCATGAACACTACAGTATAAAGCACCTAATTCATCGTAGCTTCCAAAATTTTATACTATAATAGCCCAGGTCTGTAGGTTGGTTGGTCACGCTTTCACGATGGCCGATATAGAGCGTTTTAACAAATTCCCGAATAGGTAGAAGATTGAAATTTGTCAAGGATGCTTGATTAACATATTTTAAGGTAACGACGAAAATAAATCTCCAAAAAAGTCCTGGGTTCGACTCCAAGGAAGACATTTCCATTTTCCGTAAGGTAACATGTAAAAATCAATTTTTTGATGTGCAGGCTTTTATTGTTTTGGAAATTAAAATTAGAAGGAATTAACCTACGATCTTCGGATCTGAACCATTTTGAAGGAAAATTACAAAGTTTCTTATTCAGTTCATCTTTTTTCGCATACAATTCGAAATCGCTCATGTTATACGTTTAATTCACATATTTTGTGGAAATATTGCCATTTTAACGGAATGTTGCCTTGGCTACCAATTATATTGTTAGACCTCAATATCCTATTGTTGTATCAATCCTTATGGGCGTATAAGCGTGCTTTGTATGCTTTTAATACGAGAGAGAGGGGGGGAGAGAGGTAGAGGAGGAAGCGAGTAGAGGAAGAAAGAGGGAATTAGAGGGGGAAGAGGAAAGAGGGAGAGAAGAGAGAGGGGGGAAAGGGAGGGAAAGAGAGGTAATTATTTTAAGTTTAACTAAAGATAGCCCGTCAACAACAGAATATTCACTAGAAATGTTGTATATGGCAAAATATTTCATATGTAAAAGTGTGATATTAATTATTTTAAATGAAAATAATAATAATCTATCTATCTATAATTCTTCCGTTGATATTTCAACGGGCATTACACTAGTCACTGAATAATACCAAATATAAATACGCCAGCTGGAAGGTTAAGTAACTAACCATTCCTTTCTTGTCTTTATTATCAGTATTCTCATCTCCAATCTCAATGCCATCGGAACTGTAATTTGGGAAGATTTCGTGAGCCAAATACCAAAGTTCAAGAACGTGAAGGGAACGTACCAGTTATTAATCATCAGGGGAATAGGTAAGAATTTATCTTTATATTAGATGAGGTCATTAATTTTAACGAAAGTCTATAAGCCATCGTGCCAAGTTAACAAATGAATAATGGTGACTGAATGCACACGTTACCAAAGACAGATATCATTGCTTCGCCATCGCATTGTATGTACTAGGGTAAAATAATACGCTCTGTATCTCAAGTAATAAACCGGAAAAAACTGAAGAATTTGCTATAAAAGTTCAAAAAAAAAAACATTTTCGCAATGTTGTCATATCCATTACAGCTCACGAGAGTAGAGATCGAGCGAGTTGTAGAGACTGGCTTATACAAGCATTCACAGAAATGTGAGCTCCTCGGAAATTTCGCGCCAAATGGACACAATTCAACAGAAAAATATTTAAATCAATACGCCCATCGAATTCTATATGCGGTAGTTCCGTTAAATTAAGATTATAGGCTATTTAAAAAAAAACTTTTTTGAAAAATTATTCAGTTTTTTATCAGAAGATCGTTTCATTATTACGAAAGAATAACAAATTTGAAAAAATATTTGGACGATAACTTGCTTATTTAATGAAATACCACCTTCAAGAGAGGAAGACGATGCGGAAATTTCCGCATTCGGACGCAGGATAATAGTTGATCCTGATAACTTTTCCAAGAATTTCCGGGTTAAGTTCCGCATGGTAACGAGCTAACCAATTTAATACTTCTTAAAAGGGCGAAATTGGGCGATGGATCGTTCCAAAGACAAATACGAGCGACACGCAAAATATTTGTTTGGAAGATAGCATGAAGTGACTCAAAATACGTCACAGCGATAAAGCTGCTTTCGTGCTTCGTGCGTTCCTTGGAATTATCAATGCTGTTTGAGCTACTGCAAGCAACTACTGTTGACGTAAGAAGCATTAGTCCCGAAGGACGCGAGCGGAATTCTAATGGTATCGATCGATCGCGCGGTTGTATCTTACAATTAGAGAAATTTTCTTCAGGAGAAAAAATTAAGTCATTCTTCAGTCGTCCTTAACTGCTGTCATAAAATATTTTCTCGTCGGAAATAAAAAAAAGGTAAATAGCGAAGGAAAGATGCGTATCGGGGAGAAAATAAATATTTAAGGAAATGTTTGAGCTTTGTTTGGACAGCCAACGTAACACTTGCGGCAGCTTTTTTGTAATTAAAACGAAGGCCGGCGTTTTTCCAGACCGGGGCGTCCCATCTAGCAAGGCACAATTTCTTTCACTCATTCAAACTAATTGTGTAATTTTTACTTAATTAAATAAAGTATATGATAAAATAAATGAGTGATTTTTATATGGTATTTATATGCTTCCTTTATAATAAAATTATGACACTTAAGGTTCTTTAAAATTAGGAAGAATTTGAATCCCTGAGTAAAATAAAACTGAATTATACACTCCTAAACTTCTAGGAATATATATGTACCATATAACATAATAAATGTATGTAAATTGATTTGATGCCGATAAAAAGGTGATATATCAGAGCTTTGGACTAAAACCAGATAATTCCGTTTAAATAAATTCCGCAGATCGATTCAATATCAACCAGTATTCTGGAATAAACCGGAAATGACACACATCACATACATATAGTATAACCTTGCGCCATCCTGAATTTTAAAAAACAAATGAACGCATAATATATCGAGAGAAAGAAGAAAAAACGGCTTCGGTTGACATATCCACGCACGAGTCAGGCTAGAGACGCTTTCCCTAGAAGTCCATGGCGTGACATCAAACCTCCGCCAGCGCCTCGACGAGGTTACTCCGGAAACTAAAAGCGAGTAATTACGACAGAGATAATTTCGTGATAAACGACGAATATTACGCCAACTAAGTTAGATAGCGAGCGTGAGAGAGCGGAGTTCCACGTCTTTTAAAACTGTCTCCCGTCCTCCCCTTCCTCCCAGCCCTCTCACTCTTTCTCTCCCTCATATCTCTTTCACATTCGCGCTTTCGAGAATCTCGGACTCATTTCGTAGTTATCGTCCTTGAAGAGACGACCGCCCTTCCCGGCCAATGCTCCTTTCATGTTGCAATGCAACTCTGCTACGGTCGCCGCCCTCTTAAGTGCGGTAGAAGGGAAAAATGGGTGAAAGGATGGTAAAGCGACATTTTAGACCAGGTCGTTTCGGGCAGACCTCCTCACGGCTTTGTTAGATAGAAAATGAACTACATAGATAACCGTATTTTATCCCTTAAAACGATCGGATGATTTTATGCCAGTGGTTCTCAGACTGTGAGGCCTAATGATAGGGAGGCGCGAAAATTTTGTTAATTTCACCATGAAAATTATTTAATCCAGATTTATAATTTTTTTCGGTGGATGGTGTGTGTTCTGTCATAATAATAGAATTACTTATTTATGAACTTGAATTACGTACATGTTCGTGCGAATCTGGGTTTACTGCTTTTGCTGCTATTAAGACGAAATATAGGTCGAAGATAAATGTCAAATGGGAGATAAGAGTCTCAGTGTCTAGTTTAATGCAACGTTTCCATAAAATGTATGCAGTGCCGGAAAGCCTCATTCTTCAAATATATATTACGTATGCTAGCTGTAAAATTACCAGTTGTTCGTAATATAAGTCATTTCATTAATTACAATTATTATTTGATTTTATTTCATAAATGAAGGGAGGGGTAGAAAAAATTTACGTCTTCGGGGGAGGCGTTGTTCTTATACTAAGTTTCAGAACCACTGTACCGAAAAAATCATTAGCGTATTACGTATTCGTTGAATTCCAAAAATAAAGTAATTTGGAAACTATGACCTGCGAGTGGCCACCGAATAAGTCTGCTCTTAATCGAACTTTTAACGACAATAGGATCTAACCTTGCCATTTGTTTCATACTAATTCCAAACTGAACACGATCCTTTTGTCATCCTTCGATTGGAGAGGCGTTGAAATCATAACGACTTCATCGTCGATCGGATTTATCTATCTGATAAACAGGTTGTCGCTAGTGTAAACTTATGGGAACATTTCATTACTAGCATCCATCCCATTAATTGCACATTTACTCTTTAAACTTTTTCGGTATAGCACGGTTTTATTTTTAAAGGATTACCATTAATTGCACGGCCATCAGTTTCTATTTAGCGCGGTTTAGGGAATGTTCTGTTCTGTTCGACAAAGATGTTATAAAAAAGAATGAAAAGGAAGTAGGTACAACTAAATACAACGAGACTAAATTGTTGTGTTTTTAACTCGCGTAATCCAATGGGAAAAGGTGCTTCACATTGTACGGTTTCGCTTTACACGGTATTTCCCAGGAACGCGTGTCGTGCAAAGCGACGGATAGGTAAACCGCGATTTTGCAAAGACCAGGACAAGAATTACAAAAGAAAAGGAGGCATTTATGAGAGGGCGTGAGTTGCTGATCGGAAGACTGAATGACGATATCAAAAAGTGGTGCGTGAAAAACAGATATGGTGTGTATCATTATGTTGGTGTAAGACACGGGCAATGAGAAGAGGATTTCATAAGGTTAGAGGCGTTTGATGCGTATGGCATAGACTCGAGAAAATTAGTTTGACGGAGAGGAAAACAAATGAGGAATTCATAAATACAGTAGGAGAAGAAAGAATCTGAAGGATGACACAGGGAAAGAGAAAATGAATATTAGACGCATTAAAAGAAGGGCATGAGAAGATGAAGAAACTTTTGATGGATGAGCCAAAAACCTACCGAAAGTTAACATGACTGCGATGATGGTGCCATTTTATTTCGAGTTGAAAGATCGATTATGTAGGGTGTTCCAAAAGGTAAGGTCAAACGGCGAGGAGGCGGTAGAGGACGTTGATTTGAGCAGAAAACTTCAATAAAGTTTTTCTCAATTCTCTACGTTTCCGAGTTACAGCGACGCTGCATACATTACTGGAGGATGTACCTCTAAATATTCGTCAGCACATGTGGTATCAACTGGATGGTGCACTGACGCATTTCACACGCCCAGTACGTCAGTGGTTGCATCAACACTATCCAAGACGATGGATCGGGAGAGGAGGTCCTGTGTCTTCCGATTTAACTCCGATGGATTTCTTTTTATGGGGCTGCCCGATAGAAAAGGTGTAAGCCACGGAGGTAGCAAACAGGGAAGATCTCCTGCAACGAATTCACACGGCTGCAGAAGAAATTAGAGGCCAGCAGATGTTGTTGGAGAGTGTGCAAATCTCTATTAGATTCCGCGCTGAGGCATGCTTGCGTGAGGGAGGACGACATTTCGAGCATTTGCTCCAATAATGAGCACTGAATGCCCCATCCGTTGTGAGTTTTATTATTAAGATTCTTGCTGAAATGTTTAAAACGCTGTATCTAACAAACCGTAGCAAATAAAGGAAACTTTTATTTACAGTTTCTAATCTAATCATTTGTAGTGAAAAAGTATCAAAAGTAGTGAATTGAGAAAAACTTTAAGTTTTCTGCTCAAATCAACTATCGCTTCCTCGCCGGTTGACCTTACCTTTTGAAACACCCTGTATATGCCAAGATTTCCATAACCCAAATTTTCTCTAAGCTCCGCTGGAATTTCGGAGAAATCGGCGGATTTTCCGTACACTTCGACGCAAATAGAAATAATAATCGATGGGCGACCAGAACACGTGCGACCTGCAGCCGAGTCGAGCAAGAAAAAATTTTTATCCTCAAGAATCACGCGCAAATCTCTTTCGATTCGCACGGGGATGGAAAAACATTACCTTCCGCGGAAATTGCATATGTGAAAATGTACCGCCTTCCAATCTGACCAATCGCATGCGTTCGGTAATTTAAAAATACAATGCTATTCCGACTGAGAATCATTCGCCGCAGCTTGATTTGAATTTAAGGAGCTAAGCGCCATCGGTGCTTTCGACGGTTATGGCGCAAGACGAACAAAAAACGCGAAAGTAAATCATCAAGATGACAGCTAGAGCGATAATAGGCTTTCCTTTTCTTTTTCTGAAGGGCACGACCTTTCAAAATGCATCTCGACTTCGTAGCGATAAAGCGACTTTTTTTAAAAACGATTTCATTTAAATCCTTAATCGATTTTTTTCTAGGTTAACGATCTGCTACCGTAAAAAAAACAAACAACAACCCGGTGAAATGTTAATTTGATACTTTAAAACGACCGCGAGTTGTAGGCGCCGCCGTTTCCACCGAATCCACCTGTCGAAACGGATCGCGAAAGCGGTCGAATCGACGGGTTAATTCGAATGGAAAGGATCGTGTAGGAAGGAGGAGTTATGCCGAAGGAAGGATAGGGTTCGGAATGGAGTAATTATTTGGGAGTGGAACGAGTTTTAGAGTGGAATGAATAGGTTTCGGGAACAGAGAGGGGGGGAGAGAGAGAGAGAGAGAATGTTTCCGAGGTCGTATCTTATTTTAGGTAGGGAAAGCTCCGTGGTTCGGTCCTTGGTTTCCCCGCTTTGATTTCGTAGCGTTAGGCAATGTTTCTAAGTCTGGGGAAAATGAAGGATGAAACGAGGGAGAAAAGGTCAAAGTCCGCGGTGAAAACAATCACTGAGCGGATGTTTGGGTGTAAAACGAGGACGGCGGCTTGGATTAAAACAGTGACGCAACGTGGTTTCGGATGTACATAGTTTTGGAGAGATAAGTCGGTAAATAAAAACAAAAAAGACAGATGGAATCCCTCAACTGTTTTGAAAGTATAGGCAATTCATATAAACCCAACAGGTTAAAAATAATCTACTTCATTAGATTCGATCGCGTTGACTGCCCTGCGACGTTCATTTTTACTTGTAGCGTGGAATTTAATAAAACTGTTTTTCTTCGTTGCTTATAATAAATATACTTATTTTTATATTAATACCACAGAAAACAAGCATTAACTTAATTTTCAAAGCTAAGCATTTCGCCCCATTATCTCGGTAGCGCAACTAAACGAATTTTCAATATTTTAAGAGCATATTATTTACGAAAAACTGCAGTCACATGACTTAGGTATATCTTAATACCTCTTCTGAAAACGATAAAAAGTTTGATCCAGTTCTTGTTTACAATAGCCACTTCGTAATAATAATAAATACGTACTCATCCAACGTCAACTAAATGAAATTACTACCATAGAATGATAAATCTATTTATATACACCACCATGCTCCTTCCAAAAAGCTCGAACAGACTTCAGATATATTTTTACAGTATTGATTTAAATTATTTTAGGGAATATATCCAAAACATTTCACGTTGCGAATTTTACTCGCTAGTTATTTCCTCGATGTTATCATTCAAAAAGGGTATTTATAATTGTGCGAATTATTTTAAACTATCTATTAAATCTTGCGCCTATCAATGATTTATTACTATTGCTACCTTCAAGCAGTCTTATTTTTCTTATTCTATACTAATGCATATCTGGTTGGCAATGAAAAAACTTTCTATATGCTATTACTCACAAACGTATTCTCATCTTCAATCAAAGGAACTTCATTTGTTATAAAAACATGGGAATTAATTCGTAATGTTTTAGAAATATATTAACTGAAGTAGAGGTCATTGGGTTCCAGCCAGGAATGCGCGTACATCACTGAATTGCACAAATTATTTCACATACTTATTTTTAAAACATACGAATGAATAACAAACTAGCAGCGATAATTCACGAAAATTTCTTACTTCTACTTGTTAAGCTCAGATCATCCATTCTATTCTACGAAAAAAATTAACCTTAACCTAATGACGTTTGAAAGAATAAATGAATTTTCCCGTATGGGAACTGGAGAAAGACAAAAGATCGTGAAATTCAGTGTTAATCAAGCGTAACTAAACCATCGCAAAACATTTATCACAGCAACATTCTGTCAAAAAAAAACCTTGAATGTAGCGGAGAGGGCAAAAATCGCTTATCGATTGATCGAAGTTATCGGAGAAGAGAAAGAAAACCGGAAAAGGAGAAAAAAAGAACAATTTTAGAAGGGTTTTCGAAACGAACTTTTACTAAATTTATTTGCCCTCAAGGAAAAGGCTTTGTTTTGATGAAAAAAGAAGCCTTCGCCGAGCGGTGGGTGCCACGTCATGCTGAGGAGGTAATTGGAAGGCTATTCCGGTGTTTTTCGTAACTAACTGCGAGGAATTCCGCGCGGTACAATGCAATTCTCTCGAGTCTCGACTCAAATTAGAAAATATCGCATGGATTTCCTCATTTAATACTCACGAATTTTAATCAATGTCCAGCGTGAATAAGGTATTGGGTAAATCGATGTGAGCTCTGCTCAGTCACTCTAGCGTAGAAGATCATTGCACAATTCTTTTAAAAAAACAGCGAGGGGCTCCTTTCATACCGGAGAATATTTTTTTAGGAAACTTATGCACGCGGTCACGTAAGACCATACGATTGATGCACGAAAACTGTCCCTCTTAAATATTACTGGACTAGGATCAGGTACATCACGTCAACTATATATGGATAATTTCAACTGTTAGTAACTCGGAAAATAACACTTCGAGTTTTATTTTTTTGTTCGAAATAGTGTTACTGAAATTTGAAGCCAAGAAAATTTGTTTTATGTGCTTACGTACGTTTAGAGATTGGGATAACTGTGCTTTCATTTCTATGAAACACTAGAATGGCTGACTAGACTAATATAGGAATCCTGAAAAATCTATGCCATAATCTTGAGTATCAGATGGAATACTGTAAAAATAAATTAAATTTTTCCAAAATTGCCTTCCTTGAAAGACATAAAGGACATTCAATAAAATAAAATAAATTCGGATAATAAGGATTACAGTACATAGGTTTGAAAGCATTATACAGGCAGTTCCCGATTTACGATGTTTCGACTTACGATAAACCCGGACTTACAACAATAATACTATATTGATACCTCTAAATCGACATCCGATATCGTACTCCGGACATACGACATCCGATGCGCTACGAGTCTACTTTCTTGTGCGTATTTTCGGCCGATATTCAGCTTGACGATACGACTCGTCCGCATTGTAGGCATTAATTTAATTTTTGTTTTGTCTAAAAATGTTTATTTTACAATATATTTAACACTCATTGGTTCTTTATAGCCTAAATAAGGCTTGGAACATATTTTTCCAAGGTCCTGCAATGCATCTCAATTTATTATATGGAAGTCTATGGGAAATTGATATTCGACTTACGATGCGATTTTCAGGAACGCATTAGTGTCGTAAGTCGGGAACGGACTGTATTTATTTATTTATTATTTAAAGTCTTTAAAATGTTTATTGTACAATATACAACACTAATTTGTTCTTAAACTATTAATTTATAGCTTAAATACGGCTTGGCAGATATTCTTCCAAGTTCCTGGAACGTAACTCACTTTATAACATGTAAGTCTATGGAAAATTGATATTCGACTTAGATTTTAAGGAACGCATTGGAGTTGTAAGTCGGGAACGGCCTGTACCTCCAATGTTTTTCCGTGAACTCGGATTGCCTCCAACTCGTAATCAACCATTTTCTGATAAACCGCCTACGTGACACGTAACCAACTCTGAATAAACTGGTATTCTTTTTAAGCAAATGGTTCTGTTAGTATCCCGTCGTGATATTATACTCATCTCTGTTGGATCGAAAGAGCTGATGAATACTTAGGGCTTATGACGTAATACAGCAGCTCGGGACGGCGTGGGGTCAGCACAATACGGTGAAAACGTGCAATAAAGAACCTAGTCTACGGTGGCTAATCAAAGGCGGATTGAACTAGATAAATTATAACGCGCAATGCTGCAGAAATGCATCACGACACGATTAATATCACCTCGATAAATCACTCTCATATAAGTACCTATATGTTTTACTGCAATTTTCTTCCCTTTCTTACAGCTATGTTTTCGGCGTGCATAATAATAGGCTTCGCATTTGCCTGCGCCACGCTACCCGGGATCACCGAAACCTCAATGATTACGAATTCTGCGACGAGCGGAGCGCTGCTTGGGATGTTCCTACTGGCCATACTGTTCCCGGTTGCGAACGGGAAGGTAATTCATTGAAAAAAAATTTATGTGAACGTTTTCTGGATGGCAGAATGTTGAGGGATTGCAATCCCTTTCAGCCTAGATGACTAAAGTAAAAAGAAACTCATGCTGAATTCCAGGATAAGAATAATTTACTGGAGGATTCTAACTGTAAGTTGAATTAGCTATCAAATAGCTATTACAGAAAGCTCCTATAATCGTATAAGCTTCGACTGATACGTAACATGAAATTCACATTGGGTTAATTCAGCCGTTTTATCCTTACATTAGTTATCCTATATAATTTTACGTTCTTCAACTTTTTACATTCCCTCCTGCTTGATTCTCCCCATAATACCTTTCTAAGACAGTTCCTTTCCAAATACGGTATAACCGTCCGCCTTCCGAACTTTCGAAATGAATTTTTGCTCCCCTCAGTTTCTTCTCCCTTCCTCCTGCTTACCTTTGCACATAAATACCGTCCACCGTCATTTATATGTTTGCCTGATTAGACTTAATTAAACAATGACCGTGAAAACGAACATATCTTGCGATGGGCTTTTTCCGGGTGTTTTTTACTGTACCTAAATTAAGGCAAAAGAGGAATCCTTTCCTGCCTAAATTATTCCATATTCTTCGTTATTTATCGTTAAATCTTTACTGTGCATAAATCATGTCGCCGACACGAGGAAGAAATTTTAATCCTTAATTTTTCCCCGCAGACAAATCTCCATCTCTTTTCATTTCCAAAAATGCTAACTTGCATTGTATTTATGTGGTAGCCACTTTATGTAATTTTTTATTTTGTTTTTATTTTTTGTTACTTTATTCTTCTTTTTAATTGACAATGGGAGAGATGGGAGAAGATGTTGCCAAGTCTCAATCTCGCCCAAATAAGGACGAATATCTATCTATAAAAAGAGATGCTGAGCTACGTATTTTCTTTCAGTGATCTTGATTTTGAAATTGCGTTTGAATTAATTTGTCAAATTAAAGATTTTGATGAGCCAGATGAGTCAAATAGCCATGAAGAAGGTTGGATATAAACAGATAGGCATTTTAGGTACAAGGCAGCCGTCATCAATCGCGAATCATCGGTGGTGGATTGTAATATTTTTGGCTATTGGAGCTGTATAAGGTACCAATAGGCTTCCAGCCATATATGAATTAAGATGCCAAACTGATGCTGAGAAAATAGTTTTACTAGACCGTTAAACAAATTTGGAAATTCTTAAGTGACATTCTCTACGTTACCAAAGATTTGTGGTTCCTCATCATAATTTAATGAAACTCTGCATCTGAATATTTCCACTGTTTTCAGTAAATTATTTACCGTAAGCTGCCCTGAAACTAGAATTATATCACGGTTCATTATGTCCTCTTTGCATAATCCATAGAAAAAGTTAACTTGGAGAAGTGCAGAATCGATGGAGTTTTTTTGCCCATTCTTGAGGGGATTTTTTGCACATCTGGATTATAGCTGAAGCAGCCATAGCAGTGCACTGAGAGTAGTTATCATGACACATTTGTGGATCAGCTTGATTCCAAGACGCTCTCAATATTCGTAAATTGACATCATAGTAAACAACGTTTTTCCACCCTCCCCTATTTGTTTGATATAAGTTTTCATTAAAAGGTATACCTATTTTTTGGTGAAATTTCATTGTATAAATTCTTGATGTTATAATTGTCTTCTGGGATTGAAATTTTGACATATTTATAAAGATTATTATTAGCAATTAGAAATTTGAGCATTTTCAATTCGAATTTTACTTATGTCAAACTCCCGTACATTATTTATATCTTCCAATGATTCTTCTATAAGTACTAAACCACTTGAATCTAATGGCCTTGGTAGTATTTCTGGAAGTTTGTCAGTAATCTCAAATATACCTTGAGCAAACATTATTGCCTGTCCTTTAAAACCATATTGCCCAAATCTGCCATTGTATTTGATAATTTTTATAAAAGGAATTACACAGGAAATCAAGCATTTTTCCATGTCTGGCAAACTTCGTAGTTCATCTGGTATAATTCCAGGTTCCATGTTATTCCAGTAAGCTCTTGAAGGGCATTCTTTTAGATTACTTTGGTAAAACGTTTTACATCAGTTGCACAACAAAAGTTTCTCTGTCTCAATAAGCTCAGGTGGCAATACGTTATAAAAGTTAACTCTATTATTTCCCCTTAAAATCTGATAATAAGAAATAGCTACATTGGAGTTGATAACACTGTTTCTTGCAAATGCAACAAATTTGATCAGCGAATTTGTGAATTTCTGCCGTGAAACTATTGTATTTGTCGGTATTGTTAAGATTTCGAGATCGATTTAGACTTAACTGGTTTAGACGTTTAACTCGCTCATCTTCTGTTTCGTTAGCCAAACGTCGTCATTGATTTTCCCTCAACTTAACTAAACGTGCTTCTTAGTGTTCCTTTGTTTCTTTATTAATACGAATGTCATCATTTACTTTCAACTTTTCCAATCGTTCAAGACGCTTGTTCTTATTTTCATATTCTCTTTTTACATTTGTCACGATTTTCACTCGCTCCAGTCTATTTTTTCTCTGCTTCGACGTCTCCCTTTCTTTTCTTTTCATGTAGTATTCTTTTTACCTCGTTAATCTCACTTGCCTTTCTTCCTCTGTTTCATGGGTAACTTTTCATGTCTAGGGCTTCCATGAAGTCATTAACAATAACTAATACAATATTATAAGCAAACTAAGATGGCGCAGTTTCTTTCTTTACAATTGTATCGCATTTTTTCGCCGCTTGGTGTCACTAGGTGCGGATAATTACAGCAATCGATTTGTTCATAATTTCCAAAATATAGTGAAATAGCGAGAACGTGGAAATTGTTTAAATATTTTTAATCGTGGGACGTCCTAATATTTTTTATTATGTACAACTTTTGTTTCAAATATATTAATATACATTTATATTTCGGATTTGAAAGCATGTATATAAGAAAGTATAAAAACGGAAGCTAGTCCGGCAACTTTCCCGCGTCCTTAACCCGTCTCTCAGGGCCTAGGTCATGAATTAGTCACGATCCGCTTGTTTTTTAGGGAGTTCCGTGTCGTAAAGGTCGACGTGAAGAGTTTCGCATAAACCGGTATCGCGGTATCGTTTTAAAAGGCGTCATAAGAAAAAAAGTATGAAGTTTTCCTGAAATGAGGAGACAAAACTTTCCATAATCTTACCATCCAGTTAACGATCCCCTTATTATGACTTAGTGTACCGTCGAATCTAATTAGAAATCCTTGTCATTATGTTGTCACTCGGTGGAATTTTTCAACCGCGGAAGACGGATAGATGGAATGTTGAGAAATTACTGGTATTTATAAACATAAGATCATAAATATTACTCGGTTTGCCGCGAACCGTTACAGTGTCTTTTTAAATACGATTTAAAAAAATTCAAATACAATTGTCGACGAAAAAAATTAGTTTAAGGATTCGTGTCATAGAGTCTCTAATAAGTATTTCCAAAGATTTAATTTTTGTAAAACTAATTAAAATTAATTAAACCCGATGTTTTTGTAATTTATTTCGATAAAATAAAATGTATTCATCCCGTGGCATAGATCACATCGTATGTGTTACATTTATTAGAGAATTAGCAATAAGAAAGCGATTACAACGCTCGCTGACGACTTGCCCAGTTGCATTTCCTTGATTTCTTGTGCCGTAAAAAAAATGTAGGGAACCGCCTAGGGAAGTTCGCCTTGAGTGTATAAAAGGGAACGGCCATACCTACGCATCCAAATGTTGAGATGAGGTCGGGCAAGGTGTTTTTGTCCTTCGCATTTTATGCAGGTAGACCATCGCATAAAAACATGGAATCGCTAAAGATAATGTAAATTTTAATAAGGCTGGTGCCACGAATATCCATGAAAAACAAAAGACTTGCAGCATTACCATGGATGAATCGATTCTTTAATGAGAAGTTTTTCGGAATCGAGTCAGGGTAAAACAAGAAGGAAACGCAATTTTATTACGATAATTATAAACAGGATACCATTAATTGACCTGTCAAGAATCATGCATTTATTTGTATAAAATTTTGTCCGTGAAGATTGTTTCACAATAGTATTCCACGATTTCTCCGCTAATTGTTTTTTTAATAAACAACTATATCTCGCTAATTACAAGTTTTAATGTGCCAAACTACCGCGACAATTACAAGCAAAAACTTTCATATACAAAGAGTTGCAAGTTTCTAATCACGTCTCACCTATGTTTTTTCTTATATTTTCCCAAATCAAAAATATTTTCACCCCTGAATTTCGGAATAGAGGAAAAATATTAAAATTTAATTGCCATTCGAGATCTATGACATGAAAGAGACTCTATGCATCCTAAACCAAGGTCCCAAGGTTTTTCTTCTTAGTAATGTTTGACATTAATTGCTGACGAACCATTTTATAGCATACATTAAATTGACGAAAACTGAATATGGAAGAGGAATGAAGAATGAAATTTGAAACAGATTGGTTTAAAGATGAATTCAAATAAATGCAATACTTGCGAAAGTTAAAAATGAATTAGAAGAAATAATTAAAGTTTTTAAATTAAAGTGAAAAAAAGAAACCGAACTTACTGATTTACATTGGATTAACTAAATAATGCAATATGATTACGATATATAAAAACCTATGCAACACCATTTTTTAAAAAACGATATTAAAACTCTTAAATTTTGTTAATTTTCTAGGTTGACGATATATTTTTACTATATACGAATTTTGAAAACTTACAAGGGGAAGGCACTACTGACCCCCAACTGATTTGGCTGAAACTTCGTAGAGATAATGTCCATGACGTCCGATTAACGAAAATATATACATATCAGGGCCAATACTCAGCCGTTTTTATTTTATTAATAAAAATAAGTTATTATTTCCTTAGTCACTGCTTAGCTACCATACACGGTAACGTTGCTTTTCATAGGCGGCGCTAGCGTAGCCGTTAATGCGCTTGGCTGTAAATGTCAACGTATGTTGTTCGAGTCCTTGTTCCGAAATTATTTTTCATTTTTTTCCACATTTTCACTTTCATTTTAAATGCTTATTTCTTAATAACGCTATATATTTTTATTTTTTAATAGTTAATATTTTTAATATACTGATGTACAGTTTTGAAGGATTATTTGTAGCGTACATAGCTGTTGGTTTTCCTCGTTAATAAATTTTTCATTGTAAAGCTATTTATTATTGTCCTCCCCATGATTAAACAATGAAAAGAAACTTATTGTCTTGCACGTGTTGTTTCACAATCATGACATTGTCGAAAAATTCTTTGAAAGCATTTGGAAAAGGATCAGATAGGAGCGATCTCAAGTGCTACAAGATCAGTGTTACTTCTTTCATCAGAGCATTGTGAGCATTTTAACTAGTGTGTTTCGAAGTGTATTTCTAACATACTACAGTTTTTGCTGATTCAAAAATGGAATATACTGCTTCAACATCTTCAGCGGGGAATCCTGTAACGAGCAAAAATGTTACATCTTTTACGTCTCCTTTGGACGAAGAAACAGCGAAAGATGCATGAAACTCCTCTGAAAAAATGGATTGATGTCGGATAAAGAAGTTCCCGAAAGTGAATGTGGCCGTAGTGTTGTAATGGCCCAAGAAATTTATACACGTGTTGTGGATATGCTTGGCGAGATGAACATCCATGAAGATTACGATCTGGTGGGGCCCGAAGAAGTCGACGAAATTCACGGGTATGAGGAAATAGAGTTAGCTTATAGTTATATATACTATCATTGTGATTAGGAATTTTATTTAGAAATAAATGGATATTTAAACTTAAAGCAATATTAGGAAATTAGGTAATAAATACTTTAAATGATGAAAGTGAAAATGCGGGAAAAAATGAAAAAAAGTTTCGGGACAAGTACTCGAACATCAGATCTTCAGATTTACAGCCAAGCGTGCTATACACTCCGCCAACACCGTTATCTACGAGTTCCTTTACCGTGTACGGTAGTTAAGCAGTGACTAGGGAAATAATAACTTATTTTTATTAATAAAATAAAAACGGCTGGGTATTGGCCCTGATATGTATATATTTTCGTTAATCGGACGTCATGGACATTATCTCTACGAAGTTTCAGCCAAATCGGTTGGGGGTCAGTAGTGCCTTCCCCTTGTTAGCCACAAAATAGAATGTGTAAAGTTTTATAACGACACAGATTCGACATGCTTATACATTTGTATGACGGGCAAAAAAATCGAAACACCTTTCCAGAAATAAAATTAATGATCTCTTACAAGATGAGGAAAAGGAAGTTACTAATTCAAATGATTCTTGCAAAGCGTGTATTGCACCTAAAACTCCTTCAGTAGGTAAAATGTTGAAATGATTTCCTCATCACGGAATCGTTTCCATTATGCTCCAGTCTGTCCTTGACTGCGCAAAAATAATATTCTTAAAACTCCCTCTTCCATTTCTTTACTAATTTTAAAAATATTGTCTTGAAACGGAGGTTGACTTATTCGTCGATTTCATAAATAAAACAAAAAGTAACTTTCTGTAATTTCTTGGGGTGTATTTCCTAATAGATCAAAGATTTAAAAAAAAACAGGCCTGAGATAGCGCTTAATGCATAAAATTAATAAAATTGTCATTTTACGTAATCTTGTGACATCAATCTCTCCTTTCTGCTTCTTTATTTACGACAGAGACAAGGACAAGGATCAGAACGTCAATATAGTGTTTTAACTGAAAGGTAATACATTTAATTGCACAAAAAAACGTATTTATTCGCAGAGATTCTAAGAATCCAAATCCTTAAACGTATGGATCTATTTTTGTTATGGATGCATACTTCGATTTTTACTTTCTCATATACGAAGTATATTGAGAAAGTATTGTTATCGCGAAAAAAATCGACCTCGAGATTTTTACGGAAATATGCGTTTTAGGTGTCGCTGAATCCGAAAAAGTGGTTTTCGCAACGCCGTCTGTCTGTCTAATACTGGCTCTAGAGCCTAAATGATAGAGAGAAAATAAATGAAATCTCGTACTTAGGTATTTCATCATACAGAGCAGAGGATATGAAGAAATGGTTGACACTGCTCAATAATTAAGGAAAGTTTATTCTACGCATTTTTAACAATAATTTGATTTTCTCAAAAACGGCTATAACGATTTTGATCAAATTTTGTACAGTTACTTGAGTTTACGCCCTCAATAATATGAAGTAGCTCACATTTCTCAAAAAATGAATATAAGGCTAGTTTATTCTATGCAACTTTAACAATAATTTGATTTTCTCAAAAACGGCTAGAACGATTTTGATAAAATTTCGTGCAATTTCTTGAGTATACGTCTGCAATAATACTACGTATTTCATTTTTCTCAAAGAATGAATATAAGGCTAGTTTATTCTTGGGCAACTGGACATCTGGTTATGACTCCGAAAGCGATTGTGATGCAGAAATAAATTATTATCCTGAGAACAAGTAACGCCTTTCCTAAACACGAATTTAGAGATATATCGGAATGTTTTTTGGGGGATGTGAAGGCGTCCTTCGTAGATAGGGGATGACCTCGATGAATCCAGTTCTTCGGATCATGCAACCGCTTCCTGGATTTTAACCCCTTTCGTCCTGACCTCGGTCGGACGGTAGCAGACCGCGACATTTTCGTGTAATGTCCCTCTCCTTTTAAGTACCATAACGATTAATACACTCGAATTCCGCGGTTTCCACTCACGTCTGCTCCTCAAATAAAATACGATGCGTTTTTTCTCCTTGTCCTCTCGCTACCAACGTTAAACCATAAACGATTGTTGATTCGCATTTATATAGGCCATCAAAATGACGCAATTTCATTTCTGGTTTGTGTAATCGATAAGGTGTTACCAGTTCCATGAATAATCTTAAGGATAATCTCAAAACCAACACTAGAAACGATATTTTCGTTTACAGTATAATAGAATTAATTTCTATTCTGATTCAAAACGCAATTACATTTTGATACCAATATATTAGGATAAGAATTCTAAACTAAGATACTTATATACGTTGTTAAGTCTTAAAAGTGTTCGCAAATACGAAGTACGGTTCTTCTAAAATGTATTTTGACAAAGTTTGAGTCATCAAAATATATTTTTGTAAAAAACATTTTCTTATTTCTACCATGAAAAGGATTCAAATTGTTAAGTCTTAAAATGTTCGCAAATACGAAGTACGGTTCTTCTAAAATGTATTTTGACAAAGTCTGAGTCATCAAAATATATTTTAGTAACATTTTCTTAATTCTACCATGAAAAGGATTCAAATCAAGACCAGGTTCCACATATCCCCTTTTTAATAGTATTATGCGAGTCACGTATCATTCTGTGGCGATATCAGAACATCAAAATTTTGGGAAACGAATCTTCTGATTCTGATGACGTCTGTGTCGTATTTATTTTAACAGACGAATGACAATGTTGCTGTATTATTGCACTGGTCGAATTGCTCGGGTCCGACGATTATGGTGATTCGTGCAGTTGCGAAGCGAGTGATTAATCCAGATGAACGTTTAAGCTCCAAAGCAGACGTTAATAGAAGTAATTCACAATGTACGATTAAAAAATCATGAACTTTTCAGGTGAATAGAAGAATAGAAGAATAGAAAGATAACTCACCGATCCTTGTTCATATACGATTCCCCAAGCCGAAACAATTACTTCGTGAGTTTTTGTCATTACTATTCAAACACACTGCCAGTAAGTTTAAGCAGCTGTTGGCACAGGTTGACTTGAGAGGATTTGTGCCCCAATGACTCGCGAGTGAAATTTCAAATGTGAGATCGCCATGTTACTAGTTAAGTGATTAACTCCTGACTGAAAGGTTATTTTATGTTTAATCTTATTAGCCCATAAAAATCGTGTATCCTTCATCTTATGCATCCCACACAACACTTTTAAGCGTAAAAAAATTGTTATAAAATTATTGCTCGTCATCAATCATGATCGGAAAATGACGATTGCATTGAAGTTACCATTTCGTTTTAAAATTCAACTTCAGCTTTGAGAAATTGAATGGCCTCTTCTTTCTCCTATCCACGCGATCCATTTCCTTCTTCTGCTATTATTCCATAAAACTGAGATTCCTAAATATCATGAAAACAAAATTTCAAAATTGCTATATATTTAAAGAATCGTTCTCGTTATATCAATGTGTCCAAATCTATTGCACAATTTAAAATCTTAATTGGTGAATTTAACTCAAGCTATTAGACCATGTTTACAGCCTTCACTGCGCTGATATGTTTGCACCATGACAATGCAAGTATTCTACAACATTTCAGCGTAAAATTACTTATGTTCGGTATCAAGAAGTTAGTCAATTAAGAAGAAATAATCGTACTTTCTCTTTTTATTAAAATTCCTTAGTTTTAGTCGTTCATGAATTCGAACTGAGCATAGAATATAAAATTCTTTGATTTTTAAAACTTTCTCCTTAAACTGATGTCCATGTCGTATATGTGTACGTGCGTATAAATCTCTAGTATCTACTCTGTTTTATATGGAAATCAAATAAAAGTGATGGCCAAAGCTAATTACTGCCAGAGCCGCATATGATAGCCTTCCAAAGTTCTACAGCCGAATGGCACACATTCTCGGTACATAAATTTATGAACAAAAATCATTCGAGGCAATAATCCTTTGAAGCATCTCCAATACGTACGTCTCAAGTCTCGCCACGTTATTGCATTCTGATAAGCGCTGGCACGTCCTTGAATGGAAATGGATAACAGCCGCACGTCATATTAAAAGAGCCGCGGTTTAGCAATCCCTGTGATATGAAAAACCCGAAATTCAAAAAAAAGAAATCAGGCTTCGACTCATTTTCTTCACATATATTTGCCAGCCACCTCGACCTTTTAATCTGAAAGCTACCTCAACATAAGGTTGCATTGGAGGGCCAACGAAGCGGGCATTACCCGGGTCGTAAAACGAGATCGTTTCTCGCACGAAACCGAAGGCTTTCTTCATTGAGACAATTTCTCGAAAACTTTATGTCCGCGATTGCGACGCTGAGATAATTAACATAATATTTTTTTTAAATATATACAATCGAACGAGATACGGTAAATATCTGTCCGTTATTTATAAATGCGAAGCGTGACGCAACGATAGCATGTAATAAAATATCGACTCGTGTTTCCGAACGAGATAAAAGATTTTTAAAACCGGCTGGTGTGGTCAAACTGCTCCAGCGCCGAACACGATCGACTTATTTAACGAACCGGATTCACAGAGGTTACAAAATTCCGGAGTTTTCGCCAGAGAAGTAAGGTTTATTTTTCTTTTATAAATAAAAAAATTTTTAATTCGAATATCGACAACTTAACGTTTCTCTTCTCAGGGAGCGGTAGTCGGAGGGTTGGTAGGCCACGCATTAACCATCTGGGTGGCCGTAGGAGGTCTGACGGCTGACACGAGTGGAGTCAAGACCAAAGTAGATCCACTCCCCACCTCCATCGCCGGATGCAACGGTTCCTTAACAGTCGGAAATGATTCCATGGCAACGACTTTCCTCCTCGACGGACAAACTACGTGGAATTACTCCGGCGATTCCATGACCTACGATATCGTAACCGCGGCTGGTTCTGCGGAGACATCTGCAGCCGAGAATCGAGAAGTGTAAGCCCTGCGATAATTATTTGTCGATATTGTTTCTTTTTATGACAAACTTAAAATTTTTTTAGACGAACAAACCGAAATGATTTTTAGGGTCGAACGAAATTGTTTTCGAATAGATTCAATCGGGATTGAATTCACAGCAATTATTCTACAATTTTAATTTTCTTCTCCATCACCGGGACCAAAAGATGTCGGCGGTGGTACTAATTATAAGTATATAAACACAGTTGCCAATTCTTTATAAGAAAAGTTTCAAAAGTTTTAATTCCGAGAATAATTTTAAATCTTATTTTCTGATTTTAAACTATTTATATGTGTCAAAGTTATAATCCGTCAGCAGCTTAATTAACTGTGAATTTATACTGCAGAATTCACGCTAATCCTTGTCTAACTGTCGATTACTGTCCTCACTAATGCAAAAATTAAATAAATCTTTAAATGTTACTTAACTGTACACAATGTGGCTATATTCTAGTTTGACTGAGGTCGCTAAGGAAATTCATGCTTATGTAGATCTCTTCATCACCCCAATAATTTATCTTATTTTGTTTGAAAAGCTCATGTGGAATTTGGATTTTGTCACTAAGTTTTCCCTATTAATAATAATAATAGCCCGCCTCTGTCCGTCCGTTGGTCTGTTGGCTAGTCACGCGTCTGGTGGCGAATTATGGTTTAACGGGAATAATTCGAGAAATAATGAAGATAGAAATTATATATTTCGCAGGAATGCTCGATTCCCATATTTTAAGTTGATGGCGATAAAAATCTCTAGAAAGTAATGGAAGACATTTCTATTTCCCATAAAATAACAGGTAAAAATCGACTTTTCGACGTGCAGGCTTTCGTTTTTTTAGAGGAAAATTAGAAAGAATTACGATCTTCGGATCTGAACCATTTCGAAAAAAATTATAGTTTCGTATTATAGTTCATATTTTTCCGCCTACAGTTCGAAATCGCTCATGTTAAACGTTTAATTCACATATTTTGTGGAAATCTTGCCATTTTAACGGGATGTTGCACTGACTACCAATTACAATGTTAGACCCCTAATCCTATTGTTATTTCAATCCTTATGAGTGTAAGCGTGCTTTGAATGCTTTTATTACGAGAGGAGGAGCGAGAGAGAGGGAGGGAGGGGGAAAGAAGGAGGGAGAGAGGGAACTATTTTAAGTTTAACTAAATATAGCCCGACATATTGACGAGCTTTTTTACTAGTATTATCATAATAGTTTCTATGGGCCACTTAGCTTTAAAATACTGCGAAAAAATCTAAGAATTCTATGATAGCGTGGCAGTAGGAAGTAGTAAGTGTTAATCCAATTACATATACAAATTGAAATAAACATTATATACGTATATTTGCGTATATTAAAGCATGATTTATTTTATGAATAATTTTAAAAGTATACTTTGTCAAAGGCGCATAATTCATCCCGATTGAAGGTCATCTCACGCAAGATATGAGCAAAAATAAAGATCACAATTTGCGATGCAAATTTGAGCGAAAAATAAAATGACAAAAGATCAATATCGATTCAGGAATGCGACAATAATACACGAGGCAGGGCTGTCCAAAATTGCGTGGGCTAAATTAAATTAGGCTGTGAGGAAGGGCGGAACGAAATTTCCAATCTTTTTCAATCAAGGTCAATTCAAAAAGTGATTAAAGATCGAAGCTTCCCAACGGTTCGAATTTTCTGATTGTATTCCTGTATTGAAATTGGCTTCATTCATTAATGGATAAAATATAAATACAATTCATGTAGGCTCTTTTTTAAGCCTCGGATAACAACTATTTTTAAATATAATTCACTTTAGAGCAAATATTAATACACTCCAAAGTACAAAATGAATATTTCAATCCAATTCAATATACTTTGGTCGATTTTTTCAACAGCGATAAAAATTTTATTCAGTAACAAACAGTGTTTGACCTACATTTTTTGATTTCGCACAATAAATATCACAAAAGACTTGCCTCGTTGTACCAAAATTGGTTTATAAATAATTTCGAGCAATTTTTCATAAGATCAAAACCCATAAACACAAAGCTGAGGTAAAGTAAATCTTATAAAGTGAAAGAGTCAAGGCAACGTCGCCATTTCTTTCTTTTTTAAGTACATAAGCACCTCACTTCCGTTGGAATCCGCTGCTCGAATTCCACCGAATATCGATCCTATTACGTGTATTGGCGGAATCCCAAATACCCCTTTCGTAAGACACGGAGATGTAAAGAAAAACATTATGAAAACTTCATTTCTCCGCTTCTTTTCAGAAATTTCCTAACGATCATGTACTCAATGTCGTACATGTACTACAATCTCTTCGGCTGCTTCATCACCGTAACCGTCGGATTGGTGGTGAGCATCTTCACAGGTAAATTCCTAAGGGAGATGGTGTTTTTAATTTTTTTTAAATAGCTTCTCGGTAAAAATCGAGGTGTTACGTGTACCAGTCAAGACCAATGTCAAAGAATGCCAAGGCGAAGGGAATCACTTGCGATGCCATCGAAAACTGCCCCAAGGCTCAGAAACCTAAAAACCATTACAAAACCCGAACCGATATTATCCGGTTCATTCAACGTCGTTGAAATCAAATTGAGATAAAATTAGCTTTATTTTTAAAGTCACGCGAGGGAAATTTTTAAGGCTTTATTTCTAGCTAAAAAAACTAAAGCATGTTGGTAACGGTGGCACAAAAATGAATTTTTATTATATTGATATTAACGCACATATAATCCCGTCGTGGACACGTTCTTGAGGATCCCGATGAACAGCTAAGGCATTAACTTACATATAATGCATGGAAGATATGTTCATACAACGAAAATGTTTTTCTTTCGTGATCTCGCCTAATTTCTAGTTACAACTCATCTCATACCGTTAAAAATCATATCCGCATCCAAAATTTACAAATCACGCGGCTTTAACTTTCAGGACAAAAGAGTTCGCTTAAAAGTCGCGTGTATTAAAGCTTTAACAGAACTCGTAAAACTCACAATTTTAAAATGTACCCTAAAATTTCCCTTTATTTCCCTGAAGTATATTACTACACGGAGTCATTCAAAGAAAATTTCATAAATTATCCAATCGAACGATAAATTTTCCTTTTAGACAGAGTTAAGTAAAACGTTTTCATATATCAAAATTTGATGTGGCCAACACATGACTTTCTCCATATTTGGGGTAGAGATATTTAAATTATTACGAATACCATTATAACGCAAAGTTGTCATTTCATATCGTAAAAGAATACAGCCGTCCTTATTGCAGTAAATTACGTATATTTTGAATATGTTTACAGATTTCACCGCTACATGGTGGTGCTGCTGTATACTGTAAATTAGAAAAAAAGCAAAATATCTCCGGAATGGATGGTTCTACGAAAATTTGTTTCAAACAAAACTTGGAAGAAATATTATTCTCTACAACTTTGGTCCTCACGAAGATTACCAATAACGACGTTTTAAGGAGATATTTGACGGAAACCGAAAAAACCGATCATTTATAAATAATTCCTAAACAATAAATGCTAGGGAAATTTTTTTAAAAATAAAAGATGTAAGAAATTATATATTCTACATTTTTTATAACGGTCAATGTATACAATAATGAAGTATTTTCGGAGAAATATCGCAAAAACCGAATCGGGTTTCGAATAAACCTCGACTTCAGGTTAGCCGGTATTGTCCAAAAACTAATCAGTTCTTTGTGCTCAAGTTAAAGTGTTATATATGAAATTTGGTATTAATATGACAAGTACTTTTTGAGTTAGAGCGCCCACAATCACATACATCCATCCAACCATCCACCCCCCCCCCCACACACACACACACACATCATTCCGAAAATAGTCTAAACGTGTTCTAGGGACCTCAAAACGTGTATTTCCGTTGAAATCCCCAAGTCGATTTTTTTCGTGATCACAATACTTTCACTTATGCTACGTATGGAGAAAGTAACAAGAGAACAGGTTCATCGCCTCCTCGAATTTCTTTTTCCAGGGAATTCCGAAAAAGACCTGTACGAGGAAAGGATGTTGCACTCAAAGGTGATCGAGTTCTGCAGGATGCTCCCGGGTAAACCGCGGACTTTCGCCAGTCCTGGGTCCACGTTCAAAAGAGGAGGGGCGACGAAGTCGAGCCAGGCAGATGGAGAGACGGGAACGGAGACGCAGAAATGCGAAAAAGAGCTAGGAGTGATCAACGGAGGTCTAGAAATCGACGAATGATTCGACTGAAGACTTCGGAAAAGTGCACGAAAGACGCATATATATATATATATGCGTTGAGTCGAATAATTGAATCTCGGAACCGTGATAATTATCCTGAGCTAAAAGGATAAAAAAGGGGCTGTTTCAGAATGATTTATCCTGATCAATTCATGGCTGGAATTCTATCGTTAATCAAAATTACTCTTGCGGCTGTTTTCTGTGCTAATTCTTCAATCTTAAAGCCCGAAAAAATAGAATCTTACAGTTTATGATAAACTATCGGTGAATTACAGCTGAAGACGCCTGTTTTGCAGCCAAAACGAGCATTCGGTATTCTCGAGCATTTTATGTCTTAATTAACATTATCCATTATAGGATCACTGTGACATCAAATGCTAATTTGAATTTCATTTCTTATCAAGGATACGATAGTAATCAAAATCATACTTGATAAAGTTCATGTCTATTTTCATTTTGGAGAATTTTACTTTTTGATCAACTAGTATATTTATGCATGAGACATATTTATAATTTTAAGACTGTAAATATCCATTCCAGAAAGAGAAAAGTCTGAATGATATTTATAAATTATTTTACTCTTAACATTTCTGAGTCATTTTGATGTTCCACACTTCTGTATAGTATTTTTCTCGACATTCACGAATATGACTGACTTTAACCGCTCATATTTTTAATATAACAATTTTAATTTTAAAAACATTGGCTCTGCGTCAGTTTGATGAGAAAGAGATTTCACTTAATGGGCATGTGACGTATTTCAAATGAAACTATTTATCAAAGTTTCACGATACTGCAATAAAATTAACGATGGAAACTAAATCTTAATTTCAAATATTTCATCTTTATTCCTTGGGTTTACTTATACAATTAAGAGATTAAGATGTAAATGACTTAAATTTTTAATTAGACCAACTTATGTAACCTCAGCCAACTTAGAAGAAAAATTCTATATTTTCCGGCATATAAAACGCACTTTTCGTTCGGCAAAACAGCGGGAAACTGTACTGCGTCTTATAAGCCGGGAGTATCCAGGTCGTCAAGTCCTCACATAAGCAGGTTGGGTCAAAAGAGTGTCGTCATCAGTAGAAAAAACTGCGGCCTTTGGTCTTGGTAGGTTGCGAAAAGAAAAAATAATTTCTCTACGCAAATGATTTAAATGGAATTTTTGCAGAGTATATATATAAAATTACTGTGATATACTGAAGAAGCCGTTACTTCGTAGAACTCCATGAAAGGAGCAAAAAAAAATAGCGAATACTGAAAATAAAACTAAAGATGTGTTTCAGCTACAAAATAACCACTGTCACAGTAAAGGATGAATAAGAACACTTTGTTACTGTTCTAGTTTGATAAAATGATTTAGGCATTGGTTTAGGAGCTCAACGTAAAAATGTTCACATACAAATCTCAATTACAAGCATTGCGCGCTTCCAGTGCACGGTCTCGATTATACACCATAATTTCCCATAATTTAATGCGATACTGCATAAGGCCATGTTTCTGCATAATAAATGGGACAATTTGTTGTTTGATAAGCGTTTAGGAGCTGCGCGAGAGTCTATCATGAATACTCTTAGTTTTGATTGGCTATTTTAGTGAGTCGCACCGTAGTTTTTGTTCCTGTGAATAATCTAAATAATGGATAAATTTAAGTACATTTGCTGACTATTCTGCTTACTAGTCTGGTGAGTCTCATAAGAACGTATGCTTTAACTACGTAATATACACGTAAAAGGCAAATATCCGAACAGGTAATCAGAAAAAAACGTGGGAAATGTCTTTCTGCTTATTTTATACAACGTTTGAAGTGGAATCAAAAAATGTTATTTATCTGATCTTTAAGTATCGGTATTACATGGTATGTTATACAAGAATACTTCATAAAATTTAGCGAATTTTTGTTATGTATTAAATGCAATGAAATCGGTGCATGAATCATCCCAAGGAGGTTGTTATACTTTATTATCATTAGTTGTGGTCAGTTTTTGAAAATTTTTACTCGAAGAATAATTGTTGATTAAAATTTACTCAGTTATGACCTGCTAGTAAGCTAAAATAAAAAACAATTTCACAGTTAAAACGTCGTTTGCTTAACTTTTTCGTAATATATCTTTTTGCTTATTTTTTCTCATTTTGGAGTAATGATTTCAGAATAGACACGGCTAAAGGGGAGAAATTAAAGAGCACTCTTCCAGTAGAGTTGACTGCAAAAATTCTACCTTAAGAAACGCGAATCTGAGCAAAAACAAAATATAGAGTGAACGTCGCTATCGACTCTGAGATAATTGACCTACGTCACTGCCCCAGCTTTAGTCATGTTTAGTGTTGCAACGCTAGGAGCAAAAGCTATCTGCGTTATCAGCAACGAATAAAATGCAATCAACATGACGCGACCGTCAATAAACTGCCTTTACGTAATGCCATCGATAAAATTAAATAAATACGCATTCATGCCGGGCGAGCGGAGAACACACGGACACTTTCGGTCCGACAGACACCGAGCTTGCCAAAACGAAAATTCCCTCTTCCGTCTCTTCTTCACCGTTTCTTAACTGGAACGCCTCTTACATCCTACTGCCTTACATTTCCTTTTACTGCCCTCCTTTATTTCTCCCTCTGCCAACCCCGAGCTCATCCTCGAAGAAGGAAAAAAAAAAGAAAAATAATTCCCATCCTCCGCAGACACATACAAAAGCGCCTCCCGCAAAGCACTTCGCCGTGTAGGTTTTGACAACACAAAAGGGCGCGCAACAGTGAGTCTGTGACGGAACGGGAAGATCCTTACGGCGGCGTATCAGGTGGAAATATAGAGTAGTACATATACGTTTACGCCGGCGGAAGTCTGCGTCGAAGCCGGTTTTGAAACGTTCCAGAAATGCTTCGAAACCCCACTCCACCTCCCTCATCGGATGAGATCTCGGAAACATCCCCAAACTCTTTATCTATCCAGGATAAATGGGAAGTTATTCTAGGTGTATTCGGAGGTTTAGGTGCTGGGGAATTGCGGAGAGGGTGAGGATGGAGGAGGAGGCGAAATCCCCGTTCCACACATGCGGACTATGTCGGGAAGAATCCGTACAAGTGTCGTTCCTCCCTCTCAACCCCCACCCCCGCTCCTCTCCTCCCCCTCTCTCTCTACGCCCCCCTCTCCGAAATCTTTTCTCCTAATATGTCCTCCGGGTCGTTTTAATTCGTCCCTGATGGCTTCCTTTCCTCCCAAAAAAAAAAATATTCGAATAAACCCCATTCCATTTGAGGATTAATCCCGACCTATTCCCATACATCGTGATCAACCCTGTATTACCATACCATTACTTACCACCGTTTCCTATTACTATACGTAGTAACGCAACCCGCATTCCCGGTTTCGCGCTGTTTTTTTTTTTTTGACCGACAGCTTAACAAATCCATCCACTTAAAAAAAAAAAAAAGAATCATCCAACACGAGGAAAAAATAATCCCAAATCAGACCGTTTCAAATCAGATTAACCATGCCTCTATCCACGCCGGTCTCACCCCTTGAATAAAATCCGCCGCGTTTTTACGGGAAAGACATCGTAGGATCGCGGGAGCGGCAGATATGTTGAGGGGGGGTGGGACGAAGAAGAGGGGGGAGCAGGAGAAGGAATCCTTAACAATGACCCTTATTTCATCGTCTACGGCTAATATTCTTCTCCACCCCTATTCTCTCTCTCTTTCTCACAATAGCTCTCTACAGTAGCTCTCCGTGGCATTTCCTACCTATCCGGCGCCGGCAGCTGCAAAAGAGGCGCCCTCGCGTGATATTTCTCCGCATCTTCACGTATCACGTGTGAGAATAAAGGGTGTTTACGGAGAGTAGAGAGAGAAGGGTGTGTGTGAGAGAGAGAGAGGGGTTAAGAGAGGGTGGAGAGGAGGGAAAAAAATGGGTGGAGATGGGATGCAGGGTAATCTCTTCGTTCCAGAAAAGCCAGTCCGTCACAAACACCCGGGAGGTGTCCCGTCAGAAAGGTCCCTTAGGTCGAACTTCAATTTCGTGTTATATTTTACATCATACTGTGAAACGTCGCTGAAGTTCTGTTGGTGGAATTTAGCCGGATTTCTTCGAGTTTTCGAGGGACCTCTGATTAGGACCTATCGGACTCCCAGCCGACCGGTAAGGTTATTTTTTTCCTTCAATGTTGTGTATCTTAACTACTTCCCGTGTGTGGTACCTCAGGGTCTAAGAAACTGATTTAGTGGAAATTGTAGTGAGAAATGTACTCTCCGAGGGTTTCATAAGTAGAAATTACTGGTTGTGTTGGAGAAGTTCCAAGTATTTAGATGCCGTGTCAGTTCAGATGCTTGAATATAGTAGTCATTCGAGCGTGATGGTGAAAGAAACGGAATGAAGATTCTTCGAAATGTTTGAGAAATAAGGAACCTAACAGTAGAAACTGTAATATTACATAGGATTTTTTCCAAGTTGTTTTTCTCGTTTCACTTAAATATGGAACTTCACAAAGTTAAGGCTTTCTTAGTGGATTATGTCTTTGAAATGTGTTTTCAGTTTGAGGAAAACGTAGAAAATTATTTCCTTCGGTTTAGTTTCTTAAAAATTAGTTTCGGATTGCATAAGCGCGAGCTATTATTTTAGGCTAAAAACCAGAGTTATACTTTATACATTTATTTCATATTCCGCAAATTTGTTTAAATTAGTTTAAGTTATTTTCGAAGACGAAAAAACAAAGAAAGGACGACCAACATTAATGATATATTAAAATTTTTTGTTTCCTAAAATGTCGCCAAGTCTTAATAAGTAACTTTTCCTAAAATCCCAGTAAAATTAAATATGTGCCAAAAACCGTTGCTTATATCCTACAAATTTTGATTAAAGTGTTATTTTAAATGGTATGACGGAAAATAAAAAAACCACGAATTTTCCGGTATGTGTAATAATTTCGATTTGGGTGGCGTTTACATATGCTTATTGCTTCGCCTTGATTACTAGGTCACAACAATTTATGCGTTCTAAAGAGATCATTTTGTTAATTTGATACAATTTAAAAGAGTCACAAGATAACTAATAATGAATAAAGTACTCTAAATTTTCTTTATCTATCAGTGAGTTTTTGGAAATAAATGCTCAATTAATAACGAATCTTATTCCTTTACAAGCAAGGAAACATATAAACACCTGAGAAAATAAAGTCAATAAATTGCGAATTTTCATAGTAAATGGCATTTCATTTAATTATGGTATAATGAGAATGGTATTTTCGTGGATTAAAAAAGGTATTCCATTTTATAGCAATCTGCCATTAATTATACGTATGTAGCATTCCCGGGTCTTTATGCTTAGAGTAATTTAATAATTTTTGATTTTTATAAAATTAAAAAATTATATTAGTTTTCAAATACTTTGTAAAAAATATATGGATTCTAATACTTCTGATATCCTAAGCTTAAAAGGTTATTTATTTTCCAGTAACATCTAAAAGTTAAGTTTTATAAACAACTGCATCGGAATCCCTAACAAATCTCACTAGAGAATTATAGAGCTCATCTTATGGCTGAAATTAATGTTCAAAAGCATTGTTATGGATATTGAAGATATCTAAGATAAGTACTCAATTTTTATACTTAAATACTTGTTCTGGAACTAATAAAACTGTCAATTTTTCGGAAATCAGGGTTATCATGTTAGCCAAAAGCCACTAGATCATTGATTCAACATATAATTAAGCGGCTGTTCAAATAACTCGTAAACAATGTCGAGAAGAACGACAGATAAATAAATATTCAATCTGCGAACGAAACCGAAGGCTCTCCATGGACTCACCGGTCATTATTTAATCCTACCGCTTCGACAAACGAATACTTAAACTGGAGTTCCTTTTAACTCATCAATTTCTTATTTTTGAATGATAGGTTCATTTTTGGAGATAGCCCTTGATGTTCTTTCAAGTATAAACAAAAATTGAAATTAATTCATATCTTATGCTTCACAAAATAATTAATATTTTCATAAAGTATGCTGGAGATTTTTATTTTCGTCCTGTTTAAAATTAATAGGAGTAGTAGTAGTGTTTTACCACATCTGTGAAATGAAAGTTTATGTTTTCCTAAGCTCAAGAAAAGAAAACGAATTCAACCAATTTAAAATAAAAAACGCATGAATCCCAGATAGGATGAGAAACTGGAGTGGCAGCTAAAAGTGTATTAGTTTCCTGCATACCAATGTCTGCATTTTGGAATGCTTCTAACCAAAGATAAATCTCGACATGGCCTGGATGTAGTTGTAGGTAAGAAAGATCATCAGTTTGAATCCTACTGCGGGTTACACTAACTGTTTAGAATGATAAGCTTGCCGTAACTGGCCTTGTTTTGTGAACCAATGATAAAAAATAAATATTTAGCGGCATGACTCATGAAATGAACGTGGCCTACAATGAGGTTCTTTTGGTAAATCAAAAGCGAGATCAAACATGAAGCCGTAAAACTTAACACTCTCAAAATTTGCTGAATTTGTGCTCACCTCACGCAGGGCCGCGCCTAGGGTGTTTCGCACCCGGGTGCAAGATATCTCTGTGGCGCCCCCCCTACTAGCGAAATTTCGTGGTATGATCAAATACGACTTTTTTCATCGATACAGAGTGGAGACAAGCTGATGTATTTCTGTCGGTGTATCCCATAACGAATTGATTTAAAAAATTGCGTAATTATTAATATAAATATATTTAATATCTGCTTGAAGGAAAATAATAAAACTCGCCGCACATATGATTATAATTCAATACTCTGTCCCGTTACCTTAATGATCAATCAAAAATTCCTATGTTTTTGTCCAATTACAAGCCAAATTAGATTCGTTATTTATTCTGACAATATGAGAACAAAACTTCAATTATTTATGCATTCCTACGCCGAAGTTCCGACTTCGTATTTTAATTTTAAGATATTTAAAAATCCAATGAAGAAGTAGATGTAAATAATTCTCTCATTAATTGGAGAAATTGTTTCGGAATTTCAATTTGGTACTATTTAGAAATGAATATGAACGTTAACGTAGGTGGGAGATCGTGAAGGAGTAAGGAAAGCTCGTTTTCGGAGAAGCTATATCAAATCGATTTAAAACAGATTTGGGATTTCCAAGACTTGGTAAGCGGGGGATAAAGGGTAGGCACCGGGTACTCTTCCAGCGAAAGGATTTGTGGTAAAAGTCGGTGATACTTTACGAAAGGATTGCCGCCTCAGCTGGAGCTTCTCCCAAGGGTCGGAATAGCAATTAGCAGAGTAGCGCCCCCATCTCTTGGCGACTCTTACGGTGAACCCATTTTCGGTCGCCACTGATGTGTGTTCTAGCGACCGAGTCATGCGACCGCGTATCGCAAGTGATCGGAAAATCTTTTTCTGGAAGATTTTGTGTAATTTTAGTATCCCCAACCTTCCCTTTTCACTCGGACAAAGGAAGAAACATTCCCAAGTGGAATTCCAATAATATATAGATACAAATACCTTGATTAGAAGGAGCCCCGAGAAGTTGGCGCCTGGGTGCATTGCAGCCACTGCACCCCGTTCCCTAACCATCATAACCACGAAGCACTGAATCATGACGCCCAAACCATTAGAAATCAATGAAATGGAAGAATGATCGAAAGATTACGTATTTTCAAGCAATAAAGGGAGATATTCGCTACAAAAAAACATCGGAATCACTGACACAGTTACGCACGAAAAGAGCTAAAGCTACCATTATTACGAGAATAATGAACGCTTGAGCCGCATACATACGAGAAGGGATCAGTTGAAACAACCCAACTTTAAAAAAGAAAAGATTTCTTTGAAATCTGCATGATCTCTCGATTGATAACATCGAACAACTTATCTAACGCTACTTAGAGAAAAGTCGAAAAATTCGATAAACATTTTCCACGCATGGATTTGATTTTTCCGACGCTAACCGTAATATTTCTTTCATTGCTTATCTCTAAAAATAATCAAACTAGAGATTATATAAAGACAGCCAAGGAGCCTGCTTAGTAGTCTTTTATTTTTTATTGGAAAATGAGACCACTTAGGGTAAGTTTTTTAGTGAGAATGTTGTTTAAAACGAGAGAATCTTAAGGGACAGGGACAGCTCGAGGTATTGGCAGGAGTGTGGCCGCCGAGAAGGCTAAAATTTATTAGGCGTTTCCTCAACATTTTCTTTCATATTATAAAAAGACAGCCAAGGAGCCTGCTTAGTAGTCTTTTATTTTTTATTGGAAAATGAGACCACTTAGGGTAAGTTTTTTAGTGAGAATGTTGTTTAAAACGAGAGAATCTTAAGGGACAGGGACAGCTCGAGGTATTGGCAGGAGTGTGGCCGCGAGAAGGCTACAATTTATTAGGCGTTTCCTCAACATTCTCTTTCATCCTTATTTACAATGTCAAAAAGTTTTGGGAAGAACTGGATATTCCTGTCGAGCAAACACCTTCAAGGTGATTTGTTTAGATTTTAAAGAAAGAAATAATAAATGAAAATGTTTTCGTAAATTATTTTAAAAGTAAATAGGATGCTAGATCCTGGGTGCTAAATTGCCTCTGGCCTGTACTGTGTACAGATGCACAAAACGTTGTTTTGATAGCGATTTAAATAAGAATTACGTAATAGATAATGTGACTACAGATGGTTGATTTCCAAAACATTTTATTTACTTGTACATATAATTCATACGAACTTGAATTAAATACACATTTTAAGAGATTAGAAAAGCATTTTAAGTCGCGAAAAGCGCAGATATAAGTGATTTTTTTGTTGTTTTTAATGTATACGGCGAATATATTATACTAGCAAAAGTGCCCGTTGAATTTCAGCGGATTCAATGAATCTACTTTCGCTGACAATTCTAGTGTGTGTGCAGGATATACAAAAACGTTTTAGCCTACGAAAAACTAAAAATCACCTATAAGGAATACCTTTTCACTTATCTTTTCTTACCAGTTAACCAAATTTGTTTGTAAACAATCCATTTCCGAGGGTATTGCACTAATATATTACAATAATTTTACTTCCTATTATATCACTTTCACCAAATCCAGCTTCATTTCTCGCGTAATTATGCCTTTCTGCAATGTTTACATTTTTGTCTTGTAAGCAAGAAACCCGTGAAAAGGCTACAACGATTATTTCGTTGCTTAAAGAAAAGTGCGAAGCGAATAACGTTATCCTTTCGTCTAATTGGAGGTTTTATTGACGCCAATTGAATCGGAGGTAACAATGATGGTCGCCTTGGCAATGCCCGGAAAGAGTACGAAAAAGCAACAAAATTTCGAAATCGAATGCGTATTTCTAAGAACTTCGACCGTTTAACTTTTAAACATCGCAAGAATAAGATGGTATACAGTCGTAACCGTCGAATAAAGCAAAAACGAAGAAAATCGGTCCATATTTACCTATTATATGAATGGAGGAAGAAAATGTTGCACATTAATAAATCGAAAATGACGTGTAAACGTATGGGAAAATAATTATAGAATTAAGCAATCCAAATTTTTTATCGCCATAACACCTATGTTACCCGCAGGTTAACATTATATGCCTATGCGAAGTTTTGTGGCGATATCTTCAAAAGTGTGGATTTGTATAGAAAACAAACAAAATCTGAATTTTACTTTTATATATATATATATATATATATATAGATGTGCTACTTTATATACTCAAACGGCTTGATTATATTATTGCACATACTTAAACGCTATTACAGGGCAATTTTAAACACCTTTTTTCGAATAAGTCCTTCATATCCATTCATAATGTTCAATATAGCCTATAGGAATAAATATCTTCGATTTTCTACTAAAACATCTAAGGATGAAAACAACAGCAAAAGCGATGCCTTATTCTGTGGCTATCAAATCTAAATGCATATGCTCTACCTGCTGAACGCTATATCAGAGTAGATAGAGAATTGGCCTCCCACTATTAAGAAATTGTTGACTTCGAACTCCATTCAGATGCCTTGATCACTATCAACAAGGTACAAATAAACAACGATACATCAATTATGATGGTCAAACCTCACCGAAATATTACCGCTAATCTAAATTCTTAAATTTCCAAACTTGACCGGTCATGTTCCAAATTTTTCTCATTTCCTACGTTAAAATTTAAGTCTAGAGTTATGTATTCACTGATTAAAAGTTCATTAACCTATATCCCTCGAATAAACTCTTAGGTAATTCTATATATTATATTCCACAACCCTTATTCGGGCACGATGAATTTACATACTGGTAAAAATTAGAAACCAGCCACAAGGCTAGCTGGATAATTCATTTCTGGATACAAAATTGGAACGAAAACCATTTCACTAAAAGAAATTCTCGTGAATTTCTTAAATGGAAAGGGATTCCTGTATGCGCTCTCAACAATTCATCAATGAAAACAAACTAAAAATAATGAGAGAGCACGGCATTAGGAAAAGGATAATAGTCGGAAATTTTACCGTCGCAACAATTATCTCCTCTAGGTATCAGCTTTCAATCGAATTATTTTGAAATTGAAAGTGTTTTTATTTCTCAGGGACGAACTTGTCCGACTTGTGCCTTGCGAACCGGGATAGAATTATAACGGTAGTTAGTCATTTACCCAAACGTTTTCAGTGAATTCAAAATAAGACACCAGCAATTTCCCCCCGGATAGGTGCGATCACTATCATTGGAGTGTAACAAAGCGGTGTCCGACAACGCCCCCGTTGATTTGCCTCCTTCACTTCCTGCATTTCGCTCTTACGAAAATCGAGTCACGCAAACTCTTTAATTTTATTAAGCTTTCACATTACAACATTATCTTTCGGAGCCAATCGCAAGTGTCAGTTTCGTTTCAGTATTTGAGAGCGCGCTTGCCAGAAAACATTTGATTAAAAATATTACATTATAGAAAACATTTTATTTTTGTTTTATTTACTAATTCCTTTCTCTATAAATTTCTACATCATCCAAGTAAACAATTATAATCTCTCATAAGCCAACAAATAAGCGATGAAAAATCACATACATAAGTGAGCGGAGCTTTCAACACGATAAAATTTGTTCGGCGCTGAAAGTGTTTATATTTGAATTTTTCGAACGATAAGACACCTGTGATCATTTTTACTTTACTGCTCGTGTGTGAGCATATTACATACCGATTTTTATAGATTTTAATTCATTTTGGAGCAAAATTGATGAAACATTCGGAATGTTTATAACCTCAAATTGTCAAATAATTTATATGCATATGATATCCTTCATTCGGGCTTTCATTTTTTTCTCTGAATCGAATCGAACAGTCATGAAAATTGGGAGCCGCATTTCGTAACTGTTTCTATTTGTATTACATGGGTAGTTTTTTAAAAACGATTGTTAAAATAAAATAAAAATCTATAAATTTTTTTAATACGATAGAAAAGAGTCAGCGGCGAACATTATGGGAAAATTCCGGAAGCGTGTCATTTTTTTACAGCAAACGTATAAACCTATTGTGAATGCGCCATGGGTTAGCACAGTGGTGCCCAACAATTTCTACATAGCGGGCCACATCGGTGGTTGCGAATCCATCGGCGGGCCGCATTGGAAGTTGTCCATTATGCGGCGGGCCGGATTAGAGTTTTAATAGGAAGTTATCTATATATTCTGAGGTGTCATTTTAGTGAAAATCAACTCTAAATAAAGTTTTTATGATAAACATATCAATATAAAAAGCTTTACTATGAAAGTTTTCATGAATTTTTGTGTGTTAAATTTTTCGGATTGATTTTTCATCGTGGCTTCGTGGGCCGCAAAAAAAACCCTTTGGTTGGGAACCACTGGTTTAGCACGTTACACAAATTTTAACGGCAGTTAAATATACAACATCTGTGAAAAAAGTAAATGTATTGGTGAAACATACAATTATATTAAATGATTATTAGTGTATTTGATTCATTTCTATAACGAATACATTAACGTTTAATTTATTTCAAATCATTAAAAATTCCAGGCCCCGATTCCGTCATCAAACCATAACATATTTTGAAATGCAAATAAGAAATATGTTCCAAGCTCCGCCAGAGAAAGAAACCGTCCCGAATGTTTTATACATAATATATAGGATGACATAAACTGGAATTCCTGTGTTATATTAATGCCATGACAACCGCATCTTTATCTATGAGTGAAATAAAACGGTGAATTTATGTTAGTGTTCGTAGTTATTATTCCAGAAAAAATAGATATCGATCATCATCATCATAGGTAGTCTGTCCGTTGACAGGACCGTGATTATTCAAGGTTAAACTTGGTTCTCCATATACTCCTATTTTCCGCAGTTTTCTTCATGTCTTGATAGCTCTCTTTCCCTTTCAAGTCGTCTACTAGCTGAAACCTTTTCCTATCTCTTTCTTTTTTTCTATCCAGTTTTCCTTCTAGCACTTCTTTAATCATGCACACTCTCTTCAGGTAATGCCCTATCCAGTTCGCCTTCCTCTTTCTGATAGTCTGTATAATCGTTCGCTTCTCTCCTATTCTTCGTAGTACTTCCTCATTTTTCACCCTATCTGTCCATTTTATCTTCAGCATTCTTCTGCGTGACCACATTTCGAAGCTTTCCAAGTATTTAATATCATTTTTCCTTAGCGTCCATGTTTCTGCTCCGTACAAAACTATACTCCATACATAGCATTTTATCAACCTCTTGCGGATTTCCTGCTTTATATTTCCCGTTAGCAGGAGTTTCTTTCTTCTGAAAGCGGCTTTTGCTTTTGTTATTCTAGTCCTGATTTCATCTGTACATTTTGCTTCTCTCGTTATGATGCTTCCAAGATATTTATAATCTGAAACTTGTTCTAATGGCTTTCCTCCAATACTTATGTTCAAATTTTCTTCTTCTTTATTTGATATTCGCATAACCTTGGATTTTTCTGTATTAATTTCCATACCGTATTTTCTACCTGTTATCACTAGTCTATTTATCATTTTCTGGAGTTCCTTTTCCTTTCTTGCTAGAAGTACTTGATCATCCGCGTATTTCACTGTTCTTATAATCCTTCCTCCGATTTTGAAATCTCCCGTGCCTTCTAACGCTTCCTGCATTAGTCTCTCTCCATATATATTGAATAGAATCGGCGATAGACAGCAGCCCTGTCTTACTCCTCTACCGATATGTACTCCGCTGGTGTCCGTATTCTCCAACCTGACCTTTATAACTTGATTCATATATAGATTCCTGATCAGTCTCCTGTCTTTCCAGTCTACACCTATATCTTTTAATATCCTCATCAGCAGTACCCAATTTACTCTATCAAAGGCCTTCTGCCAGTCGACGAAACATACGCAGCAATCTTGACTGCACTCTATTGCCCTTTCTGATATGATTCTCACTACACCGTTAGCATCTCTGGTTCCACGTCCTTTTCTGAAGCCAAATTGATCTTCCCCTTGCCTTTCTTCGGCCTTTTTCTCTAGTCTTTTATTAAGAATCCTCGTGATGATCTTCGAAGTGTGTAACAGTAGGGATATCGTTCTGTAGTCCTTACACTGCATTGCCTTTGGTTTCTTCTTTAGAGGGATCATTGTTACATCTAAGAAATCCTGAGGCCACTCTCCCGAGTCGTAAATCTTGTTAATTAGTTTCGTAATCACTTTTAGTCCTTCCGATCCCATGACTTTAAGTACCTCTACCGGTATTCCATCGCTGCCTGTAGCTTTTCCTTTCTTTAGTTCTTGTATCGCCTTTTCTACTTCGCTTTTCATAATACTTGGTCCCAAGTTGTCTTCTTCAATGCAATTCTCTTCTTCCAGTTCCATTTGTACCGATCCTGCCTGCTTTTTGTATAGTTCCTTAATGTATTCTCCCCATACCTGTGCTAGATCCTTTGGTTCTGCGATTATTTTCCCATCTGTATTACCACGAATCCCATTAGACTTCTTATCTTCTAACTCCAGTGCCCTAACGTACATCATATCGTATCGTACTAACTTCTCCATCTGTTGTATTTCCTCACATTTTTCTTTTATCCAATTTTCCCTAGCTTTATCTGTTACCCTTTTCATCTCATTGTTTATGCGTCTATAGTTGGCTCTACCTTCTTCACTGTTAACATTTTTCCATTTTCTTCTCTCATCCATTTTCTCCAGCATTTCCTTAGTGATCCATGGTTTTCTGATTTTCTTCTCTTGTTTCCCAATCTCTTTATTCAAGGTATCTTTGATGCTGGCTTTCACTTCCTCCCATTCTGTATCCACGGTCTTCGGTTTGTTTTCCAAATTTCTAAGGCGATCTTCCAACTTCGTGCTGAAGGCATCTTTCCTTTCTTTCAGTTTTTCTAGGTCCAAAGTCTGTCTATCTCTTCTCGTTTTCCTTATTTGTTTCAGCTTTGTAGTTACATCGACTATTAGAAGGATGTGATCTGAATCATTGTCTGCTCCTCGTAATGTCTTAGCATTTTTTATGCTATTCCTGAATCTTTGTTTTACTAGGATGTAATCTATTTGGCATCTCATTCTATCTCCTGGGTTTTTTCATGTGTACAGCCTTCGTTTATGATTTCTGAACCTGTATTAGTCACCACTAAGTCGTTATTAACACAGAATTCTACCAGTTTTTCTCCTCCTCGGTTTCTTTTCACAAGTCCGTATTGACCGACAACATTTTCTTCTTGTCCTTCACCAACTATGCTGTTCAAATCTCCCATTATTATGCATTTTACCTTTCCTCTTCCGTCTTCTTCGTAAATCTCGTTAATTTGTTCATACATCTCCTCAATCGATATACATAGTTATATTTTTACCTCACGGCTTATTGCTTGTGAATGAAAACATTTACATTTGTAATATGAAACCAGTGCTTTAAATGAATTGTTAGCAAGAAAAATCTTTTTGTATGTGTTTTTTCGTAAGAAAATAATGAGTTACTATGAAAAAATGAACTAGATTCCGAACACTAATAACCAGTCAATTTTATGTCTGTCGCATTGGACCATGACTGATTTACGTGAAATGGAAACGAAGAGAAGCGGAGTAGAAAAGAGGGGTAGTGTCCTTGCTGTTACCTGGTGATTACTTGTATTTAAACGACGTAGGGGTGTAATTTGACCCTTGGTTGCTAAATAGCTTAAGCGTTTGTTGCTGAGAATTGTCATTATAATAAAAACTGCTGAAACCGTTGCGATTTTACGAAGAAATTTAGGTGGTATCGTAAGGTAGAGAGCAATAGCTTTTACCTGCGCTCTTTTATTATGACAGCCATTAGAACCATTGAAGGGCGAGTTTGCTGTCGATTTTGTTCCTAAGGTATATACGTAGTCGCCGTTATATTTCAGTTTCATGTAAAACGGTGAAGGGTGAAGAGATACTGGCAGAAACATAATAAGTGGGGTGAATGAAATTATATGAGAACTAGGAAATGCGGAAGAATAGACTGAAAGAACTTTATGTTTAAAATAACTTGGCGTAAAAAAATCCACTGAAACATTAATTTAAGTTAAAAATACTGTGGTGCGTAAATTTATATTATAAAGATAGAAATTATTTACGTGTTTCGTAATATTTTCTTGGTTAATTTTATAACGGAATACAAATGATAAAAAATCTGATGTGGCCAACACATGACTTTCTCCATATTTGGGGTATAGATATTTAAATTATTATGAATGGCATTACGAGGCAAAATTATCATTTCATATCGTAAAAGATTACAGTCGTCCTTATTGCCGTAAATTAGGTATATTTTGAATGTTTACAGAATTCACCGCTACATGGTGGTGGCGCTGTGTACTGGAAATTACGAATAAGTCAAATATCTCCGAAATGGATGGTTCTACGAAAATTTGTTTCAAACGAAACTTGGAAGAAATATATTCTCTACAACTTTGGTCCTCACGAAGATTACCAATAAGGACGTTTTTAAGGAGATATTTGACGGAAGCCGAAAAAACCGATTATTTATAAATAATTCCTAAACATTAACTGCTATGGAAAATTCTTTCAAATGAAAGTTGTAGGAAATTATATTCTCTATAACCTTGGTATCAAATGGTATATACAATAATGATGTTTTAACGGAGAAATATCGCAAAAACTGAATCGGGTTTCGAATAAACCGCGACTTCCGCTTATCCGTTATTGTCCAAAAGCTAATCAGTTCCTTTTGCCCATACCAAAGTGTTATATTTGAAATTTGGTAACGATATGGCAAGTACTTTTTGAGTTAGAGCGCCCAAAATCACATACACACGCACGCACACACACACACAGAGACATAATTCCAAAAATAGTCTAAACGTGATCTAGGGACCTCAAAATGTGTATTTCCGTTGAAATCTCGAGTCGATTTTTTTCGTGATCACAATACTTTCCCATTACTATGTATGGAGAAAGTAAAAATGGACTTCTGGAGTCATCAAACACTTGATAAAACGGTAAACAGTAACAAATAAATTGCTGTTATCACTGGCAGGTTGATTATCCGTTGAATATACGTATTCAGCTTTAAATAATTGATAAGTTGGAATAGACAACTAAAGCGTACAAAATTGATAGAGCGCATAATATGAAATTCGAGAAAAATATTATGATGATAACAAAGCCACTTGAATCTCTACATGAGATGTAAATACTTGTTTATCAATGAATTTCCAAACTTCTGCCCTTCGTATTTACTTACACTGATATAAATATTGGCCTCGAGTATTCTCATACCAGTTATGACTTCTTTGAATTTGATCACCACCCTAAGTATATTTTCTAAAACAATTTGTATTTGACGAAAATAAGTTCGATTTTTCTATTATTCCTACTAGTGTTCTTTCTGTATTAGGTATAGTAAAAAAATACTAAAAGATATATTTACTACGTTTAGCATCATTTCTGACCCATTTCATTAAAATATTTAAGAGCATTAGGGACTTCGCTGATTTAAGGAAACATAATTCCTATAAAATATGATAAAAGTAAAAGACAAAACAGTATATTTTAATGACATATATACTATGTAGTTATTCACTCAGCATATATTGTTTGTTAACTAATAAGATCATCTCACCCGATGTTTAAATTCTCAGACTGTAGTGTAATCTACAGCAATTTCTTCGATAACCATTTCTTCAAATAAATTTTATATCAATATCAAAAAATCATCCACTGTAAAAAAGGCGAAAGGTGACACTTTTGTCTTTAGGTAAACTTCAACCGTTTCTGTCACCTAGATAACCCATTGAATTTTTAATCATAACGTGAGCTTTATTTTTTGGACCCCGTAGTTGATAAATACACCCTTGGCCGTAGTACCTCGTCCATAACGTAAACAGACAATGTGAGCAATGAGAAACGCAAATTTACCCAACGACCTCCATAAAGGCAAAATCCAACAAAAAAAAAGTTCCCAACTTCCCGCCAAGCGTGGAGCGAACGAGGAGAAGGGAGCAACACCACAACATAGAGAACTCGCCCGACGATGTAATCCAAAACGTGTAAGACTTTAGTGTCACTCTGGGAGAAACGATTGCCAAAAGGTAAAGGCAGTAACAGTTGACGGTTACCATGAGATGGTTAGGAGTAGTCTCAATTCTACCGCCACCTACAACCTCCGTCTGTGCAACGGCAGAACTTGGCCGGGGCAGTCGGGGACCGTGTCTCGGGGGGTCCGTACGCTCGATGATTAGTAGCATGTTTTTAGTACCTCAATAGCAATGACAAAATCTTGCCTCCTTTCCACAAAAATAAATCACTTGTACGAAATCTCGAGCGATTTAATTAAGACAAAACTTAGCATTCGGACCGCAGTTAGGCACAGAAAGGGCCGCCTATTTGACATATCTGAGCGATAAGCCAGGTCCCTTGGAAATCATAAATTCAATAACTTGGGCAAGCCTATGACAATGGCTCTAATATACGAGTACATAGAAATAGTTTGCAAAAACGACTCATCAGTGCAGGACCATCAAAATCAGTACAGTACTGAATAAATCGGTACGGTTTGTTGCCATAGATAAGAGGGTGCCGCCAATTATTGTTTGTCCCCGTACCCGTGGCTCGTTCCGTCACTGCGCCTGGAAACAAATAGCATCATCCCGCGCTAAATCGGCCCTGACCTAGAAAGCCACATCTCTCGACCTCATGTACAGCTTCTAATACAGCTAAACAGGAATGGTGGGGAACAGACGGGGGAGAAGGAATGAGATGGGTCTTCACCAGTTGGCGCGCTAAAATCGACGGTTGAGAGAGAGAGAGATAGGAAGGGGGGATTCGAGGGATATCGACCGTAACTATCGAACCGATTCGATACGCATGTGGTCGAAAGTAAACACGCGAAACGGTGGCACTCCGCGCCTCAGCAGTCTCGGAGCGAAAGAGAAAGGTGATGACGACAGAGAGAGGGATCGAGGATATCGAACGCCAATTCCATTGAGGCTTACTCGAGCCCGAAGAGCAAATCGAATAAGGAGGAGGGTGGCTTTCGGCGTGGGAGGATAAAGAAGAGGGAAGGAGAGGGGGTAGGGACAGGTAAATGGGGAAAGAGAAAAATGCGGTGGCGGGGTTATACAAGGTTTCGAAACTCAGAAAAGAGCGTTCGCCGTTGGTCGTAATTAGGTTTGATTCTATCGGTTCTGCACTCGTAGGAAGTCTCCGGTCTGAAAAAATACAGCAATATCCAATAATTTTTTTCCATCTTTCCAGGCAACCGTAATTTCAAGGCCGTTTCGTTCAAAGAAAACGAAACGTCCCAAATTCCTTTTTACCGCCGCCATTCCGAAAAAGAAGGGACCGAAGAAAATGCACGCCATGCGTTCGAAAGAAGTAGCAAATCAACTTAAGTGATGAGCTGAGGAGTCTCGTGAATAAATCGATGAAAGAGGAGAAAAGCTAAGAAAAAAAATTCCTACAAGAGAATAAATCGTAGCAAAGGCTTTCTTTCAGAAGTTGCCGCAAAAAAATTAAGCGGTGCTCCGAATTGTTTTTATGGTGAATTTTGCAAATTCAGACATATTTCTTCCGCAATATGTAGACAAGTAGATTGAAAAAAATTTTAATACCAAACTGACAAAATAAATACCTACTCTAGTGTTTCCAATAGATAAAAATGCAATGAGGAACCATATGCCCATTTCGACTTACCAGGTAGGCAGCCCCAGTGATAGTCAGTCTGTTCTCTTAATGTCTGTGAGTCGCAGATATTAAGATAATCATTCCAGACTTAAGACTGTTTTAAAATCTATTACTGGTGAATACCTTCAGGTGGTCAAAATGCATGTTTGCTTTTTATAATCTATTTAAGGATAACTGAGGAAGAACTTATTATGTCAAATTGATTTAAGTTTTATTGACGAGCTCGATAATTGTCTATTGTATCGATAAAATCTTTATAAAAGCATATGCAATAGAAATTACCCGTGATAGCTCATTATGAAGCTTTAAGATTATAGAGATTGTTAGAAAAAATTAATCCATATAGACACTCCCTAGAATTATAGTAATTCAGCATCATTAAGAAAATTGGCAATTTAGAGGGAATCCAGTTAATCGGCTAATCAAACAATTAACGAGTTCTTATACCAAGAAAAAAGTAATATTTCAATCTTCATAATCAATCAATCAATCAATTGGGGGGACCTTGTGACTTCAAACGACTCCAGCGCTAGAAGGCTTCTCAGTCTAAACTCTACTTCATAAATTATTGTAATCTTCCTCTATTATTTAAAGAAAATATCAATATTTACACGTGTAAGAAAGCCTTAGCATGTTTAACGATGCTAATGAAAAACCGATTGGATCTCGCTACTGCGCGTAATAAAAATGCGATCGATATTATTTTCTGCGGCGAGAGTGAATTTTATTATTTTCTGAAGCCATATTCGCGCGATGTGCCTTGATGGGGCGTCATTATCAAGGCCGTCCAGCAGCACCACGTGGTGACGTACTGCGCATTTACTATTTTCTATCGAGTTTTCATAGGTGTAGTTCGAGGTGAAAGGAAAAAATCAATATTAATTAAAGGGGGAGAAAAGTAGTGTTCGAAGAAAGGATTATCCGCGGCGAATCCAGTTTCTCTGAAGCTGGTCAAAATAGCTCGATGCGGCGTCACTAGTAGGGTGTCTGGATTACTAAGGCAGGGGAAAACAAAGTTAACTGCATAAAAATTTGATACGATAACGGTACGTGAAATTCTGTGGTCTTTTTAAAAGCTTTATTCGAGTATTCCAAGCATTTGATGGTATTATATCTATTATTTGCAAAACAACCGTACGATGTTTTAAATTATTCGTGGCATAACGACTTTTAAAGATGCTTGTATTTTCGTATGCATAATTATAGAACTACAGAGTGCTTACACGAGTTAACCCTTTCCATTGGCAATTTTGTTATTGTTAATTGTACTATACGCCTTGATGATATATATAAATATATAGTGCCCGATACAGTTGTTTTTAAATTTTTATACCTTCTGCCCTAGAAATTGCTGAAATACGTTGAAATGATTCTTTTATTTAAAATCACAAAATTCTCAATATGTAAGTATACCTACTCTAAAACAGAATATTATTGACGTAGTTTCTATTATTTTTTTATGCGTTCGAGACAAGGGCTTTAAAGGGTGAATGCCCGTTAAGGGGGCGCGTGGAGGTGGAAGACTCCGATAGGAAATTTTGAAAGGGAAGATATTTAACAGCATACTATATATATAGGGGATTTTGGGTTATTCCAGATTTTTTCTAGTGGGTCGGTGTTTTCCAAACTTTTTGTAATGGCGATAGTTTAATCCACATGCCAAAATTAGCCTCACACCCTCATTCTCTATGTTTTTTACATGTTTAAGTACATATGTTTGTTAAGAAATTTTTAAAATATCATAAATTCATGTATGTACGAAGAGAAATCGACATGCTGCAGTGTAATGTAAGTTTGCGATCACTAACTGAGTAAAGAGCCGCAGGTTAACGCGTACAATATAAAGCTGATATTATATCCGAACATGTTTGTTTATATCATTACTGGAGTTGTATTTATTTATTTTGAATTAGTTATAGTGTTACTTACAGTCATAGATCTTTATATATTTTTATGTAGTTTTGTTTTTTTTTCACCGGAAGAATTATACTTTATATTAAAAATTTTTTCTACAAATTTAGAGACAATTTTGAGTCAATCACTGAGCAGCATAGTTGCCACATCGTGCACAAACACTTTACATGACTATTTCTTCGATCCTTCTTTTGTGCGATTTGCCAATGTCGCCCCTCACCTGACAGAACTCGAGTCAGAATATCTGCACATTCTCGAGCACATTTAATTTTCGATGTGGGAATGTCATCAAATCCAAACAGTGACTGGGTGACCTGTTTCTTAAATGTGTTTGGCGACACTAGACCTTTAAAATTCTGTCATGTTTGAAACGTGCAAATTGTTCTTTAGAGATTTTATTTGAAATTTCACCTCAGAGAATTTATGACATTCTGTGCAGTTTAATTTTTAAATCTCGGACCTATTTACTATGTGAAGATCACATTTCATGCTTACCAAGATGTTTTAAAGCTGTCGTTACTAGTGCGACGGAAAGATTGACGCTGTTAAATATTTAATCTAGCTCTTTGGTGAGTGGTGTGAAATAGTAGTTTATTCTTCGAAAACTTATAGACCTGATTCTTCTCTCGTGATCAATAATAGTCCTGAAAATATTTAAAATTTTTATCTCTCCATCCAAAAATGAATTTGTCATGAAAACGTTTTTATATAGGTCACTGTATCGACCAGTGCTAAAAACTTGTCCGCCAGTCCTTGTGACCAATACTTCGGTAGAAGTTCCATTATAGGATTCGTTTAGCATTCCTATTGGCGATAGTCAATTACAGTCCTCTGATAATGCAACATGACGCTTCGTTTTGAGATAAATATTAGTTTAAATGTCGAAGATACTCTTTCTACCGGAGATGTATCGCCAACGAAACTTCGCGAAACTTATATTTTACGTACATAAATTTCGCTCCAATCCAACACAACTTCTATCGATAAGGTGACGAAGTCCTCTTGGTTTAATAAACCTATATCCGTCTCTGATTTATAGAGATATTCCTCAAGTCTTTAATCTTTAACCATAGGGAAAAATATTTTTTTGCGTATCCAGCTGAATATGAAAAAAGTCGCCTTTAGTTCATAAGCGAGGTACAAGTACCCTTCGAAATAATGGTTTTATAACGGATAGGCATCAAATTATTGACAAATAGCCACGAAGCGATTGCGGTTTTTCTAACCGTTTTGCGACTTTTGGAATTATATCCATCATGAATTGGATCCAAACCGTGGAATGAGCTCGATTATAGGAACAGTTACGTTTCGAGAGAAGCGGTGACGTTGTAAATAAAAACACAAGGAAAGGTAAAAGAGGCTGATGAAATTGTTGACAAAGACCGATAAAACCCGATTACTTAAGAATACAAATGGAAAATGGAACTAAGTAAGCTTAATTTACCTATTCTAAGCGCAAGATACAGAAATAACTTTTTAAACACTGATTCGTTAATACCCATGTGTTGGGTATAACGCTTAAGTAATCTATCCGTTATGAAAGTTTTTCCCTCGGGGACACGCGCGCATCGTGGTTGGAAAAGAGTTGAGATTTGCATCAGTTAGGAGAGGTGGTGAATTCGCGTGCATACCGAAAGTTATATACCGTTTGTTTTATAATTGACTCTGCCAAATGAATGCTGGGGGAGAAGGGGTCTGGGGCAGAAAAGACCAGGTGAGCCCGCGTGGCGAAGCGCGGCATTTGGTTAGGCTGCGATGACGTCGGAGAAGGACATTTCAGTGTATTATAGAAAACTTTCTGACCCCAATAGATGTGACTAAATAGTCTAAAACTAAATTTTTTACTCTACGGAAAATCGAGGTTGTTCTCGGGTTCCCGTGAAATTAATCACGAGGGGATGTAATGACAGAAAAACCTTATAATCTGACAGTTTGGTAATTGATAGTGGATGTCCAGGATATAACTTATGAAAAAATTCTTTATGGATGTACGTTTTGTCTCCCCCAATATTTGCTAGGTTAAAGTGATCAATGTCTAGGTTTCTCTTAATTTGATGGCGCTCTTCTGGTCGTATATACGACTTTTTCATCGCTGTGAAGTGAAATTCTCTTCTTCGTGTTTTAAGAAGAGGTTAATGGATTCTATTCTTCTTAAAATTGTGATCGATGCCTTCACGACCCAATTAAAACAACCGGCGTCCAATGCTGCGCAGTTTCACGGAATGATTTCACAACTTTCCTATTTAACGCTTGTCCTCATGCAGATGAAGACGGTATGAATCTTTTACTTGAAAATACATATCAGTAAAAGTATTTCAACCTCGTTTATGCATTCCACATGAGAACGAGGGGGAAAAAATCTACCATGTAATAATGTAATATAAAATAAATCAACAAAATAAAAATAAATGTGCCGTTGAGTATACAAGGAAAATAAAAGACATAGCAAGTTCCTCCAAGTTTCAAGAGAGAAAAATTCATTTCCTGGACCTCTTTAAACTCGCATGATGCTCGTTAACTGCAAATAACATTTTGGAAATCTCCTAAGATACTTGGTTACACATTCATGGGGAAAACCTACTTCCTTAACTGCGCCATAAAAACTTCATAAATATATATTTTGTCCGAATGTGATTTTATTTTGTTTTTTTATGTATTATTTAATATGTTTATTATGTGACTAACAACTTTGACAACCACATATCGGACTTGCCATTATCATCCAATTACGTGCCCATCCACAAGTTGGACTCGATGTTTTATTTTGGAATTTGTTTCAAACGATTTATTTGATTTAATACGAATTTGAGTTTTCCAGAGATTAATCTAAAACGTATTCCTTGCGATCCTGTGGATAAAGAGGAGTAAACCGCAACACTTAGCGTCAAACAATGTATAAGCTATGAAGCAATTACGGTGAGAAAGTGACACCCACGAAGGCTTCGTTAAATATCCAACCAGTTAGCGCTTTGCCCTTCGCTTGTTGTGAACGAATTACGCTCCACGGAAGCGAGAAATCCTCTTAACCTAACTGAAGATAGTGAAGGCGGATCATTTGCAAAGTAAATGCGTATTTATTTTTGCGTTCCACATCATAGTCGCTGACTAACCTCCGTTCAATGCTCAGGAATGCATAATTAATATTATTATAATAATTATAATTTCTTCGTAAATTAATGTACGATTAAAATGATATACCTGATGAGCTACTGTAACGGTTGCTATGCGAACGAAATTATGATATCCGAAAAATTTATTCGATCGCTGCATGATCATCGTCTCGTTATGATTTGATTAGATTCTGCTCTTAAAACTTTTATTTCATTATCGATATACATATAAGCCGCAACTGGAAAACGCCTCTCAAATCACATTTATATCACCGAACAAAGGAATAACGGATTGTTGAGACCTATAGTCATGCAAGCAGACTGACTTTATTTCTTTTAGAGGGATAAATACGGCTGGAAGGAAACTATGATTTTTCTCAGTAAATTAAACACGAGCTTGACATTTCGTCTGACATGAACCATTACCGCTGATTCACGATTCATAATCGGCATTTCACTTTGTGAGGGAAAAGCTTAAACGCAGAACGAGGAAAAAACAAAAACGAAAAAGATTTCAAAACAGTGTATTTGTGGCTCAATGTGTTTGTCTACTAAAAACAAAACCACTTCGACAAATACGCCGAAGATTATTAGGCAATAAAATCATGAGCCGGAACAACTTGAAGGCTTTTAAGCCCTTACAATATTTTCCGTCCTTAATAATGTTCACATCACTTTCCCTCTCCGCATCGACGTTTCCACTTCCGCCTTAAAAAAATCATAAGATGGAAAAAATATAAAATAGCATTGGTGAATACTAAAATTGTTAATAAATCAATTTTTCGAGGAATATATAGTCATATAGAGCAATAAGGATGGGGGAATACAGTCTTATTTTCATTATTTTTCTTATTAAACGTCATACAAACAGTTTTACTTTAAATTGTCTATTTTCATAATTATACTTGATAATATGCTTGAAAATTAGCGTGGTGTCACAATAAAGAATTTTTAGAAATAAATAACTTCACAAGAGGAATGAAAATTGGAACCATGAATAACACAACACCAAAAACTTTGATTAATAGAGGCACTGATAGGTACTTGAAACATATCGGGCTAGAGATTATTCATCACTCTGATTCTTCACACCCTCCTTAAGATTATGATAAAGAAATTTTTAACTCATCAAAAATTCTAATATGTTGCGTCTTCTGAACGACGCGAAATTAAAACAGCGATTGCAATGCGTGTTGTTAAATAAAAATGATAAAAATTTTCTAGTTTGATATTTTAATATTATCAAAGAAATTTGGTGAACGGACAACCTAGCCTAGAGACGCCCATACCATTAAACTATTAGCGATAATAAAGTTTGGCCCTTAATAAATACTTGAGAGTTTTTTCGATACTGTAATTTATAAAATCTTTAAGAACCTAATAGCTTATAAATAGTATCCTTCAATAGAGAGGCAACTTGATAGGCGAAAAGCAGCCTTTAAATGATATATATCATTCGAGGCATTCTGCTAATATATCTATCATTTATTTTCAATTGAGTTTGACCAAGTCCTGCGGAAAGAGGCGTGTTTCTTCCCGCAGGCGCTCAATTGAAAAGTCGCCGATTCATTTAAATGTTAGACATGGTATACTTGCTGCAGAAGAATTCAACCCAAGGGGTCAAAAATCCTAACGCTGATTCTGGTGAAAGCATTTAGCCATTGGAACTATACTTTGTCATCATGCTAATCCTCCGAATTAAAATTGAATCAAAATCAATTCATTAATCCAATCCCAATAGGGACGTGCATCTGTTGATGATGAACATTCTCACAATTGCTTTATCAACGGAACATCTGAAAAACCCATATATATATTCTTAAAATAACGTATTTCCTGATTTAATGCGTCAGACATGCTTTACATTGGTAAAATTACCCTGCCAGGTTGAATGATATGATGAAATGACAAAAGCGTACCACCCAGATCCAGTACTGAACTCAAAGGTAAAAGTAATGAAAAATTAGGAAAAGAAGCATACAAATGTCTTAAATAGCAGTGGACAACATAAACTGCAACGCAAGTTCGAATTATACAGAAGCTGATAAGTAATGCGTTCATAAACCATGCCACGCATGCATGATAAACATTCATTCCAAGCTTCCGGAGAAATAGAGACAAATAACCGAAGAAACGTTTAGCTACTTAAAAAATTCCGAAACTAAACATTCGGAGAAAATGAACAAAATGACCAGGTCCTTTCATCTAAAGCGTTTACCATAAAGGTGAAACTGCAATTACAGAAAATATTTTGGCCCATAGAATTAATAATAGTTCACTCACCCCTGCTCTTTCACTTCAGGACCAATCGGGAGGCTGGAAAGAAATGGCGTCCAGCCGGGAGGACGCCGAATGCAGACCATGGAGGAGACACCGGCACCTCACCATACCAATTTTCTTCCTTGCCCTTCTTGGCTCCGTCGTAGGAATATGCCCTTTACCTCTCGAGGGAGTGATAGGGGAGGCTACTGTGGCTGCTCTGGTGGCGCTTCACCGGGGACCGAACTGCTCCCGCGTGGAGCTGAGGGGTCTCCAGCAGGCGGCGGCTGCAGGTCTGGCCGTTCGAAGGGTTAACGAGGAGCACGCAGAGGCGAAAGACGGCCTCTCCATAGGTGAGGCCATACCTTCAGTTCACACCAATTCAATCTTAGCGTCGGCACCATTGGAAACTTTTCTTTGGATACACTCTATACGCGGAAGTAGAAAAATATTTACACATAATAACACCAATATATTTAACTCAACAGAGAATTATTGAGATCGTCTTATGGCTGACAAAAATTCAAGAACAAGCACTTTCAAAAATGCTAACCTTGTTTTGGCTATTGAAGACAAACGAGGAAAGAATTTTTTAAAGTGCTAGTTCTTAAACCAGAATATTTATTCACAAGAAAAGTATCGAGTTAAGATTATGACCAAAACAAAATTGAAAAATTATGTTTCTTCAAAAAACGGAAAACCTGATTCTCATTTCCGCAACAAACTATCACCACTGATGATGACTGCTTTGCAGTCGAAATGTGCGTTTGATTTCCCCAATCTTTTTATGCGTGCTTCGCATAACTATATACATTTTCTAACTAATAATTTTAAATTAAAACTTCAACGATTCTTACAGTTTTCTATAGTTCACTCAAGACTTCTGACGAGTGCTCCACTAAGAGACATTTTATTTCCCTGCTTTGCAGTCGAAATGTGCGTTTGATTTCCCCAATCTTTTTATGCGTGCTTCGCATAACTATATACATTTTCTAACTAATAATTTTAAATTAAAACTTCAACGATTCTTACAGTTTTCTATAGTTCACTCAAGACTTCTGACGAGTGCTCCACTAAGAGACATTTTATTTCCCGCAGAGATATCGGCATTAAAATTTTTAACGGAGAGCCATCAGCTTATTTCCGAAATATTACGCTAAATGTCTATCATCCTTTGCATGGACCATCCTTGAGGGAATTATTCTTGAAGACAGATGCATCATTCCATTTTATATTAGAGCGAATGTATAGTTAGAGTTAGTTACTGGTTAACAGATTTACGTAAAAAACGAAATCAAAACGTGGACTTAAAAATGAATAAAAATAACATTTGCTCATTATAAAATCATAAAGGTCAGTGTAATGAAACAAAATATCGACAATTACGCATATTTTCTGAATGTTTATATCTTAAACAGTGGCGTAACTGCAAAGGATAACCCATCCGTAAAAGTAATTTGGATACATAATTAATTTACATATTTCTGTGACGGCGGGGGATGAGAGACAGAGAGTAGATATGCTTTAGGCTTAAGAAATAAGAAATCGTTCTCATTTCCAGTCATTATTACTTTCTCATACGTAGTAATGGGAAAGTATTGTATTCATGAAAAAAATCGACTTCCAGATTTCAACGGATATACATGTTTTGAGGTCCCTAGAACACGTTTAGACTATTTTCGGAATGATGTCTGTGTGTGTGTGTGTTAGTGTGGGTGCTCTAACTCAAAAAGTACATGCCATATCGTTACCAAACTTCATATATAACACTTTAACATGAGCACAAAGAACTGATTAGTTTTTGGACAATAACGGATAAACGGAAGTCGCGGTTTATTCGAAACCCGATTCGGTTTTTGCGATATTTCTTTGTTAAAACATCATTATTGTATATACAATTCTATAAAAAAGTTATAGAGAATGTCATTTCCTACAGTTTTCATTTGAAACAATTTTCTATAGGAGTTATTGTTTAGGTGTTATTTATAAATAACCGGTTTTTCGGTGTCCGTTAAATATCTCCTTAAAAACATCGTTATTGGTAATCTTCGTAAGGACCAAAGTTGTAGAGAATATATTTCTTCCAAGTTTCATTTGAAACTAATTTTCGTAGAACCATCCATTTCGGATATATTTCGCTTTTTCTTAAGACCAGCATACAGCGCCAACACCATGTAGCGGTGAAATCCGTAAACATTCAAAATATACGTAATTTACGGCAAGGACGTGTCTTCATTTACGATACGAAATAATAATTTTGCCTTATAATGCTACTCATAATAATTTAAATATCTATACCCCAAATATGGAGAAAGTCATGTGTTGGCCACATCAGATTTTATAACATCTGATCTTAAGAATGCAAAAATAAGACGTCTTCAACGAGTAAATTAAGATAAGGAGAACATATTATTACATCCGGGATGTGTCAAAGGAAAAGCGTCCGAAAAAGGAGGTGGAAGTATAGCGTCCAGAATGCAGAAAATGACAAAATATATCGAGTCATTCATTAGAAGCTTGTCGCCTTCTTGTATCCATAATATAAACCTTTGCATACATATTTCTCTATGAACAACTCGTAACGTTAAAAAAACATGCTGATTTTTCTAAAATTTTGTTATTTTCTGGTGATTAGTTGGCTTCTGCCAAAATGATTCAACGGAAGGACTTAGTTACGCTGATGAGAGGGAAATTTGACACGATACCATGGGCAGCCGCTTCACAGAATATGCTGTAAAAATACATTTTTACACCCATCTTTTAAAAATTTAAACCATACAACTTCCAGCTATATAACAATGATGAATTTTACGGATAATTTTATCGTCATGACTTAAATTCCAAAGATACTGAACAACATGAGATTTTTTTGTTTATTCTGACATCTGAGACGATGGGCTTATACGATAAGCCAACTCCTTTGTTAAATCGAATTTCCAAAATATCCAATTGACTATTTAAACATGGCAGCTAGATTAATGAGTATGCGCGTTTACCTCCAGTTAGCGGAAACTTCTTAACGCATCCGCGAACCCGGAGGCCTGAATCTTACGGGGGCTTATAAATAAAATCAGCATGAAAAAGATGGCATACGTGCAAGGCAGAGGTCGTTCTTTACGACTTGTATAATCATAATGAAAGGGTATAATCACGTCAAAAAAAGATAAATATTAACGGATTAGAATAATGCGCTACCACAGGATATATCAGAGGTCATGCCAAGGAAATGCTGAATTTTTGATCTACCGATTCATTTTGTAATTATTTGTAAAACAATAAAACAGTCGAAAAATTATTTAAAATATACCACACTTGAAATGAGTAGTCTTTAGTCTTTACGCCCACCTTCATTCCTTCTTCGTAAATTAGCCATTTCTTTTCGCGTGCAAACGCTGTGTATACGTAAGCAAAATAAACGTATTTAAGTTAATTTATCCGTCACAGAGCAGGGCTTGAATATAAGAATTGGAAATAAAATATTGGGACAGGTGAAAGAATTAAAATATTTAGGAAGTATGACATCGCGAGATGCAAAGTGCAAAAATGAGATAAGAAAACGGATAGCAATGGCAAAAGCTGCATCCAATAAGAATATACCTATTTATGATGAGGAGCAGTAAGAATTTGGATTTGAGAAAAAAAAACTAATGAAATGCTATGTAGTATGGAGTATAGCGTTATACGGAGCATAGACATGGACCCTTTAGAAAATAGACATGAAATACTTGGAAAGATTTGAAATGTGGGCATGGAGGAGGATTATCTGGACATGTACAGGGTAACAAATGAAGAAGTGTTACAGAGAGTGGATGAAAGAAGAAAAATACTACAGTTGATAAAGCAGAGGAAGGCTAATTGGTCAGGACATATACTGAGAAGAGATAGTTTGTTGAAGGAAGTAAATGAAGGAAAAACAGAAAGGAAAAAGGAAGAGGTAAGATAAGGATTCAAATTATTGATAAATTAAAAGAAGGAAGAAGTTACGAACAACTGAAGAGTATTGCTCAAGATAGAAATAGATGTAGAGCACAGTTTTTATTAAAATAAAAAACCTGTTTTATGACAGAGAACCATAATAACAATAATAATTAGTCACAGATAAAACACTTCCTTTCATCAACTACTAGCAGAATTTCCCGTTGAATTTCAACGGATTTGGTGAAGCTACTACGGCACAATATACAAACTCTTTAAAATATATAGTAGATACTTTTTAAATTACAATTAGTTTTTCCTAACAATTAATCATATTTGCTTGTAACAATGCGTTTCCGAGCCTATTGCATTCAAATATAACGGTAATTTTATTTCCTATCATATTACTTTCGCCAAATCCAGCTTCATTTCTTGTGTAATTATGCCTCACTGAAATATTTACTTTTATGTCTTGTAAGTAAGAAACCCGTGAAAAAGCAACGTACAGTTGCCCATGATTGAACACTGACTCCGGTAAATTTACACCAGATACGTGAGCCTATTTACATTAATAAACATTATAATGTAAAATATAATGATTTTACTTACAAAAAATGTAAGATTCCAGTATTAAATAGACGAAAGAAGGTTCAATTCCTTTCATCAATAAACGCTTCCTGAATAATAATGTGTCTATTTATGTTGCTATCCATAAACATCGATCGTTTCGTTGCTTAAACAAAAGTGCGAAGCGAATAACGCTAAACTTTCGTCTATTTGTAAGCTTCATTGAAGCTAATTGAATCGGAGGTAACAATGACGGCCGCCTTGGTTACGCCCGGAAAGAGTACGAAAAATCCACAAAATTTCGAAACAAATAACGTATTTCTGAAAACTTCGACCGTGTAACATGTAACCTTCGCAGGAATAAGATAATATAGAGTTTTATTCGTCGAATAAAGTAAAAATGAACAAAAATCGGTCCATATTTACGTATTTTGATGCTTGAAGGAAGAATACCTTGCAAGTCAAGAAATGGATTCATACGTGTTATCATATGGAAAAATGTTAATCCCCTATATTGGCAGCACTGATTAATCCCAGTTGACCAAACAATTCACTAAGTTAGGATGTAAGGAAGAATCGCACCAAATTTGGTTATTCTAGCTTTTATCGTTTAGGAGGAGTTCCATGAACAAACCAACAAACACACAAACACATTTCTAAATATATTATAGTAGATATGCTGTATGCGCACGTGCGGGATTGGGTGTTTGCGGGATACCTACTAAAGGTACAGATGATTAAGTCATAATCCTAACATAAAATATCTTAATTGGTCCATGAATTTTAGCGTAACATATAGGCTCTATACCTTAATGATGATGATGATAATTGTTATTGCTGATACAGAAAGATCTGAGCAACAAAATTTGACATACGAAAACTTGGACGCGAGCCGATTTCCTAAGAATTTGGAAATTCCGGATAGATGCATTAATTTCGCTGGAAATGAGAAATATGTATTCTCTCTTGTAATTTATATATGGGTTTCGCATAGCCAAAATTCTTGGATATCGCGTTGGTTTATGCGCGGGTTTAGATCTTGGTACATGATGTTTTTTTTTAACTCTTGATGCATGCAAGCACCGACATCACTAGTGTATGTGTGTGGGTGTGCTTTGAAAATTGAAAAGTTTATGTGAACTGCTTTTACTTTTGAGAAGCCGGTACTCCATTAAGTGGGGCATGCCATTGTTTGGACACCCGTGCTCTATAGACCATTGTTTCCGCCGATTGACACTTTTGTGTATGGGACTTGGGTTTCATTTTGTCTTGACACCTCGGGCAACAGATTTCTTAATCACGGCCATTCACCCGAGTTTCTCGGACGAGGTGAAATATTGCCACTCAGGTTAGCATGCCTTTTCATTGTGGCGGTTATATTTCTGTTTACATTGGACAAGAAGCCATATATAGTAATTAGCAAGCGTCTAAATGTTCCTTTTTTTTAGCGATTTTTTTGAAACTTACAGTAGGAATTTATTACTCACACTTTGCACACGCATTGGTATCTGGGGGTTTTACCCAAAAAAAATCGTAAATCTCTACCCTTATGTCCTAAAGAATTTCTGCCGAAGAATCATTTATTTGGTCTGTATTTTAACCATTTACACATTTAAAATTCTCAGCACCGATTAAGCTAACGACTTTCTTCTTTTCCCTAGGTCTTCAAGTGTTAGACACTTGTTCCGAACCTGAGGAAGCTGTGAAGATGGCCCTCCGTTCCCTCGTCAGCTCAGTCCAAGCATCCCACCTCCCTCCTCCTCTATTCTTGGGTGAGTTAAACAATGCTTTAATAGGTATACACTTCTCTTTAAAACGAAGAATTAAATTTTAACGCAGAATTTAGTGTAACTGGAGTGAATGACAGGCAATAAAAACGTCTTCTCGCAAAGAAAAAGATATTTTTCTCTCTATATAATTAACCTTAGGTCCATAATCGCTAAAGATAGCTGATTTATCACCGAAAGTCAGATACGTTTTTTCCCATTATTTTTTAATAACAGAGTCACATAATCGACAATAATCGGTCTTTGAATAACCGGGTCTTATTTCCGCAAGAATAAAATCCTTTAGAAGCAAAGAGTTATTTTTTTTTTAAATAGTATATATAAAATAGCCGGTCACGTCTCTGTAAACTTAAAACGCAGCAATTAGAACCGGCTCCCGTAAATATTTTTTTTTTAAGTCGAAATTAACGAGGCACCTTTCCCGGGTGGTTCTCTTTGTAAACGAAATGAAAGGAACGGCGTTTTTCCGGTCTCTGTCCTCGGGCCATAAGGCGCTTTCCAAAACCCAGCCGCGATGCAACTCCAGTCCGCCTCTCACTCCACTTTCTTGCGTTTCCCACCTCCGACTGCTCACTACCTTCACTCTTAATCTCCCACACTACTTACGCGATTCCTTCTCACTCGTCTCCCGAAAAAATGAAAAAAACTTTCCCAACCGACGACCTCGCCTAACTCTGGCTGGACTGATTGTGAGATCACCGAAACGCCAAGGTCGGGATTTCGTTAAGGCAGAGAAAGAGAGAGAGAGGAGAAATTAACTCAACAGCACAGGTTTAATGCCCTTTTAGTAGTAACTAACTTGCGGAAGTATCCGTGACATGCAAACAAACGAAGGTCTCCGTTGTATTCTGTATACACGCAAAAGCCGCTACTGCAGCGAGATTTATCGCGCCTTTTTTCCCTCCGATAAACCCACTTGGTTGGCCCTCACCCAAGCTGCCCGGAAGTGGCGGGAAAAGAGGCCGTATTGTTGGCAGTCCGGTTTTGTTTATATGGCCCTGAGGTAATGGCCATAGGTTTGTTGTTGGTTTATCACAAGTGCTACAAATAAACTTCCTCGGTGCATTGAATTAACCTCAAAATATTTAAACAATTGAATTAGATGGATATGAGTTACTATGGTTTAAAATTGTATGAATTTTTTCCCCACCTAAGACACTTTAATTAGTTAATGTCCCCGCTGGTTTGGACTTCATCGCTTATAATTGAATAATAATCCGATGTGCGATCTGTGAAGGATGATTTTAGGCTTCTCACGGTCTCTCGAATCATTATCAAATCGTCCAGTCCTCTTTAATTATTTTGCCTCGTCCAAATATAGGTGCGATGGCTTAATTTCGAAGGTTGCTGACATGCAGAACTGATTGTGAGATGTGATTCAGAGTTTGCTCAGCTGTATCGGGGCTAATTCGCCAGAACAGAATAAGTGCTCAAATTGAAGGCCAGAGTGTCACTCAAGCCATTACAGAAAATTTCCGAAGATTAAAATTTTTTAATCAAATAGAACAAAACGTGCCTATTAAAATATTATGAAAAATATAATCTAATAAATAAAAGAGGATGTCTGTCTGTCTGTGGAAGCAATAACTAATCAGAGAATAAAGTTAGGAGCTTGAAATTTTGAAATCAGCTTCAGGTTGATCATGGGAGTTGCAATGCCGAATATAATTCAAATCGGCCCAAGGGGTCGTGACCCGGGAGGTCACGGATCGATCGGCCAAAATTTCAGTTTCTTGAGGATATCTCAGCAACCATTGCACCGATTTTGATGAATCCTAAACCAATATCAATGTTTTGATGATATACATTTCTAGCTGAAAATGGACAAAATCAGTGTACTGGGTCGAAAGGTCTTAATGTAATGGCCGGCTCAAATTTTGGTTTTTTGAGTATATCTCAGCAACGAATTGAAATAGGTTTAAAAATATAAATTTTTCATCAGATATTTCTGTAAAACATAATTTTTGCATTTATAGCATTATTGAAGTATAGAAATTTACTAACATTCCATATCTTACGTAAAAATTGTTGTTGAATTGTTGTTTAAATTGTTGTTTATTTCACTGAAATAATTGTTTTTAATTGAATTATCTTCTAATCTAACATATAAAGGAGAATGTTTGTAAGTTTGTTCGCTTTTAATGCTTTTAATACGAGATAGGGAGGGAGAGAGATGGATGGTAACGGAGGGAGGAGATGGAGAGAGGGAATTAGAGGGAAGGGGTGGAGAGAGGGAGGGGGAGGGTGGGAGATGGAGGGGGAGGGAGGGAGAGAGGGGAGGGAGGGGGAGAAGGGAAGGAGAGGGTGGAAGGGAGGGGAAGGGAGTTTATACGTTATTTTTCTAAGATTTTCTTCCTTCATTCATCTAAATAGGAAAATGCGGAGCGGTTTTCTTCATTTTTGCTTTATTCGACGGGTATAACTGTGTACTATCTTATTCTTGCGATGCTTACATGTTACACGGTCGAAGTTTTAGATTCACTAAATCCGTTGAAATTCAACGGGCACTCCTGCTAGTATTTTGAATAAAGAGAGGATTTAAAGTGGCGAGAATATAAGCGGATTTCAAAACGACCTATTAAAATGTGTAGAGCGGTCTGCTATAACACGGGACTCGCTATCTTACGGATACTTCCTGGATCCCATAAATATCACTTAACATAGTTTCTCTCAGAAATCGTAATGTTAAAAATTACCTACCACTCTTAACTCGAAGAATGTAAAATTTAATTTGCATTAATCGGCTGCCTTCATTTTGACACTGAAAGTTTCTTTATTAACATAAGATAAGATACGATACAATTTTATTAAAATTGTGAGATATACTTCTAGTATTTGCTACGGGTATCCTTCTAGTCCTCCTTCTAGTGCCTCTAATAACACGGTATGTATGCCTAGGAAAACGTTATACCAAGGCCCTAGCGTAATTAATCCAAATTTGGTTTAACAGCCGACCTACAGCGGGCGACTAGATAGGTATCGCTCCGCCAGTTATGTTGGTTATGCAACAATGAGAGGAAGGAGCCTTAAACATTTCACACTTCAGAAAACCGAAATGAACCCTAACCTAATCAGGCCAATTTTTTTCCTTTTCTAAGCTGTGAATCTGTTTGGCGATGAATTCTCCATAACTTCAACGCTTTACAACCGAAAATACAACAACTTATCATCATGAAGAAAAATTCTAATAAAAACTGTAGAATTATTTACTATTTTAATCAAAATAACGAAATTGAACTCAAATCTGCTCAATTTTCTTTTCGTCATATCCTTCAATATGTCTGAATCATGCACTTAGCAGTAACATAATTTACCGCATTTAAAAATATCTCTGGAACACATGAAAACTTTCCCGTGATCCCTTCCTAGTATTATTATAAAAATAATAACCTGAAATTAAAAATAATAAACGTGTTTATCTGAAAAGTTATTTCCGCGTCCGTCGAATGAGATGTTGACCTTAAATTTCTTTGGAAAAGTTGATAAGTAAGACGTATCAGTTTGATTATGCATATAACGGGTATTCGATGGAATTTTCCAACGCAGGATTCCTTGGACCGGACGAGGCGGCCACCCTGGATGCAGTCCAGAAAGTCACCAGCGTGTTCAAGTTGAGTCACGTGACTCCCATCTCCCTCCGCGGTCGGGTGTTCAACCCGCTGCACGTTGTGGCTGTCAACCCGAGGGAGAAAGTGAAGGTGACGATACGATTACCTACTTACTCAGAAACCTACCATTCCCAAAATTCCAGAAAATATATAAACACATAAACTGGTACTTACCCTGCCGTATTTTGGTTCAATCAGATCAATAATAATAATAATGCTTTATGTCCGAACTGGATTAAATTAAAAAATATCCCTCCAGCTGAATTTGCGAAACTCGGTTCGCTATTGCCAACGTAGGAAAACAGCAGTCTTTGAATACTGAATTCTACAGTGGATCGCATTCGATTTAAATTGAATGCTTTATTGTTTTTATTTTTAAATTGTGCAGCGTTTATGTCGTAATTTGAGCAGACGCAAAGTAAATTAGATCTGTACGTCATTTTTATCTTTTAAACCAGAGATGATATCTCTATCGATGATACGAAAGCTTTCGTGTAAGTAATGATTCTAAATAAAGTATGGCATTAGCAAATCTTAGATACGTGCATGGCATGAATATAGATCAAAGAGAAAATAAATAATTTTATCAGTAAAATTAATTTCAAGAACTTAAAAAGATGCTTGCCTTAGGTATCTCTAATAGACAAAAAAGGTTGTAACATACCAGATGCGCATTTCGGCCACAAAGCAGCTCTCTTCAGTGATTATTCAGCGAAAAAGGTGCTAAAAGAAGCCAAAATGCCCATCTGGTAAGTTATAACCTTTTTGCGGCTATTGGAGATACTTGAGGCAAGCATTGTTCTTAAATGTTTTCAATGTTTCGATTTTTTTCAATCATAAGACGAGCTCGATAATTTTCTGTTGAGTGATATTAAGAACAAAACGGTAACATTGCTAATAAATTTAAAAAATCCGGCTCGGTCACTAAGATAGCCCAAGAATATGTATAAAAATGAAAACTATAACAGATATTTAAGAATTCTATCAAAGCAAAACTATTCAACATGTGATCACATAGTGTGGCATTTTACTGTATTACATACTTCAGATTCTAGTTGCCCATATTAGATTATCTTTTGCAATAATAGCTTTGCAATAAGCTTAAACCAGAGTTTCTCAAACTTTTTTTGACCGCGTACCCCTTAGAACACAATCAATCAATTGAAGTACCCCCTTATAAAATAATACAAGTATGACACAAAATAGACTTACTTAAAAACGAATGAGTTTACATATATTAAATAACACTTATTGAGATGAATATGGCTGTTTCCCACGACAAAAAGAATCAGACACTGTCTCGATTGAAGAAAGTTTCAATCGTAAGTCAGGTTCGACATTCAATGTTTTGTCTTAATTATACTCAGAGGCAAAAATCCAGATTCGAACATGCACGGAAATGAATGAATATTTTGATTGCTATTTTGGCCACTTCCCCATACTCGTTCGATAATTTTCATCAGAAAGCAATGACAGATCCCTTCGAGAATTTAATTTTCAAGTCCTCGTCAGTAGAAATATCCATGTGGCTTTCTTGTTCTTTTCCTGTAAGATGTGGAAGCGAAAAATCAACATCAAATGGACTGCGCACCCATTTATTAGAGCAGTACGTTTCTGGAAAATATGATCGTAATTGTTTCGCGAGTTCTTTCAAATGTTCCTTTATATCTGACAAATCCAAACTGAGGAATAGAAATTTGTACGTATTTCAGATTTGCTAGTTTGGTTTTACCTGGTTTTATGACTTAATCCGTAACACGTCTTGTCCCTTGGTCAACGGAAGCAAACAAAATGTTGTACCTAAGCCCCCGCCCTCACAGATAAGGCTGCAGTTCACTGTTATGAATGCATTCAATGTTTTTAGAGACAAAATATACTGTATTGCTTATGTGAACACATAGTGAAGAAAATTATTGTAAAACATATTCTATAAAAACATCAAAGTGAAAAAAGCTGATTTGGAGTGTCCATTGTCATAATACCAGCCATTACGTAAATTTTCTCAAGTACCCTCTAACGCCTTTAAAAGTACCACCAGGGGTATGTGTACCCCACTTTGGGAAACCCTGACTTAAACGATAAGACTCCACATAATAAAACTGTCTTTTCCATAGTTCAGGATTACCGCAAGTCTAAAATATTTAAAAATTAAGTACCTTTCTGAGGTATGCCCTTGTTGCGGCTATCGGAAATACCTAAGAAAAGTACTTAATTTTTCAACATTTGATACTTGAGGGCTTATCCTGGAACTTAATTTAAGCGATAAGACAATCTCGACAATCTTTCTGTTGAACTTTCCTATATTTGAAGACTATTTTTTTTTACATAAACATACCTTTAGATGATCATGAACCTCCTCCGTCGCCTGGACTGGACTTCATTTTCTCTCCTCCACGCCGGTGACGCGATCTCGTCCGAGGTCGCACGCATCCTCGCCTCCGAGGCGACGTCCGATGGCGTCGATCCGAACATCTCGCCCATGGGACACGGAAGGGACCCGATGTGCGTGCTATCGGTGCAGGTGCTGCCCCTCGCCTACGACGCGGAGAGATACGGAGAGATCATTAAGGAGCTCGGGGTGGCGAGGCAGAAGGGTGGCATCGTTGTGGATCTCAAGGGAAAACAGGTAAATGAAACGACGAAAGAGCAGGGGAAAAAGAGACGCTGTGCGTCAGATGCAAATTCAATAATGACCGATCGAGGATGGCAATAGTTCATTCGGCAAATGCACGCCTGGAGAGTTCGCTTAGGGCGGTGCGAAGCGCGTAGTAATGGAGCCTTTATTTCGCCAAGAATTTCACTCGAATGTAAGTTAAATACCGTTATTTCTTAAAATTTTAATCTTTATATCATTATAAACAAAAGACTATCCACTTTGTTCCTCCGATGAATCGATGGCTGGCGAATTTTCAATGAGGACGGCTACTTCGCGCATTTGGTTTACTCAGCTGATTAGATTTAACCCGTGAAGTTTAATCGTTAATTAATGTTTTGTATTATAAACAGTGCCTTAAGCAGGTCTAGGTTAAGTCTTGTTTCGTCATTAAGAAGCAAGTATGAGCGAGCAGTGGCACTATTTTAGACATATTTTCATTATTTTATTAAGTAATTTCTCTCATAAAAATAGGTGCCTTTTACCTTACGCCAGTATGTACCCTTACTATAGTACTAATGCCAATAAAAATTTGCTCCGTCGATGCGTTGACTTTCATTTTAAAACTCTTTAATTTTATATCAATACAATAACAAATATAATTATTTGAGGTACTATATAAAGAAAAACCTCGACATTTAAGTAAAGGGGTGTTTAGCGTGTCTAGCACTCAATGCTACGGTTGCAGGCTATAATCTTTCCTAGGGAATGTTTGCATGCTTTCGCCATCGTTACGACTTCTGCGCTCGTGGTAAAAAGGCCATAAAAGTTCTGTTTGTGTACTAGTTAAAAATAAAAATAATTAAATAAAGAACGCTTCAATAAATTTATTTATGAGCTTCGTGGTACTTTTCTTTTTAAGGACTAAATATCTGTTTGGAAACCGATACGTTATACGTATATATTATTGCGACCTTTCTTCCAAAGTACGATCGCATGACTTGGCTTGGATGAAGGACAGACATTCGGAGCATTCGTTCTTCGTTTCGGAGGTACAGCTGAGGAATATCGTATAGAAAAACTCGATTCCCTTGAAGGGAGAAATTTCTTTCAAAATATGCATTTAAAAAAACAACACTCATTTGAAACGCAAAACTTTCCGCCTAGAAATCGTTTGAATATCCCGGAAGATTTTTTACGTGTGAAATGAGTTTTAATAGCTTCGCTCGGCCAATCTGTTAGCGCACGCGCATATGGCGCTTTTCGATAAAATGTGACATTTGATGCGTCCAGTGAATAAACAAAGCGAAAAAGATAAGAGTCGTATCTTTCCACTCGTCAAGGGATTGCAATTTAACTTAAAAAAAAAACGATCCTCTCGCTACAGCTCGTAAAATTTTACGTTTTTCGGGCTGATGAAAGTCAACATTTCTTGTGTGTCTATTTTAAATTTTTTTGACGAAGTTTCGATGAAAATGAAAAACGAATATTTTCTATTTTTATCTAATTTCGAATCGTCCTCTCATGCTCCTTGATGAGAATGAATGCAAGTAATAAACTACAAAACAATCCTTGGACGACGAAACCACTGCAAATGAAGTTTACGTAGTCCGCGTAGGGAATTCAACAGAAAATTATCGATCTCTTGTTTTGGCTAAAAACAAAATAAATACAAAAACGAAAACATATGCTTCTAAAAATCAAAATTGAATAAATAAGTACTTATCTCTAGCATCTTAGATAACCATAAAAAGGTTATAACATCACATATTCGCATTTCTTTTAACATATAGCGGTAGTCACCGTTTCTGCGTTAATCCTTATACTTCTCTACGTAAATTAGTATCCAAATTTAGCGAAGGACATTTATAAAGTTCAATTTTAAAACGTTTATATTTGGGATAAAAACATCATTTTTATGAAGGCATAGCCAAGTATTAAACTCGGTTTCTTTATGTGAGATCGCAAAAATGTGTTTTGAGCAATGCGAATAGAGTATTAATGAAACCTGCATTATCACGATTACGACAATGAGAGATTCGATTGTTGTTGTTTCAAAATTTGAGCTCGTTGATCAATTTGCCGCTTCATCACTTTCACCTGTAATTTTATTGTCATTGAACTATATCACGCACGATTAATCCGAAAATTATTTCAAATTATATTTCACATTCGAAAAAAACACATATTACCTGTTATTAAACTTAGCCTTGTACGATTAAGGAGTTATACCTATTTACTTTCGTGACTTAGCTTAATTAAGTAATCGCGGGAAACCCCGACTAAACGATGCATATGTTGCATTTAGAGCTAACTGCCATAAATTTTGTGTATTTTTCCTCACGATACTTACCGTCAAAGGTTTTTTATCGGTGTAAAAACCATTTCATACGGTGTGACTTGTTATCACCCCCTGCCACTTCGTATTGTCTAGTTTTTGACGCTGTCATCGGAAACTAAGGAACGTAGAATTGTCTCGGAATAAGAGAAGACAAAATATATACCGTCTTCACGCAGACGATTGCTGCTTGGTTGTAAAGAATAACGTCACGAGATGAAGGTTAAGGAGGACTTAGTACAACGTCTCGCTTCGTGAAAGACGCTGGCGCATTCCCATAAATAGTTCCAAGTAGAAAAAATATGCTCTCTTGCATCTTGGAAAATAAAAGTCAGGCATATAAGTTAATTATTCGATCCTCACAAGAAAGAAATTTAAAATTCTCATGAGACAGAAAATCAAGAAATGCATCAAAATTAAGTTGTTTCATTTAAAGTTTCCGACTTTTCCTTCTTCTGAGGCGGATTTTGCAACGATGAGGTTGACTTTTAGTCGCCATCTTTAGAGTTGAACATACATGCGACCAAAATATTTAATTCTATTTCTAAAGTTGAAACAATTTCCTCACGTTCTAAACAAGCAAAACTAACCGAAAAATGCGCTTTTTTCAGAGATTCAACAATGAGAATTTTAGTTACCATAACAACCACGCACACTCTCGAAATTACTGTTTTATCACTCGGACGATTTATAAGTAAATAAATTATCACGTTGTCTTCTCCTATCCAATTCTCATATTTGTTATTAGAAACATATCTTTCCGTACTTGTATTCTTTAGAGCATGAGCAGTAAGTTAGGCGCAGGAGAGAATCGGTCGACTGGAAGTCATTCCCAAGAGAAGCAGTTTTCATTCGAAGAAATTCCCGAATGCGTTTGAAATGTTTGAAATCGAGCCGTCGTAATTTCTCTCTTTGATGATAAAATAATGTTCTCCATTGGTGGTCTGTGGAAAAAGTTCATTTTTGAAATTGGTAACAAGGCCAAGAGAAAATATTCGAATCTGATCCTGTGTATTATAGAAATTAGTCCATCAATAACCGATCGCTTTGACGACACAAACAGTAAATTTAACTCAAGAGTCGATCCCTTTATCTCAAATCGAATGAATTCTCGCCGATTTGACCGGATGAAGCACGAGGCGTTCGAATGTTTGATGCAAGGCACCGACTGAAACCGATTAAGGTTACAGTTGAAAATCTTCCCGTTATGGAGGCGGTTCTTTCATCGGCATGCTCGGAAATCGATCTTATACTTTCCGTTTGCGTAAAAGTACATAAACCAGTCATTCCATTTACGTGTCTCATCCATAGAGAGCATGTGCTCCATGTTTAATCCACATTTTTTTCTTTGGACATCCTAACTTACTGGCTCCGGAGTCATTTCCCGTTCTTTTTCTACATCCTAACAAGCTATTTTCGATCGAAGCGAGGTGACCACCTGGCCGATCAAAAGCGCGGGGTATGCGTGGTCAACACGCAGGCGGCAAATTGAAAGGGCGGCAAAAATCGTAAAAATTGAAAGCGGCAAAAATTGAAAACCAGCACTAGCCTCTCTGAATAATAGATTTTATATAAATAGGAGAACTAACTACTTTGTTTTTCATGTTGTGTATGATTGTGTCTATTGTTTTGTGTATACTTTGCGCGGAATTTGTATTAAATGATTGTGGCGCCAAGTCGCAGACAATGTACTCGTATGTATGTGCACGAGGAGGAGTCAAATCGGTACTGGGAGTAACAGACGAGACGCGTAGACATGGCGTACGAGAACGCGGAATATTATCATTTAGCGAAACGTTTATATCGTTAACTTTTTTATTAATTTAATAATAGTAAAGTTGCATAAAGCAAAAATAATAAAGGTAAGTGTTTTTAACTCATTAAATAGAAAAAGTCAGTTAAATTAGTCAAATGTCTTAGAGAAAAATTTACTAAATATTAATTTTAAAAATAATTAAAACCAAAAATTATTGGATTAATTAAACAGGTAAGATGTTTCCGAGGAAAAAATTAAGTGGAGCAGAATATAAAAGGAGAAGAACAGAAAAACAAGAAGAAAAAAAAACAAGAAGGAAGTATGTTAAAGTAATGCAAAAGTACTACAACTATTGCACATGCAGAAAAACATGATGAATCGGAGAAAATTTTTGATGATGAAGTAATAGGGCAACCTATAGTGGGGCAAGAAAATTATGCTGCTATTGGAGGTGAAAAATCAGAAGCGGTGGATGAAAACATTCCCATAGAATCCCTGAGGGATCCTGGTTGTTGGCCTGAAATTTTATCAAGAAAGTGGATAGTCATGTTGGTGGAAATTGGACCTAAACAACTGAATAATGTTTCATTTCCTTCGAATGAAAAAGGTCGATTTTCAAGTGTGTATTATACAAGAACATTAGCAAACAACGAAAAGGTAAATCGTGACTGGTTAATAAATTCACTTTCAACAAATAGTATATATACTATATATATATATATATATTGTTTTTGTTGTAAAATATTTGGAACTGCAAATATTCAATTACGTTCAAGTGGTTTTTTTCCGATTGGAAGCATGCTAGTATTAATTTGCAACGACATGAAATATCTTCAAATCATATTGCTAATTACAATAAATACTTTACAACGAAGTCCATGTTAAAAAACAAACAACTATAGATAAAGAACAATGTCGATTGTATGAACTAGAGAAAAAACGGTGGACTGAAATTTTAAAACGAATTTTTGCTGTTGTTCAATATTTAGGGTATACCTACCGTCATTTGCGACGAATTGACTGCGACGAGTTGTCGTAGAACCGATATTTAGCTGGCCAATCTCTTGCATTTCGCGGTTCCTCAAGTGAATTGTACGTTCCTAATAATGGTAACTTTTTGAAAGCAATTGAAATGTATTAGCCGTATGCCACATTATCCGGGAAGTAAATTTCAGAATGAAATTATTTCTTTAATTGCTAACAAAATATGGAAAGAAATATTAGGTAAAGTCGAAAATAGCAGACATTTCTCGATTACTCTAGATTGCACTCCAGACACTAGACATGTTGAACAATTAACATTTATCATACGTTTTGTTGTATATTCCGATAATGACGCGGAAATAAGGGAACATCTTTTAGGGTTCCATCAAATTAATGATACAACAGGTAAGAGAGTATTTACATTAGTATTAAATGATTTATTGCTAAAATATAACATAAAACTAAATAACATGAGGGGTAAATAGTAAACTGATAAATAGTAAAGCGAAACCGTGCAATTCGAGGGACGAATGTATTCGGTAACGTTTTTTTCAAACGGATTGTTTCTTGTTAAGGTCTCGCAGCACATTTCTGTACTTATGACTGGTATTAGGTCTCTTTTAATAGATGCCATTTTGAAGTCGCCCATACTCTTCGGCTCTTGCAGATGTTTTTTTATAACGTCACAGGTTTCCCTGGTGAGGAAATGATGTAATGCGTGTATGCATATTTTAAGGAGATATTCCTCAGGATTATAACTTGAAACGAATTAAAATCGAGAGTTGCAACATATTTCTTTTTACTTACATTGTTTTATGGACGAATACCGATACGGAGGTCAGAAAAAGGCGGACATTTCCTGTAAATACGCAATGCGATTTCATTGGTTGATTCTCCTGTTCTTAAGCTATCCCTTATTTGAAATCCAACGCTGTACGAATAAAAAATCCATCTTGTTTGTAGGCTCAATGCTTCCGTAAGTTTATATAATTAATGATAAATCTGGAGGCTATCCACTTGGTCACCAATGTTAAACTTTTCAACAAATCCTTTAGCGTTTGCTGGACATTCTAAGTGGACGTCAGAATATAGAGCCTTGAAAGGCAAAAAAAAAAAGAATAGGAAAACGCCTATTCCAGTTACTCGGGGTCAGGGAGTTGTGTTTTCTTTAGCGAAAAAGAAATGATTTGGATCAACTAAGGAAAGTAAGAAAATGCTAATGTAATGGTGATATTTGGAACTGTGAGTCCTGTTAATAAATGTTAGCCACTGATGAAAGGTTTCAAAATTGTAATAAGAAAGGGAGGAAAGATGCACCCTTCATGCGTGGATACATGTAAGGCTGAGGTGTTCTTTACGAAAAATCTAATTGTGTTAAATGACTAATTTTAAAACTTTTATTAGAAGCTTTTTTGTCACAACTAATATTTTTTCAACGAGATATGAACGTAAGTTTTGTTCACAGAAAAACGGTGTTCGTGTTTAGGTTTTTGCGATCCATTTATATCAGTTTCTTATTACTATTATCCAAAAAAAAAGTCCTTAGTACCAAACTTCATAAAAATTCACTCAGTTTCGGAGAAGAAACATCGGGACAGTTGGACAGACGGACATGACCTGACCGTGAAGCGTTTATTATTAGGTACTTTTTGCAAAAAACACCTAATAATGAGAAAGAAACTATCCACGTTTATCAGCCTTACGGATGGATTGAAACTACACGAATACACAACGTGAGACGGAAGAAACCGTGAAACAGTGAGATAAAATCACATGCCTGCATAAAAAAATTACAAATCAGAGCGAGTTATCAACCAAAAGGAATGGAATTATATTTTTTAACTAAAACTAGTGGCAACAGCTAAAAGAAGAGAAAAAGTCAAATTATATTAGTGCATTTTTCGAACTTCCCGAACGAACAAATTAAACAGTGGCACAGATTTAAATGCAACTTACGCAGGCAAAATTTGAAGTGGATTTGAAAAAGAATTTCTTCCCTCTGGGAGAATAGTTTCCCAAATTAAACGTTTGACCTAAAATGCAAACGATTCGGAATTCAGATCTCGTAAATGGCGCAAGGCGGCCATAAAAACAAATGTTATAAAAATCATCACATTAACCTTCTTTACTCGCAACATTTTCACGTTTAAAAAATCAACGCAAGTACGAAAAGAGAAATAGCGTCGTAGCAAGAAAATAAATCCGAAGTTGAAAACGTAATTACGGGTTATCAAAGCGACTACGTTGAACGCATAAATTCTGCGAAGCGAATACGATATTAACTGAATAAAAAGCAGCAGAAGGACATTTGTTATGTTTATCAGGAAAACTAAAAATTATAAATCTTCGACTATATGAGAACGATCTGTTGGGATTCAGCACAGAGCGTACGCCAATGCTTCAAAGACGCCGAATTTTTATGCCACTGACTTATTTGGTAGCACTTCTCGAATAATATTATTTAAAATGAAAAGTGTATAGCTGAACTCGTAGTATTCCGTTTGGTTTCAGCCTTCAGAAAAGCGCTTAGCCGCACGACAAACATTCCCAATCCTGAACCACGGCAGAAGGCCTCACCGGCCTCCCGAAGCGATCAAACGAACGACTCTAGCGAAAAATCATCGTAAATGGTCTCCAAGGATCCATTTCAAAACCATTACGTATTATAAGACGGCTATAAAAAATGAATTAACCCAAAAAATACCGAAGAACATATACGTTCACGTCGATTCCCACCTTTCACTAATCCATCAATCGCTTTGCCCTTGGAAGGAAAAGGAGAGATATATTTTCGATTGTTTTATTCACAATTCAAGATGGTCCCCGCGCGAAATATTGTTTCCCCCTCCCTCCCAGAAAAAAATAAATCGTAGGGATACTATAATTCACCATCCCATCGCCGCCATCTTGTACGATTTCCTCTATTAATGAGTTTTAATTTTAGTACTATCGAACACGGGACTCGCCGGCTGCTGGGGCTCGCCATTTCACAAAGCGTAGCCTACCCCAATCTTTAAATCTACTGTTAAGTTGGTGAAAGTGGTATCCTATAGGTATATTAATTTTGCAGTGTAGCTGCGTGCGTCATACAGTTGCGAAAGTGGTAGATCCGGAATAGTAGAGAATCTGAAACTTGGCAAGTATCTGGTTATGAATGTGAAAGCATCAGGATACATCTGAGATCATTGAAATTCGGTTTTGTTATGAGATAATTAATTTTTTTAAATTAAAATTTTCAAGAAATACCTACATTGCAACACTATTCATATTTATAAAATTACTTTTCTAGATTACTTAGAATCAAGATACGAACTTGAAACTTGGGTAATGTATTTTTCTAGAAGAGAGAATCCGAACCCATGCTGATTTGGATTACAAATTCGTTTGGCGACAGCAAAAGATGAGATTTTTCAAGATCTTTAGCGACGAGATATTCTGATACCATGGAACGAATCGAAGTTTGGGAGAGCCTGCTATCTTTGTCAGCGTTGACCACAAGCAACTTGATATTTTTTCGGTTTTTCTCTGTGTTCATTAACTTTTTCAGTGTCGTATCTCTTATAATGCTTCCAGTTTCCACAGTTTAGCTGTGTTTTGATTTAACACACCAGGAAAAGACCACAAGATAATCTTAAAAGGTTGCTTTTACTCATTTTTTTTAAAGCGTTTGAGTATTTGGAAAATCCCTCTGTTGAAATAATCCTCATCGAATATACATTTTAATGAATCCGACGACGTTCAGTTATCTCATTAGCAACTTTGCGATTATCTAACGGTAAGAAAGTTGAGCAAGGCGTGATTTACGACGGGTGTGACTTCTAATGCTTCGTTCGTGAATGACAGGATGGGCAAATGACTTGGAGGAAAGGAAAGCCACAGGCCTTTTATATGGTAATGAGTCCACACTTAATTGTTTGAGGAGTGTTTTCACTAAGTGTCGATTCCAAAGAGGGTTTAAGGGTTGAATCTCAATCAAACTGTGAGATAAATCAGCAAAACCCTTCCGCGTGAGAACCGGAGCGTAGATAACCGGTTAAAAACAATCCACGAGCAATCCCTTTTATTATTTCCCTATTCGTTCGAGTCACGCTTCGATTTATATCGATTAAATGTTCCGTTCCGAATTTTCATTCGTTCTTCGCACGAAGTGCAACTAGTGAACGCATGTTGGGTAAGTTCTACTATTCCGTTCATTATTTCGTCTGCATATTTCCTTCTTAAGCCATTAGATCAAGGATCTTAAGCTTCTTTTTGCTAACGTACCACTTTGAGCATTTTTTTTAAGGGTTGCATAGCGCTTTGATCGTTTTTTAACGTTCGCGTACCACCAAGTACATTTGAAAGTGGCAGCGAAATGAATAGCCATTGTGTTAAAATACATAATTCGTGTTTATAACGTTATAGTTCAAGATTTTTGGCGTATTTTTCTTTTATAACGTTATTCTTTGCCGTAACAGCACAACTTTTAAATTCGAAGCCATGCATGAAAGATGGCGTAAGAAATGTCGTAAACTTTCACACTTTCGCGTTATCCCGGTTGAAAACTCCTGTACTAGATAGAGATTTTTGCGAGATTTGGTATACGAAATATAAACTGATAAGGAATGGAGAAACCTCCTTATAAACATAAAATTTAAAAAAAAGGAATCACTGGCACGTTTAGGTGAAATTCACTCGACCCTACAGACAGAACACTCACACGATCTCACACACGCCAAAGACCCTTTGTTCACACACGCACGAAACACACAAGCAGAAAAACACAATGTACTTCCTTTTCGTTTAAAAAAATGTATTTCTGAAGCAATGGTTACATCTTCAGTAGGACGATCACAAAGACGAAGGAATAATTAAGTTTCATGCCTATATCGGTAATGATACGCATACAGCTTCCCGTGTTTTCTTTGAATACGTTTCTAATTTTTGGCCTTTCTTAAAAGTAGCAATACCCGATTTCTGATAATGAATTGCAATGGTTACTAAAATAACCATTGAGGAAAAAATGGTTTTTTCCAACTCTCGGCCTGTCTTTTCTACGCCATATCCACAGCTCTAACTTGCTCATATTCTCATTTCTGATATAGTTGAGATGTTTTTTAATGGAAAACTGGAAACAGATTCGAATGATATCTGGTAAATTCTTAATAAAGTCAAACGGATAAAAGTTTAAAGCTGATATTTATCACATTCCGAAAAAAACCTTTATGGACTACCTATATATGTTGCATAAGAATAACAGGGCGATTAAAACAGGCTCAACCGGTGACTTGGATGAGCTTTTTCAAGTAAAATGAAAGAATTAAATCCAAGTACGCAAGTCATTATGCAACGCAAGGTTTATTGCGTCTTTTGACCTGCTTTCAATAATCGAAGCGAGAAACTGCAGCAATGAAAATCAAGAAAAGCCGAAGCGTACCATTTTATCGTTTACCCCAAAAAAAAAAAAGGAAGGATAAGTCGAGCACATTGGAAGGCAAGTCTACGAATATCGCTGGATTTTAAAAAAAATCGTTTGAAGATGCTGAAAGAAATTTTAAGAGTGCCAGGGCTAAGTACGAACGTATCCATATCAACATCACATGGCTTGGATCCACTCCGTCTCACGACCGACTTCGTAACATGTTAAAGGAATGGACTGGTATAAGTTAATGCGCAATTCAAGTACCTCCTAATATGAAAAACGTGCTTCCCTTAACCTTATGTAAAGAAAAACGAAGGTCATTACCGATTATTTTTACTTTGGAATCGCTCAGAATTGAGATGCCATACAGGCATTTATAAAAAAGCTACGCAAAATATAAAATCGATATAAATTTTTTAAATTTCTTATTATTATATCCCATCTAGCGCGGGACGCAAGAATCGTTTGGTTTAAAAAAATACTTTTCAAAATTGTTTTCGTCCTGTGATAACTTTAGTACGTTCCCGTAATCAACCCCTCGCGAGTTGTCAACCCTAATACGCGCCCAGTGTAATACGCACCCATGTTTTCACGAGTGAAATGTGAAAACTGTCTTATCACCATGCACCTCCTTTTTGTGGAAAAAGTGCATATTATATATGGAAAATTACTGTATTTTTCCGATTACTCTCCAGCAAGTAATCTTAGATCCACCTAATTTATACCATGCCTAATTTCATGTATGAACTAACATCCTGAAAATTTCTCTCCTCCACATTGAAGGATTCCAGAGATATTGCCCGTAAGGACGGACGGCTGAGCGAACGAAAGGACAGAAAAACGAAATACGTAAGAGATTTCTTTTTAAAGCGCTAAAAAAAAAAGCATCTACACCTTTTTCGCTCGCGACACCCCTTGGCAGAACGTATCAACACCCAAAATCCCCCTCATGGAAGTAATCCCGTTCGTTCGTAGGCAGCCTTCGCGGCTGCAGCTGCGGCAGCGGCCGCCGCCGGACGCGGTCCACCCGGAGTGGTGATCATCGGTTCGACTCCCGGTCCCATCTCCGATCTCCTCCGATACGTGGAGGTGTGGGGACTGGGGAAAGGGAGCAAGGTGAACCCAGGGAGCGCGATAACTGCCCTCGGAGGCACTGTAAACGGGAAGGACGACGCCGCCTTCCTTATCAGCGTGTCTTCAACCGGTCTGCTGCCGGAATTGGCGGCGCTGCAGACGGGTCCGAGTCTTAGCATTCTGGTGATTCAAGAGACGGTCGCGGTACACAGCGAGGAGGACGAGGAGGATGATGAGGTGAGGATGAATTCTTTCTCCTTATCTTTGAATACCGTCGTTAGTAATGGGAAGGCTGACACGCACGGTGAAACTTCTATAAGTCGAACCTCAAGGGAAACAAAGAAATATTCGACTTGTAGAAAATTCGAGTTACAGAAGAAAGATAACACGAAAAAGACAATTTTTCCTGTAAAATGAATTCGCTTCGAATTGTGGAAAATTCGAGTTATAGACGTTCGACTTGTAGAAGTTGGACTGTGATCGATTTTGGGACAAAACGGGTTCTCAAAATATCCCACTCCTCAACGGTCCTCTTCTCTTACAATTAGTACCTATCTGTCTTCAAGCACTCTTATATGTGAATCCTTTTTTCCTTCCAATCCTTCTTTCGCCTTTCAGTTTTCGTTTTAATCACAGACTTGAACGGTACAATCTCCTCAAAAATGAATCACGCGCCCACACTAAAGCCCCATATATGAAACATATACTGTCAATGTATGTAGATATATGGGCTGTATGTGGGCTTATGATATATGAGCGACCAATATATGTCAAATGTATGCAATAATATATGGAATTACCATATATTTTGTATACATATATGGGAAATATGAGGATTTAAAATATATTTTTCATCCAGATATGGCTAAATATATGGATTTAAAATATATGAAAATGTATTTAGTATTTTATATATTTTTCATGTATGGGAAATATGTGGAAAAAATATATATTTTCCTTCCATATATGGATGCATATACGGATTTAAAATATATGTAAATATATTTAATATTTCATATTTGTTTTATATATGGGAAACATGTTGAATAAATATATTTTTGAAATCCATACATTTACCCTTATATGATGAATAACATATATGTGAATTTCGGAAATATTTCATACATTCTCCATGTATGAAAAATATGACTTTTACGTTAACACAGCTAAATATATGCCTTCAAAATATAAACTATATGTCTTACAGTATATGACTATTTATGCATGATATCTGGAATGAAAATATACTTTCAATATGTCTCACAGTCTGTACAAAGAATCCTAACTTGGTTCCATCTTCATCATATAGTCTCCATATATGGATCCATATATTTAACATATATATGTGCTTTCTTGGCTCCACTTATTTTCCATATATTGCCCATATATGGCTCAATATATGTGAATTTATATGAAATGGGCCAATTTCTAATAGAATCCATATATTTTAAAATATATGTATAAATATATTACTTCCCATATATTGGCCATATATGGGATTTTGGTGTGGGCGGTTGAAATGCAATTGAAATTTAAATAGATAGACATAAAAAAAAAGGTTGGGAAAACCAGATCCGCATCTCGGTAACAATTCATTCGTCACCAGTGGCGATTCGCCGATAGCGAAATTATAATAAAAATGAAATTAAAGCCACGCGTGTTTCTCTTTACAATCAATAGTTGGATCACCGCTGAGGAAGTCTGCCTTACTTGATATTTTAGGGCAATGAAGTTATCTATCAATAGTCACTTCCGGAGAAATTCTCGACCCTGTTTTCTTTTCTTTTTTCTCACCAGCGTCAATGCCATTATTTTTTTATATACCCCATAATACTTGTCTTACTTGATTCGTCCATTTTGTTTTCTGAGTTCTCCTCCAACTCCAATTTTCAAAGTATTTGTCGTGTTCAGAATTAAACTGATAGTTTTCAGGCAACTCAAGTAGCAATAAAATGCTTGAACGTCCTAGATGCGAGTTTATGTTGCAAAATTTTGCCATCGGTGTTAATTTATAATCAATGTCAAGCACATTACAAACGAGGTCGGCTACATCGCAACTTAAATATGCTTTCAGTTTACATTGTATTATGACCCCAGTAATAAGCTCTGTCTTCTAATGGAAGGATGAAGACGTTGTTTATAAAAAGGAGATGGCTCTAAATACTCTAGTGTCTAGTGTTTGCCAGATGTAATGTCAGCCAGATTTTCGGATTGTGCGAAAATTTTCGCATTTCGGCCAGTAAGCGATTCAAATTTTACCTGAACCACTCACAATACGTACCAATCATATTCTTTCCTCTTCCAGAAAAATCGATTTAAAATGCTTCTCAGGTATCATCAACAGCCGCAACAAGGTTATAAAAGCCAGCTGCGCACTTCGGCTCCAAAGCAGCCGTATTAAGTGGCAATACATCGAAATATATTTTGGGTTATTTTAGTATCTATTTTCGGTGAATTACCGCTGAAGACGGTTGCTTTGTGGCCGAAATGCAGATCTAGATTTTTATAACCTTGTGGCCGTGTGCGGACAGGATGCCGGCAGGACAAAATGCTGACACAACGCGCCAGATTCATGTAAACATTTAAAGTTTTCATTAACTTCGCTGATTCATTTTTTGCAATTTTATATGCATAAATAATAAACTAATACAAAGGGGGAGGGAAGGTGAGGTGATGAGGGATTAGGAGGAGTGGAAGCAATGATTTCGGAGATATCTGAGACCAGTAGTTTTTGGGTACTGGTCGGTTATACGCCCACACGGTATATACATAGAAAAACAAAGGTAAAATAGAATAATGGATGAGTTAAAAAACATTAATTCCCGTAAGTATGTCCATGTTGCGGTTTTTCAAGTTTCATCGTTCTCCCACATTGAAAGGATATATTGACGAGCCTTCAGCTCGCTTTGTTATAATGGGTAGTGATCTCCGGGCGCTACCGCGCCCTTCGCCTCGCCCGGAACCAAAGAAACCCTCCACGTTGTCCGGAGATTGGGTTTGTAAATGTCGAGACCGGCCAATCAGATAATTATTATTATTATTTATTTTATGGGGGCTCCGCCCCCAAACCCCCGAGCAAGAGGGGGGGGGACCCAACTACAGTAGTGCCGTTTGTTTTTTGTCATTTTGTTTACATTTTGTAGTAGCGGGGTACCCATGTAAAGAAGTGCCCAAACATCTTTACGACGTTCCTTTCATTAGAATTGGATTCAAAAGGTTAATCCTTTATTATTAGAAATGGTAACTATTAATAAAACTAATAAATAATTTCGTTTCGTTAGCAACTATAAATAAAATTGTAATTAATTGCGTGTGGGCATATAACCGACCAGTACTATTTTTTGTTTTTGTTCTTGAATTTTTTCAGCCATAAGACGAGCCTGATGGATCTCTGTCGAAGTGCATTAAGAGGATGATGATATATTTGAAAAAAACGAAAATTTTCCATCACTCGCATGCTGACATCATCTTATCCTTCAAGGCAACTTTTAAATAGCATGAAAGCTAATTTTTTTGTCATCGAATTACAAATCCTTATAAAACGAAAAATAAATAGATTCACCGGGTGATAATGCCGCGTAACGGGAATTATGTACAAATAAGATTGATGAGTAATGCATTGCAAGAAGCGCTAATTGTATGTTTTGCCGATCCAACTGGGAGAGTCCGGACATGAAATCAAGTGCCTGAGGATGAAATACTCCGCGAGGGAAAGAGAATAATGTATTTTGAAGAAGAGGGTGAGCACATCAATTGAAAGAGTGGACTAAAAGAAAAAATTTCACGGGTAGATCTTCGGACTCCTCTAAAGAACATAGCGCCTTAAATTTAAACAAGTTAGGAAAGTGTACAACGTATCACAAATGAGCGCGTTTCGTGCAATAGAGTATTAGAAAGAAATGATATACCTGTATGTAAGGGAACTGGCGTTTTAAAGTTCTTTTATTCATCATATATATATCCATTTTCTTCCTATTTAAAAATAGTGCATGCACACGTAAGTAAATTAAACGTTTGTTTTTGAGATTGTTTATGTAAGCAACAATAAAGAAGTAACCATGCAAGAAAATTTGTTCAACTCGATATGACTTTCTTGTTTGATTTTCTCGATAACGGCTACTCCTACGATAACAATGTATAGGAAAAGAAATACTCTTATTTACCATTTCTACAACTTTTATTTGAAAAATATTTTGATATGAGCAATACTTTACGAGATATGACGAAAATTTAATTATTTGTCACCAGTAAAGTGGTACCTGTGATTGGTGTACGTGATTCATTTTTGCGAGTTTCTTATTATACCTATATGATTGTGTCCTTAATATCAAATTTCAAGAAAATCCGTTTGGTAGAAGCCGAGAACGAACACACCGACGATAATGGGCGCTCACGCTGGAAGCGAAACGCGCCTAAAAACACAAAAAATTGTTCGGTGGTGATGATGCCGGAAAAAATGGTGCGCGGTAGTGTCTTAGACAAGGTTACATTTCCTTGTAATTAATGCCTGTTTTAAATTCTGACATCAAATTTTAAATATGACTGATAGAAATAAGACATTATAATTTGATTCGTGTTACATTGCTTCGAATGCCAACATTTTTAGCACAGTTTAAACGAACATTTTATTCTCTCCCTAAAGAATTATTGAGCTCGTCTTATGGCTGAAAATAAATTTCAGGATAAGTATATAAACGTCAAAAACTGATAAATCAACTTAATATCTACTATATGGTTTTTAAATAAACTTGTTAAAGCAATTGGAAATACATATGACAAGTGCTTGATTTTTTCATTTTTTGATATTTAAGTGCTTATTCTGTAATTGACTCCATTCTTTGTTTTATGTCGACGACAAAACTAAACGCAAGAGATTAATAAAAGATTGCGTCACAAGCAATCTGCGGTATACCCATGAGATCGACGAGTGATTTTTTCTTTTAAAAAATTCGCTGCGAAAATATCCATAAAAAGGGTGCTAGGTCGTTGTCATCATTTAATCACATTAGCAAATTTCTTTTAAAAATATCCCTGCGTAGGAAAATATCTTGTTTAAAAAATACAATTTTTACACATATACAATAAAACAATATTAAATTTCTATTAATCGAGGACGGTAATTACGAAAAAGTTTGCGAAACGCCGAATATTTTTTAAGCACAGTTCGCAAACTTATGTGATCATGAATTCCGGTTGAGTAACATTTCCAGATAGGCTAACCTTTTGGCACAAGTACATCATTTGGTTTCCGACCTTGCAGCGTATAACAAAACCACCGCAGCTACAACGTCAAAGTTATGAGAGAGAAATAAAAATTCACACGACTATCTTTTATCCACAGCAATAGTTTTCTTAGTCGTTTACAGGCACCGGAAATATTCGTACCAGAGGTCAAGTCGATAAAGAAAACTATGAGGTAAGCGGAAGGACGCGTGCTAAAGCATGTAATAATGTATAACGAGACGTTCAAGGTTGAAAATGAAAATTCATGACTTGATGATAATCATCTCAAACTGTGCCTCATTCGCGCCTAGTATTACTACTAATAGTATACGAGTTTCGAGAGATGCATTAATTGAATTTAATTGCCGCAAATTAAATGAATTAAAGCAGCAGTCCCGCAGCATTGCAGTTCACATTGAGCGCGTGGATAAGCAATCGGCCATTGCGTTTGAATAAGTGTGATAAAACAATGTTTTCGGAAATGACCCCAATGATTTCGCTGACCATTAACTCAACGAAGCGACTATCCGGTATTTCAAGTGGAACATTCGTAAAAGAGACAAGCACGGTTCCAAACGATCGGATGATCGAAAAGTTACGAGAAATTTCTATGAAAATAATGCAGCGAGTCATCTTTTGTTGTTCGGGTTAGGGAAACATTGCAAACAAAAGACGAAGTGTAATATGACCAGGTTGGTCACGGTTACCAGATTAATAACCCGGAACTGCGTTAAATTACGCGTGTCGTAAACAGTATATAAGATTTTCTCACGCCTCCTGCATATATATGTTTATAAAGGGTTTCATAAAACGAGGTAAATAACGTTGAGCAACAAACCGGTCCCGTGAATAAAATCTTTATTGCGTCTTATTCTTTAAAAATAATCGATAATTCTTATGTTTCATGGCAATTTGCAAAGCCTTTCCGTGTTCAACGCGTTTTTTTATTTCTAACATTAAAATTAATATAAAGAGCTCAATTTTGTTACACTGCACCAGTTCAGCGTGCCCGTAACCAATCATTTCAACCGAAAGCATGCTTTATCTCATATCCAGCGAATTTTCGTATTTAAAAACATATTTTGTCCAATAAAAGGGATTTAATCTTTGAAATTGGGGGGCAGTAATTACTGAAAGAAAAACGACATTCTTGAAACATTTCCAGCTCATAGTTGCAAAAATGAAACCTTTATCCTTGGCGAATATTTCTGTGGCCATTTATTTTTTAAGCGCAATGAAATAGAATGATACGCTAAGGTAATTAAAAGTGAAAAATAAAAGAAAATAGGTCATCTTCACTTTTTCAGCAGCGGTTCAAGTTTTTTACGTTTTAGCAAGATAGGAACTAGTTATCGCGTTTCGCAGTTTAAATGAGACTAAAACAGCTAAGCCAAATTTTAAAATATAAATTTGAAACTCTCCAGAACTATAAAATGCGTAAATTTCAGCACCGCATTTTGTTTTAACTTTTTCATCAAACCGACATATACCACACAAACATCAAAGAAGACATTCAGATAATCGGTTTTCCCATCTTCCCCCGAAATCAACCTTGGTGTAATGAATAAGTATCACGATGACTGATGCACTAATGTGCTCATGTTTTTTAACCTACTCATCTGAACACTTTAAGGCTAAAAGTAATTACTTCCTGCGCCCAAATAGGCGATTATCCAAGAATACATTTTACAAGCGCACAGCATTTCTAAATTAACTATCTCAACACAGCCACAGCCACAGACTCTCTTGGCTTGCGCGGAGTCGCCGCGCAGATAGTAATAGAAGTCGTTCCGGGCGAGATTCCTCCGCCCCTTGCGACTCTAATGGCACTACAAACTTTTTGTGTGGGTGCGAATTAATTTGTCTAGATACCGTGTGACCTAGAAGGTGTCGTGAGCGAAAGAAGCAGACGAAAGACTCCGCGAGCGGAGTTTGTTATGAGGACTATCTCAACACATTATTGCGCAATATTTTATACTATAATAGACCAGGTCTGTAGGTTGGTTGGTCACGCTTTCACGATAGCCGATATAGAGCGTTTTAACAAATTCCCAAATAGGTAGAAGATTGAAATTTGGCAAGGATGCTTGATTAACATATTTTAAGGTAATGACGAAAATAAATCTCCAAAGGAAGACATTTCCATTTTCCGTAAAAATCCATTTTTTGGCGTGCAGGCTTTTATTGTTTTGGAAATTAAAATTAGAAGGAATTAACCTACGATCTTCGGATCTGAACCATTTTGAAGAAAGAATTACAAAGTTTCTTATTCTGTTCATCTTTTTCCGCATACAATTCTAAATCGCTCATATTATACGTTTAATGCACATATTTTGTGGAAATATTGCCATTTTAACGGAATGTTGCCTTGGCTACCATTTCCATTGTTAGACCTCTATATCATATTTTTAATTCAATCCTTATGGGTATAAAAGTGCTTTGAATACTTTTAATACGAGAGAGGGGGGGAGGAGAGAGGTAGAGGGAAGTAGAGGGGGAGGGGAGAGAGGGGGAGAAATGAGGAGGGGGGAGGGAAGAGAGGGTGTAAGATGGGGGGAGGGAGGGAAAGAGAGGCAACTACGATTTAATTTAAGTGTAACTAAATATAGCCCGTCAACAACAGAATATTCACTAGAAATGTTGTATATGGCAAAATATTTCATATGTAAAAGTGTGATATTAATTATTTTAAATGAAAATAATAATAATCTATCGTCTATAATTCTTCCGTTGATATTTCAACGGGCATTACACTAGATTATAACCCAGAATATCTTTTTAGGAGCCAAATGCAGTGAGAATCGACCCTTTACAAAGCAGAGTTGCCAGTTTTTTATTCAAGGTTTACAAAAGTAATAGTCCTCAACAACTACAATGAACCACAGAGGGATATTTTTTCTAAAAGGTGCATTATTTTCAATTCTGTTCCTCTCCAAATTTGTGTTCTTACAGGTTAGCTCCAACGTGAAAGACTGAAATCTGAACCGACAGATGGGCTTGTTGAGTTGAATTATCCCAGTTGAAATAAGGACAGTTAGGATAACGCACCCACTGCCACTCACCATTTTAGCGAATTTCAGGATAATATGTAGATGTAGACATATACATTTTATCTTTTGTCTGACATGTAATGGCGAAATAATTCTGTGTGTATATGTGTATACTATTTCACCCGTGTATACATATATTCTATGTACAATATGGTTAATCAATTCAACCTAGACGGTATTGTGATAGGTATTGCAATTACATTTCTCATTTTGAACTTTTGTTTTTCAACAATAAAATAATACCTACCAAAATATGGTCTTTAACCTGTGCCTAAAAGTTGAATTTGGAAGTTCAATACAGAGTATTAGCGTTCGATTACTAATATCATCAAAATCCGTTCGATCCGAGCCACGCATACAATCGTGTGACGGAGAGTACGACAGAAATGGCTAATCGATACACCTGCGATTGATCAAATATTAATTTTGCTGATATCATTCTCCCAATAAACAGCCGCAAGATATAAGGATAACTGGAACTGCAGGATCCCTTTCATGGTGAATTAAAATGAAAATAGCCATAAAAAAATCCTCGATGAGCAAAACTCCTCTTTGTTTGGATAACGTTGGACCACGTATCCATTTTCCCCAAAACAAACATTACGAAAGCTGGATCGTTTGACTTCATACTTCCGTCCTTTATCATTACGAAACTTCCGACCCTTATCTATCTCTCTCTCTATCTTCGCCTGAGGTCGACAACGAGGTTCCGGACGGTACGCGACCAGAGGCGGAGGCCCACGTCCGCCCCAGTATACACCGCCTGGCGGACACCGTGGCCAACTCGACCCTTTGGCCTCCTTATCTGTTGGCAACCAGAGGCTGCGGAGGCAACGGGGGAAGCGTTTCGGTGGTGTCGTCTTGCGTCGACGCCGCAGCCAGATCGAACGTGGAAGACTTCTACCTGGTGCAGGACCCTTCTGTCGTACCGGTCATGGACGCGATTAGACTCTTCTCTAGCGCGCTCAGCGTGGCGCACTCGGCGAAGTGCGGTCCGAATCCTGGAAGGTAACTCACAAGTCCTTGTGTCTCACCCAGGAAAAATACGGTAAAGGAAAGCGTCCGTTTTGATTTATCGCAGAGACGCTGTAATTTTTCTCTGTTAAAAAGCTTTTCCCGTCCTGCCTAGCACGTAGTAGAAGACGTCTAACTTGAGCTCTGACAATGAGTAAAATTTAGGCCGGAAAACTGTCGAAAAGGGCTTAATGCAGTCGCTGTATAGCAACGTTGCCGCTTCATAAACAACCGCTATAGCTTCCGTTCTCTTCGGCCTTTTCTTTTGTACCATATTTGACGACAACGTCTCCCACGTCCCTGCTTTATGTCAATCCTCAAGTTAGATATAGGCTACAACAAAGTGTAGTGGAGTAATATAAGCCTTGCTCGCTTAAAAAATAGTTTAAATTTTCACAGTTATATTGCGAATTCTGTCAAAATAAATGTAAATGAGAGATTTGAATTAAAAAGACAATTAAATTTTTATATTCTTTAGTAGCAATTATCAAAAGAAATAACTTTACGCATTAGAACTGAAATACAATCCCGATGCGTCATCACATGACTTTCGGGATATTGAATAACATGCGTCAAAATCCTTTAATTTTTAATCAGTGATCAAACGACATAAAAATGCAATCCTGACTCACATAGGTCACCTCGCTTTGTAAATCAAACAATACGATATTTTCGCATAATCCTTAGGATACGGAAGGCCGGAAAAGCTGGTCTGAAGATTTAAATCGACAACCGACCTCCCTGAAACTCTTCGATTATCTTTGAGAGATTATGAACAAACAGATAATCATGAATTTCCATTTCCTGCGTTGCATGTGCATCGAATATATGCATAAATCTACCGATTGTCTGCGAAACTCATGTACTTTTTTTCCGCGTTTATTAAACAACGCGGAGTTTTCCTTGCACTCGGAGAGATACAATACGGTTAAAACTTGCGGGGTCAGTCGTTTCGAAGTGTAATGGTAAGGCACGCTCAGATTTTATGATATTAGCGTAGCGCAAAGGAATGGAATTTTTCGCTAACCGCTGGATCGGTCCTATAAGCGCGATTCTCAAGAAAAAAGGCTATATCATTCGCAATGAAAACGTCTATATAGCCTCAGTTCAGTCACGGTCACTTGTGGCGTAAATAGTCAGGACAAGTGAGAGGACATTGAGTCATGCGTTCTTATTACTTTCGCCATACGCAGTAATGGGAAAGTATTGTGATCACGAAAAAAATCGACTTCGAGATTTCAACGGAAATACACGTTTTGAGGTCCCTAGAACACGTTTAGACTATTTTCGGAATAATGTCTGTGCGCGTGTGTGGATGGATGTATGTGATTGTGGGCGCTCTAACTCAAAATGTACTTGCCATATCGTTACCAAACTTCATATATAACACTTTAGCATGAGCATAAAGAACTGATTAGTTTTCGGACAATAACGGCTAACCGGAAGTCGAGGTTTATTCGAAACCCGATTCGGTTTTTGCGATATTTCTCCGTTAAAACATCATTATTGTATATACAATTCTATATAAGGTTATAAAGAATGTAATTTCCTACAACTTTCTTTTGAAACAATTTTCCATAGCAGTTATTGTTTAGGAATTATTTATAAATAATCGGTTTTTCGGTTTCCGTCAAATATCTCCTTAAAAACGTCGTTATAGGTCATCTTCGTGAGGACCAAAGTTGTAGAGAATAATATTTCTTCCGAGTTTTGTTTGAAACAAATTTTCGTAGAACCATCCATTTCGGAGATATTTTGCTTTTTCTTAATTTCCTGTATACAGCGCCACCACCATGTAGCGGTGAATTCTGTAAACATATTCAAACTATACGTAATTTACTGCAATAAGGAAGACTGTATTCTTTTACGATACGAAATAATAATTTTGCGTTATAATGCTATTCATAATAATTTAAATATCTATACCCCAAATATGGAGAAAGTCATGTGTTGGCCACATCAGATTTTATTTACCTCAAGTTTCTAACGCTTCAGATGTTCCTCTCTTCAAGCTAATTACTCTTAATGCCAAGACATGTAAGTGGAGGTGAAGTGACGCTAGAGGAAATACTGCTAAAAAGTCCATCATATCGCACTCGATTTTATTTTTAATTTCAAGCATGTATTTCTGCTTTTAATGGCTTTGGCTGTATACGAGGTTCATGCGTACTCCGGTTGCAACAAGACTTTTTTTTAATTTTCACGCATATTTTAAAGTCAAGGAAAATTAATCCAATGCGCTCGAATACATTATGTGATTGGTCGAAGGTGACCTCTCATACAGGGTTGGGGGGTGATATTTTCTAAGTATTTCATATTTAAGATTTAACAATTCCATAACATCGAATGCAGCACGTCAAAAATGAAAGTCATTCATTAATTTCTGTATCACTTCGTATCCAATTTTTAAAATCTTTTTTAAAATAAAAATCTGATGTGGCCAACACATGACTTTCTCCATATTTGGGATATAGATATTTAAATTATTATGAGTAGAATTATAAGGCAAAATTATTATTTCGTATCGTAAAAGAAGACACGTCCTTGCCGTAAATTACGTATATTTTGAATGTTTACAGAATTCACCGCTACATGGTGTTGGCGCTGTAGGCTGGTATTAAGATAAAGCGAAATATATCCGAAATGGATGGTTCTACGAAAATTAGTTTCAAACAAAACTTGGAAGAAATAATATTCTCTACAACTTTGGTCCTTACGAAGATTACCAATAACGATGTTTTTAAGGAGATATTTAACGGAAACCGAAAAACCGGTTATTTATAAATAACTCCTAAACAATAACTCCTATAGAAAATTGTTTAAAATTAAAACTGTAGGAAATTACATTCTCTATAACATTTGTATAGAATTGAATATACAATAATGATGTTTTAACGGAGAAATATCGCAAAAACCAAATCGGGTTTCGAATAAACCTCGACTTCCGTTTAACCGATATTGTCCAAAAACTAATCAGTTCTTTGTGCTCATGTTCAAGTGTTATATATGAAGTTTGGTAACGATATGGCATGTACTGTTTGAGTTAGAGCGCCCACAATAACATACACACACAGACATCATTCCGAAAATAGTCTAAACGTGTTCTAGGGACCTCAAAACATGTATTTCCGTTGAAATCTCGAAGTCGATTTTTTTCATGAATACAATACTTTCCCATTACTACGTATGAGAAAGTAAAAATTGGTACATAAAAGTCGCATGGGATGCTGTCGACCTCCTCTAGACCGTGTAGGAAGAGTTTTTAGCGCAATCCGGGTCATGAATGGGAAACCTAGGAGGAGAAAGTATATTGAACGTCCAGGAGCAACCGCATAAATCCGCGAGCAATGAAAGGGGAAATTAATCTGCCATTTATCTCACCATCTACTGCACGGCGTTCAATCCATCTCTCTCTAGCTCTCTGCCGGAAATGGAGCACAAGCCCCATAATTCCAGAACGTCGATGCATTCTCGTGAAGACTCTTGGCGTCCAAGCGTTCGTGAATTATATTAAGTAATACTGGGGAGATTTGAGAATGGTAAGGAGAAGCCAAGTTATGTTTTACATATTCGCTCAAGAATTTGTCATAACTAGGATACTGGGTGACCTTCATTTAACCTCCCAATGGGTTGTATTTAAACGTTAATAGATATGATATGCCGTCAGCTTTTTCATTCTTTTTTAACTGAATTAAACAGATTTTTTCATATGGGATTCGAAATCCACGAGACCAGCATAAGGGAATGAGTTGCAAGTGTGATAAAAACTGCACAAGGTTCAAGAATTTTAATCGATCACAAGGCAATTCTGAGCAATTAATTAGATACTGTATATTAATTATAATTAATTAAAAGTGGGTACAGAAATCCATTATTTTTTATGCGTCTACGTGTTTATTAATGCAAAATTAATTTCTTCACTTATTCCGTTTCATTTTTTTAAAATTGCTCTGAAGTTGTCAGGAAAAATGGCGAATTCTTGGTCGATGACGTCAATCCAAAAGAAGTTGGAAAAACGAAAATTCGGAGGAATCAGTTTAGTTAAAAAATATATATTTAACTGACAACCTCCGCTATCTTTGACAATGCTTCTCGGAGTACATAGCAACAAAGAGAATATAATACGTTTGGGATAGAAACATTGAAAGTAAATGGCTCGCCAAGGTTATCCCTTCTCCTCAGCTTCTGACATTTTAAATAAATAATAGAGCAAAATTATATCATATCTTTCGTTTGAAAGTTTTCTTTCCCTTTCTAATACAATCCCAGCTATTCATTACGCCATTTAAGTTCCTCTTACATGTATACAGGCTGGATTTTCAAGAGATTTGTTGATATGCTACAAATCCATCGGCATATTTCCTCCAAAGTACGTATAAAAATCTCAAATAGAGGCAATGAGAGATTTATGAACTATAATGAGTCGGTAATATACCCTGAAAGATAAGAATCCTCCAAGAACTACAAGGAAAATATAGAGAGAAACGTGTAAGAAATGACGACAAAAAATGAAAACTTCTATCACTCTCTGGAACAACCATCGGCGGAAACAGTACAAGGAACAGTAAAAAAACCCTATTATATAGATACATATATCAATCTTTTATGACAAATGAACCACATATGTGATGTAATCGTATTCCCACAATGAAACAATATGAACAGATAGGCAGCCTGTAAACCTTGGGCAACTCCATTAGCGAAGGGTGGGAAACCTATTCTGCACGGCGCGCCGCATTCGTGGCGGTGCATCATTCGGTGGACCGCATTGGATGTTGCAAATTCTTCGGCATACTGGATTGAAGAAAAATCGAAAGTTACCTAGAGATTCTCACGCATCATATTAGTGAAAATCAAGTTAAAATTCAGTTTTTAAGGTTAACATTTCAATGCTACAACTCGTCATGAAATTTATTCATAGAAATACCTTTGATAAAAGATGAAAAACAACATTGAAAAGAACTTATTTCAATTGAAAAATATTTACTGAGGGATCTTAATTTTAAGGGATTTAGCTAGATAACAATTATTTGATAGGTAAATCAAAAGAAAATGTTTTGAAAACTATTGAACGCTGGAGGTGAACGAAAGATTTAGCACTACTGAATTAGATAAATGAGGTGGAAAATGAGGAATTTCAGCAAAATTCGGGTTGGGATAAATTAAGTAGACGACGATTTTCACTTTCTAAGGCACGAGTATGAACTTAGAATGCAATGATCACTATGAGGGGAATACTTCAAGGAAGTCGAGAATTTTTTTAAGGCATTCGATGATAAATCTTGAGAATGAAACACGAAGTTAAGGAATGTAATATATATGTACCTCTCACGCAGGCTGCGCGCGGGTTAGAAAATCTCATTACAAAGTAGATAAACTGTCTCCGAAGAACGGAAGGGGAGAAAATTAAAAAAAAAAGACATTCGATGATAAATCTTGAGATGCAACACGAAGTTAAGGAACGTAATATACATCTCACGCGAGCTGTGGCTAAGAAGAAATAAAAACCAGCGCGCGGGTTAGCAAAACTCAACAAAAAGTATGTTGATAAACTGTCTCAGAGGAAGAGAGTTGTAAAAGGAATGCGGAAGGGGAGGTAACGAAAGCCACCGATGAAGCGAGAGGCATGATAATCTGCGCAATTACCATAGAGGAAACAAAAAAAGCGGTTTGAGCGACTTCTAAAAGGTTGATCTTCCTGGAGGAGAGAAGCGAGGTAAAACGAAGTGGGCTGTGGCTAAGAAGAAATAAAAACCAGTGCGCGGGTTAGAAAAACTAGATAAACTGTCTCCGAGGAAGAGAGTTGTAAAAGGAATATGGATGAGGAGGTATCGAAAGCCACCGAAGAAGCGAGAGGCATGATAATCTGCGCAATTACCGTAGAGGAAACAAAAATAGAATCTGATGTGGCCAACACATGACTTTCTCCATATTTGGGGTATAGATATTTAAATTATTATGAATAGCATTATGAGGCAAAATTATTATTTCGTATAGTAAAAGAATACAGTCGTCCTTATTGCCGTAAATTACGTATATTTTGAATATGTTTACAGAATTCACCGCTACATGGTGGTGGCGCTGTATACTGGTAATTTACGAATAAGCAAAATATCTCCGAAATGGATAGTTCTACGAAAATTTGTTTCAAACAAAACTTGGAAGAAATATTATTCTCTACAACTTTGGTCCTCACGAAGATTACCAATAACAACGTTTTTGAGGAGATATTTGACGGAAACCGAAAAAACCGATTATTTACAAATAATTCCTAAAGAATAACTGCTATGAAAAATTCTTTCAAAAGAAAGTTGTAGGAAATTGCATTCTCTATAACATTCGTATAGAATTGTATATACAATAATGAGGTTTTAACGGAGAAATATCGCAAAAACCGAATCGGGTTTCGAATAAACCTCGACTTCCGGTTGACCGTTATTGTCCAAAAACTAATCAGTTCTTTGTGCTCATGCTAAAGTGTTATATATGAAGTTTGGTAACGATATGGCAAGTACATTTTGAGTTAGAGCGCCCACAATCACATACATCCATCCACACACGCGCACAGACATTATTCCGAAAATAGTTTAAACGTGTTCTAGGGACCTCAAAACGTGTATTTCCGTTGAAATCTCGAAGTCGATTTTTTTCGTGATCACAATACTTTCTCCATAGTAAAAAGCGGTTTGGGCAACTTGTAATAAAAGGTTGATCTTCCTGGAGAAGAGAAGCGAGGTAAAACGAAGTGGATATTAATGTATGAAGGGTAGGGATATTTTTGTTACGTTAAGCTAGTTAGGGATGGATGGTAAAATGTCGTAATATACTTCTACCACACTTTAAATGGTTAAAAACGACAGAGGTTGCCTAATCTTTAAAATAAAATTATAGTAATAATTCTGTTTCGACGAATGAATACGATACGATACCGTCGATACGAAATCGTCGTGATAATGTCGTTTCGTTAATCTTAGGTAAAAGTAGGAATGAATTGACAATTTTATCTGATTTTTTAAGAATTTCTTCAAATCCCTCGTTTGGACCTGCCAGCAAAACTAATGGACAATATAAACAGTAACCCTCGTCCCTTTTTATTTGCTCGTTATATAAAAAGATATCATATAAAAATTCACCTTTTTATAAAAATCTAATTTTATGGTTGTTAAATACGTCTACTAATAAATTGGATTTTCGTCGATGTGGGAGTGTAGGTATTGAAAAGAAAATTAATATAGATTGATAGCTTTAAATAACATTTAAAATATATGCCATACAGTGAAATTTTTAAATCAAGGGCGAAAAATGTGCGTACATTCAATTAAATCGTACATCCATTCATCTCGCTTAAAAATATAAATCTATGGTAGCCGATGGCTAACATGAGCTCTGAAATTAATGAGGGAACAGTACGACGTTGTCGAATCACAAACAAGAATAGATCTAATCAAAAGGCAGAGACAGCGGTTGTGTTTTTTCAGCAATTTCCTGTTGTACTTTCTTGAGACCTCCTCCGCCTGGCTGTCAGAGCTCAAGTTACACTAATACTAGAACAGCGTTTCTCATATACATATAGGCAGGGCTCCAGAAATCCGCTCGCCCACTCGCCATAGACGAGTTAATGGAGACCGGTGGTGAGTAAATTTGCAGCCTCTTTCAAGATGCATTTAAAATGTATTACGTTATTTCTTTACATAATTCACACAACTTTTTCCATCTTAAACACAGTCTCATTCACTGTCTAGTTACTATAGTGGCTAGGAGGTTTAACATTACAGTGGAACCCGCTTAAGATGTTTTCGCTTAAGATGTTTTCCTGTCTAAGATGTTCAAATCTTTCGGTCCCGAAAATTTCCTCATAAGAACAATATAATTTTTTCCCGTTTAATATGTTTCTGTTTAAAATGTTTTCCCGCCTAAGATGGTCATAACGGACCTTAAAAAATGGAAATGTACCCGTTTTATATTTTATTTTATTTCTTACATAAAAAATGAGTGCGATTTGCACATTCCCGTGTGCATTTTCCATATCAGTCCAAACGTAATTTTACTCTAAATATTTTTAAAACTTTTCTATAAAAAGAAATCTAATATCCCAGTCATTCATTCATTTTGGAATGGAACAACTTGCCACCTAATATTGTTTCTATGAAATAACATTACAATGAACACATTATGCCAAGTGACGGCGCAGAATAGACGAAACAGCTGACAAACTCGAAGCGACAAGCGGAAGAGGCTAACTTACGTAGCGGTAAAATTTTAAAGAAGGAAATCGCTGGACGCGACGTTCCGAATAATTACCAAAAAACCATCGCCTTATATTCCGGTCAGTATTGTAATTCCTTATGTTATTGTAGTTTTCGGCTCTGACTATTCAGTTATGATAGCGTGTTCGAAGTATTCATAGTGTTCTGTGTGTTTGTGGCTGTGCCGTAGATTTCCTTTTTTAAATTCAGTTTATTAACCCAAGTATATTAATTTTGAATAGGGATGTCATCTAAAAAGGGAATAAAAAGAAAACCACTTTCATTAAATGAAAAACTGGAGATTATAAGTAAAGTGGATGCCAATCAAAACTCTACCCATGTAAAGATGGCAAAATTACTTAATATTCCCGTATCTACGCTCAATAAATTTCATGGCTAATCGAAAAAAAACTGAACGATTCCCTTGTTCAGCAACCAAGTCGAAAGAAGATGAAATCTGCAAAAAACGAGAAACTGAAGTGTGTTGTTGGAATATGAATTTAATGAATATATTTTATAAGGGATGTATGTTTGGTTTTTAATAACAAATTAAGAAAAAAATAAACTTAGAGGGCTGAATTCCCGGAGATTAAAAATGGTTGAGGTATAGAGCGTTAAAGAGAGAGAGAGAACCAGAAATAGGATTTTAGTAATATAGATAAAAAATATAAATAACATGAATAGTACTGCGTTCGATTTATTTGCATTAAATTCATATCTTTGATCATTTCGAGCAAGTTTTAATCTTATTTTCTATCGTTAAACCTCTATTTAAGTGCATATGCACGGAAATTACCGAGGACAACAATACTGGAAACCATGGAATCTTATTATTGCAATGTTAAAAAATTTACCAAAACTCGAGTATAAATTCAAAATATGAGCAAATTCGAATGAGATTGAGTAGTCGACGGTAAGAATAAGAATCCTCATTCATTTTGTCGTGTTTTAGCACAAATTTCGTGTCGATAATTTAATCTTAAGATATTTTAAAGAGTAAAAGAATGAAAGCCTTCAAACCAAAATCAATTACTTTGTGAAAAGTAAGTATTTCTCCATTAATTTTGTTAAAAAGTACTCATATAAAAACAGGCCGCAATACTATGGGCGAGCAATTTCTTTTTGTGGCGAGTAGATTGAAGTTGTATTTCTGGAGCCCTGCATATAGGTAACAAATGTTTTCCTGAAAAGTTTGTTCTTGTGCTCCTCCTAAGTTAATGAATACCTCTATGTGCTCCCCGGTGTACTAAAGGTTAAGAAACACTGTACTAGAACGTTCAACTTAAGTGTAAAAACCAAAATGACCACCCCCTCCCCAAAGCTAAAACTTTTTTTTTAACTGCATCAAAAAATGATTTATTGTGAAGTTACCGCTCACTAAAGAAAGCGTGTCGATATTCTTTCTTTCATGCTTAAAGGTTAATTGGTTTCGATAACAACGAGCGAAACGTTTCAGGTGCCCAGAGCTGGTAACCATGACAGCTGAAGAATGGCGCTCCCTGCTAGCCACCGCGACAGTGGGAGAGACGAACGGGCGCCAGGTGCACTTCCAAATGCACCGCGAGACCGCAGCTCAACTCTATGCGAAGACGCCCGCTGACGCGAATCCAGCGTTCCTCGTCGGCACTGTCACGTCTCGCCTTAGAAAGGTAAACTGCGTCAGATTTATAAATTTAAAAAAAACAAGTGACGCTAGTTAAGACTCTTGGCAGGAAGGCATTAATTTTATCCATAAAAATCTGATGTGGCCAACACATGACTTTCTCCATATTTGGGGTATAGATATTTAAATTATTATGAATAGCATTATAACGCAAAATTATTATTTCGTATCGTAAAAGAATACAGTCTTCCTTATTGCAGTAAATTACGTATAGTTTGAATATGTTTACAGAATTCACCGCTACATGGTGGTGGCGCTGTATACAGGAAATTAAGAAAAAGCAAAATATCTCCGAAATGGATGGTTCTACGAAAATTTGTTTCAAACAAAACTCGGAAGAAATATTATTCTCTACAACTTTGGTCCTCACGAAGATGACCTATAACGACGTTTTTAAGGAGATATTTGACGGAAACCGAAAAACCGATTATTTATAAATAATTCCTAAACAATAACTGCTATGGAAAATTGTTTCAAATGAATGTTGTAGGAAATTGCATTCTCTATAACATTTGTATAGAATTGAATATACAATAATGATGTTTTAACGGAGAAATATCGCAAAAACCAAATCGGGTTTCGAATAAACCTCGACTTCCGTTTAACCGTTATTGTCCGAAAACTAATCAGTTCTTTATGCTCATGCTAAAGTGTTATATATGAAGTTTGGTAACGATATGGCAAGTAGTTTTTGAGTTAGAGCGCCCACAATCACATACATCCATCCACACACGCGCACAGACATTATTCCGAAAATAGTCTAAACGTGTTCTAGGGACCTCAAAACGTGTATTTCCGTTGAAATCTCGAAGTCGATTTTTTTCGTGAACACAATACTTTCCCATTACTACGTATGGAGAAAGTAAAAAGATGGATTAACCTTTCCCCTATCCTTCCTTGATGGACGATTAAAATTCGTTTTTTAATCGATTTCTTCATTCGTTCTCTTCTCCGTCCAATCCGTGAGATCTTCCGCACGTGTCTTCGCTTGATTAACCAATGTCACCTTTTCGCTAGCTTTTTATGTCACCTCATGAATCGTCTTCTTGGCTCACGCTTCTTCTTTCGAATACCCCCGTGACTGATATTTTTCCCTCTCTTGTCTGGCTAGCCGTTGAAATATTCTATCCGCTCTTTTTCAACCACCTCAAGACTATTAAGCCTTTCCGTTCTTCCTTTGGACAAAAAGTGCAAGTCTTCCGTCTTCCATCCCATTACAACAACCGATTTTTATGGAACTTAGCAAGGAAGTTATACACATAAATTTATAGAGCGAATTTCATTTCGGTTCATTATGAACTATTAGTGCTCCTCATACTATGATCCGCTTTAAAACTGGGGTGCCGCAGTTGGTTTTTTTGGAGGTACAGGGGGTTCCTGCTTAACGTCTTTTCACTCTTACGTCCAAAATTTATTGAAAAACGTTTTTGCTTAACGTCTAAATGGTTCACCTTAACCTCCGTCCATTTGCGTCTTCGCGACGTTTGTCCTCTGACGGCGCAAAACCCGTATGCCGCCAAGTCATTAAAACATTTAAAGGTTAGCCTAGGTAATTATTAAAAGGTGTTTTAAAAGTTAAAAGTTATGGTAAGTCAAGATGAAAATATGTTTTATAAAGTGTTTCTTTTCCAATGTGTTTGTGTTGAAATGTTACAAAAATTTTACACTTTGTCTGAAAAAAAGGTGCCGGTACGCCGCCGGCTTCGTAGCGGCGCGTACCGTCACAAAAAAGCACTGGTCTTATGCAACCACGCATAAAATCTGCATTTCCTAACATTCTATTTTGTTAAGTTACATAAGTTTCCGGACAGTTTCCTCTGGAATACTTATCGCAACACAAAAATTGTTGTAAAGAAAATCAGCAACTTATTTGTTGCTATGGAAACAAAACAAAATGCTGATAGTAACTTAAAAACAGAATTTTCGAAGAAAAGGATACAAAGTTTTGCAATAAAATGTAAGATTTTCCAATAATTTGTTTTCTTCCCAATAGCCATATAAAGGTTACGAGAACCAGGTGCGCATTTCAGCTAAATGAGCCATAAACAGCATTCATTTACCGGTAATATATCCTCACAAGGTTATTTTTTAAATATAGTCAGTGAATCACCAACGATGACAGCTGGTTTGTATCGGAAATCTGCACATGGTATTCCCAAACTTTTTATGGATACAGTAGACAAATAGTTTGTCAATTTGATTTAAACCATAAGATGAACTCGACGATTCTCTGTCGAATCGATAATATGGCATTTAATGTCAAATAGCCAACATAATGAGCAAATAGCGCTACTTGATACATTCATATCATTTAATAATAAGTAATCTTTCCTTCCCACATCCAGCGACCTGTTGATAGCTTTTATCCTTGAAACAGATATTTCCCACTATCAGACGAACGATAAATAATACGCCAACGACCGGTTTAAAGGAATATGAAAATCTAAATGCGATTGCCATGTTGCAAGAATAAATTCATTAATCAAACACGAGGAACGATCGCATACCGTTAAATCATCCTGCCAAGGCAGAAGCGAAGAAAGGGATACACGGAAATACCCCGCTCAACACGACCCCGGTGAGCATGAATATTCTATATTTTTTAGCCAAAATCGACCAATAATATCGTAACTTCTTTTATTCATTTAGTACTATTTCACACTTTTGTTATAATGCGAGAGAACGAATTCCTGTGCGTAACTGAAGTCGGTTCCCAGATGATATGTACACAGTCTTTATGTCCACAGCCTTTATGTCCACTGCCCTTATGCCCACAGTCTTTACGTCCACCGTAATATATGTCCACAGTCTTTATGTCCACTGCCTTTATGTCCACTCTTATATGTCCACAGCCTTTTCGTCCACTGCATTTATGTCCACAGCCCTTATGCCCACAGTCTTTACGTCCACCGTAATATATGTCCACAGTCTTTATGTCCACTGCCTTTATGTCCACTCTTATATGTCCACAGCCTTTTCGTCCACTGCCTTTATGTCCACAGCCTTTTTGTCCACTTTTGTATATGTCCACAGCCTTTTCGTCCACTGTTTTCTTTGTCCACCTTGGCATATGTCCACAGAGACTTTATTTCTAAGTATGAAAAATATGAAGGGCAAACCTGAAAATGGAGGAGAGTTTGAAGGAGAGGAAGGAATCCGAAGGAAACAGTGCGGACATTGGTATCTATCGACTAGGAATTTTATAACAATTACGAATATGAAGCGAAAAATTGAAAATGGAGGTGTAGTAGGAGGGGTAGGGAAAATGGGGTGCGGAAGGAATCTGGAGGAAACACTGCGGACATTGGTATCCATCGAATAAGAATTTTATAACAATTACGAATATGAAGCGAAAAATTGAAAATGGATGGAGTGTAGTAGGAGGGGGAGGGAAAAGTGGGTGCGGAAGAAATCCGAAGGAAACACTGTGGGCATTGGTGTCGATCGACTAGGAATTTTATAACATATTCATCCAGGATGATCAATTCTGATAATGAATGTGGGAGACAAAGACAAGACTTAGCAGCAGCTCTATGAAGCATTGAACGTACGTTCTCATAGCTGGACATAACAGAAGCAGCTTTTATATCTTAGGGATCCAATTCTTTGGTTAGTATTTTCCCTATAAACTGAAGTAGCTCAAGCTTCTGGCTGTCTTTAAGATTGTTCCACCACTTTCGCTCTTGTAGCGTTCTGAATATCAAGTTCATGATTGCGACTGCCGTTCTTGGATTAAAAATTACTCCATCCTCCGTTTTGACGACTGTCGCACGCCCTAAGCAGCCAAGACGACAGATTGAGGTAAATTATTTATGTTCGTTATTTTTCACCTAATGTTATTCATTTTCGCATTTAAAAGATTAAAACAAGTAAGAATTCAAAAAATATTTAAAAATAAAATCTTTTTGCTTGTTTTATTTGTTTGTTATAAAAGATTTTTGTGTCATGTACTTGTCATTACTTTTACTTTACATATCATTTACGTAATAATCTCTTTCCATAAACTGGAGTAAAAGATTTTGAATGTAAAGTTAATAGCAAAACAAATTTTTTAATGAAGCTCAACCTTGAAAATCTCCTATCAAAGCGAAATTATTACGTAAATGATATGTAAAGCAACAGTAATGAATATAATACGAAACCAAAATCTTTTATAACGAGCAAATAGTCTGAAAATTTTCTTGTTTTATTCTTTTAAGACCGCCTATTTTATTAAGCAAAAATATTTTATTTTTGAATTTAAAAAAAACTGTTACTCGTTATATAATGGGGGCCCCAAAAACTTGCGTTGCGTGGGGGGTCCAAGCAGTTGTGCAGGAGCACACATCTATATGGATGGCACTTTCAAAACAACGCCTAAGCTATTTTTCCAGATACATACAATACATGGTGTGGTGCAGGGGCATCTATTTCCATTTGAATATTGCTTAACGAAAAGAAAAGACGAAGGTTCTTATGCATCAATATTTCAACAACTCAAAGAACACTGTGACATTTTAAATTATAATGTTAATCCAGAACTGATCATGCTTGATTTTGAATTAAGTGCTAGAAATGCAGTGCGGAATGTAATCCCCAATTCTACCATTAAGGGATGTCTCTTCCATTTTTGTCAATCCATATGGAAACATGTAATGGCATTAGGTCTAAAAGCTCAATTCAATAATAACGAAGACATTAGCAACGGTATACGGATGCTGATGTCATTACCGTTTATCCCTGTTGAGGACGTGCTTGATATTTTTGACCACTTGCTTGAAATCCTCCACCCTGCACTAGAGGATCTGGCAATGTATATGGAAATCACTTATACTTTCCTTCGGATTCCTTCCGCACCCCCTTTTCCCTCCTCCTCCTACTACATCCCCTCCATTTTCAATTTTTCGCTTCATATTCGGATTTGTTATAACATTTCTAGTCCATCGATACCAATGTCCGCAGTGTTTCCGTCGGATTCCTTCCGCACCTCCTTTTCCCTCCCCCTTCTACTACACCCCTCCATTTTCATTTTCTAGCTTCGTATTCGTAATTGTTATAAAATTCCCAGTCGATCGATACCAATGTCCTCGGTGTTTCCTTCAGATTCCTTCCGCACCCCATTTTCCCTACCCCTCCTACTACACCTCCTCCATTTTCAATTTTTCGCTTCATATTCGTAATTGTTATGAAATTCCTAGTCGATAGATACCAATGTCCGCAGTGTTTCCTTCGGATTACTCCCTCTCCTTCAAACTCTCCTCCATTTTAAGGTTTGCCGTTCATATTTTTCATACTTAGAAATAAAGTCTCTGTGGACATATGCAAAGGTGGACAAAGAAAACAGTGGACGAAAAGGCTGTGGACATATACAAAAGTGGACATAAAGACAGTGGACAAAAAGGCTGTGGACATAAAGGCAGTGGACATAAAGACTGTGGACATATATTACGGTGGACGTAAAGACTGTGGACATAAGGGCAGTGGACATAAAGGCTGTGGACATAAAAGAGTGGACATAAAGGCAGTGGACATAAAGACTGTGGACATATCATCTGTGGATCCTGAAGTCTAATGAAAGAAAACGAATCTCTCGAGTGTTTCTGCAAATCAATCATCAGCATCTCAACCAATCAGCGCACTTGGCATGAGGTGGGTACGCTCTCAGCCAATCAGCAATCACTCTCTGTCGTCCACCTAAAAATTTATTTACAGTTCGGCATCGTTTGAATTTCAGCGTGTTGTTGTGCACATTATCTCTAAAAAAATTTTTACATTTTATAATTTAATCTTATTATAAAGGAATTTTGCATAAAAATATGGCCCCAATAGGTGTTAGTGATACCAGTGATGTATTTACAGCAATTTATACGTTTTTTACCGTAATTTTGAAAAGCCGTGCACGCATCCCATTGACTTCAATGTTATATCAGCCCCGTTTAATACGAAATTCGCTTAACATGTATTTTTCAGGAACCTATCCTTCGTGTTAAGCGGGGTATTGCTTTAACTTCCTACCGTTATAGTCGCGCATCACCAGGGAGACGGATGTGGGAGAAAGTGGTTCGAACGGCGATGACTCAGAGTTAAAAAACTTTCAAAAATGATTAGAGGTGATTCGATAAATCCCTCAAGCTTTCGGAATGCAAACAGTTTCGACCGACTCTCTATGGAGAGTCACTAGTTAGGAAGATATTTTAATTTCGAAGTGTTGATCAACAGCAAAAACAAAACGCCCGGATGAGTTACGGAGCAAAAGAAATTCCTGAAGGTGCGACACTCATTATTAAAAATAGGAATTAAGATCCGGAATAATGAAATGATAGTAATCTCTCCATTTTTATTTTTATAAGTTCCTTCCATACATAGAGTTTGGCTAAAACTTTAAAATCATGATTGTCTTTAGACACTTCAAAAAAGTTTGAGTAATTTAATGTTCAAAATTGCTAGACTAAACATCGAACTTGCTTGGGAAGAATCGGCATGCTGCTAAATGCGTCACTTTGAGTAATAGTGGAGCTATATGATTGCTATTATTCGAAACATACTCTCAAATAAAATCATTGTAAATAGAGAGGGCGTCAATTTGGTGGCGTAATTTCTCCCAGAAGGAAAACTGGATGGAAAAAGAGAAAGAGGTAGGAAAAGGTTTCAGCTAGTAGACGACTTGAAAGGGAAAGAGAGCTATAAAGACATGAAGAAAACTTCGGAAAATAGGAGTATATGGAGAACCAAGTTTAACCTAGAATAATCACGGACCTGTCAACGAACAGACTACCTATGATGATGATGAATTTCTCCCAGTTAAAATTGGGTCATCCAGCCATTTTAAGTGGGTGTCCAAAAGTCTTTTATGGGTATTGGAATCATTCTATTACAGGGGTGGGCAAACTTTTCTGCATGGCGGGCCGCATCGGTGTTTGCGAATTCTTCAGCGGGCCACATTGAAAGATGCCAATGCTTAGGCGGGCCAGATTAGAGTTTAAATCGGAAATTGCTTAGATTCTTAGGCATCATACATAAGTGAAAAACAAGCACAAACAAGGATTGTAGGGCTAAATTTTCAACACTAAAGGTTTTATTGTCATAATTTTACCAAAAGTAATATAAAATTATGTTAAATTTTACAGATTACTTTTTCACCAAAGCTTCGCGAGCCACGTTAAATGCTCTCGAGGGTCACATATGGCCCGCGGGCCACGGTTTGCCCACCCCTGTTCTATTAGATAGTACATATCACTCACGCTATGCAAAATTCATCATATGGATGTAATCTTGATGGGAAACTAAGACAGGATACAGTCCGTGATGCTTGCCCTGACTGCAATATAGTGTTTTGTGAGACACCATGGTCATTTTTAGTTGCGGTCAACTGCTTAGTGTACCCTGGCGTTAGTATAATCATGGAGCTGCCCTTTGCGCTTTTATTTTATAATATGTACTCACAGTCTTACTCGAGAAGCAAATTCTAATGAAATATCTCATTAATTAATGAATAATTGATATATCCTGCATTTTTAACCATTTACAGCAAGTTAAATGTTTGAGGACATGGATCGCGGTCCAGAAAGGTTAAGAACCACTGATACAGGTAAACAGATCATCACAAGAACGAGGAAAGTCGACCATTTTATCGTTAAAGGAAACGAGCAAAAAGAAATGCACATTCACAGCAATAAAAAATCTGTACAACATATATTGTACAAATTTTCTCATATACCAATGCGTCGTTCAGTTATCTTTTGAAAAATATGAACTTTGTAGAATCGTTATAAACATCAACTTAAATAACTATACGAAATTTGATGAAAATCGTATGGCCGTTTTCGAAAATCCCATTGTTGTTAAAGTTGCCTAAGAATAAACTAGCCTTATATTCATTCTTTGAGAAAAATGAAATGTGTAGTATTATTGATGATGTAAACTCAAGTAACTGTACGAAATTTGATCAAAATCGTTCGAGTCGTTTTTAAGAAAATAACGTTGTTAAATATGCCCAGAATAAACTAGCCTTATATTCTTTTTTGAGAAATATGAACTATGTAGTATTATTGATGAGGTAAACCCAAGTAACTGTACGAAATTTGATCAAAATCGTTGGAGTAGTTTTTGAGAAAATCAAATTGTTGTTAAAAGTGCGTAGAATAAACTTCCTTTAATTACTGAGCAATGTCAACCATTTCTTCACAGCTTCTATTCTTTATGATAAAATGCGTAAGCACGAGATTTCATTCATTTTCGCTCTACCGTTTAGGCTCTAGAGCCGCTAACACACAGACAGACGGCATTGCGAAAACCACTTTTTCGGACCCAGGTACACCTAAAACGTATATTTCCATAAAAATCGCGAGGTCGAATTTTTTCGCGATACCGATAGTAGGTACTTTCTCAATATATGTAATTCGTATATGAGAAAGTAAAAAATGCAAAAACGCTCTCGCTTCTACATAACGCATTTTAAAAGTTTTTTTCCTTTGAAGTATGCAGCAGAAGTGATTATTTTGTCGTCCGAGTACGGCGATTTTACGAATACGACGATCATTTAAACCAAGGGCATTGGGTTCTATATTTTACGTGCTGGAAACTACTTCCGTGTACACTATAGTCAGTCGTCCGCATGACTCATTTTCTAGATTATTAAAGCCCAATACCCGTTCGCATTCCGAGCGAAATCGTCGCAAGAACGGTCTTAATACGGCAAGAAAATTTCGCAATCGGGTGACTTCAATGCTCTTTCGAAAAGTGCAAAACGGACCTAAACGCCCGGCGCGATTATCCTTGATAGAAATTTCCCTTTTTTTTGACATAGTTAGTATACTATTTTCCATTGCGGCGCGACACATTTCACGCAAACGCTTAATTAACGCGAAACCTCGAGGAGTTTCAGAAAAAATGGACATTCCCCGGAAGGTGGTCTCCCGTTCTGCCATTGGGCGTTGATTTATCGACTTTCAATTTTCTCCCGACGGTTTCTTTTCTTATTTGCGCAGTTGGAGAGTAAGTTAGGCACATACAGGGGAAGTCGCCACGGTAACGGATAAGAATAGGAATATTGATTAACGCCAAATTTACGTTCGGTACATATCTTTCGGTGTATAGTTTAACGAAAACCTGCTGACGAGAAAATTTTTTTTCGGTTCAACGAATATATAATTCAGTGCAGAGTTCATCGAGAGGAAGTAATATTAACTATTCTATGCTCCCTACTCTGGTGGCTTTATATCTTAACGAATGCAAGTTTTTTAATTTAACGCGGTGCACAGAAAAAATATTTTTAACTTGCTATATACTCGTATGTAGAATTATTATATAAATCTTAAATGAATAAATTATGCGAAATTAATTATTGCCATTAACCATATATTGCGAGCTATGACTTAATGATATCATTTGATTATTTATGCAAGGACATTCTTCTATATTATGAAAACGAAAGGGAACTGATTAGGCTGCCATCTTTCAAGAGAAATTGTTTCCAAATGAATAAATCCACAGATTTAAATATACTTTATAGTCCTCAGGCGAAAATCGGATGGCGTAAATTTTCGAAATAACTCGAGAGTGATTATTTCAATAACCAAACCGGAAAATTTCTGAAATATAAGCATTTTGTAATTCGTACATCAGTTTTACTGGATCGAAAAAATTTACCATTTTTTACAATGCCATCACCCGATGAGAAAGAAACTTCCATCCGGCTTTTACAAAAAATAGATTTCCTGAAATTTTAGTAGATCCGCATTGCGGAACGCGGTACCACATAAAATCCAGCAAAAATCCTTAGAAAACAATGTATTTCGAGATATATAGATAGTTCGAAATGATATGGCGCAGAATTTAAAAAAAACGATATCTACTGGAAAGGTTAATATCTACAGACCCTTATATATATATATATATATATATATATATATATATATATATATATATATATAGACGAAAAGTTAATTCCCATTGATCGCCGTATTTTGGTTTATTTTCTTAGGTAGGAAATATTTATGTTTTCCTCCTTATTTTTTCCATATTTTCTCCTCCATTAGTTGCATCGTTCGGAACGACGTAATAATATATACCAATCACTGAAAAACGCACGCTAGTTATTTACGAAAACTCATATAGACCTAAAATATTTAAAAATCAGGTCGTAATATTTCCATCGATTCGAATTATATTCGGAGCGAGCAATGGATTCGATTTAACTGATGAATCACAATTCTACAGAAGCTGTAAAACGGTCGTGAGAACCAAATGCGCATTTCGGTTAACAGGCAGATGTCATCAGTGGCAATTCACCGATCGCTATAAGGAACCCACCACAGATAACGGCAGCACTGTAGCCGAAATCCGTATTAGGTTTTCACGTCCATTTTATGACTTATGGAGAATTTCGATTCATCGGTTTGATCTTAACCATAGGACGACCTTGAAAATCCTTTTGAATGGAATCGATTATCTAATCTCGTCAATCGACGTAAACGCCGTTTATCTAGTGACTTCCTTTTATATGTGACTGCTTAAATAGGAAATTGGTGAGCAACGGATAGAGAAAGTCTTTTTTATTGACCACTTTGACCTCTCCCTTAGTAAACCTTTTGATCGCCCTTGATTTTATCGCAATATTTTGTTGTCAGATGACAAAATATCCTGATTCGATAGCGATCCTTGTTGTTCGTCGCACGGGATTTCTTAATGTGCTTTAGAAAATCCAAGACTTGTTGATTTATGATGATAAAAAAATCCTGTAACGGTTTCCTCTATTGAGCGTAGAAAGCAATATAAACTCGAGCTCAACTCTCCTTTGTTTCAGAGATCTTTATTACCATCGGTGAAAAGTGATGCAATCTATAGTTACAGTGCTGTGATGCAACGAGGACTACTCCGGACTTCATAAGCCACGTCGCCTGGCAACGCCTCAACAATGCCTTCTCTATTGGAGACTCAAATCAACTATAGAGGCGCTGCAATCAGTGACGTCATTTTGCAATATGGCGGACACATTGGTGATAAGATTTTCGTAGTTAAAGGCGTTAAACGTGTGTTTCTGCGTGTTTCTGTGTTTGATATCATTCGTCATTATCATTAATTGCGAAGAACAATGAGTGGGAAATTATCACTCTCGTTTGGAGAGATGGTGAATTTCTTAGGAGGAAACCCTGGCTCAAGAAATATTATTGAAGGGGAATGCGTTCTTAAAGCTGGACTTGTGGGCAGCAGAGGGAAGAAGGATAGTATTGTATCTATTTTGGGACTAGTTCTTGATACCAGCGGTATTATTATTATTATTATCAAGCAAAACGCTGCAATTTGGAGCAGGTCCCGGTGGCAACGGTCCACATCTCATACACCAACAACATTACGTTTAAGTGCCAACTTACTAAAAGCACGTTGTCACACAAAGGGATTTAGAATTGAATAATAGAATTAACATTTAAAATGGGATACATTGCAATTTCCCGTGCAAACTCTTAAATTACAGTTTCCCTGAAAAGTATAGCTTAATTAAATAATAATAATAATTAGTATTAAAATATTAAATAGATCCGTCCTGATGGCAACGTCATCATGACACGAATGTGTGTAACATATTGAGAGGGGAGCGCACACATTCCCTGCCTGGTATTTACCCAGGGACGGAAGGGAACCCCTCAGAAGGCCTCCCGTAGGCAGGAGTTACAATACAGTAACAACATATACCTACTACTATTTACAAAATATAACATTTCTTACATTTGAAAAAATTTCAGATAATTTTTTGCATTTGTTCTCTTTTCCTATTGTGAACTTTTGGCTACCCTATTTATATTATAAATTAATTCATACATTGTATTAATAAATACATTAAAATTACATATGAAATTAAATAATACTCACGTATTTAGGTACCAAAGAACGGCTGCAATGTGTTTACATTAGCGGCTCTTTCCTGATACAAATTACTGGGGAGGTGAAGATATTAGAAGATTGTAGCATCTGCTTGGTGAAGATGATGTGCAGTTGCAAGGCTGGACTGTCGGAAAAATGTAAACACATTGCAGCCGTTCTTTGGTACCTAAATACGTATTATTTAATTTCATATGTAATTTTAATGTATTTATTAATGCAATGTCTGAATTAATTTATAATATAAATAGGGTTGCCAGAAGTTCACAATAAAAAAAGAGAACAAATGCAAAAAATATCTTTAAAAAAGAAACCGACATAAATTATCGGCGGTTTGTTGTATTTTGTACTTTCAGAACATAATATTTTTACTTCGCATGCAGGCGTAGCGACGCAGAAAGCGGAACGCTAGTACATCTGACAGAAGCCTATTATTACAATTTATATGTTTTACACTCAGTTAAATGTTAATAAATAATATTAAGTCAAAACAATTTTAAAATGTTTATTGATTTTTATTTAAATATTAAATGAAGCGAGCACACAAACATGTTCTTGGTTATCGGCTTCCCAATCTTCAACAGCCTTATCCAAGCCTTCCTTCTGTCGCACCTTTCTCGTATGATCCAATTATTCGTCAAAAAAACGAATTCGCCTTCCCGAGGAAAACTATGGAACCGGAGATCAGGGTTCGACCAGGCTTTCGACGAACATTGTGGAACACAACAGTTTCGCTTCGCCGAAGTTTTTTCGGTGAAAATTTCAGCCCGGTCTTTTCCATAATTATTTCCGTTAGCAAATAAGCTAACTGTTCCATACAATGATACTGATGAAGTTCTTAAAAGGACTATAAGTCGTGTGAACGAAGGATGAAAGTAAATGAACAAGATATGAAAAGAATGAAAGTGAAGAAATGAACAGAATGAAGAAATGGTTTTGATGAAGAGTTCTCAAAAGAACTGTTCTGAATTGATGAATAGTGAATGAAATGAATGAGAGTTATGAAAAGAACTGATTAAATAATATGAAAATGGTGAAAAGAACTGATTGAACGTTGATAACGCAGTAAGGAACTTCAACACATGTTGCGAGACTACGCTTACCAATGCAATGTAAATATGCCTCATTCAGGCTTGACACCAAAGCGCTACTTACGACTTTCGCCACCAGCTGGCGTATTCCTGTGCTGGAATCGCGAATATAATCCTTGGTTCAAGATAATTTATGACGCCCACTTGAGCGTTATTCTGACGTGAGATTTATTCGATATTTTTGCTTGTTGGCTGTATCGCAAGAAAGTTAACAGAAAAATGGATGATATTTGAGCAGTCTTATTTTATTTTCTTCCATCCATCTTACTCCAGCAGGAGCTAATTTTATGTTGCACAATAAAAAGATGAATGCTTAAGCGGCGGAATATATAACTTTTGTTAATTAAATACATTCCGACGCAGAAAACATTCTTAAATCCAACCGAGGAAAACAATTTACGGCAAAGTTCCAGAGTTGAAATACCGTCGCATAATGGATGATGTAGTGAAGCGTGTGTACGATAAATTATTTTCACTCTCAGAATTTAAAAAGTTTTTCGCCCCTTCTGTTCGGAGTTGTATCAAGTCACATTTGCGTATTTCACTCCTTTTTGTCAGCTAGCAGCGTTTAAAACACCGATCCCTCGCGATTGAACAAGGCTCGGCGCTAATTGGTGTTACTTTGTTGAAAGTTCGAAGGAAAAAATATGTCCGTACTAAGGCGATCTCTTTTTCTGAAAATCCAAGAAGAGAGTAATAACAACGGATGGAATTAGGTTTGAATTGCCCTATGTAATACGCAGGAAATTAACATTATCTATATTTCGAAGGTTGTAAGAAAAGAAAATTCAATAAATGAGCAAAAATACCATTTATCCAAAAGTTTTTTTCATATTCTAAATAAGGGATTCAAGTATTATTCGCTAAAAAATAAAGCGATATATTTGCGTTTAACGCATAAAAAATGGCGAAAATGACGCCTCTTCCATCAATAAAAGCCCACGCGACGACCTTGCTAAATTGATATAGTGTTAAGCAAACTTACTTGAAGGGATACGTAATAACACTGAAAGTGCTTTTCTATTACAACTTTTCTTTGTCGGAAAAAAGCGTTCCCACAATATCTTAAAACGTCAGTAGTTGTTGTTACAGCGTAATCTTTGATTACCAAGTCCTGGATGAAAGTTTAATTGAGAATAAATTTATTGTCTTGAACATTTCCACATACTCTCTCTAAATTCTTCACGTACTCTCAGGAAGTCTGTGTATTCCTAGTTGAAAACCACTTTTTCTACATTAAAGACATGATGTGTCTAATGATCACCGGCTTAGAATAAGATGGCTAATCTAAGACACGATTCAACTTGGATGGACAACACTCTTAGCAATATCTTTTAAGCCAGTGTTTCTCAAACTGTGGGCCTCGGCCCCCCAGGGGGCCGCAAAATTATTTCCGATGTTAGGTGAAATGACAAAATGTAAAATATTCACAAATAATAAAATTTCATCAGGAAATACGTGATAAAAATTATTAACAGTTACATAAAATAAAGGAATTTGCATTAAAGTTTATTATTTGTACTATTTTCAAATCAAAGGGGGCCGCATAACATTCAAGGGGGACGCGACAGTTGAAAGAAACCGCCTTACCTATATAATTCAACTCCGAGAAGAGATTTAAATAACAAGCTAAGCCTTTGGAAGCAAAATTGTTTCATAGGAAGAAAAAAAAGTTAATTAAGAAATATAACTTTAAAAAATTAAGATCAGGGTATACATTTTACGAAAAAAAAGGGATTTATCGAGTTAATTTTAAAGGACAGATTATCCGTAGACGCGCAAAAACAAACTTATTAACTCCTCCATTTTATCAATTTTTAATGAACGTATCAATTTCATGCTTTCGTCAGAGACTAATTATTAAGTCAATTAAGTATACCAAACAAAATTTCGACGCTGATACGCCATCTTGCAGGATTCCCGTAAAGTGCTGGATTATAAACCGTTATCAAGACATCTTTCATGTCACGTCAGAAAACAAATGACGGAGCAATTATAAATGTAAATATTATTTATTGCGCCAGGAGACAGGTAAAGAGAAAGAAAGAGTAAAAGAAGCCCGAAGGCTGCAGTTGGATCCTGTTTTCCGCCTCTTTAAGTGTTGTTCCTGCTCTTAGATTCACTTGCCGTGACCTGACAAATGCATTAAAGTCTTGAGAAAGCGACGCAACCGAGTGCGTACGAATACTTTTTTATATCACCAGCTACGTAGGATTTTTGCAATTTTTTAAATTTTAAACGCGAGATGTGGACAAACTAACGGGAACTGACCGAGAATGAGAATAATTATTGAGATTTCCTTGTCTCCCTTGAAAATTTTTCAGACTGGTTTACAACGAAAATTTCCTTTATTTTCTATGTTATCATTTATGTACTCGTAAATAGAAGACACTTGATGGGGGTTTTCAATTCGAGAAAAAAATCTGTCGTCTTCCAATATGAATTTTAATTATTATTAATCAAATCTATGTATAGGACCAATGCAATTTGATAAAAGCAAAATAAAAATGTCGAGTTTTTCACATTTTGATGTAATTTATCTATCGGTAAATTTGTCATTCGTCCAAACCTATAACAGCTTCCTTTGAGTATGTCTTTTTGGATAAGAACGAGGCACATGAATAGTCCTTTTTCCACCACCTCCACATAGGATTTGTTCAAATTTTCGTTCGATCTCTCTAATCTAATAATTTTATTTAATGGCCTATTGGACTGCGAGAAAATAAAATTTAAAAAATATGTGAGCACTTTGAAGGCATTTGAGATGTGGGTATATCGTAGACAGAAGAGAGAAAAAACTAATGTCGTAATATTTATTGCGGTAGGGGAAGAGTGGATCTTTTAAGAGGAGGAATAGACAGAAGAAATGGGTCAAAATTTGAAAGGGAACGGTCTACTGAAAAAATTCATAGAAGGGAGGATGCTAGGAAAGAGGCAGAAAAGGTATAAATAAGAAAGGAATATTATGTGTGCACAAAGGATGCGTATGTAAAGATGAAGAGAAAGGTCTTGAATGGTACAGATTGTGTTGAATGAGCTAAAAAACCTAACGAAAGTTAGAATGATGATGAATAGTGCTTCACATTTTCTGTGTAAATCATTTAAACCATCCTTTCCCAAACTAATTTCACCACGGAACCCTTTTGGGCTTCAAAAGTATTGACGGAACCCTTGAAAATAATCTTATAGTGTTGAAAAAGGTAGACACAAAACATGTCTGTTTCTTTAAAATTAGTGCCTGAAAAAATGAACACAATTATTTAAATATACAGGTATTTTTTTTACCTTTTTTTAAAAATGAGAAGGATGTTTTCATAGAGCCACTTATTCCCTCACGCTTTCCAAAACCCACGCGATCGGGCCTCGAACGAAGACGTCATCGTCTTAAGGTACAAATATACTATGCGAACGAAGGCGAACTAACGACAGCGAACGAAGGTTAGGCTGTTTTTCTTCATTCGGACCGTGCATTTGATCAGTCGTCTACACTAGAGCGAATGTTTGCGTTCGTTGATGTTCGACGCTTTGAACAGTTCCTTGCTGAAGTTGCTGAGTTGTTTACTTAACCGTCCACATTGCGCACGAACTTCCTTTGATGTACCGCTCTGCCAGCGAACCGCGTCGAATGCATTCGGTCGCATTCGTTCATTTTCGTTTAGCTTCGTTCAACCGTACACGCTATATGAATTCATTCGATCGCTGTCGTTCGTTTGCCTTCGCTCGCATAGTGTATCCGAACCTTTAGGGGAAGGTACGTCGTTCGAGAAATCCCTCGTAGAAACTTCTCCATCGCCGAACCCAGAATTTATTTATCTGGTCACCTTAATGTCGACCTCTTGATATATCTCTCTATGTTATAAAATCGTAATGATCACGCTGCGTAACGCTCTAATTTTGCGAAAAACTCGGTTAAAAATTTACTGAGCTGTCTGAAATTTCTCAGGATTTCAGTTTTAATAAATCTCTACGTTATAGCTAAAAATTTTGAATGAGGTCACGGGTTTGACCCTCACAGGATGAATGCCGTTTCCCATAAGATAACACTTAAATATCACATTTTTGGTTTCAAAATATCTTAAAATTAAGTTATCGGTACGAAATTTACGCTAAAACACGCCAAAATGAATGAGGATTCTTATTCTCATCGTCGAATACTCAATCTCATGCGTATTCTCTCATATTTTGAATTTATACTCGAGATTTTGTAATTTTTTTAACATTTCAATACTAATATTCCATGGATACGGGTATTGTTGTCCCCGATAATTTCATTGCATATGCACTTAAATAAAAGCTTATTGTTAAAGATCGAAAATACGAAGACAATAAAATACACTATCCTCGCCTATAGCAGACGAAAACCCTCTTTATCTATATAGTTCGGCCAGTAAAATTGTACAACATATATTTGAGAAAGATTGGGCCTTTCACAATTAACTTTCAAAGGGTAGAAATATCTATCGACATTTTCTTATCCCTTAGATATCCCATATTAGTTCAACAACCATTGAAATTCGCTTTGGTAAGTTCACTACCCGAATGAGAATCAAAATAACTTTACGCCAACAAAACGAATTATCGATGTCGATTTATGACTGAAATCCAATAGATATATTAGATAGCTATGAAAAAACATTGGAAAAATGAGATTCACATTTCGATTCCTCCGAATTTTTGGCTGAGAATCAACTGCATTAAAATTCAATCCATCTTTTCAATCTCTAAACACGATATCGAAAATTTAGCGCAACAGACCATCCGTGCATGTTTAAATAACAATTTTCCGACAGCTTTACAGGGCTAGGCATAGTGGCGGATCCAGGGGGCGATCCCCCTCCGTTTGGATATCCCCGTTGTCCTCCATCCGATGCTATCTTAAACCCTTTCCAGGCCAAATTCCTCGATTCTGCGTCGCAGATTAGATCCGCGAGGCAAGAGAAAGATTCTGACAGGTATAGGAATTTTCAGACTAAAGAATCGAAGGCAATGTCGGATTCAAGGGGAGGAAGAGGCGACAGAAAGTTTTTGGATCCGACCCTGGCTATGCAATGAATATTCACAATTACAGCGTGGCATACACACGGTTTAAAACAATACCGGTGGGGTTAGGTTAAAATTCAGACAAAACATTTTAATTTAACGAGGTTTTTCGAAACAAAACTTCTATGGTTCTAAAACTTTATAGTGCTTCCTCACGCAGGTAGGAAACATGACGGGAGGCGGAGAGATCAACCTCATCCCCGGATTCCGATTCCCAGTCTCTCACAACGCAGACGGGGTGCGGTGCAAGGTCTCATCGGTCCCGTCCACCTTGCCAGCGGTACCCTCAGCACCCGCGTCACCGGTATCGCCCGCCTTTCCACCCTCTCCGGGCGTGACCGTCTCCATCAAAGAGGAAACGGCGTCGGAAGCAGTTCAGGAAACTCCCACCACCGTCGCTGCAGTCCCAACGCCTCCGAAGTCGCGTCCCCCTCCTCGGCAGCCGCCACCCCCTCCCCCTAAGCAGGACGAAGTCGCCGTCAATGGCGGAGAGGAGGAGGATGACGATGACGACGATGATGATGGGGGTGTTTTCGGGATGGATTTATTCGACGGACTGACGGGAGAGAACATGTGGGAGGTCATAGCCATCCTGGTGGCGATAGGTGTCGGAATCCTGGCAACGTTCGGTGTCTGCATTTACGCCGTGTACGCCATGTTCAGGGTTAGGAACGATAGCGACGGAGGCGGAGGTAGGAGGAGCAGCAGGAGAAGGCAAAGGCGTCAATCGAACGCCTCAGTGCAGTCCATCCAGAGCTAGTTGGTGAGGGAGGGATAGCCCAACTCCGAATCGCACCACCGTATGGACTTGTTTTCTTTCTAGCCTCAAGTTTTCACGCAAAATTTTCAACGCGATCCAAATAAATCGAATGTGCCAGAGACATGGGGATTAACAACTGACACAGTTCTTCCTAGTCAGTCAGGTATTTCGCTGGGACTACCGTGCGTGCGTGGAGTTCTTTTCTTTGTTATACATAGTTTACCATTCAACTGCGGCGAGGAAATACGGCGTGAGTGCGATACCGCCTCTGAAAAATAAAATGACTCCCTCGTTTTTTTTCTGAGCGCATGGTCACCGGCGAAATATTACGAAATGTGTCGTTTTAAATGGCATTGTGGCAGAATTTACTGGCTCGTCGCGCGACAAGGAACCCTTTACAAAAATATCGATGAAAGACATTTTAAGGCGGATATAAAAAACCTTCCGTCTTTCAAGTTCGAGCAAGTGGTTCCCATTAACTACCTAAGTTAATGAATAAGCCTGTTTCGTTCAGGAAGATCATTTAACCGGATGATTTCAATTGAGTGTAAAGATCCATCCGCCAAATTTGTCCTATCAAATTTACGTCGTCCTTGGTCATTAGGATATCCAAATAAACGATTTTCTTTCAAACGCGGTAGCCCATTCCATAGTTTAGAACAATAAAATCGGCGTTATATTTTTCTGCATCGATAGGGCTAGATGAGGAATGATTTAAGCTCGATGAATCAATTTTCCCGATCTCGGCTAGTAATTTTTTGTATTAAAGTTTTAGCGCGAAAATTTATTTGAAGTACTATGGATACTACAGCAGTTTGAAAACAATAATATGATTATATCATTATAATATAATTATAATGCTATAATTATATTATAATCGTTTATTAATTGGTTACAAAAACCTGAGTATAGGGCGGAAATTTAAAAGATACCTAAAATCGACATTTATTCATCTTGAAAGGTGCATCTTTCAACATAAAATTGTTTAAAAGCTTTCTGTAGCTGATGAAAATTATTTAAAACTTTGAATGAATTCTTGCTGATACTTATGCCTGCCACATTTTCGAGGAATTTTACAGAAATAGGATTTTAATTATGTTAATCAAATGAGATACACGTTATATTTAATGCGTTTTCTTAATTACGTGTTTTTAAATATACATTGATTACATTTTCATGAACGTACGATAGACATGTTAAAGGAAAACGTAATGCGGAAAGTAAAAATCATTTTCTGTGTGACGTCTGCTTAAAACAGGAACTATTGATTTGAATGTAAAAAATGTACATGTAAGAAAACTATGATTGAATGTAATGAGTAAAATAAAAATTATTTTTAAATGACTATTTATTATTCATCTGCAACTATTTCAACTGAGATGTCAACCCAAAGAATATTCTATTATATAATTACCGTATATCTTCGAGTATAAGGTGATTCGAGTATAAGTCGAAATGTACTTTTTAGCCTAAAAAAGTGTCTAAAATACAAGACTCGAATATAAGTCGAAGCAAAGAAAACAAAACTAAGATAATTTTGTAATTTACAAAAAAATTAATATATATATATATATATATATATATTATAATAATAATAATGTACAGGTGAACCTCGACTTACGAACATGCAAGAAACAAACAATTCATGTTTACGAACATTCCACATACCAATGAATTGCCCCTCGCACTTCATTTACGAACACACCCTCACGCACTGACGAACATCGGTCACAATAAGAACACGTAAACTTGTCAACACGTCATTTGCCGTTTTGTATTCGAAACCGTACGTGTTTATATACGTATTGTTTTTTTATAACCCTTGAAATATGGAAAAAATTGTAAACGTAGTGTTCGTGAAAGTGCTAACAATAAGAGTGGTAAAAAAACGTGGAGTGCTTTCAATGGAAACTAAAATGGACATAATACATAGATCAGTCGTTCAACAATTGCAGCCATTTTAAAAGACGGAGGAAAAATTGGTGATCACGTTCGCAATGCAGGCTCTGTTCAGTCCGTGAGTATAAGTAAGAAACAAAATGCCGTCTTTGAAGAAATGGGACGGTGTTTAACAATTTGAATTCAGGATCAAAATAAAAAAACCAACGCTTGAGTACTGAATTGATTCGTCTCTTCAATCCACTCATTTGAGCAGGTTTTTTTAAAAGATAAAATGTAAATTTTAAGGTTTCCTTTCAAACTACGTAAGTACGGTGATGCTGTATAATTTTATCATTAGCCTTCGCATTTTCCGCTACTTAGCGTGAATTTTTCATACTAATGCGCTTCAAGACAGTCAAATGTTGTTTTCCGACAGTCATGTTGAATTATTGACCCAGAAAAACGTCCAGCTAGTTTGCGACTCGAATATAAGTCAAAAGTAGGGTTTGATCGGCTTATACTCGAAGATATACGGTATATATACTAAAAATATAAAAATGTTTAAAATTTCAAATATTTACTGTATTCTCACAATAATACAACGACAGATCTTGACGACTGATCAAAACCATAGAAAAGGTTAACCCAGAAGTGCACAAAAGTGGACGACTAGGGTCTATATGACCCCAAGTTGTTTTTCTGTTAATCATCATGAATTTGTTTATTCTATTTATTTAATGAATTATATTGAAGGAAAATATAGGTACTAAACTGACGCACGAGAACAAAAAATTGTACATTATCGAACAAAAATAAGAACAAAATAAATGAAGTTGTTTTATGATCGAATGGTCTATCGAGTATCTATTAGGGGGTCATAAACACCCCACTCGCCTACTTGAGGGGCACTTTTTCACGTACGGTAACCAATCGAAATCGTTCGCAATACCCTTCGGACGAACATTACCGCAAGGTTAAAACCTACAGCACGTGGAAAAACCTCTGAAGGATGCGACCTGGAACGAACACTACGGGAGTAGAGGGAGAGGTGGGCGAAGATGGGAGGTGGAAGCTTCCGTTCGCCTCGCTTCCAATAATGAGGAGGCAATTGATGTCCCCCCCGTTGGACCCTATGTTGTCCACCCAGTGACCTTCGCGGAAATTGATTCGAATGACGGAGGTGAGGATCACTGATGCGTTATTGTTGGTGGTCAATCTTCATCAGGACGCCCTTTTCATTCCATTCTTCGAGAAAGAATCGAATCCCGGTATGGAGAGAGGATGGAGGCAAGAGAGACAAAAAAAAGCCGAAGAGTAAAAGAGGATGCCGGCGACGCGACGGTCGTACATAAAAAAGCGTCTCATTCAGAAAATGAAAGTGAACGGGGGACGGAGCGGACAAAGTGGTTTGACTGATAACGCCCACACGCAGAAGTTTGTTTATTTATTTTTTTTTTTTGGAACGTTTAAGAGGTTACTAGGAAAAGAAATTTTCTAACCGTGGCTCGTGATTTCGTCAGGAATAGAAATGAATCCAAATAAAAACATCCACTATCGCGCCATTTATGGTGCAGGAAAATAAATGGAGTGAGAATGTGACGCGGCTATTATTTTTTGTGAAACCTTTCGACGTAAAAAATAAAATAAAATAAAAAGGAATGTGCTTTCGACATTGTAATAAAATGGGTTAGCTTTGCGCTTTCTTCGGCTTTTTGATCACCATCGCTTTTCATGTAAAGTCTGGTGAGCAGGGTTTAAATGTTGACGTGAGCATTCCTCCGCGTTAGAGTCATACCTTCGCTTTGTGGAGGAACGTTCTTCTGCAGTGGGGTAACTACGACTGATTGTGCCCCGGGACACGAGTTAATGACGGAATAACATCGGGAAAAACGAACGAATAATGCAAAAACTATTAGAATGCGCAATTTTATTAATTAATTTGTGATCATAAGTGGGAAATTATGTCTGTATAAACATAAATAAAATTTTATAACTTAAGCGCTTTCCCGTGGACCCCGTAGGAAGACCCCTACGTACTACCTATGTAGCTTGCGTAACTATGCCACTTGCCCTTGTAATATCGTTTGAAATACTGCAAGAGCTGAAATTGACCCATTCTTTACCTAGTTTTCGTGAAGTAATCGACGAATTGAATATACGAGATTTCCACCGAAGATACTTGAACGAGTCGACTAACCAATTAACCTATTCAGTGTTAATATGTGATATTTGTTTTTATCCATTCTTAACCATTTCAGTCACCATGTCTGTTTCTTTGTACATTACATTAAATTAATAACTTCTGACGCAAATTGTAGACACAAGAGGGAACATAAAAGATGTTGGAAAGTGTAACCCCTATGTCCCAAATAATTGGTTGAGGAAATAATGAAACATTAAGAATTAAGCTCAAATTGATAAAATTAACATTTATTTCCCGGACAACATTCATGACTGAAAGGGTTAAATGGAAAATAAATCACATCCGACCATAAAATTCTGACTTTAAAGAGTATCATGAATTTCGACATAAACTTGAAGAAATTTCGTAAATAAACCTAATTAAGACATTCGCTTCACTATGACTGGAGAGAATATTTGTTTTAAAATAGTCTCTACGAAGCAGAAATAAAAGCATGGGATCGGTGATGAATTTCCTTTGGCATGCAAATAAGATCATTGCAAAATTGTCCTTCGAAACAAAATAATATTCCCACCTAATCCGCCTAATCGTAGACTATTGCAACTCTACGTAGGATACGAGGAAGGGAGACTAGTTCAACGCACAGCGTTTCTTCAAGGGCGCCGTCATGACGTTGTAACCTTAGGCCAAAATAGTTGAAGGAAATTGGATTGTCGATGGCCTCACTGCAGAAGAGAAGCAATATCACTCTTGCTACGCGAATGTGGCGACTCTCAGGGTAATTAATTAAATGAATCAAAGCTCCATTTCGCTCTGACGAGACCATGTGTGTTGGTGTGTCGTAATCTGGAAGATAATTTTGAAATTGGGTTTTATATAGGGTAAACAAAGCCAATGTTTCACTGGATGACAACGATCACTGTTGGGAGAAATGGATGGGTATCGGTTACTACTGCGTCAGTGGTGAGTAATATTTTAACTTTTTAGCTTTCGCAAGGTAAAAATAAGAACTCGTGGAAAACTACGGATCATATATTGCTTCTTTGTGAAAAATTATTTAGCGAAATTGTTATAGAGAGAATGATATGGATTAATTCCCGTTGAAATTTCACCTGATACTGGATATTTTGAATTCCAGAGATAAACATTAACTTACTACGAAAGATGTACAAATGCCTCAAGCTAAATCCGAGGGAGAAAATTATGTATAAAATTACGAAAAGTAACATTACATTCATGAATCAACATGAAGAAAATGGACGACAAACTACACTGTTTATAGGTTTCCATTATTTTTTAAATTTTGGTAGCCAAATATAAAGTGATTTGTCTTTTTAAAAAATTATTGTTTTTAAATGTTATTTATGCACAAACAGCGCTTGGTCAAGGGGGCGCGGCTGAGATTGGAAATCAACAAGTCTAGAAATCACAATGACTGGTTTTAAAGGGAGCGTTCGGTCTATTATCTCCCTTAGAATCCGGAAAAAGCATTGCGTAAAATACCGTTCAGAACCTTCGGCGTAAACAAATACACTTTTTGGTAAAAATCATGGAAGATAATTAATGTGATTGGAGTCGGCTTTTCCGCTAAGAATGTCACGTCGCTGTTGTGTGCCATGTTTAACCTTTATCATCGTGCAGTATACGTGATAGTTTAATGAAGCTGCAAATGAACGCGATAAGTAACGCGGAAGTAACGGTTCTTGCATTAAATACATGACTCGCACGCTTTCAAACCGTGACAATCATCCGTTAATAGATTATAAAAATGAAAAAAGATGGATGGCCAATGAACACATAGCACTATCTGAGTAACCCTGGAAGCCATAAAACGGCTAGATATTTGCAATCACAAATCAACCCAGACGCCGATTTGTTAACAGGGCAATCAGTTTAAACAGCTGTGAGGAAATAACTTTTACTTCGTCTCGCAGGCATTTAAAAAAATCTTAGACAAACGTTTCTAGATGGATTTTTTACATCATACTTCTGGAAGAAGTAGCATGAAGCAAAATATGAAACGCTCGGAGTTAAGCCATTCTGTTCAGTTCGGATTTCTTTTATTAAAATTTTTTTCGAGTGATGATTCTTTCTTTATTAAGTCGAATCTTACATGAATGCATGACTTTCGTCAATTTTTTTAATTGGTTCACATTTTTTCAGACCGTACATGATCATACACATTCTGTGAAAGAGGTTTTAACCAGAAGAAATCACAACCCCAAAATAAGCATGCACTAGAACCAAAATACAACTGCAAATACAACTGAATTCGAAAAATGGCTAGCAAAAATAAGTGTACATGATCATGTACAGTCGGTCTGATAGGGTTAATTAGAAATTTTACACTCATAAGAGAAGGATAACTTTTAAATATCGCTAAAGAAATACTTTTATTTAATTCTCCATTAATACTTTAATCGGAAACGATAAGAAGAAACTTGCATGCGAGATTTAATACACTGAGATCGCGCATGACAAGTTACGCAAGGGTATTATTGCCGCTGGAAACATCGCATCGTGAAGTCATAAACGTACGATTGGTTTTAAAAATCCTGACGAACGAGCCTGCATGGAAATTTTCTTCCCCTCCTCTTCCACCTTCTTGCAAAAGCGATAATCTCCAAGGTAACAACCAAACTGTTTGAACTCTGGCGTGCAGGCCGGGGTAGACTGGTAGGCAGTGCGCCTGCCTTCTAACCCAAAGGTCGCGGGTTCGAATCCCGCTTCGGGCATGGATGTTGCGATTGATGGTGATTTTATCTAAGAGAATTCGACGGTGCAAAATAACCTTAGCTGTTGACGCACCTCAAAACCTAATTACTACTACTCTCTGGCGTCCACAGCGAACTTCAATGTCGAACTTTGAATAAACGATTCGTTTTCCGATGCACCTTCGACGACGACGAACAGAAAGGTTTTTTTATTTATTAATCGCACATCACGCGAACCTATGTCATATGCATTATATTTTTAAAGGCCTTGATGGAAGAGTGTTGCAGATTCTGCTGAATCACAGCGTTTGAGATAGGAATAACAAAAGGAAACGAGCGTCGTAAATCACTCGAACACATCGCCTTCATTTTTTATTTCATCTAGGTGGGCGTAAGGTGACTGCATCGTCGGTTGTTAGAATCGTCACTCCTGCAAGGACGAGCGCATACAAAACAACGTGGAACCGGGAAAAATAATGCGTGACATTTCGCGCGGAGAACTGTGAAAGGGATTCGAAATTTCGTTTTTTTACTTTCTCATACGAAGTATCGAGAAAGTATTGTTTTCGCGAAAAAATTCGACCTCGAGATTTTTACGGAAATACATGTTTTAGGTGTCGCTGAATCCGAAAAAGTGGTTTTCGCAATGCCGTCTGTCTGTCTGTCTGTTACTGGCTCTGGAGCCTAGACGGTAGAACGAAAATGAATGAAATCTCGTACTTAGGCATTTTATCATACTGAGCAGAGTATACATAGAAATGGTTGACATTGATCAATAATTAAGAGTAGTTTATTCTACGCATTTTTAACAACAATCCGATTTTCTCGAAAACGGCTATAACGATTTTGATCAAATTTCGCAAAGGAACTTGATTTTACGTCTTCAATAATACTGTATAGTTCATATTTCTCAAAAAATGAATATAAGGCTAGTTTATTCTAGGCAACTTTAACAATAATTCCATTTTCTCAGAAATGGTTCCAACGATTTTGATCAAATTTCGTACAGTGAGTTGAGTATACGTCTTCAATAATACTACGTATTTCATTTTTCCCAATGAATGAATATAAGGCTAGTTTATTCTTGGGCAACTTTAACAAAAATTGGATTGTCTAAAAACTGGCTCATACGATTTTCATTTTCTAAAGATAACTAAACGACGCATTAGTACGTATATGAGAAAGTTTGTACAATGTATGTTGTACCGATTTTTTTCTGAGTTAACCAGGCACCGCACACATCGCCTTCAAAAGACTAGAAGCAATTGGTGCGATATTTTTTTGCATTTTCTTTTTATCTTACATTTTTAACTGTTAATGCGATTAAACAGACAGTAGTTGAAAATTGTATACGGTAGAGAGATACTGTGCAATGTTTGAGCTCGCAATTCTTCAGAGCATTGCGGAATACGGTCTTAAGTTTATGCATCAGTGGACACAATAGTTACAAAGCAATATTAAAAGCATTTTCGTGCAATTAATTTTCGTCGGAAGGAAAAAAGACATGTTGTTAATTTGTTTGTTTTCTTTTGCTAATCAGCCTCTTGGACTATTATAGCCATAACTCCTTCCACACCGCACGAACACAGAAGGGAAGAGGGAAACCCTGTGCCAGAATTAACCTATTATCTTTACCAAAGGGGCCAACTGCTTAACGTCCCTTCCCGAAGGACGGAGCGCTGACTCGCGCGGTCTCACAATCAGGTTAAAAAATCCGGATTTGAACCCGGGACCGCCGAGTGGAAGGTCAACACACTAGCAACTACATCACCGCAACCCTCCATATGTCGTAGAGTTGACAGTTAGGTCACACAAGTGGCTCAGCTGCAATAAAGCCAGGATTAATAAATGAAAAACACACATTGAAGCCTTCATTTCCTTCAGAAACTAAAAGAGGTGATAGGAAATGTATAGGAAATTTATTGTTAAAAATAAATAACACACGATTGCTTCTGATTTCACCGCTTTTTCATCATTACCGAGCCTTTTATATGATGACCGACACCGTAAAAAAACAACAACAAAAACTTGAAAATGTCACGGTATATCACCTCGGGGCCGAGAGGGGCGATGTCTTTTTTTTGGCGGAAAGAATTCCATCCAACTACCTGGACCACAACTTACCCGAGGTCAAAGGAGAGTAAGACGAGAGAGAGAGAGTGGGAGAGGAACGCACAACAGGTGGAAGGGCCGTGATAATGAGGCATCGTGTATAAAGTTATGCTCCATTTCCAGCAAACGACCTTGCCCGAGGCGTTTTACGAGCGATACAACGTCACTACCCTTATAATTCCCGCCACCTTTGGTGCGAAGGGATAGGAAGGGAAGAGGTGGCAGGAAGAAGGCGATTTGTTTGAGCGTGGGAAGACAAAGCGTGACGGAAGAAAACAGCGAAGCCGCTTCGACCCGGGAGCTAGGGAAGGGATTTTTTCTTCCTCGAGGGGCTGAAAGTGCCGCCAGAAGGTGAAGAAGGTGAAGAGGTTTGAAGGTGAGAGACTGTTTGGAAACGAGTGGGAAGTGAAAGAATGATGTTGGTACGAAATCTTTTTCGAGGAAAATTATTTTTTTTTGGATTGCGTCCGGGTGAGACAGATGGGCAGACAGACGAACGAATTTATTAGGGCGAAATATAGAATCCTTCTTACGAGGGAGACAGACAAATGACTTTAATAAGGACGAAATTGAGAATATATTGTCCCATATAACATTTAAGCCTTTATAATGCATGACATAAAATGCAGATTAGTTACATATTTGGAGAGAAAGAAAGAGAACGATTTTACGCCGTGACAGTTATTTTTCATTCGACCGTGATTATCCAGATAAAACTGAAACCCGTCGCGAACTAATGAGTTAAACGTGGAAAAGTCTAATATGAACAAAGGAGCGCGATGTTCTATCGAGGCCAAAATCGATTAAAAGTCAATAAGTGTCACCTCCGGTTAAAGGTGAGCTTCACCTTTGTACGCCCACCTCTCGCTTTGCACGTTTTAGCTTTACATGTTTTCGTTTTAGCACGGTTTTCTTTTTAGAGAACTACCTCCAATTGCACAGCCATCGATTTCACTTTACCACGGTTTGCTACCGGTCTTTAAGCATTAAAAATCATAAAAGTCTTCAATCCGACTCAGAGGTTTTAAGAAAGAACAGAAGCAACTTTGAATAAAATATTAATGAATCGTTGCATGTTGAACTCAAAATGGGGCTCAAAACTTATTCAACAACAATGGGCCAGAGGCCGGATAAAATTAATTAAAACTACATTAATCATATAATTCTGATACACGAAATTTATATGTTGATGCGATGAGATGTAGGTAAATATATCTAAGCTATTCATAGTTAAACATTGGTATGAAATATCTTCCTCGTTCGATTCCCAATCGAAAAGTTACTTGTTGACATAACCACTAACCTACCAATATTGACGCAAATTATTAAGCACGGAAGAATATATTAAACGTTTTTGTTATCTTTACGTTTAATAGCTAAACATATACTAATTAGGTATTAAATGAATCCGCCCTTTATAAACGCGCACTGCTGTATGTACTACCGACTTTATGCGCTTAAGTCATTTGGGCAAAAGGGATATTTTTTAATGAACTCCACGATAATTTCGCCAAATGACTTCATCTGATGACGACGTCCTTCGCGTGAATCGACTGCAATTTAGATAGAAAATGGTTCACTAATGAAGGGACGTGAAAGTGAATCCACGAAGGCGAAATTCCTAAATGCATTCATGAAAAAAAAAGTTCCCCAAAAAGGCCGTGAATCGACTGCAATTTAGATAGAAAATGGTTCACTAATGAAGGGACGTGAAAGTGAATCCACGAAGGCGAAATTCCTAAATGCATTCACGAAAAAAAAAGTTCCCCAAAAAGGCCGTGAATCGACTGCAATTTAGATAGAAAATGGTTCACTAATGAAGGGACGTGAAAGTGAATCCACGAAGGTGAAATTTCGAAATGCATTCTTGAAAAAAAAAAAGTTCCCCAACAAGGCCGTCATAAACCCGAATTCAACTTCCTTGAGGTTTGAAAACGCTCCACGCACTGCCCATGTGCCGTTCATTGTGAGAGGTGTCTGTTTTCTTTTTTGGCCCGTCCGAAAAATGCTCGCGCGAAGAGGAGGAAAGGTCTTGGCCTGCCAAGAGAGGAACACGTAGTATAGGATATAATTAAGACCCGGAAAAAAGAAAGGGTATAAAAAGGACGAAAATATGATAGACAAATTAATGCAAGGGGGAAGTAAGGGGAAAAAGGAATGAGAAAGATAAAACAGAAGTGAGAATATAGTCAGAAAGATAGAGAACGGTTTTTACTAATTGTTAGAGAATGAGATTAGAAAATGTTTTCCTTTGCCTAAATCTTTTTCATAGACTAAGTGCAATAAACTAATGGTAATAAAATAGAAAGTACGTATGTACGTAAATACTTATAGTGAATTTAATTGATGGGGCTGTAACTACGTGGTACTCCATGACAAGGAATGAAATATGTACCTTGAGGAATAGCATTTTAAAAGAAACTTTAATACACAAAATGTTGGGTAACTAAATATAATATTCTGCCAGTGTGTGAAAAATCTTTGTAACCGCCATACAATACATATGCGTCCTATATAGTGTTTTTATGTAGGTCGATTCTCTTATTTCTATCATTTACACATTTTATAAAATTATTTTATGCGCATAAACTACACTGTATATTTTACAAAACTTAATAAATTTGTCCACAGAATACAGGGTTTAAAGAAGATATATTTTTTAAAGGTGAAGTAAGAGAGTAACAGAAGGAAAGTGGGAAGAAAGTGCGAATTTTCTTGTGCAAATGCAGACCCATATGGAAGATTAAACAGACAATTCATGTGCCACCCCTCTCATTTCCATTCTACGAACATCGCGCGTCTCTTCCCCCTCTCCTACCGAACCGCTTATTCACTCCTGCACTTTTCCAGATTGAAATTTATTACAGGCGTCCAAGTTGTTAGGATGAGACGTGAGCTAAACGGACCTGCCGTTTTTGGGCACGTGCGTGCTTGTCCACTGTAAAGGGGAGTGAGGTGAGATTTTTATTCAATCTGAATCACCCTACCAGATGCGAAAACGGATTCGGTGTCTAAATGAAGAAAGTACTACGAAGAATAGGAGAGAAGCGAACGATTATACAGACTATCAGAAAGAGGAAGATGAACTGGATTGGGCAATACCTGAGGAGAAAGAGTGCATGATTAAAGAAGTGCTAGAAGGAAAACTGGATGGAAAAAGAGAAAGAGGTAGGAAAAGGTTGCAGCTGGTAGACGACTTGAAAGGGAAAGAAAGCTATCAAGACATGAAGAAAACTTCGGAAAATAGGAGTATATGAAGAACCAAGTTTAACCATGAATAATCACGGACCTGTCAACGGACAGACTACTTACGATGATGATGATGAATATGCATTATATAATACTCGAAAAAATTTTATTGAGCCTAACTACCAAGTAGCCTAACTAATAAGTAGCAACGTTAATATCGAAAAATAAAGAGAGGGCCATTATAATTGGAGGAGACTTCAACCTACCTTCAATAGACTGGAATCATAATTGCTTTGATCCCGGTGGTAGAGAGCATGAATCATGCGAAGTCCTGATAGAAACCTTCGTTAAACACTCGTTGTGACAGCTAGTAAGATGCCCCACGAGATCGAACAATATGTTAGGTTTACACGTAACGAAATACTCTGAGCGTATGAACAAGCTTTCCATAGAGGAAGGAATAAGCGATCATAATGCCGTGTACGTAGAATTTAAGCTAAAAGTGGAGAAACAGATTGAGGGTAGAAGACGCGTATATATGTACACCAAAGGTGATTTCTCGAAATTTAGGCCTTTTTTACAGACACAATTCCCTAATATCTGAGAGGCATTTATCGACGTTAGTACAGAGGAGTTATGGTGCATGTTCAGGGATATGATGCGAGAGGGTAAGGATAAATTCATTCCACATAAACTAAAACGTAATGGTGCGGAACCAAGATGGTACAACCACGAAGTTAGATGCGCTCTTAGACGGCAAAGAAAACTTCATGCTGGCTTAAATACCAATTCTTTAAAAGTCACAGAGGAATAGAGGTCAATGATACGGCATCAATATAGAGAGGCGCGGTCAAGAGCTAGAGTAACAATGCGAGAAGCATTTAATGATTTCAAAAAGAAAGTTTTGCATAATAATTTTTTTTTAAATCCGAAAGGATTTTGGTCGTACGTCAGGGAGATTCATGGTAGAGGCCCCACCATAGCATCACTGAGAACGGAGGCAGGTGATGTAGTACACGATAGCGCGGAAAAAGCGAATTTCTTAAATGAACACTTTCAGAAAGCGTTTACTTCGGAGAGCAACGAATTTGAGGAACCAGCTTTGAATGATAAGGGAAATTCGATGGAAGATTTGATATTCTCTGAAACAGGTATCGCGCACCAACTAGAGTCGATTAAGCGAAATAAGTCTCCCGGGCCGGAGGGCATACCCGCGCGTGTGTTAAAAGAGCTAGCCTCAGTAATCGCACCTTACTTGAAAATAATACTCGAAAAATCCGTTGCACATGGTACCGTTCCGAAAGACTGGAAACTAGCATACGTAACGCCCATCCACAAAGGCGGTTATAAAGAGAACCCCGAAAATATAGACCAATTTCCTTGACGTCATTATCGTGTAAGATTCCAGAACATATAATCGTTAGCTCTGTTCTGCGTTATTTAGATGGTCGTTATTCGCTAAGCAAAAATCAACACGGGTTTCGGAAAGATAGGTCATGCGAAACGTAGCTCTCCCTGTTCGTAAATGATTTATTGCAATGCGGAGAGAAAAACACTCAGGTTGACGCCATTTTCATTGATTTAAAAAAAGCGTTTGATAAGGTACCCCATAATAAATTAATAGGAAAACTAGAAAGTACGGCATAAACCCTAATATCGTGAGTTGTGTAACAGACTTCCTCTCCAACAGAAAACAGATAGTAGTTATTGATGGGAAATCTTCATACCCGGTAAGAGTCGCATCAGATGTTCCACAGGGAAGTGTCACAGGCCCACTACTATTGCTGATATATATAAACGATATCTGCTCGGTAGTTCGCTGCAAAATAAGACTTTTCGCAGATGAAACCGTTTTATATTAGGAGATAATGAGCCAGTATGACCAAAAATCGCTCCAGAAAGATTTATACAACCTTTCAGCATGGTGTCAAGATTAGAAAATCGAAATTAATCACAGAAAATGTTCTCTATTGAGTTTCTGGAAGAGTAAGAACAATGAATTAGACTAGGAGAACAGAATTGGTAGATCGAATATCCAATCTGCGGAATACGTTAAATATTAAGGAGTCACCATTTGTCGTCATCTATCGTGGAATATGCATATTCGTAGGATCGTAGGCGCAGCTAATAAGTAATTGGCCTTCGTAGGCAGAATAGTAAGAAGTAGCACAGAACAGGTACGAGAAACGTGTTATTTATCGTTGGTCAGATCTAAGGTCGAATACGCTTCCAGCATATGGGATCAGTACGAAAAGGTACAGATACTTGAGTTAGAAAGAATCCAACGCACAGCAGCCAGATTCGTTAAGCAAAAATATGAGCAAAAATTAACCGTCACATCACTCTTGAAGGAGTTGAATTGGATATCGCTAGAGGACCGCAGAATTAGCGCTAGGTTAAGGTTTCTGGAGAAATTTAGGTAGGAAGTTCTCTTAGAGGAGGTCTCAGGAATATTAGAGGCACCTACGTACATGGGCAGGCACGATCACGAGGATAAAATACGAGAGATCGACTGTAGGACCGAGCGATATCAGGGCTCGTTTTTTCCAAGGACCATACGGGATCATAATAGGAGAGTGATTCCCACGAGGGACGTTATTAGGTAGGTTTTGGTGCGCTGCACCCCGTGCCACCCACCAGTCTGGTGATTTGCAGGGTATCAGGTAGATGTAGATGTACCATTCGTAACTACATGTCGACTAGCAGCTCAACGTAATACCTTTTCTGAAAATCTTTCGATAGAAAATTGAATCAAACTTGCAAAATCTTATCGACCCTGCTTATTCATCATTTTATACAAAATGTACCATAGGAAATTGTAGGAAATTGAATATTTGAACGAACTGAGCATTAGAGGTGCCTCATGACTGCAATGTTTCTTACGCATAGAAGTTAACAATTTTACAACAGTAACGTATAACAATTGTCACAATACACCACCTTTAAATTGAATACCGAGCAATCCTACTACTTCCTCCCGACTCCATCGGCATTTGACATTTAGACGTTATTTTCTTTCAATTGTGTCATGTAGATGCATATAAGGCAGAACGAACGATACGTGGTTCGTAAAATTAGACATTTAAAAATTATTGGAAATTCGCATTAGAAAAAAATACAAAATCGAAAATTCAGCTTACCATGTGACTTGTATCCGATGGTCGACCAAGATAACTCCCGTGGCCATAATCCGTTTGAATGTAGATACAAAGAAGTCTTCCTCAGGGGTAATCCTAAAGTGGAGGATATTCAGTTAATTATATCAACTAAAAAATAGGAAGTAGGATATAGAAATGGAATGTAACATTAATTAAGCAGTTTATCAACTTCCTCACGATAATCTACGTCGTTCCTTGGTTATGAAACATAAATTTGAATCGGAAGCGACGAAATGGATACAAATCCCATTAAGGAGATAATAAATTTTAACTCTGGTATGAATTAAATTTCTTGGCCAAGTTGAACACTTCTGTAACAGGTTTTGCGGAAAGACGTAGAGTGGCAACTAATTAAAACATGACAATCATTGAATAATGATTCAAATCGAGGGTCGGTGCAAACTCAAGTCAATAAATGGAAATGTAAAACTTAGGTGCGCCGGATATAATGCTGAAAATATTTGCCGGTATATTTCTAAACCTCTGCATTACAATGCTACGCATATCGCATGAGTCTTGAATGATTGAAAGCATGATGCTCAATAGATCGACTGTAAAGAAGCTACTGCTCCTTTTATATTTATATGAACATTAATTCAAGTCAATTTTGGTTCCGTTCATTTTTTTAAATGATGCCTTCCTCGCAAAGCCAAAGGCTTGTATGCAGGTAGGGGAAAAACCCCAAGACCAATCATAACATCCATGCCCGAAGCGGGATTGGAACCCGCGACCTTTGGGTTAGACCTACCATTCTAACCCGGCCATTTATGTACATGGTATGGTTGCATCAGGAATATTTCCTTGCCTTCCTCAATATACAAGGAAACTTACCTTAGCGACCACTCCCCTTAACGACAAATGTTTCTTAGAAAAGACTTCATAAGGGGAACGTATTTTCCCACTATTCAACGACCGTCCCCCTCTTAGAAAACTTAAGTGGTCACTAAAAAATTAGATAAAAGTTTCACCACATATATTGATTATGTAACTAACATAGTAACCGACTTCGACTGGACTGGGAGCTGGTTTAGAAAGCCGCATGTAAGTCCTCAGTAAAGAGCTGCATGCGGCCCACGAACCGCAGGTTGGCACCCCTGTTATGAGAGATGACCGAATACCGTAATTTAAGAATTAATCACAGACTGAATCATGAAAAAAAATGTCCAGTGTTGCTCAGGATATCGAATTTCGATTCAACCGTTATAATTCAAGTAGCAGATGTGGTCACGCATACTAAAGTGATTCGACCAATTCATTTTCTTCGCATTCGAAAATAAAGTCGACGGACGTTACCCAATTATTGAATATTAGTGCGAATTAAAGGTACATCCGACCCTCCTATAACACGGGGGATGCTTCTGAATAAGTGCCGTGTAATGAGAATCCGGGTTATTCGAACCTGAATTTACATTTTGAAAGGGGGGCTGCTTATACCCCTTTCTCCAGACACAAAACTCCAAAATCTCTCTTTGATGCAAATATATCTACAAATATAGTGTTTTTGCCGGTTATCTAAGCTTATAAATAAATCGCTCTGGCCCTGCAACGAGTCTCTTTCTCGCTCATCAATCCTGAATCCCACGTCCCAAGTACATACGGCCATACCACGTTAATGCCAAGACTAATCCGCAATGTACGAATTTTTGATATTAAAAACAAACCGAGTTGTAGCGAATCCGTGATATAGGAAAACCACATGCATAACAATCGCTGAAAATACACTCTGATAACGCCATAAAAATGTCAATGACCTCAGAAAAATCTGGGAAATGGCAAAACATTCCTGACGAAACGACATCGGAATAAATAATGCTACAAAGAAAACCGCACCATTGAAACGCATTGCTTCGAGCATATTCCTACACACCCGCTAAGTCATTCCTTGGGATGGCTAAGTCGCATGTTCTTCGACGCCCTTTAAAGTGAATTCAGAATAAGGGTTGAGCACTTTATAAATGGAAGACATGACTTAAGTGACAAGGGGGGGGGGGGGGGGGTGAGAGATGACTGGGAGGGAGAATTAGGACGGAGATAAAAAGATGAGGAGAGGAGGGAGAAAGCGGTGGGAGGGATGCGGGAGGGAGAGAGAGAGTGTGGACATAATAAGGAAATGCTCATCACAATACCATTCCCGTCAATGCGTCGCAGCGCCGCTCTACCGGAGTTCGTAGAAGTGGCGCGTTACATCTTTCCCAACGGGCCATACTTCCGTAGGCTCGATTGTTGAGCATTTTTTTACTTCCTTTTTTATTTCTCTCTCCTTTTGCCAATGCTGCCGCAGTCGTGCAATCAGCATTTAGACTAATAGGCAATTAACCATAAAATTTCAGTTTTTTTTTGGAATGGGGTCCTAAAAATTTCAGGTTTTTCTTTCATTTCTCCATCTGATAACCTGTGAGTATATGTATGTGAATATATTCGGGAAAGTAATGAAGGATTAGCACGAAAATGGCTTGCCCGTGTAAACTCGGGAAAATTAATTTTGAAACATAACGGATCCCCGAGTAATCTCGGGCAAATAGCTGAAGGAGTTAAAGACCCGCCAGCAGTTTAAATCTATGAACAATTTTCATGCTACGAGTATCTCTAACGGACATACTCCCACGAAACGTGTAATAACAACAGAAAATACGTCACGCTTGTCTTTTACAATCTTCTGTCATTCAACACCACTGATGACGGCTGCCTGGTATTCAAATACTCATATAGTTCTTCCATATTCTTTTTATGACTATTGTAAATATATGTTATAAGTAATTATTCTTCCCGTTTTGGTTTTTATTGTTTACTTTTCAGTTTCCTGGAAGACATAAGACGAGGTAGATGCTTTTCCATTGGATAAATCAAGGGTGTCAAACAATAATTTAATGAGGGTCTAAACAGATTATTTCCGTATGCATGGCGGGTCTTGCGTCAATATAGGAACAAATGAGCTTAAAAAGTTTGCTGAAAATAAAGCATAACATTGTGCGCGTCAAAAAAAAACATTTTAAAAAATCACTATATATCAAGCTATTATTTTGTTTAGCCTTTACGTGTCTCCCTCAATGGTCACGTCTCTCACGCGCTCTTTCACAAATTCAAAGTAACACGAAAGCAATGAGCTCTCAGGCAACGTCTTTGACTTATTGTTTTCAATAATTTAGAAATCAATTTAGAAATCTCAAGCTAAACATCGAGCGGACATGATTAAAACAAATTTTCACGGAAACGCAGTTACGAAAAATCGGCTTGTGGCGTCATCATATAATCAACGTTTTACGGTTTTACATCGCGGTTCCACTTAACGGCCTAGCTATATGACGGGTAACACAAATCATCGAGGTGTGTGACAGCGCGTTATTAACCATTCCCCACAAGCGGGAAATATGGGAGCACTCCGTCATAACTCACGCTCCCGTTAAATAGAGGTGACGTTTTGGGACAACGCGTAATCGGTTTGTACCAAGCGCTTCCATCCGACACCCGAACGGGATAAATGAAGGCCAAAATTTTTAAGCCAAATAGAGCTAGGAACACTGCACAGTTGGACCTCCCTGTTCGGAATTCCGTGGTCTGGAAACATCCTTTGTCTAGAATGATACCAGTGTTTTGACTAATCCAGAGAAGTATGGAAGTAAGACGTGGATAGCGTTTTGGTATTCACGTTCTTTGAGTTCCTACTGCTTAAGAAGGAATTTTTAAAATGGAAAAGAAACGTAAAATAATTCAGTTCCATCTATGATCCCATTCACATAGGTAAACCAAACTGTTTGCATGATAAACCTCGTTCATAGCCATGTCTACGCTTATGAACTCGGCACAGAACAGGTACGAGAAACGTGTCATTTATCATTGGTCAGATCTCAGGTCGAATACGCTTCCAGCATATGGGATCCGTACGAAAAGGGACAGATACTTGAGTTAGAAGGAATCCAACGCAGAGCAGCCAGATTCGTTAAGCAAAAATATGAGCAAAAATTAAGCGTCACATCACTCTTGAAGGAGCTGAATTGGATATCGCTAGAGGATTAGCGCTAGGTTAAGGTTTCTGGAGAAATTTAGGTAGGAAGTTCTCTTAGAGGAGGTCTCAGGAATATTAGAGGCACCTACGTACATGGGCAGGCACGATCACGAGGATAAAATACGAGAGATCGACTGTAGGACCGAGCGATATCAGGGTTCGTTTTTTCCAAGGACCATACGGGATCATAATAGGAGAGTGATTCCCACGAGGGACGTTATTAGGTAGGTTTTGGTGCGCTGCACCCCCTGCCACCCACCAGTCTGGTGATTTGCAGGGTATGATGTAGATGTAGATGAGATGGTCAGGTCATATCTGTATGTCCGCATGTTTCATCTCCAAAACTATTGAGCGGATTTTCGTGAAATTTGGTATTTTAGAGCAAAGAAAATAAAATAAATGATTCGCAGAATTCAACCAGAGGTGCCAATTTACAAGAAACAAAAAAGAAACTCTCGTAAAATGTTAGTCACACCACAAAATTCGTAGAATTAATAAAATAAAATATTTCTTTCTCTATACATTGTTAACGAAGGAGTAGCCGTTTTCAAGAAAATGAAAAAAGCAAGTCCTAATTCCCATTTAATTTAGAAAAAAATCCCGTTGTTTTCTGTTGTCACCGAAAACAATCTTCGCAGCAACAGAAGTGAACAAGATCTGCTATAAATAATTTCCTTTCGAACTAGAAAATGGATTGTCTAGTACGAATAAATGACCTTAAATACGTTTATTTTCCCAACGAATACACACAGCTTTTGTAAGTGAAAATAAACGTATAATTTAGGACGAAGGAATGAACGTAAACGGAAAGATTACTATCACTCATTTCAAGTGAGGTGTGTGTTAAATAATTTTCGAGTTTTATTAATTACAACTGATTAAAAATGAATTGGTAAATCAAAAATTCAATACTTCCTTGACCTAGATTCTGATATATCGGTTTTCAGTGCTTATACATTATTCTAAGCCACGGATATTTCTTTTTTTAAACATGATTACAGAAAACGTAAAGAACGCGTCTGCCTTGCATGTATGAATGCGCGATGAGTGCATATTTCCTCTCTTGTTTATAATAATTTATGTCTTCTAATAAGGTATGTACACACTGGACAACATCGCTTCAACTTGGCAACTTTCAACACCCTATCAACTCGGCAACACCTTCGTCAACGTCGGTCGGCAAAACTTCAAAGGAATCGCCTTGTTGAAAAGTTCTCCCCTCAAAATGGGAAACAAAGCGATTTCCCGACCTTTCAACCGTACCCCACCTCCACGCAGTGCTCGCTGCGTCTGAGTCATGCGTTTTGCCTTTCACTCACTCAGAACAACTGTTTTTGACTGTTTTCGTTCTCCCGCGCAAAGGCCATGACGAATACTGGCCTGAAAAGTTGAAACGTCGAAAAAGAAATCGTCCGCTGTGTGGACGTGCAACATGCCGTTCAACGTCAGTCCAACAACTTTCGATGTCGAGGACGATGTTGAAAGTTGCCGAGTTGAAGCGATGATGTCCAGTGTGTAAATACTTTAACGCTTTACTTAACTCATATCTTAATGTTAAAAATGTAAAATTATGGCTTACGTAATGTAATACAGTAATAGTGTAATCGTAGAGAGCGTGAATCCTGCGAAGCACTTATAGAAACCTTCGTTAAACACTCGTTGTGTCAGCTAGTAAGATGTCCCACGAGATCGAACAATATATTAGATTTACTAGTAACGAACTACCCCGAGCGTATGAACAAGCTTTGCATAGAGGAAGGAATAAGCGATCATAATGCTGTGTACGTAGAATTTAAGCTAAAAGTGGAGAAACAGGTTAAAGCTAGAAGACGCGTATATATGTACGCCAAAGGCGATTTCTCGAAATTTAGGTCTTTTTTACAGACACAATTCCCTAATTTCTGCGAGGCATCTATCGACGCTAGTACAGAGGAATTATGGTGCGTGTTCAGGGATATGATGCGAGAGGGTACGGATAAATTCATTCCACATAAAGTTAAACGTGATGGTGCGGAACCAAGATGGTACAACCAGACAGTTAGATACGCTCTTAGACGGCAAAGAAAACTTCACGCTCGCTTAAATACCAATTCTTCAAAAGTCACAGAGGAACAGAGGTCAATGATACGGCATCAATACAGAGAGGCGCGCTCAAGAGCTAGAGTAACAATGCGAGAAGCATTTAATGATTACAAAAAGAAAGTTTTGCATAATAATTTGAAAGAAAATCCGAAAGCATTTTGGTCGTACGTTAGGGAGGTTCATGGTAGACGTCCCACCATAGCGTCATTGAGAACGGAGGCAGGTGATGTAGTACACGATAGCGCGGAAAAAGCAAACTTGTTAAATGAACACTTTCAGAAAGCGTTTACTTCGGTGAGCAACGATTTTGAGGAACCAGATTCGAATGATAAGGGAAATTCGATGGAAGATTTGATATTCTCCGAAACAGGTATCGCGCACCAGCTAGAGTCGATTAAGCAAAATAAGTCTCCCGGGCCGGAGGGCATACCCGCGCGTGTGTTGAAAGAGCTAGCCTCGGTAATCGCACCTTACTTGAAAATAATATTCGAAAAATCCGTTGCACATGGTACCGTTCCAAAAGACTGGAAGCTAGCATACGTAACGCCCATCCACAAAGGCGGTGATAAAGAGAACCCCGAAAATTATAGACCGATTTCCTTGACGTCATTATCGTGTAAGATTCTAGAACATATAATCGTTAGCTCTGTTCTGCGTTATTTAGATGGTCGTTCTTCGCTAAGCAAAAACCAACACGGGTTTCGGAAAGGTAGGTCATGCGAAACGCAACTCGCCCTGTTCGTAAACGATTTGTTGCAATGCGGAGAGAAAAACAGTCAGGTTGATGCAATTTTTATTGATTTTAAAAAAGCGTTTGACAAAGTACCCCATAATAAATTAATAGGAAAACTAGGAAAGTACGGCATAAACCCTAATATCGTGAGTTGGGTAAAAGACTTCCTCTCCAACAGAAAACAGATAGTAGTTATTGATGGGAAATCTTCATACCCGGTAAAAGTCGCATCAGGTGTTCCACAAGGAAGTGTTATTGGCCCACTGCTATTCCTGATATATATAAACGATATCTGCTCGGTAGTTCGCTGCAAAATAAGACTTTTCGCGGATGATACCGTTTTATATAAGGAGATAACAAGTCAGGATGACCAAAAATCGCTTCAGGAAGATTTAAACGCCCTTTCAGCATGGTGTCAACATTGGAAAATCGAAGTTAATCAGAGCAAATGTTCCCTATTGAGTTTCTGGAAGAGTAAGAACAATGACTTAAACTCGGAGTACAGAATTGATAGATTGAATATCCAATCTGCAGAGTACGTTAAATATTTAGGAGTCACCATTTGTCCTGATCTATCGTGGAATATGCATATTCGAAGGATCGTAGGCGCAGCTAATAAGAAATTGGGCTTCGTAGGCAGAATAGTAAGAAGTAGCACAGAACAGGTACGAGAAACGTGTTATTTATCATTGGTCAGATCTCAGGTCGAATACGCTTCCAGCATATGGGATCCGTACGAAAAGGGACAGATACTTGAGTTAGAAAGAATCCAACGCACAGCAGCCAGATTCGTTAAGCAAAAATATGAGCAAAAATTAAGCGTCACATCACTCTTGAAGGAGTTGAATTGGATATCGCTAGAGGATCGCAGAATTAGCGCTAGGTTAAGTCTTCTGGAGAAATTTAGGTCGGAAGTTCTCTTAGAGGAGGTCTCAGGAATATTAGAGGCACCTACGTACATGGGCAGGCACGATCACGAGAATAAAATACGAGAGATCGACTGTAGGACCGAGCGATACCAGAGCTCGTTTTTTCCAAGGACCATACGGGATCATAATAGGAGAGTGATTCCCACGAGGGACGTTATTAGGTAGGGCTTGGTGTGCTGCACCCCCTGCCACCCACCAGTCTGGTGATTTGCAGGGTATCATGTAGATGTAGATGTAGATTATATACTATACTGCGTTTCCAGAGATCGTACGGGTGAGGCGTGGCTACGGTTAGACTTGTAGGGTGAGGGAGAGAAAGTGTCAGCCAATAAGAGGTCTTAAATTTCCCACGCCTTTCAAAAATTCTTGACGAGCGCTGTTGACACGATTGCTCTCAGAACTTCACTCGTCCGCAGCTGCTGTTGAAATGGGCGAAATTCGAAATGTGGCAACATTGGGTCGTAGCCTAAGCGAAATAACCCGAATGCGGACGGAATACTGCGAATCTGACCCGTACGACTTCGGGAAACGCACTATAACCTCTCGTGTTTCGGAAAATTCCATAACCCGGAACGCTTCCGGTCCCGAGCTTTCCAGATTTAGAGACGTTCAACTGCATTAGCTTCGAAAAGATTTATCTGAGGTTCCTATAAAATGAACGAAATAACGATGTCGGAGTTCGAAACCACTTTCACCGCGAACGTTATACGTCATTCGGTGAAAAAATTGCTTTTAATTTTACGAAACCCACGTTCTGAGAAATGACACACCGCTCAGTGGACGAGGCATTCGATTTTCCAAATCGCCGAAGAAATGCAAAGAATTAAAGCAGTTTTCCTCGCAACTGACATAGAAATCTTTCTCGCGGTACTCCGCGACACGTAACCGCGGATAAACCTTCCACTGCGGCTTGTTATATTAAAAGTAATTCGCGCGGACCCTCTTGTATTTAACGGGGTTTATTCGATGCGGTTGGTCATTTTGTCTTTTTTGCCACGTTTGCGCTCCATCGAGCAGTTCTCGCCATGAAATTCTTTCGGAAAAAGAGCTTCTTGCAATAGGTTTCCTATCATATTCTAAGTTTTTTGCTCCGTATATCAGTTCCTAGACTTCGTTCCGTTAGATTCAGTGTTTTTGCATCGAAAATTTCTTTTTCATCAACTTGCCGTGAACAATTCTTAAGTGGAATAAAAAAGGACATAGTGAAACTCTGAAACATAACGAAACGAGTCAGTTGTTTTTTATCTAAGGTAATTGGTTTTATCGGGGTCTGCACTACCCAAGGGCGAACATCAACCATTTTTAACAGAAATGGCTGTCAAAACGGTAAGGGCTGAAATAACTCTCGACCCCCGATGCTGCCGAAGAATTGCGCTCTTCTTTCCCTATCTACGTGCCAAAATCTTGTTACGAAGCGTGTAGAAAAAATGGAAAGGTACAACGAAGCAAGCTTCCTTTACATGTGCTAAACTGAAAGAAATCTAACAAGGAAATTCTGAATGCAGCAGGAGAAGAGCGTATTATATTAGTATCAGTGGCGGAATTAGACATTCTGAGGCCCCTGGCGTTAAATATTTGGGAGCACTGAAATCTAAATATATACTGAAACCTCACCTAACGACTACCCTTTTATTTATTTTAATAAGTTAACCATCGCAATGCAAAAAATACATTTTCCTTGGTGGATTTTAAAATGAGATATTTAGTATTTCTGAGATAATACACAAAAACATTTTTTCGGGGCTCCTTACTTCAAGGGGCCTCTGGCGCGCGCGCCAATTGCGACCCCCCTTAAATCCGCCACTGATTACTATGATACAGGATAGAAGAAGTCGAGTTTTGAGAGAAAATGGCTTGTTGAAGGAAGTAATTGAAGAGAGGATAGATACTAGGAATGAGGCGAAAAGGAATATCGGATATATTGAAAGTTGGGAGTTGGTTCCCATAAGACGAAGGCCTTGGATGAAGCAAATTGCGTCGTGTGTACGTCAAACGCCTACCGAGAGGTAGACCTCGCATGAACATTATTTAAACGTATTAATGACGAGTAATGTTGTCGACTTTTTGGCTACCTTCTTTAGGAGATCCTTGGAAAATAACCTTTAATTTCAATCTTCTAAGAGTTTTTGTGACTCGATGAAGAGAAGAATGAACTTTAGAAAAGTTGTTTCCAATTTTTTTTTCTCGTATCACTTAAATGATGTTATAATACTTTTTTTACCATCTACTTCAAAAATGTGTATCAGAAATGTATTAAGGACGGTTTTTTACTATGGCGTAAAAGTCGCTACCGTATTGAAACGAGCAAAATAGAAGTAGAGTGTTATCCATAACATGGAAAAAATTAGCTCGTTTCTCCCGCTATTATTAAATTCGGTAATACTTGTGTTTCTTTTCGCTATGAACCTAATAGGCGAATCGAGGAGAATTTGAATTTTGATCACCTGTTATGTGCGTAAATTTAGTTTATTTTAATTTATATTTTGTCTAATCATACGATCACATATTTATTCGGCAGGGCAGTGGTATTCATGTAGAAGTGTACGCTAAAAATTTCAGCTTTCCAACTTTTATACTTTCGGAGACATTAAAAATAATTTGGCATACCTCTATCCGACCGTATATTTTTCAAAACTCAAATCAAAAGAAAAACATAAGGCAGCAGCATAGAAATCTACGCTCAGACTTGCAGCTCTCTTTCGTTTACGGTTTCGTCACAATTCAAATTTAAGCAAGTGTACAGACATACGGACGGACAGACAGACGCCAAAGTGAAACCACAAGCGTATTTTTTTAAAGCGTTAATAAATTTATTTGCGCGGTAAAACGCTAAAAAAAGTCTCCCCTGATAGTTTCTTATTTACGCTTCTCGCGTAAAACGTAAAAAAAAAAAAACTCCACGTATCACAGTTTAGGAAACGCCGGTTTTAAAAGATCATTCCGAGTTACTGCGTCGTCAACCGCGAATATTCGCTCTCTTCTCTCACGCTCCCTCAAACGAAGGCTCTCGTCTCTTCGCTCACGAATTACGATTTCCCTCTCCGACAGAATCACTGACACAGCGGTCGTCCACTGCCTTTCTCACCGGGTGATCATTAACGGCACCCGCGGAGCAGAATTGCCCTTCGCCTCCGGACCTCCTCTTCCCATTTTCTCTCTCCTCTCCCTCTCTGCTTCTCTCTCTTCTCTCTCATCGTCCCATTTGGACCCTTTATTCCGAACCCATTCAAACGGTTTGATTGATCTCGATTTCCTTTGTCATCAGGGACTTCTTGCTACGCAGTTTTGAGTTGGAGGGGCATCCGATGTGTGTGTCGTCATTGCCGTGCATGGAAGATGCTCAAATTAAAATTTTTACGACAATATCGTTCGACCTTTGACCTTTCGGATTAAAGATAAAAGGAAGTTAATTGATCGATTCGTCTTGACGATTTGCATATTTTTTAAAGACGGTTTTGAACAACTCCGTCCAGTTCTTTCGGGTTTACTTCCATACGCCGCGAATTGTTCATAATTCAAATATATATGAGCTGTTTATTGAAATCGCGATAGATTATGTCACTCGCCTCTCGCATTTTTACTGTGCAGCCCAATGAAAGGGATACTAACATGAGATCCAGACCTGTTTTCAGTTCCTCTGATCATAACGGATATCCTACATAACCAGGGAATAGGGAAAAATAAACACACCGACGCTAAATCCGTGATTTCACCATTTTTTTCATACAGGGGTAAATTATTTGTACATTTAACGATAAGGGGGGTTTCGCCACCTGGAAACCTTTCTAAAATATTAAATTCTTTCTTACGCAAAGATTTAAGGTGAAATAAAGAAATAAATATGTAGAAAAGGTAGTTTCATACGAAGCCGATGATTTAAAAATTCGAGAGAAATAAAAAGGAAATTTAATGAGAAAAGCCTTGCAGATATCGTTATCTCTTTAAACAGCGAATTAAAGTATGGCGGATGTGCACCGCGGGTTTTCATGGAGATTAAACGATATAAGCTCTCCTTACCTCGTCTTTTGAGCGTGGAATTTTTAATCGGCATTAAGCGCCATCAATTACGAGTATTGAGAAATATGTAGATCCGAAAAATCGGCGGGAACGAAAACCTTACATCCGGATTACGAAAGAACAATCGTTTTAGTTTTGGTTATATCTCTCGCTGACGCTGGGTGACGCATCTCGAGCGGAACTTAGATTTGGCTTCCAGATTAGAATCTCTTCGTGCAACGAGAGATTGGAAGCTGGAATTATTTCCATATTTTTTTAAAGCACGCGAACAAATCACATTTTAATTACCTACGAGCATAATTATTGAAAATTCTAGAAGGATGGAGTGAACCTCGCCTGCAAAACTTCAGCTTTGGTTATCAGACGAAAGCTAATTTTACTAGTAAAGGGATTGCATTATACATAAATAGGTTCGGATGAAAGAATGTATCATTCAAGATGAGCATCTATTACAAAAGAAACTAATTACATCAGTTTATGCTTATCATTTCAAATGCAAGACGTTTAGCTATCGGTAGAAAATTTAACCACATATATTTCATCGTGTTGACCTTGTCCTACGAAGAGAGCTAACTTGTCGGTCTTTTTATGTAGAACAATCTATAGATATCTATAAAGTAAAGTGTTTGTATGTATGTATATATGTATGTTTTTTATAACTCAACAACTACAGCACGTAGAAAAAAGAGGAAGGTGGCGTTTAAGTCGGAATAAAGAGTTAAGTAGTGTAGTCAGGTTTTTATACCGATTTAATTAACCTTTGCTAATTTAAAAAAATATTTTATTTTTTCGTTTTCTCCATTTGAATAACATAGGCATAACTGCAACTGATTTTTCATTTGAATTTTTAAATTACTTAGAAACATGGTTTTATACAAACTCGAAGTTTGAATGATTCTATGAAGGAAATAAGTTTATTTTTATTGAAGACAGAATCCGAATCCTGATCGAATTAGCGTAGAAATGCGTTTAGAATCAGAAAAATACGTGATTTTATCAGTTTTATGACAATGCCAATTATAAGCTACCATGAAAACTGCAATTGTCGCCGAAGTTGAGAGTCCAATCGTTTTCCAATTTCTGTGTGCGATTTTGCTTTGTCTACATCGAAACAAAATACTTGTTGAATTTAATTAAAATATTACTAATAAATAGTTTTAATGATATTTTCGTGACGCGTATAGCAGTGGTCTTCAAACTATGGGTCGGGAGACACTTTTCGGTGGGTCGAGAAATATCAAAATAATTTTATCTACTAAGTATGATAAGCAAAATAAAGTATTAAAACTAATAAACAACATAAATTTGAAAAATTAATAAAAAATAACAACGCCCGGAATGAAGGAAACGGCGCGCCGGCAGGTTTCAAATCAAGAACTTTGCAAGCAGTTTTATTTGTGCTCTCCTGTTCACATTCTTGCCCATGAGTTATCACCAGAGCACTCTTGCCTAACAGTACTTACTTTTGTAATCAACTTGTAATTTTTGTAACGCGTGCATTACAATGTAATTCACGCGTTTCGGTGTTTATCACACCATGTTATAATTCGAATACGCCGCAGAAAAAGCAGAAGTACTGATTGTAGTGATTCTATGCATAGGTAGGCGTAAGCGCGATACGATCTTTTTTCTTTCCGGAGTGTAATTCAAGTCACTCGCTACGATCTTTGATGTTTGATAATCGTTTGCCAATAGAATGAGTGAAATATAGAAGCATTCGCCGGCATCAGTGCAACCTTTGCTGTCAACTTGTGAACATCACGGTCACATTTAATTTCATATGAATAATTATCTTGAGTAAAGAAAGTAAGTGGGTCTTCTGTCATAAAACGAGATTTGAATTTATTCACACTAATTCTATTACAATTATATAACTTTGGCTTTCTTATTTTCTTTTTTCCAGCTTGAAATTTTAAACTGTTACCGAAAATAACCCTTAAATATGGATAAATTTTTAAAACCGAAGACTTCCAAAGTCATTGGTTGCAGATACGTCTTCCTTGCCAATTACTGCCGCAACTAGTTCGTCATGAACTCCAATTGCATCCGTTTCTTCTACGGGTCTTACAACAACTTCTTCGTCAAGCTCATCAAAAACTCATCCAAAAAAGAAGCAAAAAATGACAAATTTAAGTAAGTTTGATGATTGTTATGTAAAATTTGGTTTCTGTGCTTTTGAATAGAAGAATTGCGTAGTACCCCAATGTGCTGTTTGTGGTGAATTATTGGCAAACCAAAGTTTAAAACCATCCTAATTAAAAAGACATTTATAAAATAAACATCCGAATTTGAAAACAAAATCAATCGATTATTTTCAACATTTAAAAGTACAATTCGTTAAAAACCAAAAAAGTCTTCAAACTTATCGCAACACTTCCAAATCTGCATTAAAGGCTTCTCTTCTAATTTCATATACAATTGCAAAATATTTGAAACCATATACCATAGCCGAAGAGCTTATTTTGCCAGCTGCACTCGATATATGTACTGAAATATTGGGTGAAAAACGGCTAATCATTTGAAATCAATTCCAATTTCTGATACTACAATCGCACGACGGATATCAGTTATAAGTAGTGACTTCGAATCGAAACTGATCTCTCAACTGTCATCATTTAAATATTCTATTCAATTTGATGAAAGCACGGATATAACTAACAAAGCAATATTACTTTCATTAGTGAGATACTTTTATAGATAACGAAATTCATGAAGAATTTTTATTCAGTACCAATTTGGCAACAAGTACTACTGGCCGAGACATTTTTGACTGTGTTATGACATTTTTAACAAGAAACAATATAGAAGTTAAAGACTGTGTTGCAATTACGACAGACGGCGCAGCTGCTATGACTGGAAAACATGTTGGATGAGTAAAATTGTTTAAGGATATTGTTCCAAATATTAAGTGGACTTACTGCATTTTGCATCGCGAAGCTCTTGCTTCAAAAAATATGCTGACGAAGCTAGACGAAGTTTTAAAACAATCTGTGAAAGTAGTCAATTTTATTAAAACAAATGCTTTGAATTCTCGTTTGTTTAGTGTTTTATGCACAGATATGGGTTCTTTGCACAAAACGCTGCTTCTCCACACCGAAGTGGAAAGTGTCTTCAGCGTCTTTTCGAATTACGCCATGAAGTCCTGTTATTAGATGATAAACGTTCGATGTATACTAATTTTTTTAGGGGTTCAAAATGGATCCTCAAATTATCGTACCTATCAGACATATTTTCTTTACTGAATGAATTAAACCAACCTATGCAAGGAAAACATTTCAATGTATTTGATTATGCTAAAAAGATTGAGGCATTTAAGAAAAAATTAGAAATTTTAAAAGCAAGAATTTCTTCTGGGATTATCGATGCATTCCAAAATTTAAATGAACTTTTAAAAGAAGATTCTTCTGTTAAATTTACAGATATTAAATGTGCAATAATATCGCATTTATAACAGTTACAAAATGGGTTTAAATCATATTTTCCCGATGACATCCGAAAATGGTACGAATGGATTGAAAATCCTTTTTCTGTTGACATTACTACATATACCTTGGATACCAAATTAGAAAATCAACTCATTGAGCTTTCACGCGACAATACAATGAAAATTTTATGTATTGAAATGCCTCTGGACCGTTTCTGGATAAAAAATTTTGAGGGACGTGATTATGCAGATATCTTATTTTTCAAACAACATATCTGTGCGAAAAAGGTTTTTCCACTATGACAAATTTAAAAACAAAAGTAAGAAACAGGTTACAAACCGACGACGATATGCGCGTTGCTTTTTCTGAGATTGAACCCAGATGGAGTAACATTTGTGAAAATACGCAAGCACATGTTTCTCATTAAAATGTTTGACTCTTTTCTATATTCATGTATTTATACGGATATATATATATGTTTATGTCATTGTTTATGTAAGTTCAATTAAGAAAATAAATTTAGTTTATACTCTTTATATCGTATGATATGTCAGATAGTTGCATCAGATTTCATCCCAACCTCCAAATAACCAACCTCTTTCCCGCTTCCTGCTCATAGAATGGCTAATGGGTCGCGAAACTTTTTCGTCTTAAAAGTGGGTCGTACCTTAAAAAAATTTGAAGACCACTGGCGTAGAGTACTCCAAAGCAACTTGTTTTTAAAACTACGTAAGTAACTTAAATAATTAGACGTAGATTTTTCACAAATTGTGATTGGATAAATCGTTTCATTGTTCCCAAAGTATTGTTGATATAAACAATTTTCTCGTAACAAAACTCATGGATGAGAGAATCGAGCTAACAGTCTTAGGATAATATTCACTCCTTGATTTTTAAACGTTCTCGATTTACTTTTTAGTCTTTCGTTAAATTAATTCATTTGTTCTTTTGTTCATTGATTTTATGGTGATTATTGTGTTCTAGCTGGTTTTACTTATAGTTTTCGTTTTTGTCTTGCTCAGACTTTTGTTTATATGTATACTAGCTTTTCGTACCCGGCTTCGCCCGGGTGCATTTCGGACTGCAAATAGTTATACTTTTTCCCGCTTAGAAGACAGCTTGAGAAAATGATACTTACTAAAACTTCTCCTCTCCTTTCTGTAAACTACATTAGGAGTCTTGAAATAAAGTGGAAAGAACACGAAACGAACCAATACGAAAACTACAAAAACCACCATGAAAAAAGAAATGAATTAAACGCTTACCAATACCCGGTAGAAAAGGATGTAAACCGACAAATAAATAATCGTGGAACATAAATTAAGAGTACAACCAAAGAATATAAGTTCAATGTAAAAACCACCAAGAAAAAAGAAATGAATTAAACTCGAACCAATAGCCAGCATAAAAGGTATAAACCGACAAATAGGTAATCAAGGAACAAAACCAAGAGCACAACCAAAGAATATAAACATAGACCACAAAATGAACAACCAAGAACGAAAACAAAGAAAACAAACAAAGAACACAAAAAATGGACACGAAACGAAAGCAAATGAAAACAACAAACTAACCAAAACCAACCAACGAATAATCTCCTAAAGCTCAATGTATCTGATGATGGCGACTGACGCTTTCTATTCAGTTGCTAAATAAACAACCAACAATCACAAAATTCCGTGTCATAGTGATGAGTAAATATTGATTACGCGGAATATGAGTTTGTATGTCAACATAATAACAGGAGAAACTAAATAAGAATACCTATTATTACTCTAAATAGATATAAAATTATTGATCTTAAATGTCTTTCCCATCATAATTAATTGAATAATAGATTGAGATATTCGAACGAATCGATTTTAAATAATGTAGTAAAATGTTTTACTTTTCTAACGTAATTAATTACGTGAGTGTATCGGTGGTGTTCACATTTTACCCATGGAACCGCAGACACGAATTCTTAATTTTAGTTCAGAAGACATAATAAAGTTCAACAAAAGTATTATTCAAATAAAATCTTTCGAAATTCACTGCGTTACGTGTTCAAAATGTTAATCTAATTTAGTTCTCGTATTAAAATAACAATTACTCAAGAGTGAACCTTATTTCCAATTGATAAAACTCTTTTAATTCAAAACGATATTATATATTACAAAAAAGTATCTAATTATTATTGAAACGCAAAATGGATGAGCATAGGAAAAAACTTGCATGTTAGCATGAAATGCTCAATTCAGATTTTATTGATAAACTGATAAAACAAAACACAGAAACATTAACGTAGTAATTTAATCATATATCTTCAGTAATTTCCACTTAAACAAAATATGAAATAAAATAAGACAAAAGGCATATAAAAACAATTTAACTAATATCCAAACATACCTATAATGCGAATGACACGATTACAGAAAAAGAAACAGTTCACTAATGTTTATTCGCAGAATTAACCTGTGTATAGAAGACCATAGATAATAAAAGAAAAACATCCAATCAAATCAGAAGATATTAAATGAGTATTTCATCAACTATTTCTACGTTTACGATATGTTTATAGTTCAAACGTAATTTGTTTACATCGGTTGCTAAGTATATCCAAATGCTGAGCAATAATGAAAAATAAGATTTTCCCTTCAATTCGTCTTATTTGATCTGTAAGCCCCTCTTTTAAAAAATTATTCCAAATGAGGAGATAATTTACCACAAAAAAGTCTGCGAGAGCATGTCTGCGATATATATGTAAGGAGTTAAAAATTCGAGAAATTTACAAAAATTTTTTTAATGGAAATCCCATATAAAGGAAAATATTTTATTATAATTAAATAGTACACCGAATCGGTTTAAAAACCTTACTACACCACCGTACACATGATAACGGTTAATATGACACTTTCCTCTTTTTTCTGCGTGTTGTAGTTTCTGAGCCTTAGCAGAACAAACATACATACAAACACCTTACTTTATAGATATGTACTAGCTTTTCGTACCCGGTTTCGCCCGGGTGCATTTCGGACTGCAACTTTTTCCCGCTTAGAAGACAGCTTGAGAAAATGATACTTACTAAAACTTCTCCTCTCCTTTCTGTAAACTACATTAGGAGTCTTGAAATAAAGTGGAAAGAACACGAAACGAACCAATACGAAAACTACAAAAACCACCATGAAAAAAGAAATGAATTAAACGCTTACCAATACCCGGTAGAAAAGGATGTAAACCGACAAATAAATAATCGTGGAACATAAATTAAGAGTACAACCAAAGAATATAAGTTCAATGTAAAAACCACCAAGAAAAAAGAAATGAATTAAACTCTAACCAATAGCCGGCATAAAAGGTGTAAACCGACAAATAAGTAATCAAGGAACAAAAATCAAGAGCACAACCAAAGAATATAAACAGACTACAAAATGAACAACTAAGAACGAAAACAAAGAAAACAAACAAAGAACACAAAAAATGGACACGAAGCGAAAGCAAATGAAAACAACAAACTAACCAAAACCAACCAACGAATAATCCCCTAAAGCTCAATGTATCTGATGATGGCGACTGACGCTTTCTATTCAGTTGCTAAATAAACAACCAACAATCACAAAATAGCGTGTCGTAGTGATGAGTAAATATTGATTACGCGGAATATGAGTTTGTATGTCAACATAATAACAGGAGAAACTAAATAAGAATACCTATTATTACTCTAAATAGATATAAAATTATTGATCTTAATTGTGTTTTCCATCGTAATTAATTGAATAATAGATTGAGATATTCGAACGAATCGATTTTAAATAATGTAGTAAAATGTTTTACTTTTCTAACGTAATTAATTACGTGAGTGTATCGGTAGTGTTTACATTTTACCCATGGAACCGCAGACACGAATTCTTAATTTTAGTTCAGAAGACATAATAAAGTTCAACAAAAGTATTATTCAAATAAAATCTTTCGAAATTCACTGCGTTACGTGTTCAAAATGTTAATCTAATTTAGTTCTCGTATTAAAATAACAATTACTCAAGAGTGAACCTTATTTCCAATTGATAAAACTCTCTTTTAATTCAAAACGATATTATATATTACAAAAAAGTATCTAATTATCATTGAAACGCAAAATGGATGAGCATGGGAAAAACTTGCATGTTAGCATGAAATGCTCAATTCAGTTTTTATTGATAAACTGATAAAACAAAACATAAAAACTTTAACGTAGTAATTGAATTATATATCTTCAGTAATTTTTACTTAAATAAATTTTAAAATAAATTAAGACAAAAGGCACATAAAAACAATTTAACTTATATCCAAACATACCTATAATGCGAATGACACGATTACAGAAAAAGAAACAGTTCACTAATGTTTATTCGCAGAATTAACCTGTGTATAGAAGACCATAGATAATGAAAGAAAAACATACAATCAAATCAGAAGATATTAAATGAGTATTTCATCAACTATTCTACGTTAACGACATGTTTATAGTTCAAACGTAATTTGTTTACATCGGTTGCTAAGTATATCCAAATGCTGAGCAATAATGAAAATAAGATTTTCCCTTCAATTCGTCTTATTTGATCTGTAAGCCCCTCTTTTAAAAAATTATTCCAAAAGAGGAGATAATTTACCACAAAAAAGTCTGCGAGAGCATATGTCTGCGATATATATGTAAGGAGTTAAAAATTCGAGAAATTTACGAAAAAATTTTAAATGGAAATCCCATATAAACGAAAATATTTTATTATAATTAAATAGTACACCGAATCGGTTTAAAAACCTTACTACACCACCGTACACACGATGACCGTTAATATGACACCTTCCTCTTTTTTCTGCGTGTTGTAGTTTCTGATCCTTAGCAGAACATACATACATACATACATACATACATACATACATACATACATACATACATACATACAAACACCTTACTTTATAGATATGTATAGATAGATATAAGAGTGAAATTTTATTTTTTTTCTCAATACTAATGTAGGCTATATGACAAAAAATTTGGGAGGAGGGGGTGTTTAATTCAACAATAATTTTCCCATAAGTTTATACATCATTTTCGATTTTTCAGAGTGCAAGGTTTTTTCCCTTCATTCATCAAAATACCTAAATATGGAACTATTTTTCTCGTTTTTGCTTTATTTGATAGTTAAAACTGGGTACTATCTTATTTTTACGATGTTTACAGGTGACACGGTCGAAGTTTTAGATTCCCTAAATCCGTTGAAATTCAATCGCCACTTCCGCTAGTTAGGTTATAAAAAGAAAACTTGCACCTAGAGAAGATATAATACCTACGAGATTATTCTCCGTGAATAAAAATTTCCATACATATTTCCATTGAGCTCGTATCACAACAAAGTGAAACCTTATTAAACATAAATATACATACGAACACATCCTAACACTGACGCAATTTCAATAACCAAAAAGTATTATATAAAATTTGCAGCGTTCCCAATTCACACGCAATAAATATTAAAATTCTACCTTGATGGTATCTGTTGTGAACTCAACATAAGCTCCAAAACCTAAAAATTTTCCCGTTTGTGAATTATTGGTGAAAACTATCCAATCAGTAATACCCGAAGTATTTCGTATCGAGAAAATTAAAAAAAAAACTGGGCACACCAGTGAATTTCGAAGTGCATCCCGCGATGGAATAAATAAAAAATAACCTCCACGCGCAAAACTGAACTAAAGCATACCATATATTTTCACGCCCCTTCACATTCAGAACCATTCGTATTTATCGGGAATTATATGGAGCGAAAAATAACGAATGATATGTATATGCATGAAAAATTAAGTGACAAATATCGACCGCACGTTTACCGAGAATCCATACGTAACCCATGGAAGCGGGCGAGTTTATCAACAGGTTATCACGGTCGGAAGAAACCTTGCATCGCTTCTCCTATAAACTCGTGCTGTCAACTCAATGCATCAATTTTCTCGGCACGACAGAGGTCGCAGTTAAACAAAGTCGCGGCCGCTTATAAAAAAAAACGGAATGCTGACGAGGAGTTGCATAATCATGATGAAATTGCGTCCTTAAATGTCATGTTGGTCTGCGGAAAAATAAAAAAATATCTAGAAGGTTCATAAACTCGTCCGATGAAACGGGGTGCGCGTGGGGTGGCGTTTAGACTCGCCGTCTTTCGCAATTATCCGGTAAACCATAGAATGATGGAATGACAAGAAAAAATAGGACAGAAATCCGTTGGAATACATTAATCGATAAATTCCATGAAGTAGCTGACAGCGACCTCATCCGACAGCCGACGATGTCTTTCATCTCCTAACGATCGCTTAAAATGCTAACATTCGATTTAAAAAATACGCGGCTCGCGACAAAGCAGATTCGAAGAAGAAAAAGTATGTAAAGCGAACAGATGTCGCAGTTGAGATTCCAGTCGTGTATGTAATAAACAATAAACTAATAGTTATATAAATATACGTACCGTATTTACCCAACCCTAACAGAAGCTAATTTGGACGAAAAAAGTTTTATGAGGCAGTCTGAAGCAAATAAATTAAACAAGATTATTGGAGTTTTATTTGTTTAAATCTCTAAAATTGTCATGACAACGTGCGGTGCGAAAATAAATTTGATTTAAACCAAGCTAAACTTGTCATAATCACTGTCATTATTTTTATTTACTTATTTCTCTGTTCTGTAATATAATACGACGTCTAAACTTTGATTCAAAAACATAGGTAAAAACTCGTCTAATAGTCGGGTAAATACGGTATAACTATAGCCTGGTACACGGTGGTGCAAGTAAACCGTACCGGAAAGCCCTACCATAAAGACATCCATTGCCAGTACGCCGTACCGGAAAGGCACATTTGAATGATGAATAAAAAATGCAGCTTTTTTTAATTAATCGTAATACGTTTGGTAGTATCAAAATAATTGTTTTTCTACCTTCTATAAAATATGATTTATCTATAAGTGAAAAACTTTCCATGATATCTTTCGCCGATTATTTTAACTACCGACGGTGAAAACTCTATATAGTGGAGAACGCCGTCTTATCCTATATCTTATATATTATGCGCGTAGTGAAGCTGCGTATGAAGCCTCGCGTAATTATATCGGCGTATATCTCGAGAACCGTTCGTCGTAAAGATATGCGGTAAACGGCGTTTTGTTTCTACTGGCTATGAGATCCCTGGAAAAATAGTTTCGTTTGCTAAAGTGTCCCGGGTTTGAATCCAGGAGACAATTATATTTTCCCATAAGTTTACACGTCATTTTCGATTTTTCAGAGTGTAAGGTTTTTTTCCTTCAATCATTAAAATATGTAAATATGGACCGATTTTCTTCTTTTTTGCTTTATTCGACGGCTAAAGCTCTATACTATCTTATTCTTGCGATGTTTACACGTTAAGCCGCGTACACACTTGAGCAGAACCTCGTCGCGAACCTCGTTGCGAACAAGTCCATGTTCGGGTTGATGTTCGCTGAAAGTTTGTAGGGGCCCACTCTGCCGAAAAACGTCGCGAACAAGGTCATGTTCGTTTGCTGTTCTCCCTTCGTAAGGCTGCAAGTAAAGAAGTCATCTTCTTTTTGCACTCGTCAACACTTATTTCCACCTCCGATGCTATCTCCATCCACGCATCAAACTTTTTTATTTTACTGAAATGGAAAGCATGCCGCGGATCCCACAACTCTTTACACTTATAAGCTTCTATTAACTTTTATCCTGTGTCCATTCCATGTTCATTCTGTGGTGAGAACAACCAGACTGAGGAGTTGAGTGAATTATGGAAGTGTTTCTCTGGAGTGAGAGACAAACAATTCCTCTAATCGATTCCGAGTGAATGCATGGCTCAAAACAATGTTCGTGGAAACGTCCAAACTTGAAGAACCTCGTCGCGAACATTCCTTTGATGTGACGCCAAAATACCGACAACTGGTGGGACCCCGCGAACCTCGTGTCGAACACAAAATGTTCGCCTTAATGTTCGAGGCGGCGTTCGCCGCGCCGTCCACACTATGTTCGCGACGAGGTTCTGCTCAAGTGTGTACGCGGCTTTACACTGTCGGATTTATCAGAAATACGCATTCTTCTTCGAATTTTTTAGGATTTTTCGAACTCATTCTGGGCGTTGCCAAGGAGACTCTCATTGTTTCCTCCGATTCATTTAATGCCAATTAAACCTTCAAATAAACGAAAGAAAAGAGTTATTCGCATCGGACTGTTGTTTGAGCATCGAAATTAATGAAGCATAGATACGTAAATATTTACGAATAATTAGTCTGTTGACTGCGTGTGGGACAGTATGGGAAGCTTTTCTAGCTGTGTCAGTAACATGTGTATAACAAACAAGTTCCCAGCGAATTGTTTTATTTTAAATTGTGCAATTAATTTGTTTTTATTTTGTTTCAATTGATTCTATAAGGAATTGTGTTTCATTTTAAATTGTGCAATTAATTTGTTCTTTTATTTTGTTTCAATTGATACTATAACGTTTTTAAATGGTTACGTTGACGACTGTCAGCATTAGTTTACAATTTATTGTTAACATCTGTGTCGATAATATGTGTATAAGAAATCTAACTATATATTAATTTTACATTGACGTCTGTCAGTATTTGTGTACAATTTATTGTTAACATCTGTAGATGTGCTAGAAACTTGAAATTTGGTAGAATTATAGGTTTTACGCTTACTCTTTAAATTAAGGTGAGATAAAATGCTTTTTTATTTTAATACTTTGCATTTCATTTATATTTCATTAATTATTCAATAAAAATTATTTCACTAAACCTTCAGTTTATTTAAATCGCATTGAAGATCGGAGATCCGGGGTTGCCCTACTAGTCTAAATAAACGCTTGCATTGACGTCGCCTTTATAGTAGGTCCTGTAAGAAGTTAAAAGCAGTCGTTGATAGACACTTGAAGGAAAGCAACTGTGAGTTCGTCTATAAGGGTGCAACGATAATCATTGGAACTAAGGTAACGTAGATTTTAAAAAATTTCCCCTTTGAATATACCGAGATATTAAACTAGCATTGAGTAACTCTGTGACACTGTCATCACGTAATTGCTGTAAAATGGCAGAAAATTTAAAAATGCCAAGGGGGAGACCAGTGAAAAGGAGAGCTATTAGCCCAGCTACAGCTGCCAGAGAAAGGAAGAGGAGCCAGAGATCAAAGGAAGAGTATTGTAGGAAAGAGACAGAAAGAGATGCGGAAGCTCGTAGGATTGCCCGTGTAGATGAGGAGCGGAGAGTACAAGAAATACAAAGAAATAGGGAAACACGTCAAATGAATAGGGAACAAAGAAGATCTAACCTAGGGCCGAACTATTTAGATTATTTGCAAGCGTAGCTGCAAAGGGCTGCTAGTATTACGTTAATGGTGTAGTTTTTGGGACTGACCACTGAATGGTTCTTTGAGCTGTCCGTTTCGTTGTTCTTCAAGAAGGGCGGACGTCGGGTTGATTTTCCTTTCCTTTCAGCGTGCTCTACTGACAGCGACCTTTATTTTAAATTGTTACGGCAGTTTTATTGCATCGGTGTTGGAGACCCCGGAAGTTGTAAGCGGATTATTTTTTCGAAATATATTTCACGCTTGGGTGCACAAAATAAGTTCTTCCTTTCGACTTTGAGCAAACGTTTATTTGTTACGTGAGATATCGAAAAATCTTTTCGACTCGGGAAATCCCAGGTTGACTCATATAACTGGCCAAACTGCTTGTGCGAACTTTCTAGAAATATGCGATATATTTGCATCTTAATTTAACCCCGTAATTCACTAGAATGGTTGGTAGGATCAGATGCAACTCGTCAAGCTATACAAAGCAATTCACAATTTACTGCAATGTCTCAATAGTCTCGGAGGATTGATTTCGTGAATTTAAACCTCATGGGTGTGCATTCCGACACAGATCAGGTTTTTAAAATCATTCTACAGTTCGTTTAACTAATACTTGGGGACTATTTCTCTCTAGAAGCTTCAATATGACCTAGAAGTTTATATCGATGAGTGGTGAAAGTGCTTATTTCTACCAGGTATCGTTAAAATGTCTAGCAGTTCCTTTCGTTGGTACACATTTCTGTAGGACTTACGAATGCGTGTAAGATGTGTTTAATAGAGGTTTTTGAATTTGTATCTCGTCGCAAAATATTTGACTTCTCGATTTAATTAAAAAAGATGGGAACAGGGCAGTAGAGATCGTGAGAGGCGAGCAGGGGCGTAGCGAGGGGTGGAGCAGAGGGGGCAGTTGCCCTCGGGCGCAGGGCTTAAGGGGCGCAAACTCACGGACCGATTTTTATCGATGGAAGCAGATCCGCTAGGAGGTCGCGGAGTAACGTAATCAGGCCCGCGCCGGGCATATTTGCCGCCCGGGTGCAAGCAGGTTATATGAGTCAACCTGGGATTTCCCCTAGTCGAAAAGATTTTTCGCTATCTCACGTAACAAATAAACGTTTGCTCAAAGTCGAAAGAAAGAACTTATTTTGTGCACCCAAGCGTGAAATATATTTCGAAAAAATAATCCGCTTACAGCTTCCGGGGTCTCCAACACCGACGCAATAAAACTGCCGTAACAGTTTAAAATAACGGTCGCTGTCAGTGGAGCATGCTGAAACGAAAGGAAAATCAACTCGACGTCCGCCCTTCTTGAAGGACAACGAAACGGACTACTCAAAGAACCATTCAGTGGTCAGTCCCAAAAACTACACCATTAACGTTATATAAGACGGCGTTCCCCAGAAGATGTCGCATTTCGTATGCCAAAAAGCGGAAAACGAACAAAGAAAAAATTTGCTGACTGATGACGCGCGCAAGGTTCGAGATGCGAATTATATTTTTCGGAATCGATGTTTAGCGAACGTCATTTTGCTGCGCAGGTATCCCGAGAAATACGCTTTCTCGCTAATGAGTCGCGAAAAAATTAAGTACACAAATTTGAGACGCGCGGTCTTCCTTCCTTCTAAAAAAATTCGTCGCCTTAAAATAAATCTGTTAGAATGCTTCAAATATTCAGGCGGCGCAAAACCTTTTGAGAAAATTCGAGAATATACTCTTCGTGGCGTCATTCCTGCGTCTTAAACATCGACTGAATCCGTGTTTCTCTGAAACCCATGTCGCGGTATGTTTCCTTAGAAAATGTAAATTTGGAAAACAGCATTAAAACATTTTCTCCGAAAGAAATAGTTTTTAAAATGTTAGATGTTTTATTGGATCCTTAAAATGAATTTTAGTTATAAGTCGCAACTAAAAATTTATGGTCAAACAATATTACGATTCATTAAGTAACTTTTCCCCAATCCCATTATTAATATCCCTTAATTTTCCGTTCAAATGTTTAAAAATCAGAGAGATTAAACATCAAGTAGCCGATAGCGAAGCTATTCACAATTTATAAATTAAATTTCGATAATAGTTTTTAACAGGCGTCGAGCTATCTTAATTAGACCCAGTAACTCAACTGGTTTCCGGCGTATTTTCAAAGACGACCGTAAAAATAATATTCAAAACCAATGGAAAGAAATCACTCGTGAACCACTTCGACCCCCTAAAAATATTAACCCCTATATACGTATTACTGACATCTTGCTCGGTATTTTTAACGAAAATAAAACATCTCGAGAATAAAGAGACGTAAAGCAGAAGTTACGTCGCCCCATTAATTCACCGTGCAATCACCTCCCACCATATCCACAACAAAGATGTCCGGACCATTTATGTCGGATAATGCATATAGTCCTTTCACTGCGATCCAAATCCTCAGAACCTGTTTTCTCGAGACGGAAACTTCGGCAAATCATATGCCGAAAATGGCCAAGCGACGCGAATCTACAAATAAAAAATTCCGTCACTTTTTTGCGGTCAGAAGAAAAGAGCGAGACAACATCACCGTTCAGATGAGAAAATGGATTTCAGACGCAGAGACAGAATCGCCGATTAAATCGTATGTGGAGTTTCACGACGATTGGAGAGACAGACAGACAGACAGACAAACGACTTTATTTAGGGCGAAATTGAGACTGTGAAGTCCCTTCTTACATTTAAGAGAGGAACGGCTTAGAGAAAGAACATCAGATACGTATCGCCGTCAGTCATTAAGTCGAAAAGGCACGCACGCGTGGATACACCTGTTAATGGAAAAGTGGATGGGCGTCAGATATACGGTCTACTAAAGCGTCCCTCAAAGAGTGAGAGGGAACGAAAGAGAGAGAGAGAGAGGCAGATGTAGAAGCGAGGTCTCGCGGTTACGATTTTTTGGCTGCTATCCGGAAAGACTGACGCACGATAAAACCTTTATAAAAGTTTCCATCGCCCACCCTACCGCGGACATGCTCGACCACGATGCTCTCTTTTTAAAGCGAGTTTTCGTAAAATGAAAAACGTGCTCTGTCCGTGGACTATAAACTTTTTAGAAAAATACTTTTTGGATTGGATAGTACTTATTAATCCATTAATTTTTCACAGATTTAATTTTAAGTTCATAGATTTTCGGCTAGGCGACTTAAAATTCGGAAAATTCAAAAAAAATTAAAATGGTATTGTAGCCACGCTACTAGAGGTATTTGTGAAATTCTTTTTAAATAAGATAACCCTTAACAATATATGATTTTTTTCCTTTGATTGTTTTTTTCTCGGTAGTTCATAGGTTTTTCGTTAGGTTACTTATTATTCGGAAGATTCAAAAATTTTGAAATGGTATTTTAGCAAAACTACCGAAGCTGGAGCAGTGACTTTTTCACGAACGAGAATTTTTTGCGAAAATCTACATTCCAAGAGTGCGGGTTGGCCCCCTCCCAAAAGGGAGAGACAAACCAGAAACGTGAAAATCTTTAAGAAAACGTTCTTCCACCTCTTGCTTTAGCAAGGGCATCGTACTTGTTTTTATTCACTCTAGTGGAAAAAAAATAAAATAAAAGACATCGCCCCGTCCGGTGAGTGACGCCCTGGATACCGCATTCGAACTGTCCTTCTGCCGAGGTAAGCGGAAGGCGCAACCGCGTGAGGCGTGATGGATGGGCGAAATTTATCAGCCACGCCGCGAACATTTGTCCCGAGATTTTTTTCGCATCGCGGCAAAAAACGAACCAAATTCCGCGTTAGTTACAACCTCAAATGCGCGTAAAATAATAACTTTCCTCGAAAATTTTCCGACCATACGACGCTCGAGAAACGCCTAGCTAGATCCACCGAAAAAATACCTCGGAGTAAAGAATCACTTTTATTCTCTCCGTAAAATAAAACTTCGCAATTTACGGTTGAATAATGGAGGTCTGGAGCTTTAATAATTAGTTGTTAGCAAACGCGGAAGAAAAAAATATAACAAAGGGATCTCTCTCTATCTCACTCTCTCATAGGCGTTGATGCCCGGCGACCAGACCTATTCTTTTAAAAGCGATCCACGGAACGGGTTAATCGTTTGGCGGAAAATCGTAAAACCATCGATTCCTTCGCTGGTTTTTCCTTCACCTTGGCGCTCTCCCGCGGCTGACCGGTGATGCAATTCTCGTTGAGGACGCACGGAGAATTTTTCATCGTGATGGAATACCGGCAGATTTGAAAGAAAAACTTCTAACGACGTTACAAAACCATTGTTCTAATAATTCTCCATACCTGACCGCTTAAGAATCCCGTTCTTCGGACGTACGTACGGCGCAGTACATTTATGAGGGAATGCGTCCGGAGGAAAATCGCATGAAATGACAAGCTCGCGGGTTTATGACAAAAGAGATGGATAAAGACATAAAAGGAAGTAGGCATTCCATGTAGCTTTTTCTTTTCTTTTATATTCTTCCGCGTTTTTTCTACCGTTACCACCGATTAGGAGAATCGCATGCTTTTATGCATGAAAATGATCGAATGAATCGAATCGTAAAAAGAGGAGTTTAGAAAGGTTAAAAAGTGCAAAGTAGAGGTAAATTCGAATTGACAGTGATAAAAAAGTGCAAAGTAGAGAGAAATTCGAATTAACGATGATTAAAAAGTGCAAGGTAGAAAGTAATTCGAGTTTACAAACATGAAAAATATACAAAATTCGCGATAAAAACTTATTGCGGAAGTAGTGGCGGACTTAAAGAGGGGTAGCACATAGCGCGCGCCAGGGTCACAATGAAGTAAGGAGCCCCCAAATAATGTTCGCGTATATAATTTCAGAAATATTAAATAACTCAAATTAAAAATCGGTATATTCTATTTATTATTGCATAGATAAAGGGGATAAACGATCGTTAATAGGGAGTCACATAGGAGAGGTTTCAATATATATATTTAGATGGCAGGGCCCCCAAATCTTTAGCGGCATGGGCTCCAGAATGCGTATATCTGCCAACGTGCACACGTTAAGTTTCCTCAAATTACGTATTGTGATTTCGTACCGTGAGCGGTTACCATCCATCCAACGGCGCTATCGGAAAAATGACACGTACATCTGTCTAAAAATCGTGAAACTGCGTCATTGATGCAGAATATAAGTTGATGCAGTGCCAGAAATATATTTAGTTGCCTCTCCGTTATGTATGATCTTCTCTTTCATCGGAAGAAAACAGCATATTTGCACAATGAAATAAACAGTCATATTGCTAGGTCGAGTTACTTATTGAAAAAATAACACACTTCGATAAGAATATATCTTGGCCGAAACAATCAGCAATGGAATTTAAACGCAGTTTTTGCGCGCGTCGATTATGTGAACTTCGGGTTATAATACGAAGCCTCACTCAAGAAATACTTCAAAGCTGAACGTTTAACTCCAAGGTCTTGCAGATCAAATCATTCCTCGTATCCCTTTTCACAAATTGCAAAATGTTTTCTAATATATTTTCTTTTTATTTTTGCCTGTTGCGTAAGAAAATACGGTACAGAGAAATAAGGATAATATTTTATGCCGGCATTATCCTCATCATAAGAGAATAACTGCAGAGACCAGTAACACATAGTGTAATGCAATCTAATGTATGGGAATTTCGAATTCGTTTTTTAAAAACTATGAAGAAATTTGACGTTATAATTCATTCGGTTTAAGTAAAATATGCAATAAAAATTGCGTTTATCGATTCTTGTCTGTATGTTTTGACACTTCTTCGTCGAGCATGAAATGCGATACAATCTCTCTGACAGCCTTAAAGCTCTTCCATTTTGGCTCGCTGTATGCATGTATTAGCAAAATGAATAAATGCATACGTAAACTACGTATGCTCGTACGCTGGCAACTGTTTCAGGTGAATGTCTGAGCTTCAACGGAAAGACATATAAACAGTTGGTTTCAAAATAATTTCAAAAATGAGAGTCATTATTTTTTCAATAAAAAGGTAATTAAATGGTGGCAAGATTTTCAAACATTAGAGATAGGAAGAATACATTTATAATATCCTCAATATTAAAATGAAATATCGAGCTTACATTATGCATACTATCAGAGCCGGAAAAAGATGGGATACAGCGATTGTGAGGCATCCGAGACCCCGAATAATGAGGGCCCCAGTTCTCAGTTATTCAAGTATCGAGTGTAAATTTTGCAAGAACTTTTACTAAAAATCACTTGAAAACAGATTTTCAATAAAGAAACACTCCGCAAAAATTGTAATATTAAACTGAGGCTCCATAAATCGTTCGTTATTACTATAAATATTGCTATCATGGGGTTCCCATTGATATTCGCCACTTGTATACTACACAGAGTCGACGCTTGGCCGACTCTGTATAGTATACAAGTGGCGATTGTGAGAACTCTAACAGATATAAAACGGGAGAGAGCAAAACAGATGCGCATTTTGTATACAAAGCATCCGTCCTCAGTGGTTATTTCCCGATCGTTGATACCGAATTCGTTTGTTGGTTTTTAGAGTCAACTTATATCTTTACTCCGGTTGAAAAGACACCTTCCTCTTGTTTCTACGTGTTGTAGTTGCTGAGTTATAGAATAAAACACACACATACAAACAATTCCCTTTATAGATATGTATAGATCTATAGATTAAATATAGTGAGAGACTCAAGATAGGAAAATTAGGAAAAATGTTTTGCGCAGTTTCCGTACACTTAAAATTTACGCTATGTGGCCTGCTCTGCGGCAGCTAGGGACTAACTGCGGTTATAAATGCTGTTTTACCTTATTTATATTGAAACCGCAACCGTTAAAAAAAATACAGAGTAACGATAACAATATAGCACGAAAGAATTATTACCACAATTTTCTCCTCGATCATCATTCGCTCATTTTAAAAAAACGGATATCGATGCAGACAAATCGCATAATTTTCAATCGGAATTCTTCCTATCTTGACGATAGCCTTCGCAATAGAAAAATAAAAAAGAAAGAAAAGAAAATAGCCCCGCAAAAATGCCAACTCATTTTCCGCAAGTGGGAAGGTCAGTCATGACAATTGCCTAGGTTTTTGTTCACTTAGCGAGGAGAGACCACTGTAAGCGCTGCAGAAATAAAAAACGGAAGAGGAATTACAGTAAAGATTGCAAACTCATGGATGTCACTTTCTACTTTTCGTCTCAGCGCCCACCTCAGCGCTCACTTCCCGGAACACCTGCTCCTAATTAACCCCAATATCATTTCCTCCCAATGACATAGAACTTCCTTGAGATCTCTTTTTGTTGTGTCTCGATGACCTCATAACTTAGCCTTACTTTGTATAAACAAACATGAACGATGCACGTCGTAGCATGTGACGGAAACTCGTATTCCAATAGTGCAAGTGAGTGATAGAAAGGGTACTGAATCATCGGGATGGAACTCAATATAACGAAGCGTTGGCCGACAGCATTTCGAGGTTAGTTTAGTTACATGATCGAAATATTTCGTTTTTACCCATTATTTTAATACAACCGCAAAATTGACAGGATTGCTTGAATGATACCCCGAAGAAATACCATTTTCGTCTTGTATTTTGATAAAAAAACTTCAAGTGCGGAATTTTGAAATGGATGGCGATTTTCTCAAAAAAAATAGGCATCAGGCCAAAATAATAACACAATAATTTTTTTCATTCTCGACGAATTAAAAAAGGTATTTTTGAGTGCAGGGAAGGAGAAAAATTCTGAGCTAAAATTTTTCAAGTAAAATAATTGGATTGGAGACATATCCATACAAATAAATTTCGTATCAAATAAAAAGCAAATTTTAATTTACAACAAAGTAAGCTGCATTATGTGTTTAAATTTATCACAAAGTCTTAGGATTAAATATAATTTAATTTGGGACAATATGTCACATTTTAATATTAAAATTTTCTATACGCCAAATTAAAAGCTACTTTTTTTTAAATTATCATATCCATTATGTGCTCCTTAGATTTTGCATAACAATTCTTCCGCTAACTGCATCCGATCGAATTAACACGCAGCAGATATAGAAGAAAGGACATTATTAAAAATAAATTTATATCTTATTGTTAGTCAGGAAGTCTTCTCTTGAAAACCATCGGAATCGTGTGCATAAGGTTGAGATAACGTCACCAAACTCTTCAAACGCCGAACACGCTTAATCCAACTGTAATGAGGTGACACTTTGTTTCCTGTCATGCCATCCCTCAATGAATTCATCCGCGATACGACGACATATTACTAGCTCTGATGTGACACCCTTATCCTCAGGAAACTTGAGACATCCTACTTGACCATTAGGCGGAGTTTTATATAACGCTTTATATCTCGTTTCCTCTGTGCCTCTCTGGAGTAAAATTAAAGAATAAAAAGAAGTTGAATGTTATCGAAATGAAAGGACAGCGTTCTAGTGGCATAAGGACACGCGAAGATAGATATGACCATGAAAACTTCCAAAAGTTTAAGGCATTAGGTATAATTGCATAATTTCTACACTCAAATTAAAATCTTTATTAGCCAATTTGATCTCGTTTGGAAAAGACCAGTGATATACAGTGGCGGATTTAAGGGGGGTCGCTATTGGCGCGCGCCAGGGGCCCGTTGAGGCAAGGGGACCCGAAAAAATGTTTTTATGCATAGTCTCAGAAATAGTTTAGCGTAAGGAGCCTCAGAATGTCTAAATCCGCAGCTGGTGCCATATCTCAGTTAAAGCTTTTATTTGAACGCATTTTCTATTACACTGCTCGTATATTAGACTTCTACACTAACTAGAAGTGTCAGTACGTACAGCCACACCAGACACATCCTCGTTTACGTACTCCGTGAATAGTGATTTCGAATTTTCCCTTTATATTCAATCCATCCCCAATTCGTAACTAATTCGAATATTCGATACTTGGAAGAAAATTAAAATGATACTGGTGTAAAATAATCATAATTACCGCAGTTCGACATTTAATTCTCAATTTATGCCATATAGGAGCGGTTCCCAAACTGGGGGTCTAGGCCCCAAAGGGAGTCGCGATAAGTTTTCAGAGGGTCGCTAAGGCAAAGCAGCGCGTATGTAATAATTTCGATATTTTACTGTTTAGTTAATTTTAATTTTACATCGCGATTTTACGATTGTAATAGGCATCCAATACAATACGCACTGAGGTTTCCACGGGTGAAACGTCAAAATTGCCTCATCACAATGTATAATACGAACCTATAATTGTAGTAATAAGATTAATTTAACTGGTGCAGGTTTTAGTGAAGATGACTGCAAACTTTTAGTATAATATAAAACGCAAGTTCACCAAATTTCTACCTATATATTGATCATATTATGTAAGTATAATATATATTAAGAATTTAAAACGTTTATCTTCTTAATTATTTATTTTGAAAACCAGCTTTAAAAAGGCTGAAAGTAAAATATAATTGTTATATTTTTTGCTTTTGAAACAAAAATTTAAATCCATGTCCATGGAAACCCAACATTAATAACAACTAGACTTAATCGGTGAAAATGTGTCCAGCAATAACTATGTATGGAGTATAGCTTTGTATGGGGCAGAAACATGGACGCTAAGGAAAAATGATATAAAATACTTGGAAAGCTTCGAAATGTGGACATGGAGAAGAATGCTGAAGATAAAATGGACAGATAGGGTGAAAAATGAGGAAGTACTACGAAGAATAGGAGAGAAGCGAACGATTATACAGACTATCAGAAAGAGGAAGTCGAACTGGATTGGGCATTACCTGAGGAGAGAGTGCATGATTCAAGAAGTGTTAGAAGGAAAACTGGATGGAAAAAGAGAGAGGTAGGAAAAGGTTTCAGCTGGTAGACGACTTGAAAGGGAAAGAGAGCTATCAAGACATGAAGAAAACTGCGGAAAATAGGAGTTAATGGAGAACCAAGTTTAACCTAGAATAATCACGGACCTGTCAATGGACAGACTACCTATGATGATGATGAATTATAAATGTGTTTCAATGGTCAACACGAGATGAAGGTAAATGGGGAGATAGAATACAGGAACGTAAACCCCAGCCATCGGTCACCCGCTCTCATTTTTATTTTTAAATATAATAATGAAATAAGTAAAGACAGGAAGCGACGGCGCGTTGAATTTTTTGTTCGATAAAGCTCGAAAAAGTAACGCGGAAACCAGAACGTTAAGGATGAAGATGGCGCGGGCAGAGAGGAGTGAGCGTAACCATATTTAAACAATACTTATTTAACGCGGAAAAAATGCTTGGAGCATGTTTTACGTTATATCTCCTGTTATTGACTATGCTAGAAGAATTCGCAGAAAATACAATCTTCTGAGGTGACAAAGTTTCAGCGATATTTGCTTGATATAAATAAAGAGAGAAAGGTCTTTTACGAATGCATGGAATCCTTAGTGCGGAGGTCTCAAAGCATGACATATAGCATTTATGCGGCCTGAAAAGTAAGACACTTTATGCTAGGATGTAGCCCTAAATTATATGTATTTCTTGCATAATACTTGCAGATGGTCAAATAATTTTTTTTAATGTATAAAATAGGTACTTCCAAACAGTTTATTTTTCATCCATACTTAAACACTCTACGCAAGTTGAGGTAAAGAAGAACGTTCTTAAAATGGAATGCAGCCCGCGGATTTGGCACGGTGCCTTAATGCGGCCCGCGGATTTAGTGCAGTGCCACGCTTGATCTGAACTTGAGACCTCTGCGCAGAGCCGGGACAAGGTCTATGCCAGGTGTCGACAACCTGCGGCTCCGGAGCAACATGTGGCTCCTTGAGTACATATTTGTGGCTCCTTAGAAGTTAGTTAAACTCCCAAACGTTCATCAGTCACGAAAATACGCTTATTGAATCCGCCCTTGTCTTTCGGAAACCCTCCCGCTCGGTCCAAAATTTCTTTCGTCTTACAACATCGTATATCGGGAATCTTCACTCGAATCTCTAAAAAAAAAAAAAAAAATCATACAGATTTTTACTTTGTGGCCCTCAAGTTTTTTGGAGTGAGACAAAAAACAAAAAAAATACCCTTTTACTTTGATAGGTTGCCGACCCCTGGTCTAGGCGAACGAGGCTCTTAGTGGCGGGACAAATGACAATTTAAACTTTTGAATGCAAAAGATTTATATTATGAAATACATTTTATAAATTTTAATTGACCTCTACGTTGTAAATAAACTATTGTTTGGAGAGGTATAATTTCGTTAGGAGGCGGGCGTAATTTTTACACCTTGCCTACGGCGCAAAAATCTTGTCCAGACCCTCCTCCCCCTGTACTAGAGAAAAACATTCAACTTCAGCATTATCAAGGATTTATGCTTCCTTAAAAATATCGACGAAAACATTCGGAAGTCCCTGAAGCTCTCTTAATGCCATTAGCATAAGTTAGATGATGACGCTTGTATTCGGAGCGAAACGATGACCTCCAGCATCATCCAAGAACCGTTCTGGCAACCGGTCTGAACCATCACTGAAAATAATATAGGGTTATATGCTGACGTGTTTCTCTTGTTTTCTTCCGGTTCCTTTCTCGTATTGGTATTTCCTTCTTCGTCCTTCACTGGGAGCAAAAACCTTGAAATCCGTCCGCGGAAGAATTCTATTCCTCATTCCGCGTATGTTTATATATGTGTGTGTGTGCGTGCGTGCGTGTGTAACATCATCGTTCGCAATCATTTTTTCCGTTCGTCGCACCAGCAAATTTGTATTCTCCTAAATAATTTCGCCTCCCGTACATACAAACACACATAACATAATGTGGACTGCATGCCAATGATTTTTCAATTTTTGCGCCTTAGAAAGCAGGCAAGGACGTCCAAAACCAAAAGTGTTCGGAATCCAATAGCCAACCTCCATTTGTTTGTCCAATTTGATTTCCCTATTTCCTCCCGGTAAAGGCTAAATTAAAATCGATCGCCGCAGCCAAACTTGTTTTCCTTTTAAGGCAAAGCGAAAAAAAAAAATATGGTTGATCTCCGCATCCATCGCTGACGCGCGCAAACACGGGCGAATATATTGATGAGGATTTAAAAAAGGAGAACTATAATCGTCGAGAAAAGACGCCAACAACGCGATTGGACCATTGAACAAATATTGGAGACCGAAGGAAGACAGAGTAAAAATTTGCAAATCCAAAGATAGCGCAAGAAACTACTACAGATAGAGGAGGTGTTTCGGATGTCTAGATACGTACCGAGAACATCAAGAGGATATAAATAATACATTTTCGCCAAAAACATTTAAATATTTTTTGCAATGGCAATCTTCGACTGCAATAAACACGAAATAAATTCCCTTGTGACGAGCGACGAATAATATGCATGGGTTTGGACCAGATTGCAATATATTACACGTTGTACTCCAGCTTTCGGCAAAATACAATACAGATGCTGAAAATTTTAATGGGCTCACGGTTTTCCCAACATTTTCGAACCTATAAGAATTCCCTAGAGCGAGATTCCTAGCCGTTACAAATAGACAATCACCGGGCTACTTTCTAAGATATCAAGCAAGCGCCGCCGCATTTATACAAATAATAAAAATGTAATCATAAATAAAAACAAAAAACCCAAAGCAATTATAAATGATTTTTAATGAATTTAGAAAGAAAAAAATTCTAGAGAACACCGCTATCCTCGCGATCGTCAGATTAGGAGAGGATTGTATCGTCGACGCAACAAGGTCAATGTCCTATGATTCAGAAATTTTACGAAATATAAAGGCATTCCGCATTGGAATCGAGAACCAAATATTTAGTCGTAATACACTCACTCCTCGAATTGCGCGGTCTCGTTTTATACGTGTTCTTCTCGCTACGGTTTTCATTTTACAGAACTATCACGGATTGCACGGCCATAAATTTCATTTCGGCACGGCTTCGGAACGGCCTCCAACCTTTAAAAATAATTAAACGTTTCAGTTCGACACGAATGTTATAATCTACTACAATATATTTTGAAGCGTTTGTTGGTTTGTGTGTTTGTTCATGGAACTCCTCCTAAACGATAAAAGCTAGAATAACCAAATTTGGTACGATTCTTCCTTACATCCTAACTTAGTGAATGGTCAAGGTTTGGTCAACCGGGATTAATCAGCGCTACCAATATAGGGGATTAACATTTTCCCATAAGATAACGAATCCATTTCTTGACTTCCAAGGTATTCTTCCTTCAAGCATAAAAATACGTAAATATGGACCGATTTTTTTGTTTTTGCTTTATTCGACGAATAAAACTCTATATTATCTTATTCCTGCGAAGGTTACATGTTACACGTTCGAAGTTTTCAGAAATACGCCATTTGATTCGAAATTTTTTGGATTTTTCGTACACTTTCCGGGCGTTGCCAAGGCGGCCGTCATTGTTACCTCCGATTCAATTAGCTTCAATGAAGCTTATAAATAGACGAAAGTTTAGCGTTATTCGATTCGCACTTTTGTTTAAGCAACGAAACGATCGATGTTTATGGATAGCAACATAAATAGACACTGATTATTATTCAGGAAGTGTTTATTGATGAAAGGAATTGAACCTTCTTTCGTATATTGAATACTGGAATCTTACATTTTTTGTAAGTAAAATCATTATATTCTACATTATAATGTTTATTAACGTAAATAGGCTCACGTATTTGATGTACATTTACCAGTCAGTGTTCAATCATGGACAACTGTACGTTGCTTTTTCACGGGTTTCTTGCTTACAAGAAATAAATGTAAACATTTCATAGGCATAATTACACAAGAAATGAAGCTGGATTTGGCAAAAATGATATATATGATACGAAATACAATGATCGTTATATTTGAATGAAATACGTTCGGAAACGCATTGTTACAAGCAAATATGATTAATTGTTAAGAAAAGCTAATTGTAAGTTAAAAAGTATCTACTATATATTTTAAAGAGTTTGTATGTTGTGCTGTAGTAACTTCACTAAATCCGTTGAAATTCAACGGGAAATTCTGCTAGTATAGGATAAAGGAAGCAATTCTGAATCCAGTGGAGCTAAATTGTTGCATGCTGATCTGAAAACGCGATGAAAATTAACGTCATCATTCTATATCGACTCTTCTTACAGAGGATATATATATATAGGAGGATACTAATGTCTGGCCCAAACTACAATAGATGGAGAGCTGCAATTTTCAGTAATTGTAGAAGGCATGGAGAAACCGCCAGAAAAATTGAGATCTCATACCTAGGTGTCATGGGTTAGACTCCAGAAATTCCTAAATTTCCATTTTCTCCCATAAGAAAAGCATTGCGGCATATTTGAAAATTAATTTAAGGTACTTTCCGATAAGGTAGAGAATTCAAACTTGGAGAGTTGTTAGATACCCAGGAGATCTATAGGGAACCGTTATCACTTTAACCGCAAGTGTCCTGGGTTCGACTCCGCATGACCCGGTATATCTCCCATAAGAAAGCATGGAAAAAATGAATTCCTTCATATAGACGAAACAAAGAGGAATAAATAAATGATATTTTCAGGGTTTGTAGATGTCATGAGTATATCTCCATAGTATTTGACAACTCCTGCGTAGGTGTCACCGGTTCGATTCCAGGTAGCCTCAAATTTGAGATTATTTCCCAAAAGGAAAGCATTGAAATAGGTGCAGGGCTCTTTTGCATTTAGAACTTTCTGTCGGCTTTTAGTCTTTTTTATTAAATGAGAGAAAATGCTTGCAGAATGCAAGCACACATTCACTTTTATATTCCTATGGAAAAACCTATCCCACTTTGCATGGTCTTTTCCATGAGCGCAGGTGTACCAGGCAAAACAGGTTGGTGTAGTGTGAGAAAATTACTTCCTATAGATCAATTACGTTTTCATGAGAAAGAGGAAACAAGTCTCGTTATTTTTTATTTGCTAAAGGTCACGCCTTTCGTAAAACACGGCCGGTAATTTCGGTCCCGAAAATTTCAGTACCGGTAATTTCAGTACGGTAATCTCGATCCCAGTCATTTCATTCCCGCTCAATTTCACTCCCAGTAACTTCACTCCCGCTGACTTAATTCTTTTTGTAAATAAGCAGTAAATGTAACATTTATTTAAAAACAGTTTATGACACGCGTAAATACTGATCAACGCCTTTAACATGAATTTGTTTAAAGCAGTTATTATTGATGCTTTTAACATTAAAAACCCGATTTTTCGCACAGAAATTTAGTTAACTGTTGAGAACGCTTAACAACTCAAGAAATACGTTTCTTTAAGGAAGTTGCAATCATTGAATGACAAATACACTAGTACAAAATTATTACTGTTTTTGCATAAGCTTTTAATTTTAAGAACACGATTTCTCGCATAAGAATTTAGAATAATGTTGAAAACACATAATAATAAATAAAATAAATAATAACAAGTTAGGAAAGTGTAAAACGTATCACAAATGGGCGCGTTTCGTGCAATGGAGTGTTAGAAAGAAATCATATACCTGTACGTAAGGGAAATAGCGTTTTAAAGTTCTTTTCTTCATCATAAATAATCCATTTTCTTCCTATTTAAAAATACTGCATGCACACGTAAGGAAATTAAACGTTTGTTTGGGAGATTGTTTATGTTAGCAACAATGAAGAAGTAACCATGCAAGATATTTTTAAAGTTCAACTCGATATAAGACTTTCTTGTTTGATTTTCTCGATAACGGCTACTCCTACAATAAAAATGTATAGGAAAGCAAATACTCTAATTTTCGAGTTCTACAATTTTTATTTGAAAAATATTTCGATAAGAGCAATACTTTACGAGATATGACGAAAATTTAATTTTTTGTCCCCAGTCAAGTGGTACCCCTGATTGTCGTACGTGATTAATTTTTGCGATTTTCTTATTATATTTCATTGAAAGTCCTTAATATCAAATTTCATGAAAATCCATTGGGTAGAAGCCGAGAACGAACATGCGGACGGACGGACGGACCGACCGACGAAAATAGGCGCTCACACTCTAAGCGAAACGCGCCTAAAAACTAAGGAAACATAGCCGACATTGGTATCGATCAACTAAGAATTTTATAACAATTACAAATATGCAGCAAAAGGATGAAAATGGAGGGGGGAGAAGGAGGCGGAGGGAAAAGGGGGAGGGGCGGAAGAGAAACTAAGGTACCAGTCGACATTGATATCGATCAACTAAAAATTTTACAACAAATATAACTATGCAGCAAAAGAATGAAAATGGAGGGGGGGGGGGAGGGGGGGGGGAATTGGGGACCATTCTGACTCCATCATCGCTCCGTATGATAAGCACGTAAATCTGTGTAGAGTAGTTTATATTTGTTTTTTAATTTTTTTTTCTTCAAGATACGATCACGGGACTTGATCTAACGGAAGGTATAGAAATAGTATTTCCTTATTTTTGTAGACGGAATTCAAATCCGAGTAGAGTTATCGTAAATGTATAGTTTTTATCGGAAAAAAGTAGTAATTTTTCTGGGTCCCAAAAATCTGATGGCGTGGCAGCTAGTTCAATGCTTTTATACGGGTAAACTTTTAACGGGAATCTTGCGCTTATATTATAATGCCATTAATATTAAACTACGACCAATGAAAGAAATCCGATATTGATGTAATCCCAATTATATCGGCTGCTCTGCCTCAGTATTGTCCCATACGAGAATAAAAATTATAAGACTTCAGATGAGCTTGAAATTCGGCACGGTTATACGGTTTTCGACAAAACCGATGGAAAAAATACAAAATAATGAAAATTCCAAATTAAAAAAAATGCTTGTGGAATGAAGCACCGCGTACTAGTAATTAAATAAAAACAATTTTTTAAGGAAAATTTAATTTTAAAAGTGATTACTGTTCTTTAAAAGGTGTACGTTTGCTCATGTAACCGCAATATTAAGGAACCGACACCCTTCAAACCACGTAGATGCTGGATAACTTAACTTCTATTTTACTAATATACAGCGGAAAAATGAAAATAAGGGGTTAGAATTATTTTCGATTTCGGTTAAGGTTTATACTTCGATTTTACGATCTCCGATTTCACATTTTCCTCGATTTTACGCCTTTTTCTCTTGGTTTCGGCGAATGATACACAAAGAACAATGTTAAAATTTAACGGATTTTAGGATTCCGCGATTTTGCTGTTTCCTCGAATTTACGTTCCAAATTTTAAGTTCGGATAATATAATTTTCACCCGACTTTACTATCTTAAGAGATATCTTCCTTACAAAATTTCCTACAGAACCCCGCTGCTGGATCCCTTGTCCCTTGTAGAAGTTAGATTAAAGTTGTGGAAGTTCCTACGCCTACTGCATTTCAGGATGCACTCCGGAGAATAGAAGCAACAAGGAAGTATTTGTCAAGATTGGAAACCACAATGATAGTGTAATATTTATGTGCAATGAGATAAATAAAACTGTAACCTCTGTCTGTACATTTGTTTTTTTGTCGGGGTTTTACTTTTTTGCGTGTTTTGCATCACAAGAGGACGTTTGAACCGGTTTGCAGAATTGTTGTCTGTCTGTTTGTTTGTTTGTTACCGCATCACGCAAAAACGGCTGGTCTAATTTTTATGAAACTTGCAGCGTATCTTTAGCCTGGTCCAGCTTAAAATATAAACCATGTGGTGTATCTAAAAAAAAAATTAACTGGGAGTTTGGAGGGCATCGATTTGGTTTTTCGACGATAACTCTCGAGTAAATTAACTTAGGAAGTTCAAATTTGATATTTGTCACTTTCAATACAAGTATAAGATAAAGTTTGTAGATGAGCAAAATCAGACCAAGGGGAGGGGGGGTTGTGGGGGGAGGGGGGGGGGGGGGGGCACCCGTAAGAGAAATCATAAATAAACGCAAGTTACAAAATATGAACTACAACAAATGATAAACAAATTTCCAAAATCATAATTGAAGTTTTTCTTTTCTGTACGCAACCTAACTACAAATCAATAAGTTTGCGGGTTACCATGTTTTTGCCTCACACCCCTCAATTATCGTAATTGCTGACTTGAATCAAATTTGGTACGATTGTGGAGGGCTCCCAGAAATAATTCATACGTGGTTTTTGTTTCTCTCTGCCCGTTTTATCCAAAACGGCGGCCGAGTGAATTCTTAAATACATCATCTAGAATTCCGATCGGATATGAACCAAATTTCCCCGGGCAACGCCGGGTATTTCTGATAGTGCGAATGAGATTGAAAATGAATTATATAATTTAGAAGGAACACGAAAAGAAAGAAAGGAGTATGTACAATTTTTTGAAGAAACCATAATAACGAGTTAGGAAAGTATTGCGAAAGCAGATATTATAATGCGATTTTTTTTACAAAAATAAATAAATCTCTTCCGTTTCTCATTGTTTAATATCAATGACATTATAATGTAGCCGGTGATGAGCTCGCGCGAGCCGGTTGTTAACTTATCTTCGAATTAATGGTTGTAAAATTTTTAGAAAATATGAAAGTTATTGATTTTGTCCTTTCAAGTACATTTTACCCTATCTGACATTGAATTCCAGCAGTGTATGAAGAGGAATATATTACGAACCGAACGCTTGTTAAGCTTACGGAACGGTATTACTAAACTAGAGCCCCTGGCATGTTGGCCCCCTGCCACACTTATCCATGTTTCTTTACTTTTTTTTTTAGAGAGCCGGTTCTTAATTTTTTCCATCACATCACTGAATATAGCCCTTTGATTCCCATTTAAAAGCTTACCCATATAATAGCATTGAGCCCGTTGCCATGGTAGTCGTAAATATCTTATTATTTATCGTAGAATTACGTTTAAAAGACCCTCATAATCAGCACATTTACCCTAAATTGATGCTTAAGCCACAATCTCAATAATTTAACAGCATAAAATACTTTAAGTTTTATTGCAAAAATGCAAAATTCTTAGTTGATCGATACCAATGTCGCCTGTGGTTCCCTTGTTTTTCTTCCGCCCCACCACCTTTTCCCTCCCCCTCCTTCTACCTCCTCCATTTTCATTCTCCGACTGAGAATGTTATAAAGATTACTATCACCGAACACAGAAACTAGAACAATTTTATAGGATTACGATAAAGCCGAGATTTAATGGTTAACTGACTTGGAACTTTCATGCTTCCTCTGCACTCTTAATAAGAGGCCACATTTCTCGGGAGTACTCATCTTTGGCGACGATTTTTACGAACTACGTTACGACTTTCGCGTTAGTTTATCTCGAGAAATGTTTGATATTCTGCGAATATAGTATAAATACGTTGTACGGAATTTTTTAATCAGTGTATCGAGTGAAAGCATTCGAAGTTAATTATTTCCTATCAGCCTAATGTTTAATTCAAACATAACTCGCTTGATTAAAACTATTTCCTTTCGCCTATACATCGCCGATACATAAAGATCGATTGCATTATTAAACGTCGAACACTTACGCTTTTGGCGAACAGAGGGTTGAAAACGTATGCGTGGAATTTACGCCTTTTCCTCTTTAACATGCGACTGACATTCAAACCGATGCGATATATAACAACAGAGGCTGCAAAAAACCACATTGGAGTTGTGCCAGGGATTCAGAAGCACCAACAGTTGGAAAGTCTCTTTCAATTCAGTTTATCACAAACGTTTCCTTGACTTAAAAGTCAAAACCGTGTTTTCCCTGTCATCATCCTTGTTGGTAAAAATCCTTTGCATGTATTTTAACCCGTTTACAGCCCAACAGTAAAAATTGCAATATTTTTTAAATTATTTTTTAATTAATTGTTAATTTGATTATTTTTTCTGGCATTACTCCATCCTGATAGATGAGCTTGTTAACTATTGAAAACAATTTTTTTAGAGGTTAGAGTAACCTGAGAAATAAATTGTTAATTTAAAAATTAAAAGTAAAACAAAAGCTATTAAAAATTTTGCGATTTCTCAACGCTGTGAATTAATTGGTTAGACGAATGCCTAAATTATTGCGTCACGGCGTATCTTGCATGATAGAACCTTCGTCTCATCGGTAACGTATAGGTGCACGCGAGGCAAGACCTCAATTCCGCCGATAATTACTGAAACTAACGTTTGTGGCAGTTCTCGGAAAACTTGTTAAACATTTTCGTAAAACTTAGCCGCAAAATCCTATAACAGAGTAATCGTATATTGTTTCAGCTCAAGGTCACGGATATCGATGGCGGGGAGGAATACATTTCGTATTCCTCCGTTTTGTCTTTCCGTTGGCATAAGATACGCTTGTTTTGCTGTTGAATTCCCATCGAATCGTGTTGAGTAATCGCGGGCAAATTACAAGGAACGGACTATTTCTCGCGTTAATTAATTCTTATAGTAACGTTGATCAAACTAAGATTCACGATCTTAGAGCAGGTTCTTTTCCTAATAACTGACATTATTCACCGTCTAGCTTGTGAATGCTGAATTGCTTTTTTTCACTTTTGAGTTCGTTCAGTCAGTCGCCCACTCACTAAAATCGAAAATATAGATGGATCTAAAAAGGTTTTATATATGAAATTCAAATGGGTATACGTAATTATATTATTTATTAAATTTCACATCGTTGGTTCATTAGCTAAATAGAGGTGAACCTTATTTCTTTTTTTGTTTACACGAATATTTCTTGGAAAGTGAAATAATAGGTTTCACCGGCATTTCCTGAGCGTTAACGTGTTCTGGGTTTTTTTCATATCTCCTGGTAACCAGCTTATAAAATTTTTTCCCGGTCCCTTTTTCCTGTAAAAATATCTATCTCAATTTTTCTTATACCGTGAAGCGTTTATGTCTTTTAAAAAAAGTATTGCAAAACACAGGAAGTTGAGTCGTTCTAACCTCTCCTAAAATAACCAATCGATTAGAAATCGAAAGGACATTTTTATGACGTTTAATCTATAGTTTATCTTAATAACTGCTACAGTTTATGACACCAAATATTAAGTATGATTTTCTTAGTAGACGATTTAGTACTAAAGTTATCCGTTGATGTTGAAATCGCAATGGTAAATACAACTCCACTGGGCATATTTGATATTTAAGTTCCTAATTTATAAAATCCTCCGTATATCATACTTATTCTGTCACTCTGCGTAATGCCTTTTTAAGGAATTTTTAATAAACATCCCGATTAGGTAGAAAATTTAAACTTAGCAGGAATACTTCAGTCACGCATTGAAAGTCAATAACGATTTAAAAAACTGAAAAAAAACCGTGTTCCACTCCAGGATATAATTTGTTTCCCCTAAGATAACACGTAAAAAAGCGATTTTTCTAAATGCAGGCATTCATCCCTTTGAAAATTAAACGTAGAAGATAGATCTTCCAACCGAGACTAATTAAAAAAATAATGCGTAAGGTTTCTTATTCTTATCATCGAATTTTGTCATCAATTCGAAATCGCTCAAATGTATCGTTTAAAACGCATACTTTGTGGGGGAGGGGGAAAGAGAGGGGGAATTGCCTTTCCACCATTTGCGGTTTTTTGCAAACATGTTTTTGTCAATTCTAATGTTGTCTCAGTGCTAATATACGCAAGAAAGAGTACATTTTGATTTAACTCGAGAATATTTGAATCCATGCCCCGTCATTTTTTGCCGGCACTTTTTACTTTCCTATACAATACTAGCAAAATATGCACTTTAAATTATATTTTTATGCTATTTTTTGTAATAACTGCGGTTATAATACATGTATAGCGTGCCAAAGCTTTTGAGAGTCTTGAGACTGAAGGCTATGAAGTGTAAATAAATGAAACCTCTTCGAAAATTTCGTTGTCTCAATTTAATTATGGAAATTCGGGTAACAATTACGGTTACTGGTGCTAATTATGCTAGGATTCGATCACAGTATACCGTAAAATACACGTAAATAATAGAATTAACAGGCACAACTAACTCTTTTCTCGGAATGAATACATAGTAATCGAGTTTCTCTTTTGAGTCGAGGCATTTTGCAATGCACCCCTTGCCATACGCTTCCGGCAGATTGCAGGGTAGTAACGCAAAAGGAATTTACCTCGTCGATTCAGTGGCATCGCCATCGTCAGCGTCTCGAGAGAATTCGAATCCACGATTACATAAGACATCCGTTAAAGATATGCAGCTCCCTTATTTCGTGTGCGGTGACTCACGAAGAGATATATCTGCATTTCCTCGCCTAGCGAAGTATTAGGTTCTTCCCCGCTCAAGCATTTCAAACGCTCTTCCGCAAACGCTAGGAGTTTCCTACGCACCGCCCTCACTGCCGTCCGCGCCCATAATCATGCCAGTAATACACATCTTCGAGCTTTTCTTTTCATTTTATTCTTCACATTCATTTAACCTTCGCTAGGAAAGGATAAGAGGATAATTTTAATGGTTCGGGTATGGCGCAATGAAATTTCCAGCATTACCCTTTCGGCGACTTGAGATTAACAATATAAAATGCGAACGGAATTTTTTTTCGAAAAAGAAAAATGTGCAGCATGACTTTCGTCTCTTATGTACTACATATTTAGTTTGAAAAACATAAGAGGTTGTACCTTACATTTGAAGGTCTGGACACGTTGACTCCCTACGCTTTTTCCTCTTGAATTCGCCTGTGTCCTTGGTCGAACAAATGTTGGGAACCACTGATTTATTTAAGAAAGCAAAGTTGGAAGTGTCGACGGGAAGGCGTCCAAGTACTTCGGAGGGTATCGATTTTGGTGACTAACGCCGCAATTGTAGCTTTCTCTTCCTCGTGCGATCGTTCGATTAAGTCTGCGACTTTTCCTCTTATCTTGAGCTTCCTCTAACCTTTGATACCTATTTGTCTTCTTGCATATGCAACAAACAATAGGGAGAATTAATAAGATGAAGTAAGATAAGGATCGCAAAAACTATAGTTATCCGGTATTGAAGTGACTGGAACATTGCGAATTAAAGTATAGCCGCTGATTTTTGTCGTACAAAGTTCAACAAACTTTTTCTGAGGCTATTTATTAAAAAAATATCTTGTTGGAAATTATGCAACTTCTAAATAGTTTCGTCTAGATAAAATTTGGAAAATGAAACCACAAAAAATTGTCGAATGCTTAAATAGGAACTTATTAAACATCAATGGTTTAGTTTTTGCGACGGAGCGCTCCTAAACGGCTTTCCGGTAACTCTTTTAAAGAAGAAAATAGCCGAATTTTTATAAAAGTGTTTGTTGATTAAAAAAAATCATGGCAATTTTTACCTGGTTTTCATCTACCTGTAATTGCATGTAACACGTTTATTTCAGAGATACGTTATTTCATAGGTAAAATTTTAAATAATAACTTTCAATGAAATATCAACGTCATAAAATGTTAACTTTTCCAAAAATATACGTACCAACCTCCTTTTTACTTTTTGTGCGTTCCACTTCATTTTTATCTACAAATCGAGCACTGGAAATAACATCTAAATTAATTCATTGCGAATTATACAAAAATTATGTTCGGGGAAAATTTAACAGAAAGAACGAACATAGCTCAGTCGCAGTAACTCTCATTAAAATACTGATCAGGAAGTATTTCAATAGGCTTTAACTCTATTTGGGTATTCTATTGCGTGGGCGGACTCGAAAAATATTTAAACGCTTTTATCCGCCGTCGTCTACTTCGCAGTGTGACGCCATATTGAAACGAGTTTATTAACCGTAGTAAACGTCCGTGCCGAAGACTTTTTAGTGCCTTAGTCCTTGGGTGTATAGAAAGTACCATCAAGGCCGGCCAATTATTCATAATGTCGCTTGAAAGCATAAAATTCTTATGGTGGACACGTCTGAAAATCGTCGGGGATTCCCTTGTTGGGGAACGGAATGGTTATAAGACGATGGACGAATTATTATTAGTCTGAAATTCTTTTTAAAAACTTGACGAACACTGACGGAAAATGCGATGTATCTCTTGGATTCTGAGAAAGACAAACTGTAAGTATAAGATTTTATATATACATGTGGGTGGAAACTAGATGTTGAAGGAAACCCAGGGGACATTTACCAGTAGGAGAGACACCGATGGAGAAACTCTCAGATATCCCAGCGGTTCTCCTACTGGTAAATGTCCGCTGGGCTATCTTCAACATTCACCTGCCACCCATGTATCAATTTACCTTTCTTCTTCCTTAAGCACTTATAAATACAAGTGAACACACGGAAATGAGTATCAGATGTACGTTTAAAATATATCTAGTCAAGAAAAATTCAATGAATTTATTTAACATTCTATCCATAATATAACTCTTTGCGAAATATTTTCCAACTTATTCATGCAAAATCGAGTAAATCGGTTTTTGAGATCATAAATACAAATTAATGATAATCGTAAATAACTACGGACAGAGCCGGGACAATGTATTCTATCTACATGATACCCTGCAAATCACCAGACTGGTGGGTGGCAGGGGGTGCAGCGCACCAAAACCTACCTAATAACGTCCCTCGTGGGAATCACTCTCCTATTATGATCCCGTATGGTCCTTGGAAAAAACGAGCCCTGATATCGCTCGGTCCTACAGTCGATCTCTCGTATATTACATTCGTGATCGTGCCTGCCCATGTTCGTGGGTGCCTCTAATATTCCAGAGACCTCCTCTACGAGAACTTCCGACCTAAATTTCTTCAGAAGCCTTAACCTAGCGCTAATTCTGCGACCCTCTAGCGATATCCAATTCAACTCCTTCAACAGTGATGTGACGCTTTATTTTTGCTCATATTTTTGCTTTACGAATCTGGCTGCTCTGCGTTGGATTCTTTCTAACACAAGTATCTGTCCCTTTTCGTACGGATCCCATATGCTGGAAGCGTATTCGACCTGAGATCTGACCAATGATAAATAACACGTTTCTCGTACCTGTTCTGTGCTACTTCTTACTATTCTGCCTACGAAGCCCAATTTCTTATTAGCTGCGCCTACGATCCTTCGAATATGCATATTCCATGATAGATCACGACAAATGGTGACTCCTAAATATTTAACGTACTCTGCAGATTGGATATTCAATCTATCAATTCTGTACTCCGAGTCTAATTCATTGTTCTTACTCTTCCAGAAACTCAATAGGGAACATTTGCTGTGATTAACTTCGATTTTCCAATCTTGACACCATGCTGAAAGGGCGTTTAAATCTTCCTGGAGCGATTTTTGGTCATCCTGACTCGTTATCTCCTTATATAAAACGGTGTCATCTGCGAAAAGTCTTATTTTGCAGCGAACTACCGAGCAGATATCATTTATATATATCAGGAATAGTAGTGGGCCTATGACACTTCCCTGTGGAACAGCTGATGCGACTTTTACCGGGTATGAAGATTTCCCATCAATAACTACTATCTGTTTTCTGTTGGAGAGGAAGTCTGTTACCCAACTCACGATATTAGGGTTTATGCCGTACTTTCTAGTTTTCCTATTAATTTATTATGGGGTACTTTGTCAAACGCTTTTTTAAAATCAATGAAAATGGCATCAACCTGGGTGTTTTTCTCTCCGCATTGTAACAAATCGTTTACGAACAGGGCGAGCTGCGTTTCGCATGACCTACCTTTCCGAAACCCGTGTTGGTATTTTTGCGACCTAGGCAAGGTTTACCCCCCTCCTAATGAAAATATACAGCACATAATTTTACCACTCAAAACTGTCGTTTATTAAGAATGTAGAAGTAAAATAAAATATATTTTTTAATATAAAACGTTACCCTTAAAAAGTCGAAATTGTCAATCGTTTCTCGATTTAGCGCGTTGCACCCTTGGCAGATGCCTCGCTCGTCTAGCCTTTGTCCCAGCTCTGACTACAGATTAATACACGATGAGAAGTTCAAAGTTTAAAACAAAAAACCTACAGGGCAAAGCCAAATCTAAATCTCGGTATTCCTAATTATTTTGTTAATTTCTTTTTAGAAAGTGCACCTTTAACGCGGACCATTCTCTTCAATGTTCTTTTTTTTATCATGATCCCTCGTAATTACCTAATTGCATCCTCCATTTAGATCTGATGTGTTATATGAAGAAAACAGTTAAATCTCCAATCTCAGTCCACATAAGAGGACGTACGAATTCTTTTCTGCTCTTTTAAACGTTCCAAAAACACCTCATCCGTAAGGACCGTGACACGAATCATTCTTTCGCAACGAGTTTTCTTTAATTCAAAAGTTTGAATTCTGTCGTATCCGATGTCTCATAATAGTGTCTCCGCAGTCTTAATGGGAAGGGTTTGGTAAAAATTAAAATTAAAGAAACCAATTTGAGCGCGTGATAAGTATAAAAATCGTCGGTATTGGCGTTCTCGTTGAGAAATGACGAACTCCTTAGGCAAGCATTCAATTAGCCTGACTGTCATTAAAACTGAAACGCTCACGAATTCGCCATCCTCGCGAAGTTAACGATAGATTATATGCGCAGGAAATTTTAAAAAACTTTCGCCACCGCAAAAGGGATGTATACGCAAAAAATAGCCTTCAGTTGCGAATATATTTTGGACGAAGTTAAGTAATTGAATTGAACGAACAGAACATTTGTGCATTCGCGATTCGTCGAGGCAATATCGCAAGACCAGTTTGGGAAGAACTTCTCTCCTTTCACATCCCTTTCGTACACATGTATGAATCAAAAATACGTTACGACAGGGGGTTCTCGGTCCGCGAGGTTGCTGTAGGTGATGCACGTTAATGATTTTAAAAATCTGATGTGTCCGGCACACGAATTTCTCCATATAGAATAATTAAAATGACTGCTTTCGACAACAGCGTCTTCAAGAATGATTTTCTGCAATTACACTAGTGAATAATTTTTGAACACTTAGAAAGCACAGCCCCGAAGTCCCTGGAGCGAGCGGAGAGCGCGAGAAGCGCGTTGTGGCAGGGCCCCTAATTAGTCTATTCTATATTGTAATGTCATAGATATAATGCCAAAATTAAATGCCTACGGTAAACTATAACACCAATGATTTCAACCAATGACGTAAGCATATGAGACGACATATGCGACCTGTATGAAAATCGTAGGTTTTATACGTTTCGTACGCGTATAACACCAATCTAACTTTGTTTATACTCTTGAAATAATAAATTTCTTAAAAAATTTTCTTCTCACCCAAATAGACGTAGATTGCATATGAAGAATCGAGTGTTCGAGTGCGGTGACTGGCTAGACCATGTATCGGCAACCTTTCACATGTAACGTGCCAAATTCACGTCAATGTATAGTCTCGCGTGCCAGTAATGAATTTTAAATTAATTACATGATAATTTGTAATATTTTATCACCTCCGATCTACTTAAAGAAAGATCACATTGTAAACGGTATACATTTGTACCTATCGGTCTGAATTTCCTTACTTTGTGTTCATAGGTCACAAAGGTGGCGAAAGAATATGCGAGACGGTAGGCACGTGAATTATGTGAGAACAGTGTTAAATTAGAATAAGAAGACTTTAGAGGTGAATAATTGCTCTTACTATAAAAGTTCACTAAATATCCAAAAATCTTTTACTGTACTACATAATTGTAATAAATATAAATGTATAAAATAAAATTTATTTATCTTATTTATCATTTATTCTTTCGCGTGCCATTGAAAAACACTTCGCGTGCAGCCGTAGGTTGCCGACCCCTGTGGTAGACGTTGAACGACCATGTGTACCTTGAGTGAGAGTTGAACTGATTTCCATTAAATCGCGCGATCATAATAAAATAAATTGTATTAATATTATCCTTATTATAATAAATGCCATCGTTTAAATTAATACGTAAGTTGGTATATCGTGTTCTTATGAAGTCTTCGTTTGTTTTTTTTTTTTATCTTTTATATTTGAAACGCGATAGATCGATAGCAATTTCTTCAACCTCTCTGGGGTCAAACGAGTGCTCAAATTCACTCTGCATACAGGATCAGTTCAAAAATACTTTTTCTGGATGGGCCGATTAATCAATATTAATTTGTTTCGGATTGTATAGTTTATGGTTTTACACATTTTAGACGAAGTACACATTTTGTACATGATTTTATACGTGTTTAATTTTATTTCTTCCTAGTTATAACCGTTAATTGATTATGCGTGTAGCGTATGGGACCCTTATTCAGGAGTTGAAAAAAAATCAACGAAAGGGAGCGCGTTTCGTGAAACGTATCTATGGTAGGCCAGTATGTGTCACGAGCCTAATAGAAGAACTTGGATGGGAGTCTCTGGAGGAACGACGAGAAAAGTCTAGGCATCGGCTATTGCAGAGATTTAGATCAGAAGACTTTAATGATGAATTATCAGGCGTAATTAAGAACCCAACTTACGTAGGACGCCACGACCACACTGACAATATTCGAGAAATTGATTGTAAGACCGATAGATACAAGAGATCCTTCTTCCCGAAGACGGTAAGAGAGCGCAATAGGAGAATATTATGATAGGTCGGAGATAATCTCCCCCTGCCACACACCAATTGCCGTGGCTTGCAGTAGTGTACCTATTTACTCAGATTCAGATACGTGCATGCTCCCAACCCTGATGACGGCAGACCATGGTCATATTCTGTTCTGGTCGGTGGCTCGTGAATTCCAAAAGGTGAAGAACCCAGGCGTTACAAGAATCAGGAAAAAAAACTAGAAAAAAAATGGCTCCCTCAAAACGCCATTTTATTCATATAGAACCTTTATTCTGCGAACGACGACCTATCGATTAGGGCAATTAGCTTCGGATGAGACCGGCGAGGCGTACGCGGAGAACAAGAGAACATCCTTGTATCTGGAAACGATTAAGTCGTTCGGAACGGCAACGGAAGCCTTCCGAGCGTGTTGAAATCTGTGACGACAGATCACTTCCTTCCTTCTCTATTTCTCTCTCTCTCTCCGCGTTCATCTCCTTGGCTATCATGTGACGTCACAGCGTGGTAGCCTGCGGTAAAGAAGGTTGCTACGGAAATCGAGAGAGGAATTTCTGAAGGGATGGGGGAAAAAAGGAAGGAGAAGGGGGGGGGTTGTTAGAAAGTCTCACGCCCCTTTTTTTCCTGCCCCTTTCTCTCTTTTGGTGACAAAGACGCTAGGAAAATCCAGACCGATACTACGCAAGACGGATTGCGCTACAGCGTCGCGAAATGAAACGAGGAAACGACTCCCGTCTAAAATATGAGAGTCAGAATCCAATATGTATATATCTCATTAGACGAAAATATTTTCCGCGCGTCACGGATTCGAACTTACTTTTCCGTGTGTGTTCTTTATTTTTTTCGTTTATTTTCTAAAGATTGCCGCTTGATTTCTTTTCCTTACTTCAAAGCACGAAATGATAAAAGTTCCTTGCTAAATGTCTATTTTTGTCGTGGGATTTATTCTTAGTTTTGCGTCAATATATCTAGCCCGTTTGTTTGGCGATGGCGTGTGGAACGGTGTATTATCCAACCCTACGCCAAATTCTTTAAAAATTAGCGTAGAACTGACGTCATACATTCAGCGAAACTGTTAAACTGTTTATACATCTCTTTTTACTCCCTGAAACGTTGAGAAAGTCTCCCGCTATTGATTTTCCTGCGAAGAAATCCATCAGACGGTAAACCATGCTCATTTTATAAAGCATACGTACTAACAAATCGAACCGTTGAATGAAACCCTAATCCTAAATTGCCTCGCCGCACATTAAATTTTGTCATAAGATCTTCCCTAGAACTCCACATCAGTCTTACACGATTTAAATGTGCTTCTATATAGAATATCCACCAGAATGGTACCACAACAAATGCAGAGTTTCATCGCCGAGAAGATATATTAGTTTACTTGCTTTTAAATTTATTAACGGATGAATATTATCAGAAAAAACAAAAATTTTTGCGTCAAAACTTGAAGAGAAAATTTTTATTGTTATGTAATGTGTATTAAGATTTTTTTAATTAAGGGTGTTAAACTTCAAGTGCTCGACTCATCATTGATGGATACGGCACCCGGACCGTGGCTTTATGGTCACTCGTTTGAGCACACTAAATTCATTGGGGGTGTAACTCAGTGGTAGAGTGTCTGCTTCGCATGCTGAAAGTCCTGGGTTCGAATCCCAGTACCTCCACTTTTTGCCGGCCTCGAATGAGTGCAGTTTATGCTTCGCTGGTTCGAATCTTGCGCTGAGCACGAACGCGCACGCTCTTTATTGTTATTATGAATCTGCTAGCAGTTAGAATAATTTACGAGATAAAAATTAATATTTCAATTCCATAATAGAGTTTAAAAGAGGCACGTTAAATTCCTTCAATACGTCGATAGATGTTGTGTACCTCTCTCTCTCTCTCCAACGATCCTTTTCTCTCCCTCCTATATTACACGAACCTCGAATGCCAATTGCGCTAATTTATTCCGCTTCGAAAATAGGGCAGCTTCTTTAAACAGGTTCCATAAAATCAACGGGCTATTAATATTTGTATACTGTTTTTTTTTCCCCTCGCGTGCTTGTGGCATTTGCATGTTGCATTATTAAACGAGCTTATCGATCAAGGCCATCGAACGATCGGTTGGATTTACATTAATTTCGATATCGACCAACCAAAAACGCTCGACGTAAGACGCATGCCCCTGACGCGAATTTGCATGCATCACTGGATAACGTTGTGATATAGGGAAGCGAATGCATGAGGAAATCCCAAAAGGATACAGAAATGGTTCGGCGTAGGATGGTTCGTTCTCTTTATTTGAAATAATAATAATGACAGCATTTAACAGTACAAGTCATTTCATCAAGTAATCAAAAAATTATTGTAAACGTCTAACCCTATCGAAACTTTTTTGAATCGGATTTGTTGATGTTGTATGTTCGCCCCAAAATGAAGATGATCCTTTCGCTGTACATCGCCTTCATATCGGAACCGTCGACCCGCCGTCATATCGAATGTGGTAGAAGGAGCACTGCCATGTACCTCGTAATTTCCAAAAGCTCTTTTCCTACGTACCGCCTCGAATCCTCTTTCTCGTCTTTGCGCCATGACAGGATTGGTGCGCCAATGAGTATGGTAAAAAGCCGTTACTGTACTCCATGATGAGTGAGTAAACGAGACCGTGCTACTTCCACAGTGTCTAAAGGCTGAATGACGATGGAGGCTAAAGTATTGAACCCCCTGAGTATAGACCACGTGACAGGGATGTCATTGCCTGGGATTGGTAGAGGGGTGGTTAACGTGTCTAAATCCCACTGTAGCAATGTAAGGGTCGAGGATTCGAACGATTCGAAGATTCGAACCCTGCCGGGGGCATGATCGTTTATGCTTTCTGAAGTATATTACAACACATGTAATTGAGAAACATGTTTGTGTTGAATAAATTATTATTATGAATGCTCAATACCACATGTTGGTTTAAAATTTTCTCAAACAAGTCTGAGCGTGTGCGTTGTGGTGTTTCATGGACAAGTGGGATAAAAATTGGGGTTTTGTTATGTCTGGGTATTCTCGACTTGGGATGTGTGCGGGAGAGGTGTGACCTATTGACCCCAGCCATTCCTTCCTTTTGAAATCTTAATTAGTCTCCACATGTTGATTAAAAATCAAACAATTTTCTCTAACAAGTCTGCACGAGTGCGTTATGATCTTTCATGGACAAGGGGGTAATAAATTGGAGTTTGTTATCTTTGGGTATTCTCGACTGTGTGTGAGAAAGGGGTGACTTATCGCTCAACTTTTCGTTACTTTTGTAATATTTATTAGTGTGCTGTGGTTTCTAAGATTGTATCTGTGAATGTTTGAGCGATGACCTATTGATCATTAAACCGTGAAAATTAAAGAGTCCAAATACAAGATACTCGTCCCTTCCGAAATCTTTGTCACGCAACAAGCGTTTATTGCTTTGGGTACGTACGAATCTAGGCGTGGGACCCTGCCGAATCTCATACCACGAAAGTCTTCCCGTAGCACAAATTGAGGCTCGACGAAATGAATATATAGAACCCCCCCAAATTTCCTGGTCAGTTCCGCCGAGGATTTTGAGTGTGGCGTTTGCTATAGTATTCAGTTTTGTGCTACAACCCAGTGCTAACAGAAATGAAGGTTTACGGTAGGCGACACAATTAACGAAGTAGCCGACACTTGGGACCTGTATTGCGATAGGCAGGTAATTGCAGCGAAAGTAACGGAATGGGACGGTTCAGTGCCGCCGTTTCAGCGCCGACCGTTTCAGCGCAGAGCCGTATGGGTGCAAAGGGTGCATCGCACCCGGGCGGCAACATATGAGGGGCGGCAACTTGCTGGCGGGAGCAGAAATATTTTTAATTTCGTCCTTTTCCATCTAGTATATTGAAATGTATATATGTGTGTGTGTATATATATATCTCGTCTCACGTGTCCTTCCAATGAGGGCGCAGAATTTTTAAGCAATTTATAGCTTAAAATGGTTCTTTATTATTTTTTTAAGGTAAATCATGGTCCAAATTTCCGAATTCAATCGGAAAAATTATAGATCTCATCTACACCAATCGAAAAAGCCGATCCAGCCAACGCTTTAAAATAGAAATTTCGGCACTTTTGAGGTGATGTTGATATTTAAGTTGAAATTTGCGTCTTTCAAGCTTACATAATCATCTCATTGACGTTTGCCGCGGCGTAAGCAAAAATTTAGGAACCCAGTATTTTCAACGGTTTCAACATAAGTACTGCTTATCCTGTGTATTTAAAAGTTGGAAAACTATAGAAAATTATAAATATTTTTCTGCATTAATTTTAAATAGTTGTAAAATATCGAAAAACTCTGGCAAATATGTTTATTATTTACGTAACGTGATTCTTAGTAGAAGCTTGTAGCTTAAGTCATGAGAAATTGGATAATATTTATCACATTCAAGTTATGCATATTACAATGATATGAATACCTTGTGAAAGATATGTGAAAAATAAAAACAATGATGATTGACAGTGTCAGAATACGGGATATTTATAACTAATCATCAATAATATCATAGTCTTCCTTAAGTTAATTACGCCTGGTAATATAAAAATCGAAAGATTTAGGACTCATAGATAGGGGCGGCAAATATGCCCGGCGCGGGTCTGCGCAGAGCGTTTCTTACCCAGTATGTATGTATATACAGTAAAACTTGCATGAGGCGGAAGGGACCGGTCAATTGTAAAATTGTTATTCATCCTATACTGAGCGTACCATGAATTACTTAAAACAATTTAACGGGTTGCATTTTCAACTAACTTACACAGTATTAACGATTCAAACTGGAAATTTAAACACCGCTAGTATGAACAATTAAACGATATGTATATATTAGTGAATGGGTCAATTGTTCCACCAGCTATATAAACTATTGGACGGCAAATACCAGTAGTATAAACAATTAAACGGGTAATGCTAAAAAAACAGATGTATAAGCAACTGAACATGTATTCTGAACTAAAGTTAGTTTTAATTCATCAGTTAAATTTTTCATTAAGCTCCAATGAATCTTCATTTTTGGAGCAGAGGATAGATTTTAAATAGTAAGACGAATAGAATGAAGATATTTATTCTCCAAATAGGAAGTTAACACAATTTGATTCCTCGGAAAAGCAATTCTCCGGTATTTCTACTGAATCTCCAAACTCCCCATTACCAAGTTTGGGAGGCAAATCTGCAAAATCTTTTTCATTTGGTTTTGCTCTCGCATTTTCTTTCTGTTTTAGTAATATAAACGGTGGCCATATATTGCTTCTGTCTACAATCTCTCCTCTCGATGCTCTCGGAATAACGGGTAGGAGCTGGCTAAAATCACCTCCCATTAATACGAATTTCCAGAAAGTGACTCATTATTCATTAAATCTTTAAGTAAGCGATCTTCCGCCAATTCTTGTAATAAACGAATATCCCAAAACTTAAACTCTGTGTTGAAAATTTGCGAAAACGCATCTGCTTACTGCATGCTTTTCTGTCCCGCGAGTTCCCGCATTTTCATAAACTTTTTTATTCATTCGTATAATGAAAGCTATCGCAGTTATTGATCCGGGGTCTTTTTTAAAAACACATTTAAACTATTTTGAAACTTTCTTACGCTGCATGTATCCCTCTAAATTAAACAGGGAAAAGGTTCCTCACAGACTAACTTTTTCATGTTTGTGACAAAATTTTAGGTAAACGTTAAGTTTGTTAATTTTTATAGGAATTTCATAAATTTTATATATTTTTCAGTTAGTTAATCGTTGTTCAGAATCATTACAGAAGTCACATTTAAAAAACGGTCACTTTTTGATCAATAGAAGTAAAATTATGATGATGTATGTTTTTAAAAAACGATATACGAAGATTACAAAATTTTCTAGTTTTTTAAACTTGTAAGGTACATATTTCCCGAATTTGCAGAAAATTAAAACATATATCATCGGATTCGGCATAAAATTTACTGTAAAAAGACATCATAATTTCAATTAAACCGGACTACTGCAAAAATTGTAAACATAGCGGGATCAGAGAAAATATAAGGAAAATGCATGAAAAAGTGAGAGAACGGACAGCAGATAAGTGTATTATTATAATAGATGATGTTTGACATAATCGACTCAGCGTTTGAAATAATAGGATTCAAATTCCTTAAATGCAATGTTTTATTACCAAATGTCTCTACAAACACAATATGCTCTTCCTGCTTCTCACCTTTCTGGTTAATTCCAGGGTAGTAGTTTGAGGTAGATAATTTTTAAAAATCCTAATTGCCAAAACGTTTTTGCCCTAAGCGACATAAAAATATTTAATTGTGAAAAATATATATGATCAATTTCAAGGAATTCATCATTCTCTTGCAAATTTCGAAAAATATAAATTATGGATTTAATTTATCACCTAATACTGAATTTATTAATTTCTCGAATGTCTTCCTTTTCGCTGGAAACAACACCTTTCGCAAGTCACGCACCCAGCTCAGATACCGAGTAATGGAGTTTAAAATGTTTTCCTTTAATTTAGTATGTTAAACGAAAAGCTGCATTATCAATTTTCGGAGAACCAAAAATAGCTCGCTACATGTTAATTATTCGTTCGGCGGAGTGAGGATTCCTATTTCAGATTCGGTTAAATACTTAGGAGTTACGATCCATCTCGCGGGACACCCACATTCGCCGAGTGATAGGTGCTGCTCCCTTTATAGGGAGAATAGTTCGAAATAGCTCGGAGAAAGTGATGGAATTATGTTATTCATCCTTGGTTCGATCGCAGGTCAAATGCGCGTCAGCTGTGTGGAATCCTTATGAAACTCACTAATGAGTGGGGGCGCTTTAAGACATTGAGCGCCCGTAGGCAGAGTAAATTTTTGCGCCCTCTCAAACTCATACTTTTTCTAAAATTAAGCACGTTTTTTTTTAATTTGGCGCCCCCCGCGTCCCTTAAAATTAGGCGCCCGTAGGCAGTTGCCTACTTGGCCTAGTGCAGGGATGGAAAATGATTTTCGAGTCGTTGTTATTGTGGGACCTTGTGACTTCAAACGACTACCAGCGCTAGTAGGTAGGCTTCTTACTCTAAATCACAGATCAAGGGAGAAGATAAACCCGGTGCCGGCATTAGCCTACTCTTAACGAGAAACACCAAGGAGAGCAACAGATTTACGTCCTTTCCGAAGGACGGAGCGCTGATTCGCGTGTTTCCACTAAACAGGTAAATAGGGGGCCGCTAAACCTCTAAAAAAAACCCTGCTTTCGCAGGATTCGTACCCGGTTCGCACCGGGTATGCTCAGCGTAGCAGGCCAACGCCCTCGCCACGGCACCCCCCTTTTCCGCGTGCCACTTGTTTACTCCTGGTCTAAGAACCTGTAAGAACCGTCATATTTTATACAGAAAATACAAGCTTACGCGTGCCAAGTATTTGCCATCCCTGGCCAAGTGGATAAAGCGCTACTGCTAATGAGATAGAAAAGGTGCAGCCCAAGGCAGCTACATTCGTGAAGAGAAATTACGATAGTAAACAAAGCGTAAAGTCATTAATAGAAAATCTTAAAAGGACTCCGTTACAGGAACGTAGACTGCAAGCTAGATTTAAATTGCTACAAAAATATACGTCGGCGGGATTGGCGGATTAGATAGTAAATCGTATCAGAAGTTCGACATATCTCTGAAGGCAGGACGTCGAGGAAAAGATCCATGAGAGAGCGATAGAGGATTCTACATCTACATAATACCCTGCAAGTCACCAGATTGGTGGGTGGCAGGTGGTGCAGCGCACCAAGGCCTACCTAATTATTTCTCTATCGGGATTCACTCTCCTGTTATGATCCTGTATGGCCCTTGGGAAAAACGAACCCTGATATCGCTCGGTCCTACAGTCAACCTCCCGTATTTTATCCTCGTGATCGTGCCTACCCATGTAAGTAGGTGCCTTTAATATTCCTGAGACCTCCTCTAATAGAACTTCCGACCTAAATTTTTCCAGAAGCCTTAAGCTAGCGCTCATTCTGCGGTACTCTAGCGATATCCAATTCAACTCCTTCAACAGTGATGTGACGCTTTATTTTTGCTCATATTTTTGCCTAACGAATCTGGCTGCTCTGCGGTGGATTCTTTCTAACTCAAGTATCTGTCCTTTTCGTACGGATCCCATATGCTGGAAGCGTGTTCGACCTGAGATCTGACCAAAGATAAATAACACGTTTCTCATACCTGTTCTGTGCAACTTCTTACTATTCTGCCTACGAAGCCCAATTACTTATTAGATGCGCCTACGATCCTTCGAATATGCATATTCCACTATAGATGACGACAAATGGCGACTCCTAAATATTTAACGTATTCCACATATTGGATATTCGATCTATCAATTCTGTACTCCTAGTCTAAGTCATTGTTTTTACCCTTCCAAAAACCCAAAAGGAAAATTTTCCATGATTAATTTCGATTTGCCCATCTTGACACGATGCCGAAAGGGCGTTTAAATCTTCCTGGAGTAATTTTTGGTCATCCTGGCTCTTTATCTCCTTATATAAGCGGTGTCATCTGCGAAAAGTCTGATTTTCAGCGAACTACCGAGCAGATATCGCTAATATATATTAAATAGTAGTGGACCTACGCCACTTCCTTTTGGAACACCTGATGCGACTTTAACTAGGTAGGAATATTTCCCATCAATGATTACTGTCTGTACTCTATTGGAGAGGAAGTCTTTTATCCAACTCACGATATTCGAGTTTATGCCATATTTTCCTAGTTTTCCTATTAATTTCTTATGGGGTACTTTATCGAACGCCTTTTTAAAGTCAATGAAAACGGCGTCAACCTGAGTGTTTTTCTCTCCTCATTGCAACAAATCATTTACGAACAGGGCGAGCCGCGTTTCACCTATCTTTCCGAAACCCGTGTTGGCTTTTGATTAGCGAAAAACGGCTATCTAAATAACGCAGAACAGAGCTTACGGTTATATGTTGTAGAATCTTACACGATAACGACGTCAAGGAAATCGGTCTATAATTTTCGGGGTTCTCTTTATCACCACCTTTATGGATGGGCGTTACGTATGCTAGTTACCAGTCTTTCGGAACGATACCACGTGCAACGGATTTTTCGAATATTATCATAAAACATATATAAAAGACAGTATCACTTTGTCCCTTTGTCATGTAATGATTTTTGAAGCTTAATATCTCGCAAACGACTGAACCGAATTTCATGAAATTTTCAGGATAGCATTACGATATAACAAAAAAACGTTTTAATGTATCGGTAATATATAAAAGCCTTATTCTGTCCCTTGGTCCTTTTGTCACTCCCGTCACGCTCTAAAACACAGAAATATACTTGGCAAGAGGGGACTAAGGTCAGCTTTTGAAGCACAATAGATACTCGAGGCGAGGGTTTCGAACCTTCGCTTGGATCGAAGGCAACCCTCTCAGCAGGAGGTATGATTTCAGGTCAAAGAAGACTGCCTCAATTTTATTTCATAATAATCGATCATTCCCGTCATTTTTGACGGGCACTTATACTAGTTTTCAAATAAAGTGCGACTACCTCTTTTAACACATGTGCGGGTATTCTCTCAGGCCCAGGAGACTCATTTTGCTTAACGACTCTAGTTGGTGGGAGATACCTGTTTCAGAGAATATCAAATCCTCCATCGAATTTCCCTCATCATTCAAAGCTGGTTCCTCAAATTCGTCGCTCTCCGAAGTAAGCGCTTTCCAAAAGTGTTCATTTAACAAATTCGCTTTTACCGCGCTATCGTGAACTACATCACCTGCCTCCGTTATCAGTGACGCTGTCGTGGGGGCTCTACCGTGAACCTCCCTAACGTACGACCAAAATGCTTTCGGATTTTCTTTCAAATTATTATGCAGAACTTGATTTTTGTAGTCATTAAAAGATTATCGCATTGTTACTCTAGCTCTTGACCGCGCCTCCCTATACTGATGCCGTATCATTGACCTCTGTTCCTCCGAGACTTTAAAAGAATTATTATTTAAGCGAGCGTGAAGTTTTCTTTGCCGTCTAAGAGCGTATCTAACTTTCTGGTTGTACCATCTTGGTTCCGCACCATCGCGTTAAGTTTATGTGGAATGAATTTATCCGTACACTCTCGCATCATATCCCTGAACATGCACCAGGATTCCTCTGCACTAGCGTCGATTGATGCCTAGCAGAAATTAGGGATTTGCGTCTGTAAAAAAGACCTAAAGTTCGAGAAATCGTCTTTGGCGAACATATGTACGCGCCTTCTTGCATTAACCTGTTTCTCCACTTTTAGCTTAAATTCTACGTACACGGCATGATGACCGCTTATTCCTTCTTCTAAGGATAGCTTGTTCATACGTTCAGGGTAGTTCGTTACAAGTAAATCTAATATATTTTTCGATCACGTGGGGCATCTTACTAGCTGACACAACGAGTGTTAACGAAGGTTTCTATCAGTCGCTTCCTCTAAACCAGGGGTCCCCAAACTTTATATTGAAAGGGCCACATAAGGCTTTATGTATGACAGCGTGGGCCACTTAAGACTTTTCAAATGACTGACCGGGCCATGTGTGAAAACTTCAAGTTTCGAGGGGGGAGGGGGGGGGGGCGGTTATCGAAAAGCTTCACCGTTAAAAATTATTTCGAGGGGGGGTTGGGTTGAGTAAGGCAGGCGGGCCGGATTAAATCACTGCGCGGGTCGGATGTGGCCCGCGGGCCGTAGTTTGGGGACCCCTGCTCTAAACTAAACCAAACACTTTCTACTTCGAAGTCGCTATCCCGTAGTGGAAAACTTTCGCATGCTTTGCTGACTGCTAAAAATACTCCACCTCCCGACCGGATGCCACGATCTTTTCTAAAAATTCGATAGTCTCTCCATGTTTCTCCATAGGACGACAAGAGAACATAATAGGAAGAGGTAGTGTAGGTAAAATAGGGAACCCTGGTGCACTACACCCCCTGCCATTCATCAACATAGTGACTTTCAGGGTACTATGTAGATGAATAAATTGCATCTTCTGCTTGAAAAGTCCGTTTCCGTGGAAATGTACTACTTCGGCAGGAGACCCATTGCAGCAGCCTTATTCTAACTTTAGCTCTGACATAATGACAGGGGCGTGAGAAATCGCTTATTCGCAGATAAGATGAGACCAAAGGGGAAGGCATAGGTAGCGAATGTGCACGTCCTGGCGACGTTGATTTTCAGCGATTAACACGAGCCCTTTTTTTCTTTTTACAGCTTCTCCATTTTTCTTAACGTTCAGAACTTAAGCTACATTTCCCCTGATATAAACCACGCCTTCTGTCCCCCCTCTGCCTAGCTTCTAAGTCTATGTGCAATCAAGTAGATTGCGGTTTTTGCAGAATTTTCTGGAAACCCTCGGAGCGGGATTTCCCTTCCACCGTCACCGAGGGAAAAAAATACGTTTAATGAATGGGCAAGCGCTCTCTCGCTTACTAATGAGAGAACCCGGTTGAAAGGGAGCGTGTCACATTCTACTCATTGCGCCTACGCCGGCAGTCTAACACCGTAGGCGATGGGTTTCTAATTGAGAAAACGCAAGCGAACGTCCCGTTTATTTTATGAAAGAGAAAAAATTAGCTTCCTTGCAAAGGTAGAGGGAGAATCAAAAGCCGTTCGTTTTAATAGCCTTGTAAACTTGGGAGGCGCAACCTTCGCCGAAATTTTAAATGGCGAGTGCGCTTGTAATTTAAATTGCTATGCCATTTCAACGGTTTCGGGAATATGGTTGTAAAATCTAAAATGGCGAGCAACAAATTATTGGTGTTGATGGTGTTTTTCTTCATCGATGCAAAGGAACGTGACGCGGTTTTAACGGTGCTTGATGCTTTAAAATGAACTTAGCCTATAGAAAAAAAAGGTTTTAAAAATTCGCCCGCATTTACATTTACATTTACATAAATACCCTGCAAGCCGCTAAAAGCGTTTGGCAGGGGGTGTCACAACACCAAGTGAAGTCTAGCTAATTCCTCTGTTGGATTGTCTTATCGCGTCTGGGAAAAAGGATCGGTAGTATTTCTCTGTTCTCATTCTAATAGTCAAAAATATCGCCATCAAACTATTACTATTTAGTCCCAAACAAATCCTTCTAAAGTGATTATTTGCGTAATTCTAGTTGTTAAAATGGCTACATCCGTAATAGGTTCGCGTTTTGCAACTATCAAACTGAGCCACCCACATCGTTCACGCTTTAAAACCATGCAATCATAAATTAAGAATGACAATATTTTAATAAAACCAAATCGTTAAATCTTTCGGTCGTGAATTTTATTGGTGGAATAAATATTTTTTTCTTTGACTTTTAAACAATTACTTTATCAGTTTTTTTTAGACCATACGCTCTACACTTGCCAATATCTTTTCTATCCACTATTGTGTATGCAATACACTTGATAAGTTATTAAAATAATGTAATCGAATATCCATAAAATGGACATGGTGACTGGAAGGGCAAAAATAAGCCCAGAAAAACTTCATTATCTCAACCTGTAACTGACATAGGAATACTTAGATTAAAAACAACATAACTATCGAATAGATTCACATTCCGCCGTTGCAAACCACATCCGCGGAACTTGGGAGAGAGCGAGCGAGGGAGATGGAAACATGAGAGCACATGACACATGCGGACAGGCAAACGTCACCACGCTTACGAATCTCGCGACAACAAATCATTAGCATGTCAACGAACGAAGCAGAACGAGGGATGGAAAAATTTTTAAAAAAATAAAAAAACGGTCCACCCATAACCCATCAACGGGTCAAATGAGCGCATGAGGCACGAAGCCGGAGACCACGTCAAGGAGACTTGGGTACCCTTCTCTCCATCCCCATTGGACCTTTCAGTCCTCAACGTCATAGCTCTCCGGTAAGGGACCCTCCCTACCCCCTTCCCCTCATTATCTTTTACCCCCTTCTCATCTCCCTAAACCCCTCCTCCACTTCGCCGTACCCTTTCCCTGCCTCGCTCATCCTCCCCTCCTACCAAACCAATCCAGCTTATTTCCTCCTCACACCCTAAACCTCTCTCTCTCCTCTTCCTCCATCGCCATCCACTCCTTCCCACTCCACTCCTCCCCTCCGCCAAGCCGCTCTTCCCACTCCATTCTACCGCTGCGGCGTCCTCCACAATGTTCCCTCCTGACTCGCGAGCACTAGCCGCCGCTGTATCCAACGTAAAGGCTTTCACTCCCTCCCCATATATAAAACGGAGTTGCTGCCACCGGCTCGGTAGTATTTCACTATTGGTAGCCGAAGAAGGAGGGTCCTAAACTCACACGGCGAGGCTGGAAGAAGGCATCGCTTATATCTAAGAGGGGGAGGTTTCCTCTGGAAGAGCTCCACCAATTTCATCCGAGGAGAAAATTGTTTATCACTTACAAACATTAATACCAGGAGGAAGGTTTACAATTTCGGAATCGGTCTCTCCTCGAGTGTGATTTGTTAGAGATTTTAAGGTAAGTCGATTTAAGAGGCTGTGGTGGAAAATAATTTTCGAAAGTGAAGTTCGCGAAAAAAAAGTTGGGTGCACGTACGAGTGCTTTTGCAAGTGTGCGGCAAATTTTGTTCTTTTAAAGAGTTTCCGGGTTAAGTGTTACTCACCTCGGTGTTAGATGTGTTACGTAGGTGCTTGACGGTCGAGTCGAAGGTAAACGCGCGTGCGATGTTTTTTTGTCTTACCGCACGACATCGAGTGGGTTTAAGAGTGTGACGGTAGTGAAATTCTGAGGGTCATATTCAATTTATCGATATCTAACGAAAAAAGGGGAAATGCTCAATCCATCATAAAAAATCCAAGCAATGTGATTTAAAAGTAGTTACATGAAGACTCCAAATTCGTTGAAGACGTACGCGGCATAGTTGTACCCATCGTTGTAAGTGAACGTAATGTTAGATAAGAGCGTACGAGAAAATGTCGAAAACAATCTCTAGAACCGAGAAATAGTACAGAATATTTTTCCCAGACGCGATAAGACAGCCCAGCATAGGCATTAGTTAATTCATTTGGTGCTGTAACACCAAACGCTTCTGGCGGAATGTGACCAGTCTCACTCCCGCTTCAGTCCTTTGCTTGGGTCATGTAACCTAGTCTGGTCTGTGACTCATTTTCCCCTTTTTTGCCTCTTCCGGTGACCCCCCCCCCTCTAGTACATTGCTCCTCTTCTCAAAATCCTGAGCGGTTTTTGCAATCACGTTCCACAAATTACTTTTATGGTTAAGAGAATTACAAATAAGGCATTATTTTTATACCGCTGTGTTGTGCACCTGTGGCGTTTTTCTTCCACAGTAATAGAAATTCTATCGCGTTAACGTAAATTCGGGAATTTATAGTGCGTACTACTTTTTGCCCAGACGCGATAAGGCAGGCCAACAGAAGCAATAGTTAAAAGAGTTTATCTGGTGCTGTCACACCCCATCCCAAACACTTCTGGCTGCTTGCAGGGTATTCATGTAAATGTATGTAGATGATTAATGTGGGATATTAACTTAAGCCCCTCGTTTTTTAAAATTAAATTCCTAATGGATATATTTGATTTTGAAAAATCAGGCGATACGATGTTTCGATCAGATAACGCTCTAATACCGTTTTTGACCTACAATATAAAATAGCCTTCCGCTCCGAAGAGGATATTTTTAAACTGTGGCGCGATTTGAGTCGGTATGCGATTCGTCAGCGGTTCCTCTGTTAAGTGATTTGACTTTAGCTAAAAGCTCCGCAAACCTACCGAATCTTTCTTGAGCGCAGCTGAGTTTATTTTTGTTTGGAGAATGAAACCGTCATAGATAATACATGGTCGTGTTAGAAGTTACGCTAATTAATGCATAAAAAATCTCGAGCGCACTTCCTGCTAGTCTTAATAAAAATGTTGCCTCTCCAGTTCGTTTTTCATCACGCGCGCCTAATAGTTTAACATGATTGAAATTGATTAAAAAATATGAAATTTGATTGCGATACTCGTCCTCGCTCCTTTTTTCCCTCCTGGTCGTTTTTTTTTAAATTGAATAAAGGGCGTATCTCCGAAGTTAAGGAAGTACGTAGTCAACTTTGTATAACGTTTTCGAGATTTATTTTAAAAGTGCTGTACGTACTTATGTGAAATGCTCCATCTCACTTTCCAAATTTCGGCGCTTTTGCACGTAAAAATACACCTTCCGGAATAACTGTTTCGAACTGAATTCCTTTACTTTCGATTTTCCGTTCCTTCCGCTTTCTATACTACCGCGAATAAATTTGCTTAGAGTTCGTCCCATATGGATCATTGGGAATATACATTCTAATTGCTTATCCGATGAAAAGGCAACAATTCGTGTCGCGTTGGAGACATTTTGTCTCCCAACGTTCGCATTTATTATTGAAAAAGTGACGAAGTGGTTCAAAACAAATTAACCTCTTAATTTAATCGGGAGATTTTAAAAATTTCCACTTAGCTGTTGCAATTTTTACCACGAAATGAGATTCGACAGCAAGTAACAACACGCAACTATGCGTTGACATTTACATCATGCCCTTTAGGTAAACAAATGACGGTTGGCAGAGTGTAAAAATACAGCAAACGTTTAACGTCTTCTTATCGTTAACCCTAATCGTCTTAGGGAAGAACGACCCTTTCCTTCACTTGGTTGTAAAATAGATATTATCCTCGTTACCGTGCCTTCAGAGATGTAAGGTTCCTGATAACGCTATTGTTTTGAATGTCGTCTCGTAACAAGGAGTAGAAATAGCATATGTAGCCTTAAAAGCTAAAAGCTTTATCCTGTCAATTACTCTTAAAGGAGAACGTGTCTTAGATCCGACTGAAACGAAACATAAATGGATTTTTGTTCATTTTATTTACCTCCAATTTCTCTCCTCAATTCGACCATAATCTCAAACGGCAGCCAGAAGAAACCTTTGGAGACGCCTGAAGGCTATGCAAAAAATCTGATGTTGCCAACACGACTTTCTCCATATTGGGGTATAGATATTTAAATTATTATGAATAGCATTATGAAGCAAAATTATTATTTCGTATCGTAAAAGAATACAGTCCTTATTGCAGTAAATTACGTATATTTTGAATGTTTACAGAATTCACATGGTTGTGCTGCCGTATACTGTAAATTAGAAAAAAGCAAAATATCTCCGGAATGGATGGTTCTACGAAAATTTGTTTCAAACAAAACTTGCAAGAAATATTATTCTCTACAACTTTGGTCCTCACGAAGATTACCAATAACGATGTTTTTAAGGAGATATTTGATGGAAACGGAAAAAACCGGTTATTTATAAATAATTCCTAAACAATAACTGTTATGAAAAATTTTCAAATAGAAGTTGTAGGAAATTACATTTTCTATAATATTTGTATAGAACTGTATATACAATGTTGTTTTAACGGAGAAATATCGCAAAAACCGAATCTGGTTTCGAATAAACCTCTACTTTCGATTAACCGTTATTGTCTAAAAACTAATCAGTTCTTTGTGCCCATACCAAAGTGTTATATATGAAGTTTGGTAACGATATGGCAGGTACTTTTTGAGTTAGAGCGCCCACAATCACACGCGCGCGCACACAACAACATTCCGAAAATAGTCTAAACGTGGTCTAGGGACCTCAAAACGTGTATTTCCGTTGAAATCTCGAAGTCGATTTTTTTCGTGATCACAATACTTTCCCATTACTACGTATGGAAAAAGTAAAAAGAGAATTACGAAACCCTTTGACGAACTCGAATGTGATAGGGAGTAAACTTTAAAAGCATCCCCAATATTCTATTGTACATTTCCCGGTGATATTATTTCGATGTCCTCTCGATAATCCTCCAGTCGCAGTCAACTGTTATAGAGGCGAGAATTTCGGTTCCTCGGAATTTCTTAGGAAGATGGATCGCCGATTAGTCCGCGAATTCTTTCTGAACGACTCATTCTTCTAATTAGAACACCCAGGTGCACGCTTGGAAAGGAGAAATTTAGTGACCGCGTAAATGTTTTCGAAAGTGCGAGTAAAGCGGAATCTTCTTTTAAGTGATAATTACATGTCGCGGTTGTTCGCTAATCGGTCCCTTAAAGAGTTAGTGTCTCCAGGTAAAGGTGCGTTGTCACTTCCCAACGGGCACTTATTGAGAGTATTTTGAACCTCCCAGTTACTCCAGATTATTCATCGACCCTTTGCCCGGGCTCTGCGCAGTGACACTAGTAAAAAAAACCTTTCTCTGCCGAACCCGCGAAATGCTTTGACCCACGATCCCCGTAAGGTCATAATCGCGACCCACTTCACATAAAATGAGCGTGAGCGGGCGTGCTGTTAATTCGCCGTATGAATTAAATTTTGATCTCGTGGCGAATTTTAGGTTACGTTATTGGAATTGCGTCGCGAGAAGATACCGTGTTGACGTTAATCATGCTATACAAATGGCTAGATTGGCAGATGGAAGACAAATAGCGAAATCGCTTAAAATATTTACACTGACCATATCGACCATAAAATTTGGCATTGAAATGTTGCTGTTTATGCGGGTAGTAAAGCGGAAGAGATGCCTTACCATTAATGACACCGTTTCGTCGAAATGGCAAAGATATTATGCGTCATTACAGGTTATAGCATATAGAGCTTTTTCGCATAATTTGTTTTTCCATTTTTTGCTTCCAAAGGACTTTTAATAAGTTAATATCAGTGCAGGATATATTTTCAGCATGAAAGAACAGGTCCTTAAAATGACAAAAATTTTATTTCGAAAGGCTACCCTCGCCACTGTAACAAGGAGACTCTTAATTAGCGGAGACAAAAGGAAGCGGACAAAAGCGGTAACGTGCTGTGCCGGTGGCTCGTCAGCGGTTACTTCACCGCTATCCAAGGGTCTCATTCCGAATTTCGGCATGAATATTTTCGAGCCGTTCACCGCAGTTAAATCGTTCTTCCGGTCGATTCTATGCGCGCGAGTATTTTCCGAAAATAATACGGGATATTTTTCAGAAATTTTCGCTCCGAACCGCCCCTTCGAAATAAGCGGGAGAGGAGGACCACGCTATTAAACACATAACCGCCACGATTTCGACCCAGAATTTTCCGGGCTAGGTAACCAAAGCTCGTTCGGTACTTAATTATTTCTAATATCCAAACGTATACACACCGAGAAACTCCGTTATTATCAAACTTGACACCAAGTGAAACGGGAAGACTAGGAAGACTTCCGAATCAGCGACGTCTTGTTTCTGTTTACATTTCCATTTACATTAATACCCTGCAAGCCGCCAGAAGCGTTTGGCAGGGGGTGTCACAGCACCGATGGACTCAAAACTAAGTCCTCTGTTGGACTTCCTTATCGCGTCTGGGAAAAAACCTGTAGTATTTATCGGTTGTAGCGATTGTTTCGACATATTTTCTCGTACGCTCTGATCTAACGTTACGTTCACTAACACCGATGGGTATAACTATGCCGCGTACGTCTTCAACGAATTCAGAGTTTTTAAACTTTTCAAGTAGTTTCGTTTTGTACTAAATTCTTCTACTCTTCAAAGTCTATTGCAAGTCCCTCAAGATCTCTGATACCGTTGTCTTTAAGTAGATGAGATACTGTGGACTGACCTCCTCGAACTTCTCGTACGTACGACCAAAATTCTTTGGAGTCGTTTTTGGGTGAATCTGAGAGTATCGGGGATCGGTAGGCGTCAAATTCCTTACGCGCTTCGTCTTTTGAAGACTTCGTGCCATCGTCCTTCGCTTCTTGTTTTTTTTTTATTTGCTCGTTCGATTCGCTTTCTATTCTTCACATTTGCGGCATCTAGGTAGATACTTTTTGCGATAACTCTTGAAGACTTTTTATCCCTCATTTTCGACTACGTACGAGGCAATTTCGGCTGCCGTCCCTTTCTCTTCGCCCCGTGTCTTCAAAACAATGGTGCCAGGGTTTTCCATTTTCGAATGCGGTTTAAAAGAAAGGCAAAGCGATGGTGAACTTTATCTGTTAATTCGGGGACAGTACATTGTTTTTTTGTTTCCATTTTTTTTTTGCTTTAGTTGATTCGTATTTTCGCTCGAATAGATTTGATTGTTGGCCCAGTTACGTGTTTCACTTGACATTTTTTTTATTAAGGTCCCTGAAAGTGATTTTGGGATTTAAGATTGTTTCCAATCAAAATTTTGTCGGTTGGAAATATTTCACGGATTCAAACTATAATAGCAAGCGTGCAAGCGTTCTTACCGATTTAAGTAGCTTTGCGTTCATGATGTTAGGAATTATAATTTATCAAGTCTTTTAGTAACATTCCTGCCGGAAATTATCCCTAATGTTGATGAAAACAAGCCTTTTCGTACTTAAAACTTCCCTTGCATCGACTCAAACTGAGCGACGGTAATCGCTACTCTGATAAACCTACTAAACATGCCATAATAGTGGTGCGAGAATCACCTTTAGGTATTATCACAAACGGTTGCCATGATATAAAAAAACTTCGGAAGATTTCAAGGACGCAGTTTCCGCCACACTCTGCCCAAATTAGACGGGAATTTCTTTTCTTTAAGTATTTCGCGTAGTGCTCTAGTGAAAGCGTATTTTATGCTCATGTGCACTCGGAAGAAGGGCGTCCAAAGGGAGGACGCGGCGGATGCGAGACATTCGGACTCCCGAATAATGGGGGCCCCAGAAGTTCTCAATTATTCAAGTATCGAGTGTAGATTTTGCAAAAGCTTTCAGTAAAAATCACTTGCAGAAATTGATTTACCATAAAGAAACTGTGAAGTCATAATATTAAAATGGGGCTCCATAAATCGTTGGTTCTGTAAATTATCGTGGTGCCCCCATTGATATTCGCATCCGGGAACCCTTTTTACTGTTTGGCCGGTTCTGCTCGGAAGAAACCAGGACTCCACTTGAACAATAAACCCTGAGATAACCTTTAAATTTAATTTGTATCGATCATGTGAGGCATTTATTGTTAAGGTAACCAAAGAAAAACTTCGAGATACCCTAATTTAGATAATTCGACCTCAATATTTCGTCTTGTCATTTTTTCGAAAAGTATTTTTTTAAAACCCAATAAAAAATACGTTCATTTCTACAAAACATTTCTCTTATCAGCCGGTTCAGCTACTCTATATACTATGCTTGCGTTGCGCGTCAGGTGCTTTTGAGTCGGTATTAACGTTGGTTAATTTGTATGAGCAATGCTCCTTACCCGGTAACTTTCTTCAATGCAAACATTTCTTAGAATGCATTTTTTTTTGTTTGCAAGAAGCTTAAAACAACCGCAAGCCTTGGGTGACCTAACGCAAATCAAACCAAATAGAAAACCAGTTCGGTTCAATTGGAAGCCCTTGCGGGGGAGGGCTTGTTGAGGACGCCGAGCTCTTTGCGTAGTTATAATAGACGGCCGCCGCAATGCAACGCGTCAACCTCTTCCCGTACTGGCGTCCACTCGGATTATCATGCATTTTACTACGACCTGACCGTGCTAGGCAATATTTATTCGCTTGCAAAAAGATTGTCTTTAAACGATATTTATTCTTAAGGAAGAAATGGGAGCTTCATTCGCTGGTGCAATATGGTAAAGCGCGTTTTATTTAGAATTAAGATTTATTATAAACTTAGTAATATCCCGTTAAGTAATTTATCCGAGGACTAATTTCAAATCACAAGCCATTTGCTTAGCAATATTATAATTTTTGAAGACACCCTTGCCGCCCGCCAATTTTTTAAAAATATTTCTTCTACAGTGTTAACTGATGGCATGAAATGGCGTGCAAACAGTGCAAAATTTAACTTGCTGTCGGGATCTTATTTTAAATTTTTGAAAGCACCACAGATAGCTCCAAAAATATTATTTGACGTAATGAATGGAATCAGATACGCCCTGCAAATTTAGGCCTACCTCTTACCGTTTAATTGCTATTTCAATTTCATCGATCGCACCGACAAAACAATACCTAAAATTTGCAAAACAACACTCGCTAAAAATTGCATGAGATCTTGGCGTAAAATTTTCGAAATTCCATCCTCATTTTAGCGTGTTTTTTTAAATGTCTTGTTTATGCTAATTAACGAATCTCTCAATTCTTCACAGCTGATACCGCTGAATCATGGGTTCGATACCGCAACTATCCATTCTCAAAGGAGAAACGGTCAAGTTCACTCAATGGAAGCGGATCCACAGGCTCTTCGAGGACGCAGCCTCCCGCGCTTCTCCCGACGACGTCGCCGTCGTCTTCAACGGGAAACGGACCACCTTCTCCGAATTGGAGGGTGCCTCGAACAGGATGGCGCGATCGCTAGCGACCAGGGCAAACGCGACGGACGGAAGCTTGGGTCCCGATGGCGAGCCTTTGGTTGCTGTCTGCATGCACCCCAGCGATAGACTGGTGACGCTTCTGATGGCCTGCTGGAAGGCCGGAGCCTCTTACGTCCCGATGGACCCAAGATTCCCTCCCGCTCGCGTCACCCACATCCTCAACGACTCGAGACCTTTCTTGGTCGTCAGAGACGCTGGTATAGAACTCGACACCGTAACCCCGGACGGTCGGGATGTCCCGTCCATGACCTTCGACGAACTATCAGAGGAATCCAAGACACTTCCCGGTTCCGTTCTCAAAGAGGAAGAAGCCATAAGCGGCGTCGATAAGGCACCCATCGAGAAGACTGCCATAATCCTATACACTTCTGGCAGCACCGGAGCCCCGAAAGGGGTCAGGATCCCCCACAGGGCGGTTTTGAACCGACTCAACTGGCAGTGGAGGGTGTTCCCATTTTCGGACGAAGAGAGGATCGCGACCTGCTTGAAGACGGCACTGACCTTCGTCGACTCCGTTTCGGAGCTTCTATCCCCCCTCCTTCAGGGGAGGGGTGTGCTGGTTGCTTCTAAAGCTACCACACGCAACCCTGAAGATCTTCTCAGACTCCTAGCTGAAACGGGTGTTAGGAGGTTGGTCCTGGTTCCGTCCCTTCTACGGGCTATCTTGCTCTGCGCGAAGCCTTCCAGTTCTGGAGTTGAACCTCCCATTGCAGCTCACGCCAGGAGCATTAACCTTTGGGTCTGCAGCGGAGAGATCCTCCCACTGCAGCTGTTAAAGGATTTCTTCGAAAGGTTCCCTCAAGGATCGAGCATCTGCAACTTTTACGGCAGCACGGAAGTAATGGGAGACGTCACGTACCAGACTTTCACTTCGGCTGATGAGGTGGGAGAATGCGAGAACACTGTTCCTATTGGTAAGTTTGCTAGCTGATTGGTTGGCTAGGTAACAGAGTAATCCACTTTCATTGCATTCTAAAGATAGGTGCGGGAGACTTCCCGTTCGCAGCTGATTTATGCAACTTGTTTCGTTAGTATGGTACATTACAAAATTCTTCAGATCTTCCTTTTAAAAAAAGAGGATAATTTTCGCCCCTACCACACACAAATTGTTGTAAAAGGTGTCAAGAATTTACCGTTAATGAATTTAAATAATTCCAGTGAAGACATAATTTTTTGGTATGTCATGCAAAATAAACATTGCTGATACATGTAACAACCCTACCACCTGGCAAAGGTTGTCTGCTTCAATCGCCTTCGAATCTCTCAGTATTTTGGTTGTTTTATACTTTACTGGCAGTGCTTCAACAGAATGTTAATTTTTTAAATCAAGAAGTTCATTTCTTTTGCAATTTAATATAAGCACTCTCGAATTTTTAAAATCCTATTCCGCTCCCTATAATTTGGAGCGCCATTCATTCGTCGAGAAAATTAATCATTACTTTATGAATTTACAGCTTTCCAAGCAGTAATATCACAATCGCTGAAAGTGTCAAACCAGATTTTGAGTATGTTTTCTCCAGCTACGTTTAAGCTTGGACGACGGTATAAACTTCAGCGATATAAATTTTGCGTAACTCGTTCCGCTCGATTAAGGCATTAGTGCGCAATTTTTTGTAACGGTGCGGGATTGAATGCATGCAGTAAGAAGTTTTAATGGAAGTATACTGGAATGAATTTATGGATGCCCGACATCTTGAGAGTTGAATAATAAATCACTCCAACAATTGCATCAATTTTCTTAAAGCACTTACTCAGCGATATCAGAACGTTAATTGATACCGATATTTTATAATAAGGCGTCCGATTATTTGGATTTTAAGTATTCCCGCAATTTTCGTAAAAGCTATTTAAAACTCCTCATAAAATAGCTATGCAGTCTCTTGTGCAGAATTTAATGCACGCACAAGATGTAAATTATAAGGTATTCATTTGATTTCGTGGTTTTTGTTTTCTTATTTCTTTTTTTTTTTTAAATAAAATAGGCCGACCGTTGGACAATACCTTGATATATCTCCTGGACAAGCAGTTCCGACCAGTGCCCGCAGGGGATGTTGGAGAGCTGTTCGCATCTGGACTTAATATAGCCACCGGATACGTCCAATGCAAGGAGGCTGATCGATTCTGCCGCAATCCCTTCGCAACTGATCCAGGTATGTCGAAACTGGAAAAGCTCTTGACTTGTCAACAGCAAACGCAGTGATAGCGTGGTTCTCTATTGAGAAATTATCCGTAGGGAAATTTTAAAAAACATTTCAAGTAAGGACATGCCAAACAAGCATATATACAATTTTAAACTATGTACCACAAACGTTCTACCTTTCGAGTAGTACAATCATTCTTCCTACCTTTGCGGTTTGCAGTTTTTTCGTGAACGTGACATTAACACTTTTTTCATGTTGGCATATTAAGGCCCTGTAACCCTTTCACGGCTCATATCCTTGACAGCCGATACGAGCTGAATTGGAGTAGTACATCTATCGGCTATAAGTCTTTTCGTGAGCAACTTTCCGTCGCTATGAAAGCGCGAAATATGTGGTCGTTTTCGGACGTCAAGTGCTTCAATAGCTTACCTGTTCATGGATATCGTAAATCCCGGACCTTAATCATACAAAGTTTTTTTCATTGCATTGTGTGTGTATGTTAAGTTATGCAATTGACCCAGTTAAGAAGTTCTCCAAATTTTTTGTGTGTTCGTAAGTTTTACAAAAGACCAGAAATGATATTTTTCATAATGCAATACGGGATATGTTTTGATTCCGGATTCAACTCCATAGCAGAGGAAAACGATGAAATTTCTTTCGAAACAGAAAAATGGCACATCTCAATTTCGGAATATACCTATATAAAGGAAGAAAGCCGTCGAAAATATAACGATTCTCTACAAATCTAACGTAATACCAATTCCCCCCCCCCCCCGAACTTGCATTCCAAACTCAAATCGGCTGACTAATTTATTTTAATGCCACGCTCCTTCACCTAAAGCCATCTTCGCGCCCGCCCCTCTTCTATTGCAAATTCGTAAAAAATTACTGGACATAAGGAGTTGCCATTAATATGAACCTTCGCAAGAAATATCAGAGGCGCAAACGATGGATCCTATGTAGTAAGTTGAGGGCTAGAACTTAACGGCTGCATATTGTAGGTATCAAGATTGGGATGGTCGAACAGGCGGTTACATTACAAATCTTTTGAGCCTTCCTTTCCCTTCCCTACCTAAAACGGTGTGCGACCCAGCTTGGAAACAACTGCATACGGTCAAGCGGCCGCCAGGCCAAAACGTGCGGCCTTAAACACAGATTCTGAGTATGCACGTAAAAGTCACGGCATAACAGACACGAAACTATATTAATACAATGTAATGCTTAAGAATTATAATAGTTTTTAATTAACGTGCGAAAATCATTTAGTCGTTTTAACCAAATTCTTAATTCCTTTATAGAAAAAGGCCCGTCAAGTACTTGGAAATTACCTACGCGGCCATAGTGCAACGATTGAGATCCGTCGATAGAAAAAGATCGCGATAAAATATGGCTTTCTCTTCAAAGGCGCTGGAAAAGCAATTAACATCTCTATCGCGGGAACCATCGCCATCCGTTTAAGCGCGCTATCGAGATGGTTTTCTAATTTGGCACCGGTGTCACTCAAGGGCACTTCCTGAATTGCAATGCTTCCGAAGAGTCAAACTTTTTGCTTGACGCATTGGTCGTTACGTCACGGTAACAGTTCTTTCGTCAACGGCGCGAGAGTAGTGCGGAGCCTTGAGAATACGAGGGAGTTGTAAGGTCGAATAACGCGAACGTGGTGGAAAACCAGTTTTTCCAGAGCGGCACTATGCCGTCGATTTTCGGCAGGAAATACGTGCAGAGACGGGTAAAGGGCCAGACAATCTGGGCAAACGCCTCGAGCAGACTTGTCAAACTGGCGGGCCGCATGCGGGCATTTCCCCGCCTTGGTGCGGCTTGGATACTAATTCGTTAGTTTTGTATATATGAATTCCTGCTTTTTATATTTATTTATTTGGGTACAATATAACGCGGTTTCTAAAGTGGTTTTTTTGTTGAAAATCAAACTACAAATTTTAAATAAAGACGCTCTCGTTAAGCAATCCTGAGACGGCCTTACATAACGCTTTATTGCGGCCCTAGTGTCTCTTCGAGTTTGACTCGTGCCTCTGGGAGCATAGCGTCTACAGCAGTGATTTTCTGGAGATTTTCTCGTGGCCGCATCAAGGAAATGTTAAAGAAAATACGCATGTAAAATCTTACACATACCTTACAACGGTTACTTACATATAATTAATAATTGTTTTTCTTTAAATAATTCCAATTATTGAAACTTTCTTGTGGCCGCGCCGATATTGTCTGGTGGTAGCACTTGAGAACTGGTCGTAGAGCCGCGAGTGTGCTAAAAGGTAAGGAGTTTATTACGAGGGGAAAAACGCGCACACAAAATGTAAAGTCTCAATACAAAAAAATCCCAACTAATAACGATGATTACCGTACATGAGGGTAAAAACCGGTCTCAACTGAAAGGATCATAGGAAAAAAAATTTGAGCTTCAGATGACATCGAACTCGAAGAAGTCGTTTAAAGAATTCGATTGCCTGTTTTTCTCGGAAATTTAATCAACTCCTCGAATTCTGGGGTCGTAGGCCCCGCAAACGCTCGCCAAGGGCCCTCGCATCTCTCAAATCCGCATATGCATTCCGAACGGTTCCTGATCTAAAATCCATCAGCGTTCTGAAAATTTAAGGAGCACGTAACTTGAACAGGCGAGAAGTATAAATTCGACGGAAAATATCTAATATCAATTGTTTTTCGTGGGTGTTCATTCCGATTTGCGTCATAGTTACTTAGATGCTAATTCCTCGACCTTTAGAACATAGGATTCAGACAGAAGACGGTATTTTGGAAGTTCATTAGAAGCTAACCTAATTTTCTTAATCATCTCTAGATTTTGCTTCCAGCCGTAAAATCCCTTAAAATCTACGCTTGCAAGTTTATTGCAGGAAAACGTAGATACGGCACACATTCCTTTGTGCAGCGCCACTTCTAGTTTTGATCAACACGCCACTTAATCGAACCAAAATAACTTGAGTAAGACTATTTGCATTTTCCCCGGCAGCTAGTGTCGATAGCCGGGCCTGTCAGTTTCAATAAGTTTGTTCTAAGAGGAGAGAAAGGTATAAGGAATGGATCCCGAAAGGAAAAGAATGCCACCAATTCCCTCGAAGGTATACGATGCCGAAATTAGTCTGCCACAGCGGAAATAGGAAATAACGTTTCTTGCGACGATCCCGCAGTACAAATGCAGTGCTCAACTTTCTTCCAAAATCTTTCTTCAGCTACGAAAATCGTAGAAATCGAAATTTCAATTCCATTATCTGAAAATAGCGTTCCGAAAACCTGTCGCGTTTTGATTACAGAGAAACCGCCCTTAGTGCCATCGATAACAATCTTTGGCAGTTTCACGTACAATCCTTAAAAGCACTGCCTATATTATTTTCACCATTAGCCATAAAACGGCAACACCGTGTAAAACCGCATTTTCACCTAATTTCCTTAAAATTAATACTGCCATGACATGAGTGTCTCGAAACTAAGTATTAGTTATTAGCTGGGGCCAAAATGTTTTATAATAGCGATTAAAGTTCAAATTGTCAATGTCTAATAAACATTTCCATTTCGGACATGAAAATCATTTGTATATACGAAATTACGCATTCCCTCCACGGTTGAAGAATGCATGTAATTCTCGATACAACGTATCTCTACGGGGCATGAATTTTTATACTTTATATTGAAAGTACAGTGTACTGAAATACCCAAAAGGTGTACAGCATTTTCTCTGGCGGCATCTCATTTGGGGGTCGGCATTCTCGCAGGTCCGACGCGAACCAAAACCGGCAAGAATGGGTGTCTAACAAGTGGGATAATTCCTAGAACTTACGATTTTATCTCAATACTATTGTGAAAATACGAGAGGGACGCTCATTCTAAAATTTTCAGTTCGGAAAATTTCTTCTTTTGGGATTTCGGCAGAGTTCCGCAAATCTTTTCGTACTGAAGAAAAAATATGCCTTCAAAATTGGTGTAAACGAATTGAATGAGAAATAAATGGTTATAGTTGGGTCATTTACGGATGATAGCATAGGTTAAAAACAATCTTTTTTGGGGACCTCTGCAGTTCATACATAGTATTGAAAAGTACATTAAGTTGAAGTACGTTATTTTGAAATATTTACAGTATTTATACAGGAAAATGGCGGGGATCCAAAAAATGTACATTAATTTGAAACATAGGTAATCGTGAACTACGTTGTAATGAGATTTCACTGTAGTTTAAGTGTAGCAAAATACAAAATAATGTAACCACCCACAAATAGTGATTCAGTCATTAACTCAATGCCAAGTACCTACAAGTGCATATTTTCTCAATTGTATCAGGTTAGAGCAATTGCTGAACACATTTCTTATTCACTGTTATTGCTTGCTGAAAATCATTTTTTCGCTGCATACACATGATTGAACTATGACACAATGAATTTCTTAAATACCACCCTTAAAGATATTTTCAGGTCAAATTTCTGAAACATTAGAAACAACCATGCTAACTGAATTTCCTTTAATGTTAAAAACTTGTAAAAGGTTTCAGAAGACAACATATTAAATTTTAGGCTAGTTTGGACTGCTATCAAGTTTTCTGAGTAAAATGAGAACTTAATTCCACCTAGCATATCCTGAAATAAATTTGCACAAGAACTGATAGTACAAATACTAGTCCATAGTGTTTGGTAATACATCTGTTGTTCATAGCAAATCATGTCCTTTGCTAATTCCACTTCATTTTCTTACATTGAAGCAGCAATGTTCTTGCCATTGCTTAGCTTTCAATGGGAAAAACATCTTTGACCATTGGAACAAGCAAGGGAGCCAGTAAATGTAATTAAATCCAATGAAATCTGACACAGTTATACCTATGTCATTAGTTCATCTTGGTATAATCAAGGAATTTGTCATTACAAACAGAGGGAAACAACAGTTTGTAGTAAATGAAAAATGCAGTCTATTTTTTTCCCTTCAATATTTTTTTTACTGTTCCAGCTGTTTCATCTGTCACTTAAAAATTCATATGTTCACTTTATTTAGAATCAGCAACTAGGGCACCAGAGCAACTATTTTTACAAATTCTTTGGAATGTGGCTAATTATTAAATACTAGAAATGTTTTTCTTTTGCAGACCATGCACTTCTTTACCGAACTGGTGACTTTGCCAGAATAACAAAAGTAGGAGCAATTTCATACGAAGGTCGCTCTGACTCACAAGTCAAAGTAAGAGGACACAGGGTGGACCTCGTGGAAGTTGAAAGAGCATTAACAGGACTTTCTGGTCTCGATAAGGCTGTGGTTCTTTGCTACAGACCAGGCCACATTGATCAGGTTAGTAAATGTTTTTCTCAAAATATATTAGAACTGTAACATTCAAGGAACCTTTTATACATGGATTGTTCTCAATAATAAAACATTGTGCTTTGGATTTAGCACATGCCACTACCTCTCCTAGTGTCTCATTGAATAAAGCTGCTTTATTCTCCAATTATTACTCAATAAATTTAATAAAAAATGGCATTAAATTATAATATAAACTTGAAATTAGGGCTCACAACAAATTGTTTTCATCCTAGCAATACTAACACTTGAACTCTAACAATTAAAAAAAATACTTCAATATTGAATTGGTACATGAATATAACTGACTGAAAACTAAATTGACTGTTTTGTTTTTACAGGCAATAGTGGCATTTGTAACCTTAGAGGGAGGTAACATTATGTCAGCAAAAGAAATTGAGGTTATGCTCCAAAATGTTCTACCACCTTACATGATGCCAGAGGTTAGTTGAATTTCCTTTAATATATCCATAGAGAATAATTTCTTAAAGAATTCTACCAAGAACTTGCTGAATTTTAAAATAAATTTGCAGGTCACAGTGATTGACAAAATCCCTCTTTTGGTCAATGGAAAGACTGACAGACAGGCACTCCTCAAGAAATATGAAGAAGATGGAACAAGTAAGTCAATTAATATGAGTTAAGAGCAGTTATATAATTCTAAAGAAGTTTCCCAAATAGAAGATGAGGGTAGTTCAAGTGAAAACATCGAAAGTCAAATTCTGTTTTGAAACTTGGGTTAAAGAGCCTCTTTACTTTACAACATAGCCTCTTTCTTTTCCTGTACACTTCTTCCTTCACCAAACTAGTTACTGGATTTCTTTATTATTTAATAATTATTGTTGAATTATTCACTTTGCCGTTTTCATTTGAACCACCCTCTTATATGGTTCAAGTATAACAAGAGATGCAACATTTAGACTACCTACAACTGAAATTGGTAATTTTTGTTACCTATAAATCCGAGCTAAACGTGCTTAATTTGTCGAAAGAGCAGTGTTTCTTACAGTCTTGCAGGACGCAATTGGCAAGTTCATCTCATCCATTCATATAAAAAAATCGTCGATAGCACCAAAACTAATACATTTGTGAATCCTACCTCTGTACTAGATGATCAAAACGCAGCAGCATCGGAAATACACGTTCGCTGACATCTCGCAGTTTTATTCCTTCGTCTCCGATTAAATGCAGTTGCTTGAGCATAGAATGTGGCAAGGTTCCTTATTATTATTGCAGTTAATTATTTTCTCAACCGCTTTTGGAACGTGCAGACTCCAAAAAATTCCTGCAAATAACATCTCTGGACATTAATTAAAATAAGCAGCCCTGCAAGGAATTTTCTAATTTTATAAACAAGAAGCAAATAACGATTAAGCACGTTTGTTTTCTCTTCGTAGTAATACGGAACTTGAAAATGTGTAACCATAGGACTATTTCCTACCACGAATCTCGGGTAGTAAAGAATATAAATGCAATTTCCAATATTAAAATAAAGTTACAAAGATGGGAGCCGGCAAACATTGATAGTTGAAACAACCCACATTATGGTATTATAAAATTAAACTGAATGATATACTAAAGCAGTAACGATACAATTGATCGAATCGGCGTTTTAAATTTCATTACCTGTTAATTACGACACAGAACTTTTGTGCAGTGGCTATACTTGCTAACCATCCGTTGGACTTCAAGCGCGTCTACCTGAACTTCTGTATCATTATCCCGCCAGAGTACATTCTTGCACCACCTATCGAAAAAAAATTTCAACTCGTTACTTGGAAATTTAATTTTTTGTTTTTTATTTTCATGGTCATATTTTGTATATTGATATTTAGGCCTAAAAGTAAGTGTTGGAGATCGGCGTTGGGCGGCCTATTTGGTATTATTTTTTAATACCGAAAAGTTGAAATTCCAGTATGCAATTTTAGTTCTTCTTTGCTTAGGGTTTCGAAATTTCAGTTATTACAATATAGGATATCGAACGAAATATTTAATTTCAATATAATAATTGCTGGTACTTATTATATTAATAATTCTAAAAATTACAGTAAAAACTAACAGTAATTGGTTTAATATCCATATAATATTACCAAAAATTACGATGTATGTCACCAATTATAAAATTTAATGTTATGAAATACAGCAAATATAAATCAAATAATACATCGATACATCAGCATAATGTTTTTAATTATGTTTATACGAATCTGCAATGATAATCCACGCCAAAGGCAAAATGTGCCATGAGCCGGCAGCAGTCATTTGCCTGATATTGAGGAACGTTTCAGAACGGGTCTTCGAAAATCGAAAGAACGGCTACATCGTCACCCGAAACATACGCTGTTTAATATCTTATAATAGAGATTTTGATGCTTCGCAACTGAGCCTCTCAAAAACAGGACAATTATGCGTCCCTATGGAACTTTAAAAAGACAATGAAATACAGGACAATCCAGTATATACAAGACCACTGGCAACCCTATTTTTATCATATTTTTCTTTAGTTGTTACGATATATTTTTTTAATAGCACACATTGTCGGCGGGTATAATTCTAAATCTTAATGAAAGATATTATGTGCAGCATACACAATATTATACTCTAATGAAGTCTCTTTCTGCGGACAACTTCTCAGGTTATGAAGGTAATGATGAAGAAAATGAACCCGATCTCACGGATGTACCGGAATTCAAAAGACCAGCTGCGCTTGCTCTCTTCCAGACAATTGACCATGTTCTTAAAGGTGCCGGAGCAGCAGCATCTACCTTGCCAGGAGGACCAGAAACTGCAAATAATTGCAGACGCCGGCGCCGTGGTCCTCCTCTTAGTCTAGAATCCAACTTTTACGAAATTGGAGGAAACTCTTTGAATTCAGTCTACACTGTTATGAGGCTGAGAGATCAAGGGTATATTATTGGTAAGCCTCAAGCCCTCATTTAGAATCGCTCCTTACAAGCATATTCCTAAATTGTGATCTAAACTGCAAATACTGCCATTTGAGGTTTTTATCTAACATGCCTTCATTATTTCATATCCTTCATCAAATAGGGATAAGTGACTTTGTTGCTGCTAAGAACATTGGAGAAATTTTGAAAAAGTTGCGTTCTGAGGAGGAGCTTTCATCCACGAACGTCTCTAGGATTGAAAAAGACGGAATTATCCCCGAGCCAACTACACTCAATGGCAATTATCAAAAGTTCATCCCGGAAAGATTGAGTCAAATCCACAAAGATGACGTCTACAAGTAAGAAACTTGGTTGTAAATCCAAAATCTTTTTCTAAGCAATAAATAACTGCATCATGCAAGTAATTACACAAAAAGGCTGGAAAATATATAAGGACATGGTAAAAAGCAGTGGCGCCCAAACTTTTCGGTCAGAGGGCCATGTAACCTATTGGTGCCCTCATCATGGGCCACATAGATCAATTCTGTACTCTTTGCAGGCCACACCCTGTCGAAAATTGACTTTAAGAAAAAAAGAAACTTAAGGATTTAGTTGCGATTCGAAATTACCTGATATGTTTTAAATTCATTTATCTATTACGGTATTAGAAAGGTAAACACAAAATATATTATGATTTTCTATTTTCCTTTCGCTACATTGTCCTTGAATTGTTAAACTCATTTGGACCTCAGGCCGTAGTTTGGGTACTACTGGTATAAAGCACCTTTAAATTTTTTTCTAGCATGATAACCACTAGTTTCTACCAAAAAGCTGACTTGGAGCAGTGGCTGATGCCGGATATTGCAGTGGAAGATTATCGTGAGCTCTTGGACAAACTGTGGGAGCCTCTTCTCAAAGCAAATTATAGGTGCATGAATGATTGCTGAATTAATAAGTAGAATTTTTACTATATAATCGGTCTAACATTCGGTAATTGCTTTTTTTTCTGCAGCTTCGTAGTGAGATCACTGCAAGATGGAGCAAATGTAGGAGTCGCACTTAATTTTGACGTCCATGATGAGCCTCAGATTGAGATCTCCAGCAAATTGACTATTGTTTTTGAATTTCTTGGACAATTGGAGGATCCAATAAGGTAAGAATTTATCAAAAACTCGTTGAGAATTTCTTGCTTGAACTAAATTAAGAAATTGGCATAAGTGTCTAATAAAGTAAGAGAAAAGTTTTGTTGATTAGGACCAAATTTCCATATTTGAAGGTGTAGCTGTATAGGATTTAGGAATATGTATATAAATAAAGATATCTTTGTAATGTGTTTTCAACTTTTTAGGACATCAGTGTTACCTCAAGGAAAAGGTCGTGCCCTTTACAGCTTCATGATGGGAACTGAAGAGACTTTGCCTTACCAAAAAAATGTTGAAGTTATACAGTTCATGGAGGAAGAAGTCATGAGGATTGCCAAGAGAAATAATTTCGAAGGTATATTCACCACCAATACTAATCCACTGACACAGGTGAGATCCCCTAAATAGAAAATAATTGAAAATGTAAACTGGGAGAATCCATAAACTTAGAAAGTTTTTTTTTCTAAGCATATCCTAGGAGTTACTCTAAATTACAATTCTTAAACATGGAATGTTACTACAATATACTTCTTTGTTTGCAGCAATTATGTACAGATGTGAACCAATACAAGGTGCTCCTAGACTACCAAGTAAATCTCTATGTTGCTCCAGATGGAAGTCGACCATTTGGGAAGGCGCCCTCAAGCCAAAGAGCTACTTGTTCATGGAAATCTCTGAGAGGAGACTGAAGCTGTTAATTTTTTTTAAGAGCCATTCCTTTGGTTTACCAATATGAAATGACTGTTGGGAATATTTCAGAACCCTTCCTTTGGTTTACCAATATGAAACAACTGTTGGGAATATTTCATTTCACTGTAGTATTCAAGACTATATTTATTTTTAAAACATGTTCCTTAAGATTCAATCATCAGTAGTTATAGATATATTATTTAGACTGTTTTCATTGACGATGGTTAGAAATTTAACCTACCTTATGGACATCATAAACAAGACATATACCATGTAAGTGTTTTGATATCTGGAAAAGAAAGGAATTTTCAGCATTGACATGACTTTATTGTACATTGGCAATGAAAAGGAATTTTAAATTGCATTGGTACTCAATTTCATCTGTAAATAATCATTTCTGCATATATTATTAAAACTGTCTAGGCAGTTAATATTTAAACTTGTACAAATGTTGTAAATTAATACATCCTGTATTTTAATTTTTTAATAAAGATAACTAAAATAATTGGGTCTTTGATAATGATTAATTTGAAAATAAACATTTGGAGTATCTACAAACAGGTAGTATTAAAAGGATAAATCTAAATGTCAAATGTGCCAGAATAAATTTATGAACCTGTGTTCAAATAAAAGGGACAAGTTTATTTCATAAAAATAACTGCACTATAAAAATATAAAAGCATAAAAGAATATTTGACAACTGAGCAGTTGGAAAGAACATTTTCTTGATATACTTCTGTAATTAGGATACAAAAACTATATTTACAACATCGTTATCTACTTTTGCATAGTTGAAAAGTATTGCAGAGCTTCATTTCAGTGGCACTGAAGACAATTCTAATGAACATTATCGGCAGCATATATAGACATTTCACTTCCTGTGGATTTTTGCCTGCTTGAAAACCTTTGAAATGGTCCTCTGAAGCTACTGTCAAGCTGTGATTTAGAGCCACAATCCAATCGCTTTGTCCATGAATGGCTTTTTAACTGAAGCACCCAGTGGATAAAATTGATTGGTATGACCGCATGGAATTACAGTTGTCTTGTACAAACTTTAATAGTGTCTCTTATTTCATCGAAATTAACCAGACATTCTCCAGCCATACTTTCACTTCATCTGCTCATCCCTTAGGATGAACATGAATAAAATTCTCTTGCGGCAGTTGCTACATGCAAGCACTGCTTGCCTAGTGAAACAAACTTTTTTTAATTACCTAAAAAAAATTATAAGATTAATAGAAATATATTTATCATTTTTGTAATTTAAATTAATTGACTTGTCCTGATTGTGCATGACATTACTCAATTGTTACAGAGCGGGCATCGAGAAGCAGTTTCAGATCTGCTTCTCTAGTGGTAATATCTAAGAAAATGAAAAGAGTGCATGTGTGCGCCCATTGGAGGGGAAGTAAGAAAAATTTGAACTGCATATTGATGACAAGGAAAGTTTCGACCAATAATATAATGATGCTGGCAACATGAAAACACTGCTTTGAGTGCCCATCTATCAGGAAAATCGATTTACATATACATATTTAGAGATATATTTGTTTAGCTGTTTTAAGGACTCCATGTGGTTTTTACCTCCGCCTATTGACAGCGCTGGTTACTCCTGTTTCCTTAAAGTAAAACTGTGCCACTGCTTGCCTTAATCAATAGGTCACTGACCAGCCTCGTCTAGGGCTGAAGTGAAGAAATTGTGGAAAGATATAACTGGCCAAGAGATTTCCACTCGTACCCTAACCGCACACCACATTCAATTGGACTCAGAAACTGAGATGCGACCGAAGCCCCATGTTTCAGAGACAAAGGAACATGACTCACCTGGTACCAAGAGCATAGGAACTGGACAACAAAGCAATGGATAAAAGTATTGTTGAGTGGCAGGTCCACATTTACTCAATTCCAGCAAAGTCGGACTAGCTGAGCTTGGCATGAGCCAAAAGATGAGTGGTCGTCCTACTGCACCACTGTAATACAGATTAAGCTGCATGAACTGGAGGTGCTTTTTGTGACGGGATGGTACCCATTTTTCCAATACATTTCATACATTGAAACACCTCGAAAATATGCTTTACCAACCATTCAACATATGTTACTGGAGGGAGATGGTTGGTTTCAGCATGACAATGCCATCCCCCAAAAATCAAAAGTCATGGCAACATTCCATAAGGATTCAGGCATGCAAGCGGCCAGCACAGAATCTGGACCTAAATCCAATATAAAATCTGTAGGCTGTCATTAAGCAGGGCATCTGCAGATGAAAGAAACACTCAGTAACCCTCAACGAGAGTGAGGAATATGTCAAAGCTGTGTGGGAGGCAATTCCTAAGAAAATGATCAAGAATGTGGTCGCCAGTAAGCCCCGCTGCACTCAGGCTAGTAAATTAGCATGAAATAAGTAAATTAGTATGAAATTATCAGCTGAAATAAAATTGCTATAATTTGTTGTTTTTTTAATTGAAGTGTTATGTTAAGAGAAATTATGTTCAGAAACTTTTGTCAACCCTCTGCACTTTGTAGTATTTTTAATAAAAACCTTCAAAATATCAAACTTTCATCCATTAAGTCAAAAGATGTATTAAACAAGTGTGCTCATATTCAGCATAGCAGCACTTACAAATTGAAATTATCCAAATACAACTTAAGAAAAAACTTCCAAAACTTAAAGTTCAAATTTTTGGCAGATACTACTACAGAAAATAACAACAAATAAAAAAACCTTCATGAGATTTTTTTATTCAGCTCAAGTACACCATGGTATTACTCGTTTACATTTTATGACTTAAAGATTACAAAAATCAACAGCAGTCTTCCTTCTTATGGTTAATGAAATAATTTTTGAAAAATTTGCAATTCCACATATGAAACAGTATAAAGTACAAGTTTAAATTAAACTATCAATTTCATTTAACATTCACTTTATTAACAGAGGCACATTATGCCATACCATTTTAAAGGGTATGCCCAGAAACAATTATAGGTATTCACGATTGACAAATGCTTAGGAAACATATAGAATGAATTATTTTACCCAAAATTTATCTAAATTTGTCTCCTGATGAAAATAATTAGGCAACTATTAATATAAATGTATTACATTGCAGCTTTGCTGTAATACTTATACCTACATTAGAGATGGATGACATGATCTAAATTTTGTGAGCACAATTCTCACCTAAAATAAAACAAACATTTGTACTAATAATAAGCTCAGATCTCAAGATAATCACCATTACCCAGAAAACCATAAGCAAGTTTTAAGTAGTGACTAGAGATAAAGGTTATGCTTATAAAAAAATTCAATAAAATTGAGACAATTTAAACCAAAAAAACAGCTACAATATCTTTGCAATATAAAACCATGTCTTCATTATGGAGAGCATAATATTTATGTACATCGCTTCAGTGAAAAATATCCACTAATTAACTTATACCCTTCACCATATCATGCATGTATAAAAATATGTATTATTTAGATGGCCAAAATATAAGTAGCTTTACTGCATAATGTCTTAAAAATAAATGAGCAAAATATAAAAAATCCATTAGAATGAAAACATAAAATCAATAACAGGACAAATCAATGTTATTTCAAGTGCGCAGATATGTATCAACTAAATACGAAAGTGAAAAATGTTGCCCCAAAGGAAAATCAATGAAACATTGCAGCACCACCCTACTTTGGCCACATTAATTCTGAAAAAATTATGTTGGTTTTTGTTGAACTTAAACCTAGAAATTCTCACGTACTAACAAGATTCTATCATCTACTGACAGTTGGTGACGATTTACAAAAGCTTTTTATGTAAAATACTTGCAATCAGGATTCCATTTAACATCTATCACTTATTGGCATTATTCCAACTGATATTGGTGTTTTCAGGCAAATATATTGCATTCAAGATAATGTTTTAATTCAACCACTGTAAAGTGATTCGCACATATTCGGTTAATTAACCATACTGACAAATTGAGGGATTAGGCTAACAAAGTAGACTTGATTTCAATCATATCACATATTATAAATGGCAGCACAATTACAAAATGAACATGTTGGCCACATAGATGAAACAAAACAGGAAAGTGTAAATGTACAATTTACACTTAATCATCAGTATTTAACGGCTTACAATTTGACAAAGGACCCTCAATGAGAGACCAATCTTTAAATGGACACAAAGCATGTTGGTAGATACAGAAAAAAAACAAATTATAAACAAAAGAGTAACTTGTAATACAGTACTTAACTAATATGCCCTGTAAATGGGGGAAACAATTATTTTCAACAAAAATATCAATATGTAATTTACATAAAAATTCATGGAAGAAACAAGAATAAGATAGAGTACAAAAAGTCTAGAGGCTAACAGAAAATTTAAATTACAAAAATAAACATTACATTTAATTTATTCTTATAAAACATTCGTTGCTGTAAGGAGGCATAGTTTTAGAAAGCTGAATTAAGTATAGCACAATTCTACCTTCATTGAACTTTATGGTCAATAAAAAAACCCGAGTACATAACAGCAACAAATATATCACACAGCTCAGTTTGCATTTCTTCTCTTTAAGGACATATCTACCTTACAGAATAGATTGCTGGTGATGAGCATACATTCAAAAAGTTTTCAATCACCAGAAATGAAACATAAACCTAGTTCTCACAAAGATCCACAAAAACCTTAAGATTTATTCTTTAGGGCAAACATTCAGATGGTTAACAACAAAGACAAAGTGAGAAAGTGCAAAGGATTTTTTTATACGTGAACTCTGTTCGGTTCCATTGGACCCTTCAAATAATCTGGTAGTTTTTTTTTGTTTTTAAGTAAATTAATATACAGTAAATATCCGGTTTTATCCCCACTTAATCATTGGTATGATTGAGCAATGAGTACATTAACAGCTTTAAACAAATTTTTAAGGATAAGCGAAAAAAATAAAAATTCTCAAAATGATATAAAAATGAACTCTCTGAACTTTTAAGTAATTTTTCCCTCATAAAATTATACTTTTGGTTCTATTTCTATGATATTCTTTATTTTGTGAAAAATGAGATACTTTGATATAAAATTAAAATTAATGAGATATAAATCCAAAATCTTCGGTTTGGGATACTTTAAGCTATGTACACACTGGACAACATCGCTTCAACTTGGCAACTTTCAACACCCTTTCAACTTGGCAACATCGTCTCCAACATCGGTCGGCAAAACTTCAAAGGAATCGCCTTGTTGAAAAGTTGTCCACTCAAAATGGGAAACAGGGTGATTTCCCGGCCCTTCAACTGTATCCCACAACCACCCAATGCTCACTGTGCATGCTTCTGAGTCAGTTATGCCTTTTGCCTTTCACTCAGAACAACTTTTTTTGTTCTCCCGTGCAAATTACATATTTCTCATAAAGGTAAATAACTTGCATAATGTATTGTTTTCATTTTTTTACTTAACCCATTATTTTGTTTGTCACATTCTGTCTTCTAAATTCAGCATGCGGACCAATAAGAAAACCTTTCCCTTTATCGAAAGTTTTCGTTCATGCCCTTCCTTGCGAGATGCAAGTTGTAAAGAGTACAGGGACAGAAACAGAAGGGGAGATGTCCTCCATTTGCAGTCTGGTCATGACACCAACACCGTACGCACTGTTCAGAAATTGGTTCCTCCACCAACGATGCATTTTTCTTCTTTTTGCAATTATAACATAAGCAGCACAGCACCCTGCAGCAATCTCCTGACTCGTTGAGGCCATGACAAATACTGGCCTGAAAAGTTGAAATGTTAAAAAAGAAATCGTCCGCTGTGTGGCCACGCAACAAGTTGTTCAACGTCAGTTCAACAACTTGCGATGTTGAAAGTTGCCAAGTTGAAGCGATGTTATCCAGTGTGTACATACCTTTAAGTTTCGCATCAACTTTAAATGGGAAGCTCATTGAAAAAACACAATTTGCCATTTCTGACAACCTGAGCAACAAGATACAGAATTTTGAACAGGTTAAAAGTGGAGCAGGGGTACATTTGGGAATGCTACATTAACTGAGAAATTTATTTTAAAGATTGGATTGTATGCAGGAAATTTTTTTTAATGGATACAGATTTACTGCAAAGACAACATATTTTGTAATGCATGTCATACAGGGCTAAAAATATTTCAGCACTAAAATATCTCATTAGCTTAACATTTCTCTACAGAAACATACAAAAAATTCAAGTGTAGCTGGCATTTCGACTGAGCATCAAGGTTCAAGAATTACTTAACAAACATTAAATTACAAAATATTTATTCAATCTCGCAATCCATCAAATGGTAACACAACTGATACAAAGACGGAATAGATTAAGCTACTGAACTGACTCTGTGTTCATCTTAACAAGTATCAATTTGTTCTAAATTTTAAATGCCGTACAAGATGTTAACATTTATTATCTCTCAAAAAACTCGATGATATAGCAGCAATCTCACTCGACGAAAAGACCCAGACTGTGTTATTGTATAATAAATCTTTTTTTCTGTAAAAATCGAACCGGGCTTGTATTTGGAAGTTGGTAAATCAGATTAAATATATAATTTTATCTTTAATTCTATAAATGCAACGCACAGTTCTGAACAACGTATTTACAGATATCAGCTGATGAGTCCTCAATTATATACATACTGCCAACAAAAATATAGCAGTGAATGCAGAAAGTAACACGTCAACACAAATCAAGTGTAATCTAAAGCTTACACTTACAAAGTTCAAACGTTCTTTGAGGTGAGACAACTTATACTACGCCGGGGTTTCTTCTTCTAATTTCCGGCATTTTTTAATTCTCTTCCATTCTCCGGTGTTGTAATTCATCTGAAAGTGTGTCTCCACCATCATTGTCAAGTATGTGTTGTCAGGTTGTTGCACATTCTCTTGATTTTCACTTAATTTAATGGTTACTATTTTGCCGAGATGAGGACAAGGGTTATCTGAAAATGTAGAAAAATAAATGTTAGCTCAATTATAAAATAAACACAACAACAACTTCCAATGACAGAATACTATGATGAATATAAAGATATAACACAATTAAGCTACATGAACAGGCATGTGATAAAAACAAACAAATAATTTTAAAAGGAACTTCATTGTGATACAATCATATATCAAGAGATATTGGAGATTTTAGAAAATTATAAAAATTCATCAGTGCAAAGCAAACTTTCAAATTTGACAACTTTCAACAAAATTTTAAAAAATCAAATAAATCATAGTGCTTTGAAGAAATGTTTGATTAGTTGTGACTGATTTAACATAACATTTGAAGTGCAAATGGCAAACAAAAACTATGAATTTTACCTCTTGATCCAGCCATAAATCCAAGAATTAAAGCCTTTTCTGGTCTAGTAACTTTGTTAGCATTTCTAAACATATCCTGTGCTTCCAATATTTGTTCTCTCTGCAAGAAAATTGAAATATCGGTTAACAAATTATTAACAAAATGAAAATGAATTGAATTAAATTACAAACACCATACAAATAATGAAATTCTGAGGCTATTCAAATCAACCATATTCCATAAATGCCACTTAAATTTCCATAATAGAAAATAATGCTGGATTTAAAAAAAATTGCATTTAGAGTTTCACTTTGTGTCTGTCAGTGCAATTGCGTAAATTGCAAAGGTAACAAAACTATAAATAAATAAAACCTGGAATGCAGATTCCTGTACTGCCACCATTTGTTTATCTTTAGATATGAGTTTTGAAAATATGCAACACTATATAGAGGCCCATTAAAATCAGTATACAGTCAACTCTCAATTATCTATGTGCAGATTATCCATGCTGTGTCTCTCCTTATGCATTGAAATTTTATTAATACTCAAATAAATAGCAACGCTTTAAAAGAAATTCATGACTGCGGGACGACAATATTTTCGCATTCTCATTACATCAATGTCTAAATAATAATATTATATGAGGAAACAGCAAGTTTGTAGATATGAATATTGTTTTTTTATGAACAAGAGTTTCAAGAAAATCACACAGGAGATAGCATGCGACCTTGGTCGATTAGCTGTGTTCTTCCACCATCTTCATTTCTTTTGATTCATTTTATTATGATTCGATATTAAGTAGTCATTTGCCAATTTCAGCTGTGTGCTAGCTCACTGAGCTACATGAATTTTATAGTGATAAACATTTAACTTATCCCTTGTTAAAATGACAGAAAAATTGAAGCATTATGTGTTTTTTGATTATTCGTGCTTCCTCTTACATCCATTAGGCCAGATAATCAGGAGTTCACTGTATATAAATTCTCAAGTGTCCATCTGTCTGTCACAGTACTTTTGGACATTTCACGATGGAATTAAGAGCTGAAAATTTCAAAACCGTTAAACCCCCATGAGGCAGTGCCTAGAAAATCTAATACCCCAAAAAAAGTCCTGGGTTCGACTCCAATAGACGATAATATTTTCCCATAAGTTTACATGTAATTTTTTTTATTATTATACGCGTTATACACCAGTATAACTTGTATATCTCCAAAGGTATAAAAAAGATGGAAAGTTGAAATTTTGAGCATACATTTCCACATTGATGCCACTTACAAACAAGGCTCCGGTGATCAAATACATAACAGTATAACCACATAAAAAAATTAAGACAATCCAAATTTAATTTGAAGAAAAAGTATAAATCAAACAAATGTCAGGATTATAGAACAATCAGCTTAATGTCTCATGCAGCTAAAGTTATTTGCTGGATTTTGATCAGGAGGCTAGAAGCAGAAAAAAACTCTACAGTCGGCCCTCCTCCAACGTGGGGGTTACGTTCTTCGAGAATGCCATGTTGGGAGAATCAGCATTGGAGGAACTTAATACCTAATGGGATTGAGCGGGATACGTGAATGCGGCCATGTCAAGTCTCCGATAAATACCTAGATATGTAGATTGTTTTAATACACATACAAATACCTATATTGTGTGCCCTTAAAGGGGCAGAAGCCTTAACACTTGCACATATTTTCTCTTCACTCTTCCTGATCGTACGAATGGTAGACTCATTCATGCCATATTCCCGGCCTACCGATGCCACACTTTTATTGTGGAATTTAACAAAGTTATTCTTTTCTTTGGAAATACGTTTTTAAATTGTTAACTGGCGATAATTTAATGCTTTAACGTATTTATTTATGGTACTCCAGTTAATACTTAACATGACGATATAATTTTGTCCTTATAGCCCACAAAAATCAAGGGTGCGTGTTATACACTGGGTAGGAGAAAAAGTCAAGATTTTTTGGCAAAAAGTACGGGTGAATATGAGTATCAATTATCACAAAGTTCATCCAAAATACTTGGATTTTTTTTAATTTTAAAAACGCTTCGACTTCCCCAAAGTATTACGTTCAATAAGCTCCACATTACATCTTAGAGAGACATCATCAATAATGAAAGCGAATGAGTTGAGATGGCAGCAACTTCATACAGTAAGTTGACCAAACTGATGCCATGTAGAAAACCGTAGCGCCACTGTTGCCAATCCTTTTAAATCAGACAAAAAGGATCTATAAAATAGATAGAGTGTTCATTTATAGTGGATGTTGGTTCTCTCTTTCTTAACTCATTCTAAAACCGTTTAATAGTAGGAATAACGCAAAAATGTAACAAACAAATCTGGAAATAGGAAACACGACAGGTAATATTAAGTTCATACACGTATTTCTATGGATTTTAAATAACTTACATTGTCAATTGTACATACTAGAATCATTAACTAAATAAAATTATTTCAATTTGCTTATTCTATGATTCTCTGTTTTCGATCTGTGTTTTGCGGGAAGTCTAGCTTTTTTCAAAAATTATCACAATCGGCTGATGAGCTAGTGAAATGCAGAATATTTACAGAGATGGAATTATAACTGTATAGAAGTAATTAGGTGTTCTGTATGTATAATTAATATATGTATAACCTGGGTTATCAATAATTATTGTGGTTATCCCTTAATTCACCCAAAAAGTGAGAATCTGGTGCGAGGTAGGTTCACTTTAATTTCCGATTTTAAGTGCACAAATGTGTTATCTGTGTATAACGCGCACCCCTACTTGATGAACTGAAAATCTGGTCTTCAAAACGTGCGTTATACACAAGTATGTACGGTATGTAAATACATCTCTTATATGAGCAAAAACTCATAAAGTGGCTGCTTGTTTAGAGAGGGAAGAGGGTAATAAGTGAAGAAAAATTACACTAATTTTATCCATCTCCATGAATAACACTTTACTTGTTCAAAATATTAACATTAAAATGACTATTAAATTATAATTAAATCTCTTCAATGATGAAATTTTACTAGACACCACATACTGTAACACTGTAAAAATGCATTGACAACTTACCGAAAGGGCCAAGCTTTTTCGTTGAGTGGTAGTCGCTTGCGTGGTTACTATAGTTGTTGGTGTAGCAACTACAGTTGTTTGAGAGACAGGTACTGTTGTTGTGCTTCCTGTGACTATTACATTTGTCGTGGTTGCTCCAGTTTGTGGAAGAGTGGTAGCCAACTGAACAACTTGAGCCTGATTTGATGGCTGCTGGATACAGATCTGGGTTAGCTGGAAACAAAACAAATTTACTTTAAATTGTGAAAAGTTTAACATAGATTGGATAAAAATTTAATTGTGAAAAATATCAAATAAAATATCCCATTTCATTTAAAATTTTTTAATCAAAGGCACAATTTCTTCATTCACCATGGAACAGAATTGCACAAAATGCAGTTATTAAATAAAGTTGGTGTAATTCAAAGAAACCTACATTTATTTAATTTGAAATTTTCAATTTTCTTATGTTGGATATGAATGATTACTTTGAACAAAGTTTTAATAAATGGCAAAACATTTATTTTACCTATGTTTTGAGTAAAATTCTCCATTAAAAAGTTAAACTTATAATCTGACAAGACTGAGATAATCATCTGAACCAAAGTTAACCAACCTGCTGATTAGGCTTGAGCTGTATTAACTGCATTTGTCCACCAGCACCTGTTGGGCTAAGAATACCCGTCACAGTTGCAGAATTCATTCCTCCAGCAGTGGGAGCCCTCGCCAAAACGGTACCGACAACAGTTCCAGCTCCAACCTTTTGAATTCCACCAGCCCCAACGACTCCAACTGGGGTGGCCAATAACACCCTTTGTGGCTGCTGCTGTCCAGGAGCAGCCTAAGATAATGCAATGATCAAGTAACCACAGTAAAGAGATGCTAATCAAACAGTTTTATATCTACCTAAGAAATTTTTCAGTCAAATTTAAAGCTATTTTGTAAGCTCAAAGAAATAAAAACATGGAATAACTTAATTTCTATTAAAATGTATAAATAAATTGCAATATATATATGAAATAATGCTGCACAAGTTGTTTTATACAGTCAAGTCTGCTATAAAAGAACACGACTGAAGGTAAGAAGCTTGCTATTACAGGCGACACCCAAGATTCGACAGGTATGCATTCCTGAAAACGAGGTCGAATCCCAAACAATCGAATGTCAAGCGCCGTTTTCCCATAAAAATACATGTTATTATTGGGAGATGCAATCCAGCATCTCAGAAGAAAATTATTGAGTTCCATCTCATATTACATAAAGTTAAAATAACATTACTAACGTTCTAAGAAAACAATATTAAATGATTAAAAAGCATAAAATAATTTAATTATTTATAAAGGTGAGTCCCAGTAATTTATTGTGATTTCAGACCAAAACATCTATTATTGAAATGTTTGAAATGCATTTTTATAGCAAATAAGGAAGAAAAATACCTGTAATGTGACAGTTGTAACTTGAGGTACATAGCTTGGTTGTCCCTGTTCCAGAACTCCTGTGACATTAATTCTCGTTGTAGTTGGAGTTCCTGGTGGTTCTGTCTTAACAGGTGTATCTCCAGTGGTAGATGTCAATGTTCCTGTTGCTGTATCATCTATATAAACATGTAAAATAAATTTGATGTAATTATCGTATAGGAATATATAATAAGGACGACAAAATTCAATACAAATGATTGCTGATTATAAGTCAGGGTTGCCAAACCTGTGACTCATTTGCCTGCTATGCCTCATTAACCAATTTTATACCACCCACCACCAGTGTTTCATAGTTTTCAAAACATTTTTCATTTTTCTTATTTATCTAGTAAAATCAATTAAAATATTGTGTTAAATTTAGTAAATATTTCTCAGCTCAAACATGTTCTTTTTAATGTTGTTTTAGATATTTTTTCATAGGCATTTCTAAGATTGAATTCCATCATGATTTTCAATACTGAAATGCTAAACCTATAAACCTAATTTTCACACACAAGGTGCCTAATAATCCCTAGGTAACTTCCGATTTAACTTTAATTCAGTCCACCAAAGCATTGGTAATTTTTAATGTGCCTCATTGAAGGATTCACTGCCACCAATGCGATCTGCCATGCCAGAAAGGTTGCTCACCCCTGTTTTAAATCATAAACACATCTTTACAAAATGTTAGGGGAATATAAGAATGCAAATTTTTTTCAAGTGAGATCTGCATATACATATATGTGACAATGTAAAAAGTTTTTCATTCATATGCAGTGACATTTATTACTATCAGTTAAGACTTTCTCTTGTCATCTGCATGCACTCCCTCCCCCACCCCCTTCATATCACAACTGCTTCAATTTAATTTTCAGGAACACATCCCCAATGTAGTTTTATGCAATACATATGTAACTTCAATCAGATGTAAATGAGAGAACCAAATCACAGCACCACCATCCTTTATCTGTTCAGTTCATCAGACAGCAGACAAAATAGGTGAGACAGCATTTTCAAGACGATAAAATAAAACAGTAAAATTGAGAGGGACAAATAGAGAGAAATTAAGTGCAGTAAAACTTCCTTGAACATGACTTTCCATAACGTGGATTCTCATTTACAAAGTATCCTAAGATGTGGCTGACTTCTTGGAATGTGATGGCATGGTTCACTTTTACGCAGTTCTACATTGAATCGCAAAATTGCAAAAAAATTCATTACAGTTTTCAACTACATTTTAGCAGTTTTCTTAATTATATTTCATTTTACTGGGTTGGTATGGGTCAAATCACTGCACCATCTCGAAAAATGCTACTTTTGTTTTTCTACAACGGTTTTCCCTAGCCACTAGTACCTTCCGTGCTCAATACAGGCACTCCCTGGGTTACGTAAGTAATGCGTTTCGGCACCCATTACGTAACTCGAAATTTGCGTAAGTCGAAAATTACTATGGAAAGTACAGCAGAGGTGGGAAAACTATGGCCCACAGGCGAGATCCAGCTCCTGAAGGCATTTTATTCGGCACACGAAGCTATTTCAAAAAAGCGATCTCTGAAAATTAAAGTACAGTAGAGCCTCCAAATTCGCATTTTGCAGTTTCGCGGTTTTTCCAACTAATGCTGCCATCTTTGAAGGGATGAGGAAAACACTAAACAAATGAATTTTCCCGCCACAAGGTTTTTTTTATCACGCTGTGGCCCCGTTTTAGGAAAATGTCTACCAAGAGGAAAGCAAGTGATAATACCGAAAGCAGAAGCAAAAAGAAGACATTGACTTTAACCAGTTGAGTGGGTATGCTGTATATATTCGTCATGGCCTGTCGTAATCTGTATGCGGTATATATCCGTCATGCCGTTTTTCGGGCCATCCGCTATGGTTATGCCAAAATAGTCCGTCAAGAAGCATCTCCGGTATCTAGCTGTGTCCTTCTAGTACAGTTTAGAGCCCATAGATGGTGTTTTCTTCCTTTTGCAGAGAAAAAATATGCTTCGTATGAAAACCTTGTGTGTGTAATGAGGGGATGCCTATACCTGCCCCTGCAGTAGTGAAAGCGGTGTGACTTTCCTCTAACTGTATAGGATATTTCTAGGCAACTGGAGCAATAAAATCCTCCTCTCCATTGCAGTGAATGTTTCATATGCAAAACATACGTGAAGAAATATTCTCAGAAGATTGAGAGGGATATTTGTGATATTATGAATAAAAGTGAAGCTTAAGTAAGAAAACTGAGTTGCGAAATAAACATGCTAGTGGCCAGAGTGCGGCATCAGTGGGCAGGCAATATGCAATAAACTGTACGGCTATGGCAGATTTAAATGCCACATTGTATTGGTTCAAAACCACTTTTAGCCTACCTTTTCATCATTTATTGTTGTCAAAATAATGGAGAGTCGTGAACCTAACCCCCATTTTCTCATAAGGCCTTTGCTTCTATTTATGTAAGTCAAGGCTTAAGTAACCCGGAGGGTGCCTGTACTTATATATATGTGTGTGTGTGTGTGTGTGTGTGCGTGTGTGAAAATGCATGAAGATTCAACCCAACCACCGAGAAGCAATAAACCTTATGCAGTGGTTATGTCTTGCAATGGTATCAATTCAAGGGTGAAAGATCCAGAGGGTGGCACTTCGTAGGAGCAAGAGTCATGTGCGTCTAGAGAAAATCCATTATTCTAGTTGCACTCACATTTTTCACCCAAAATCTGACCATGAATCCAGGACATATATGCCTACAACTCATGGGTCATGATGGACACAAATAAAATTGATTTACAAGTTACAAGAGATGTTTATGATTGTTCACCCAAACATATCCGGAACCTGTAATATTTCGGAGCAATTAATTGGTATTAATAAATAAATACCTTGACCATTTAAAGAATTTTCAATGCACTATCTCTTTCAGTATGTTCAAAAAACTTTCCTGAAACTTCATTAACTTGAAAAAATTCAAGTGGAAACATTCGTGTAGACCAAAAAAGGGACAGGCAGACAAGAGGGTTGGAAAGAAAGGGGAGGATATAGATAACCATCACAAATGCTATGATTTACCGAAATAAAGCGTAAAAAATGCATTATCATGAGTGAGTTAAAAAATAAATTTTACAGCCTAGGGAGAAAGCATTACAAATGCCTTACGTGGTAACACTGTAAAGTGTCCCGATTTTGTTAAACATAACAAGGCTATAAGTCTGTCATTTACCAATCAAATGTGCATGGCTCTCATCATGATTAGCAAAACTTAACTTTCTCATACCTGCTCAGAGAAGTGATTACATTATCATAGAGATTTTATCAACAGACTCGATATAAATAATGTCTAATAACCTGAAGTGGATGACGAAGCAGGCGTAGCTGGTAAGATGGGCTGTGGAGTTGACGGAGGTGCGTAAGAGGGAGGTGGGGGAGCTGGAGTTGGAGGATTCGTGGCCGTAAGGCCAACAGCATAATCTGGAGTTGCTCCTTGTTGCTGTCCTCTTCCTGATGCAGATGGAGATGACGTTGGGGAAGTTGCTTCGGATGTCCCACTAGCCGCAGCTGTCGGCGAGGTTACAGAAACTTGTCCAGCTTGAGCCTCGGATGCTTTCTTAGCTTCCTCAAGCTCTGTAACACAAAGAGTCAAAACAAATGATTGAAATTTACCTTAAATTAAGTACATTAAACAAAACCATATAACTAGCTGATGATCGATTTTGATAAATTGAATAATACTGAAACCACCTTGCTTTTTTTGGTTACCCTTCTATGTGACACTGTATACATCTCTACTATAAATATTTTGAAGAATGTGTTTGTGCATTTATAGAGCAACAACTACAAAATATAGAAGCAAGAAGAAGGCACCATTTTAACTGGAATAAAAAGTTAAGCAAAATGGGAGGGTTTTTAAAGTGATTTGAACTACATTTTTTATATGAAAAATGTTTTTCTTTTAATTTTTCCCATTTAAATAACATGGGAATGAGCATATTGTTGGATTAACAATTTACGTGACAACCGTTATAAACAATATGTAATACTAAAAATAAATAATATATACATAATATAAACTAAAAGAAATAATATATACCTAATATACACTAAAGTAGCGAAGAAAGAAACACAAAGTGTGGCATAGGGTTCTCCAAAGCAAACTGTTTTTAAAACTACGTAACTTAAATAAGTAGACGTAGATTTTCCACAAATTGTGATTTTCAAACCTTTGAAGATATCGTCACAAAACTTTGCATAGGCAAATAATTTTATCCTGCAGATAACATAGGTTATATGGCGATAAAAAATTTGGGGGGGGTGCTTAATTCAATAATTATTTTCCCATAAGTTTACATGTAATTTTTGATTTTTCAGAGTGCAAGATTTTCTTCTTTCATTCATCTAAATAGGTAATTGCAAACAGGTTTTCTTCATTTTTGCATTATTCGATGGTTAAAACTGTGTACTATCTTATTCTTTCGATGTTTACATGTTACACGGTCGAAGTCTTAGATTCACTAAATCCGTTGAAATTCAACAGGCAGTTCTGCTAGTAATGTATTAAAATATTAATTAATATATTAAATTATGTGCAGAAATTCCAAACATTTCCCAGCAAATATGACTAATATGCTTCCTATTGATTTTCTGGCTTACCTGCAATGAATTTGTAATCTTTTTTAAACTGAAATTAATTCTCATTCTTCTACCTTTAGGCTGATTTGAATTTCAAGTTTCTAACAATTAAAAATATGCAACATTACAACGGAACCAAAAGGAAAATTCTATAACTTACACGAAGAAAACAATTGGGCAGTGAAAGGCCAATGGAAATAGAAGTTTTGGGAATTTCTGAATTTTCCTTTTGGTTCCGTAGCACCAAACTAAATTTTCATCTGTGGCCCTAAAGAAAGTAAATTAAAATTTTGATACCTAAATTACAGTATGCATTCACAAAAAACTTTATACAGTAAACTCCCCATTATCCAGCACTCATGCAACCAGAATTTTCAAGCAACCAGCATCTCCTGCCTCTCGATTTTTTATTACATCTAGTATGAAATGTTACCGATAAAATTGGTGTTTTCAGCAATTTTTTGCTTACATCTAATTCAGAATGTTTCTGCTAAAATTTGCGTTTTCAGCAGTCACAATACACAACAATTGTGGATGCTTCTTGAACTCGGTGTTTGTGTTAAATAAAATATTTTGCACACTCTTTTTAAATGCCTCCTAAAACTCCAGTATGCACTAAAGGTAATAAAAGGAAATGGATTGTGCTAACCCTAAGCCAGAAACTTGATATAATAAAACATTTAGAGAAACGTGAGAACCGCAATGTTTTAATGAAAGAGTTCAATGTCGATTCTTCCACTATTTATGACATTAAAGCACAGAAATCACAGTTAATGAAATTCGTTACGTCTTCTGAGACAACTAGAAGGGTCGGCGCATTCTTCATAAGCTGAAACTTGAGCAATCGGATATTGGTATTTATGGTTTTCTATAAAGAGAGCCCCTAATTCTGGACCAATGTTGACTGAAAAGGCCAAAGATTTTTATGAACAAATGGAGATTATTGAACCGTGTGCATTTTCGGATGGATGGCTAACACGTTTTAAGATCAGACATCTAGATGTTTCGGATGATAAAAAATCAGCAGACCAAGGAGCTGCCAATAAATGTTGTGAATTTTTTGAAACATTAGTTAAGGAATATATATACACACACACACACACATATAAAAACTATCCATTATGTTTCATTGCATTATTTTAATATTTACTAAATGTACTGTATGCAATGGTGTCATGGTTGCATGCCACTATTCACTTCTCTTTTGTTTAATATCAATTTGCCTCAAGAATTTCTGCTAATACAATGTGTTGTGTGAGGATAATTTCTCTCCTTTTCTCGGACAAGGAAACAATTTTTTTGTTGGGAAATTCGTAAGGTTTGTACGAAGTTAACCCTTTACTTGCATTGTTATTAGAACAAAATAGAAGTTAATAGCGATAGGCATACGAGAAATCCCATAGGATGTAATGCAGTTATTAAATATTAAAATATTGCAATTAAACATGTTGAATAATTGTATATTTGAGTTTCATTACTTCCTTGAATGTCAAGGAATTATTTAAGAACAATTGAGTCGAGTACCTAGGCTAAAGGTTAACAATTCCAAGGTGACTGTAAAATTCGGCGTTTGTTTCTTATTTTGGTATCCAAATGCTTTATTGAAGCCTATCCAATAAAACTCTCAAACAACTAGAATATTCACTTAACTGGAAAACCCAATTCCCAAGGCATACCGGGTAACTGGGAATTTACTGTACTATGAATGCAAGTCATTTCCTTTTTTCTTAACCACTTGTTGCTTCAGTTTTACATAACTTTAACAAACAAATGTTGCAAAAAAAGTAAAAATTTTACTTCATAAAATTAAGGATGAATCATACACCTAAATATGTGGCCATAAAACATAAAAAACTAGACAGAGAGGTCAAAATTTCAACAATGGCCTCTTTATTGCAATATTATTCTTATCAAGAGATAATTTTGCCGCTCCGACATCTTAACAATCCTGGTAAGACGCTCTTTTTTCCATTATCCAGTAAAACTACGATAATAACCAGATTAAACAATATTTGGATAATAGCATGATTATATTGTTAAAATTATTGTTAACTTAAAATTATAAAATGTTCTTTACCTTGCATACGTTTCCTCTTCTTTGCTTGAGCATAGCCTAGCGGCTGCTCATTTATGTCTAGAAGTTTGATTCCACGGTCTTTATGACCTGCTGGAGTACGGGGTAGGGGACGAGACAATGGACTTATGACAGGGGATCGAAAGCCTCCAGTAGGAACTTTACTTGGAATACCCTTTAGTGGTGCTGAAAATTGATACAAAGCCGTTAACTCATGGTCCAAAAGATCCTTTATTGGACATATTTCAAACCAAAGCTTAGAACGAGTTATTTATTACATTTCTTTAATTTGCTAACCTAAGATTTTCCATATTGCAGTTACAATTATAATTAAAATGTGCAAGGCTAAAAAGACTTAAAACCAACAATTGATTAAATCTCACGATTAAAATTTACATTACTTATTAAGAAAAACTGCATTTTAAAATATCTGCTATTCCAGAAAACTCACTGGTGTCTGTCATTTTCCTTGGCATCCCTCTTGAACGTACAGGAACCGTAGGGGCTGTACTTTTCTTTAAATTGCTAGCAGCATCTGCTGACTTTTGTAAAAGCTCGGCACGGAGAGCTGCGGATTTTGGTTTTCGTTTCAATGTAAAATGCTTCGTTGGTTGAGGCTGAAAAAAGCGGTAGGAAAATTATACTCGGAAAATTCTCAAACTCCATGATTAACAAATGGCCGAAATTACTAAATGATATTCTTCCAATTTATATTTTATAAAATACTGCGTATTAATGATTTAGAAGAAATAAAAACATTGTATACACCTTGGTAAAATTACACTGAATTCTAAAACTGATAATACCAACCTGTTGACCAACCACACTTATCAAAGCCGATTTGTTCAGGTAATGGCATTCTAGAGGTAACATGCCCAAATCACAGTGTTTCTTTACTGAAATTGCCAAGTTTTCACAGAATTTATTAAAGTTTTCTAATAGTTTATAAATAAAATACAAAGCTTTCACATGACTAACCTAGTTTTTTAAGATCATTAACTAAATCTGAAAATATTCTTCTATTTTCATCAACTTCAGATATATCCGTATTAAGAGACCCAGTCGCGGGGAATGTCTTTATAATTTCCGCCAACATCGATACCCACTGATCACTATCAACCAACGCAACTTCAAGAATTTCTTCCAGTTCAACTTTCCACTGAAAATGAAATTTAAATGTTATATTACCTACTGTCGAAAGTTTGTTTCAAAATAATTAACGAAAACCGTTACTTATATACAAAGAAAAACGGTTAATGCATTTCAGTAAGGAATGATTATCACTTATTTTAAAGGTAATAAAGGCTCTTTACATTGATTTTCAATCTTTTAATTTCATTATACATCAGAAGATAAGAGAAAACAATAATTATATATCGACACACCTCCTCAACGTTCCTCAAGGGTATATGAAAGAAAGATAGCAGCAATTTTAGTTTAACTTGAGTTTGTAAATCCGGAAAGCAATCCTTAATATTTCTTAACACTTCAGCATTCAGTTGTGAACAAATAGATCCACCTGTCCATGAATCATTAGATGTTCCTAACTTATTATGTAGCCACAACGATGTATCACTATCCCTGACATTCGCCATATTGAAAAACCTTTGTATCTTACTGCCGCCGCCGTTGCCACGAGTGGCGCGGACGGCGTTGTTTTTGTACTGCTGAGACATCTTGCACGACAACAAAGTACTATTCCCATCATATCGTGTTTCAGTTGTTATTGTCGGTATAACTGGGTATAAATTTGTTGTCACGTGTAGTGTTTGGTAGTGTTAATGGATCAGTAAAGGTGAACTATTAATTTATTTTGCTGTCTGAATGAACAATTATTGTGTATGTACTGCATTATTTTTAAATATCAATTATAACGGTAAGCAATTCAATGTTTTTTTAATTTTTGTAGGAAAATGGCCAAAATAAAGAATAAAGCAAAGAAAAACCTCTCTGATCGTGTAAAAGAAAAAAAAAAGAAATCGACTAATCCATTTGAAGTTCATATTAATAGACAGAAGTTTTCAGTTGTTGGCCGTAAGCTAAAGCATGACAAAGGTTTACCTGGTGTTGCTAGAGCTAAAGCGTTTAAAAAGGTATAGTTTTATCGTTGCTGTGCCCTCCGATTAAATTTAAAACAAGGAGACTCATACCTTTAATTACTTCGTCTTTGCAGAGAAAAGCCACCCTTTTGCAACAGTATCAAACGAAAAATAAAAGTAATAGGTTCATGGACACGAGAATTGGAGAAAAGAATAAATATATGTCTCAGGAAGAAAAAAATACTCTACGTTATGTTGCGGCAAGAATGAAAGATTACGAAGTATGATGCGTTCCTTCTTGATAGTAAAATTTATCATTTAGTCGACTTAGCGCTCGTTAATGCGCTTTACTTAGAAATTATACGTTTTAGCCATTCAAAATGTTTTCTTTTTTAACAGAACACCGTCTATAATCTTAACGACGATGTAGTTTTAACTCATCGCGGGCATATTTTGAGTGAAATAGAAAAATTTGAAGATCCAAAAAGTGATGACGAAGAAGACGAAAAGGGAAAACTTGATTGTAAGTTTTACGTTTATAATTATGATTTTATTATTTTCCTGCGGGGAACGTTTTCAAATGGTTGTTAAATATGTATGTTTTTTATGCCTAGCATTGTTTGATTTTTGTTTGTTGGAGATATACCGTAAGTTCCTGTCAATGAATTATTTTTTAGCCAAGTTTGTCACTGAAGCTCATTTTGGAGGTTTTCTAACAAAGAAAGTGGAAACAGAAAGCAGCGCAAAAAGTCGGGAAGAGCTCATTGATCAACTAATAGCGGAATCGAAAAAAAGAAGATATGAAAAACAGAAAATGCTGGATGAGACTTTGGAGCTTACAGATAAACTAGACACTCAGTGGAAAGACCTATTACCTATAATGACATTTGGAAACTCCGAGCCAACTGCTAAAGAGAAGACTGATGAGCCAAAAAATGAATCCGCTCCAAAAGAGAGGATAAAAGTGGATCCGTATGACCTTGCAGTGCAAGAATTGAAATTTGAAGCAAGAGGCAAAGTAAGATTTAATTATAATTTTATAAGAATACTTTTTACATTATTGCATTTACTGTAGACGAGATCGTTACACTTTCACTCTCATACATTTCCTGCTGGAGTGGCGACCAGTGTACATTTTGTGCATTTTTAGTTCTTTGAACTTGATACACATTCGTCCAGGGTTCTTTTAGGTAATATTGCTTATATGTAAGATGTATCAAGTAGCTCAGAAATTACTTAAATCTGTCAGAAGTGTTCTTAAACGTTGTTATTCTTCGAGGAATGGTCCATAGACTAAAATTAAAGCTTAATTTAATGATTGTCTTCAGTTTTCTTCAGCCACTCAGTTGCAATATTGGTTTCTAGCTCCCACAACTAATATTAAGTTTTGTCAAATATAACATCTTCATGCAGAGGTGGTCCACTGGGTTTCCTTCCCTCGTGGTAGGACGACCCAATGGTGCCCTAAAAATTTTTCCTCAAAAAAATCAACCGCCCTGCTTGCCGTACTGGAATAATAGCTGTGACTCAACAGTGGATCACCCAGCGTGATTATGTTAATTTCATGTGTTAAATTGAAATGGTAGTTTGTTCCATGCCACTCTCACCTCTGTTATTTAATTCTCAAGCATTTGCCTTTAAATTCCAAAACTCTACAGTTGCAAAATAGCTAAATACAAGAGTCAGAAAATCTCTGATATGCTCTTATTTGTCTACCAATTAGGTTAACGTGATTGCTGCAATGTACCTATAAATATATATATAAAGTAACCTAAAGATGGTAACGTAGACCAGTCCCTATTGTGGGTAAAAATACTTTAAGCTTGCTTATGAAATTGTAATGGTGTCAGACAGGTCGCTGACATATTTTCACTGCCAATAAACCAATTTGGCAGTGTGTGATTTATGCATTGAGTTAAAACGTGTGCATTGTAATGTGATGAGTTTGATAGTGTAGTGAAGCAATCTTGTGATGTTTACTTTAGATGCTATATAAATAAATAAAATTCCTTATGCATAATTTTTATTTCAGCCGTCAGAAAAGTTGAAAACTGAAGAGGAAATAGCAATGGAGGAGAAGGAGAAGCTAGAGAAATTGGAATCAGAAAGGCAAAGAAGAATGCATGGTTTCCTCGATGGTCAGCCTGGCTGCTTAAAACATAGAAGTGCCGATGATCTGGATGATGGGTTAGTATGGGGGTATAATTTTAAAAGCATTTTTCTTTAAATGAAAAAAATGCTTGTCTTCAAATTATCTCCCTGCCATTTCTTTCATGCACACCTTGAAACTTAAGCACATAAACGCATCAATGAGCTTTCATGTGCCACTCATTTCTGCTTTAGCTATTCAAAAATAATTATTTTTTGGAATTATAGATGCTGTATTTATTTCTTTTTGTGTTATCTACCTGCTAAGTACATATATTGATAAAAACCTCAAACCTATTTTATTTTGTTAATTCAAGAAAGAGTTATTATGCAGGAAATCAAATTGAATGTACATATATCTTTCTCTGTTAGCCATGAAAAGGTTGGGAAAACCAGGTGTACAATTCAGCTGCACAGCACCTATCATCAGTGATGATTCATTAACAGTAGATTCTAAAAAGGATATTTTTTCCAGTTTCAGCTACTGTAGTTTTTCATTGTATGCATATGCATAGCAGCTGTTGTTTTGCATTACAGTATATTTAGCTCAGTTATGCAACTTCATGCTTTTTCGTCAAATAAAATACATTTCATAAATTATTAACGTGATTTCCTCCTTTATTCATGCATTGTAATTTCTAACTATATTCATTTGGTTTGAATCATAATGTTTTATGATTGTGTTCATCTAATTTAGTGATTAAGCAGGTGTTATTTTTCTAAAATTCATAATGCTAACTCTTACGTTTCATTTTCACCTTCTCTTCTTTTTTAGGCTAGTTTTAGAAAGTGACATTGAGGAAGAAGATACTCAAGAGAAACATGAAAAAACAGAGAAAATGGATGATGAGTCAAATACAAAAGGTAGTGATCAAAAAGGCGATGATGATGAAAGTGAAGATGAAAATGAAGACGGCAAAGATGAAGAGTCTGAGGAAGAGGAGGCAAATTCAGATGAGGCTGAAAGTGATGACGAAGATGACCTATCGGATTTAGTTATGGAAAATTTTGATGATGAAAAGGAAAAAGGTTGTTTATACTAAAGTGCAACCATATTTTATTGCTCTAACACAAGTTTGTCGGTTGTTACTCGTGGTGAATCTTGCTAGTGTCATAAAAACTTATTTTTACTCATATAATAGCCATTAAGACAACGTTTTACCTGGCAGTGGATATAATGGTTATTAATTTATCGTTTTTTATAGAAGATAAAGATAAAATTGGAGAAGATATATCTGATTGTACAAAATTTAAGGAAGATGAAGCAATCCCAATGGATACCGTATCACCAGTTTCAAAGCCAAAGAAAAAGAAAAGTTTGACTGGAAAAGAAGAGTTTTCTTCATCTGAAGGTAATTGATTTATTGAAGATACATTACATTACTTATTTGGTGTGACTATTATTTTATTGTGGTCTTTTCTCACTGAGCTTCGTTAATTTTTAGAAAAAAAGTTGCTCCAGCACAAAGATGAAGATGTTAAAGATGACAATAAGAATTCGAAAACTTCTGAGGAAATAAGATCTGAGCTTTTGCAGAGGAAGAAAATGATGGAAATGGCTCGAAAGGAACTGCCTTATACCTATGAAGGTATCTTCATCTATAGTGAACAGTATTTTTTAAGTCATGCTTAATCAAGTTCGACATTGGTAGATTTATCCTACAACATCTTTTTATAAATACCTTCAGTGAAGTATTGTATCAATTAATTTATCTTGGAGGATTATATTGAGGTGATCAGTCATGTGTATTGTCCCTACAGACTGAAAGGAGCCATTATGTTTGATAATTTCTTGGCTTACTACATTAAGTCAAGTTGGCCATGGCTTTCGTTCAGTTTAAGATTTTTTAAATGGTGAAAAGGATATATACCCAACTGATCATTCATTGTTTTGCTTTTAGTTCATAAAAAGCTGTGCTATTCTAAAAAATTGTATGATTAGTTTACTGAAGTTGTTTTAAACAAACAATGTTAATGAAGTTTGCTAATTAATTTCTTCTCTTCATAGTTCCAGACACAGCTGATGCATTTTCTGAAATAATGAATGGCTTAGGACCAGAGCATCAATCTGTTGTTTTAGAGAGAATGATTAAATGCACTCACCCAAGTCTTAAGAGTGGAAACAAACAGCGGTTAGAAGACCTATTTGCAATTTTGTTGCAACACCTCAATGATAGTGCATGGGGTAAGTGAAATGTGGTTATTATTGAGGGTAGAACAATACCAGATAAGGTTTTAATTCTTAATTGCATTGTAATTGTTTTATTTTGTATAGCTTCAGAGTCCCTACGAACTTTTTCTGGCCAGTCTCCAATGTCATTACCTAGATATTGTTTTGCTGTTCTTGCAAGTATTATCCCATATATGTATGATTTGGCCCAGTCATCGCCTGAAAGAGCAGCCTATTATGTTTCTGAAGTGATCAAAGAAAAGTTTTCAAAATTAGGAAAGGAATATCCAAGACTAGACACGGTAAGAATTTAGTGTTTAGGTTGTAATTAATATTATCTCGAGTAAATAGATGTAATTTCAATGATTTAAATGCTTTGGCTAATTCTCATCAGCTAAAAACCTTTTTTCTCCATTTTTCTCATTTGTTGCGATTTGACATGTGTTTCTATGACTAAAAAAATGGATATAATTATTCTTCAGTCTATTTTATCAAGTTTAGCTTTTATGTCACATTTTTCTCTTATGGAAACTATGAAATAGTACTCCCTTTCTATTCATACTTGGTACTTTCTTTTTAATGGAAATTAATTTTAAATGTTTTGTTTTAAATAACTTTAATTGCTGAACCTGTAAATCTCATTTACAAATAGACTATTTGTTGTGAATTTCTGTAGAGTTTAGCAGTGATTTATTTAAATGTTGGAGACATAATAAGGAATTTTTTGGCATCTTGCTAATATTTTTTGTTTTGCAGCTGGTATATCTCAGGTTGATACCTCAGTTGTTCCCTACTTCTGACTTTCGGCACCCTGTATCGACTCCTGCATTGATTTTGATGACACATGTTTTAAGGACATACAGAGTCAAGTCAAGACAAGATGTAGCCACCGGACTTTTTATTACAACAATTTTGCTGGAGGTAAGACCATGTTGGATTATTAGATTACTCAGTTTTGTTATTCATAAATTTAAAAAATATTTCCTGGATAAATGTTAGTTTAACTACCATATATACTTGTGTATAACATGCAGTTTGAAGACCAAATTTTCAGGTCATAAAGTAGGGTTGCACATAATAAATGGGTAACACTTTTGTGCACTTAATATTGGAAATTAAAGTGAACCTAACTTGCACCAGTTTCTCGCTTTTTGTGTGAATTAAGGGGAAAACCACAATAATTATCGATAATCCAGGTTATACATATATTAATTATTTGTATAAAACACCTAATTACTTGTATACAGTTATAATTCTATCCTCTCCAGATTTGTTTGTTAAATTTTTGCATTATTCCTTCTATTAAACAGTTTTAGAATGAGATAGGAAAGAGACAACCAGCATCTCTATAAATCAAAACTTTCTATTTTATAGATCCCTTTTTGTCTGATTTAAAAGGATTGGCAGCAGTGGTGCTGTGGTTTTATACACGGCATCAGTTTGGCCAACTTACTGTATGAAGTTGCTGTCATCTCAACTCATTCGCTTTCATTATTGATGATGTCTCTCTAAGATGTAATGTGGAGCTTATTGAATGTAATACTTATGGGCAAGTCCAAGCATTTTTAAATTGCTAACTGGCAATAATTTAATGCTTTAATGTATTTATTTACGGTACTCTAGTTAATACTTAAAATGATGATATAATTCTAAAATTTTGTTCTTATACCCTACAAAAATCAAGGATGCATGTTACACATGGGGTATAAGAAAAAGTCAGGATTTTTTGACAGAAAGTACGGGTGCACGTTATACACGAGTATATATGGTATGTATTTGTTATGAGTAAAAATGTTTAAACTAATGCAAATAGTGCAGTGATAGTTAGGGTATTATCTAATAAATTGGATATCTAAGATATTTGCAGAGTATTTATGCTTAGTAGCTGAAATTTTGTTATGGATGTAATACAATTTTAAATTCCCTATGTTTTTTAATAGACTAACTAACATTGTTTTTGAAAATTACCATCAGTTAGGTCTTGATGTACAGTCATTTCGAAAAGTCTAGCGACATGTTTCGGTCACGCCACACACAGGCTGGAGCTGAAAGTTCCGAGTAGTTGGTACCCATTGCTTGAGGGGAAGCAGGAGAGGGGAATGATAGGGAGGGGTGGAAGAGTGAGGAGGTGGGTTTCGAAGCCTGCATAGGCTTGCAGGGAGAAACGAACGGAATGAGAGCCGGTGAGAGAAACTCCATTCAACAGTGCGAGAGCGTCCAATCCAACTCGGAAAAAAGGATCTCTCAGTGGTTGCCTTCGCATGTCAAGGGGTAACAAGAAAACCTCCGAGAGAAGGAGGCGTGTAAACGGTTCAAAGTCCTCAGTGATGTCTTACAATGAGATAGGGAAGCATAAATGAATATTCCGCATCTAGAAAGCACTTGCGAAAATGATGCAGTATTTTCACCTTTGTGGGCATTATTAATGCGAAATGCTAGGCTGCACTTCACTTCAGAAAGCATAAAAAATCATCACTGGGTCAAGGGCAAAAATTATATAATTCTCCATAAATTACGATAACAAAAATGAGAGTGGAGATCCTGAATGAGCATCTTCTGCCTTATGTCAGACAGATAGTGCCAGACAGTGATGATGTGGTAGTAATACAAGATAATTCATCATTAGATACAGCCGGTGTAACTCGACAGTTTTTTTGACCAGAACTGGAATATCAATGTTCTGCCCTGGCCAGCTCGCTCGCTGGATCTGAATCCCATTGAGAACTTATGGAGTATAATGGTGAATGAGTGGATGGGAGGAAATTTGAGATGGCAGCCGCTCTTGAAGAGCGTGTTATGGAACTCTGGGGCTCAATCGGACGATGGCCACAAATATGCGAAAATTTAGTACGGTCCATGAACCGTCGAATGCAAGGAATGATCGACTCAGGAGGAGACTTCACTAAATACTAAAATAAAACTAAATAATCTTTCATTGTTTTCATTGCCTATTAAATGCTGCTAGAATAAAATTTTTATTCAAAAATTTAAGTAAAGTCAATATAAAATGTATCCGCTATCTGTGAGAAAAGTGCTACATGTGATAAATTGCCATTTATTAGAGTTTTGGTAAAATTGATTGGATAAAGGATGTAAATATTTCATAATGTTCTCCCGAAAAAGCAATTTTCGTGCTGACAATTTCTTGCTACTTGAGTGATACAGTACAGTGGAATAAAAATTTTATTCCGGCGAGCGAGCTGGCCAGGGCAGAACATTGATATTCCAGTTCTGGTTAAAAAAAAACCACTGAGAGAGTCCTTTTTTCCGAGTTGGATTGGACGCTCTCGCACTGTTGAATGGAGTTTCTCTCACCGGCTCTCATTCCGTTCGTTTCTCCCTGCAAGCAGGCTTTGAAACCCACCTCCTCACTCTTCCACCCCTCCCTATCATTCCCCTCTCCTGCTTCCCTTCAAGCAATGGGTACCAACATATTTGGAACTTTCAGCTCTGGCCTATGTGTGGCATGACCGAGCCGTGTCGCTAGACTTTTCGGAATGACTGTACATTATGTTAATAAATGCTATTCAATATATTTACTTCATTAATGATTTAAGCCTCTGAAATGTTCATTCTTGCAATTCAGTATATAGGTTCAGGTCTTTCATTAAAATGAGTTCAGCATTCTGTAAGTTTAATGTAAAGCAATTTATAATGTTGTTGGTATAGATTTAGATTTTTCCAATGCTTTAAGATAAATTCATGCTTCCCTTCTAAGTAAAATTGGAGGTGAACTAAAGGTTAACAGATCAGAAGTGAAGTTTTTGTGATTGGTACTATCATATTAATATTTTCATTACTAAGATTGGTTGATCCTAATCATTTTTAAATGTGAGTAATTGAGTCACTGCAGAAGTGTTCTGTTTCAGCATTTAAATTTAGACAGTATTACAATGAATAATTTCTGTTTATAATGTTTTTTCTATGTTATCATTTCTCCATAAAAATTAATCTTGGCAAGCATTTCTTACTAGCAATAATTTATTTTATTCTAGCATCTAAAAAAAATATTTTATGCAATTATTTTCTAACAATAATCTTATTGTCATATTTTCTTTGGTTCTTGTATGTTGTTACATTTACATTTAATATCTTCCTCACTAAACAGTGCACCAGTCTTTCCAAGCGGTTCTCTCCAGAGGTTGTAAATTTTCTCTTAGGTATTTTATACCTGGCAATTCCAAAAGCAGAAGGGTTACCAATACCACCACCTCCTCCACCTCCTTTTAGGAGCAATTCAAGTGAATCAAACTTACTAGTTATCATAAAGGATCCGTTTAGGTAAGAATGTGATTATATTTACTCATCTTTGATAATACCATATTTACTCATGTACCCCTTGCACCTTTTATTTGCAAAATATCGATAAAAAGGGACTTACATTAAGATATCTGAATAGGTTATATAAATTGTGAATGTTGATAATAAAGTCTCTCTAACATGCTTGCATTTATGTTTATACTCACAGAAGACTAAGAATTCTACTAATTATACATGTCTTTACGACCAAGCAAATGTTTAGGGTTTCAATGTGCGATCTATACTGCCATTGATGCATCTTCAAGATCACAATGGACAATTTGACAATTGAGATGATGTAATGTTTCATAATATTAAAGCTGTACCTTTTAAATAACTTTTAAGTTTACCCTTGATTTCTGCGATTTTTATATATCTGCATATAGCGCGCACATTTTTTTAGAATTTTAGTCTCAGTCACAAATTTATCATTTAACTGCGAATATTATGTGTTAAATTGTCAGTGTCATTGTGATATGACAAAACAGTGAATTAAAACTGATATCCTTTGTTTCTGGCCATCTAGAGAGCCATAGAGCGTAGAGTCGGGGATTCACCAGCTTGAGATTTGAACAACAATGCATGAGTTTCTTCTGTTCTCAGCATTGTCGATACAGAGTAAGGCAGGAAAATGTACCATTTAGAAATTTTAATGGAACCTGGAACGTCAACAGGTAATTTTTAGTACCTTTGGACGTTGGTTAGCTCCATAATTATGAAACAGGCATGTTAACTGAAGCCACTCTATTTATTTAAGTGACCTTCATGTTTGCCTATAGTATTAGCTTACATATACAGCCAGTCCTCGACTTTCGTACAACTCGCACTTTTGTACATTATACATTTGCACCCCTAAACCACCTTTCGTATGCCGAATTCGAACTTTCATACATCAGCTGACCAACAAACATTTCGAGCTATCGCATAGTGGCACTGTCTGTCAGCCAAGCCAACACTTTTAATAAATTGCCAAATGAAGCAAAATGCATAAATATAATAAAATTCATAAGAGTAATGACTTCTTGGCTGAAATCTAAATCATTCTACTCAATTGATGAGTTTCTAGAAGGTGACCTAGCAGATTTCAGTTTTTTTAAAGAGCAAGGAACTGATCTACACACGCTTCGATGATGGCGATATCCCGTTAGCAGACCACGAAACAATTTGAGACATAATGATTGTGCAGGTGCTTGGCTTTCTCGCGAATGACAAGTGAACTCAGCAAGACTTTCTTGTGAGTTTGGGTTTCGATTCACAGGTTTAAAGCCTTCTCTGTCTTCTCTACATATGGATTCCTAGGTATAAAAGACACTTTTGTACTTGTTGAAGTACCACTTGTAACACTGGCTCTAATCGCTTTTTCACTTTTCTTAATCGATCTTATTGTGGACTCATTCACACCAAGTAATTTACCAACTGATGAAGCAGATTCATTATGCGCAAGCCTATCTCAAACTTCAATTTTCTTCTCCAAACTCATCACTTTTTCACCCTTTTATTTCAATCATCACTCTCTTTGGGGCCATGATTAGGCAATATTACAGAAAAACTATGAAAATAGCAAAATGCTTTAATGAAAAAAACTCGCACTTTCATACATTATACATTGACACCCCTGAACTGCCTTTCGTATGCCGAATTCGGACTTTCGTACGTCAGCGAAATGACAAATGAATTTCGAGTTACCGCGTAGTGGTGCTGGCTGCCAGCCACCAGTTTCTGCCATGTTGCCATTTTTTTCTATACAGCCGAATGTATTTGTGCAATTATTTAAATATTTTATTGCATTTTGCCCTATCTCTCTATATTATAAAATCGACGATTGTGTCTAAAAGGACCCTGCTCAAAAAACTAAACATTTATACCATAATTAAAGATTTTATAATATTTTTTGGCTCGCGGGGAACGGAACCCCCATTATAACATGTAAGTCTATTGTTCGACTTTCGTACATTCGACTTTTGTACATTCAACTTTTGTACACGTTTTCAGAAGTTACCTAGAGATTTTGTGGTCTCATACTAGTGAAAATCAATTCTAGTTATTTTTCTAGCGTTAAATCTCTACCAGAAAAGGTTTTGAGACCATAATTTCACTGAAAAACATGGGATTGACTGTGTTAAATTATACCGATTATGTCTTTGCAGGCCGCATAAAATTCACTCAGGGGCCACATGAGGCCTGCAGGCTGTAGGTTGTTGACCCCTGGTCTAATGAAACAAATTATTAACCTTTGTGTGTTTTTAACTGTTATCTCATGTTTTTCTTATTAAGGGAAGAATAGTGTCATTTTTGTTTGGTAGATACGTTTTATGCCTACAATTAAAAAGTAATATTTTAATTTTGCCATGGTTCTTTTTCTATATGCAGAAGCTGTGAAACAGAGCCAGAATTAATACTGGAATCAGATGATCTTGATGAAAACCAGAAAAAAATCAATGGTTCATTCAAAGCCAGAGCTCTGGCTGTGGCATCTAAGTTAGCATTATTATGTATTAAACAGCTGAAAGATATACCTTCAAGCAAGGAAATTTTTCGTCCTTTTACCAATCTCATACCTCTTCTGCCTGTGTCTATCTACCCAAAATCTCTTGTTGATTCCATCAAATCACTTGAGAATTCCTTGGATGAAGTTATGAAGGATAGCACACCTCTTGAAAAGTTGACTCATGCTGCAAAGAAGCCCAAGCCTTTGAAATTATACGAGCCTGCAATAGTTGATGTGTAAGTTATTCTGTTGATAGAAAAGCAAATCTAATCCTAGTAATGGTTTCTTTCTTGATAATAGACTATTTTGTCAAAAAATTTTCCAGTTGTAATGGTCTAAAATGTGAGAAAATGTTTGTAGTTCAGCCACACTATTTTAATCAAATAACTTATTTTGTCCTTTTTTACGTGTGATATTTTTCTCTGTGAACAGCGCCTTTAATTGCAACGAAGATGGTTATCATTGGGTTGAATATAAGTCCTTAAAAAGAAAAAACTTTCATTAGGATTATTAAGATCTTTTGAAATGATATCTAGTAATACTTTATACATAAGAGGATTTCTATGAAAATAATTAATTTTCCTCTGTAAGACAAGTATTCCTTTAATTTTATTAGTAGAACTAGTTCTGGTAATTTTACATTTATCAGGTTTAACAAGTTATGCCTTTTATTAATTCATGGAGAAATTTTACAAATCATTTCCATATAACGTTGCTTTAATTTTTGTTTAATTTTGATAGGCTTAGATAAGTAGAATATATTTGAGTTTAGATCATTTCTTTTGGTCTTGTAAAAATTATTTGCTAGTTGAGAAATGAATAATTTATATCAGAATCTTTCTTTTTGTTAGCCACATTATCAGCTCTTTATTTTTTAGGTCGGTACATGTAGTGTCATTAACACTTATTTATTTAACTTTTCAGATTTGACGGTCGAAAGAGGAGAGTAATGTCAAGAGAAAAGCTCGAGCATGAGAAACTTCTTCACAAGTACAAGAAAGAAATGAAGGGTGCTATTCGAGAAATACGCAAGGATAAGGATTTCATTGCCAAAGTGAAAGTGAAAGAGACATTGAAGAAGTAAGTGCATCATTATTTGCTCATTGAATCTTTAATTTACTTACTCTCCTCCGTAATTAATTATTGTGAATAAGAATTTATTTTAACATGGTACTTGATTACATTTACCAAAATACAATTCTATTCCATATTTTGATTTTTGTTTGCATTCATTTTACCAATAGATATTATTTAATGTTATCTTACTTTATTTTCCAGTGACATGCAAAGGATAGAGAAGGTTAAAGAAATATTTGGTGGTGCAGCTTTACAGCAAGGAGAGATCAGAAAGCTGAAAAGGCAAAAATAAAGTTATATATTGTAAAAAATAAATTTTTATTTAAATAATTTTTTTACATATTTATTGTTTTTACTTTTCATTTATAAAAGTTCTTCCAAATAGAATTTCCTTTTGTTCACATTTGAACAATTTAAAAATAGGATAATATTCTCATATCTTGTGATCTGAGCAAGGTCACATAAAGGAAGTCAGACAATAAGTGAACCCGTGCAGAAAAATCCAAAAATAATTTTTTATTGAAATAAATGTATCCATATGATAAAATGCTGTTTACATAAATTAAGTGCTGTGGATCCATGCCAGAGGTTGATAGGATAGCTCAGTTATTACTTAAGATTTATAAGATGGGAATAAATGGATACACTGACGCTCTGGTTATCCTTAAAAAGTTAAATTTATAGCATAAAACTGATAGCAGAGCCTTTTACTCACTCAAAAAAAATACGATAAGAGCAATCAAAATGTCCTGTGGTAAGACCTAGGTGCAGAGCCGGCCCAAGGTACAGGTGAACCGAGCAGCTGCCCGGGATGTCAAAATCTTGGGGTTGCTATTCTGTCCATCTATCTATGCATTACTTGCAAGTGAATAAATACTGGTTACTGATTCATATCACTCAGCTGGCTGGAATCTTTATGGCATTCATTCTGTTTTTTTCTTTATCTATAATATTTACAGGGCGATGAATAAATTAACATGTACATACTTCGTAATTATCTCAATGAACATTTACGATGGGATGCTAGAATGCTTTCACACCCAGGGCACCAAAGTTTCTTAGGCTGCCCCTGGGTAGGTGAAACTTGTTGGCAAAACTCAAAAAGTCTGATACAATGAGTTATACTGTATCAGAAAATTTTTGCTGTGTAATTTGTAGTATCCTAATTCATACATTTATGTCTGATCTTGCTTTTTAAAATGTCTTCAAAGCATGTACTAACGGAAATATTAAGGAAGAATTGAGTGAAACAGAAAGTTATGCAATAACTACAATTTATGCATGAATATGACTGCATAGGTAAGGGCAGCCGGAAGAAAATCGGTACAGTACTAGGAAGAGGAATTAGGAGATATAAGCTTCGTCAGATTCCACATTAGAGTTTTATCAAAAAACACTACCAAGGTTTCATAGCCTAGCTATATCATCAGGTACATATACTGAAAAATATGCAAAGAGAATCAAGAATATATTTTTGGATGGGGAGACAGAAATGGAAGGTTAGATGAGGAGAGGAGGATTGGGTGTTACCAAGTAAGATAAATACATTAGGGAATCATTGAGAAACAGAGTAAGGTCAGCCCAGAAGTTTATGGGATTTGGGCAAGGGAGGACAGGGTTGGCTAAGTCTGATAGTGGTCATTTAATAATAATAGTAATTCTAGTTTATTTTCAAGGGCGATATTTAGACTATATAGTCCATTCTTACATACAACCCATTACAACGAGCACAAACATCCATGCCCATGATTGGATTCCAACCCATGACCTTAGTATTCAGTGGTAGATACTCTAACCACCCTTCTATCAAGGCCAGCGTGGCCATTTGGGAGAGATGAGAGGATGTGAAAGTGGTATGGTTCATCTCTCTTTATTTCAAATAATACTATAAGTTCTGTAACAATCTCCATAGAAATAATTTCACTGTTTCTGTACTTTCTTAGGAAGTCCCAGATTTTAGAAGAGTTAAGCATTTATTTTTAGCTCTAATTTCAGTTCTTTTCAGTTGTATCCCCCCTTCTAATTATTTACTAATTATGATATAGTTGCCAACGAGATTAGTAAATAAACAATCAAATAATGATTATAACAATAGACCATGTACGACATCTTAATTTTCAATTTTGTATGCAGTCTATGTTATCCTGGACCCCTTTCGAAATTTTTTGGGATAATCCTTTCACGCAAAACGAAAGCTTGCAAACCCAAGATGCCCAAGACTGATCTGCCTGTGGTGACATTTACCCACTGGACAATGGGGAGGGATAATTTTGTTCCAGAGGCGCGATATAAAAGGCATTATAATCTAAGAAGAAAGCAAGGTTCGCCAATATCCTCAGTTACTTGTAATATTTACATAGCGATCCTATGAGGATAACACTACTATAGACCGTATATTGGAAGAATACCGTAAATTCTCTATTAAATGAATTACATTCACTTTCTTTATGATTTACGATGGGTTTAGAAAGAAATATTAATATTTCCTTGTTTAGTAAAGTATAATAATTATTTGATTGTTGATTAAGCATCTCAGCAACATAATTACTAAATAATCAGAGGGAGATATGACCGAAAAGAACCCTAATTTCTTCTTAAATAGACCCAAAATAAGAAAAACTTATTAAAGTACAATGAAGTCATGTTACACAATTAATGATCATAATTCAGATGTATTCAAACTAGTGGGGACATAATGGGATATTATTCTCTTTGGTTAGGTATGCTTGTTCGCTATATATACATTGTGTAATGTAAATGATTTTTTAAATTTTAAAGAATAGAAAATCATGCCTAATAAAATTGAAATAATATTAACAAAAGTATGCTTAGTTCTTTTGTTTGAGATATCTCATATCCATGTGATGTTAATAATATTATTCCATTTATTACAAAAACAAGCAATTGTATTAGTCGCTTTTTTGTAATCCCTTCCTTAAGAATATTAAGCCCTGTTTCAAGCATTTTAATTGTGTTCCTCAGTTTTTCAATAAAGTCAACACATATTGTAACCAAGCAACATCATTTTTCAATTTAAACAACTATGATAGCAATAAAGAGACACTTGACAAAACCAGACAAACTAACTAGACTAACATTTTTATTTAGTGTTGCTTCCAATGGGAATATCACTTTCATGTGACAATAAAAACCAGAGTTTAAGGGATACAAATAGCCACATCTTAAATCTTCAAAGATGTGTCTGAAAACAGTTCCTTATAGAGATGGAAACTTTATTCAAATTAGCAGGTGGTAAGAAGAATAAAATAAAGAATACAGAAGTAAATGAACTTAAACAACAATTAGAAGATGCACAAACTGAAATTGTTATCAAGGACAAAACACTAAATGAAATAGCAAAGCAAAATGAAATTCTATATAGAGAATTAAAACAGCAACAGGGACTAGTGAGAAGCTTAAAACGTAAGCTGTTACAGAACTTATCTCAAAAGAAAAGGTGTCTCAAAACAATACTTCATAGGTTTATCATTTCAGAGCAGTTGGAAGATGAAAGGTGGTTTCACCAAAAACAGAATTCATATCAACAAGCAAAACTTAATGAATTAAGAGCAAAGTACCTGTCAAATGAAGTACTCACAGAAGGAGCAATGATTGCAAAAGCAGAAAAAATGTCAAAAGCAGAATTATGCAGGTACAGTAAAAAAATTAGAATATTTAAAATCATAGCAATATGAACTGATATTACATTCTGTGTTAACCTATACATGATTTTTTATAAAATTTAACGTGGATTTTGTAAAATACTGATAGGTTCAAAATAATTCATAAACAAAATTGTTTTACTTTCAATATGTAGTGCATTAATTCATAGTCAAAGAAGGCAAACAACATTTCTTCAACGCATTAAAAAGATGGAAGCATCAGCAACCAAATCAACTGAAATAATATACAACCTCGGTATAAAATTTCTTCGAATGAAATACCTGAGAGATGTATTACAAAAGGAACTGACAGAAGAAGCTAAAAAGCGGCATATTGAGGTAGAAAATTCTAAGAAACTCCTTGCAGATATAAAGGAAGAATTGGAAAGAACAGTTCAGCAATGCTATAATAACAGTTCTCCACCATCTTCAACAAATGCAGTTTACTTACAAATGGTTAGAAAAAATGGCAGGCTGATGTATGAAAATGCTTTGCTACAACATGAGGTAATACTGCATTTGTAACATAGATTCCAAAATATTTCTATATGTTTATTAGCACCCAATTGACAATTGGTAGTGGCATAAATGGTTGCTTTTATAGCCAGAGGAAGTTTCATTGATCATACTCCAATATGGCATAATTATAAGGTGAGAGAACAGTCTGTCTCCTTTCTGCATGCAGAGTAATCCTGTTGCAATTATGCCAACAGGTAATAGGGGAAGGTTCCTGTTGCCTAGTACTATATGTAGTGAGTCCCTACTATACATTAATATTGTCTACCTATTTTTCACTTTTATCTTGTACTGTATTATCAAGCTTTATTCGGATTAAAAATGGTAAGTCACAAAAATCTGCAAGAAATATAAAATATACTTCTACCTTTATGTATACATGAAAATCAGGTGCCATGCGAAGTGGCAGATATGGAAACTTGCCGCCCCTAGGCCAAATTATTTTTCCGCCCCTTAAAAAATAATAAAATTGATTTAATTAATATTATATATCAGAGGAACAATCTGTTCTTTTCCTGGGTATTTATGGTTATTACCTTGACAAGTTTCCTTAGGTTGGTACCAATGGTATTTCATGATTTCGAAGTAAACTTCTTCGACCTCCATAATTTTAAAAGTCACATTGGATGGCTTAAAAGTGTTGAAAATATACTGACAACTTTATTATCGAGGGACTTCATATAAATTAATATAAAATACTGGCTTCTTTTGTAAATTAATTTTTGTCCAATCAACTTATCAAATTAATATTATGTAAATTTTTCATATTATAAAATAACAATTCAGACTTAGGATATTTCTTGGATGCTTTACTGTGCAAGAAATCTTCTAATCAATGAATACATAACTTTATCAAGCCCATATTTTATTTTCATTGACTTTACAGTCACAACAAAATATTAAAATCATGATGTATGACATTCGTTTCCACTTAAAACATAAGACAAATGGACAGATGCTGCTGCCATTGAGGTTTGGCACTAACACATTCCTATTACATATCGAGTTCATTTTTATCTAGATTTAGATTATTTCACAATTAAAGCAAAACAATCAGGAGTTTTAATATTATGATTCATCCATTGACTGAACAGATTTAGGATAAAATCTATAACAATTATTCATTTTCCACTGCTAATTTTGATGAATGACAGAATTCTCTATAACCTGAATATCTAGCACAGCTGAAGAAAATTTGCTCTTTTTCATTCAGATTTTGATGCATTCTATTGTGCTAATGAAATCATTTAATGACAAAGTTAATTTTCGTCTTACATACTCAGGCATTTATCAAAATAGCCAGATATTACCATTAATTCCAATTTCATATTATGGTAAAATTTTTTTCTTATTGTCAAAGCTTAATATAGCTAAGAATAGATGAATACATAATTTATTGTTTTCTGAGTACATACTAGCAATCATATTTTCTTAATTACTCAATATCACCTATAACTTTCTTAATCATCGGGACAAAAATTTAAGGGATTTAATACATCATTATCGTAGGTTTCATAAAATATTCTCTAGTTAAATGTATCCAATAAAATGCCTGATATAAAAAAATTCAATGAACAAATCAAAAGTTTTATCCTTCACTTCCACCACAGCTTTAGATTTATTGGGTGAGCATAAAAATAATTCTATTCCTGAATTGAAATTGGTACAAACTCATCTTATTTTAAACTACTTATCAGGTAAGAAGACATCAAAACACAATAAGAAAAAGTTCAATAATGCATTCAAGACACATCAATATATGTATGGATGAATTAGCGAAGCACTCCGACTTTCAGGAGGATGAAGAAAGCTCTACAGACAGAAGTAGCTCCTCATCAGGAATTCCAGCAAGAGAAAATAAAAATGAAATGAACAAAATGTATCTTCACAAATCTCCTGGACCGCTAGAACTCCCTAATGAAGCACCATTATCTCTAAGAACACATTCAACACCAACTTTAAATCTTATGCAGTGATGTTGAGAAATATCGGGATATCTTTTTTTTCAAATATTGCCATAAGTTATAATTCTGAGAATAATACACACAATTACCACTATTTCCTTATTGCAACAATAAAACCATACAACAGAATTTCAAATAAATTTTTGTATGTTTATTTCACAACTAATGCCTTACCGATTATAGCGGCATGGGCCCATTAACACTATTAAACACTTTTTACAGATTATACACCTTTTGTATTAACTGTTCCTTTTTATAGGTACAAAATGGCAAATATGAATTTACAACTCATATCAACATATTTTTACAAATAAAATCTGGTCAAATGACTTTTCCAACAATAAGTACGAATTAACAATGGATTGTTATTGCTTCTGAAAGCAACAATGATTAAACAGAAAAAACATCAAATTCATCAACCACATCTGGGCTTAACCTCGACTACAAAGCTACTTCTCACATTTACTACCATTTATTGCAGACCATTCACCTTATAAAACACCAAACTTTAAAAAAAAATACTGCATGGGTATCCAAATTAGCTGAAGAAAGCAATGGCCAACAGTAAAAACCATTATACTGAAATCTTTAAATTATGACAAAGAAAAACACCTTCAGTTACAAGACAATGAATGTATAACAATGAATCGGGGACATCACAATCCAAACTCGCACCTTATTTAGCACTAACCATTCTAAAGCAATTAGCATCATAGTGCTGAAATTGCATTTAAATAGACCGTAAGCCTCTGTGGACTATAAAGTTATAGCTGTTTACACTTTATACACATCACATGAAAGACAAAAATTTACCAACTCTTTTTAAAAGAATAGGTTTGGAATGATCCATTTTGTATCCTCAAAAATTTGTAGAATATATGTATTAAATCAAAATGTTCTATTAACAAAAAAACCACTGAACAGTTTCTGTGCTAATGCATCACAAAAAATTCAAGTTCCACATTCTAAATGCTGAAATGGCAGAACCTTTATACTACACTTTTGTTCATACTGGGTTCTCTTTAATTTTACAGACAAAATAGCACCTACTACCAATGAACACATGAAATACTGCACCAGGAGCAGTCAAACTAGAACCACAGTTTTAGTCATTTTAATACTTAATTTAAAACCAGTTGCAAGTATGTTAAAACCAAGTTTGATGAAAAATTAATTCAACGATGGAATGAAATTACAATTTACAAAAGGACAAATATCTATGAAATGCAATACATTTTCATACATTGGCCTATCTTTTTACTTGTTCTGAGCATGCCTTGAGTCTCGAGGATAGAACTCAGCCAGAGTTGTAGCAGGTATTCTCTTCAACATCTCCTTCGGGAAAATACGAAGAAGCTGCCAACCAATGTCCAATGATTCAAATACCGTACGGTTTTCATAGTTTCCTGAAAAAGTTGCATAATTTGTAGTTTTTAAATTGTCTCACTGGAGAGTGGGTGATTTAGGCAAAGTCTACATCTTTAACTAATTTTAATTTAACATTTAATTCGTGCCCACCCATCATTTTTTGACAGGCCAATATAGCCAATGAAAAACTTGAACAAGGTTGCCTCAAACTGATATTTACTCTGATGCTATACAAGATTAGCTTTGATCTAATATTTGTTACAGTATTTTGACAAAAATAATTAAAAGATCATCATACCAGTTTCTGATAGAAAATTAAAGGGCAACTTATAAGATTCTTTACGAAGTATATAATTTCTCTGCAGTAAGGGTTGTCACAACCAATTAAATTTTTTTGATCCAACAGCCATTATAATACTTCACAAGCTTGACATCATAAATGAGTTTCCCAAGAGAAATATGGTGGTGGAGTACATTTATAAACATTCAACACAACAACTCTATTAAATGTAACAAACCCTACCTTGAGATATGAAGTTCTTTTCAAACTTGGTCAAGAACTCAAGGTACAAGAGATCATCTGGTGTCAGAGCCTCTTCACCAACAACAGCTTTCATAGCCTGGACATCTTTACCAATGGCATAACATGCATACTGAAATACAATGTAATTATTTTTAAAATTTGGCACTAAAACTGATAAATCTCAGATATATATGGTAAAATTAAACCCTTGAAATATTGTAGAAATGTAGCTCAGCATCGATAATTTGATAGAGTTAGAAATATTCACTGGGGACTACAAAGTTAGGAATTTTAAATGAATAAATTTACAGCTTTATATGAGAATCTTTTATATTAGCAAGCTTAGACTTATTGTTAGACAAGAGAAAACAAAATAATGTTTATTTGTTTCAAATAGATTATTTTAATGGTAGCAATTATATTATAAGTTTAACTTTAAGCGTACTTTGAAATTGGCGAAAAGCTGCAGAAATATTTGAAATATTCTTGTTTCAAAGTCTGACCAAGTTTTTTCATGTTATTGCTCGAGTATGTAAATTTTCTGGAGCAGGAAGAACCACCTAACAAAATTTCGACTTATTTGATCATAATAAAATTCTCTCAGAGAAGGATTATTACGTTTAACTAAAATGTTCTCATAAATCATACAAAAACACTATTCAGATATAATGGTACAAGGACTGTACTCAAATGAAAAAATATGAAAAATTAACTTGCGCACAGTTGAAAAAACTTAGATAGATAAACTGATTTTCTGGTTCACAAACATAATGGCAAAAAACTACATAAAATGCAGAACAGTAACAACACCATCTAAAACTTTAACCAAAGTTGTTTTCCTGATGACCTAATTTAATTTTAATGATCTTACCAGCTGATTTGACACATCTGCATGATCCTTTCGGGTCATTCCTTCACCAATGGCAGACTTCATAAGTCGACTGAGTGAGGGTAAGACATTGATAGGTGGGTATATTTGACGATTGTGCAACTGACGATCAACATAAATCTGACCTTCAGTGATGTAACCAGTCAAGTCAGGAATTGGATGGGTAATATCTACAACAAGATTCACACAAACACTGTTAATAAGAGTACATTTCTATAAGCTAAGCAACCAATCAAGACTCACAAATTAACACTTGTTAAAACATCAAATCAAGAGATAATTCAAATAGCAAATTTTACCATCGTTTGGCATAGTAAGAATTGGAATCTGAGTAATTGAGCCATTTCTGCCTTCAACACGCCCAGCTCGTTCATAGATAGTGGCTAAATCAGTGTACATGTAACCAGGGAAACCTCTTCGTCCAGGCACTTCTTCTCGGGCAGCAGAGACCTAAAAATAAGAGCAATTCATGAAAAATTGCGCAGCAACAAAGTTGAAGCTCATCATCTAAGTACTATTTTAAATTCACATGCCTGCAATTTTAATTAAGGGCACAGTTGTTATAATTAAAAGTTAACTACCGCAATAAGAACAAACCAATGTCACAAATATCCATAAGTATCAACCTTCTCTTAATTAATAACAAAAGAAACTAAATTAGTCGTAAAAATGTGAATGATTGCATTCAAATACTTCAAAAGCATGTCATTTATTATAAAAACAAACAAACCTCTCGCAAAGCCTCAGCATAAGAGCTCATGTCTGTCAGAATGACCAGAACGTGCTTCTCGCACTGGTATGCAAGGAATTCGGCTGCAGTCAATGCCAGACGTGGAGTGATGATACGTTCAATGGTTGGGTCATTGGCCAAGTTCAAAAACAAGCACACGTTTTCCATAGAACCGTTTTCCTAATAAAAAAATAAATGTTAGGTTACACGATTGAATAATATACATAATAAAAGTTAATAGCTATCAATAGTTGACTCTGAGTAATCTTTTTGATGGTTATGTTTGGAGCAATAAGCTAAAGGTTTCATCAATAAAATAAACTGGTACATATATATCAAATATTAGAAAAAACATTTAATAAAAAAATCTCTCAAGTATTATGCTTACCTCGAAATCTTGCTTGAAAAATCGAGCAGTTTCCATATTGACACCCATAGCTGCAAATACAATGGCAAAATTATCCTCTTGGTCATCAAGGACAGATTTTCCAGGAAGTTTGACCAAACCAGCCTGTCGACAAATCTGAGCTGCAATCTAAAATGGAACGGATGAAAGGGTAAACAAAAAGAATTAAAACATATTCAAGGCATCACATCATTTAAATGTTTCACTTTAGCGAGTATTTACCATTTAATACTTAATATGTCAATTTCTGAAATAGAATTATAAGGTAGCACATTAAAATGTGCAGAATAAGAAAAACTATACCTCATTATGCGGCAAACCCGCAGCAGAGAAAATTGGAATCTTCTGACCTCTGGCAATGGAGTTCATTACATCAATAGCAGATATACCAGTCTGGATCATTTCTTCAGGATATATACGGGACCATGGATTGATAGGCTGACCTGTTCAATGTTTTATTAATATAACAATTAGGTTAAAACCATGATGGAACAAATTACAACACTACATCCTAAGTTCGAGATGTTCAAAGGAATTGGGAAATGGTTAACTAGGAACCATTAATATATGTATATATAAAACAAGTGATAATATAATAATAAATTTTATCAAGATAATACAGGCAACTCCCGATCGTTCGAGATTCGACCAACTCGAGAATTCGACCGGTCGAATCGACCCAGCCGATCAATTAGTTTAATTAGAAACGAAGTAATTTTCGGCCAGGTGCACGTGGTACTCGAGAACACGGATCATGTGAGTAAATACAGTAATAAAATTAATTATTATAAATCATCTAAAATAAATGCCATAAAATGTCAACACTGGAACAGCTGATTCAAAACAGCGATCACCTCCACCAAAAGATCAACGGTCTTCGTAAATATCGATGTAATTCATTTGTAATTTAAGGTTCACATTTTATGTTCGTGTATAAGTCGACTCTAAGTTTTAAGAAAATCTTTTTAGACTTCAAAGGTAGACTTATACGCAGGAATATACAGTAATTTAGCTAAAAAAAAAGCAACAACGGGATTGCCTCATCAAAAACCCGATTTATATGGGGTTCTTGGTATTTGTTGGCTTGTAAAATCCTTTTCAATTGTTTTAATTCTGGTTTAAGGTGATTGGAGTCGCTTAATGTGATGGAACCATGGATCACCGTTTCCATCACGGCGTTAATTTTCCTCGGATGATGGTGGGAGTTTGCGTGTAGGAACCTGTGCCTATTCATAGTTTTCCTGAACACGGTGTGTCCCAGGCTCCCGTCTTCATTCCTGATAACAAGCACATCTAAAAAGGGTAATTTCCCATATTTCTCTATTTCCATATTGAATTTGATGTCTTGTGTTTAAAAAGTCAAAAAACTTCGTTTTTGTCTGTGCGTCCAAATTATAAAAGTATCGTCAACATATCTCAGCCAGAGTGCAGTTTTGTCCTTGGCATTGTCAACAGATGTTATTTCAAAATTTTCCATAGTAAGGTTGGCTACTGCTGGCGAGATTGGTGAGCCCATTGCTGCTCCTTCCATCTGTTCATAAAATTTATCTTTTCATCTAAAACAGATGCTTTCAAGGCGGTGCTTAGTCAATTCGGCAGTGTTACAGTCAAAAAGTTCTTGAACAATTGTTATCATCCCATCTGTAGACTACAGGTAGAGGGGGTGTATAGGACACAACGCAGGACTTGTGACCAAGTTTATATAGGGAAAACAGGGAAAACAATCAAGACATTAGTAGAAGAACGCAAAAGAGCCATTCGACTCAAACATGACGACAAATCAGCAGTAGCAGAACACGCTGCCAGGGGACACCAAATAGATTTCGAAAACACAAGAATTCTCGTGAAAAAAAACTTTACGGAAAACGAATAGAAATAAAAAGGTATGGAAATAATTTCAACAGAGACAGTGGCTATAAGCTGAACAACACTTGGACCACAGTTACAGTAAACAACATAAGATGAATTCCATAACAAAACTCACTCCACCACCAACCCTCCCCATCCTATAAACCACCCACCCCTCCTCTGCTACCGTAGTATGTATAAAGGCAACATGAGGACACCACGCCAGATCACCCTGAAGAAGTCTCCGGCAAAGGAAAAACGCAAAAATTTGTGGGATAACCCGAAAAACATATACAACCACAGCATGGCAAGCACCCGTGGAAGCTTCAATCAATTAACAATATTTTTTTAGATTACTCTTTGCACTTCACTGCATGACCCCTTTTCAATGCTTCAACAGAAATTCAAAGGCCTTTACCATTAATGAATTTTTTTCAAAAGCTAATAAGGACTGCCTTTTAAATTCCATAAGGAAGCTCCATTCTTTCAACCTTATCATCTGGATCCATGATAAGTATTTTATCTAGATTTAATTGAAGCAACTGCCAGTCCTTCTCCTGTAATTGATAGATCTTCACCAGTAGGAAAAATTTCTCTTAAAAATTTTCTTTGACTTACTTAAACCTACAACTCAGTTTAACAGAAAACCAATTTGCATAGTTACTGAACTTTGTAGTTCTATCTCTACAATTGAAAGATTTTACACTAAAATAAATAGCAGAAAAATCATGTGAAATGATGAACAAAACAAATCCTGTAGCTATTTAAAGGCTTGGTAAACCAGATGCATTTTTCAGGAAGACAACCGTTGCCCTCAGAAAAAATCAAAATATCGCTATTCTATAAAGAAACCTTTACAATTCAATGATTACTGAATTACTGCTCTAAGTTAGTTACCAAAATGCACACAATTATGCCATTTTACCTCTACAGAAGTAATTTAGAACATCTACCCCAGCAGAATGCAAAGTGCAATTTTGAAGGAAAAGTGATATTATCCACTATACCCCATCAATTAAATATGTTAATTCTTTAGCAGAAAATATCAAATGTGCAGTGTTTTCTTATTATATTTAAAGGTTTCACAAGTAGCAGATGACGCTCTTTATTAAATAACATACTGTAGTATCAAGTATCTTTACCTTGTTAAAAATGGTTCTGCATATTGGTATTGAATATACTATGTGCACGATAAACTAGGTATTTAAATGTAAGGGTAGATTCTCTGTCTTGTACAATAATAGTACCTTGGATGTCAAGGTAGTCTTCAGCTAAGATGGGCGGACCCTTATCAATGGGCTTTCCACTTCCATTAAATACCCTTCCCAACATATCTTCTGATACTGGTGTTCTAAGGATATCGCCAGTAAACTCGCAATGAGTATTTTTTGCATCGATACCTGATGTGCCTTCGAAAACCTACAAATCAGAAAGAAATGTAAAAATATCCATATATTTCATACTGAAATTTCCACCGAAAATTATATAATACCTGAACGACTGCTTTAGAACCGCTGACTTCCAATACTTGACCAGAACGACGAGATCCATCAGCAAGGCGTAGTTCAACAATTTCCGCAAATTTCGGAAATTTTACTTCATCCAAAATAACTAATGGCCCATTTACACCGGATACAGTTTTGTATGCTAAATTCGTCAGAAAAACAATACATTAAAGCTTGAATGGAAAGGAAAGTAAAAAGTAGGTTAACGATAAGTATTTTTACTAGGGCGAAATACAATCAAAAAATAGAATTTTTTGGTTCAGTTAATAAAAACGAAAGCATTAACATCAATTACAAGTAAAATGTTCTTAATAATTTGCCGTTTTAGAGCAAATAAAAAGGGGGAGGGTTCACCGAGAATCACTAACATCTTTCGCCTTAATACGCCCACCTAGGTTATGAGAAATACAAATCTTATAATGAAATAATAATATATAACATTATATCTTACTTACTTAATCGCGGTTGGGATATGTAATCCCTAGTTACCGCTAACTTATGCTCTGAAAGAGCTTGTTGAGACCCAGGCTTTCCGAACGACATTTTCGGTGACAATCACGTGCATTCACGTGACCAGCTGCTCAAGTGCCGTCGATGTCCCCCTCAGCCTCTTATGAAATGAGACGCCATTTTGAAATGGTCTGAACAGATAAAAATACGTAAAATTGAAATGCATAGCCTCTTTCATTAACTTTTTCGTTGATTGTATTTTATAAAATTCTTATCTTTATTATTTCCTGACTAGGTGCAATAGTTGCACAATGTTGATAACCGTAGTTAACACTATCAGATAATTAGTTTTTGAAAACATTTGTGACTATACATAGAATACGTTAACTAGTTTTTATTTAGTGTACCATGCACAGTTATATTTGTGCATCATTAAACGTGTTGATTTATCACCACGGCCATAACCTAATCAGCTGATTTTAATTAATGCGTCTGAAATGATACACTAACTAGAAGAAACAAAAGCCAGATCGTTGCCGTAATATATAGAACCGGTGTCAACACGTTAGGTATGTCTCTGCAAGATTTGTAAGGGTTCATCGGTAATTCGAGTCATTGGTGTTTTTAGCCCAGAATAATATGGCAGATGGTAAGATCATATTTATGACAATCTTTTCTAGATTAATCCTTACATTTAAATAACATTATTGTCTCTGATTTTTAGATATCGAATCAAGTCTGCTTGTCATAGTGATTGACACAAATCCAAGCCAAAGAATCGTTCGAGAAGGAAGTCACATTTTGACACAATGTCTAGATTCCGTGATAGCTTTCGCAAACTCTCATTTAATGATGAAATGCAGCAATAAATTGGCAATTGTAGCGTGTCATAACCATTCTAGGTAAATTTTGCATGAAAATATGCTTATGAATTTTGTGTGCTTTGTCATTCCGACCGAAATATTCAACAGAAAAATTACTTTCGTCCCATTTAGTAAGTTCCTGTATCCATCAGCTGGTGATGATGAAGTTGGTGACGATGGTGAATTACGAAGCCCTCAACAAGTTGATGGGCAATATGAAATTTTCACTCTAGTGGAAAAGACGGTTCGTAGAAACATTCAGCGGCTAGTGCTGAGTGGAGATCAAGAATTCCCTGACAGTATTCAAGAAAACAGAATACATGGTACAAGTAGCAATTTAGGTGGAGACTCGCTTCTTGCTGGTGCTCTTGCCATGGCGTTATGTTACACACATAGGTACGCCTACTTATTTTCTTTGAATTTTTTAAACGATTTATTCATTCTCCGAGGCTTACTATTTTAAGATACGTTTCAGTCATCGGAAGATGAAATATTGTTTTCCATTTTCAGCTAAAGAAATAGTAAATCCATACATATTCTCAGAAAATACTGATGATTGGTGGCATAGGTTTATTTTTAAATAAACCTATGGAAAAAATAAAAAAGTATGTTGTCCTCTTGTGATACCATTCACAATAGTGGGCTTATTCGCAAGGTTTTATTTTTGATATATTTCATGCATCGGTGTAATTTGCCTCAAGTAATGAAGTTCTTTTAGAGATGCTCACTATTGCTTATGTTCCTAACATATATGGCAAGTATATACAAAAGTTCTTATAATTAAATGCCAGCTGAAGGTGCTATATGATTAGCAGTTTATGCCCTATGCATCAAAAACGTTTTTATTTGTGGAAAGAATAATTATGTTTACATCTTAATATAATTTTTTGCAATTCCATGTTTAAAAGATAACATTTGCTTTTTGTTGGAGTTTGAACCATAAATTTTTCCCATCAGTTACACACAGCATCGTATTTCGTAGAAGTTTACAAATATAATTGATACATTTGGAAGATATTTTAAATTTCCTAAAATTTTATATTCATGGAAGAATGCACTGAGTATAATTAAAATTCTACAGCTCTCATATGAAAACCATAGAAATTTTCAATCTACAGGATTTTTTGCTTTATTTGACATCCATTTCGCCATTATTTTTATTTGGCTGGATTCATTTACAGTTTTATTCATACATATCTTACTAATGTAAGTGTTGATCTTATTCACTTGTATGGGCATGCAATTATCTTTAGTGACAAGGGATATTCAAGTATTTTAGAAACAAGGAATGAACTGTTGGAGGAGAAAAAACTTTTCCATCTTGCATAATTCTTGAATATGAAACAGATGAAATGCTAGAGAATGCTATTAGGTCTTTCTCATTTTAACTAATGAATTTTCGTAAATCGTAATTACACTTATACATCCAAATACCTACATAAAAATCTACATAATTTGGAACACTCAATATTCCTTAGCAGTTGGTTTCTCTTGTAGAAATAATTTTTTAATATGAAGCCTTTGATGCAGCAACATTATTTTAAGCAGTGCCAATGGAAGGAGATAAAATTTAAGATTATGCCCAGAGAAGATTTTAACACTTGTTTTTATAAATGAGAGAGATAGGGCACCTCTAATTCCTGGCATCCTAGGTTTTTGATTCATTCGCTGTCTTTTTCAGCTAGTCCTGATTTCAAGGATATATGCTGGATGGATGGTCAAAATCAATGAGGCTATAAATTTTTAATTTAACACTCACAAATATCCATTAAAAGCTAATCAGAAATAAATTGTTTGTTCAGAGGAATATAATGATAAGGACCAGATTTTTAAAAATTAGAGTACACTAGGGCGGGGTCACCTAATCCTACTCCCTCTCATCCACCTCCACGCTCAACTTTTTTAAAAGAGAGTGTCAAGTAATTTGAAGATAGGGGCTTATATAACAATAAATAAATATTATCAGGGATGTAGTGATCTACATCTAAAAGAACTTAAAAATCCATAATTTGGGTATTTCAGAAGTATAGGCTTAATGATAAATACTGCATGAACAAACCAATTTACGTCTTTGGTAGCAAGACCTAGTGCTTTTTTGAAAGACCCAGTACATTTATTAACTGCATTTATCGTTCAGGAGAATATTATTAAGATTATATAAGAAAATTCATAACTGCTGAGAACTTGGAATTCTTTAAAACTACTACTTGCGCTTACTCATGAATAATACCTGAAGAATTAATCAAGTCAGGTTTTTAAAGGCCATAATTTTAGCCATAATGTGCAGATTGAACAATATCTATATACTTAATTTAAATATAAACTTGCATTAGGCTCAGAATGAATATAAAATAATTCGTCAGGGAAAGAAAACATACTTTAATGATGTAGGTTAGTGGAAGACTTCACCGAACACAAGTCAGTGACAATTTTGCATCCTTTAGATTACTACTTTGAAGAATATATTGCTCGAACTATAGAGTTAGGACGTACCCAAAAATTGGCCGCTTGAATCAAGATATAACGCGCTTCTATTTTGTAACTATGTCCTCCACACTTTGCGTGATTATGTTGAGAGATTTCGATAACTTGTAGGCCAATTCTGCATAAAAGCTAAATACACGACTCTTTTAAGCATTGTTTTTAAAGGAATCAATATCGGCATGCCCCAATGTGGAGTATACATTGCAAGACAATGTATTGCGAGTTTGCAAAGGAGTAAAAATCTTTTTAAAGGAGTACATGATTTTTCAGGAGTACAAAGTCGCTGAAAGGAGTACATCTGGTCACCTTAATAATGGTAAACATTTATGAGAGAAAGAAGAATATTTATTTGGCATATCAAAGTCATTTTTACTTTCTCCATATGTAGTATAGGGAAAGTATTATGATCACGAAAAAAATCGACTTCGAGATTTCAACGGAAGTACGCGTTTTGAGGTCCCTGGAACACGTTTAGACTATTTTCGGAATGATGTGTGTGTGGATGTATGTGATTGTGGACGCTCTAACTCAAAAACTACTTGTCATATTAATACCAAATTTCATGTATAACATTTTAGCATGAGCACAAAGAACTGATTAGTTTTTGGACAATACCAGTTAACCGGAAGTTGAGGTTTATTCGAAACCCAATTCGGTTTTTATGATATTTCTCCAAAAATACATCATTATTGTCTACATTGACCATTACAGAAAATGTAGAAAGTAAAATTTCCTACATCTTTTATTTCAAACAATTTTCCATATTAGTTATTGTTTAGGAATTATTTATAAATAATAGGTGTTTTCGGTTTTCGTCGAATATGTTCATTAAAACGCTGTTATTTACAATCTTTATAAGGAACAAAGTTATAGAAAATAACATTCCTTCCAACTTTTGTTTGAAACAATTTTTCGTAGAACCATCCATTTCAGAGATATTTAACTTATTTATAATTTCCAGTATACAGCGCCACCACCATGTAGCGGTGAATTCTGTAAACATATTCAAAATATAATTTATGGCAATAAGGACGACTGTATTATTTTACAATACGAAATAATAATTTTGCCTTATAATGCTATTCATAATAATTTAAATATCTATACCCCAAATATGGAGAAAGTCATGTGTTGGCCACATCAGATTTTTTTCACTCGGATAAGATTTCTTTATTTATTTAAAACTGTTCAAGAGTTAGTTATTTTTAATCTACAATGGCATGGTTACCACTTGAATTGTGTGGCAATGTTATCTATCTAAGCAAACCAGATTTACGTTCCCATGTATGCAGTGAGGATGACTCTGTAGACATTGGCCGTTTTCATCAAATCATCAAACTAATTAAAACTAACATCTTACTATAGTAATGCACTCCAAGTCTATCACCATCTTTTGTTTTTAATTTTTATAGTATCTATGAGTGTCCATGGTGATTAACTTCCTTGAAATTTCATTATGAATTTAAAAAAAAACCTTTACTATTATCTATATATGCCGCTGTGGCATATGCTATTGATTTTATGGTTAACGTGCTACCACTACTTTCCATGCAAAACATTGTGTTAATAGGACACTCCTCATTAAAAGTTAATTCCCTCTGCAATGCCTCATTAAAGAATGCAGTACAGGCCATTTGGAATACACTTGTCACATCTCCTTCAAGGAAGTTGTATCACATTGTATTTGTCTTCATCTACTTTCAGTGGTATGAAATAAAAGAATCTATGATGACATTTTCTTCACTGAAAGTTATCTATTTCAATTACATAGTTGCCTTAATGGGGTGACCGAGTACAAATTTATCATAGCTTCTCTGTAAACAAAATTGCTGATTGTCTTATTAAATCTTTCATGTATTTTAAACCTCTTACTGTCAGGCCTGGTGCTGCTTGCTGTCAAGAAACTCCACACTTTTTCTTTTATCTAAAATGCATGATATTGTTAAATCTTCATTCAACCAAGTTTTGACTTTGCGAATTTCTCTCCTATTACCCAGAATAGACAAGGATAACAAATTTTCATCATAAGTTGACCCACATTGATTTGAAACCTTATGTTAGCGTATTGCTTTAATTTTAAATACAGTTTGTTTGGATCTCAGCATTGTCTTTTTCAAAATTCAGCATCTACACACATTTAAATTACATGATTTACATTTGCGTGGGGCTAGTCAGCTTGTAAAACCCAAAGGAGGGATTAGGTTGATTGTCATTGTTAGTGAAACGCTCCAACTCAATCTTATAATCAGAGGATTCTTCTTTTAATGCAGGGGTCCCCAAACTTTTTAGTGAAAGGGCCACATTAGGCTTTATGTACGACAGCACAGGCCACTTGAGACTTTTCAAATGACTGATCGGGCTGTGTGAAAACTTCAAAGAGCAAGCAAGTAAAAATTGTGAAGGGGGGGGCAGTTGGGTTGGGGTTGGGTAAGGCAGGCGGGCCGGATTAAATCACTGCGTGGGCCGTAGTTTGGGGACCCCTGTTCTAATGCATCGTAATACGTAAATCTCTATCAGAGGTTTTTGCACTCTTAAACTCACCTCCTCTGAAACCTCTCTAGGTTAAAATGTCCCTTTAGCTTTTCATTTGGTCTCTGTGGAATGAAATCACCAGCTGATGATTCAATATCACTCAAAGTATGCCAGCAAATCTCATTCAGTGATTTTAAATTCATCATTTAGTAAATTGGCAATATGTGCATCATCTCACTTCTGCCTAGATTTTGCCATGTTGCTTATAAGCCAAAAATTTAAATTTACTAAAAATATTGATAAAAAGTGAAAATTGCTTGCAATGTTGACATTTGTAGCCAATGCATAAGCATAAGCTCTTAAATGTCAAGTGCTCCTCCTGGTATTAGTATCTGACTAGAAAAATTGAAATAAAGTGTAATCTCAAGATATAATGAGTGCTGCCTATAATGAGAACTTCATTATAGCGTGTCAAAACACAACAACCATAAATTTCTTAATGTAACATAGAGAAAAATAATGCATAAAATGAGGGCACACTTGTGTATCCTAACTTGCCTGTCCTAACTTTTTTACCTCTTTATTTTTTGCAGAAGTGGTGTTTTTTATATCGAGTACAGTTTTAACTCATTAATGCTATAACAGTACAGTGACCATTATTTCCTTTGTTTAATTAGTAATGCTTAGACTTTCAAAACATCTGCCGAATAACAAACACATGCAAGTGAACATGTTTTGCGTACGTACATACTTGTGTAAAAAAAGAATTACATAGTTGCCTTAATGGGGTGATCTACCGTCCATTTTTCACAAAAATTAGTTCGAGCAGGGCAGAAAAGTTTCAGAGATATAGCTGAAACAAGTTGGCGATCGACGTCTTGAACACCCCTGGTATGTAGTATAGGAGATCCATTTCAAGATTATTTTAACTGTTTTTCAGATATTACAAGTACCCATTAGAACCAGTATTTTTTATGAATTTTATAAATTCTCATTATATCTAGGTTTCACCGTACATGTCAAAGTAGAAACTGCCTATAACCATTGGCTTAATCAGATGATGGCACTCTTTACAGCTTTTCCTGCGTCAGCTCAATCAATTCTGTGGAAGCCAAAGAGTTATAAAAATAAAGGGAATACTGTGTTGTTTTGGTTAGATGTGATATAGAAACTGATGGCTGAATTAGGATCAATATAAAATTAATACTGTGTATAACTTTGATGTTGTTGTCTCATGATGCCCTTTGAAGGAGCAAAGAAAGCCCATTTCAGACATAGTAGTGATCATTAGTGGCAATATACTGATACTAGTATAAGTGCCCATCAAAAATGACGGGGAGTGATGTGGTTTATTGGCACGGAACACATTAAATAAAAATGTATTGAGTGGGCATAAATTTGGACAGTGCACATACAGAGTTGGTTAGCTACTTCCTTTTAATCTTCCACACCATGAAAATCCTTCTTGGACTCTGAAATTGTTTTGATGCTCCTTTTCATTTGAATGATGCGCTATGCAAACGGCGGTTTTCACATTTTTTTATCTATCATAATTAATTGAACATTTCTTCGAAAACAAAGTGTTGTGAAATCTCTCTTTGGTTTATTGTCTCTCTCTCTCTCTCTCTCTCTCTCCCTTCCCCATCACTCCCTCCCCCTCTCGCCACTACCCTACCTCCTTCCCTCCCCTTCTTTCAAAAGACCAATAATTTATTTTTAATAATTTTATTTAATCTTCGTTGTTCATCGGTTGCTTGCTGACTTGCATTTGCACGGTTCAATGCATTCCGTGCAGCGTTCTCTCTTCTGATTCTTTCTAACGTATCCTGACTTTGCCTTACAGCCCAACGCTGTCTCCTTTCTCTAGCTAATCTTCGTTTTCTATCGTCTTGTCTCGCATCATTTCCATCCATTGCTTTAAATGAATGAAGCTTATTTTTTGGAGACATTGAAATAAAAATTGAGTTTACTAATTAATCAATCAGCGGAATAATTTCTTTGAAAACTATCTGAATGAAAACAAATCACCAATTTATTTCAACATTGTAAACTGGTAACATGCCAAACTTACCTAAATATTACCTTTCAAATACTTTAATTTGATTAAAAATGTAAATTTCAGTGAAGAATTTATCGAAGACAAATTGATTTGAAATATATTCTGAATAAAGTTGGCTTTGCGTAATAATACAGACGATTTATTAAAGTGAAGATTACAAAGCAGTTATCACAAAATATTACTACTTTTATTCTAAACGAATCCAAATAAAATATTAGACTTACTGATACATATCTAAATCAAACTTCGATGAATACTGCATGTTATAACAATGAAACTCGGTCGTTATGTAAACAAAAAAGTGCCGATTTATTTTGTTTGTTTCTATGGAACAAAAGTGTTAACAAAATTGTTAAATAAATCACAAAGGAAATTAGTAGTATTAGATACTTATGCCGAAATGTTCAATTTCTTTTCCAGAGTAGAGAAAGAACTCCTGGGTAGCACAAAGATGAATTCAAGAATTTTGGTGGTGACAGCAAGTGGAGACAGCGCATCTCAGTATATGAATTACATGAACGTTTTCTTCACTGCTCAAAAACGGGTAAATTTCTACATAGCTTGGTTTTTCTGCAAACTAGTACACCAGCCCCTCAACATCCGCGAGTTCAGGTATTCGCGAGGTAGCCATAAAATTTCATTATTTCAAAAAGGCAACCATTCTCAGGTTATAAAATTAAAATTAGAGTTAACAATCCCATAAGCTGTGTAAGTGACTATCCAAAATATTACTAATCTTGCGATAAAAGCTCTTAGAATTGTCGTAATCAATAAGGTATTAATTGATGCAAGTAGAATAAGTAGTTGGTGTTAACCGTATAAATACTTGAGGACAGTAGATGTTAACCTTTCAAAAACGCAACTCATAACGTCCTACCTACAATAAGTTATAATTCCGAAAATTGGAATCATTCTGTTACATAGTATGCACAATGTATGTACATACAAAGTTACAAAACCGCGCCACGGAGTCGAACGCTACGCCACCACCATTCCTCACCTCGCGGGCATTTTCATTCTTGCCTGCATTTTGCTCAGACTGTGTCGTTATTACATACTTTTCATCAGCTTTTGCGCTTTGATATACTTATTACTGTAATTTTTAATTTAATAATTGCGATTTTTACTTAACCATGTTTTCAAAAAGAAAATCATGTTAAAAGTGAATCAAGTATAAAGAGATCAAAGAATATATACTATATAATACATACTACGTTTTCATTTTAACTGTTTTCTAGTTTTTTCAAAAGTTTATTTTTAGCCTACGAACTTTAATTTCAGGTTTAGTGTTGAGCACAAAGCAGTGTGAATGTTGAATATTAAGTTTGGGTAGTATAATCAGAGCAAAATTCTTATTCGCGAATTTCAACATTCGCGAGGTTATTGGGAACGTATCCCTCGTGAATGTTGAGGGGCTGGTGTAATGGCATATTAATTTCTCTCATCTTAAAAATCTATATTTTATGTCTTCTTTCATACAGAATGTGGTGATAGATGTATGTAGTCTTGATCAAGAACCTGGTTTGCTTCAGCAAGGCTGTGATATTACTGGCGGTTTATATTTAAGAGTACCCCAAATACAAGGATTACTGCAGTACTTACTGGTGCGAATTTTATTTCCATTTCTACTTTGCAGTGCATTGTCTCGTCTGATTGAGCAAGAAATATAAAATTGAATGTTTGTATTTTTCTCCCTTTGTAGTGGGTTTTTCTACCAGAACCTCCGATTAGGAAAAAATTAGTCCTTCCACCACCTGTAAAAGTTGACTACAGGGCAGCATGCTTCTGTCATAGAGAATTGATAGACATTGGATATGTGTGTTCAGTTTGTTTATCAAGTACGTTATATCCTATGTATGGCCCAGTAAGTGTCTCAATTCTATTAATTCTTAAATGGATTATTTATTCTTTACAGTATTCTGTAAATTCAGCCCAATCTGCACCACTTGTCAGTAAGTACATACAAGTTTGAAATTCTTTGTGAATTATATATTTTTGAAATCATAATACATGAAAAAGTTAAAATGTATTTAATTGTTTTGTATTTCAGCACTGTTTTTAAAACACCAGCTCCTTTACCGCTGAAGGTCAAGAAGAAACGAATAAAACTAAGTTAATGTCAAAGGACTTACCAAAAGGATTATCATTTGTTCTGGTAATTTTTCTAAATCATGCATTTATTCTAAGAAAACATTACAATAAAGTACAAATTTTTATTTCTATATTGCTGTTTATATACATTGATTAAAATCAAAGTTTTTTAAATTAAACCAGCCAGCATGATTCCAATAAAATATTTCACTAAATAGGACTTCACTAATAGGACTTAGAAAAAGATAATACTTAATATCTAATGGTTAATTTTCTTAATAAAACAATACTGTTCACTCGAAAAATCAATACACAATTCCAGTTACATATTAAGTTACAAAAACTTATGCAGACAAATGTATTTATAAAAGGGAATGTACAGTTGATAACTATTTTTTGGAATGAGTATATAAAAACTTTGCAAAACGTTATTTCAAGCAAGTCATAAATAATTGGGAGTACAGGCACTCCCCGGGTTATGTAAGTAACGCGTTCCGGCACCCATTACATAATTCGAAACTTACGTAAGTCAGAAATTACTATGGAAAGTACAGCAGAGGTGGGGAAGCTATGGCCCACGGGCCGGATCCAGCCCATGAGGGCATTTTATTCCGCACTCAAAGCTATTTCGAAAAAGCGATCTCTGAAAATTAAAGTACGTATAATTTACTGCATCAGTATGGTACAAGTAATCAGTTAAAATAGAGGCATGTAAATGCAGTGGCAATACTTGCATAAGTTAATTTGTGCAAAAGCAAAAAACACGTTAAGAGATCAAGCACCCACTGAAGGGATTGGGAAAGAAACCACAGTACCACACAGACATGTAACAAAAACGTAAATCTATTATTGTACTCATATGAGTGCAGATATATGCCACAGTCGCTAGAATTAGGTAGATTGTTACATTGATTAGTAGGTAGTCACTGTAGCTTTTTTTCAGGCACAATTCGAACCCAAAAGTCGCTAGATATAGCTAAAAATTCATTAGAATGGCAACATTGGATGGGTAGCATAGCAGGGATTTTACATTACAACCCACGCCTTGCGTTCTTTCTCCGCGCACATACATATAGATTTAGTTTGCGCTCGCTTACGAAAACTACTAATGCAAGCATAACGAAATTTTTTTCGTACATAATTTATGGGGCCGCTTACGTAAGTGCGGGTTTACATAAGTCGAGGCTTACATAACCCAGGTAGTGCCTGTACATGTATAATATCAGTGCAAATACATGGTTATAGAATAATTGCAAATGCATTTCTAAACAATACTGCCAACATTTCTGCTACTCAGTAACACCTGTCTACTTGGTGAACTTGCCAGATCTGCTATGTAATAACCACAAACATAATTTTGGCACAAATCCAGTCTTTTCCCATTATGAAACCAATTCAAACAAGAAAGATAATGTCTGTTTAAAGGGAAATGTATGTGTTTAAAATTCAATAAAAATCCCAAACAAAACATGGGCAATACTGTTAAAAAATGTAAAGAAACACAAAAGTGTTTTAAAAAGACCTTTCGTTCCGAATAATTCCAGCTAAAAAAATTTGGTGAAAGTAAATGCAAGTCAAAGCATTAAAAATTGTAACTCTTTAAGATTAAAAACCATAAGAGAGCAATTTAAATTAAAAAATTATAAGTAATAAGATAGATTAATCTTAACAAAGCTTTCATACATTTGAAAACATAACATCTGATTTTGTTTAGTCAAGAAACTTGAAGAGGGTAAATTACCCAGGATGGAATCGCATTTTCTGATCCTTAACTGCATCTTCATGTATTCCATCTTGACTTCTGGAGTTCAATTTGTCCTTCAAGAGTTTTAGCGAGATAAATAACCAAAAGCTGGAGAGAAAAAGTTGACATTAATTCCCCAAAATATATTTCGAATGAATACCAAAAATCTTTGAAAGATATTACTATGAGAAAATGGCATTTAGCAAACTCTACATGGATAAATAAACTATATACTTATAATAATTATGGAATTTATGTGCCAAACAATAGTGATACTACTTTATTATTACATTAAATTTGAAGAATGTTCTTCAAGCTATTACAATCTTCTCTTGAATTTTAATACACTAGACTTTAAATTCAAAACAATTCTCCCATTTATTTACTTGTTTTTGTGAATTACTAAGCATAAAATGCTACTGAATGCCTTCCCAGAAAATTATTCTGGCAAGTTTAGAAGCAGAAGTTAGTTGTTCATTTAATCATAGACAGCTACCATAAAATTAAGAAATTTAAGGCATTTAAAAAAATATTTTAAGCAATAACTACAGCAGTGGTAGCTTAAACATTTAAAAATTAGCATTTTAAAAATATTTTTAACCATTAAGAGGTCACGCGTGGTCTTTTAGACTGCACCCTTTTGGTCTTCTTAATTGTATAACCTTATATTTAACTTTAATGCCAGGCCTTCTCTGTACCTTTCTTCGAATTTACTATCTATTGACTTATGGGTCTGGGAGACTCTGTGTCAGCATTTCTTGTTTTTCATTGGTTTTTGTTCACTGGTCACACACTGTGTAAAAGACTGAATGCTTTTACCTTTTGTTGTGATGTCAGTTGTTATCCACACAAAAAAATTCATGGGTTTTTATTTATCGTACTCTCACTAAAAATTGCATCTTGTAAATTCACACTGTGTGAGGTTTTACTGTATTTATTACTTCGTGCTTTAACCTCTTTAAGAACAAATTTTTGGTCATTTTTTCATCTAATTGAAGATTAAGACATTAAACTGAGATTTTAAAGTTTTTATGAATTACAGACCTAACAATAAGATAATCATACATCTCTCAGTTGAAAGTTTCAATTTCCTTAAGGAGCTTAATTATTTTCTCTACTAACCAGAGGAGCAACAAATTTTCAGCTTGCTTACATATATTTTTTAACTGAAACCGGCCCAGAATTTACACTTACTTGTGCTAGGGCCACACCAAGGGCTACACCTGCTATTGTGTAAAGGTTTCTCTCAGCCCAAATCCGCACCATCTCAATGCAACCACTTGTCCAAACTTTTTTGCCAGCCTCAGCCACCTACATAAAGAGTACAATTTCATAAATAGTTTCTGGCAAAATACAAATGGACAATAGAAATTTGACTGATTAGTAATCAAAATTTCTGGCACAGAACAGAGTAAATTCATTAGATATTTGCCTAACAACAATAAAAGATGAATTTTTATAAATAACTTTTATATAGATTAGGGCTGTCCAACTGGTGGGCTACATCCAGTCCGTAGCATGATTTTATCCAGCCCGAGGTACGGGCAAACTGGACGGCCGCCTGCCACACCAAAGAAGTTGGACAGCCCTAATATAGATAATACCTTCATATGCATTAACTTAATTTATTTACATTAGCTTAGGTTACATTATTTATAATATTTACATAGAACTTGGGTGAAGCTCAAAGTCATTATAATCCTACCAAAGCACTTTGTAACTTCTAAATGTCAACAACAGCCACAACTAAAATTGAAACTTGCTGTTTAAGATGGTAAGAAAGCTTGTTCAGCAACAAGCTTATAATTTTTATAGGATGTTCATTTGATATTTTGCTGTAATTTATCTTTCTGAACTTTTTTTGGTCATGGACAATTGTACACTGTGTTCAAGTGTGGCTAAAGGCTATAATTTGAAAATTCAAGAGATTGATGGGTCAAGACAAGGAAAATCAGTTGCTTCAGGAATAACAACAAAGTATTGCTTATATATTCAAGAAAATTTTTAAGGTTTCGGTAATAGGAAAGCATGCGACGTTTATCCATAATTTATAAATAAAATACTATTCCACAAAATTTTCTTAGATTTTCAATCATATTCTTTAAATTCTAAATTTTTTATTTTAATTGTAATGCTTTCGCAATACAGATTTTCTTAAATTTACTAGCTGAGCCCACACAAAATTTGCGCGTTTAATTTTAAATTGATTCATAAAAAAATAATGTTTGTAAAATAAGTTGATGTTAATAATTCATATTGTACTCTAGCAACGAATTTACACAGTATAGGATACTTAGATATTTGACTCCCAATGTAAGGTTTGCGTGTTAGAATCTCACTGAGGGAAAGGCAGTGTGTGCATATTTAAAAAAATGTTATCCTTCGGTAATCAGAAATCTGTATTTTATAAGTTATGGTAGAGAGTAAATTGATGCGGCACAGTAATTAAATTGAAATGATTAGTGATCGGAAGATTCTTACGCGACAGGCATAAACTGTAGTGATGTGAAATGAGGAAACAGAAGAATAGAACTGCTAAGACCGGGAGCCAAACTGGGTCTTAACACCTCAAAGAAAGCAAATATTGGGAAAAGAAAGATGTGAACTTTCTGTAATTTACAGGAAATGTCATCCACTTAATCAATCACAAAACATAACTCTTGTAAAAGCGACGCCACAAAAAATAATTATTTATCCACTAAAGCCAGGCGAAAGTATTAAAAAAGTAAGTGCTGAAACGATTGTAGAATAATGCGGAGTATAAATTTACCAGGGTTTAGGAAGATTCCTCCTCACCAAAGCCTTCATAATGAAATGGCAGAGTCTTATGCGTATTTCCACTGGTCGCTTCAGTCACGAAAACAAAAACATTTGGTATTTCCAAAAGGTTGAATACTCAGATACAGTATTTAAAAAAATAAATATGCTTTTATACCACAATCTACGATAAACGCGTCCTAGTCACAGAAAATAATCTTACTGAATGTTCTAGAGTTAAATCATTATCTTAATGATGTTATTGTTATATTTATAACAATAAAACTTTAATTAAAGCAAAAATGTAGCGTATAATGATCTTACTAACTCAAGGATTCAATTTTTACATCAATATGAACGTTTAATCGATGGTAATTGAATCAGAGGCAACAATTAAGGTCAACTTGGTAACGTCCCGAAGGAGAACAAAAAATCGACAAAAAACAGTTGTGTATTTCCGAAAATTTTGACCGCATAGGGAATAAACATTGAAAGAATAAGATAATTTAGAGTTTTAGCCGTCGAATAAATCAAAAACGGAGAAAATCAGTCCATGTTTACGTATTTTAACGAATGAAGGAAAAAAACCTTGCACTCTGAAAACTCGAAAATCCCGTGTAAACTTATGGGAACATATAATTATCTCCTGGAACTGAACCCGGGACTTTAGGAAATTGAGAATAGTTTTTTAGGGACCTCCTGTCCTGTAGAAACAAAATGCAGTTTACTGCAAATCTCTATGGCAAACGGTTTTCGAGATAGAGGGGGGACAGACGGACACCAGAAATTATATATAGGATTTTAAGTGTAATTTGTTATTCTGAATCATACATAAACAATAGGAGCTCCTAGTTATTATAAATATGGTTGTTGTAAAATAAATATCTAATTTTTTGTAGTCTCAGACAAAAGCTTATTAACCATGTCCCTCAAAGACAAGCTCAGTAATCCAGGATTAGATGTTTACATCAAAACTTGTATACCTTTGTTCATTACAGGAGTTTCCTTGATTAATCACTATGAATGAAATAGTTTCACTGTAACCTTTTAGCATATTTACACACAAGATTAAATATCTATCACAGCAAATATGTTAACTAGTGGAATTGCCCATCAAAATAACAGTTTTAATCATTAAAATTCAGGTGAACCAGTTTTACCTCACAATAGGTTTTTGTCCCAAGCTCATATCTTACCCTAAAATAATAAAAGCCTTCTCAGTGATTTTATTACACAGTGTGTTACTTTGTTACAGAGAGTTTTTAAAATAACTCTGAATTTTGAAAAAATAAAATGATGTTTGCCATGATGGTGATCATTTTTTTTAATGTGAAATTTTCACATTAAAAATGAGTGGACTACTTATACGAGACAGCAGAAAAATAAATTGTCATTCTTTCGTTCAAATCCCAAGTTTGTACGATAACTATAAGTAATTTTAAAACGGCAAAGAAAAAAGGCTTGCATGCTATGTTTCAGCTCTTCCTGTGATTCAAATAGAGGGAAGAAATGCTCCTGAAATCAAACTCGTGACTTCAGTGTAGACAGCAAGTAGCTTAAAATTTAAAAATGGCATTGCGAATTCCTGAAAATCTGGTTAAAAAGAAGGAACATTCTCTCATTTAACTTCATACATAATTATAGAAACATACACTACTCCCCCGGTATCTGCAAGTTCCGTATCTGCAGATTCACGTGTACAATAGTTATATTGTATATCCTATTATTCAGTATCCACAACCAAGGTATATATGAGAGCTACATGTGGCAAGAATTTCGTGGATCTGGGATCAGCTGCTGGGGACAATTGCACTGGGGATATCTGGAGAACCATATCCTTCGTACAATTGGTCTTGAAATGTGCAATTTTTATTTTGATGAAGCTGCTAACAATTTTTTTCAAAATGTACCCTTAAAATGTGAATCTTAGATATTTTTGTAAAATTGCATTATAATATCTGCTTTTGCAGTACCTTCCTAACTTGTTTTTTTCCATATTCAAATACACTGCTTATAATTTCTCCCATATAATGCAATTTCTTTCATAAAAAATGGATTAAAATCAATGTTGACCATGGTACTTGGTAACAAAACTAAGCATTCTTTTCCAGGTGGTAATTAACAATTAATTACAGACATAGCATTTGGTTGTATGAGTTATTACAAAATTAATTATAAAATTACATCTTTTGTATGGTTCTTAGAGGTCTGGAACCTATCCTTACAATTATAACGCATATACACCTAGTATCCACAAGGTTTTTGCAGAACGAATCCTTCATGGATACCATAGTGTAATTACAAAAACTCATCTTTATTAATATTGAATAAATTGTCTTATTGATTAGAATAAAAATGTACTCACGGGAAGTTCCTGTACTCCATATCCACACATGATATTCATCAAGCCTCCCTGCCAAACAAATAATAAACCTTGGTAAACAACTTATACTGTTTAGTAAAAACTTGTACTTATTCATTGTACATTATTCAAAAGGTTATAATTTCATGGACAAAAAGAATCATAAAAAAGTAAAATAAAAAATATATATGGAAAAATTCAAGATCAACCTACTGATATGTCTGTAGCATTCATACAACAGGAAAATGGAACCCCGCATCGTTCCACGCTTGGGGAGCTACAGTTGAAGTACTCATTCTTAGACCAGTCCATAAACCCTTCAGAACTTAATCCACAGCAACGGAACTTAATGGAAAGAAACAAGTTATTAGTTGGAATGGTGGTTCTTGAATTCTGGGTAACACAGGAAGTGGTTGTAATAGGAAAGGAGTGTAACAGCAGAAACAGCTGAACTCGGGAAGTACCCAGAAAGAGGTAATTTAGAAATAAATTTTACATCTGAAATTGTGCAATCTCATAAAAGCATGTTTAAGCCATTAATTATTATTAATCCAAATCTTAATTTACAAAAATACTTTCATAAAAGTTATGATGATGCAAAGCAGGTAAAGATTAATTTTTTAGCGCATATTTTTTAAAATGCACTTACTGTTTCAATTTGGCATCTGTCTGTTCATCTGTGCACTTCCTTATATTGAAATGTTGAAGAAACCATAAACCATAGAAAGCTGAAACTTGGGATGTAGATTTTTGTACTGCTGTCATGTTTTTTTTTAGATTTGAGTTTTGAAAAACGAAAAGGGTTGGATATGGACCCATTTCAAATGTCTCTTTAAATATCTCCGAAGGTATAAAAATTGAAAGCTGAAATTCTGAGTGCACATTTTCACATAGATGCAACTTACGAATGAGGTTCTAGTGACTGAATATGTGGCTGTATAACCACATAAAAAAAACTAAAAAACATGCTAATTTTCATGTTCATGGATAATACTACTTTTCAAATATTTTTTAAAGTTCTGATAACCAAAAGGTTAAGGAAGGAGATGGCTTCTGAGCAAGGGTTTTATTATATGAAAAGAGCTAGGAAGTAGCTGGGCATAAAAGTCAATATATCATAATGTACTGAACACTGGATGATATAATGCACAATTTACATCAAATTTTGTAAAACTGTTCAGCCTCTAGATCAGAGACCTGCAACCTGGCGCTTGTGAGCACACTGGCGCTCTTTAGGTGTCTTACCACGCACTTCTATGATGCTAAAATCATCTTTCCTAATTCATTAACCTGATTTGTTTTCCTGTTTTCTTTCTAAACATGCAAAAGGACATTTTTAATCAGTTTGTTTTTGATTTCATTTTATTTATGATCATTCCCACTTTTACAAAAGTATAGTAGTGTTTTCTGGGTGCTCTACAATGTAACTTGGTGTTTGCCACATTGAAAAGGTTGCAGACCCTTGCTCTTAATCAGTACGCAGACTACAAATAGCATTAGTAAAGCCACTTTTTCAGGCAAAGGGGCAATTAAAATACCATATATTCCGGCATATAAGTCGACCTTTGAAGCCTAAAAATTTTTCCCTAAAATTTAGAGTCGACTTATATGCCGAACATAAAATATGAATCTTAAATTACAAATGAATAACATCGATATTTACGAAGACCGTTGTTGATCTTTCGGCAGAAGTGATCGCTATTTTGAATCAGCTGTTCCAGAGTTTATTTTTTATGACATTTATTTTAGAAGATTATTAATAATTATTTTCAATGCTGTATTTACTCACGTAATCCATGTTCTCATGTACCCCTATTTTTGGAGCAGTTCGAGGAGAAACAATAAATTAGTGCTTTAAAAAGTTAATGTCTACGGCGGCGGAAATTTAAAAAAAAAATCAAAAAGTGTGGGGATTCCCCATAGGTGTGTTCTCCCCATGGTTCCCTCTAAGCTGCGCAGCCGTGCAGCAGTTTTTGAAGTGCCGTGCACTAAATTTTTCAAGCGTGCACGATTGTATCTTGGAATATATTGGAACAGGGCTGCGTTAATCCCGGTGCACATCTGCACACTAGCGTCATGTAGGCACGTATAGCGATATTCATTCCACACATGGATGAAAAAAATTAGAGGGAACTTTGGTTCTCTCCCAGGTTAAATGAGCGTCAGTGGCTCACAATGAATTCTGTGAATACCGATACCAGATGCTAACTTATTCCGGCAAAAAGTGTAGGTAGAAACTAATAGTAAATTTTTAATGACAGAACTGCTTTTTTGAGTAACAATAATAAACTTAAAACTCAATTCAAAGGTACAGCTTCAATATTATACAAATATTACGTCATCTCAATGTTGAAGATGCACCAACGGCAGTATGAACTGCGCATTCAAACCTTAAACATTTCCTGGTTGTGTGGATACGCATAAACTTCGTAGAATTGTTCGTCTTTCGCGAGTATAAACATAGATGCAAGAGTTTTGCAGTAAATTTACCATTGAAACTCGCAATTTTTAAAACTTGGTCAGAAAACTTCATGTATGATGCTGTCTCTTTTTTTTTACTGACATTTGGGGGAAAAGGTGCACGGGGTACACATTTGCTATATTTTATTCAATTTCACCACCGTAGAGATCGATCGCGATCACTAGGTATAGTTCATTTTGATAGTATCATTAGCAGCTGACATCAATCGAATTATAAGAAACTTTATTTAGTCGATCAAGCTCTCCGAGAATAACAGTTTCTTATCGGATGAAATTAAAACATCTGTCACATGGAATGCTCAAGAAGAATAGCATGGACTCTAAACAGTATTTATATATATATATTTTTATTATTATGTTCGTTTCTGTTTTGTTAAAACTTGGATTTTAAATGACTTTGATTATGTCTGAAAACGATTTCGTGAGAAGTATTTTTAAGTGAAAAGGTGGGGGCCGACTTATACACCGGAATATATGGTATCTATATCCACCAAAATTTGAGTCAAAATTTTCCAAATAATACTTTATCTATGACAAAGGTAAAAATGATACCAAATTAAATAACATTCTAATCATTACAAATACATCCAAATCTTAAAAACATACATCTTAAAAATATATCTTTCGTCCAGAAGTTTTAAAAGGTTAAACAACTACGGTGGACAACAATCTAAGTTATGAATGAGAGGAACAAAATCGATAATTGCACTTTACATTAAAAACCATGTAAAACATGATAAAATAAAAGGTTTGCGTTATTCCTACGTACCTATAACTAATTACAAGAAAATTCTTACCTCCTGCTGAGCAAAGTCAATGAAATTCTGCAAATCTGGATCTTCTCTATAGCTATCGATTATTTTGTCCGTAAACGATTCCTCGAGCATTGATTGCATAGTGTGGGGAAACACAAATCCAATGATTGCAACAGCCATTTCCAGCAGGAAAAATATCAACAAACACAGGGAATACTGTTCGCCATCACATAGAAAAAAAATTATCAGAATGTAAATCATAATTAACTTTTTGTTTATAATTATTACTCAAGAAACAATTTAAATGTTCACTGATAGGATTTATTTAAAAGATTGTGAAGTATCTAAAACGGTAAAACCCATACCCAACTCATAGTGGGAAAAAATAACTATATTAGCAAGACTGAACATAACACTTCCATTGACAGAATAAAAATATTTGCATCAAGTTTAACATGAACCTCTTAATCAAGAAACACAAAAATTTTTGCAATAGATAATTGATAGTATCACATAAAGAACGTAAAAATAACTGAAATTTCCTCTTAACATAGAGGGACGTTAATGCGTGTTACATTATAACCATAAAAATATATTAATTAAAAATGTCATGTAGGAAAACAATTAATTTAACATGCTACTTTTCACATAACTTTTAGAATCCACTAGCATATCCTCAAAAATTGAAATAAAACCTGACAAACACATAATAGTGTAACTTTCTATGCAATTTCAAACGATTATTCTTATACTGGCTCAAAATTATAACAAATGTGACAAACTCTTAATTATCTTATCTTATAGCTGATTTTAAGCTCCTGTCTACTTTTTAACTCGTGAAAAAGTTACAGGGGCAAAAATTCAACCCAAACAACACGTTTTAGGTATTTATGTTGACTGAATAACTTATGATTTCAATTATAACTAAAGTTAAGATGAAGGATACTTACAAATTTAAGCAGACATGTGTTTTCACGTAGGGCGCCAACACATCCAGCAAAACTTACAACAAAAATTACTCCTCCACTAATAATCATCACCAGGGAAATATTCAGAATAATATCATAAACCGTTTCCACTTTAACCCATCCTGTTGCTTGCCACTTGTCAACGAATGCGTAGAGACCGACGCCAATGAGCAAGCCACCAAAAAGCTGGGAGACAATATTACAAAAATTATTAATATTTACCAAAAACTCAATCATTGTTAAAACTACAAAAAAGAAATTCTAGGACCAACATTTCTCGAGTAAAACGGAGATTCATAGTTTACAAATTTCGTAAATAAAATATATACTATTTGGCATGATAGTGTCTAATTAATACGCAGATAATAGGTTTTAATGGAACATTATGTTGAAATTTTGGCAGATTCCCGTTCGTCTTCATTTTTGCAGTTTTCGAACGAAAAGTTCGCCTTACGTCAATTATTACATCAGAAGAAAGTAAAAAATTTAACTTTAACTATATTGAAGTCTTTCAAAAATCATCAAAATTTATTAATAATACAAGTGTACAAATTCATGTTATAAATATGTCAACTGAAATAATTAGGTCAGTTATAATTTATGTTAGCAAAGAATGAGGCCATTACTAATTAATAAAATTAATCAATAAAATAATGCTTACCCAAAATATGAAATTTAGAAGAAATATCATGTACTTAACACAAGGGCTAACATAGGTGAAGTTATTAGGTGTTCTTCGTCGGTTCATTTTGGCAAGTTTGAATCTTCAAGATGTCAGGAGAACTTCAAAATGACGAAATTCATAAAACACATGGCAAATAAAATGAAATATTGGCAGTTGTAATTACAACCGTATAAATTTCCAGATCAACCGAAACTCAAACAAAATGTGACAAAACTATATTGACAATCCACACACAATGGTAGTTGAACAATAGTAGCGACTAGCGCAGCGGTACAAAGAGAGCATCGAATATCTTGCTGTGGGCCAATTTAAAATTTGTGGATACGAAGATAAATCTTCTGCTTTGGTAAATTAGAGCATTCTAAACGTATCTTCCTTTCTTACAAGATATCAATATATTTTCTTTGTTAAAGAAGCATCAGCATAAACTTTTAGAGAGTTTTAATTAAATACTGTTATTGATTTCGTGTTAGTTTTTTTGTAGTCTATAATTAAACTTGTCATGTGTTTCGTATAGACTTTTTGGTAATCAGTTCGAATTATAACAGAGACTTGATAGTTTCTACATCTGATATACGGTCAGAGAGCAGATATGATAACATGATTTCATTGGAAACCACAAATACTTGTTGTGTAACATTAAGAAATTCCTTTGGTAAAATATAGTACTACTAGTGCTATTGGCCGTCAAAAGTGGCGGGTATTCACGAATAAAGTATTTAAATTAAGGAATTTTTTTCACTTTTCCATTCTCCTCCCTACCTCAAGAAACTGATATACCTTTATGCCTGGCTCCTTGATCCTGACACCACGCAAGTTGATTTAGCAAAGTACTTGGCGAGCAGATGTATCGACGACCTGAATGTCGAAAGACTGAATTCCAAGGGAAATTATGCCTCATTTCAAGTAAGTGTTAATGCAAAACATCTCGATCTTGTCAGTGACGCCAGCATATGGCGCCATGTGCTAAAATACCTCGGTTAATGAATCCTCTGGGAGTAAAGCTCCTTTTTAACGAAGTGGCAGTAATTTTGCAAAAAAAAACTAAAGGTTGTAAAAAAGCTACAGAAATCTTCAAGATCGATTCATAAGAATAAATTTTGATTAGCACTGACATTGTGTAAATGGCACTAGGGTGCGGATTTCGAGTAAGTTGACAATGTGTAATAGCTGCAGGATATCCACTGGGAGACATAAACCAAGGAGGAACTGCAAGAGTCGACTAACCAGAGGATTGGACAGGAGGCAGCTAAGTGACTCCCCATAGAGATTCTTGTATTGTCTGTCTAACAATAAGTGAGGCATCTCATGCAATGGAGAAGGTTACCAGACACCCACTTTTCAGTAGGGCAGACATCTTTTTGAAGATGCTGCCCTCTAAAAATGTTCTCGGTTGTCCTCTTTTAACACATTTGTTTAAATTTTGACAATTAAGTTGTTCAACAAAAAAATAAAAGCTATTACTAAGGTGACCATTTTCTGAAAGATAAAATACAGAACATTTAGTTATGACCGGTAGTTTTACTTGAAAATATAAGACATCAAAACCATTAACCACTGAAAATGATGAAAAACACTTCTCACATTTAACATCACTGCTGGTAATAGTCTCCTTAATGTAGGGATATTCCTTTTGTAAATTGCTATTGAAAACACATTTTCTCTTCAGGGGCATTTTTTTTGGAAATAAAAATACTCATGCCAATCAACAATCAGAATAACTCGATGTGCAATTGATATATGTTTTTCTATCAAAATAGAAATGAAAGCTGAAGTTTTGAACAAAATCAAGAATATAATATGAAAAATTTTTGCTATATTGTCTTACTGCGATATATCCATTAAAACTTTTTTATGTTAGAAAATACAAGATTTTTACAGCACAGTTAATGAAATACCGGACATTTGGGGATCCTGTATAATAATTTAAAATATACAGGACAAGGTCCCGAAATACAGGACTGTCCTTTAAATACAGGATGAATGACCACCTAACCTATTACTGTAAGTCTGGTCGGAATATGACTAAAGTTGTGCCTGCTTACCTCTGAGGTGTATGCCTTCTGCATTGGGAACGATGCAAAATATAGAGGCATTGCAGTTATGATGAGTTTAGGATAGATGAGCAATGATAAATAGTTCTCCTCTGATTCCATCTTCTTATGTAAATATACAATAAAATATTCTTAAATTTAAGTCACAAAAGTAAATTGAAACTGTTTGAATTACTGTTATTCTGGTATACTTGGTGCTACTACCAACCCAGGTAAGAACACTGCCCAAATAAGAGAACCCTTCTACCTGTACCAATATTTCCCAATCCACTTTTACATTTACCCTCAATCAGCACTGCTTACCGCATATGCATGTGTGCACTGCATGCAGGCAGCAGCATCTAGGTAGCAACAGCAAGCAAATACAACTATATAAAAGGAATACAACAAACTGAACCAAACTGCCCCAACATACTGAACTGCAAACATAACCAGCATTTTTTAAAAATTGTTTGGTCCAGTACAAGAAATTGATTTAAAATATTAACAAACTTTATTAGAAAGTAAGGTGATCAGGCATCATATTTTGAAGAATTTATCCTCTTTTTTTTTAGAGAGATTTTAAAAAATCTGGCCACATTAAATTATGGTCCTTTCAGAGAATGAAGCTGTACAGTAAATATGATTGTGTTAAAAGTGCTCAATCTGATGACTTCCTTGTGCCAGCCTTAGAAAATAGGATATCTTTAGAAAGTCTAAGTGACACAAGTGAACTCTGTGAAAACAAAAAAGGCAGTGATCTCAGTTTAAACAAAGGTAGCAGTGACCTCAGTGTTCTCTAGGAAAGCAAACCTAGTGAAAAACATTCAATCCGTCTACAATATGGGACTCGAAAACCAAAGAAAAGGTGACTTATGAAATTGGTACCATTGGATTAAAATTCTTCTATTGCAGCATTCAGTGACTTAGGAACAAGGGCTATGAGCTTGATCTTTTATTCCAAGAACTAAAAGTTGATATAGTATTATTGTCCGAACACTGCTATTGGAAGACAAGTTTCCTGTATTTCATGTTGATGTCTTTAATCTAATTTACTCCTGTTATTATAAACTACTCAAATGAAGGGGGCATATAGTCATTGCAGCCTGGGCATGGATTTTTAATGCTTTAATTTCAATGGTATTATCAAGTGAGTTTTTGAATGTTGAATGAGGTTATTAAAAATTAATCAGTTTATGTATGTTGTACTATTGGTTTCTAACAGTAGTATTTCAGATTTTTACAGTCTCAATGATGTAGTTATATTTGCCATATATAAAATGTTGGTGGCATATTGTCCCCAACCTGAATTCGTGCTAGATTATAATAAATTTCAATTCAGTTACATAAATTCTCCCATATTCAAAAGTTCTGTTATCTTCAGTTGTATTATATGTTCAGTGATTTTGTAGCATCTAAATAATAGAAGTGATTAAGATGAAACAGTTTGAGTGAAGCTTTGACATGAAAATGTTAACATTAGCAGAATGAATGTCTACCAGATGTTTCTCATGTAATATGATAAAACTATAATGGTATGAAGAAGCGATTAGTGCTAGTGTTGAAAGTGGTACTTCAACGAGTACAAAAGTGTCTTTTGTAGCTAGGAATCCATATGTAGAGAAGGCTTTAAACCTGTGAATTGAGACCCAAATTCGCAAGAAAGTCTCGCGGAGTTCACTTGTCATTTGCAAGAAAACCAAGCAACTGCACAATCATTATGTTTCAAATTGTTTCGCGGTCTGCCAACGGGATATCGCCAACGTCATCGAAGTGTGTGTAGATCGGTTCCTTGCTCTTTAAAAAAAATGTGGCATTTATTCAGAACGCCACAGTACATATTGTATTATTATATTTTGAAGGCCAAAAATGCAAGTTACATGCTGGAATAGGGACTCTTAAGATCCAAACCTTATTTTTTCTAAAAAACCCAATTACTTACCATTCGCAAGGTTTTTCAGGAACCTAACCCTCACGAATGGCGAGGGACTACTGTATATAAAAATCCCTATTTATGGGCAACAAACAAAACAGTTGCACCAATAATTACAGTACAGGCAACTCCCTAGATTTGACCTGGATGCATTCCTGAAAATGTGGTCAAATCTCGAAGTCGAATCAGCACAAATTCAAACAATTAGAGCAGAAATAACGATGTCTAGACTGAAACTAAACCTCTCGTGGTTGGGTGGGCTGAAAATTACTTCGTGTAAACTATAGTCGGGCCGGTGAGAGTTGATCTCTAACAAGTAGGCGGAGCTGGAGGGAAGGGAATGAGCCTATCGGGAGACTTTACGTAAGGCGCTGTTGTCAATTTTTAAATTTCACTTTCCTCCCTCCCGCAATTCTAAACATAGCAGTAAAAAACCCAGTGGGATTTCTCCCATTCTTCCTCTTACAAAGGATGCTTACATATTGACACTTGAAAAACACGTTTGGAAAAAAATGTTAACACTTCAATTCAGTTGTCCTTAGACAAATTCTGTAAAAGTTCACCGGGGCCTCCCGTCCGTGAGTCAAACCGAAAATGAAATTGTGTCCAGCTCAACTCTTCAGCAGGATTTCAAGTCCAAAGTTTCAACTTGATTAGGTCAATTCCATGTTTATTTTTCATTTTAATTCCTTTCTTAATTTTAATTTTCATATTTTTACAAGAAATGAAAACCTGAATTGCGCGTTACATATTAGAACCGTTTTCATAACGGAAGTCATCATTTATTTAGACCAGTCGCAGGAGTTAAGGTACGTTATGGTAACACATATTTGATGATTTTCATTTATTAAAACCATAAAACATGTTTTAAAATTTATATGCGCAGTTATGTTTTGCCAGAAATGCATCCTATCATTCATCTAATCTTATTGGAAATTCATTTTCATTTGTCGTGTGTTTAAGTAACGGGGTATTTTTCAGGAACACATCAACAGCATTAAACGGAGGATTCCTGTACTGTACATCTACTGCATGTAATATTACTATATTATTTCCTGAGCTTTACCATGTAGATTTTACTTTTTGTTTGTGAATTTACAGTCCATTAACCTTCGGCCAGGTACCAGTTAATACAATATAACATTGTTCATATGGGTTTTTAATATTCACATAACGACGTTTCGCATAAGGACGCTTTTTCATGGAATGAATTACTGTCGTTATGTGAGGAATTGCTGCATGTTTACTCATGCATCTTGTTAATCATCCAATGATATTCTTCTTTGAGAATGTAATACTGAGGTAATTTTTGTTTTGTAAGATGGACCGATAATTTGGCATGAGTGCTTGAATTCAGAAAATACGAAATTTGGTGACTGAGTCTAATAATATAGCCAACCACTGTATAATTATGAATAAATAGAATATCAGTAAAATAATTATTCATTAATTTAATCTTTATGACCTAATGTTTCATTAGAATGATCAAGTGATAGGTTAAAGTATTTCTAAACGGTTGAATCAGTTAAAGCAATGATTGATTAATTTTTTAAAACGAAGCATTAATCTCGAAAAGTTAATCATTCGATAAACTTGTTCTTGAAAATTTTCTTTCAAGGAATAAATCTATAGACCCATTTATGTTGCTCGAAAATTTACTATTCCACGCTTTGGGATCGAAGCAGTTACAAGTCAGTCAGGCGGGGGGGAGGGGCGTTCAAAGCAGCAACACTGCATCCCTTCCACTGCAAATCAGAGATCAACTCTCGCTGGCCTGACTATAGTTTCTAATTCGACCAATCGATCGGCTGGGTCAAATAAGCGGGCTTCGACCGGTTGTATTCTTGAGTTGGTCAAATCTTGGGAGTCGCCTGTACTGTACTTGAATTCATCAATACAAAAAATATAAACAATACAAATAAATTTTCGAAAGTTATTTCTTGCCGCAAATTCTAGTTATTTTTTGACACTTAGTAGACACAAAAAAACTGATTTTAACGTTGGGAAGAAGTACTTGCTGATGGTGTCCTATTAACTTTCTTGAAAAATTTGTCAAGAGAAAGTTGAACACTAGCCTTCTTTTTCTCTTGATAAAGGAGTCTGTAGCAAGCTGTATCCCTATTAACAGCTCTACGTACTTGTGAACTTCTCTCTGCATTTGGATCATTTTCTTCCATGATGCTTAAGAACTGTTCAAGGTACGTGAAGGCTTCATTCATTTTCTTCACTGTCAAAGTGTTAGTGGGAGGACTTTGATAGTCATCAACTTCGGCTTCAGGTGGTGTACCCTCATACCTGTCAAAAAAAAACAAATTTACTTACCATATATTCAGGCGTATATCGACCTTTGAAGCTTAAAAAAAATTTCCTAAAACTTAAAGAGTCGACTTATACGCCGAACATAAAATGTGAACCTTTAATTACAGATGAATAGCATCAATAATTACAAAGACCGTTGATTTTTCGGTGGAGGTGATCGCTATTTTGAATGAGCTGTTCCAGTGTTTACATTTTATGGCATTTATTTTAGAAGATTTATGATAATTAATTTTAATACTGTATTTACTCACATAATCCATGTCCTCGTGTACCACGCACACCCCTATTTTTGGACCAGTTTGAGGAGAAAAAATAAAATAGTGCTTTAATAAGTTGACGTCTATGGTGGCAGAAAATTAGAAAAAATTAAAAAAGTGTTGTGATTCCCCGTAGTTGGGTTCTCTCCTTGGTTCCCTCTAAGCTGCACGACGGTTTTTGAAGTGCCACACACTACATTTTTCAAGCATGCATGATTGTATCTTAGGATATATCAGAACAGGGCCAGTCCAACCTGGGTGCACATCTGCGCACTAACGTCATGTAAGCGTGTAAGGCGATATTCTTTCCACCCATGGATGAATAAATTAGAGGGAACTATGGTTCTTTCCCGGGTTAAAGGAGCGTCAGCGGCTCACGATGAATATGGTGAATAAAGATACCAGATGCCAACTTATTCTGGCAAAAAGTGTAGGTAGAAACTGATAGTAAATTTTTAATGGCTGAACTGCTTCTTTGAGTAATAATAATAAACTTAAAACTCAATTAAAAGGTACAGCTTTAATATTATAAACATATTACATCATCTCAATGTTGAAGATGCACCAACGGCAGTATAAACCTTGCATTTTAACCCTAAACGTTTCTTGATATGCAGATACGCATCAACTTTGTTGAATTCTTCGTCTTCTGCAAGTATAAACATAGACGCAAGCATGTTGCAGTAAATTTACTACTGAAACTCGCAATTTTTAAAACTTGGTCAGAAATCTTCATGTCACTGTCTTTTTTTACTGACATTTTAGAGGAAAAGGTGTGTGGGATACACATAAGTGATATTTTATTGAATTTCATCACCGTAGAGATCGATCGTGATCACTAGGTATAGTTCATTTCGATAGTATCATTAGCAGCTGAAATCAGTTGAATTATAGGAAACTTTATTTAGTGGGTCAAGCTCTCTGAGAATAAGTTTCTTATTGGTTGACATTAAAACATCTGTCACATGGAATGCTCAAGAAGAATAGCACGGACTCTAAACAGTATTTATATATATTTCTATTATTATTATGTTCATTTCTGTTTTGTTAAAACTTAGATTGTACATGACTTTGATTTTATCTGAAAACGATTTCATGACAAGTATTTTTAAGTGAAAAAGTGGGGGTCGAGTTATACGGCGAACATATGCCTAATCATGTATTTTCATTCAAAAAAATAGCGGTAGACTTATATGCCAGAATATACTGTACTTTCTATTGCTAGTACATTTTCTGCTAGGTTTGTGTTAAAATCTTCCCACACATTAGAGAGCAAATGACAAAGCTTAAGAATTTTCTATCAAAATATTAATTCACTTAAACATTACCTCTTCATTAGCGTTTTAAAATTAAACCCCTTGACACAAATTTCTATTTTATGAAATGACTTTCATGAAACATAAAATGTATAGAATATTATCTTGACAATATATGGAGAAATGCATACACTACTGAGAAATAACAAGACAAGTTTTATAAAATTAATTTTTACTATTCTATGAATTTTTTTACAAAAATTTGATTAACTCTTTAACAGTTAAAAATAATATAATAATATAATTCGTTGCATGAAACAACACTTACAAGAATCGATTACAATACCCGTTTTATGACTTCAACAGGTGTTTTCTTTTTGTGAAAGAAAATACGACAATCATAAAAACATGGAAACATGTATAAATTTAATTAAAAACTGTCTTAATGTAATTCCTTTATCAATGTATATTTACTCACATCTTTGTGTTATAAATAAGTTAAGGTATCCAAGATTGTATTTGTCCAAGGCAAATACTGCTTCAAAAATGGTTGAATGATAAGAACATGTTTTTAACACTAAAGATTTACACCCCCAATCACCTTCTCCGTCTCTTGTTTGGCATACAACCCTCGACAAGTATTCCATCTGATCCCTGATTGGACCCTCTCCTGCCTTGTTTCATGCAATTGTGAGCAGGAACTGGTGCTGGTGACTCTTCTGAAAAATAAGAAAAATGTTTACCCAAACATTTTGCTTAACCTCTATCGAACTCAAACGAGGCATACTGATTTAGCACTGCTAAAATTCTACTTAAAACTAGTGGCCATTCTTAAAAAAAAAAGGTGACTATTGATCCTACCATTTGAACAAAACTCATTCCAACCTTGTGTGGGGGAATTTCGTCCACGATTACGTCGACCGAGTGTTATGTTAGGCCTTGGTTTATAGAGATCATCACTACTGTAACGCTGCTGAACCCGGACTGATGACCTCGTGCCACGAAGTCGCCGTGGACCTAAACCAGGATCATCTATTCTTCTTTCACCATCATTTAATTCTGAACTTGGATGCCCAATCTCCCTGCAAGTCAAAATAGAAGTATGTTTTACTTAGGTTGTATAGAATGAATGCAATAATTCATCATTAATTTAGTGATTATAAAGCAGCAATAATTTATCTCAGGAAATAAATACTAAGCGCTGATCTGACATCATATACATTAGGGATACAAGATCCCAAATGATAATTATCGATGCATGAGAGTATTCTCTGGATATAATTCCATTTTATATTAACAAAGACAAACTTTGTAACTGGCAAATAAACTATTGCACTCATTTCACCAAAAACATGAACCTTATCAAATTTGGAGTTAGATTATTCTGTATTACAAAGTTTTCAGCATAAATCATAAGTAACATAATTTATTATGATTATAATATTTACCTCATCATAAAACATATAAAAGACAGTGTCCCTTTGTCATGTAATGCTTTTTGAAGCTTAATATCTTGCAAATGACTGAACCGAATTTGATGAAATTTTCAGGCTAGCATTATGATATAATAACAAAACGTTTTAATGCATTGGTAATATATAAAAGCCTTATTCTGTCCTTTTGTCACTCTGTCACGTTCTGAAAAACAGAAATATACCTGGCAAGAGGGGACTAAGGTCAGCTTTTGAAGCACAATAGATGCAGCGAGGGTTTTGAACCTTCGCTGGGATCAAAGGCAACCCTCTCAGCAGGAGGTATGATTTCAGGTCAAAGAAGACTGCCTCAATTTTATTTCAGAATAATCGATCATCCCCGTCATTTTTGACGGGCACCTATATTAGTTATATTATAATGTAACAACCTAAAAACTGTATACAATAGACTAAAAAAACCAGTTAAGTTTTGAAGATAACAAAGTATTGATAAAATAAATATGACTCACTCGTGACTCTGATTCAGGTCACCACTTTTAATATCACATCCTTTTTGAACATTAGTTAATGGAGGTCCCAATGGTAATCTTGGGTGTTTCCCTTCTCCACCTTCGGAACCTCTAACATCTTCGTAATCTTCTGGCCCAAGTTCCCCATCCATATCTCCTTGATGATACTGGTTTTCTATAGCTAAATTTCCAAAATAATGACTCATCATAACTACTTAGCAATGCTTATGAAATAAATAATGAGATTTTTCTTAAAAGTGCATTTTAATTGCATGAAAAGTTGTTCATCAGAGAAATTAAGAAGATTTAAGTGAAATTTTATATTTAAAATCCTAATAAAACAAGTATTAGCAGGCCAATTGGTTGAGTAAAACAAATGGATTATTTAAAAGCTACTTAAAGAGTTAAAATTTACCTTTGCTATTTAAGGAAGCCTTTTTCCCAGTATCTCCAGAAGCAGTGGACACATCGCTTTCAGGACTTAAAGGCATCACAAATGTATCTGGAGTTCCTGGAGAAATACCAACCGCTCTCCGCATAGGGCCTCTGACTCCAAGTCGTCTCCCCAACCTCCGCCTTTCCTCAGCTGCTGCTTGATTCCTTTTGGATAACACCGGAGTCTCCCTATCCTCTGATCTGGCGTCATTCTCTGGCATAGGAAGTGCAGCACCACCGGTTTCATGACGGCTGATGGCATCGACTTCTTCATCAACCTCTGAACTCCTATCTTTGGGTGTCTTCCAATGGTCATGTCCAATACCATCGACTACTGTCACCTTCTTCTGGGAAACACTCTCTGTCATGTCACCTTCAATCAATTCCTCATCTGAATAAACTGTGTACTCACCACTGTTATATCTAGGATTGGGTCGTCTAGGTCTTTTGTTAGATCCTTCTCCACCGATATCAGAGAAAGTATCAGAGGACGGAATCAACAGGGAAGACTTTTTGGGAGAGTTTAATTTGTTCGCTTTTCTTTCAACGTGACCACCCAACTTTGTCACCACTTTTTCGTCTTCTTTAGAGAGCTCAACGTCTGACAAGATCACACAGTCATCAAAGTCTGATAGTTCTATCGTAGCAATGGAGTTTGTGGGAGAAGGTATCCTAGAGTAGTCTCCTGCAGCTGCTTCTTCTGCAAGGCTACGAACGTACAGCACAAAATCTGAAAGGCTAGGATTTTCTTCCAGGTAGAGGACCTCGCCAATTTCACCATCCTCGCCTTCCAAAAGGCTCTTCTCGAGAACCGATTCCACCTCACCCCTCAAATCTTGTTCCACGGCTCCCAATTTAGCACGTTTTACTTTGGGAGGCTCAGGAGCTGACTTGTTTTCCGTCAGATTTTCCACCGTGGAAGTCGATTCGGCTGCAACCTCGTCCGCTTTCTGGTTAGAAGCTTTATAAGCATTCGACAGCACTAACCTTTCCCTCTCGAGCTTCTTGAGGTTTTTCCGAACCTGGATGATCTTCTTGACCTCGTAGATATTGGCAGCAATTTTTGGCTTTTTTATTTTCAGCACCAGATTACCAGGACAGTTGTTGATGGAGGAGTACATATCAGAAGGTTTCAGGCTTTTCTTCACCTTCTTCTCTTCCTTTTCAGCACCTGCTTTCATTTTAGGTCCCTCCTCTTTGGTTCGGTCCGAGCCCCCACCACCGCTATCCCCGCTGCCCTTGCTTCCATCCGAGGACGAGGATGGCGTAGACGATGTGGACGATGACTGTCCACTTGCCTCTTTTCCCACTGCTGCCTGCGTAGCACCATCCGCTTGCGACCTTTCTCTCTCTCTATCTTTGTCACGATCAGATCTTCTGTGACCATTTTTACCCTTATCTCTTTCGTGCCTATGGTCGTCGCTACTGTTCACTTTCTTTTCCTTCTCTCCGACCTTCTTATCTCTACTGCTACTGCTCTTACTGGAATCTCTATGGTGGGGTTTCTTCATGCTGTCCTCTTTCTTTTTATCTACCGCTACCTTCGAGTGGTGATTCTTATCGCTACTCTCTTTCTTGGCATCCTTATCGTTGCTCTCTTTCTTGGTCTCTGAACTCGACTTCGACAAGCCGTGTTTGCTGTCCTTTTCTTTGTGCTCGGACTTGATGCGTTCTTTAACGTCCTTTTCCCCTTTCGTGTGCTCTGACCTCTCTTTCCCACTTCTGTGTTTGTCTTTTTCCTTGTCGCTCTTTCTGGTTTCTTCCTTGTCATTCTTTCTGCTTTCTTCCTTGTCATTCTTTCTGCTTTCTTCCTTGTCATTCTTTCTGCTTTCTTCCTTCTCGCCTCTTCTCAAATCGTCCTTATCGCTCCTTTTGGAATCATCTTTTTCCTTGACAACCTTCTTCTCCTCCTTTTCTCTCTCAGTTTTCTTCTCGTCTTTCTCTCTCTCAATCTTTTTATCATCCTTTTCTTTCTCTGCTTTCCTCTCGTCTTTCTCTCTCTCAATCTTTTTATCGTCCTTTTCTTTCTCTGCTTTCCTCTCATCTTTCTCTCTCTCGGTCTTTTTATCATCCTTTTCTTTCTCTGCTTTCCTCTCATCTTTCTCTCTGTCGGTCTTTTTATCATCCTTTTCTTTATCTGATTTTCTCTCGTCTTTCTCTTTCTCTGTCTTTTTATCGTCCTTTTCTTTCTCTACTTTCCTCTCATCTTTCTCTCTGTCGGTCTTTTTATCATCCCTTTCTTTCTCTGCTTTCCTCTCGTCTTTCTCTCTGTCAGTCTTTTTATCGTCCTTTTCTTTCTCTGCTTTCCGCTCGTCTTTCTCTCTGTCAGTCTTTTTATCGTCCTTTTCTTTCTCTGCTTTCCGCTCGTCTTTCTCTCTCTCTGTCTTTTTATCATCCTTTTCTTTCTCTACTTTCCTCTCATCTTTCTCTCTGTCGGTCTTTTTATCGTCCTTTTCTTTCTCTGGTTTCCTCTCATCTTTCTCTTTCTCCACCTTCTTCTCATCCTTTTCCCTTTCTGGTTTTTTCTCATCCTTCTTATCTCTCTTTTTACCCTCACTTCTTTCTTTATCGCTTCTCCTGCTTTCATCCTTATCCTTTTCACTTTTGCGGTGATCATCTTTGTCGGAACGCTTGCCCTCCTCTTTCTCTCTAACATATTTCTTATCTTTGTCACTTCGTTTGTCATCCCTCTCTTTCACATTTTTCCTATCCTCTTTGTCTCTGTCATGTCTCCTGGATGAATCCTTCTCCTTTTCTACCTTCTTGTTATCTTCCTTTTCTCCATGCTTCTTGTCGCCCTTTTCACTCTTTCTTGACTCATCTTTTTCCTTCTCTGTTCTTTTCGACTCGTCCTTTTCACCCTTTCGGTGGTCATCTCTCTCACTCTTCTTGTGCTCTTCTTTCACGGTTTTCCTCTGCTCTTCTTTTTTGCTATCGTCTTTTTCTACTTTAACGCTAACTTGATCTCTATCACTTCTTTTTTTGTCATGCACATGCTTGTCTCTACTTTCTTTCACCTCATTACTAGTCTTCCTACTCTTCACCTCATCCTTTCTTTCTCCGTTATCTCTAGCCTTTTCTTCTTTCTTCTCAATTTTCTTCCATTCCGTTTTAGGTTCCACCATTTCCTTCTTCTCTTTCTCTTCTTTTTTGACCGTGAATGTCTCTGTGATTATTTCTGCTTTTATTTGTTCAGGTGGCAAACATTTCTCTAAATCTCCATCAAGTTCCTTCTTAAAGGAATCTGATTTTGGATCTGGATAACGCTTCCTCACTTCGCCATACTGCAAAAGATCCTTGGTCTCAGAAGATGACGATGAGGATGTTATGTTGTCCAACATATCTGCCGAATGGAGTGGAAGAATAGGTGGGGTTGAATTTGCCTCCACGGCATCAGCTTCCAAGCTTTCGAATGGTGGGGAAGCTTCATCGTCATCTTCTTCTTCATCTTCCTTCTCATCTTCATCGAAATCATGCTCTGCATCTGAGGCAACTTCTTCTTTCACCTTAAATTTTTGTACACTGGATCGTTCAACCTCACTGACATCATTTATTTTAATTTTGTCAGAAGTATTTTCTTCAATATCTTCATCACTATCCAACTTCTCCGGTGATATTGGGTCTAAATCTGTTGGCAGAAGATCCTTAAGGCTGATGAACTTTTTCTCAGGTTTTGGGATATCTTCAAATTTCGGTGTACATGATTGCATACCTAAAATGAAAAAAAATATTATAAAAATATAAAACAAAATGAATCACAGCGAGCATTTTAAAGTACTAAATTACATACTATTATGGATATCTGTCCCTTTTCTTGGTTTCTCAACTCCAAGAAATCCATAAACGACATCTTCGACTTTTGGAAAGAAAACGGTATACATCTTTGGATTGACAACTTGATCAACAATTCTTTCCACTCCAATATCTAAAAACCCGCATCTAAAATAGATGTAAAGATTTAATTTATGCAAAACTCTCAACTATAGTTCTTTAAATATCACACATACTCATGAATGTGCTTCCTTAAGCTGTCACGAAGCTGGTTTTTATTTAAATCTGCTCGCCATTCTTGGCTTGTAAGAAAACTGGACACAGAACCTTCAACTCTTTGCCTTAAATTCTGGTACGCAGGCTAAAAAAATCGGAAGAAGGTTAGTAAGCACCATATAAAGTCACATAAATGGCTACCATATGAAATAAACTTTACTTTGGTATCCACATCTGCAATACATTCTTTTCGAAATTGATCAAAAATTCCATTCGATTTGAGCTGGCAAACAATTTTGTCAATTAATCCAGGATCTCCAGGAGGTAATTGCAACATTGACACTTCCATATTTGTTTTAAGAATCAATAAAAACCAGATTAAGCAAATATAGTGGTCAGCAACTGTCTCACAAACTGAAATCGCGAAGCATCTCAGTTTCACAACAATTACTGTAGTGCCTGTCTCCACTGTTTTCACTTTACATCATTAGTCACATTTTTTAAGCTAAATTCGTGTTTTAGATGTTTTCCCATCATGCGCTACTGCTTATGCTTGAAATTGGTAGATTAGTACACGAAGGATGGCGTCTGCTATTTATGACATTATTTTCCGAAAATTATGACACTATATCTTAATTTTCAAATTTTATGTTGGTTTCTCAGAGCGAAAGAAGTTATTTACATGTTTTCGTTGGTGAAGTGATATATTTGAGGAAGAATTGTCAAATATGTTCGTACTTTCTGAGATGAAACATGTGGTTCGAATTCCACCGCATAAATTTCATATGAATTTGAATGATGCAATTTACGAAGAATTAAATAAGAAACTAGCGAACAAGGTTAGTTAATTCAAACTGCGATATTTATTTTCGTATGAAATTGTGATGACCAAAGCCGACAACTTATTTTTGCAGGTAGTATTGGGCGTTGGATTGGTTGTTGCTCTAAGAGACTTAAAAAAACTTGAGGACTCTTATGTTTTTCCTGGTGATGGTGCATCTCATACGAAGGTTAATTTTCGCTGTGTAGTCTTCCGTCCTTTCATGGAAGAGATTCTTGTGGGAAAAATTAGAAGTTCAAGCCGTGAAGGAGTTGTAGGTATTGTAGTTCCTTGGATAAAACATCTAACATAATTTTCGGTTGTAAAACTTCGAAAATATGTAACAAAACGTATTTTTGTAAGGTAGGCTACGTAAAGTTAATTGCTTATGTGTTTACAGTTACTTTGGGCTTCTTTGAGGACATATTGATTCCACCTTTAAGCTTGCAATATCCTTCTCGGTTTGACGAAGTGGAGCAAGTCTGGGTTTGGGAATACCAAACAGAAGGAGCCGCAGAAGAGGGTCAACAAGATGAAGCAGGAAAGCACAACCTGTTCATGGACCCAGGTTCGTCGGTAACCATTTATTTACTGGAGAGTAAATCGCAACCTTTAATGTTGTCATGTGATTATAAAAATAAATATTTCAAAGAGTAGATGTTTGCATGGCATGTGAGAGAGATGATTAGTAGGGCCATTTGGCCTTGGCGACAAGGTTAAGGGGGCCAAAATTTGGGTTTGAATGCACTCGCCGTGCTTAATATCTACTCTAAAATTCCACAAAAATTAGATGTATCCTCAATAATGAGCGATTTGCGTTTTATAAAAAATAAAATATATTTCACTGTTCTTTAGCTAATGATTGTCTTATTTTGTTTTCATGTATTTTTGTTATGGCCAGGGACCTCAAAATCTGGAAGTGGCCCAGGCCTCTTTGAACCTCTGAGATGGATTTGGTGTTAGAAAAAATATTTTCAATTACAGGGGAGCCTATAAGATTCCGAGTAACATCAGAAACATTCTCTGATACCACACCTGGACTTCCAGATGTGTCATTGGATGGATCAGCGTCAGCATCCACTATACCACCTACTGCTGGAACTTCAGCTGGTGTTTCGGCAGATGCTGCAGATTCAGAGCCTAAAGTACCTTATTCACTCACTGTGAGTTTAAAAATAATACAATGAGAACTAAATAGCTGAAATGTCCTCAACAGCATCGGATTAATGATTGTACTTTTATTTGCTGATAAAAGTAATAGCTATTAAGAAGGTTTAATGATTATGTTTATGTGTTTTAAATTCAGTTGATCACTGCACTTCCAATAAAAGTGCATTTTAAGGAAATATTTGTCTGTCTTTCTCTTTAAAAATAAATCCATATTGGTAAACACAAAAATACCACAGTTTCTTCGGCACTATTGCAGTTGGGTACCTTATTATTTTCTTTAAAACAATTAATGCTACAGGTTGTTGGTGTTGGGTTGAATTTCTTTAACAATTTCCTTCAAAATAGATGAGCTGCGGAACTTCAGCTCAATGAATGGTTTGTCTTTTTTGGCAAATAAAAATATTTCAAAATTAAAAAGTAGGGTACTTAACTGCAATAGTACCATTCTCCTATTGTTTAAACTTTTTCTGTAACGATATTTATTGCTGTTCGTTCCTACCAAATTTAAGATAGATTTTGAATTAAAATATTTGGATTTTGATATTCTTAAAGCCTTCAAATACATGCTTTTAAAAAGATTAAACTTAAAATAATATTTAAAAATTCTTGCTCCATTCAAACAGTCTGTTTTTTTTAGACTGGGTTCTGTTTTAAGTTCAGCTTTTCAACAATCTCATTTTGAAAGCTTGGCACCATCGAAGTGTAAACCTTGATATATAACACGAGGAATCTGCCCTTATCCCTCCTGCCTTTGTGTGCTAGTAATACTGTTACCACACTTTATAACTCCATGTTTGATAAAATTAAAAGATCCTCTTGGGTAGGCTGACCATATGTCCCGTTTTTGAACCTTCTCCAGACCATCCCATCATTTTTGACAAAAAAAGTCATTTTGTCCCGTTTTAAAGCTATTTGTGATTATTAACTCATCTTACTTGTTTTTTCTAAAGATGTACATACTTAATAAATGAGAATATTTCTACAAACCTTAAACACTAAAATCAACTTTGTAAACAGAATTTCTTAATTTGCTTACATTATAGGCTTAGTTACCATTTTCTCTTGCTTGATATTGAGAAAGTGCATAGTAGTTACTTTCATTTTGTAAATTTCCTTTATCATACTTAGCCTGACTACTATATACTTTAAACATTAATAATAAATAAAGATTTTTAGTATTTTTTTGCTTTACAAAAAATGTCGTTTCTTAAACTATAAATATAATTATCCTTTCTGTATTACTGAAATGCAATAATGTAAATTTTGCTGTGGTAAATAAATAAGAATAAAGAACTTAGAAAAGGGTGGTTTTATGCCGCTTGTCCTTTGATTTTTATTTTGAGTCAATAAAGCTAATATTTAATTCTATCAAAATGATGCGGAGAATTAGAATGTTATCTACTTTTTAAATGCAAATGTTTTCCTTACTATTTGAAACTATATTGCTTCCAAAATTAGGTCAAAAGATCTTATCTAATGATAATATTTAATTTATAAACCCTATCTGCATTGTAAATCAGTTAATTATTTTAAAATCGACTTTCTTCAAATAGATTTGTAACAAATGAATAGCATTTCTGTCTGTTTAATTGAAACTTATTGCTCGACTTCTAAATAAAAATGACAAAAATTCAAGATTACGACTATTTTTTATGCATTTTAATACTTTATAATTATATTAACCTGTATAATATATGAAATATAAATATTCGGTAACAATTATAACAGAAATCTCATGCCTAGTTAAACCCTATGTTAACGTAGCGGCGAATAATTTTTCCTTCCAAAAAAGGGCTTTTTGGCATGTATTCAACTGTTTTTAACATATACTGCCGACCCCTAATGGATACGTGAAGCATGGGTCCTTTCTCTCTATTTAATATAGATAAATAGGTGTAGACAAATTTCTTATCTACAAAATTATTCAAGTTCTTTCAAATTACATATTTATTTAAGTGATAAATACCACCCTCTTAAAAAAAATTGTGCGAAAAAACTGTCCCGTTTTCTTGATGGGAAATGCCCCGTTTTTGTCGGGTTATGGTCAGCCTACTCTTGGGCCTTTATTTGACGTAATTTTTTGCCCGTGTATTGCAGATGAGTTTCAATATTGTATTATTGTTTATAATTTATATAAGAGCATTTTTTTATGTAAGAGAACAAAAAAGAATGAAAATTTTCTTATTGCAGGGGACCATCAATGAGCCGGGATTGGGACTTCTTTCATGGTGGTCTAGCTGAAAAATTAAGTCTCATATTAATTGATTCTGAATATCTGTACATAAAATTATCTCATCAAATTCATTTCCATTATTTTATTTGAGTAAAACTTGGGTATCGAAACATCAATGAAATTTTTTAAAACAAAGTACCGTATTTGACTGAATATAGCCCCCCTACCCATCTTTTCTTACACAAATCTAGAAAATATTTTAATACCCTGAAAGGACATGATTACACATACAAGAACATTGTATTGTGACAGATGAAACAAAGTTGACATTGCTTAGTTGGCACATCCTTAGTATTTCATTTTCTGCAGGAATGGTCGTAATTGAAGGTTAAATTCTGAACACATCTTAACATTGAAGATTTATTAATGAAATTATTTAATGGAACAAAATGCAATTCAAAATGATGAACACTCACTACATATTCCTGCCATACATAAGAACAACACAATCTACAACTCATCATCTGCAACATCAAAAATGCACCCATCTGACGAGCTTGTTTTATCTTCTCCCATGTACTCCTCATCCTTGTCCTCTGAGTTCATCCACGCCATGTCATCCTCCGTGCCATCTAAGGAATTGGAGACACAACACTTTTTAAAACTTTTCATTATCACTGTCTCGGGAATGGCATTCCATGCACTCAATACCCAACTGGCCATCAGAGGAAGGGAAGGACACTTCACTTTACTGGAAGGGGTGTATACTTTTTTCCCATTCTTCATCCAGTCAGCATAAATAGCTTTTGATGTCTTTAAAGGGTTTATTTATGGACACATCGACTGGCTGCAGTAGGGTGGTCGTTCCTCCAGGGATGTTGACAAGATTGAAATTTCCCATTCTAATTACTTGCTTCACAGCCTCAGAAACATGTCCCCTGAATGAATCAAGAATAAGAAATGATGGCAAATTAAGCAGAGCTCCAGGTCTCCTCTGCCAGACCACTTTCACCCAGTCTTTCACTAGTTCTTCGGTCATCCACCCTTTTTCTTGAACACAACATATGGGGGGAGCTTCCTGCCATCAGCTGTTACAGCTAGCATACAGGTAATGCGATTCTTCTCATTCCCAGTCGTTTTTATTAGGACTGATTTTGCCCCCTTCTCTTCCACAGTCATTTCACTGGGCATATCCATGTAAATAGGTGTTTGATCTGCATTCCCCATTTGTCCAAGCTGGTACTTCTGCCTAAGTCGCAAATGAATGATATAGCGCTGGTAGGCCGTCAATTTCTCTTCGTAGTACGCTGGAAGGCGCTGAACAAGCGTTGTTTGCCGACGGAGGGAAAATCTATTCCTCTTCATCATTCGGTGCAACCACCCTGAACTGGCCTTGAATTCTGCTCTCCAAATTTTCATCTCATCTGCGATCTTCAAGGCTTCTGTGTAAATCATCTCGTGGGACACTACCAATGCATCCACTCATGATTGGCGCACAAAACTCACGACGCATTGTTCCAATTCTTTGAATCTGCCGCGAGTAGGATCCCTAAATGCACGTCGCGATTTGGAGCAATTCTGAAGTCGTGGAAGTTGCGTACGCCAAAGTCGGACAGTTTTCCTGTTAACATCATATTTCTCTGCCGCCGCATGTTTACCGTTTTCAACTGCATACAGTGCTACAGTGATCTTGAAGTTGGCATCATAGCTCCTTCTCTGGTGCTTATTTATTTGCGCCACTGTTGACCCTTTTCTTTCGACTGACAATGAGTCCATTATGCTCTTACTCTTATTACAGCAAACTACTTCTCGATCGAGTTCCCGATGGAGGCTAATCTAACACCGAGTAACGCACCGCCTTTGCTACATTCAAATAGGTGACAGTGCTGCTAACCAAATCTGGGAACAAAATCACCAAATTGGCAACACTGATAAGTATAATATACAAAGTATAAGAAAATTATACAAAACAGTTTTTAGATATCATTTTGCATGACCTTTATCAAAATTTATCAATTTGAATTAAATTACTTTTTAAAACACTCAGTTTATTGGCAAATGGTCTGAATTCTGAGGTAGCAAAAGTAACAGATGGATGAATCGGCAGTGAATCACTGAATTGTTCTTTTAAGTGATTCATCTAGGTGAACTGAATCGAGTGAATTGATTCAGTAAGATGAATCGATTTTCCCACCTCTAGTACGAACAAGAGTGCAAAGCTTTAATAGCGATGACTTTCATTCGAGTCAGTAAGTGTTTCTATCCATTGTAAGATTAAACTACTCGGGTTGCGAATATTTATTTGCACGGCTGATTGACGTCGCCATATAGGAAGGATTTTTCAATTACCTGATCGCTCTCATTATCGTCAAATTGCAAGTTTTAATACCAATAAAATTAACCTTTCTCGAGAATGGACTATTTGCCTGGCTAAGCTCGAATTATTAATTACACAAACGAAAGATAGATTAGCATTGCGCATCAAAATATGAGCAAAGTGCGAATTTATATTGCTGCATAAATTGGTATGTTATTTCGACTTGCTAATATTGCTGCTGCATTAATTAGTATGTTATTTCGACTTTTTAAAGTTTATTTTTACTCCCTGAAAATGTATTTTTGTTCATTTCCTTGTCAAATATCTCTTTCGTTAGTATACCCTCTGAATTCTGAGGTACAAATCTGAAAACCCCGAAATTCCTAATTAGCATGACGTTTTATCACTCGCTAATCGGTACTTTTTTATAAAATGCGTGCAAGATTGGTCTTTCTTAAAATTATACAGCATGTTTTATGACATTAAAGTCCTAAAAATGATGTGCAAAGTTAAGTTTTGCAAATGAGCTGTGATTAATTCCAACTGCAATACTGAATTGTAATGGGACGAGGTTAACCTGTGACCATGCCTGTGGCACTATATTTTCCAATAGAAGTTCCGTTAGCCTTGATTCTTCTACAGGATGCCATTGTAGGCAGATGTTTACAAAGTAACAAATTAGAATGTAGAAAATAATAGCTTCTGCTATGGGGAGGTGGTCGAATGGCAACAGCATTGAATGCCGAGTAAACACCTCATCCTTCGCTTATCAGTGTTGCCAATTTGGTGATTTTGTTCCCAGATTTAGTTAGCAGCACTGTCACCTATTTGAATGTAGCAAAGGCGGTGCGTTACTCGGTGTTAGATTAGCCTCCATCGGGAACTCGATCGAGAAGTAGTTTGCTGTAATAAGAGTAAGAGCATAATGGACTCATTGTCAGTCGAAAGAAAAGGGTCAACAGTGGCGCAAATAAATAAGCACCAGAGAAGGAGCTATGATGCCAACTTCAAGATCACTGTAGCACTGTATGCAGTTGAAATTCAGTGCACTGAACGATTCATTTACACCAATTCATTCATGAACTACCCACCTCTAGTTCGTACCCACCTAATTTTTAGTGCCCGAAAATAGCCTCCCCCCTCAACTTTTGCACTTCACTTTTGGCCAAAAATGGGGAGGCTATATTCGGTCAAATACGGTATAGGTACTCAAAACAATGCATTCAAGTAAATGTTACTTTGACATCCAAGTAATTTCATTTTAGATCTCTTCCACAAATCAGGCTTATTTACTCTCTCATTTTACTATGCTTCTATTTATTAAGCTATGATTCGTTAATGACATTCATTGAATGTTGCTTGCAAAAAGTTGTGATAAATTGAATGGTGCACAAGCCATGGTAGATGAATTTGGTTATTTATGCTCCCTAATTAACTATAAAAACATTTGATGATTTTGTTCTAACTCTTGCTGTGCATAGTGAGAATATAAATGAGCTTCAACGAAGTCCGAGGTGATTGATAAATGTTTAGTGGGACCATTTGAATCTTTATTTATAATTTGTTTTTAAGCGTTACTGAGAAGTTTTAATTTGCTAAAAGCTAAACCAACGTTGAAATCAAATATTAGGTTTATGATGATCTGGAATGTGCTCAAAAATGATGGACGTTTGTAAATATATGTATCTTATTTTTAATAAAATTTTTGAACAAAGGATTTTTATACTTCGAAAGGATTTATATAAATGAATAAAATAGAAATAACTAGAAAGTAGTTATGTTCAAAATAAGTTATACTTTTATTATTAAACAATTTCAAGTAAAGGTTGGCTAGATCGCTCCTCAGTAAGAATGTCTCTTATAAATTGGTTCCATTTATTCTCCCAAGCAGCTAAGGCTTTTTCTCTCTCCGTCGCTGGCATTGCACTGTACCTGTGATGAAAAGCAAATACTTCAGTGACTTAAACGCTTGCAAAATATATATTAAAACTATAACTGCCATAATCAGATTCTACTCAATATTTTTATAAGATATGAAACAGTAATTATTGCCAATAAAATAAAACTTTGAAGGCAGTGGTTCCCAACTAGGGGATTGCAATATCTTTTATTGTTTTAGTTTTTTAAGATGTGCTGTATTTTACTAAAGTTATCAAAATTCTTACAAAATGTACTGAACGAATCATTCAGGATTGCACTAACCAATGTTATAATGTTGAAATTAATGTTGCATTTGACATTTATTGGTAGATAGGGAAAAGGGAGCCTGCGATAAGATTGGTAGCCTTAATAGTGGGATCATAGATGCATAAGATTGGGAGCTGCTGTTTTAAGGAAAACTAAGAAGTAGTTATTCAAATCTACGTGATTTTTTAAATGTAAAATTCTTTTAATGTGAAACAGTTTAGACTGAAAGGAGGGTAAAGAGTAACTTTTTAAACAGCTCCCAGGTTTTGATCTCCATTGAAACAAAAGTAAAAAGACAAGTTGTTTAGCCTACTAATGATTAACTTGAATTTGCCTGGGAAGTAGCAGAAATGGGAATCTGATATATTTTTGTTTGATTATTGATGACAATGTGGCGCATGAATTACATGAGATTCAAATTTTTAAATAGTAATAAAAATATGCCAACAATATTTTCATTGAGGTAGTGGTTTTAATATAGTACAAATTATTAGATAATTAACCTCAAATCAAGAAATTTTCTCTTTGTTTTAATTGATATTTAGAAATGCTCTTTTAGCTGAATGTTGGCAATTTACTTGGTATTTGTAAATTAATCATAAAGAATTATGGACATCAAATAGATTTATGAAGGGTCAGAACTATATTTTATAATAAAGTGTTAACAGCAAATATTTTGGCATTTTAAAAAAAATGAAATGAAAATTCCACTCATGGGATTGGTAAAAAATTATTTAATAGACATTCACCATTCCTTATTGAGTGTTAAGCTTTTTTGGATGTAAAGTTATTGTAAAGGGAAATATTTTCCTTGTACAGGCACTCCCCGGGTTACGTAAGCCTCGACTTACAGCTCTTTCAAAAGCTTATGACATGCGCAGAAGATGATTTTCTCTACTGAGACTGCTAACTTGTGCCTTCGTTGCCAACCATGCCTCTGTGCTATTAGATTCATCTTTTTATTATCGCTGTTCTGTTGGTTGTTTGATTATTGAATTTTTCTTATTTCTCATTATTGTTCACTTTGTTGATCTTTTATTGAGTTTTTCTTGTTGCTCTTCCATTTTCCATTATTAGTTACCGTCTTCAGGTTTTACTTCATTTGTGTGTATTCACTATTTTTAATTAATATTTGTTGCTTATTTATATTTTTATTCTTTCTTCCGTTTGTGTGTAATTTTCTTAACATGGATACCGCCCCATCCACTTCTAAACTTGGTAATAAAAAGATGATTCATAGTCAGGCACGACAAATAATTTATAATGTGCTAAGTTTTATGAAGAAAGAAGCAGTAGAAGGAATCACTATTCCAATCAAAAGTGTGCATGAGCGGGTTATGGAGGCAAAAGGTGTGTCAAAACACTTTATTACGAATATCAAAGGAAGGAGCTGAATTGGCAAAAGGCTCCGGAACAGGTTTCAAAAGTCCACAGAAGATCAAACTCCAAAAAAAGCCCTAAATTTTCTGTGGATAACACCCCACTCTAGGTGCTCTGCTTCCTAAGATAAAAGAGAGCACAGGTTTCAAAGGAGAGTTTGGTTCACTTAGACTTCTCCTTCAGAAAATGGGATTCAAGTACGTATAATGATACAAACGATGAATTTATGTTCATTTAAAAGGTTCTACTGATATAATTTCTTCACAGGTGGAGGAAAACTTCCAATAATAAGGCCATTCTCTGTGAATGTGAAAATATTCGTTTGAAACGAATAGAATATTTGAGGGAAATAAGAAAATTAGAATTATACAAAAAAATTAAAAAATTCAAGCTGCCAAAGAAACTTTTTCTGGTGGATAAACTGCTGACTAAGAACGGGCATTCGGCAATTAGGTTGCCACCTTACCACCCAGAACTAAACCCAATTGAAAATGTTTGGGAAATAGTAAAAAAAAAACTGGGTGGCTTCTAGAAACGTGTCCTTCAAAATAGAAGTGGAAAGGGATGGTGGACGAGAATTGCCAAGCTATTGGAAAAATGGAGTGGGAGAGTGTTTGCAATCATGTAAAGAAAATTGAAGATGAGTACATAAAATCTGAAATGAATATGGATAATGTAACAGAGAGACATAATCAATTTAGGAACCGATAGTAAGACAGAAGAAAGTGAATAAAATTGAGTACTATAGTGTATGTTTACTATGTAGTAGAGGTGACGCTCGATTTATGCCTATTTGATTTATGCATTTTCATGTTTATTCCACTCAGAATATAATTTATTTACAATTAACTTAAATTGTATTTAATTGCCGAATATAAATAGGCTTTGGAAAATGGTTTCTTCTTTCAAAGTTAAATTAGTGCAAAATCAATCTATTTACATGATAAGCTACAGTTCAGAACATTTTAGCCTCTTTTAAAACTGGATCAGGTAGTTTGGCCAAGCTGTGGGTCCCAACGCTTCGCTTCCCCCTCAACTTCCCTCCCCACAACCGCTTCCCCCTATGCTATGTCACAGTCCACACAGGAAGGTGCCATAAGCTTTGAAAGTACTGTACATAAACCCGCACTTACATAAGCAGCCCCATAAATTATGTACGAAAAAAATTTCGTTATGCTTACATTAGCGGTTTTTGTAAGCGAGCGCTAACTAAATCTATATGTAAGTGCACGGAGAAAGAACGCAAGGCATGGGCTGTAATGCGAAATCCCCGTCATGCTACCCAGCCAATGCTGCCATTCTAGCAAATTTTTAGCTACATCTAGCGACTTTGGGTTCGAATTGCGCCTGAAAAAAGGCCACAGCGACTACCTATTAACCAATGTAACAATATACCTAATTCTAGCGACTGACTATAATTGCGGCATATATCTGTACTCATATGAATACAATAATTCCCATTCCCTTCAGTCTTTTTCTGATCATTGATGTGGGTGCTTGATCTGATGTACTTTAATTTTCAGAGATCGCTTCTTCAAAATAGCTTTGCACGCCAAATAAAATGCCTTCGGGGGCTGGATCCGGCCCGCAAGCCATAGTTTCCCCACCTCTGCTGTACTTTCCGTAGTAATTTTCGACTTATGCAAATTTCGAGTTACGTAATGGGTGCCGGAACACATTACTTACGTAACCCGGGGAGTGCCTGTACTTATAGAAATTTAATATAATCTAAACTACACTACTAAAAATTTGCACCCATGTAAGTAACATACAAGGTAATAAAATATATTCAATTAACTCATTAAATAGTTTATAACATTTTTAATAAAATAAATTATACCACCCTTCTTTTAGAAAGACAACTTACAAAATTGAGTTGAGAGACAGTTGCTTAAGAAATCGTAAATCAGCATTGAGTCCAGCGAGTCCCATGAATGCTTCATAAAAATCATAGCTCAAGCCGGTAGCATCCCAAAAAGTAGGATCATCTGAAGATATCACCACTGGCAAATCATGTGCAAAATATGCAGCAGCTGGATGGTTACGCAAATCATCCACTAAACAAAGGACCTGCATATTTAAAGTAAATCATAAGTTATTCTTTCATTTTTATGAACATAATTATTAAGTGAAAGACCACAATGTTATTGGTATGCAATGAATTTCAAACAGTCACTAGTTCAATAATAGGCAAATTAATTAATATGTTAAATTATGAATAGAAATTAAACTTTTTGCAGTGAATATTTTAAAAAATTACTCCTTCCAATATTAAGCCAAAAGCTGATGACGAATGTGACTTCTATAGCCATATAATGTGTATGGTACAAGATTTTAATCATTCACCATAATTACAAAATTAGTATTATTAATTCTTATTATTATTACCATGATATTGTAAAGATATGCCTAGTCTTCTTTAGGATAAATATAGGAAGTAATTGAGATGAATTGTCATACCTGATTGGATATTGGATTCACTTCAATAGCAATTCCTCTTTCCTTTACTATTTTCATAGCTAAAGGATGTTTGAGGAGAGCATAGCCATGGCCGATGCGAGTGGTATTCAGCAAAATGGCATCCACTAAGTTTAAATCAGTCATATTCTCCCAATCTAGAAAGATTGTTTGATGATGCAAATGTAATGCCAAAAGAAAATTTTCACAAAAAAATGAAAAAACTTTTATATGACTAGGGATGATATTTTTCAAATTATTATTAAAAGAATTGGAAAATCCACTTAGAACATTGTTTTATTAATTTATCTAGAAACATATTCTTTCTACTATGTGATAACAGATGTCTTGCTGGGCTTTGACATAAGGGGCCCAATTGCAGTGTTCTGAATCTGTGGTTATAAAAAAATTATAAAACTTTATATATTATTGTAGTTGGTTTTATGCTGTAATTTTGCCCCAACTTTAATGCAGTTACCACAAGTAAATTTCAAAGCAAGGCAGAGGATGGCAATTGCTGTGTACTGCTTTTGAAATTACAGGAAAACCTCGTTAATACAATATCGGTTTATACAAAGTAGATCTCATTCCCCTTCGAAAGGGGAATAGTTAAAAATTCCTTTAATACAAAATACGGTTAATGTGTACTACAAAGTCATTGTTTGTGCGATGGATAGTATAACCATACTTTTCATTACGGATAGTACAATGTATGCTGATTAGAGTTGCCAACGGTAAGACCTTAATGACCCGGAGATTTTAGTCTGAAACCCATGTTTTTTCGCTTTTTCTGTTATGTATTCACGAGTTTCTAATTAAAATGTATTGTAAATTTTATCAATACATTTTCATTTATCAATTGCAATATTATTTATTTCGTTATGCACAAGTAAATGCGTTATTGTCACCTCTTTGCGAGATCAAAAGGTATAAAAGTAATTATCTAGAATTTTTTTCAGGTGTTAAAATTTGTATTGTCATATTTATTTAAAACTGTAAAAACGACATTATTTGCTCGAAATTCGAGGAAATCCGATTGCTAATCAAAACATTACGATCCCAATAAAATGTTATATTTCGTCCAATACACCATTTTTTGTTCATTTCAAAGAAAAAACGTAAAAAGTCCATTTCTTCATTAAAATCAACATTTTTTAAGCAAATGCTCGGTGACTTTTGTTATGTTTGTGTAAGGAGAACCACTGCAAAATTTCTAGTTCCACTACTGACACTGACCCGGAGAAATTGTTGTTAAACCCTGAGAAACGTTGCTTCACCCTGAGTCTCCGGGTCAAAACGACCCAGTTGGCAACCATGATGCTGATCACCCTGCGATACTAGCTGTCAAGGTCAATGTTATTTGCGTTGAGGGGAATCATAGCCGTCAGTTTCAGAAAGTTTCAGTATGAAATACTAGGAGAGGTGAAACACGAGTCGGATAATTCGCGCTACAGCTGTGAGCATCGGCATACTATGTAGACTAGTGTAAATGTTTCAAACCGAGTTATTCTGTGCAAGTGAGATTTTCATGTTTTGGACCACTTTTATTTTGTAGTGAAGTAAACATTCGGTTTTTTGTCAAAAGTGAAAATTACCACTGTTCAACATGGGCACGAAGCGAAAATGAAACGCTTGGATACTAAACCCAAAATCATTGAAGAAGTTGATAAGATGGAGGGTACCATTTTTCTAGAAATATAATATATATTATGCTATAATTCTCTATTATCCGTCTCGCCAATAGTGCCATAGACAATATTCCATTACGTAATTTGGTTAGTCATTTGTTCACCAAATAAAGAAATTTTGTTGATGAAATTGAACGTTTTGTATTAGTTTAATTGTTTATGAGGATGGAGCCAGCTTAATAATAGTTAAATTCTTCATGGAGTCTTCTGCAACATTTCCTTTAAGTACAAACTTGTACATGAAGGTCAAGCATAACGACAACTGTTTATATATACTGGAGTAAGTTTTGGAGTTGTTAAAAAAAAGAATTTTCATTTTCCCTCCTTTTTATCTACAGTATAAAAATATTTTGATCACATCTATTCTGAAGGATTTAATGAAATTGCTTTAATTATACAATGTAGGAGACTACTCTCAGCAAGGTAACGAGTAGTATAGCCTAAATGAGATATTTGAAAATGTACCAGAAATTTTTCAAATGTCAAGTGGAATCATCGATAAAAAAGATTTTCAGAGATGTCTCCAGGAATGTCCGAACCGAAAGAATTTGTATTCCTGAAAGAGGAATCTATTTCGAAACTGGTGAGTAGGTACTGCCGTTTTTACCTACTGAAATCCTCGGAAGTTTTTTATCACTAACCTTAGTTAATTTTAAGATGTATAATCGCCTTCTCTGAGTTTTTGTTCTGTTCTTCCAATATGAACCTATTAAATGGCAATCTAGTTGTTTGGCACATAAACTGGTTGTACATTTAAAGATAACCAGTAGATACCTTTACCGATATTATTCTCATATTAGGCAGTCTATAATAAATGCTCACCATCTGATGTGTTAGTGTTAAACATTTTTTTGCTTAAACGTTTTGATATGTTCAAGTAATCATTTAAAAATAAATGAATCAAAAGTTTTACTTACTAGTTTCGCCTGCATGGAAAAATAATTTCAGATCTGAGGGGAGTGACAAAATACTATCCACAAAATCCTTTAGTGGGCGTCCTTTGTCCTCTTGACCAACAAAATCAAAACCTGCTAAGAAATCAGGAAACTGAGTATGGAGCTCAGTTACCTGTTAAAAAATTAATAATAATAAATTAAACATAAACTTAGATCTTGACTTCTGGAAGAAAAATTACTCCGTTTAATTTAAATGAAGGTAGAAGGCCATCACTTATCCAAATTAGATTTGAGTTTGGTTTTATTTGTTTAAACCCTGAAGTACTGTCAATTTTTACTCAATTATTCATCGGTCAGATCAAACATATTATTATTTGCTTGTTTTTTGTGTTGATAAAAAATTGTTGATGACATACAATTTGATTTTTAAACTGTGTGCCATATATAATTGAAATACTATTTTGGTACTTTCAGTTATAAGGGCGTTTTTTTTAAGTATTGGTTGGTTTATGGTATGATAAGAAAAAATTCAACCGCTTTCAAAAAATAGCTCCTGTAACCACAAAGTACTATATTTAAAAAAATCATATCGCCATGCTGCTACAACAATAAAATCGATGTGTAAATACCTTCAGTTTACTTTTTAAAAGGGATAAAGATCATTACAACTGTTTAATTGCAGTGAGGTATGTTTTAAATAACAAGGAGGGAAAGGAGGTAGAAGATTCAAAAAATTTACTTGAACATTTTAAAAAAGTGCTGCTGAAATCTGCTTTTGCAGTTCTCTTTAACTTGTTTTTATTAGATATTTAAAATGTATTCAGAGAATACGTATAAGGTTTAAAATTTAAATTTAGATTGAAAATATTTTATTTTTCCAATAAATTAAAAAATAATATCCATTGGGCGAGGGTGTACTAGTATGGAGCATGACATTTAGTTAAGTTCAGCACATACGTGAGTTCTTCACAGACACGTTAATATCTTGAATACCTGAAGGGCCACTAGGATTAATTAAGATTCCAAAAACCCTGTGTGTTAGCAAGGAATATGAGTCCATCAGTCTCTGAAAGGGAGTGATGTCCTGTAACTCCACTTGCATTCTATTGCTTTGGGAAACTTTATTTCTTATTCATAAAATGAGAGGTAATACAGGTAATTCCATAAAACCATACCAAAGCATACTCACTAGTTTTATATAGCTGGCAATTGTATCATCATCTGCAAGTCGTATGGGGGCATAAATGTATCTAGCACCGAAAAAGTCTGGATGATCCTTTAAATATTCATCTGTGGCTTCTTTATATACAGATACAACATCAGCTCCTTCCCAATGATTTCCTTCAGTATCATAAAGCTAGTGTATTAAAATAAATACAAATGAACCAGTTATTGTCAGCATATCATTTACTCTTCATTACATTTTTAAAATGACGCTATCGTCATCTTTGGAATGGGGGCATAAGTTTTGAGTATTTATTTGATTTCAAACTTTTTTATATTAATCATATATAATGTGTTCAAAATATAAAAATTTAACGATAGCAGTTATAAAATTTTGACTGCGTATCAAATAACAGGTTGGAAAAATGGGGAATTTATAATTTCTTAAATAGTGAATTATTGCAACTCGTAATTTTATATTTTGGATACCTTTATGTATTCATCAATTACAGTATTTTTTGGTAGAAAACGCGCACATAGTAGATAACACGCATTTCAGAATTTTCATAGATTTTGTAATTGTATAGATAACGCAGAAAATTTTCTCTTAAAACAACGGTTCTATCGACGAATAACGATAAAGTAGCATACTTTAAATGTGGTATTGCAGGTGCTTTTGTCGTAAAATCGTAATTAGTTTGAATAATTAAGAGCCCATGGAAAACGGAAAGGCAGAAACGCAAATCATACACAGCTCAGCATAAATAGTTGTTCAGTTCGCAAAAGAAAACGGCAATCGTGCAGCTGGAAGAAAATGCAATGTAAGCGAAAATAGTGGGAAAGAATGGCGAAATGATGAATTGGTTCTTTAAAAACTGCATCGAGGAAAACGTGCCATGCGTTATAGGAAATGATTTTGGCCAGAGCTTGAAAAAGAACTTTACGATTGGGTGATTCTTGAAAGATCGAAAGGAATGAGACTCTCAACAACTCGAGTTTTACTTCAAGCAAAGCACATTGCACGAGAGAAAAACTGTTGATTTTAAAGCATATCCATCATGGGGATTCAGGTTCATAATGAGGAATGATTTAAATATTCGTGCCGCTACAAGCATTGGCCAGAAACTACCTGTAGATTGGGAGGCCAAGGTGATAAAATTTAGACAGTTTGTAAAAGAGAGCATTTCCGGAGTTGAAGAATTAAATCATTTTTTTCTAATTAAGAATTTTGTTTAAAGAAATTTTGTATTAGTTAAAATTATTTGTAATTCTCTTTGAAACAAGTGAAATAAAATGAGATTTTCCTTTGTATATCGCGCAATTATTTTTTTTATTTTTCAAACTTTTTTGTATAGATAACGCGCGTGTAGTCTGCCAGAAAATACGGTACATTAATTTTTTCTGTTAATGTTTTATTAAATTTAACCAAATTAATTAATTTACTTACCTTTGGGAGCACCCCTCTCAATTCAAGGTACATTACATTATCTTGTCTTAATTCCTCTAATGCCTGCATATAATAGTCTTTAAAGACTGGCTTATATGTTAAAAGACCGTCGACTTTAAAAAATAAGTTATAGAAATAATCCCAGACCACATCAACATTTGGATATTTCTCTGGAAAGAATTTAAGTTGAAATATTTTAAAATTGTATTATCAATTTAAGACTTTTGAAAGTTGAACTCCATATAAATATTTATATTTTATCAATTAACTTCTCATAGGAGTAACTGAATAATTTTGAACATTGAATTTAGGAAGATAATGGTAGACATAACAGAAACTAAAGTATTATTTTATTTAATAGAAACAAAGACTACATTTCAGAGGAAATATTATATTGAAACGTGTTACTTCAAAAAGAAGCATTCCCATAAATGAATATGCAAGGTGTTAATAAGTTACTAAAATAATAAGTTATTTTTATAGGCATTATTAAGTTTACAAATTATAATTTAGCACAACATTACTTAATCGATTGCATTTGCAGTTTCAGTTCAATATAATCGATTAAATAGCGCTACAAATTTAAGCGAGTTAAGTAGTAAAGCAATGTATGCCTCAACTTGAAGTTTTTTTGTAGTATGATCTATTTATGCTAAAAAATAAAATACGTGTATACATTTAAAATTTTCTATTTCATCAAACATCCTTATTGACGAAATTGAAATCTACCAAATTTCTTAGGGCTAATTACTAAAGAGAGAGAGAGGAAATTATTGTTCTAATTTCATTTAAACTTCTTAATCTGTTTCTTCACTGCATATATTATAACTAGATTAAAATAATTATATTACTGTAATATTTCTTGTGCAATACCTCTTGGATTAGGGGTGAGGAGACTTAGTTCTCGACGTAGCCACTGGTCAACAGGTTCATTCCCAAACTGCTGCCGAAAATCGCTCATCAATATCCATTTACAAGTTTCAGGAGGGTCATTAGGCTCAGTGTTGGAGAATTTGAAGTATTTGAGTGAACTTTGATCTAAATCGTCATGTAATAATTCAATGCATGCATACAATTTACTCCTGTATGTGATGTTCTTGATAATAAAATCAAGGGAAACTATCCCTGTGTCATGACCATGAAGGAGTCCACCTGCAGACAGAAAAATTAAAAATTTATACGACCAGCTTATGACGTATATAGTGTTTCCCAGAAGTCTGGACCCATAGGCAAAATAGATATTGTATACATTAAATTAAACATTTATAACAACACAAGCCCCACCTTCTCATGATTGGTATAATCAGTCATCGGATTTATTTTATTTCCCAAAATATGCAAAATTACCACTTGAAATAGGTTTGTTTTATTTTGGGAGTATAATGTCTATTTTGCCTATTGGTCCAAACTTTTGGGACATATTGTAAATTTTCATCAGATTATTGAAAAGAAATGAACTCAAAACTTAGAAATTTATCGCTTCAACAAAATTTCATCGATTTGAATTTTTGCATAATTTGACGTGCTATTTTCAATACATCACCCAAATTAGAGATTCATTTAATCGAAAATTAAGCTTATAAGTGCCACAAACCTTTAGGAAGTTTCTTGATGATGTTGAAAACTTCCGATTTCTCTATATCAGCCTTTGCGTGGAAGAAATGTCTCGCGGGTGGAAAGAGTTGATTTTCGAAGTAAGTTGAAAATTCCCGCTTTTTGGCAATCATCAAAAGTTTATTAACAACCTCTTCATCGGCAGTCAAACTTATGCCTGATCCCGTGAATAAAGAAGCTTCATTGTTCAGAAAATTCCTTCTTTCTTCCCAGTAGTTCCCGCTGGCAAACATTGCTGAAATGAAAACCGCCGTAACGCAAAGGGTTATCCGCCCACTCGCCAATGCCATCTTCGAAAGCGGCGAGTCGTACGTCTCTGGCGGCAATCTCTGCAACTGACTTCGCGATGGTCTCCCTTTATGTCATATATATATTGATAATATATCGAAGTTAATACCGGTGTTGCCATGTTTTATTGTACATTTAATTTTTAAAATGTGGTTTTAACGGAGATTTCGCCGATTTTGGCATTTCAAACGGAATGGAATATTTAAACTTCTAGACGAGTTTGCGGTAGGGCATGGTTTTGATTTGGAGTGATCTAATCATTCGTGTGACGAATGGGAGTCGTTAACTTGTATAGTATTGTATCATTTTTGATGGAACGTATATGGTTACGTTGCGACATGTTGGTTTTCACCCAGGGGAAGTTAGGATTGCGACAGTGTTTGAGAATATTTTTTTACTATTGCTTTCTTGAGGCGTGACATATCGCTCGGCGTGTGACGTCACTGTCTCTTACGGTACGTTAAGATTTTCTTTTTCACTTTATAAACCTGCGAATTTATTGAACTCTCGGCAGAATCATTAATAGTTTTTTTCAAATATACCGAACCATACGCGGAAAATGAGAGGGAAGATGCACGCATAGTGCGTGCATACATGCAAGCAGATGCGTGCTTCACGATTTATGTAATCATGTCAAAAATATATAAATATAAATGGCTTGAATAATGGAACAATTATTTGTCCACGCGAAACGTGGCTAATAGAACTTCTACATTCAGAGAAATTGACTATATAAGCGACAATTTACATTCGAAGAATGTTTATAGCATGTAAAGAGTGTTAGAAAGAAGAAAATCCATTGCAGCGGCAGCGTTAGCCTTGAAAGATGGATTTACGTGTTAAAAGTTATTTGAAAAACGTCCTTCATTGGCAATAGATAATTTTATAATCTACATATTATTATATATTTCTGAAAGTAAAAAAAATAAACAAATACGGCTATTAAAATAACCATTCTTCATTTCGGGTTGGTATTTTTAGATGGGTTAATTTTGAGCCAATTAACAAATGTATAACAATTTCATCTGACGTAAAAGTATATCGTCTTTACTAGCCGTGCAATTCTGTTAAAAATAGGGTTTTATAGAAATACATAAAAGCGAGAAATCCTGTTAGGTTTACTCCTCGAAAAGTTTCATACATTTTCGGCTTAAACGAATGTTTTAATTTGAGAAACCTGCTAACAAGATTTTTCCGTATTGTCTTTGCAACAGCCTGGGATATTTGGAATCCGAGCTGTAAACTTTTAATCGATTTATTCGGAAGAAAATACACATATATATATATATACACACATACACGTGTGTTTGTAAAAAAGAACGATGAAAGTGCTTTCATTTGGCTGTAAAAATATCATAAATCATTCGCGGGAAAAAGACCACGCATCTCACGCAGTTGCTATATTCGATAGGTGCAGAATTTTCTAACGGCGGTCATCCTTCGATTCGAATCTCTCTGTCACTGAATCATTTAGCTACCATCTCGATCGCAGCCTCCTTAGATTAAATCAGCCAATCAATCAATTCTCGGTCCCACTTCACGTCGTTTTGAAAATTCATCTCAGCACTGGTGGTTTGGGCGATCGGCGGATGAAAAAATGAATCTGCGTAACGCTCATTGCACAAAATCATATCGTTTACGCTTCCAGTCCGACAATAATCCGTTGTTCGCATCAACGCGCGTTCCGGTTCGTGTCAACAAAGCTGCTAGCGTTGTAGTGAGGAGAGCTTGGCGGTAGCCAGAGGGGGGAACTCGGTGCGTTCTAACGTCACTATGCAATAAAAACTCGAGGTCGCTGCGCGGAAATCCGACTCCTGAGCAAAGAAAAAATAAAAATGTCTCCCCAGTCCGCGACACGTGTGAAGATCGGCGGCGACATTGTTATAATGCCGCCCCTAGTAAAGTGTCAGCACTCAAATTCACCTCACGCGACGTCCCTGCATGCGCTTAATATTTAAAAAGAAATATAGCTTACTCATCGTTGTTTATAATATTAAGCTATACCAGGGGTCGGCAACCTACGGCCCGCGGGCTTCATGCGGCCCCCGAGAGCGTTTTATGCGGCCCGCGAAGCCATGATGAAAAAGTGATTAGTTTAATTTAACACAGTCAATTCCAATGAAATGATGGTCTCAAAACTTTTTTGGTGGAGTTTTAACGCTATTAAACTAATTAGAATTGATTTTTACTTATATGAGATCACAAAATCTCGAGGAAACTTCTGATTTAAACACCCATCCGGCCCGCCGGAGATCTCGTGATTTCCAATGCGGCCCTACGAAGCATTCTCAACAACGAATGTGGCCCGCCATATAAAAAAGGTTGCCGACCCCTGAGCTATACAATTGGACCAATTTTAATCAAAATCCATGCAGCCATTTTTAAAAAATGGATCGACGTGTTCTGAAATTCTACTAAAATGAACTTCATTGTTACGCGATATGGCTCATTTCGACACGGCTCTCATTATTTATAAACACGAAGAATCATCGGTCTGTTGAGCCGTTTATTCCATTGTGGTCCAGGAGCACCTAAATACGTGCATATTCATCAAAATCCCTTATCGTTAGTCGAATTTTTTTCTCGATCGCAATACTTTCTCTTTTAGACTTGTGCGATAGAAAGTAGAAAGTCTTTGCAAGCTGTTGTCGTTTCAAAAAAGAAGAGGTTTTCTTTTAAAAAGACGATCTTGCGTCACTCCTATTCAGACTTGAAATGGGATGTTTTTTGAAGCAAAGTAGTTTCTCGGGAGAATTAGCTCGAAATAGAACGACCGAGACGCTAGGAGACCCAGTGTCGCTCGCTCCGCACTTCCGGACTCGTCCTTCAAGACGCGAACTTCGCAACCTCTTTACGGCATTTCCTCGTAGGCATCACCTGCTATTTGGACCTTGAATTCGTTCGCCGCACGGGTTAGTCCCACATACTACGTACATATAACCGGATGTGGGTAAACACAAGGTTGTTCTTGTGATAGTAACAAACGTTAACGTAGCTAGAAACTGAATTTTTAGAGTGAATAATGGGCTCGTGCTGTTTTTAGCATCCCGTTCAACGCGAGATGGGAAAAATCGAACGAAAAACATTACATACGATATAAATACATATAAATCTACTATGTAAGGTCATATTCATCCGTCTCTTCTTACCTCTAATTAGACTGTTGTTGATAGGCAACAAACACGTTATCACAGCCGAGGACAGATTGCAGCTGAGATGCTCGTCTGTTTCGTGCGTACGTTCTATAGCTACTGGAGTTGCCGAGATCGTCCGTTTGATTTCGTTAAGTTCTCACAAGTGGTTCCCGCAAAAAAATTTGCTAAGTCAGCCAGTAATCTGAATGTTTAAAAGTCATCTTTCAAGTGAAAGGAGATCACTTTGGTCAGTGTAACTATTTACGTTGCTGTTTGAGGCTACTAGAACGATAATAAAGCCATAAATAATATATATTTTTTCGTCGATTTCAAAGCTTAATTGATGCCAAATCAATTGCTTCTTGATTAATTATGAGGTATTTGATCATTCTTGATCAATGGATTGCTTTGAATCGGAGGCAACAATGCGGGTCGCAAGAATTTCGACTGTAACATCAAAACAATGCTAAAAAATTTCTAGTACATCTAAAATCGAAAATCTCGTGTTAACTATTGGTAAAAATATATAATCGTCTCCTGAAATCGAACTCGGGACTATTTCCGTGATGTTCGATTTTTCTAGGCATCACCTCATGGGGGTTTAACGGTTTTGAAAATTTCAGCTCTTGATTCCATCGTGAAATGGCCAAAAGTACCGTGACAGACACACGGACACTTGAGAATTTATATACATACTAGCTACAGTACCCGGCTTTGCCCGGGGAAAAAAACAAAAAATATTTCAATGTACAAACATTTTAAATGAAACGGAATCATTTTTATTATGGGTTAGAAGAGTTGCGTGTAGTTTGAATGTATAAAGTTCGCTTTATTTGAGGGCGCGAGGCTAATATTATATTTTTATTTCAAAATGACGTATATTAACAAAATGTTAAAATATTTAGCAATAGCATACAAAGTTATTTTGCTTTTTGTACAACATTTGGGATTAAAAAGTAGCCTACGGCCTTCCTATTTGTGAAGAAAGTATCTGTTGAAAGTTTGATTACTCTAGCTTTAACGGTGTGGAAATGTATAGATGCACAAACAAACTTTCATAAATATATATAAGATCTATACTAGCTGCCCTTACAGCTCCGAAATCAGAGCTTGTTGGAGTATTATTGTAAGAAGGAACTCTGCTGCCTAACCCGCGTCCCCCGACCCCCGCGCGCTGGCCGCCCTGCGTTGCCACCGCCACGCACAGGCCCGAAGCCCTATTCCAGCTGCCCGCGTGCTCCCCTCGCAACTCCTTCCCAACCACTTCCCCTCAAGCGTGGTTGAGTGAAAGTGGAGGGGAAGCTTTGCTTGGGGCTATGACTGGCACATGCCTTCCCTTACTTAATTAATATATACGTTGATATTGATAACCACATTAGCATCTGTGCAAAACAGGGCATCGAACCGTAATTTTTTTCGCTCCGGTTTTCGTTCCGGTTCACTCAAAACACAAAATTTTGGTTCGGTTCCGGTTTCGCTCCAGCAAGCGTCAGTGAACCGGTTCGAACCGGTTTTTTTCGCTCCGACCTTAAAATATTTTTAGGAAACTTTCAAGAATTGATTTATTAAGTATTTTTTTTATTAAATCAAATACAGCTTCACTATAAAAATAATGATATTTAAAAAACATAATCAAAACGCGTAAATAAATTATTTAAATGTGAATATTTAGTATGTATCTTATTTATTTAAGATTATATTTTGAATTGAATATTTACAAACCATACATGCGCCGCAAATGATTTCAGCATACTAGGAAAGTATAAAGTAAATTATAAATGAGCAAGTTTTCTGCGATAGAACATTCTAAACTTATTATATTATGCAAAGCATTCATCTCATTTTCTAATTTACTGTGCTTAGTCCTTAGTACTAAATTTTATCAAAATCCGCTGAATAGCTACGGAAAAAAATTGCATCCTGATAGAAGAACGGACAGACCGAAGCTAATATGCGCTAAAGCTGGAATGCCTAATAATGAATTATTAATATTTTTATTTACAAATCGTGCGGTAAAATAAGAGATCGCGTTATCTCAATAGTGCCAGTAAGTTGAGTAAGATATTACGTTATTTTCATTAACAATTTGTAGATCACGTCCACTGCTCGTATTATAGTAAAAACTGTAAATGCACGGCTTAATTTTTTCATTCAGAGATTACTTAAATGGATGAAAAAATCTATAAAATATTTATGAGGAAGGCCGCAGAAATTGAGGGTCCGATAATTCAGAAAGACTGAGAAATGTTTATTAAGATGATACAAATTTACGATGACTGAATATTTTTAATCACTTACGTAGTGTGAGAATGTTAAACTTCATCATTTCATGAAATTGAAATGATAAGTACCGTTTCGAAAAATTATTACTAACAATAAGCGAAAACGTGATTTTCACCCGGCAGCAAATAAAAACATCTACGTACATCTACATATTACCCTGCAATCAAACATGCAAACAAAAAGAAAATAAGACATTCGGCCTGTCGTGAACTTTCTTCAGGCGGAGTCTCTAATGTGGGTTTCTGCAGTCGGCAAAATATTTCACTAAAAGTAACAAATTCGCATTTATATTTAATTTCTCTTCAGTTTTAAGCAACCAATACGAATATGTGTGCTCATTTTAAGATGCACTCTATAAAATAAATAGAAATTTACTAACCTGTAACAAATGATAACCGAAGTAAGAATATCTCAAAACCACGACTGCGGAGCGATCCTTCCTGGATAAGTTTTAGAGAATGACTACCAGAATACAAGGGTTCAGTGGATATGGAGAGGGAGTGAAAGTGTATGAGGACATTAACCTCCAACTTTAAGGAAAATCCAAGTTAAGAATCGGGAAATATTTTTGCCGGTAACACACTCTACGGGGTATGCACGGGGGGAGGGTGGCAAGACAATTAGAGGCTGTCTTCAAAGTACCGCCCAAGTTCCTTTCCAGTAGTCTCGTTTAACAGGTAGTCTCAGCAGGATGTATTGTAGACTATGTATTGAGATGCACATGGAAAATCCCACTATTGAGCCAACAGATATTATCACAAAGACACATCCTTCCCAAGGCTGGGGAGAATGTGCTCTCAAGAAAAACCCAACCCTTTTCTTATTCGGTTTCTAAACGTGAGGCTTTCAGAAAGACTCAAACTAAAGCAAAAGGGAAAACCCTTCTTTCGCTCCCACATTTTATGCGAACCGAAAAATATGGAACGAAATAAATAACGGTTTTCGGTTCGGGTTCAGGAAAATATTTTTTTTCGGTTCGGGTTCGGTTTCACTCCAGGAAAAATAACGGTTTTTTACGGTTTCGGTTTTCGGTTCGGTTCCGGTTCGATGCCCTGGTGCAAAATGACGAACATGATCAACGCCAACAGAAGTGTGTGTGTGTGTGTGCCTTCAACTTAAAAACTAATTGTAAGTTAATTCGATTTATGAAGTTTCAAGATGAACAATTCTATACTAGGAAAATTTTTGAAATTCCACTGGCTATAATTAATGTAGAAAAAACGGGAAAAGGCTCCGGAGTCAGCAAGTGACACTTACTGGTTCCGGTGCTTTTTCCCGTTTTTTCTACAATTCTATACTACATTGGAAGAACCTAAGATACGTAAAAGATAAGAGTAGGAGCACTCATCCAACGATTTTGAACTTTATAGTACTTGTGAAAACATAAATAGATTGTGTAAGCTATTTTGTTGTTTATTCTGAATGGTAGGTATGTGGTGTTTAAGAAATTGCACTTACCTCGCTGCTATGTGACCCTTAGGCTTTATCGCTCTGTAGATAGTGGCTCTCCTCTGAAATTCACCAACGTTTTATGGCCCAATAAAATGAATCTGAACTGAGGAAACAGCGAACTCTGTTTTCGAGGAAAGCAGGAAGTTGTAACGAATTTCGTCCTCTTGAGATGAAATATCGTACGTCACATCAGGAAATCCCATAGGAAGTGTTTATTTGCCCGTTTTAATTTTTTATGTGTGTAGATATTGACCAAATATATAGTATCTCGAAAATGAGGTTCACTGCGTGTGATCGCTTTACGTATGAAATTTTTATTTGTAAGCAAGACTGGCGATTATTTAAAAATTACTTTGATGCTTTTATGGCTTGTGCTTGCAAAAATTTGTGAAAATAAACGTAGAGAAGAGTAAGAACGTTGCATTTTTTCCAATGAGCAAGAAATATGTAGTTTTCCCTATTTGGAAGTCATACTTGAGAGTGTGCCACTTGACTCTTCTTTCCACCAGTTCGTGCGTTCTCAAGTCCCGGCCCTGAAGGTGGTTATATTTTAACCGAAATATGTATCGGCCCGAAATTTCTCATTACCTCCTGGCGTCGGAGCTTTTTCTCAGTTTCTACATTGTTTATCCAGTGTAAGCACAAATTTTCTTTTCAAATCATACCTCATATTTACCATATATATAGTGTGATGTCCAAAACTCCATGGACAAATCGATCGTAGAATAAAACAAGTTAGGAAAGTGTACAACGTATCACAAATGGGCGCGTTTCGGGCAGTGGAGTGTTAGAAAGAAATTATATACATGTCGTAAGGGAAATTGCCTGTAAAGTTCTTTTCTTCATCATAAATAATCCATTTTCTTCCCATTTAAAAATATTGCATGCACAATTAAGGAAATTAAACGTTTGTTTGTGAGATTGTTTATGTTAGCAAAAATGCAGAAGTAGGTAACCATGCAAGAAATTTTCAAAGTTCAACTCGAATTAAGACATTCTTGTTCGATTTTCTAGATAACTACTCCTACGATAAAAATGTATAGGAAAGGAAATACTCTAACTCAGGGATGCACAACTGAAGAGCGCGCGGAGCGCCTGAGCGCCCGCGGGCGCGCCCGAGGAAAAGGGCGCGCTCTGGTCGAATGAGATGTATGTGCGAGAGAGAAGCTTCCCCTCTCCCGCAACCACCACAATATATGCTCTGCCGTGCGCCCGCGGGCGCGCTTGGAGCGCGCGCGCTCTGGGAGCGCTGTTTGTGCATCCCTGCTCTAACTTATAAGTTCTACGATTTATTTTTGAAAAATATTTTGATATGAGCAATACTTTACGAGATATGACGAAAATTTAATCTTTTGCCACCAGTAAAGTGGTACCCCTGATTGGCGTGCGTGATTTTCGTATTATATTTGATTGTAAGTCCTTAATATCAAATTTCATGAAAATCCGTTTGGTAGAAGCCGAGAACGAGCATGCGGACGGACAGAACGACGATAATAGGCGCTCACGCTGTAAGCGAAACGCGCCTAAAAAGATTGGAAAGGTGTATTCCATATTGGAGTACACAGTTTCCAAAGGCGTTCTTTACGGTTTATGTTATCGTGTCAAAATAATCGATATTAATGGCTTAGTCTGTCTAAGCACTGCAAAACAATATGCCAGAAGCGGTATAAAGGAAAGTTGAATTTGCGATGTATCGATTTATTTTATAATCAGTTGCAAATAATAAAACGATCGGAAATTATTTTTTTAAATACCTAACTTGAAATGAGCAGTAGCAATGTACATATAGAAATATGCGCCGCAATGAATTTTACGCGTTCCATGAATTTCATCCGTTACCCTTACGAAATATCTGGATTAAAGCTAAAATACGTCAATAGCTACATATACCCAGAAGTCCACTCATTCTCATTGTCAGTAGCAACTTGTCAAGTAGGGAGCATATCAAAACCGGCATAGCATCGGCAAACGGAGTTCAAGGGCATTCCTCATAGAATCCAGCGGGGGTGCCCCTCGAATGTGAAGGAAATCTCCTACTTTTCCTTAATCCGACCCGTCGTGGGATACTATTGCGCAGTCTGGGACCCTTTCGAGGAGGGCCTAACTACTAGTTAGGCCCTCCTCGAAAGGGTCCCAGACTGCGCAATAGTAACTAGGGAGCTCGAAATGGTTCAGCCTAGAGCGGCTAGATTTGTAAAGGGAGAATATCGGTATGATGTGAGTGTATCAGAGATCTTGAGGGACCTGAAATGGCAGACGTTGAAGAGTAGAAGAATTGAATACAAAAGGAAACTATTTGAAAAGTTTAAAAGCTCCGAATTCGTTGAAGACGTACGCGGCATAGTTGTACCCATCGGTGCTAGTGAACGTAACGTTAGATCGGAGCGTACGAGAAAGTCGAAACAATCGCTAGAACCGAGAAATACTACTAATCTATTTTCCTAGACGCGATAAGACAGTTCAATAGAGGCATTAGTTAGAGTCCATTTGGTGCTGTGACACCCCCTGTCAAAAGCTTCTAGCGGTTTGCAGAGTATTCATGTAAATGTAAAATATTCACGTTCACGTTCATTCAGTAGCGTAGCTAGAGGTTTCGGGCCCCTAGGCAAGAATCGCTGATGGGCCCCCTAAGCGGAAATATTTTAGTAAAAAGATTTTTTAAATATATATCTATTGGTGTTTATTTTTCTCTGTGGTGGGGGCCCTTGAGAAAGAGGTAAAAACGATAATCCGATGACAATTCATCAAAGTGACGCTTAACTAATCGTTGTCTTTCGCTCGTGGAGCCCCTTTTGTTCGAGGGCCCTTAGGCATTGCCTACTCTTGCTATATGGTAGCTACGCTACTGCGTTCACTCCTTCGTCGTAAATTATCCATTTCTTTCCACTTACAAAGGGTGTGTGTATGCGCAAAGAAAATTAATGTATTTAATTTTCTTTCTTCGTAGTGAATAATTAATTTCAGTTCATTTACTACATATATGCGGTAAGCGCACGAAAGGAAATTAAACGTTTTTATAGTATATCTTATTTACTTCAGTTGCTACGAAGGTCGTTTTTTTCGACACGGGAAAAATTTTCAAAGTGAATTACGACTTTCTCGTTTGATTTTCTTGAAAGCTGCCACCCCTTCGATAGAAATGGATCGGACAAAACATGTTCTATTTGACTAGTTCTAGAAATGTCGTTTGAAGTATTTTTTTTGGTATAAGTAATATTTTACGATATATGACATTAGACGATTCTTTTTTGCCACCGGTAAATTGACACTCCCGATTAAGCTATGCGAAACGTTCATATTTTGTTATTTATCCGGAGATGAAACCTGCGAACCGACGGACTGAGGAGACGCGCCCGTAAAGCGTTCCCCTTCTGTCGCTTTGATGGCAAAGAATGCCCAAAAATAACGATTTTTTTATTCCAAGTTCAATTTGTTCGATGACTTTTTGATCACATTGTGTATACATGTGTGTCATCACATGAAGTCTGCCAATAAATAGAACCGTGATTACTCTTGGTTAAGTCTAACTCTCTACATACTGCTGCTTTACGCAATCTTCCGCTTGTCTTGATAACTCTCTTTCCTTATCAAGTCATCTATTCCTTCTCTTTCTTTTTCCTCCCAGCTTTCCTTCTAACACGTCTTTGATCGTGCTCATTTTTCTTGGTAGTGCACTATCCAGTCCGCCTTCCTCTTTTTTTTTTAGAGTGTATACTTATTCGCTTTAAAAAAATAAATGAAATAAATAGAATTTCCATGGTAAACAACACCACTTTATTTTCTTTTTTCCCTTGGTGAAAAATAAAGCGATTATTTACCGATTAACGGCTCCTCCAATAGAATCTATTCGCTTTTCTTCAATTCTTCTTATTATTTCCTCGTTTTTCATCTTATCTGTAAATTTTATCTTCAGCATTCTTCTCTATGCCCTCATTTTGGAAGATTTCCAAATATTTTATATTATTTATAGCAGTGCACATCACGAGGTATCAAGAATCTGACATCTTGAGAGACGATTTTGCTTCATAAGTAGAGATTGTGATTTCTCGACTTTTTTTCATTTTCGAGATTTCTTTTTTTTCCCAATATTTTTTTTCTCGAGAATTCGAGAATTTATTTTCAGTCTCGAGAATTCTCGTGAAATTTTTCATAAAATATTTTTTTCTTAAAAAGTGGCAATGGAAGATAATAATTCTGAATTTAAAAAAATTAATTTTAATTAATATTTCTCGTACAAAAGTGAGCTACTTACTATTTTCGATAATAATTTTCTTTAGCATTATAACAGAAATAATTTCGAAATGAATACCATATTTTTAGTCTTTAGATGATGTTTAATTGAAACTCAGTAAGAAACAAAGGTAATATGACTTAGAAAGGTCAAGATTAAAATACAATTATCAGTGCATTACTTTTTATCACATCTTAGGAAGTAATGTTTTAAAAAACACAGACAGTCTATTGATTTGTCGGATAATCTTGCCCTTCTCTTAGAGACCAGATTTCCAGAAATAGAGAAATTCCTTTCGTTTTGGGTCGACGTTGGTTTAATTGTACTTAAGGCATTTTTCAGCTTTTCCAAGTTGGTTGTAATTTTTCCCGTTGCCTCGTACACGTTCATTTCTTTTGATAACGAACGGAAGTCGTCGTCAATTACTTGGCTTGGCATCAAGCATTTACGGATCGATTCTTCCAATTGTTGATTCAGGCTCAGGCTATCACCTTGATCCGTTTTTAAGTTTTCTTCAGCTGGTTCTTCAGCATGATTCAGTGTAGTATTCTTTTCATTTGAATAATGGTATAGTCTGTTCGTGATTAATTTTGCTGTTTTGACGATTTCATTTTTTGGACTTAGCGCAAAGAAATCGTCTTTTTTACATAGCTGTAGGCATTTTGGGTCTTGAAGATACTTTATCAAAGAAATTAACGGCACATCTCTTCTGTTGGCAATTTGTTTTTTCAATGCAACAAGGAGATTCGCACTTATTTCAGAGGTGTTCTCGCCTAATGGACGGTTCATTCCTATGTCTTGCAGAGAATCTCGAAATCTCGAGAAATTTTTTTCGAGACTCGAGATTCTCGAATATTAGAAAAAAACATTTCTCGAGAAATGAGAATTTGAAAAATAGGAATTTCCCGAGAATTCTCGTCTCGAGACGAGAATTCTCGAACACAATCTCTACTCATAAGGATGTGAAGTTGAAGAGAACTGATGTACGAGGGGTGATCGGAAAGTAAGAATGTCTGCATTTCGCAAATGGCATGTTATTTCCAAATTGTTATAATGCGCATTCAGGGCCGGCGAACAGGGCTCCGCGCTTTATTAGGGGCCACGAACAAGGCTTAATTCTCATGTATGTATATATATATATATTTCCACGTAGTCCCCTTGCCGGTTGAGAAATTTGTTTTTAACGAGAAATCAAATTACTTACACTGGTACATAGTTTAGAAATCGGGGCTCCGTGTTCTGATGTGAGCCAAAAGCAAGCTTCATTTTGAAACTCTGCATCCAAATGAAACCTACGACCACCGAGATGTTTTTTAAGAGGTCCAAACAATTGGTAGCAGCTTGGGGGTGTGATCAGGACAATAAGGGAGGTATTTGACAACTTCCCATCAGATCACAATTAGGGCCCTTGTATTCTTACTTTCCGATCACCCTACAAAACTCCAATAAGACCAATGTTAGAATGTTTGAGGAGTTTGGTACCGTTACGTCTTGAAATTCGTCAAAGAAAATGGGAAAAAAGATTGCAATGGTAGCGAAAGGATTCGTATTAGGAATCTTTGGTAGGGTGGATAGGGGGTAATGGGAACGTTAAAAGTAGGAAAAAATTACTGCACATCTCGCGATTTTCTCGTGTCGGTCTTTTTCGTCTGCTGTATTGTCCTTTGTATTCCGCGATATAAATATATATCTGATCGGTCCCGGATCGCTTTATTATTAAAAATTGTGATAATAACATTTAAAAATAGTGATAGTAATGTTTTAAAATGGTGATAATAATATTTATAAATTTGGTGAAGATTGGAGTCCTGAGTTCGATTATAGGAACGTCCCATCCCTATTTGATTCACACAGGAAGACTCAAATCCACCGTGCAGAGATCTTTGGTACTTTAAAATACCTTAGAATTGTTATATCGGAGCGGGGGTTTGTACTGTTCTAATAGGAAAAGAATACAGATTGTACTTAATATCACAGAATTTTAGTTATCTGTCTTATTTTCTTGAATTCATAGTAAACGATGGCGTTTTTTGCTCCTTAAATGTTATTTTATTGGAGTGCTGCCATAGAGATGATTATTGTCGAACGCGGTTCGAGCATAGAGGGGCATACACGTGGGATTTTTTCCGCTCAACTACACTGCAGCCATGGACGTAAAATTATGAATCGAAAAGTAAGTAGGGAAGTAAGTATTATTGCACATTAGGTTTATTTCGATTATTGTTCTGCAAACATTATACACCTAACAAAAATGGGACTCCAGCCTGCATTATCCTGGTCTGAACTTCTTGTTTGTTTGCCAAAATGCTTTTGGCCTAGTCGTGATGTTTCTTCATTCATTTCTATTCCCTAGTTCTCTATATTTTTGGAATGGCCTTGTTAAAAAGTGGGTTGCGGCTTATTTTCATATAAATTTTATTCCTAACTTCAACGGTGCGGCTTATATGCAGGGTCAGCGTATCTGCGAGTAAATACGGTGTGTTGTAAAAATATTCGATAAAGAAACCCGTCGCAATACGTGTTATTTGCTGTACGATTTAGTCCGCTTGCAGGATAATAATGTAAATCTGGGTGGTTTGAGAAATTTGTAACGCTTATTGAATAGTAGTAAGTTTCACTTTTATTTAGTGAATTCAAGAGTTAGACGCAGTCAGAAGAATAAATGTAATTCAGAAGAGAGTATACTACTATGCAATTCAAATGCATTTATCAACATTTAGTCCTATTTAAAAAAGCCAAGAGAAAACGTATGTTTTTATAATCATATATACTAACTCCATATCTATCAGAATCTGCATATATTTGTTTTCTGCAATGCCTTTTAGCGGTGTAGATTGCTATATAATTTGACACCACGCCGTGATGGTGTGCTAAGTGACAGATATGAAAATCGAAGTACCCTCGACATTTTGTTAAATACTAGCCAAAAATATTAATAGTGTTGTTCGCCACATATTTTTTTGAAGATTACATGAAAGTTACTTTGACCATGTTTTGTTTCACTTGACACGCTCATCGTGTGGAAAGGAGGATAAAGAAGTTGTGTTGTTTTGTCAACAAGCTTAATTTAGTATTTTTTAATTAAAATGTAACACGATTGAAATATTTAAGGATTCGTCGCAGAAGAAAGTAAGGCGAAAGACAGTGCAAGAAAATAAAATGCATTGTGAAACGCTCACAGCAATAAAGTTTATCTGCTGAGGAAAGAACGCATTGTGATTCCTTTTCCTCATCTTCACGCCTCGTAATTTACCCTTATCTTGGTAAGGTTAGATTCAAAGTTGGAAAAAATTTTTTATATCTTTTCGCATGTAGCTTCTATTTAGGACAGTGCTTCTCAACCTTTGTTGCTCCACAGCACACCTTCATGCAGGGTCTAGGACGTTTCGCCGCCGCCGTTTCACCGCCACACTAGTAAATCCGGAAAATATTTCCTGCGGCTTTGAAATTGCAGCCTTCGGTGCAATAATGAATTCTTTCCCCAATGTGCGTATTCTTGGTTGCTTTTTCCACTTAAATCAAAATTTGAAAAAGCACCTAGGCCAACTTCATTTACTCCAAAGATATAGAGGGGACGCAGATTTTGCATTGCATGCACGGATGGTTACTGCGCTCGCATTTGTTCCAACTGAAGAATTAGACGGAACTATTAATACGTTATCAGATGAGCTTCCTGGGGAATTGCAGCCGCTTCTTGGCTGGTTCGAATATAGTTACATCGGTCGCCCAAATCGCCGTGGAAATGGTAGGCGCAGAGCAATTTTTTCCGTGGAAATGTGGTCGGTGTATCTACGTGTTCTTCATGGAGCAGACCGCACCAATAACCACGCCGAGGCTGCGCATCGCAGAATACAGGCGGAATTAGGAATGACAAGACCGACTATATGGAGGTTGATCGATGGTCTAAAAAAAATTCAGAATGGACGGGAAATCTATTATGAACAATTAGTAGCAGGTCAGCTTCCAACACAGAAATTAAAGAAATATCGAGAAGCGGACCAACGTATTTCGAGAATTGTTAGGGATTATCATAATAGAGACATTTTAACATATCTTCGAGGTGTCGCCAATAATTACGGAATGGAGTGAAAGATTAATGTATTTCAATAATTTTATTTTTGAATAAAGCATTTAAAACTATTTTTTTAATTTTTATTTTCCCTAATTTTAAATTTAATTCAACCGCGGCGGCGAAACGTACCATTCCCCTTCATGCATGCTTAAGAACATCGCGGGACACCAAACCAACCCTAATTAATTTCATTGCGTAAATACTCATTTTTAAAGATAAACACTAGTGTAGCAAGTAAAAGTCGCAGTTATATTAGATTGTTACGACTGGGAAGGCAATAATTGTATAATTTTATTGTACATTAAATACATACATAATTCAACGTGTAAAAATGTTATGCTCTTACAATTAGACGAAAAATTCCTCTCGTAGTCTCATGACAAATTCCTTGCATCATAAAATTTTTGCGAATTTGTTTGTTCCAAACGCCTTTAAAAGTTAAATATCTTCGGAGTGTGCGGCACACTAGACCATTCCTCGCGGCACACTAATGTGTCGCTGCACGCCGGTTGAGAACCACTGTTCTAGAACATGGAGAAAAATTAATAATATTTTTCTATGTTTTTATTTCAGCTTTATTTTCAGTTGTATCCTAGTTTTAGAAGCAACTGAGAAATTCACGTAATTAAAATATTCACAAGTTAAGGGTCAAGTGCGTAAGATTCTTTGATTGGCAAATAGCAAACGCTACTTAGAAAAATACGCAGCGTTAAACCGACGCAGAACTGATCGAAGGAAATGGGACCGTAAAAAATGAGCTACATCTTTCCAGATTTGTAGGTCAGTGTATTCTGTTTGGTCATGCGAGACGTAGATAGCATGCGGCTAGGTTGAGGCAATCGAAGAGACGTTGACCTAGCGTGCCACATTTCATTTACTGCCTAACACTATGTTTCCCAACCTTTTTATAGTCGCGGCACTCTTAGCAACTTTTCAGAATTCGGCGGCACCCCTCCTCATCCCCCATCAGTAGTAATGGTGTTTTTTATTATGACATCTAAGGCAAGAAATGTAGAGTTTATCGTTATTTATTCTGCTAGTCAGTAACGTTTCCTAGTTTCAACAGTTAATTTTAGGGTATTTACATGATACATAATTCACTAGCAAGTAATTGACATTATAGTAGAGGTAAAGAAAATTACACCACTTGTGAAGCATTTAGGAACATAAATTTTACTTTAAAATATCACAATAGGCGTGCGTATTATAATATCGTTTAACATGACAAATGAGATATCTATTGTAGATTAGTACCATGACAATATCTGGGTGTACAGTATTATACTGTCATAGTGATGATGGCATGTCAAATATAGTAGGTACATTACGATAGCCATGTAATATAATTCCAAAGCATGTAAATATAAAGTTAAACATAGACAATTTATTAACATATAAATATAAACCGTCACAAATAATCTCTTTTTAGGCGCGTTTCGCTTCCAGCGTGAGCGCCTATTATCGTCGGTGTCTGTCTGTCCGTCCGCATGTCCGTTCTCGGCTTCTATGGAACGGATTTTCATGAAATTTGATATTAAGGACTTACTATCAAAGATAATAAGAAAATCGCAAAAATGAATCACGTACGCCAATCAGGGGTACCACTTTACCGGTGACAAAAAATTAAATTTTCGTCATATCTCGTAAACTATTACTAACATCAAAATATTTTTCAAATGAAATTGTAGAACTAGTAAAGAAGAGTATTTCCTTTCCTATACATTTTTATCGTAGAAGTAGCCGTTATCCATAAAATCAAACAAGAATGTCTTAAATTGAGTTGAACGGAAAATTTCTTGCATGGTTACTTTTTCATTGTTGCTAACATAAACAATCTCACAAACAAACGTTTAATTTCCTTACGCGTGCATGCAATATTTTTAAATATGAAGAAAATGGATTATTTTGAAGAATATAAGAACTTTAAAACGCTGTTTCCCTCACGTACAGGTATATAATTTCTTTCTAATACTCCATTGCACGAAACGCGCCCATTTGTGATACGTTGTACACTTTCCTAACTTGTTTAACCTTCTTAACAAATACTGAAGACTGCTTTACTCGTGTGTCTAATAGTCGTTTGAAGTTTGCCAACTAAATGTGCATGTTTAGTATGCATATGGCGTTTTAATTTACTCGGTACCATTGTTTGATTAGATAATTTCTCACCACAAACGATGCATTCAAGTTGGGGACAATTTTCATCACCAAACCAAGTAAAACCCAATGCTAGATAATCCTCACTGTACAGTCTTAATTTACCTTTATTGATTTCTTGAGCCTTAACGCAGCTACAACTTGTACTTGTTTTAACTTGTTGCGATTCATCTTTAACTCCTGAAGAAGATGGTGCACTTTCCACCATGGTTCTGCTACACTGTTCGAGTTTTTGCTTTTTAATAATATGTTTATCCATTGTTACTATGGGTCCTACAAGAGATAAAATGAAATAATACAAGCACCTTCGTAGTTTAAATGATCACTAAAAACACAATACTATAATGTGAAAAAATAAGCGTGCACTTACAGAAATTCACTAAACGTAATAAGACGACCAACACAAGAGAAGCGTATGAGCAAGCTGCCACTTCACAGCTAAAACTGAAACATTAACGACGGCCGGATACAATAGGTAGCCGATCTGGTTTCTTTCTGTTCGCAAGGTATCTCTTGCGCGTTTCACGTAATTTTTAAAAACCAAAAGCACGATTCTAAATAGAAACAATGTCAATACCGCGCCAGAATGGCACCCACCGACATGGCGCGACCGAACTCAGTCACACACGTACACTCTTGCGCGCAAGATTGGAAAGGGACTCACTGGAGCGCCGTCGCCCGCGGACGATGCACTATAATCCCACGCGCCGAAAGCCAAAAATAAGTGTGCGTTAGTATGAAAAAAATGTGCTTTTCATTTTCTTCCAATTTCTATAGTCCAAACTACGAAAAAAACAAATGCTGAAATTTTTAGTTTCTTTTGTTAACTAGTTTTTTTAGTATTGTTAGTGCATTTAAAATACGCGTAACAAATAAAATATGGATATGATAAATTGCACGGGCACGGTTTCTTTTGTATGTAACATTTTAGAACTAACACAACAGATCACAGAAAGGATCACACGGCAATCCAGTCCTTTTGGATTTCTAATAGATTCCGGCCACAACCTTCTTTGTGAAGATAGAAACGATATAACAGAAAAGATACTATGATAATGACCGATACCAACACAAGCATTACATGGAGGGAAATGAATAAATCTTAAATATTAATAAATATAACGCATATTAATAGCTATGGTTAAAGGGTAAAAAAATATATAGAATTGATCCTTATAAATCCTTTACAAGATGAGAAAGACACAACTAAATATACTTTAAATCGGATGCTTTTACGATTTGAACCTGTTAGCAATTAATCATCAATTTATGAATGTAGGAAGAGTCATAATTATCTATGAACGTTAATTGATGTGCAAAAGTTAGAAAAGTGTATATTCTGTAATTGCGAACATCGAACTGCAAATTTGCGACTACCAAAAGATGTTAGGCCCATTGTTCAAAAGTAAATAGGCAGCGTATCCCAGCTAACCAATTCTCAATGCAGTCCTCAAAAAATATATTTCCTCTGTAAATGCAGAAAGAGGATAAACACGGGCAAACAGTAGAATTTTCGCGGCACCCCTTACGACATCTCGCGGCACCCAGGTTGGGAAACACTGGCCTAACAAATCAAATGCTGCAAGGATTGCATAAGGCTAAGGATAATATTAAAAATTTTTGTTTTAAGAGAAGATGAAAAATTCTTCTTTGGTTGCTTAGGTACTAATAAAATATTACGAATAGCATTTTAATGAATCCTTTGCCAGTTCGAATTTCTGTCGTTAGAGGCGCCGAATTTGGAAAATGAGTCAACTTTAAACCGACATTGTAAACTGTTTATTCTATAAATTTTGACATTTAGATGATAGGACGTGGTGTTGGTTTATTTAAACCTACGGAATTAAGTATTTGCCAGGAAAGTTTTGTAGAAATTTTAGTACCATTTTAAATTTGAGACAGAAAATGGCAAACGGATGCATTCTCTTCGGTGGTGTTGTGTTACGCTAACATAAATAAGTGATATTTATTGGAAGCATTAACAGTATATTTGTTCGTAATAAGTGTATATTTGAACAAAGAGGTTTATTTTATTTGAAAACGAGTATTCTGTGTTCGTAACTGGCGATTGGACTCTTTTCACGCAATATTGCTTACGGATATTGATTTATCGCATTGACTCACCTTTTGCTAATGAAATATTTGTAGCAGAGGCAACAACACGTGTGGGTCGACAGTTGATCTGAAGGATTCTCATTCGTCTGAAAGATAGGGTTCGTCGATCCCAGTGGACTGACCGTTTTTTTTTTAATTCTCAGGGTCGTTTTCGTTAACTGCGGTCTATGGTTATGTAATTAGAACGGGGCTAGTGGGCCAATTCTGCGGCCCTCCCTGGTAAACTGCCCATCTCGCCGTAGTTTCTCCGCTGATTGATCAGAATCCCCATTCCGCTCAAAGGGCTGGCTTAATGGAATGGTCCATAACAGACGACTATAAGGCCGGAGGGGTCTAGGACATCTCGCCGCGGCCACCTCGCCGCGGCCACCTCGCCGCGGCCGTCTCGCCGCGAAGACATTTCGCCGCAGCCATCTCGCCGCGAGACATTTCGCCGCAGCCGTCTCGCCGCGAGGACTTTCGCCGCGATCGCCTCGCCGCGGGGACTTTTTGCGGCGGATGTTTTTAAGCGCATTCCAGAGTTGAATTTTTAGAGAAGATAGATAAAAGTTTACTTCCGAATTGTAATTTTTACCTATGGTATTATCTGCAATACAAACGATATACAAAGCATATAAAATGTATAGTGTGTAATAGTTTAATGTTTTTACTTTTCTAGAAGCGAGTCCAAGTTGAAAAACATCAGTATGTATTGATAAACTGAGAGAAAGTCATTGAATTTTAGTAAGTCGAGTGTTTAAGGGAATTTTTATGGTAAACGTTTGTGAGTTAAACTAGAAACGAAACTCTAAAATTCAGAATAACCAATTAAATATTCCGAAATTCTTTTTTATTAGGTTATCTTGACTGTAAAATTAAATTCTTTAAGTCAACCCGCATGAATGATCATCGTGAGTTACATTCATTTTTGAAATGCATATAATTATAAAACGTGCTTTTACGCAAATTATTATCTCCTCTTTTGATCTAGAAAACTTTATTAAAGCGTCTATTCAGTACATTTTATTCGTATTCTGAAGAAATTATTTTCTGTATCATTTGAGTTTATAATGGAACTAGGGGTATAATCCAAATTAGACTTCCTATATTGTGTACGTGCTTGATATCAGCAGTCATAGGAATGGTTGACTGGCGGCCATTAATGTAGAGAAGTTTTCTTAAACTTTTGAAAATTATTGCATGAGTTTGCCTATCAAAAAGCACAAAAACAAGGTTTTTGTATAATTACCATTTGAATAAATTTTTCTTTCTATTTTTAAAAATCGACTTATTGAGATGCACTAATGGCTTCAAAAAATTCTCTCGATGAGATTCATACATAATTTGCCGTGGTTATAGCTCGATCGTTTTACAATGGCAGGCGACGACGCAGAAGTTAGTGGAGGAGAAACGTAATTTAATAGGTGAAAATGAGTGGAGAACAGTATGCCAGAAAAAATACAGAAAATGAGTAGGTACATTCAAAGAGAATGTATAATGAACGGAATTGAAGAAATACTTGTTAATATAAATTCGGAGAATGAAAGTGATAGCACTGAAGCAAGTGACTAATAAATATCAAAATAATTATTAACTATTATTGTAACTATTATATTTTGCATGTATAAAATGATAAATAAAGGTTTCCTTAAAAATATATTTCAGTAGTTGTTATACTTTGTATCAAAGAAGCTTCCTCCTCTATCGACCACCTGCACGAGGAACTGAACTAGAAAATAAAACTACTCCCACTAGGCATTCATAAGATTCAAGGAATTCTCAAATGAGTAAATTTCCCCATGGAATTTCTGGAAGTCGTTAGATATTATCTTAATGTCAAATTTGTGGAACGAACCAAGGGACTTGAGGATTAGTAAATTTGGTTGGGGTTTGGACCCCATGGCGACAGGGTATGGGAGCGTGAGGGTGTCGATGACCATGGAAGGTAGGACAATTCGGCCTTTCGCTAAACAATCGAGCTATAGCCTAAGATCGACCATGATTATGGCAGTCTTATCTTTGCTACCGTATGGTAAACATCCGTCCTCCGAGTTCCCATTCACGGTGTGATATCGTCTGTGGATCCTTGCTAACTTGCTCAGTGAACATTTTTATTCACTTTACAATAACATTCCGAAAGTTTTTCTAACTTTTACTAATCCCTTAAAATGGAAATTATTCTGTCTATCCGTGGAAAGGAGAAACTATTAGTGGACGGTTTTGTGTATGTGTTTGAGCGGTTAAGTAGCGATGAGCGTGAGAAATTTTGGCGTTGTGAAGAACGTGGAATGTGCAAAGCTAGAATACCCACTTGTATTCCAAAGTGAATCACATATTAACGAAGCGGCAACTTCGTATTTTAAGAAAATCAAATTATTGTTAAAGTTGTCTAGAATAAATATGAACTATGTAGTATTATTGAAGACGTAAACTCAAGTAACTGTACGAAATTTGATCAAAATCGTTAGAGCCGTTTTTGAGAAAATCAAATTGTTCTTAAAAACGCGTAGAATAAACTTCCCTTAATTACTGATCAATGTCAACCATTTCATCATAGTCTCTGCTCAGTATGATAAAATGCTTAAGTACGTGATTCCATTCATTTTCGCTTTACCGTCTACATTTACATCAATACCCTGCAAGCCGCTACAAGCGTTTGGCAGGGGGTGTCACAACACCAAGTGAACTCTAACTAATTCCTCTCTTGGACTGTCTTATCGCGTCTGGGAAAAAGGATCTGTAGTATTTCTCTGTTCTAGCGATTTGTTTCGACATATTTTCTCCTGTACTCTGATCTAACATTACGTTCACTAACACCGATTGGGACGACTATGCCGCGTACGTCTTCAACGAATTCGGAGCTTTCGAATTTTTCAAAAAGCTTCCTTTTGTAATCAATTCTTCTACTCTTCAACGTCTGCCGTTTAGGCTCCAGAGCCAGTAACAGACAGATAGACAGACAGACGGCATTGCGATAACCACTTGTTCGGATTCAGCAACACCTAAAACGTGTATTTCCGTAAAAATATCGAGGTCGATTTTTTTCGCGATAACAATACTTTCTCAATATACTTCGTATATGAGAAAGTACGAAGCAAGCATGAAAACAATTCATAGTTTTTATCACTTCAAAACTCCATATTTGGGCACTCGTATTTGAAAACTCAACGCTTCTTTTTGGTTTGTCGAAATCTTCTTTTCGCTTTATCTCAATTTACTCAATTTAATAGTGTATAGTTACATGTTAGACGAATCGCACCCAAAGCATTTTTATCAAATTAGCGATGGATAAGCGATTAAGGTTCTTCGCGATTGTCAGAGTTTTGTTGCTACGGTAGATCGATATGTTAATAGCATAGGATAATCAGCACGTTTAATATTAATATTATGTTAAACACTTATTATTACTAAAAGGACGAAAATCAGACAAAGACGTGAAGACAGAAAGAAAACTGAACATTGTTCGCATAGGCCGTGAGATTTTCATATATACCTACTTAAAAATACACGTATAATGTAAAATAAAACTAATATGGAATATTCAACGTGATTTTCCGTTAATTTTTAATCAATCACGGCGAGAGAAGTCCTCGCGGCGAGATGGCCGCGGCGAGATGGCCGCGGCGAAATGTACCTTCGCGGCGAGATGGCTGCGGCGAGGTGGCCGCGGCGAGGTGGCTGCGGCTAAAAGTCCCATTCCCAGGCCGGAGAGCAAAGGCCTTTTGGCATCATTAATTTAACCAAACCGTCTACATGCCCAGGGAAATCATTCAAGATCCCTATTATTCTTAAATGTAAAAAAAACTCGTTTTTTCGAGGAAAATTAAAAACCTTTTCATGTACACAAACACTGCGTATATTTTTTTGAAGTTTCTTTACTTTAAATTTGAACTTTTACTCTTCGGTTTGTCTGTCCAGTGTGGCTTTAACTCGCAAAAAGCGAGACAAGACGTTATCGTAGACGGATGACTCAGCTTTAGACGGCGTAATTCTTATCTGAACGCAAGCACTCCCTTACGAGGTTTTTATGCCGACTCTATCATTTTCCGCGCCGAAGTTCCTCTTTTTGTAAAGACATCGCCCATTTGCTGGACTATCTTGCCTACGTTTTATTTTTATATCTGTTTATAAAGATAGGTAGAGCGTTTACGAGGTCTTCGTCAGATTATTACAATGTGGATACAAAAAGATGTAGAATGTAGTTTTATTCATTTCTAACCATACGTAATCTAAATGAATCTGACTTTTTCAAGCTAGAGTCAGAAATGAATTTTTTCAACTTTAAATCTAATTTTATAAAATTAACAAGAGAAAAAAGATGATCCCATGATGCGCGAATACATGCAAGGCAGAGGCTTAATGTACGCTTAAAATGCACAATTTTTATCGAGATTATTTTTAACACTTCGTACGAGAACGGAAACAGATAACGATGACTTATCGATTCGTTCTCTCGTTCTCAAACACTATAAACAAGAAATAATTTCATGTTATGTAAAATAAGATTCATTTTTCCTTCATGAAGAATTTTAATAAGCGGCAATTTTAAAGTTTTAAAATTCCTGGTTTACCGATGCTTGTTATCGTTTTGAGTTACTTTAGTCGTTTTCTGCTTCTTCTAACTACTCTCGAGTGTTTTGTGTAAACAAAAAAATTATTTCCGTTTACCAACATAAAAATTTCCCGTCCCATTAAAAATACAATATGTTCCATTTGGTTAACTTTCCACAATTCTTGTATTACTCTAGAATAATAATACATATTATTTTTACTTTAAAACGGTAAACCCTATTTTATAATTATAGATTCTTGTTCAAAAGTCGTTCAGTCAATAAAATTTCAACATGTGAAACAAGGTGCTCTCTAAGTTCCTCGTAAAAATGAATTTTTTCCTCGTTCCGTTTCTCTCTTAACAACGGATAAAAAGTTATCTAGCGGACGACAGACGTTTGCCCTGCAACAGCAAGTAATTATGAATAGCCTTTATACACTCTTGACGTGTTTCAGCGAATTGCCCATATACATCACCCTGCTAATCTTATCACATGAAACCTCTGTATGTCGCTACCTGTATGCGACGCGTGGGATTTCCTAGAGGCGGCGTTGCCAGATTGCTCCCCTGATCTTTCGACACGTTTTTTGCCCCAGGTTCTTTACCATTCAAGTATGAATTGATTATGGGCCACGTGCAAGGGGGGTCCTACATATATCTAGGTGGTACCTACCACGCATTGCGGGTCTATCAGTACGCCCCTGGTCACGTGTAAAATGAAAGTGCTAATAAGATACTTGATATAATTTGGTGAAGAGGGTGATATCTGGTGGGACTCCATAAACAGAGGAACGGGTATAATTTGAAATAGAACAAATTCGATAAAATTCGTGATATTTCCGCGAATTCAAGGTCTTTAAGATGGATATCGTTCGTCTAAACCGGTAGTGTGACAAACTTGTGAGGATAGTACATACAAAGTTTTCAAAATGTAGTTCAATTTATTTCATATAACAACCATTCTCCTATTAAGATACTTTAAATTCGTCATCATAAGCATCACACATTTACTTTCATTTATAAAAAATATTTGAATGAACCAAATTATTTTTGGAAAAAGCATCGAAGAATCCGGGGCCTCCAGAAGGAAACGTATTTGCGACTCTTGTACATGTACTTCCTTCCGAAGGTGGTAAAACCATCGCGATTCCATTCCCCGGAGTATTGAATTGAAATTTTTATTCCGCTGATGCCCGTTTTACCGTTATGGTGAGGTCACACCTTCCACGAGACGAGTCGAGTCCGACTCGCCAGCACTCGCTCCAGAGGTTGGAACAGGTTTCGTACGCGAAACACTTGGATCCGTTCACACCGTGAGGAGCCACAGTAGTCTCATGTCTCGTTTTACTCGCGAATCGTTGGACCAGTGTCGTTGTGTTTTCCGCGATGGATGCAGAATTATTTATCGTACTACCGATTCGATTGAAAGTAGCACAGTTTTCAGGGTCTTGCCATTAACTCAGCATGTCCAAACGGCCGTTAAGAGATCAGCTCGCTTAGCATTTATCGGATTAACCCGCAACCGATGTTGCTATATCTACGGCGGCGTCGACGGTTCAATAAAAACGCGTTCGATGCTGTCACGGCTGATATTCGCATTGCGCACGGTAGGTGGCCATGGAACGATTCAAAATCCCTCGATTCGGAAATGCGTCAGTTTCCGAATCATGAGTTTTACTGGTGTATGTTAGACTCGTCTAGGGCAGTTTGCATACATTGTGAGGAAAATACTCATGTTCGATTCAGCTGCCGTTAAGTGTCTACTTGTTTATAATTCCATCATTTAAAAAAATAATAATTACGTTTTCATCTCTATCGAGTTCTGTTCAATTTACGTATTTTAGCTAATTTTCGGATTCCGTGAATGTGGATAGTAATTTAAGAGAGGAATAACGTAATTTTGCGAAGATATTTCATCTTCGTGTGATTTGGGCCTGGTTATGGCTGCATGCTTTGTCATAGAATGTTAATCTTTTTAAGGTATGCACCAGAAAATAGCTTCTCTAAAAAGCGATGCGTATAATTCGGTCAAATATAAGAAAGAAATCGTAATTAAATTGGGAATAAAGTTTAATGACTCAGTTACTCGAAATTATTTCTCAGAATGCATTGAGAATACTCGACAGCGATGGAATTCTCTATTTTATCGAGAAAGAAGTTTTTATTTGAAAAAAAGAAATTCAAGGATTGATAGAATCGGATGAAAAAGGATTTTCAGTCATTTTCCTTATCTCAGACTATCGTTTGTTTAGATAAGGGGGGAGGGGGAGAAATTCAAGGATTGATAGAATCGAATGAAAAAGGATTTTCAGTCATTTTCCTTATCTCAGACTATCGTGATAAAGATATTAAGTAAGGCAGCTCTTTAAGTAGAAGCTCTTGTGTTTATATGGGGGGGAGTCGCGATAAAAACATCTTTCTGCGGAAAACTTAAAATGATGGTGTAATTACTTCATTTGCCTCGAGAGCGAGATAATAGGATAGGTTAAGATAAGAAAGGCTAGTACAGAGGTTAAGGAAACGATAACGTTGTATCCACGTTTTCTTTGCGCATTCTGTTAGAGCAGTGTTTCCCATCCTGGGTGCTGCGGAACCCTGGGGTGCCGTGAAGTGTTCTGAAGGGTGCCGCAAAATATATTGTTTTCCCATTTTTTGCCTCATTTTCCATCGTCGGCTTTCAAAAATGCAAACCAGAGTTAAGTCGACCTTTCGTCGCAAAGGCACTTCGAAATGAAGGGAGATTGGAATTCGGGGTTCAACTTCGCCACGATTATTACTGATGGTGGATAGGGAGGGGTGACGCCAAATTCTGAAAAGCCACTTAAGGGTGCCGCGACTCTAAAAAGGGTGGGGAACACTGTGTTAGAGGGACAACCCGAGATATTTGTGTTAATACTTGCTTCGATGTTGGCGTTCAACTATTACTGATCATTTTTTTAAATCGTGTTATACTTCATTCCGAATCGCCCAAATTATCTTTGTATTTACTAGTCTTATGGAATGGAATTCTGGAAAGTGATCTTTTTTTAAACAACCGTCAACAATTTTTATTTGTTCGGAATATCGTCAGGGTTCAAATGATTTGGCTGGAATATTAGCTGACTTTGATTATATTAAATTTACAGCAGAGACAATGTTGCAAAGATTCCTTTATAGGCATTTCACAAGGAAATTTTGTTTTAATGATGTTTCTAATATTCATCATTTGTATAGTTGTCCATTTTTTTGGATAGCACAATTTAAGACAAATATTACAAGAAGTTTCTGCATTTAAGTTTGTATCCTTGTGAAATTCTTCAACCGTTTCTGCTTTTTTCATTCGTTTCCATTTATATATACGTATTCCTAATTCGATTTTATTTCAACATATTTAATCTTATACTACGTTCATTTTCATTCTTTAAACATTTTCTCTAACATTCTCTCACTTTTCCTTAACGATTTCCTCTTCAGAATATCCGTTTGTTTTTCTTTTAAGATAGTATTTACGATTTTTTTTATTTCAGTCCAGTTTCATTTTCATCCTTTTTAATCTTGAATATTCTCTCATCCTGTTCAGATCACTTTTCTCTATCTTCAAAACTTTAATTTACTTTTTTTTTAAAGCTACTATTCTCAATTTTTTCTTCACCTTTTTAAAGTTGCTTTTCTTCGCTTTCGTTACTTGGACACGTTTTCTGTAAATATCAGTTGATAAATATTCATCGTCAGGGACAGTCTCATTTTTGCTGATTTAAGGAAACGAATTCTGAGTACTAGAAAATATATGGACAAACGGATATGTACGTGCCTAGGAGAGTCTTTTGTGAGTAGGTGGGCTGGCGGATTTTGAAATGGAAAGTATTTCAAAACTTGGGTTTGGAATGTTTATCCAAGGGGAGATTCTGAGTTAGGTATTCCCCGAACATTTTTCTAGGAAATAGGTATCAGACGCTATGCTAAGAAATGAAGTGAATCGAGTAGGGATTTGGCAGATACCGCCGTTCACGACTCACAGATAGGAAATTCTTAAAAAGAGAGTTCCTTTTTAGAATCTGCTATCGGTGAATCGCCACATATAGTTAACGCATAATCGAAAGGTTTTTCTAAGAAAACGGTAACAGGCGTTATGCTAAGAAATACAGAGAATTGGGCGGGGATTAGGCAGATACTATCGTAGTTCACGTTTCACAGATAGGAGATTTTTAAGAAGAAAGTTCTTTGTAAGAATATGCTATCGCTGATTCGCCACATGTAATGGACATTTTATAGTCGAAATGCGCACTTAGTTTTCCCAACCTTTTTATGGCCCTTGGAGAGAGATTATGTTTATGAATTCGAAGAATACTGTTAAACATCCGAGTTTTATAGGGTAGTCTTAGCGTCGAGCTTGGAATGTGAGAAATTTGGATGGGAATTTATATGAAACCAGCCATTCACGAGGCAGGTCTATCACAGCCGAACTTTTATAAGTTGAACGTACATAACTCGAATTTTCCATAACTCGAAGTGAATCCGTTTTACAGGACCATATCTTTTTGATGTTACTTTTCTTCTAAAACTCGAATTTTCTATAAGTCGAATATTTTTTGTTTCCCTAGAGCAGGGGTGGGCAACTTATTTTTCAATGTAGCCACAGGTGTGGCGAATGAGAGGTGAAATTCGCCACACCATGCAAAAATTGAGAAATTAGGTTGCTCACTCGAAAATTTAAAAAATAACACAACGTTTGAACAAGTTTATTCAAAACATGTACATTTTGACTACTCAGTTACAACTGCCAGACGCAAATGATGAAACAAATTGTCACACTTTCATGGCCAATTCGCCACTTGTGGCGATTGGCGACAGGGTTGCCCACTCCGGCCCTAGAGGTTCGACCTATAAAAGTTCCACTGTATCTTCTGATGTAAAAAATTCTTCCACTCGTGTCACATTGTTTATGCGGAACACATTTGTAGTTGTGAATGCATTGGAAGCCACGCGGACCGGATGAGTGTTTACATAATAAATTATCTACAGATTATTTGGTATTATATTAGTGAAAATGAAGTCCAAATAATTTGCTAACGTTAAGACTTAACCGTAAAAGGTTATGAGACCATCATTTAACCGATGAATATAAAACCGTCCATGTTGTATATTACCTACCAATTTTTCATCATAGCTTCGCGGATCACGTGAAGCGTTTTCGGGTAGGGAGGGGGGAGGCGTAGTTTGCCGACACCTGGCCTAGAGCAGCGGTTCTCGACACGATGGTGTGTCGCAAAGAGCTGGAAGATGCGTTGCCAACATTTTTATAACTGTTAGCAGAAAAAATAAAGTAAATTTTGAGACAAATTTAAAAAAAATCTATCTCGAGTAATTTTTAACGACGCTAGAAGCAATGTTTGGGCTCAAACTCTTCATTATTCCATACAACTCCCTTTTTTTAGCTCGGCGGATTGCAATGTACAGCGTGTCACACCCGTGAGCATCGATCGCCATGTGTGTCGCGACGGGAAAAATGTTGAGAACCGCTATATGGGAAGGGGTCGGTGGCCTTATCTATATGGCGGGCTTAATTTGTAGTTGCAAATGCTTCGACATAACTGATTAGAGTTTGCAGCGGAAGTTAAAAGAGAGACTTTGTGGTTTCGCAAAACCGAGTCTAAACGTTTTCCTTTTTAATTTTAAAATTTCTATGCACTAGGCTTTATCAGCATAAATCGAATTTTAGAAAATCTGAAAGTATCTGTTTCAAATTTTCTGTAGGGCTTTTTCATCACAGGGCCGCATTAAATGCTCTCTGGGACCGTATGCTTTAAGATTTAATTGTAAAGAATGACTGTATATCGAGAAAAGAGCTTAGAATTTATATCGAGCAACTGTAGGCATTGCAAATATTATTTTCGCTCTGTTGCATGTTAAATCTTCAGCGAAAAACGTTCGTCCTCTGTGTCATTCAGGTAGTGGTTGCACGACAGGAATAAAACAGCCCGTAACACAGAGCGGCTGATTTTAAGGGCGTAAATTTTCAATTGTAAGAGAAAACAACATTTTTATATGTCTTCATAAGCTTCATTATAAACGCGTATGTAATAGTAAGGTGATTAGGTATGTTAACGGCAACTAGTTGAGGGAAGGGAGCCTAGTGGATACTCACCAATAGGAGATCCACTGGGGTTTTGGAGAGACACATGCACACAGGTAGATATAAGAACTTTCGGTATGATGCCTTCGTCAGCACGAGAGAGAGACAACTGATGGTAGTGAGACACACTGGGGCGGAGTTGCTAGGGTGGAAGGGTAATGTGAGAAGGTCGGGGATTAGAGGATGCGGAGTAGCTGGGGAAATGGCGGGAAAGGAATGAAATGCTATTATAGCGGAGGTTATTGCCGAGAAGAGAGAGAGAGAGTTCAAGAAGGCGGATGTGGCTTTTTTGAAGTGTTAATTTGGACAAGTGATCCACTTGGTTGCTAAGTAAATGTTAACATGAATAACTTAGTCGGTATAACGGCAAGCATAATTTCATTTTGTGTCGTCTTTAGCTTTCTGCTTCCCGCCATATTTTAATGAGCCATATAACTGTTAGAATCTCCATGAAGGTATTTTATAATTGACTTTTTTTAATCGTGTTGTAATTACCCTTCTAAAAATGGTTAGCATGAATGATAAGGTTCTGATTCAATCGTTACGGTAAGATAAAAATCGTACTCTTAAAACTAATTCTAACTGAAAATCTTGGAAGAAGCCTACAGTAACCGACTTCCTAATCGAGTTACGCGAAACAGGTGGTGGAGATAGACGCAAGCAGTGTTGAATCCAGACGTTCTTCCCCGGGGGGGGAAACTGCATGGGTCGGGAGGGTATATAATATATCGCTAGAAAATTAGCAGGAGTTGTCTTTTTTGTTACTGTTTAAATAATTAAGTAAAATAAAATGCGATTTATTTATATTTTGTTTATTTATTGCAGATTAACAAATAATTTGTAATATAATTTTATACATCACCATATAATAACAAAATTAACTAAATTTAATATTTGGAATAATCATAGAAAATTTGATTAGACAGGTAACAAACGCTTTAATAAACCTTAGTCTAGATAAGTAATACTAGCAGCCCGCTGCAGCTACGCTTGCAAATAATCTAAATAGTTCGGCCCTAGGTTAGATCTTCTTTGTTCCCTTATCATTTTGACGTGTTTCCCTATTTCTTTGTACTCTCCGCTTCTCATCTACATGGGCAATCATATGAACTTCCGCATCTCTTTCTCTCTCTCTTTCCTACAATACTCACTAAAACCCCATAAAAAACTTAATTAATTGACCATTTTCTCCGGGGGGGATTTTATATTACCCGGAGGGGGATTTTCCCCCCCGGGTACTCCCCTGAATTCAACACTGGACGCAAGGGAAGTGGCAAACCGCTAAGTAAAAGGGACACCAGAGAACGTTCTTGTGGTATCTGAGCGAACCTACAGCCAGAAAGATGATCCTAATACTAGTTAGTGCGTTCGTTGTGTTGCAAAAGAAGCGGGGTTAAGCCGTGAAACAGTTCGTGTGATTGAAAAAAAAAAAGATTTGAACTTAATAAGAGGTTTACGAAGGTGCGCAGCAACTCATTCCTGAGACTAAACGGACGAGATTAGAAGGTTGTCTCATACGCTTAACTCGTTTTCAAATAAATGATTCTGTTAATAATGTATGATTTTATGATGAAAAGAATTTTACGTACTATTAAATGTCCGAAAAACGCGCAAAACTGTCGTGTTGAATGGAAATGTTTGTAAAAAGAAGTGAAATATCTGCGCTTAGATTATTAAGAGAAAGAAATAAATTTAGAGATTCAATAATGGATTCTTTGGCGGTTTATAGGGAAGGCAAATCAGAATTAATATTTGCTGAAAGGGGAGTAAAAATTAACTCCGAGTATTGTCACAACTGTTACCTGACATTGAATAACAAATGGCGGGTTACGCATCCATGCAAGACAATTCTCCCGCTCACATATCACGAGCTACGGTGGAATATTTCATTTTCCATTTTCCTGACTGCATCGAGACTACTTTATGGCCTCCAAAACAGCCCAGATTTCAATCCGGTAGATCATTTTGTGTTGTGTGCACTAAGAAAATATGGTGTACCATCAACAAAGTATCCGGTTAGTTGAAGAACTTACGGAAAGAATACTTTTCTGCTGGGATAGGTTTCGTTAACAACCTATTAAAGTCAATTAAAAGTTGGCGGAGAAGGTTGCAATGAGTGGTCAATGCTAATGAGAGCCACATTGAACCTCATATCGTTCATATACACAGTAAAAATGTGAGGAAAGTCAATAATGAAATTTCAGTAAATGGATATTTAACTTAATGGCATATTCACTTGAAAAACGTTAAAAATAAACGTTTTAAATTTACATTTTTCCGTTTTACTCTTCAGTTTTTCAATTTTTTTAGTCTGTGCATTTTAATAAAAAATCCGAAATTTTTTCTGAACTCTTTTGATCAAGCCGTATTTACTTGCGTAATTGCCTCACTTTTTCACTATTTTTTTCACACCATACGCGATTTTCCCATTATGGTAAGAAAGTGGTCTTTTCAGAATGAAGTATACCGACAATACAATTTAAAACGTTTACTGCTATTATGTCCCCGCAAAAACTGATCAATAAAATATACTATTTATTTTATTTTATTGAAACTTGGAATTGTCTTCAAGTGGGTCACGCAGCGTAAACAATGATAACCATTGAGTCAAAGTAAAGGAGGGGCAAAGTTGTTAATAAGTAATTGAAATGCTCCTTCTGCGTCCTTTGAGAGAGATTATAGATTTAAAATTTTTTATAAAAATTAAATAGGATCAAAACTCGGCATTTGGACATAATATACAGCCAAACATCCTGTCTGAAATTAAAAAGGGGGGAAATTATGCGGCTCATAAAAACAATCTTTAATTTCTTCCTAATAATTCGTGTGGTGCAATCACGCAATGGAGGCAATTACGAGAGTAAATACGGTAATTTTCTGTTCAACAAAATTTTCCTAATCGTCCACCGTATTATGCATGTTTTCTCCATCTGCTCTATCCTCTAAATTTATCTATACAAGATACATGTTGTGTTTTCTGAAAGAATTTTCATAGAATTATATCCGTGGAACCGAAAATAATTTTCGTGATCAACAACCTTAAAATGAAAAAGTTATTATTAAAATTAATTTTTTGAAATTATTATGATTATGTTTAATAATATTAATACGTAATAAAAAAATTGCCTAAATCTCAATACATGAGAATTGAGCCTTGTGCGGGGCCCCTAATAAAACGCGGGCCCCTGTTCGGGGGAACCGATTGCACACGCCTCACGCCGGCCCTGTGGTCTTGTTATCGGATTCCCAATAAACAGTTAATTGTACACTGAAAGATATAATTGCAGGAGCAGATCGAATTTAGATTTAGTGTCAACTGGTGTATCGCTTTCCATGTTAAGTGGTTTTTCACCGTATTTGCTTGGATTCGCGCGTGTAAAACAGACTCGGAGAATATATGGGTGCGAGACGTGGACAATGAGAAAAGAAGATGTGAGCAGATTAGAGGTGTCTGAGATGTGGGATGACGTACACTAGAGAAAATTAATGAATGAGGAAGTTTTGAATACAGAAGGGGAGAAAATTAATTAATAAGGGATAGACAGAAGAAGTGGGTGAGTCAAAAGTCCAATCCTATTCAATATATATGGAGAGAGGAAGCATTAGAAGGCATGGGAGATTTATAAATTGGAGGAAGGTTAGGGTTGCCAGATGAAAATTTCTAAAAATCAGTACATACCTGGCTTGTGAGGTAAAATTTCTTTTAAAATCAGTACATTGGGGTAAGAGAGGTTTTGTTAAAAAAGTATTAATTCTGCTAAAAATAGATTTGTTTTTAGTTACAGAAAAGTACTTTATTTAAAAGAGTATTTAAATAACAGAGATGAGATCAAATTCATCAATTTTTTAAAAAATACACCAGCGAAAAACTTATTAAGATTTTTATATTAATTAAAATATACTCAAAGATTCCATGCAATATACATAAACATTGAAATTTTACAATGTTTGTATTATAAAATATTTGACAATAATTTTTTACGATATCATTAATTTCCTAATACTAAATAATTTCAGTAAATTCTAACTTACAATTTGATACAGTTAAAATGGAGAGAGTGAAAAGTATAAGCTGTATGACTTCACATTCAATCACTTTTGGCCAATTATATTATTAACAATAAGTAGGTGTTAAAAACTAGAAACAAATCTTATTGGGCAACTCATCAAAATAAACTGAGTTAACATTCTTATTTGTACTTTTCATTTGATTTAATTTGTTTCAATAAATTATCATTCTGCAAAACAAATTCGTGAAATTCTTTGCAAGTTTTATTGAAATTATGTTTAACTAAAATTTCTGCTTACACATTGTTTAACAGTAAGCGATTTCTTTCTTTTCTCCAGGCATAAAACATCAAGCTAAACATTCTTTCACTCACTGCATTTGAGTGAGGGAGAGCAAAAATAAATTCAACTATCTTTTGCACATTTGGAGCATTGCATGTATTTAAAAATGTTGTCCATCTTTCTTCATATGAAAATTTTTTTAATGATGGCACCATTTCTTTTAAATGAGAAAATTCATCAAACAAAACATCAAAATTAATAGCAAGATTCGACATTGGAAATAATTTTACTACATTCAAGAGTTCTTCAAAATGTGGAGTTTCATCTAATTTTTAAAAACTAAGACTCTCAAATTTATTTCCAGAAAAAACAAGTCTACATTCAATGTACTCAAGAATTTTTTCTAAAAACCAAGTTGATCATTCAATAAATAAGTTTTTTCGGTCATTTTACCATAGCTATCCAGCTTTTGTTTTGCAATCATACCATAAAACTTTTCTTCTATTCAAGATTTTAGTGCCACTCGCAGATTTTTTAGTAATTAAAACATTTCAATAACAATAGGACCCTCTTGTTCCAACTTTAAAATTACATTTTGTAAAAGCACCCCTACATTTGAAACTAAACCTAAACATGCCTCAGCTAGCTCATTATTTAAAAAATCTAACAATACGGCTGGGTGGTGCTGTATACTGGAAATTACAAAAAATCTGATGTGGCCAACACACGACTTTCTCCATATTTGGGGTATAGATATTTAAATTATTATGAATAGAATTATAAGGCAAAATTATTATTTCGTATCGTAAAAGAATACAGTCGTCCTAATTGCCGTAAATTACGTATATGTATTTGGAATATGTTTACAGAATTCACCGCTAGTTGTGGTGCTGTATACTGGAAATTACAAAAAAGGTAAATATCTCCGAAATGGATGGTTCTACGAAAATTTGTTTCAAACAAAACCTGGAAGAAATATTATTCTCTACAACTTTGGTCCTCACGAAGATTTCGAATAACGATGTTTTTAAGGAGATATTTGATGGAAACCAAACACACCGATTATTTATAAATAATTCCTAAACAATAACTGCTATGGAAATTTGTTTGAAATAAAAGATGTATGAAGTTATATTTTCTACATTATTTGTAATGGTCAATATATACAATAATGACGTATTATCGGAGAAATATTGCAAAAACCGAATCGGTTCCGAATAAACCTCGTCTTCCGGTTAACCGGTATTGTCCAAGGACTAATCAGTTCTTTGTGCTCATGCTAAAGTGTTACATATGAAATTTGGTATTAATATGACAAGTACTTATTGAGTTAGAGCGCACACAATCACATACATACATCCACACAGACACACACACATCATTCCGAAAATAGTCTTAACGTGTTCTATGGACCTCAAAACATGTATTTCCGTTGAAATCTCGAAGTCGATTATTTTCGTGATCACAATACTTTCCCCATACTATGTATAAAGAAAGTAAAAAGCATATCCATACATATAATTAGAAAACCTTTTATTTAATACACTTCTGGGGTGTAACTACGTGCATGGCGCACTGTGTGCTACATCCATACGATTTTTTATTTCAATGTAAAGAAAATAAATTTAATTGACATGTTTATTTAGATAAATCAAATGTAGGAGTAGCATGTGTTATTGTTGCTGTTTGCAGGGAAACATATTTTTGATTGATTCATCATACAAACATAACTACAGATATTTAATGCATTCTTCAATTGATTAGTCGTGTTCTGTTGTTTCGTATAATATTTGTATTAAATAAAAGGTTATCTAATTATATGTATATACTTTTTACTTTCTCCATACATAGTATGGGAAAAGTATTGTGATCGCAAAAATAATCGACTTCGAGATTTCAACGGAAATACATGTTTTGAGGTCCATAGAACACGTTAAGACTATTTTCGGAATGATGTGTGTGTCTGTGTGGATGGATGTATGTGATTGTGGGCAGTCTAACTCAAAAATTACTTGTCATATTAATACCATATATAACACTTTAGCATTAGCACAAAGAACTGATTAGTTTTTGGACAATACCGGTTAACCAGAAGTCGAGGTTTATTCAGAACCCAATTCGGTTTTTGCAATATTTCTCCAATAATACGTCATTATTGTATATATTGACCATTACAAATAATGTAGAAAATAAAATTTCCTACATCTTTTATTTCAAACAAATTTCCATAGCTGTTATTGTTTAGGAATTATTTATAAATAATCGGTGTTTTTGGTTTCCATCAAATATCTCCTTAAAAACATCGTTATTCATAATCTTCGTGAGAACCAAAGTTGTAGAGAATAATATTTCTTCCAAGTTTTGTTTGAAGCAAATTTTCGTAGAACCATTCATTTTGGAGATATTTTGCTTATTCGTACATTTCCAGTATACAGCGTCACCACCATGTAGTGGTGAATTCTGTAAACATATTCAAAATATACCTAATTTACGGCAATAAGGTCAACTGTATTCTTTTACGATATGAAATAATAATTTTGCCTTATAATTCTATTCATAATAATTTAAATATCTATACCCCAAATATGGAGAAAGTCTGGTTTTGGCCACATCAGATTTTTAAAATTATTTATTTCTTACCATACCTTACTAAAACGTTTTTTTTCTGATCATTGTGCTATTTTAGGCTTAAGATATCTAAAATCCAGAAATATCGTTTTTCCAGAACAGGCCTGGTCCCTAACCTTCCGGATAAACGATCTTCTACTGTATAAATGATGTTAAACTGATAAATAAAGATTCTCCAAAAGCCATAAAATAGCTTTGAAAACAAAATGTGCAGGTCGGCTACATGGCAGTCATCATTAGTGGTATACCGACATTGTATAATAGATTTTTAATTACCGCTGATGATGGCCACCTTTTATCCAAAATGCTCATTTGGTTTTCATAACTCCTTTGTGGCATATAGAGAATCCTTATTTGTCAGTTTAATCTTAGCCATAAGATGAGCTTGATAATTTGTTGAATAGAAACTGTTAAAAATTTTCTTATAATACATTATATTTCATCAAGATCAGTTTTTTACATTCTCCATATATGTAATATAGAGCAGTGGTTCTCAAGTGCAGCCACAAGAACATTTAAATATGGCCACCAACATATTCATATTTTCAGCCTCAAATATGAAATTAATACTCTAACTGAAATACATTAGAGATTCATCCTCTTCATTTTTCATATTCGTTACTTTTTAAATATCATAGCAACATAAAGTACTTTTTAACTACCATCATATCTGCTGGTTAAGTTTTGATTCAGGTGTGCAGAGACTGTCCGAACTTTATGATAATGTAATAACCGCCTTCACCCCAAAATATAATGATTTAGCGCTAGAGTTACAACAAACCTCTATTCGTGGTTGCATCCTATTTTAAAAGACTTTTTTTACCTAAGCTCAGTTCCGTAAATCGACAATTTAAAAAAATACCTTTGTCAATTATCGATGCACTTTTGATAATCATCAGACTCAAGAATACTACTGCTGTCATAGTCACTCAGATGAAAAGAGATGGCGATCTCTCCATTTTTTCAAGCACCAATGCGTTTCTTTTAGATAAATCACTAGCCGCTAAGGTTGAAATAAAACACAATAATAAAGTATCTTGAAATATTGTGTAATGAATTGGAAGAAAGATTTCAAGAATCAGAGTTCTTCACAAATACCATATCATTTATGTTGTCACCATTTCAAGAGATCAACCAAAACAATCTCCTAGCAATGCAAAACAGACTTTCATCCTTTCTGGGGATAGGAAACAATTGGAACGACATAAAGTTTGCACTGATGGAACTTCACAGAGACGAGCATATACAATCTTTTTTACTTTCTCCATATACATAGTATGGGGAAAGTATTGTGATCACGAAAATAATTGACTTCGAGATTTCAATGGAAATACATGTTCTGAGGTCCATAGAACATGTTTAGACTATTTTTGGAATGATGTGTGTGTGTGTGTGTCTGTGTGAGTTTCTGTGTGGATGGATGTATGTGATTGTGGGCAGTCTACGTAACTCAAAAAGTACCTGTCCTATTAATACCAAATTTTATATATAACACTTTAGCATTAGCACAAAGAACTGATTAGTTTTTGGACAATACCGGTTAACCGGAAGTCGAGGTTTATTCGGAACCCGATTCAGTTTTTGCAATATTTCTCCGATAATACGTCATTATTGTATATATTGACCATTACAAATAATGTAGAAAATAAAATTTCCTACATCTTTTATTTCAAACAATTTTCCATAGCAGTTATTGTTTAGGAATTATTTATAAATAATCGGTGTTTTCGGTTTCCTTAAAACGTCATTATTGGTAATCTTTGTGAGGACCAAAGTTGTAGAGAGTAATATTTCTTCCAAGTTTTTTCATGATAAAAATACCAAAATAGAAAGTTTTTGGTGTGATCTGTATCAACACTCAGAGCTATATAAAGAAGTTGCTCTTATTTCTATATTAATTTTGAGTGTGTTTCGAAAAACAGTTACCTGTTTTGAAAAACAGTTACCTGTGAAAGGTCATTTAGCAGACTTCATTTCATAAATAAAATCTGTAATTTGTCGAATCTCGATCTGTTGAATTTCGGGAGTCGCCTGTATTTAAAAGAATTATAAAAGTTACAATAACAGGATTCTACAGGACATGAAAATACATTGGTTATAGCCATGGCTTATATTATCAAAATATTTACACATTAAACTGATGGGAGTATGTAAGCGGCAAATTTCTGGGTACGTCCCATAACTCTATAGTTCGAGCAATATATTCTTCTAAAACAAGTGGTCTTCAAACTTTTTTGCTCGCGTACTCCCTAAAAGAATTTTAAAAACTATGTACCCCTTCGCACATTTTTAAGTTAACATTAACATATTTCATCATTAGTTTAAATAGTTGCAAAGGATATAATTTCCAGCATATTATAAATATTGACATTTTTAAATAAAACTGTTACATCACTCTTTTAAATGTATCCAGTGGAATCTAAATACCATAGCGATTTGATACCCACCATCGTCCATTTAAAAAATACACGAACAAGTTCTTCTTTAACAGTCAGAAATTTTACTTAGTTTCTTTTTCTCCTTGAACTCATATTTCCATTCCACTTCCCCCACAGAATGTTATCCTAATGTAATATATTTTTATGCTTGAAAGTCTTTTATTCATCACCCTATCATACTTCTCTGCAACAAAAATATGTATATAAATTGAAATTTTTAAAAATTTTTATTCCGTGACCATAAGGCTCTAAATGTTAAAAATTTTCTTCTGGATTGAGTTATCATTACAATTATTATTAGTACACAATTGAGCAAAACAATATAAATATATTACAAATTTTGTTAAACAATTATTAAACATAAAAAGTAAAATTTTATTGGAAATGCATCTCTTAATGAGATGGATGGGGCTGTTTTTTTCAATTAGTTCATGTATCCTTGGATGAATGTTACTTATTGCTAGAATGAGACAGGGTTCAGCATCAATTCTGTTTCAATCTTTCGTTTTTATAGATGTAAGTGCTGAGAAACCTTGTTCACATAAATAAGTAGATGGGAATGGAAGGAGTTTTGTTATAGTAATGTCAGTCAATTCTTTGAACTCCTTCCGAGTTATATGCCAAAAATCACTTAGTGATCTACCATCAAAAATTATTTTTAATGATCTGTCAGCTGACAACTTGATTAGGTCCTCCTTCAATTTTGTTGAAAGCAAAGAATTGGAAATCACCTGACTTGAAAAAGGATTTGTTACCCAGTCATTAGAGCCATTCACTTTCTCAATTTCTGGGATGTATACCAAAAAGGCTTTACCAATACTTATCAAATGACTGCTAATTATACCTGTTACTCTTTCACTTAGAGGCACCTTGTTTAACCTGATATATTCAGAAAGGGATGGGAAAATCAAAATATTGTTAAGTTCAGTACACCTTTGCCAATACACTATTTTTTGATAAAATGCTTTTATCTTATCACGTACTTTAAATATATTTCTGTCAAAATCCTGGAGCTGCAGATTTAGCTCATTCACTTTATGGAAAATGTCCACCATATAACCTAATTGGCAAAGCCAGTCCTCATTGTCAAACCAATCAGCCAAATCAGACTTACTTTCTGTCAGAAAAAGTCTGACTTCATTTTTCAATTCAAATAAACGTGTTAATACGCGTCCCCGTGATAACCATCTCACTTCTGAATGCAACAATAGCTGTGTATTAGTTGATCCCATTTCCTCACACATCACTTTAGAAAGACATGAGTTTAACGCCCTGGACTTCATAATATTTACCATTTTAATGGCAACATCCAATGCTCCGTGCAAATCAGGACTCAACTATTTTGCAACCAAAGCTTGTTTATGAATAAAATAGTGTCCTCAAATTAATGTAGGGTTTAAAGCGCGATACGAGCAATAAGGTCACTCTTGTGCCCGGTCATTGCAGCAGCCCCATCCATAGAGATACTTATGCACCATTCCCAATGTAATCCTGAGTCAACTCGAATAAAAGTATCCCAAGTTTTGAAAATCTCTTCACCAATTGTATTCCTAGGCAAGTCTTTGCATGCCATAATCTCATCAGTAATGCCATTTTCTTCGCTGTAATAGCGGACATAAATTATTAGCTGAGAATGATTGGAAATGTCCGTGGATTCATCAGTCTGTAAGGCATATCTTTTATCTAGTGTAATTTTTGCCACAATCTGCTGGACAATGTCTTCTGCCATTTCATGCACTCTATGATGTACAGTATTGTCTGAATAGGGAATCGATTTAATTGCAGTGATGGACTTGGCATCTAACATCTTTTTAGCTATCAACAGTGCACCAGGTATTATAACCTTTTCTACAGTTGTGTATGATTTCCTAGCTTTCGCAGTGAGCAATGCTAATTCATATGAGGTTTCCCAAGCCAACTTTGATGACTGCGTGAAAATGTTAAGCTTATTTACATTTTTACTAATACCCTCAGCTTTCCTCATAAAAAATTACTAGTTTTATTTTTAGAGTCTGGATGTTTTGTAAATAAATGCCGTTGCAAGAGAGATGGTTTCATACTATTGTTTGACAATGTTTGGTGACAAAGAACACACAATGGTAACGGAGGATCACTGTTATTGGAAACAAATCCATATTTTATGTAGGATTTGTCGTAGTATCGGTGTTTTGCTTTAAACTCAACTTTGGTAGTCCTTGGAACTTTATTTGGTTGAAAAACCTCCACTATATTCGTATCACAGCTCAAGTCTGTTTCCTGAGAAACTGCAACTGCCACCTTACTGCTTCCAAGGGAATCCTCATCTCTGTTTTCTTCAACATCCCGATTCCTCTTTATTAGAAACTTATCCATGGGCTGGCAAACTTTCAAAATTTTAAATCGTATACAATGCCGATTCCTTCTGACCAGAAAGTAACAACTGCAATTCGAAACTGAAAGCAGATTTGTATGAAATACACCTAATTAAAAAACTTTTATACCAAAAGGTGAATTTTTACTACCAGAGTTTTAATAATATTAAAATACTATTAAATTATTCAGATGGGAGTAAAAGTTGCATCACACAAATTTCTCCATTGTAACTAAATACCCAAAAAGAATTTTTATTTTATGTAGGTCAGTAACAACACTTATTTTACGGCTGAATAATTTATTTTATATGATCAAGAAATACATCCCAATATTTAGATTCATATTTTCGAGGAATATTATAAAAACCACTGAAAAATAAATTACAGAACGCATCTTGTAAGATAGATTACTAAAAGCAATCAAGTCAAGATTAAAATGATGTAGATCTTATATAATTAATGTATCCATTTTTATAATAAGTTATAAAAAACAAGATAATAAATCAATATGCTGTTTCTCATTACTTAATTTGTAATAATGCAATATAATGTGTAGCTAAAATTATAAGTTATATATGAGGCAAGGAGTATGATAAAAGGCATGGTATTCCTTCGGTAAATGTGCGTGCGTGCGTGTATCGAACTCTGATGTTCAACTTTTGGGAATGATTAAATCAGAATCATGTATAATAAATCAGAAATAACTCCATTAATTTCGTTAGACATCATGATCAAACTTTTCCTATGTATTTAATGAAAGAAAAAGGTACAGTAAAAACCGTTTAATACGTATTTGAGGGGACCGACTCATTGCTTCGTTATAAGCGTGACTACGTTATATACGAGAAACATGGTTTTTGGCCTATACATCCCATATAACACGTATACACATACAGTAAAAGCTGTGCTATCCGGCTATTTAGAACCAGCCAGCCTTAGATACCGGCAATTACACAAATACAATTCATTTGTATTTCTTTTTCTTTTTTATGAATTTTTGCATGAATTGTATATGTGTAATACTACAACTTCCACTTTAAAATTTCTTAAAATATAAGATGTATATATTACGTATTTACTCCTTATACTTCTGTGGCTGCTGAGTAAGCATGGCGTTTTTGGTTATATAAGCCATTTGCATTGTCTAGATGTTTTGGTGTACTTCTACAATTTCCAGTTTTATCGCTTTTTATTCTTTAAAAAATTACCCATCCATTGAATATGGCATCAAAATAAATACCTAAAAGCAAGGAACAGGAGAGAAAAAGTTGGTTTAACGCTAACACAAAAGCTGGAGCCGATCAAACGAATTGAAAAAGGAAAAAATAGAGCAACCATAACAAAAGAATTCAACATCGGATCTTCCACGCTCTACGATATCAGGGCTCATAAGGCTAAATTAATGAAATTTGTGTCTCTTCTGAGACGAGTAAATCAATTAAAAAACATCATACGCTTCATAAACCAAAAATTGAGGAACTGAATAAAATATTATATGACTGGTTTTCACAGAAATGTTCAGAAGAATTAAATAATTTCGTCCTTTTCTAACAGAGTAAATAAAGATAAATAATAAAGATAAATAAGAACGATATAATTCAATAAATTCAATTTTGGGAACAGGTTCACTGCCGTAATCCCTAAACTTCCCGGACGCACTAAACTTTTCAATAGTCTTTTCGTTTTGCATGTGAGCGTAGCAACGTATTAAATAAGAATGGGTAAATAGTGTCTGTATCTAACTAGGTGTGGAAGAATTAAAATGGAAAATGCAAACCCCATGCATAGTTATGTTTGGGGAGTACGATAGTGAACCTAATCCCAATTTTGTTTGGTTATTGCTAAATTTGCGATGTCAGAATCGAAAATTGCTTCCTTAACCGGATATTTCTCCTAGTCGGCTTTCCACAATCCTCAAGATAGCCGAATAACACAACTTTTACTGGATCTGCAGTGAGTCGACTTCAATGCCGTACTTACATACGCAAAGAGATGCTTATCAACTTTGCGGCATGTAAAATGTTCGACTGCTATTACATACGATTTTTTAAATGGTCAATTAATATTATTATTATGGTCATTAATTTACATAAACATTTCACATTTTTAATATCAATTTCAAAAGAAAGGGAGCGTGGAAATTCGTATGGAAGGGGTAGATGTAGGAAGGGGACCTCTACGAACAAGTGCGTGGTAAACGGGCGGGAACTATTCATTACTTATCGCTCTGCTCGCCAAAATTTGTTATATATGGGGCATTTTTTGCCACGGGACCAAACATTCGTTCATTACAGCCGAGAATTCGTAATATGTGTGTTCGTTACATCCGAGAAATTTAACCAATGCCCTTATGGAGAAATTCAAGGGACCGAGACATTTCTTCTTTATAGCCGAGAATTTGTTTTAGGCATGATCATTATAAACGAGTTTTACTGTATATGCTGCTAAAAACTAATCGGTCCGGCAGCTAGCATATAGTTTTATTTTTTGTTAATAGGAGGTAGAAAATATTAAACATTTTACAAGATGAAATAAGATAAGGATTGACTGTAATTGGAATAAATATTTCATGATATGATTTGATAAAATAGGATTTTAACTACCTTATTGAATAACGCACACCGAATCTGAAAGAAATCACGTAAAATTTTTATCTGTGGGTTTTATCCAGTGTATCTTGAAAAATTTGGTAGTCCCAGAAAACATTCCAGTTACATTTAAAAGAATCAGCGTAATTAACCTGTACTGCTTCGGCTGTTCGAAGGTGCTTTTCTTTCCAGCTAATGACACCTCCTAGGGATGAATATTGAGAATAACTGAATAGCTACGATCACTGCCTCGGAGAAAATTATGAAAATAAATATGTAAGCAGGCACTCGAGAAGACAAACACACTTTTCACAGACTACTTCACACCAAGAAGCTTTATGACACAGACAACCACTCCAACGAAATTCTTGCATCAGAATGACGGAGAGTTAGTCTTTGTAGAGACAATGCATGGAGTTAAACGCCTGAAAACCATATGGTGAGGAGGTCTTTAAAAGTGACAATTCACCCTGCAACAGTGTATGGTAACTAATTTGTTTTGCATCCTTCACACAATGCCATGCCCTTTTCAAGTTTAACCCTCCCCCATCACACTTGTGTACTTTTCCTTCATAATGTGATCTCCTTCTTAAATAATCTCCCCTTTATTCCTTCACCATCCTATTTTTTATAAAACGAGGAATATTTTCTATCTCTTCCATCTCCTCTCCCTCAGTCAGGAAGATTTCTGGGAAGAAACTGACCACTACAACCATCTCAAAAGGGGACTGCATGAAGAAGAGCCTTGGTCGTAATTCTTCCTTGTCTTGGGAATGTGGGAAGAGGAGGAGTGACAAGGTTCTAGTTGCGTGAAACCAGGGATGGTACTTGAAAGGAAGTTGACGAACCCATGTCAGTGGGTGAGTGGAGGGAAATATTTCGGTTGCAACGATTTTCCCGGATGCACCTCCTACTTTCTCTCCTCCCTTTTTCTATTCTGACAAGAAGTTCGAAAGGAAAAGATGCGCTTTCTCAGGCAGATCAATTTTAGGAAATAGTACATATGGATGTTGAGGATCTGGAAATTGATTCCCTTAAAACTATCCGTGCCTGCGTATCCCTTGGAAAGTCTTCGCATACCCCAGGGGTACGCATACCCCAGTTTGAAGACCGCTGATGTAAATGACGTGAAATCGTCACTGACTTGTGTTCGGTGAAGTCTTCCGCTAACCGACATCATTAAGGCATGTATTCTTTATCTGATGAATTATTTTATATTAATTCTGTCTAATGCAAGTTTATATTTAAATTAAGTGTATAGATATTGTTCAATCTGCACATTATGGTTAAAATGGCCTAAAAAATCAGACTTGATTAATTCTTCAGGCTTCAGGCATTATTCATATGTAAGCGCAAGGAGTAGTTTTAAAGAACTTCAGATTTGCAGCAGTTGTGAATTTTCTTATATAATCTTAATAATATTCTCCTGAGCAATAAATGCAGTTAATAAATTTACTGAATCTCTCAAATAAAAAACTCTAGGTCTTGCTACCAAAAACATAAATTGGTTTGTTCATGTAGTATTTATTATTAAGCCCTTTACTTCTGAAATACCCTAATTATGCAATTTTAAGTTCGTTTATATGTAGATCCATACATCTTTTATAATATGTATTTGTTTATTTATTGTTATATGAGACATTGGTTAAAGGTGTAAAAAAAGAGAATCACATCACTCCCATTTGAATACAATTTGAAAAGATGGAAACTTTTGCTCTCTTCCCCATTGACAATCAAAATGTAGAAGCACCTATCTTCAAATTTTTCTACACACTCTTTTTTTTAAAGTTAAACAAAAGATAAAAAAATTCTCTCGAGGGGGGGGGGAGGCACTCCTGCCCCAGTCTACTTCTTTCAACTTTTGAAAATCTGGTCACCTTAATGAAGAAATGCACTTTTCACGTGCTTTTTCTTTAAATTGAACAAAAATCGTATCTTGGAAGAAATATAACATTTCTTTGGGACCCAAAAGGCCCTTGGACTCTTTGCCTTCCGCCCTCCCCCTCACAACTTCGGAACTGCCACCTAGTAGTCCATCTTTGTTCATTGCATTTCATTAGTAGTTACGAAAAAATTGAAACTCATTCTAAAGTATAAATGAACTAGAGGCTTGTGATAGCTAAACAGAGATTATAAATAACACAATGACCACCAAATGAATGCATTTGTCACTGACAACAATACTTCTGCTACAATTTATCGCTTTGTGACGATAATACATCTTCCATAATGTATCAACTTGAATGTTGCTATTAGTAAGATAAAACGCTTGAGTATGAGAAGACAGAAACTAGTATATTAATAAAGCTGTCAAAGGAACGACTCACTTGAAGCTTGAAAAGGATGAAGTTTACATTGAATTTTTAAACATAAATTCTGTATTTTTGAATTAAAAAATTCTCCTAAATAATTACTTTTACACATTTTGGTCTCACGAAGAGGTGAGAATAACGCATTTACTTACACTAAATATGCATACCGAAATAAATAATATTTCATTTGATAAATAAAAATCTGATGTGACCAACGCATGACATTCTCCATATTTGGGGTATAGATATTTAAATAATTATGAATAGCATAATGAGGCAAAATTATTATTTCGTATCGTAAAAGAATACAGTCATCCTTATTGCCGTGAATTATATTTTCAATATGTTTACAGAATTCACCGCTATATGGTGCTGGCGCTGTATACTGGAAATCTACGAATAAGTTAATTATCTACTAAATGGAAGGTTCTACGAAAATTTGTTTCAAACCAGATTTGGAAGAAATATTATATTCTAGAACTTTGGTCCTCACAAAGATTACCAATAACGAAGTTTTTAAGGATATATTTTGCGGAAACCGACAAAACCAATTATTTATAAATAATTCCCAGACAATAACTTCTGTGGAAAATTGTTTCAAATGAAAGCTGTGGGAAATTACATTCTCTATAACATTTGTATAGAATTGTATATACAGTAATGATGTTTTAATGGAGAAATATCGCAAAAACTGGATTGGGTTTCGAATAAACCTAGACTTCCGGTTAACCGTTATTGTCCAAAAACTAATCAGTTCTTCTTGGTCATGTTAAAGTGTTATATTTGAAGTTTGGTAAGGATATGACAAGTACTTTTTGAGTTGGAGCGCCCACAATCACATACACACACACACAAACAGACATTCCGAAAATAGTCTAAACGTGTTCGAGGGACCTCAAAACGTGTATTACCGTTGAAATCTCAAAGTCGATTTTTTCGTGATCACAATATTTTCCCATTACTTCGTATGGAGAAAGTAAAAATGTATTGATATAATTTACAATAATGTTAATTAGCAGCTCGTGAATAACAGAAAACCCATAAAAACCGAAAAAACGGGGTTTCCTCCAAAATCTCTGGACTTCAGTCTGATGTCTCCGGGTCATGAAGGTCTTAGTTGGCAACCTTACTTATAACACTTGAACGACTTTAATGACTTATACCTAACTTTTACATAAATATATTATGTATTCAAATTGGCACATATGGAACTAATTATTGGTTATAATTAATATTCGGGAAGGTCGCAGGATAAATAACTTTCCAATACAAATTGAATTAAATATAAAGATATTGTAATGTGACTTAATATCAATTACTTTATAATGCTGCATTCCCATACACATGTAATTTTTGACAAATTGCTGCACTGTTTTTCTATCATATCGATGCTTTTACAGAATAAAATATATCAACAAAGACACTATTAGAGCTTATCAATGTATGATGATAATTTACGATAAAGTAGCAGAAAACTGATAACTGCCACTGGGTGGTTAACGGCCGCTGGGAGTCTGACCGCCGCTGGGTGGCTGACCGCCGCTGGGTGGCTGGCCGCCGCTGGGTGGCTGACCGCCGCTGGGTGGCTGACCGCCGCTTGCTGGTTGACCGCCGCTGGGTGGCGGAGCGCCGCTGGGTGGCTGACTGCCTTTGGGTGGCGGACCGCCGCTGGGTGGCTGATAGCCTTTGGGTGGCGGACCGTCGCTGGGTGGCTGATAGCCTTTGGGTGGCGGACCGTCGCTGGGTGGGTAACCTCTGGGCGGGTGACCGCGTCTGGGTGGATGACCGCCGTATGGTCCCTGACCGCCATATGGTCCCTGACCGCCGTATGGTCCCTGACCGTCGTATGGTCCCTGATCGCCGTTTGGTCCATGACCGTCGTATGGTCCCTGACCGTCGTATGGTCCATGACCGCCGTATGGTCCCTGACCGTCGTATGGTCCATGACCGCCGTATGGTCCATGACCGCCGTATGGTCCCTGACCGTCGTATGGTCCATGACCGCCGTATGGTCCCTGACCGTCGTATGGTCCATGACCGCCGTATGGTCCATGACCGCCGTATGGTCCCTGACCGTCGTATGGTCCATGACCGCCGTATGGTCCCTGACCGTCGTATGGTCCGTGACCGCCGTATGGTCCATGACCGCCGTATGTTCCCTGACCGTCGTATGGTCCATGACCGCCGTATGGTCCCTGACCGCCGTATGGTTTCCGACCGCCGTATGGTTTACGACCGCCGTATGGTTTACGACCGCCGTATGGTTTCTGACCGCCGTATGTTCCCGGACCTCCGTTTGATCGCTGATCGCCGTTTGATCGCTGACCGTCGTATGGTCCCTGATCGTCGTATGGTCCCTGACCGTCGTATGGTCCCTGACCGTCGTATGGTCCCTGACCGTCGTATGGTTCCTGACCGTCGTATGGTCCCTGATCGCCGTATGGTCCCTGACCGCCGTATGGTCCCTGACCGCCGTATGGTCCCTGACCGCCGTATGGTCCCTGACCGCCGTATGGTCCCTGACCGCCGTATGGTCCCTGACCGCCGTATGGTCCCTGACCGCCGTATGGTCCCTGACCGCCGTATGGTTTCTGACCGTCGTATGGTCCCTGACCGCCGTATTGTCCGTGACCGCCGTATGGCCCCTGACCGCCGTATGACCCCTGACCGCCGTATGGCCCCTGACCGCCGTATGGCCCCTGACCGCCGTATGGCCCCTGACCGCCGTATGGCCCCTGACCGCCGTATGGTCCCTGACCGCCGTATGGTCCCTGACCGCCGTATGGTCCCTGACCGCCGTATGGTCCCTGACCGCCGTATGGTCCCTGACCGCCGTATGGTCCCTGGCCGCCGTATGGTCCCTGGCCGCCGTATGGTCCCTGGCCGCCGTATGGTCCCTGGCCGCCGTATGGTCCCTGGCCGCCGTATGGTCCCTGGCCGCCGTATGGTCCCTGGCCGCCGTATGGTCCCTGACCGCCGTATGGTCCCTGACCGCCGTATGGTCCCTGACCGCCGTATGGTCCCTGACCGCCGTATGGTCCCTGACCGCCGTATGGTCCCTGACCGCCGTATGGTCCCTGACCGCCGTATGGTCCCTGACCGCCGTATGGTCCCTGACCGCCGTATGGTCCCTGACCGCCGTATGGTCCCTGATTGCCGTATGGTCCCTGACCGCCGTATGGTTGTTGACTGCCGTATGGTCCCTGACCACCGTACGGTCCCTGACCGCCGTATGGTTGTTGACTGCCGTATGGTCCCTGACCACCGTACGGTTTTTGACTGCCGTATGGTCCCTGACTGCCGTATGGTTTATGACCGTCGTCTGGTCCTTGACCGCTGTATGGTCCCTGACCACCATATCGTCCCTGGCCGCCATATGGTCCCTGACTTCCGTATGGTTTCTGACTCTTGCACTCTTTTTCATATACGAAGTGGTGACCTGCAATGAGAAAGAAATAAATCAAGGAAATCGCATTTGGTAGTCAGTAATGGAGTTATTACAAAAAAGATAATCCTCAATGTTACGTTCCGTCCGAATCTGATTCAATGTGTCACAATACCATGTTTTACACCCAAACGTGTTCATCTTGCGAATTTGAAAAATATTTACAGCAATATTTACTTCGCATATTTTATCATTTTTCTTCGAATTGGAAATCATTCTAAGTTGAATTTTATCCATAATATGGACCGTCTACGCGGAGAACTCGAATTGACTGCCTAACTATGGCGTAGACCTTCGAGTGATATGTTCTCTCATATAAGTTATCCACAAAGCAGGCAATATGTGTATGCATTGTGAAATAAACGTTAACAAAGGGAAATCTACTGTAACGTAAAATCTATTTTATCCGCTCCTAATGGCGGATCAGTTTTTTCGCTGAATTTAATTCAGCGACAGATTTTGAAGGAATTTATGTGGATACCACTTCTTTGGGCTACAACCTCGATGCGGTAGCAGTGCTTGAGTGTTACACTGACAGGAACATTTTTTTCCTGGTAGGGTAGCAATTCCAATAAGGTCAATAGCTAGGGACCATACTAAGAGTAATCCACGCATAGTAGTGGTTCGACTTAATTAAGTGATGTTGTCACCTTAAAAACACCCTTAGGGAGTTCAACGGGAGACCACCTCAACTAATTTCTCAAGCAACATGGCACAGTTAAATGATAATTTGATTCAGGATGTGCACGGAACCATGTCCATTAGGACTGGTGTCGCGTCCGACACACAGTGGGCTTTTTAAAAAAATCTGATGTGGTCATCACATGAATTTCTCCATATTTGGAGTATAGATATTTAAATTATTATGAATGGCATTATAAGGCAAAATTATTATTTCGTATCGTAAAAGAATACAGTCGTCCTAATTGCCATAAATTACATATATATATTTGGAATATGTTTACAGAATTCACCGCTAGTTGTGGTGCTGTATACTGGAAATTACAAAAAAGGTAAATATCTCCAAAATGGATGGTTCTACGAAAATTTGTTTCAAACAAAACCTGGAAGAAATATTATTCTCTACAACTTTGGTCCTCACGAAGATTACCTATAACGACGTTTTAAAAGATATATTTGACGGAAACCGAAAAAACCAATTATTTATAAATAATTCCTTAACAATAACTGAAAATTGTTTCAAATGAAAGTTGTAGGAAATTACATTCTCTATAAACTTTGTATAGAATTGTATATACAATAATGATGTTTTAACAGAGAAATATCGCAAAAACCAAATCGGGTTTCCAATAAACCTCGACTTCCGGTTAATCGTTATTGTCCAAAAACTAATTTTCTTTGTGCTCATGCTAAAGTCAAAACTCAAAAAGGACGCGCCATATCATTACCAAACTTCATATATAACACTTTAGCATGAGCACAAAGAAAGTATTAGTTTTTGGACAATAACCGATCCGGTTTTTGCGATATTTCTCCGTTAAAACATCATTATTGTATATACAATTCTATACAAATGTTATAGAGAATGCAATTTCCTACAACTTTCATTTGAAACGATTTTCCATAGCAGTTATTGTTTAGGAATTATTTATAAATAGTCGGTTTTTTCGATTTCCGTCAAATATCTCCTTAAAAACGTCGTTATTGGTAATCTTTGATAGGACCAAAGTTGTACAGAATAATATTTCTTCCAAGTTTTGTTTGAAACAAATTTTCGTAGAACTATTCATTTCGGAGATATTAAACTTTTCGTAATTTCCAGTATACTGCGCCATCACCATGTAATGGTGAATTCTGTAAACATATTCAAAATATAATTGACGGCAATGAGGACTGTATTCTTCTACCATACGAAATAATTATTTTGCTTCATAATGCTATTCATAATAATTTAAGTATCTATACCCCAAATATGAAGAAAGTCGTGTTGGCCACATCAGATTTTTTTCTAAAAATCTCTCAATAATCCAGTGAAAAGCGGTTAACTTTGCTTTTAAATCAGAGGTAATGACATGTGATGACTTATGCCGAAAGTTCGTCATTTCCATAACGCGGTTCTTAAAATGCTGTTATCTATCACAATATTTTTTTGAATCTGAAGAAAACATCATTTCAAACATCGTCTTCCTACTCAGAAATACGTTCATCGTGTGATCCTGTAAGAAAAAAAGATGCTGTAACGCAACGAGAGTGAAACAGGATCGACCAATTTCACCATATACAGAACAGAAATTTACTATACAGTTTGACGAAACAAATACATTTTTTTCAAAGACGTGGTAAGTTGTGGTAAACTTTCTTACAGTTCTGTATAGCTGACAGACTGTATTATTAGGCCAAATAAAAATTTCTGCCTGGTAATGCCCGATAGAAAATAACTAAAACTCAAATTGATTTATTCGTCCTGCTGAATATTTACGAATATTTTTTGCATAATTAAACACAAAGAAAAAGAAATATTAATGCAGAGAAATAGATTTGAACTATGGTATATTTTTTTACATACCTCCAGGTATTGGATATTTCTTAACAAAGAATTTCAAAATAATTGCTACACACACAATACAGCAGATTCCAAATGACAAAATATCGAGAGAAATTTTGCAACTCGTCTTACTCGCTTAACAGTCAACTTGGTACTGAAGTAGGGAAGAGATAGTTAGCATAGGAACTAATTATAATTAGCCGCATTAAATGCGCATGTAGTCTCTCCTATTGACCAAGTATTCACATAAGTGATATCTGCAACTTTGTATTTTACATTATGACCAAGTTTAACGGAAAAAAACCCACTGTCTCGACAGTGACGGAAGTAAGGCCGTCTCGGTCGTTATCCCACACAGCTTACACAGGTCAGGTCAACGGTGCAATGAAGAAAAAGAAGACTGGAAATCGGGACAGGAGCTTGGAATTTCAGGACGATGCTTAGAGAAGGCAAGTTAGAAAGTATAATGCTAGAAAAAGAGGTTAGATAAATAAATGTCTTACGTTGTGAGAATATAGATGTAAAGAAAATGGGGATTTATAGATTGATGATTTCAGGGTAATGTTATAGTAAGGGAAAAGAGAGCCATAGAATGAGGATACGTTCCTCGTCATTAAAAAAATGGGATTTTTTTCAGTTACTTGTGAATTTTTGTAATTGTCTGGATGGTGCTTGAACTCTTCCGAGAACAAATGTGTAGCTAATCTACCATTTTCGAATGCCTGGAAATGCATAACGCACCTGTATTCCGATAAAGTTTAAACTGCAAATTCCAAACTTATAGCAGAAAGCACTCATTGGATTCTAAGCCTAATATCCAGGATGATATTACACGATGTGGTAATCTACTTCCACTTTGGTAATATTCGCCATAGAATGGCGATGTAAGGCACGAATCGATTTTTTAAAAGTTTCACGCAAAGCTCAATAGCTGAGATAAGAGGTGAACGGCGAATGAAATGTAAACAAAAGTTACTCGACGAGAAATTAGACATTTTACGGTGTGATGAACTTACTGTCATGTGGGCTGAAGCAGTTGTGTGATTCCATGGCACAGGCATTGTGGAATGTGCGATAGTATCCCTTGCCATTCCTTGCGCAAACTGGCTTGTAGATACGAGGGCAAGCTGCAGAGCATTGAGATTTGTAATGCGGTATAGCTTCCACACCAAGGATCACCAAGGCGGCTAGTGCTGCAGCGCGTGGTTGATTGGCGCATTAAAGAATAGAATCAAATTATTAGGCTTTATTTACAAAAAATAAAATAAGAATTGGAAAGTGTACAGTGTATCACAAATGGAGTATTTCAAAGAAATGATATGCCTGTACATAAGGAAAATAGCATTTTTAAGTTATTGTCTTCGTCATAAATAATCCATTTTGTTCCTACTTAAAAATATGGTTTACACATGTAAGGAAATTAAATGTTTTTTGTGAGATTGTTTATTTTCGCAACAATGAAGAAGTAACCATGCAACAAAGTTTTTAAATTGAACTCGAATTAAGACATTCTTGCATGATTTTCTTGAAAACAGCTACTCCTACGTTAAAAATGCATAGGAAAAGAAATACTTTACCAGTTCTACAATTTTTATTTGAAAAATATTTTGATATGATCAATACTTTACGAGATATGACTAAAAGTTAATTTGTTGTTACTAGTTAAGTGGTACCCCTGATTGGCTTACGTGATTAATTTATGTGATTATTACCTTTGACTGTAAGTCCTTAATATCAAATTTCTTGAATATCAGTTCGGTAGAATTCGAGAACCACATGCATACGGACAAATGGACGGACAGACCGATGCTAATAGGCGCTTACACTTGGAATGAAACATGTATTTCCACTCTCGTTTTCATAACTGTGGGTTTTGAAAATGTTTTTTACCCACGCTAACTGATAGGATAAATGTCGGCGCGACATACATTGCTCAAATTTTATTATATCTGTACCTTTCTCATCTATGCCACTGATTGTTTTGTCATGCGCAAGCGCAGAATCCGCAAGCCGTCATGGATTTTATATGTTGACTTGTTTGGGCAATGGCAGTCAACTGCAACCCTCAAACATTTATTTACGAACAGAGAACAACTGTACGTTTAATGGTTGTTTTAAAAAATTTCTCTATGGATCGTATTCCCGATCATTGTTGGTTGTCCATCCGGTTTAGTTATATTTACGTGACTGAAACCATGTATGTATCTGTTCGCTCACGGATCTATCGTGCAAGAGATTCACAAAATACTCGGTTCTAAATTGCAGGATATTTGTTTAGAGAAAATAAAAATATTGTGCAGAGAGAAGTTATTGAGAAATTTTGGGGATAAAAATAATAAAAAAAATCATTTTGCAAGCAACACTCCTTATATATATTATGTAGGGGGAGGATATCTATTATATATAGATGTTTCTTATATATACACACACATACACTAGTAATATGTGCTTGCATTCAGCAAGCATTTTTAAATTTTAACATTATTACAATTTCAAATTATTCCCAATCGATTTTGTACAAAATCATATAACCGTGTCAAATATCAAGTTTGTAGTTCATTTAGAAGTGCCTTATAATGTTAAATTTCGTATGTGGCAATAATGGGGCAAAACAGGCCCTAAGATTTCGAATTTTTACAATATCGGATTTCTTCCTTCTGTTGTAACTAAAAACACATAATTCTGCCAAATTTCAAGTTTGTATCTCATTTAGAAGTGCCTTATAATTTTCATAATCGTATGGGGGAGAAATGGGGCAAAACCACCCCTAAAAATTGGAATTTTTGCAATATTTTATTTTATCTTAGGTCATATGGTGCTGCCTCATCTTTTTTGTTCCTGTATGGGGCAATAATGTGGCAAAACAGCCCCAAAAATGAGGATTATATCAATATTGGATTTCCTTCATTAGTCTTAGTTTAATATTAATGACATTTTAATATAACCCTCTGTTTCCCATTAAAAGCTAACCCATATGAAAGCTTTGAGCTCGTTGCCAAGGCAGTCGAATGTCGCAGCACAGAAAAATTACCACTTTTTGCCGATGAACACTATAAATTTATGCTCATTCTACTCGGATTTGAATTCTGTCTTAAAAAATAAGAAACTACAATTTATATCCTATCCGATAGTTTAATTCTCGAATTTGAATCTTGAGGGGAAATAATTTTAAAATGCAAATATAAAAACCTCTGCACCAATTTATGTGTTTTCCTATGGGCCAAAAATGGGGCAGAAAGGACTAAAATAGCCCTTCAAATTGGAATTTCGACAGTTGTGACCAATAACCTATAATCCTACCAAATTTCAAGTTTCTGACACATTTGGAAGTGCCTCATAATTTTGTATCCTCCTATATGTATAATATATGGATGCTTCGTACACATGATATATATATCTATACTATAAGCTCAGATCTTACAGAGGAGGATATAGGAGGATACTAATGTCTGGTCCAAAGGAGAGCCACGGGGGTTTTGGAGAGACGCATCCGTAGAAGGTGTCTCTCTTGTGCTCACGAAGGGATCATCCCGAAAGCTCCAATAACTTCTACAAATGTCTCTCCAACACCCCAGTGGCTCTCCTTCCAGTAAATGCTCACTGGGTTTCCTTCATCACTTACAATTAGTTGGCTTAAATATCCTCATTTACCTTTCCTCTTCCGTAAGTTTATACACACACACACACACCGTATATTCCGGCATATAATGCGACCCTGCGTATAAGTCGACCCCTGCTTTTTTGGATGAAAATACATGGTTAGGCATATGTTCGCCGTATAAGTCAACCCCCACCTTTTTCACCTAAAAATACTTCTCATGAAACCGTTTTCAGACATAATCAAAGTCATGTACAATCCAAGTTTTAACAAATCAGAAATAAACAATAATAAATAAATATATATATATATTGTTTCGAGTCTGTGATATTCTTCTTGAGCATTCCATGTGACAGATGTTTTAATTTTAACCATTAAAAAACTTATTTTTGGAGAGCTTGACCCACTAAATAAAGTTTCCTATAATTCGATTGATTTCAGCTGCTAATGATACTGTACCTATTGATCGCGATCGATCTCTACGGTGGCGAAATTAAATAAAATATCGCAAATGTGTACCCCGCGCACCCTGTTTTCCAAAATTTCGGTCATACATGAAGATTTCTGACCAAGTTTTAAAAATTACGAGTTTCGATAGTAAATTTACTGCAACACGCTTGCGTCTACCTTTAGACTCGCAAAAGACGAAGAATTCTACGAAGTTTACGCGTATCTACACGATCAAGAAACGTTTAGGGTTTAATTGCACGGTTCATACTGCCATTGGTGCATCTTCATCATTGAGATGACATAATATTTTTATAATGTTAAAGCTGTACCTTTGAATTGAGTTTTAAGTTTATTATTGTCACTCAAGAAAAGCAGTTGTCATTAAAAATTTACTATCAGTTTCTTCCTACACTTTTTCCCGGAACAAGTCTGCATCGTGAGCCGCTGATGCTCCTTTAACCAGAGAGAGAACCATAGTTCCTTCTAATTTTTTTCATCCATGGGCGGTATGAATATCGCTATGCGCGCCTACATGACGATAATGCGCGGATATGAACCAGAGTTGACGCGGTCCTGTTCCGATATATTCTAATATACACACAATCGTGCGCGCTTAAAAAATTTAGTGTGCGGCACATCAAAAACGGCTGCGCGGACGCGCAGCTTAGACAGACAGACAAACGACTTTATTTCGGACGAAATTGAAACTACATAGTCCCTTCTTACAGAGGGAACCATGGAGAGAACACACCTACGGGGAATCTCCACACTTTTTTGATTTTTTTTTAAATTTTCCGCCGCCGTAGACAACTTATTAAAGCACGAATTTATTTTATCTTCTTGAACTGGTCCAAAAATAGGGGTGCGCGTGGTATACGAGGACCCAGATTACGTGAGTAAATACAGTATTAAAATTAATTATTATAAATCTTCTAAAATAGTTAAATATCATAAAATTGTAAATACTGGAACAGCTGATTCAAAATAGCGATCAACTACACCGAAAGATCAACGGTCTTCTTAAATATCGATGTTACTCATTTTTAATTTAAGGTTCACATTTTGATGTTCGGCGTATAAGTTGACCCTAAGTTTTAGGAAAAATTTTTCTGACTTCGAAGGTCGACTTATACGCTGGAATATACTATATACACACAGACACACATACACACTAGTAATCTAGTAATATGTGCTTGCATTCAGCAAGCATTTTTAAATTTTAGCATTATTACAATTTCGAATTATTCCCAATCGATTTTGTACAAAATCATAAAACTGTGTCAAATATCAAGTTTGTAGCTCATTTAGAAGTGCCTTATAATGTTAAATTTCGTATGTGGCAATAATGGGGCAAAACAGCCCCTAAGATTTCGAATTTTTACAATATCGGATTTATTCCTTCTGTTGTAACTAATAACCCATAATTCTGCCAAATTTCAAGTTTGTATCTCATTAAGAGGTGCCTTATAATTTTCACACTCTTATGGGGTAGAAATGGGACAAAACCACTTCTAAAATTTGGAATTCTTGCAATATTTTATTTTATCTTCGATTGCAAGGATGTATCAGATCTGGGCCCATGTTTTGGAAGACTACCTTCTCTCTTCCTTCCACCCTCATTAGTGAGGATTAGTGAACCTCACTCGGACTCCAGTCCAGTCCCCTAGCTCGGTGTAGTCTACCCTCACAGCGGGTGGTGGAATTACCGATCTATTATTGCAAAATTGCATTACATTTTGCAAATAAGACGATTGAAAGTTACATCATTTCCTTTCGGTGAAAATGCTGATTATTGACGTTTTTTAAACGAAATTCTACGATACATATCAACGGAGATAGGAAACGAGCGAGGTAGAGGGTGGGGGAGGAAGGAAACTGAAGGGAGAGTGAGAGGTACCAACATAAGCGTTTCGACTTGTCTTATGCTATTTAGGAGGGAAATTTGAAATCGACATTGCCTTTCCGAATTACAACACGTACAACGACTCTGTCCTTTCAGCTATCCCTTTCAAATAGTCTACAGGGTCCATAAAATATTAAACAAAGTAACGACGATGAAAATATGATTGTTTTCATTGTCATTGGTCTATGTTTCATGATTTTCTCGGGATTTCAAAATTTCTTCTTTGTAAGAAATAGGAGCAGGATCTGATAAACGTTTCTGTTGCGCTATTCTAAGATGATAAAGAACACCTTCAGGAGATGCGAAATGAAAAAAGTCTCATATGCGCAACATATGAGGGTTTGTACCAGACAATTCAAGTGATTCAATAATGGCACAGATATACGCTGAAAATATTAATGCAGTTTTCTTTGGATCACCATATCGCTTTGAAATGAGGAAATTCGAGTGCTTCTATAAGTTCACGTTTTTACAACATGCGGTAAAACTTGGTCCCAGTTTTCCGTTTTCTTTCCTAGCAAAAAAACTTTTTTCCGATGAAAACTATAAATCTACGCTAATTCTACTTGGATTTGAATTCTGTCTTAAAAAATAAGAAACTACAATTTATATCCTATCCGATAGTCCCGAGTTCGAATCTTGATGGGAGGTAATTTTCAAATGCAAATATATAGATATAGTAATATATAGATATTATATTTAGAAAAACCTTGCAATACCAAATTGTCCGAGCTAAAGGAAAAACGGCGTTCTCTCTTTTTCGCCCAAGACAATTCCGTCGACTCACCAACGAGGAAGTATCGAGTTGAGAGCTCCATGGTTACTTGGTGCCCGTTACGCCCAGGCTGCACAAATACAAACTTGGAAGCGCGGTTCTTATATAGTACTCGGGGTTCTTGGGGGTGGGATTCAGGCACATGCTTTGGCTGGAATGGGGCGAGATACCGCACAGTAAGTTGCATCAAACATAATTACGTTTGTTTTTTTTAATATCCGCTTTTATCGGCGGCGATAATTTTTTTTATTGTTGTTTGCCTATAATTATTTGCGGAAGAATGTTCGAGGTACCGAGACCAACTGACGATATTAATGCCCCATTTTAATGATTCACGTTTATCGAACACTGTCAACGACCCTTTCACCGAATTAACTCGTTCAAGAAACTCGTTTCCTCTTTCTTAAGTATTAAATTAATCTCACAGAGGTAAAGGCACGACCGCAATCCTACCAAATGTGCTTCTATTTGCTGTTTTTTTTTGGCTACCGATTGGCCCACTGGTAGCTTAGTATCAGTAGTATAATTTATTTTACAGATAGGCGGATTTACCAGAAACGGTTTCGAGCGGCCTTCCAAGGTCTCCACATTTTAAGTCGGAAACTCGATAGTAAATTATTAATTAACAAAGCAAAAACGAAGAAAATCAGTCCATATTTAGGTATTTCGATGAATGAATGAAAAAAACCTTGCACTCTGAAAAATCGTAAATCCCGTGTAAACCTATGAGAAAATATAATTGTCTCCGAACCCGGGACACTTCGGCAAACGTAAATAGTTTCCCATGAACCACCTAGCTAGTAGAAACAAAACGCCGTTTACCGCACGTCTCTACGACGAATGGTTCTCGAGAAATATGCTGCCTACGACTATTAACTGCAGTAGTAGACGTTAGGGTAATATTATAAGGATTCCATCCGATCTCATGCTTTGTAAACAAATTTTCTTGTAAATATTGACAGCGATCCCATCGTCGCCTACGGTAATTTTCATCGCATCATTCCGAAAATAGTGTAAACGTGTACTAGGTAGCTCAAAACGTGAATTTCTGATGAAATCTCGAAGTCGATTTTTTTCGTGATCACAACAGTAAAAAAGGAAAAAGCAAAATATCTCTGAAATGGATGGTTTTACGAAAATTTGTTTCAAACAAAACTTGGAAGAAATATTATTCTCTACAACTTTGGTCCTCACGAAGATTACCAATAACGAAGTTTTTAAGGAGAAAACCGAAAAACCGTTTATTTATAAATAACTCCTAAGCGATAACTACAATAGAAAATTGTTTCAAATGAAAGTTGTAGGAAATTACATTCTCTATAACTTTTGTTTACAATTGTAAATACAATAATGATATTTTAACCAAGAAATATCGCAAAAACCGAATCGGGTTTCGAATAAACCTCGACTTCCGGTTACCCGTTATTGTCTAAAAACTAATCAGTTCTTTGTGCTCATGTTAAAGTGTTATATATGAAGTTTGGTAACGATATGGCAAGTACGTTCTGAGTTAGAGCGACCACAATCACATACACACAGACAACATCGAGAAAATAGCCTAAACGTGTTCTAGGGACCTCAAAACATGTATTTTCGTTGAAATCTCGAAGTCGATTTTTTTCATGAATACAATACTTTCCCATTACTACGTATGGAGAAAGTAATAATTTACGGCAATAAGGACGACTGTATTCACTTACGATACGAAGTAATAATTTTGTCTTATAATGCTATTCATATTAATTTAAATATCTATACTTCAAATATGGAGAAAGTCATGTGTTGGCCACATCAGATTTTATTTTTTAGCTGCTGACATTTTTCCTTTAACCCTAGGGCACTAACCGGCCTTAAAAATTGCGACGGGAATTTATTTTTCGGCGATTTTCGTGAGTTCCCGTTGGACGAGTCGGCTATTCCGCCTATGCATTCAAGGCTCTGCCATTTCCAGAGGCGTACCTTGGCGATATGGCACCAATGGCAAAATTTTAGGTAACGCCTTAATTATGTAGGACATAGTTTTTTTCGTTTTAATTATGAAAAATAACGCTTTTATTATACATAAATCAATGTTTGAATATTAAGAGAACAATTATTTATAGGAAAATTAACTTTCTGCACTTTTTGCGGGAACCTTTGGCGCCTTTTGCAAGCGGCGCCTATGGATGTTTCTATGAAAATTTGTTTCAAACAAAACTTGGAAGAAATATTATTCTATACAACTTTGGTCCTCACGGAGATTACCTATAACGACGTTTTAAAAGAGATATTTGACGGAAACCGAAAAAACCAATTATTTATAAATAATTCCTTAACAATAACTGGAAAATTGTTTCAAATGAAAGTTGTAGGAAATTACATTCTCTATAAACTTTGTATAGAATTGTATATACAATAATGATGTTTTAATAGAGAAATATCACAAAAACCGAATCGGGTTTCGAATAAACCTCGACTTCCGGTTAACCGTTATTGTCCAAAAACTAATCAGTTCTTTTTGCTCATGCTAAAGTGTTATATTTGAAGTTTGGTAAGGATATAACAAGTACTTTTTGAGTTAGAGCACCCACAATCACATACATCCATCCACACACACAGACATCATTCCGAAAATAGTCTAAACGTGTTCTAGGGACCTCAAAATGTGTATTTCCGTTGAAATCTCGAAGTCGATTTTTTTCGTGATCACAATACTTTCCCATTACTACGTATGGAGAAAGTAATAATTGGTTTTTTGGTTTACGTCAAACATCTCCTTAAAAATGTCATTATTGATAATCTTGGTGAGGACCAATGTTGTAGAGAATAATATTTCTTTCAAGTTTTGTTTGAAACAAATTTTTGTAGAACCATCCATTTCAGAGATATTTAAGTTTTTCATAATTTCCAGTATACAGCGCCACCACCATGTAGTGGGGAATTCTGTAAACTTATTCAAAATATACCTATTTTACGGCAATAAAGACAACTGTATTCTTTTATGATACGAAATGATAATTTTGCCTCATAATGCTATTCATAATAATGTAAATCTCTATACCCCAAATATGGAGAAGGTCATGTGTTGGCCACATCAGATTTTATTTTGAATATGTTCACAGAATTCACTGCTACATGGTGGTGGCGGTGTATACTAGAAATTACGAAAAAGTTAAATATCTCCGAAATGGATGGTTCTACAAAAATTTGTTTCAAACAAAACTTGGAAGAAATATTATTCTGTACAACTTTGGTCCTTACAAAGATTACCAATAACGACGTTTTTAAGGATTCAGTATATTTGGAGAGAGGCTAATGCAGGAAGCGTTAGAAGGCATGGCAGATTTAAAAATTGGAGGAAGGATTATAAGAACATAGAAATATGCGGATGATCAAGTACTTCTAGCGTGAAAGAAAAAGGAACACCAGAAAATGATAAATAGACTAGTGATAACAGGTAGAAATACGGTATGGAAATTAATATAGAAAAGCCAAGGTCATGCGAATATCAAGTAAAGAAGAAGAAAATTTGAACCTAAGTATTGGAGGAAATCCATTAGAACAAATTTCACACTTTAAATACCTTGGAAGCATCATAACGAGAGAAGCAAAACGTACCAAAGAAATGATGGCTAGAATAACGAAAGCAAAAATCGCTTTAAGAAGAACTAAATTCTTACTATCGGGTAATATAAAGAAGAATATTCATAAGAAGTTGATAAAGTGCCATGTATGGAGTATAGCTTTGTACGAGACAGAAACATCGACACTAAAGGAAAATGATATTAAATACTTGGAAATCTTCGAAATGTGGACCTAGAGAAGAATGCTGAAGATAAAATGGACAGATAGGGTGAAAAATGAGGAAGTACTACGAAGAATAGGAGAGAAGCGAATGATTATACAGACTATCAGAGAGAGGAAGGGGAACTGGATTGGACATTACCTGAGGAGAGAGTGCATGATTAAAGAAGTGCTAGAAGGAAAACTGGATGGAAAAAGAGAAAGAGGTAGGAAAAGGTTTCAGCTGGTAGACGACTTGAAAGGAAAAGGGAGCTATTAAGACATGAAGAAGACTGAGGATATTAGGAATGCATATATAGTGACCCAAGTTTAATCATGAATAATCACGGATCCATCGACGGACAGACTACCAATGATTATGATGATATAATGCCACTTGTAGCACTGTGATTGGCTGGAGAGACGACCAATCTATTCAGAGGATGTAATAACCTTTTCCAGGTGTTCAAGAGGGTGTAACTGTCTTCCCTGTTGAAATTATCTGGGTGCTTGCTAATTTCCATTGCTTCCCGGATTAATCTATGCTAATATCGAACATCCCTAGAGGTGACTTTCGCATCTTCTATCTCTATTTTGCGTTCTGGCTTGGACCATGTATGATCAGTGATGGTAGAAAGACATAATATCTGATGATTTTAAATGGGTAATAATTACATTTTAATATGTGTAGTCTGATTCAGTATGAATTTTATATTTCAAATGCTTATTAAATTCATGTTAAATTAGCTTGATAATAATAGGTGAGTGAAGTGAGCTGTCATGTGTGTTTTGGCTCTCTTCAGGAGCCAGGGTTGGAGCTCCTAGTTCAGTAATAATTTAGCCTTGAAGAGCGAAAGAATATCTGTCTTTTCTTGAAACATTGGTAACTTCAAAAAGGGGCATTTTTTAAATTGAATTCATTCATGAATGGTAAAAGTTATTTCTATAGAAGCATTATTAATCCATTTGCTACCAGGGGGTTGAACAAACTGGTCTGAACTTTCTTGCTTAGACTGCTGTTATCAGGTATTAGACAGTCGTCTACAGTCAGTGTTATACTATTACTGAGAAAAATTCTGTCGTATCAAAGAGATTCAAATTTTCATATCTCCCTTTAAAGCCAAAAATAAAAAAGTGATTAAATAAAAGTCGAGTTTTTCAGGATAAAACTGCAAATTTCCTCAAGGTCACAATCTCCCTTATAATGGATTATTTTATTTCTAGCATTTGTGATGATGGATAATTCACTGCGAAATTAGTATATGACAGTAGGAGTCGGATAAACAGAATTTTTGTAAATTCACCATTAACCTTGAAAATTACTCTTGAAAAAATGTTAAATATTGTTTGGGAAATTATTGTGTATAAAAAGAAATTCATGATGTACAGTTTTTTAACACTATTTTTGGAATAATAGCAGAAATATTCAGTTTATTAGCTTCAAAGTTGAGAAAATAATGCCATGATAGAAATTTTTTCTCTTCAAGATAAGTATGGTGCATCATTGAGAACATATAATTCAACTCTAAGGTTATCAGTGTACTCAATAAATATATAGGGGATGTCATGGTGTGGGGATTACACAAAGAAAAATTACTTAAATAGTATTCGAAAAAGCAGTTAAAACTTAATAATTGATAAAGTAACATTATATATTTGATTGTAGTTCAGTGATATTGGGAAATACATAGGGTGATGAATTTTTGATTCTGCATGTCAATAGATTTTGGCCCAACTATAATATTTTTAAAAAATATGAGCTGTCTCTCCCAATTAATGTGCCCAATTAACAATTTTCATTCCACCAAATATTCTTATTAATGCTGTGAATATTTACTGAAATCTGCTGAACTTCTTTGGACTATTTGCTTAAGTGTGTAAAAATTGCTTTAATTGCATTAAACTTGCAAATCTCTATTGATTCTCCACATGTAGCAAATGAATCACATCGTAAGTATACAAACGTATTGTTTGAGCATTGTAATATTTTTTCCACATTACCTCTTGGATTAGGAGTGAGGAGGCTTAGTTATTGATGTAGCCACTGGTCAACAGGCTTATTTCCAAATTGCTGCCAAAAATTTTCAATCAGAATCCATTATTGGCAGGTTTCAGGAACTGTATTAGGTTTATGTTTAGAGAATTTAAACTGAGTGAACATTCATCTAAATTTTAATTGGAAGAATTAACACATGCATACAATTCACTTCTGTATGTGATATTTTCAATAAGATAATCTAGGGAAACTAATGTTCTATCATGTCCATGTAGGAGAGCCCCTGAAGACAAAAAAATTATACAGGTCAAAAGTTTTCAATCAAGAAATCACTGAAGATTTCAAACAGAGAGTAAATATAAATGATGTTAAACTGATAAATAAGGATTCTTCAAAAGCCATAAAATCGCTTTGAAAAGAAAATGTGCAGATCGGCTACAAGGCAGCCATCATCAGTGGTGTACTGACATTGTATAATAGATTTTCTAATTACCACTGATGATGGCCGCCTTTTATCCGAAATGCTCATTTGGTTTTCATAACTACTTTATGGCTTTTAGAGAATCCATATTTGTCACGGAAAGAGTACGAAAAATCCACAAAATTTCAAAACAAATTGTGTATTTCTGAAAACTTTGACCGTAACATGTAAACATCGCAGGAATAAGATAGTATAGATTTATGCTTTGAGTAAAGCAAAAACAAAAAAAAATCCATCCATATTTACGTATTTTGTTTAATGAATGAAAAAAACCTTGCAAGTCAAGAAATCAATTCATACGTGTTATCTTATGGAAAAATGTTAATCCCCTATATTGGCAGCACTGACTAATTCTGGTTGACCAAACCTTGACCATTCACTAAGTGAAGATATAAGCAAGAAATGTACCAAATTTGGTTGTTCTAGCTTTCATTGTTTAGGAGGAGTTCCATGAACAAACCAACAAACACACCCTTAAAAAAATATAAGAGATTAAACTGATGTGAGCATGTAAGTGCAAATTTATGGGTATGGCCTAACTCTATAGTTTGAGCAATATATTCTTCTAAAATAAGTAATCTAAACGATGTGAAATCGTCACTGACTTGTGTTCGGTGAAGTCTTCCGCTAACCGACATCATTAAGGTATATTTTCTTTATCTGATGAATTATTTTATACTAGCAGAAATGCCCGTTGAATTTCAATGGATTTAGTGAATCTAAAACTTTGACCGTGTAACATGTAAGCTTCGCAAGAATAAGATAGTACACAGTTATAACCATTGAATAAAGCAGAAATGAAGAAAACCACTCCGCATTTTCCTATTTAGGTGAATGTAGGAAGAAAATCTTGCACTGTGAAAAATCGAAAATAACGTATAAACTCCCACCCCATCCCTTCCACCCTCTCCTTCCCTTCTCCCCCTCCCTCCCCTCTCTCTCCCTCCCCCTCTCTCCCTCCCTCCCTCTCCCTCCATCCCTCTCCCTCCCTCCCTCTCACTCTCTCCTCCTCACTCCTCCTTTACTCCCCCTCACCCCCTTGCTCCATCCCCCTCACACCCTCCCCCTCGCTCCTTCCCCCTCACACCCTCCCCCTCGCTCCCTCCCCCTCGCTCCCTCCCCCTCGCTCCCTCCCCCTAGCTCCCTTTCCCTCCCTTTCTCTCCCTCCCTCTCTCTCTTAAATGTAAGAAGGTACTATATAGTCTCAATTTTGCCCTCAATAAAATTGTCTGTCTCCCTCCCTCCCTCTTTCTCTCTCCCTCCCTCTTTTTCTCTCCCTTTCTCTTTCTCTCTCCTTTCTTCCCCTCACTCCCCCTCCTTCTCTCCACCCCTTCCCCCTAATTCCCTCTCCCCATCTCCCCCCTCTGTTACCATCCATCTCTCACCCTCCCTATCTCATATTAATAGAATTCAAAGCACACTTACATCCACAAGGAATGATATAACAATATGATATTGAGGTCTAACAATATAATTGGTAGCCAAGGCAACATCCTGTTAAAATGGCAATATTTCATTTTTTTTACAATTACTGTATTTTTTATGCGGTTATAAAGCAAGATTACGAAACTAATTAACAAGATTTACGACTCGGGAGAGTAGCCTCAGGATTTCTTAGATGTAACAATGATTCCTCTAAAGAAGAAGCCAAAGGCAATGCAGTGTAACGACTACTGAACGATATCCCTACTGTCACACACTTCAAAGATCATCACGAGTATTCTTAATAAAAGACTAGAGAAAAAGGCCGAAGAAGTGCTAGGGGAAGATCAATTCGGCTTCAGAAAAGGACGAGGAACCAGAGATGCTATCGGTGTAGTGAGAATCATGTGAAAATGGGCAATAGAGTACAGCCAGGATTGCTGCATATGTTTCCTCAACTGGCAGAAGGCTTTTGATAGAGTAAATTGGGTACTACTGATGAGGATATTAAAGGATATAGGTGTAGACTGGAAAGACAGGAGACTGATCAGGAATCTATATGTGAATCAAGTTTTAAATGTCAGGTTGGAGAATGCAGACACCAGCGGAGTACATATCGGTAGAGGAGTAAGACAGGGCTGCTGTCTATCGCCGATTCTATTCAATATATATGGAGAGAGGCTAATGCAGGAAGCGTTAGAAGGGATGGGAGATTTCAAAATCGGAGGAAGGATTATAACAACAGTGAAATACGGAGGAAGGATTATAAGAACAGTGAAATATGTGGATGATCAAATACTTCTAGCAAGAAAGGAAAAGGAACTCCAGAAAACGATAAATAGACTAGTGATAACAGGCAGAAGATACAGTATGGAAATTAATACAGAAAAATCCAAGGTCATGCGAATATCAAGTAAAGAAGAAAATTTGAACATAAGTATTGGAGGAAAGCCATTAGAACAAGTTTCAGATTATAAATACCTTGGAGGCATCATAACGAGAGAAGCAAAACGTACCAAAGAAATGAGGACTAGAATAACGAAAGCAAAAATCGCTTTCAGAAGAAAGAAACTCTTACTAACGGGAAATATAAAGCAGGAAATCCGCAGGAGGTTTATAAAATGCTATGTATGGAGTATAGATTTGTACGAGACAGAAACATGGACGCTAAGGAAAAATGATATTAAATACTTGGAAAGCTTCGAAATGTGGACCTAGAGAAGAATGCTGAAGATAAAATGGACAGATAGGGTGAAAAATGAGGAAGCACTACGAAGAATAGGAGAGAAGCGAACGATTATACAGACCGTCAGAAAGAGGAAGGCAAACTGGATTGGGCATTACCTGAGGAGAGAGTGCATGATTAAAGAAGTGCTAGAATGAAAACTGGATGGAAAAAGAGAAAGAGGTAGGAAAAGGTTTTAGCTGGTGGACGACTTGAAAGAAAAGGGAACTATTAAGACATGAAGAAGACTGCGGAAAATAGGAGTGAGTATATAGGGAACCAAGTTTAATCATGAATAATCACAGACCTTTAACGGACAGATTACCTATGATGATGAAAGCATGTTATTTTTGTTTTTTACAGAGATCAGGCCCGATCGGGTCCAAAAGTACAGTAAAACTCGTTTAATACGTATTTGAGGGGACCGACTCATTGCTTCGTTATAAGCGTGACTACGTTATATACGAGAAACATGGTTTTTGGCCTATACATCCCATATAACACGTAGACACATACAGTAAAAGCTGCGCTATCCCGTATTTAGAACCGGCCACCCTTAGATACCGGCAATTACACAAATACAATTCATTTTGTATTTCTTTTTCTTTTTTTATGAATTTTTGTGTGAATTGTATATGTGTAATACCACAACTTCCACTTTAAAATTTCTTAAAATATAAGATGTATATATTACGTATTTACTCCGTATACTTCTGTGGCTGCTGAGTAAGCATCGCGTTTTTGGTCACGTAAGCCATTTGCATTGTCTAGATGTTTTGGTGTACTTCTACAATTTCCAGTTTTATCGCTTTTTATTATTTAAAAAATTACCCATCCATTGAATATGGCATCAAAATAAATACCTAAAAGCAAGGAACAGGAGAGAAAAGCTTGGTTTAACGCTAACACAAAAGCTGGAGCTGATCAAACGAATTGAAAAAGGAAAAAATAGAGCAACCATAACAAAAGAATTCAACATCGGATCTTCCACGCTCTACGATATCAGGGCTCATAAGGCTAAATTAATGAAATTTGTGTCATCTTCTGAGACGAGTAAATCAATTAATAAACATCATACGCTTCATTAGCCAAAAATGGAGGAACTGAATAAAATATTATATGACTGGTTTTTACAGAAATGTTCAGAAGAATTAAATAATTTCATCCTTTTCTAACAGAGTAAATAAAGATAAATAATAAAGATAAATAAGAACGATATAATTCAATAAATTCAATTTTGGGAACAGGTTCACTGCCGTAATCCCTAAACTTCCCGGACGCACTAAACTTTTCAATAGTCTTTTCGTTTTGCATGTAAGCGTAGTAACGTATTAAATAAGAATGGGCAAATAGTGTCTGTATCTAACTAGGTGTGGAAGAATTAAAATGGAAAATGCAAACCCCATGCCTAGTTATGTTTGGGGAGTACGATAGTGAACCTAATCCCAATTTTGTTTGGTTATTGCTAAATTTGCGTTGTCAGAATCGAAAATTGCTCCCTTAACCGGATATTTCTCTTAATCGGCTTTCCACAATCCTCAAGATAGCCGGATAACACAGCTTTTACTGTATTTGCCGTGATTCCACTTCAATGCCGTACTTACATATGCAAAGAGATGCTTATCAACTTCGCGGCATGTAAAATGTTCGACTGCTATTACATACGATTTTTTAAATGGTCAATTAATATTATTATTATGGTCATTAATTTACATAAACATTTCACATTTTTAATATCAATTTCAAAACAAAGGGAGCGTGGAAATTCGTATGGAAGGGGAAGAGGGGGGAAAGGGACCTCTAACAACAAGTGCACGGTAAACGGGCAGAAACTATTCATTACTTATCGCTCTGCTCACCAAAATTCATTATATATGGGGAATCTTTTGCCACGGGACCAAACATTTGTTCGTTACAGCCGAGAATTCGTAAAATGTGTGTTCGTTACATCCAAGAAATTTAACCAATGCCCTTATGAAGAAGTTCAAGGGACTGAGACATTTCTTCTTTATAGCCGAGATTTCATTTTAGGCTTGATCGTTATAAACGAGTTTTACTGTACATAAAAACCTTGTGGATGAAAGGTTATCCTATGCAAAGTTTGGTTGCAGTAGCTTTTATAGTGTCCAAGTTAGTAGCGAACAAACTTACAAACATTCTCCTTTATATATTAGATTAGAAGATAATTCAATTAAAAACAACAAATATTTGGTTTCAGTTTAAACAAATTAAAATCGTATACAGAAATTGACAAACAATATTACGTTAAAATTTTTCCCATATATATGCATTGAACTCTCTATTTCGGCGACAATCGGAGTTGCCATGTTATGTACCTTATAATTGGTATTGTAATAAAACTGAGAAAATCACATATTTTATTGTTTATAACCGCATTTCTATGTGAATTTGACCAGGATTTGGAATCTGTCTTCAATAAAAATAAACTTTGTTCTTTCCCGCAAAGAAATATTCAAGTCTCAGGTACGTTCCAGGATTCGGAATCTGTGTTAAATAAAAATAAACTTTGTTCTTTCCTGCAAAGGAATATCCAAGTCTCAAGTTCATACCATGATTTTAAGTAATTTTAAAGTGCAAATTCAAAGTAGTCTACACTCATCCCTGTATTTCAGTTGCAGGATGCGGTAAAATAGTTACGTGATGTTCAATAATTAAATCATTCGCCATTTCGAATAAAAGAGACAGACAGAAACAAAACCTTGACTATTCACTAAGTTAGGATGTAAGGAAGAATCATACTAAATTTGGTTAATCTAGCTTTTATCGTTTAGGAGGAGTTCCATGAACAAACCACCAAACACACCCTTCAAAATATATTATAGGAGATTAATTCTGAGCCTAATGCAAGTTTATATTTAAATTAAGTATATAGATATTGTTCAATCTGCACATTATGGTTAAAATGGCCTTTAAAAATCTGACTTGATTAATTCTTCAGGCATTATTCATGTGTAAGCACAAGAAGTTTTAAAGAATACCAAGTTCGCAGCAGTTGTGAATTTTCTTATATAATCTTAATAATATTCTCCTGAGCGATAAATGCGGTTAATAAATTTACTGAATCTGTCAAATAAAAAACTCTAGGTCTCACTACCAAAAACATAAATTGGTTTGTTCATGCAGTATTTATCATTAAGCCCTTTACTTCTGAAATACCCTAATCAGGGGTGCACCATGACTCATGTCCACCCGTGTGCAAGTTACTCATTGGCCGCCCTTTTTAGGTGTTTTTCGAAATATCAGATTTGCATGTTTGTATTTTTATATGGTAGTATAAGCAATAAATGAATGAATATTGAGAATTAGAACAATATTTATTTATGATATTAAATATAACGGTCAATTTAGTAACAAACATTGATTTTTTATTAGTTAATATTATCACAGTCACGTAATACAACAAATAAATTATATTTCTTAGTCTATTTAACAATCACAAAAGGATAGGAAGTAAAAATCATCTAGCTTTCAGATAAAAATAAAAATTAATTTTATAGCGTGTTTGAGGATCTTTAAAACATTCATCTGGATTTTCATTCTCAAATTTCTTTTTTCTTCGCCTAACCATGTTATTATCTGCAGATTTAGGTTGTTTCCAGTATTTCTGCAACATTCTAGGAAACTCTCATCAGAACGTTTTTCTGTGAAAAATTGAATTAAACGTTTTAAAACATCGTCACATGATTTTAGATTCAGGCTTGGTTGTTGTATAATTTTACTAGCTATGTTTACTTTTGATAGTATCTCATACCAAATTACTATTGAATATATAAATTTAAATGATTTTATTTTTGATGCTAAATATTGTGCCTGATAGCTTGTAGTCATGTCTCTCTTTTTGTTTCTAGCAAAGAATCTTAAATTTCACCAATTTCAAAACGTAACAGTTTTATAGACTCAATTCTGCTTTCCCATCTTGTGCTGTATACTGGTTTCAAAATTTAATTAGATATATATTTTTTCAAAACATCCCATCTATGGGTAGACGATGAGAAATAGGTGTTGATAAAATCTACAATTTCAGAACTGACTTTTGCAACGTCATTCACAACCAGATTTAAGCTGTGGGCAGAGCATGGAACAAAAAAAGCTCATGAATTGATATCCAAAAGTTTTCTTTGCAAGCCATTATGTTTTCCCCTCATATTTGCAGCATTGTCATAGCTCTGTCCACACATGTCGTGAATATTCAAATTTAGCCTATTCAACTCTTTGATTATAAATGAAGTCAACCCTTCTCCTGTAGAATCAGTGATAGGACAAAAACCTAAAAATTGTCATGAATTATAATGTGTTTCGAATTATTGTCCAATTCGACAAAACGAATAACCATCGCCAGCTGTTCTGTATGGCTTACGTCGTGTGTGAATCTAAAATAAAGAAAAATATTTTGATTCCCTTACCATTTCCAGTATTTTCCCCTTTATTCTGTGAGATATTAAATTAATGATTTCATTTTCAATTTGTCCCCGATATAGGTTGGCATATATTCAGTGTTCTTTTGGATTTTTATCCTTCGAATATGTTGGGACATTGTTGCGTCAAATTTGAAAATCTTTTCAACATCTTTCAATAAATTCTCATTATTAAAGTCAAATAGTTTGTTATATTTCCCCCGAAAAGCCAAGTTTTGTTGCGATAAATATTGTATTATGTAAACAATGCATTTTATTACATCATACCAATGCTTCCTTTCTCCTTCAAACATTTGCTGACTGTACTAATCTATTGTCGATTTGTTTTTTAAAGCTGACAAGAAATCTGACCATTTAGTAAAATTTTGAATGTGAATCACGCCCTTTTCATATCTGGATAATGTACTTCACAAATGCTGTCAGTCTGATAATCCTTCAGTGGACAGTGGATTATTTGGTTGATCAAATAATTTGCAGCAAAAGCAATACACACAATCTCTTGAAATTGAATAAAATTACCAATTTCTTGAACTTTTCTGACCATTTGCAAGGGTGTGCATGTAATAGGCATCGGAAAATTTTCTCCCACTCTCATTCAAGGGATAGTTAAAATTTTTTACTTGAAGGGGACAATTCTGAATTAATGTCTGCAATAAATTATTAGAAAAATGTTTAGTCCACTTACCAGGGTCATTTCCCAGACATTTGGTGGCATCTAATATGCCTTCATTTTTTGCAGTGAATTTTAATTCGTAACCTTCTCGCTCATGCTGGTCTGCCTCTAATCGAACTTCTGTTGCAGTATCATCTTCCACTACATGCTCACATGATGAATGCGAAACTTCATTGTCACATTGTTTTACCATCACATTATTTTTCACCGTCACATTTCTTTCACTATCACATTTTTCTGTATTTTCTTCTTTCACTACTTCACTGCTTTCACTAGTGATTTCATTGCCTGCCACTGTATGACTGCAAGAGGACCGTTGATTTTTATCCTTCAGATATTTTATCATAGATTGGCACTTTTTCATTCACTCAAATCCTTTTTTTCCTGTACTGAGCCCCAGACAGTCATTTGGTTTTTCTGTCCAACATCTGATATTATTAAAATTAGTAAGGGTTTTAAGTTGAGAGTAAATTGTTCAACAATAGACGATTAAGGTAAATTATCAAATATATGTCCATGATTCTATGACTAAAAAAGAATCATTTAAAATCTATACAGTTAACAAAATTAATAAGTTCTTACCTTAATGTTTTCAATGATAACCTGATGAGAAATAAACAAAACTGTCACAAACTTTTGACTTAAAAATCGTAAATCTCACCGTAGATCAATGCTTCCCAAACTATAGTCCATGGAGGTTTCGTTGGTGGTCCTCGAAGGTTTCCAAAATGTAATTTTTTAGAATGAACCGTATATTTAGTTGAAATTGTTTTTGGGCAAGTTAATCAATTCTTACAGTATAACAGGTATTCAATACTTTAGTAATGTGCCTAGTTAGCTTAAAGATTTTTCTACTCCTTCATATTTCCTGATTTCACCTCTCTGCAGTCAAATTAACCCCTTTTCATTAATGTGGTTACAGTAAGTACGTTTGTGTCAGAAATGAGGTGGTCCGTGGAGCTCAAAAGTTTCGAAATTCCTCTGTATTGTAGAGGGAGCCCAAATTGCATATTTGAAGCAATGTGCATCAAAATTTTTCACATTAATCACCGTGCTTTTAATTTTATATGGTAAATCAATATACGATGATCCTCTTAAAGGTGTGTATTCATTTATTCTCAACTCCAAACCGAGAATTTTGCTTTCGGATTTTTCCTTCAGGATTTTTCCAAAAAATTTGTATAAAATTTCTCCAGTATCGTCGGACTCAAGGACTCGCACGTTCTTGGTTTTAAACGCTCTCTCATCCGATTCCTCATCCTTTCTAAACTGCGCTTTAAGAATTATGTTAATTTTTAAAGCAGTATTTTGAAGTTGGTCCCGAACTTTAAAAATTAAGGTTTCCATAATATTTTCTAAAAATCTGATGTGGCTAACACATGGCTTTCTCCATATTTGGGGTATGGATATTTAAATTATTATGAATAGCATTATAAGGCAAAATTATTATTTCGTATCGTAAAAGAATACAGTCGTCCTTATTGCCGTAAATTATATTTTGAATATGTTTACAGATTTCACCACTATATGGTGGTGGCGCTGTATACTTGAAATTACGAAAAAAGTTGAATATCTCTGAAATGGATGGTTCTACAAAAATTTGTTTCAAACAAAACTTGGAAGAACTATTATTCTCTACAACTTTGGTCCTCACAAAGATTACCAATATTTGACAGAAACTGAAAAACCGATTATTTTGACTTTCTCCATACATAGCACAGTGGGGCAAACGCCCGATATGGCTGGCCAAAACCTCGGATTTTCTTTAAACCGCAGTTTTATGATTTTTATGTTTACATAATCACTAACCATGAGCTATAACGAAATAGTCTTTTATCGGTTTCTACCAACCAGTTTTAAAATAATGGTGGATGGTTCTACGTTGGTGCCTTTGATTCGGATGAGGATTGGAGTTGGATTTATTGATGGAAAGGATCAGAATATTAAAAAATATAAAATTATTTATTGACAAAGCTATTTGGAAAATGCATTTTTTAAATAAAAGAAAAGGCATTTAATTGTTCCAGAAATGATGAAATTATTAAAACGAAGAAATTTCTCTTCCGCTCAATGACTTTCGTCCCATTTTTTTTGCAATTCCCCGCAGCATCTGCAAACTGCTCTAAGAATTGCATTTTTGGTTTGCTTGCTGGCCAATTCCAAATTGAGGAGTTTCTCAACATGCGAATAAACATGGTTGTAGTGAACGAACCAGCTCTCTGTAGATTTCTCCTTGAGGAGTTTGTACAGCTCATGCCTCTTTATTGTGAGCGACATGATTCCAGTAGCGACCTAACTCCTCGACTGTAGTGAGACGTATGGGACTCGAAATTTTAAGCGCTTTTCATTATTATTTAGTTATCTAACTGTAAATAACTTTGTAGAAGATAAAGGAATCTCCTTATTAAATACGTGTCCTGGAAACTAGATCCAATTTTATCACAGAAAACAGATATCGTTTAATATATACTTTGTTTTTGATCGTACGTGAGGATGAGGATGTTTGTAAACTTGATACTTTTTATGGAAATGCTTACTTAGTAATCTAAAGATGACACGATGGAAGTTATTTAGTAGAAGAGATAAAACCTGTGACCTCGTCAACTAAGGTGGGTCCGGACGCACGCGCTTCATAACTGGAGATTTAAATGCTTATTACTCGGAAAGTTGCGCAAAGTAGCAGACCATTTTTATCTATTATAGAGAGGATACCTATAGAAGCTATTTTGCTTGGAAAATCGCTCGGACATCGCAAGACATTTTTTGTATGTCAAGCTATATGAAGCGAAATTTTGTTAAGTGCACCTTCATTAATTCTCATCCTGTACTGGTTTTGTATAGCTCCTCGTTTCCCGACACTTAGACATTCCAATCTCAAGACACCATTCTGTGGATGTATTGCTGGTAATTCATGCCATTCCTACCAATTATCTTAACAGAGGTCATGAAACAAACAGGACGGCCGCGCCAATTGCGAAGCTGAACATAATAGACCAAACTTGCGAAGCCTCTGCGGGCAAGGTGAAACCGCACAGCATAAGTATGTGTGACATATGATGCTCAGGATATTCCTTAACAATAAAAAATTATTTTGCTGATGTACCATTAATTTCATTTTTTGGGTTTTGGCCAGCCAAAACGGACTTCTGCCCCACCGTGCATAGTAATGGGAAAGTATTGTGATCACGAAAAAAATTGACTTCGAGATTTCACGAGAAATACACGTTTTGAGGTCCCTAGAACATGTTTAGACTATTTTCTCGATGTTGTCTGTGTGTATGTGATTGTGGTCGCTCTAACTCAGAACGTACTTGCCATATCGTTACCAAACTTCATATATAACACTTTAGCATGAGCACAAAGAACTGATTAGTTTTTAGACAATAACGGTTAACCGGAAGTCGAGGTTTATTCGAAACCCGATTCGGTTTTTGCGATATTTCTCCCTTAAAACATCATTATTGTAAATAAAATTCGATAGAAAGGTTATAGAGAATGTAATTTCCTACAAATTTTATTTGCAACAATTTTCCATGGCAGTTTTTTTTAGGAATTATAAAAATAGTCGGTTTTCGTCAAATATCTCCTTAAAAACGTTATTATTCTTCCATGACGGCACCACCGACACATGGCAACACCGCTTTTGATATATATCAAAATCAATCCGACAACACCGCATTTAAAAAAATTATTTAAAAAATTTATTAATAAAAAATTTAAAAAAATTTGTTTGGCTATTGTTTACTGGAAGTCACGTGATGTGTGATGTCATTGATTTAGGCTTAGTCACCGCCCACGTCTAAGATAGTTCCTGTGTGCAACTCCATCAAAATATCGAAAGATCGGTTTTTGTTTTTAAGTTTTTCTTTACGATTTTCTTTAACAATTTTGTTAAGTTAATCAAAAATTATTTCATTATTTAGGTACGTTACGCGTAACGATTTCCATCACTGTAATTATGGTTTCCAAGTGGGTCATTTTTTCCTGGAGACTCCGGGTGAAGCAATGTTTTTCTGAAATCAGGGTTTTACATCAATTTCTCTGGGCCAGTGTCATTAGGGGGAATACAAATGTTGTATTCGTTCTCCTTACACAAACACCAAAAGTCACCGAGCATTTGCTTAGGAAATGTTGATCTTAATGAATAAATGCAATTTTTACGTGCTTTTTCTTTGCCTCCCCACTCGTCCCCCCCCCTCACAACTTCAGAACTGCAACCTAGTAGTTCCACCATTGTTCAATGCATTTCATTAATACTTACGCAAAAATTGAAACTCATTCTAAAGTATAAATGAACTAGAGGCTAGTGGTAGTTACACAGAGATTATAAATAACACAATGTACATCAAATGAATGAATTTGTCAGTGACAACAATACTTTCGCTACAATTTATCACTTTGTCACGATAATATTTCTCCACAATGTATCAACTTGAATGTAGGTATTAGTAAGATAAACCATTTGAGGATAAGAAGACACAAACTAGTATATTAATAAATCTGTCGTAGGAACGAGTCACTTCAAGCTTGAAAAGGTTGAAGTTTACATTGAAGTTTTATATATATATCTGGAATTTTGAATGAAAAAACTCTCCTTTATAATTACTTTTATACATTTTGGTCTCACAGAGAGGTGATAATATCGCATTTACTTACACTAAATATTCATACAGAAATAAATAACATTTCAAAAGATAAATAAAATGTATTGATATAATTTACAATGATTTTAATTAGGAACTCGTGAATAACAAGAAACCCACAAAAAATATCAGTCTAAAATCTCTGAGACATGAAGGTCTTACAGTTGGCAATCCTACTTATAAACCCTTGAACGACTTTAATGAGCTATACACTATTCAAGAAGTAAGGTAAAATACATGAAGAATTTCAAAGTTTTATGTCATTTGTACATAAATATATTATGCATTAAAAATTGGCAGATATGGGACAAATTATTGGTTATAATTAATATTTTGAAGGTCGCGATATAAATAACTTTCCGATACAAATTAAATAAAATATATAAAAGATATTTGAATTGTCACATAATATCAATTAATTTATAATGCGGTATTCCAAAACACATTTACCGTTTATCGAGTAGTGACGCTGTCTTTGTATCATATTGATGCTTTCACAGAATAAAATATATCAACGGAGACAGTATTAGAAATTACAAAAATATGATAATAATTAACATTGACATGGCATAAAAGAATTCTCTGATTATACACTTAGAAATTTTTCGTTGGTGAACAAATAATATTTGGCGAATTATAATATCTGACTTCTCTGTACAATAAAGACCGATTATTTGAAATGCTGCAGATGATGTAACATCGTAATAGAGAAAAACGTTTTCTTCGTAAGCAAAGTTAAGTCATTTGAGCTTCAAGATTCATATTAATCGACATCAGTGTATTTCTGAGGATTATTTATCCTCTGAGGAAGGGACGATTATACACATTCTGACCGCTGTTGCATCCCATGCCATTAGATCTCTGACCAATGCTGGATGGCCAGCCGCGAGGGGGTGGCGGAATTCCGATAGGGGGTCCACCGCCGCTGACTGACCTACCACCGCTGGGTGGCCGACCACCTCTGCCTGGCCTACCAGCGCTGTGTGGCCGACCGACGATGGGTAACGGACCACCAATGTGGGATCTACCACCGCTGCCTGGCCTACCTCTAATGGGTGGCCGACCGCCGCTGGCTGGCCGACCGACGATGGGTGACCGACCGCCGCTGGGTGACCGACCACCGATGGGTGGCCAACGATGGAAGGGTGGCCAACGGCCGAAGGGTGGCCGACCGCCGATGGGTAGCCGACCGCCGACGGGTTGCCGACCGCCGAAGGGTGGCCGACCGCCCCTGGGTGGCTGACCGCTGATTGGTGGCTTAACGTCGATGGGTGGTGCACCTTCTATGGGTGGCTGACTGCCACTGAGTGGCTGACCGCCAATGGGTGGCTGATCAAAGCTCGGTGCCTGACCGCCGCTGGGTGCCTGACCTCCACTGGGTGGCTGACCGCCGCTGGGTTGCTGACCGCCGATGGTTGGCGGTACGCTGATAGCTGGCTGGCTGCCGATGGGTGACTGACCGCCGATGAGTGGCTGACCGCCGTTGGATGACTGACCGCCGCCGGGCGGCTGACCGTCGATGGTTAGCGGACTGCCGCTGGGTGTCTGACCGCCGATGGGTGCCTGACTGCCGTTGGGTGCCTGACTGCCGCTGGGTGCCTGACTGCCACTGGGTGCCTGACCGACGGCGGGTGGCTGACGGCCGCTGGGGGGCCGACCACTGCTGGCTGGCGGACCGCCGCTGCCTGGCGGATCGTCGATGGGTGGCTGACCGCCGCTAGGTGGCTGACCGCCGATGGGTGGATGACTGCCGCTGGATGACTGACCGCCGCCAGGCGGCTGACCGTCGCTGGTTGGCCGGCTGCCGCTGGATGGCCGATTGCCACTGGGTTGCCGTTCGCCGCTGTCAGACAGACCACCGCTGGCTGGCGGACCGCTGCCGCCTGGCGGACCGCCGATGGGTGGCTGACCGCCGCTGGGTGGCTGACCGCCGCTGGGTGGCTGACCGCCGATGGGTGGATGACTGCCGCTGGGTGGCTTATCGCCGCTGGATGACGGACTGCCGCTGGGTGTCTGACCGCCGATGGTTGGCTGACCGACGATGGGTGGCTGACGGCCGCTGGGGGGCCGACCGCCGATAGATGGCTGACTGCCGCTGGATGGCCGACTGCCGCTGGATGGCCGACTGCCGCTGGATGGCCGACTGCCGCTCGATGGCCGGCTGCCGCTGGATGGCCGATTGCCACTGGGTTGCCGTTCGCCACTGTCAGACAGACCACCGCTGGCTGGCGGACCGCTGCCGCCTGGCGGACCGCCGATGGGTGGCTGACCGCCGCTGGGTGGCTGACTGCCGCTGGGTGGCTTATCGCCGCTGGATGACGGACCGCCGCTGGGTGACTGACCGTCCCTGGATGGCTCACCGCCAATTGGTGGTTGACCGCCAATGGGCACCTGACTGCCGTTGGATGGCAGACCGGCGCTGGCTGACTGACCGTCGCTAGGTGGCTGACCGCCGATTGGTGGCTGACCGCCGATTGGTGGCTGACGGCCTCTGGGTGACTGACTGCCGCTTGTTGGCTGACTGCCGCTTGGTGGCTGACCCCCGCTGGGTGGCTGACCGCCGCTGGGTGGCTTCCCACCGCTGGGTGACTGACCGTCGCCGGCTGACTGACCGTTGCTTGGCAACTTTCCGCTGCTGGGTGACTGACCGGCGCTGGCTGACTGACTGTCGCTAGGTGGCTGACCGCCGATTGGTGGCAGACGGTCTCTGGGTGACTGACTGCCGCTTGTTGGCTGAGCGTCGCTGGGTGGCTTACCCCCGCTGGGTGGCTGACTGCTGCTGGATGGCTGACTGCCGTTTGGAGGCTGATCCCTGCTAGGTGGCTGACCTCCGTTGGGTGTCAGACCGCCGCTGGCTGACTGACCGTCGCTGAGTGGTTTCCCACTGCTGGGTGGCTGACCGCTACTGGATGGCTGACCGCTGCTGGGTGGCAGATCTGCGGTGGGAGCCTGATCGCCGATGGGTGGCGGACCGCTGATGGGTGGCCGACCGCCGCTGGCTGGGTGACCGGCACTGCCTGGTCGACTGCCGCTGCTTGGTCGACTGCCGCTGCTTGGTCTACTGCCGCTGCCTGGCCGACCGCTACTGCCTGGTCGACCGCCGCTGTTTGGCCGACCACCGCTGGCTGGCCGACCGACGCTGGCTGGCTGACGTCCGCTGGCTGGCCGACGTCCGCTGGCTGGCCGACGTCCGCTGGCTGGCCGTCGTCCGCTGGCTGGCCGAGGGGCGCTTGCTGGCCGACCGCCGCTGGCTGCCCGACGGCCTATGCGTAGCGGTCTGCTGCTGGATGGCTACCGCCGATTTATGTAATAAATATAGGTGTATTATATAGATAATTATATATATATATATATATATAAATATATATACCATATCTGCCCGAATACAAGCCGATGTTTTCTGTCAAAATCTATCATGAAAAAATCACCTCAGCTTAAATGCAAGTCCGAGGAAAATTTGGGTTATGGTTAAATCTCGAAGTCTCTCATTGCCTTCGCGTTCAAATGATAGTACTATATTTTTCGTAATATTTGGCCTACGATGAATATATATAAAAATATCTTGGCGAGATCGCTTGCATAAACTGACGATTACGCAAAATGCGTTGACGGTTTTGAATGCTCAACTGTTTGAATATATGTTAAAACTTTACATGGAACGTGTATAATTATAAAAATGCAATTTCTTAAGGCAATGTAAATGCTAATTTCATTGGAAATAGACTTGGATGAAAAAATATCTTGGCGAGTTCGCTGGTACTACATTTGACCTTTTGTGAAAATGAAGATGAATGAAATTATTGTCACTGAATGTGGAACATTATTCAACAACACAGAATTATTAATTGGAGTAACATTTCAAAATATCAACAACTATACCATTTCCCACACATTTCTTCAATCACGAATAATGTATTCTAAGATGTGCATGAATGCCTGGCACACTTCAGCATAAAATCTATGGAATTTACGTTTTTGCCAAAAAATTGTGGAAATTTTTGGGAGGTCGGCTTCTATTTGGGCAGATACGGTATATATATATATAAATTATTTATAATAAATATATATAATATTAAGAATTTATTTTATTATAAAAATAATTATGTTTATTAAAATTTGTTACTAATTTATACCCTACAACAGGTTGAACTACAAATAAAACATTGTAAGAATAAATTTTTATTATGTTAATAAAGTTTTTGAGTAAAAATTACTTTGATAGAATAATGAAACAATTTAATTTCACCTTAGCAAGGATAAAATTTTTATATAAAGTGTGTCATCATCATAGGTAGTCTGTCAGTTGACAGGTCCATGATTATTCATGATTAAACTTGGTTCTCCATATACTCCTATTTTCCGCAGTCTTCTTCATGTCTTGATAGCTCTCTTTCCCTTTTAAGTCGTCTACTAGCTGAAACCTTTTCCTACCTCTTTCTCTTTTTCCATCCAGTTTTCCTTCTAGCACTTCTTTAATCCTGCACTCTCTCCTCAGGTAATGCCCAATCCAGTTCGCCTTCCTCTTTCTGATAGTCTGCATAATCGTTCGCTTCTCTCCTATTCTCGTAGTACTTCCTCATTTTTCACTCTATCTGTCCATTTTATCTTCAGCATTCTTCTCCATGTCCACATTTCGAAGCTTTCGTAGTATTTAATATCATTTTTACTTAGTGTCCATGTTTCTGCCCCATACAAAACTATACTCCATACATGGCATTTTATCAACCTCTTGCGGATTTCCGGCTTTATGTTTCCCGTTAGTAAGAGTTTCTTTCTTCTGAAAGCGATTTTTGCTTTCGTTATTCTAGTCCTTATTTCTTTGGTACGTTTTGCTTCTCTCATTATGATGCTTCCAAGGTATTTATAATCTGAAAGTTGTTCTAATGGATTTCCTCCAATACTTATGTTCAAATTGTGATCGTTACTTTATATTCGCATGACCTTGGCTTTTCTATATTAATTTCCATACCGTATTTTCTACCTGTTATCACTAGTCTATTTATCATTTTCTGGTGTTCTTTTTTCTTTCTTGCTAGAAGTACTTCATGATCCTCATATTTCGCTGTTCTTATCATCCTTCCTCCGATTTTGAAATCTCCTGTGCCTTCTAACGCTTCCTGCATTAGTCTCTCTCCATATATATTGAATAGAATTGACGATAGACAACAGCCCTGTCTTACTCCTCTACCGATATGTACTCCGCTGGGGTCTGTATTCTCCATCCTGACCTTTAAAACTTGATTCATATATAGATTCCTGATCAGTCTCCTGTCTTTCCAGTCTACACCTATATCCTTTAATATCCTCATCAGTAGTACCCAATTTACTCTATCAAAAGCCTTCTGCCAGTTGAGGAAACATATGCAGCAATCCTGGCTGTACTCTATTGCCCATTTTCACATGATTCTCACTACACCGATAGCATCTCTGGTTCCTCGTCCTTTTCTGAAGCCGAATTGATCTTCCCTTAGCATTTCTTCGGCCTTTTTCTCTAGTCTTTTATTAAGAATCCTCGTGATGATCTTTGAAGTGTGTGACAGTAGGGATATCATTCTGTAGTCTTTACCTGCATTGCCTTTGGCTTCTTCTTTAGAGGGATCATTGTTACATCTAAGAAATCCTGAGGCCACTCTCCCGAGTCGTAAATCTTGTTAATTAATTTCGTAATCACTTTTAGTCCTTCCGATCCCATGACTTTAAGTACCTCTGCCGGTATTCCATCGCTGCCTGTAGCTTTTCCTTTCTTTAGTTCCAGTATCGCCTTTTCTACTTCGCTTTTCATAATACTTGGTCCCAAGTTGTCTTCTTCAATGCAATTCTCTTCTTCCAGTTCCATTTGTACCGATCCTGCCTGCTGTTTGTATGATTTGTATGATTCCCATACCTGTGCTACATCCTTTGATTCTGCAACTATTTTTCCATCTCTATTAATAATTCCTTTACCACGAATTCCATTAGGCTTCTTATCTTCTAGCTCCAGTGCCCTAGCGTACATCATATCGTACTGTCCTAACTTCTCCATCTGTTGTATTTCCTCACATTTATCTTTTATCCAAATTTCTCTAGCTTTATCTATTACCCTTCTCAACTCATTGTTTATGCATCTATAATTGGCTCTTCCTTCTTCACTGTTAACATTTTTCCATTTTCTCCGGCATTTCCTTAGTGATCCATGGTTTTCTGATTTTCTTCTCTTGTTTCCCAACCTCTTCATTCAAGGTATCTTTGATTCTAGCTTTCACTTCCTCCCATTCTGTATCCATGGTCTTCGGTTCATTTTCCAAGTTTCTAAGGCGATCTTCTAGGTCCCAAGTCTGTCTATCTCTTCTCATTTTCCTTATAAAGTGTGTATAACAACAAAATTTCATTAGTTAGTAAATAATAATCAAACAATAATTAGTAATAATTTTAAAATTATTTTTCCTCCCTCTTTTTTGTTAATACTAAATAAGGGGATCAATCTCCATCAATATTTAATCAGAATATAATAAATTTTAACAAATAAAAATATGTATACTGATATATTAATTTTTAATTAATAAATAATATACAATTATTTGCTGACCGCCGCTGGGTGGATGACCGCCGATGGGTGTCTGACCACCGATGGGCAGCTGACCACCGATGGGTAGCTGACCGCCGTTGGATCCCGGACCGCCATCTGGTTCCTGACCGCCGTTGGTTCCCTGACCATTGAAGGTATCATGGCCATCGAATACTTCAGCATTATAGCCTTGGCCTTTGTTTCCTTCACCACGGATTGCCTGGCCATTATCTGCCTGCCTATGGGTTCCCTTACACTTTTCTTCATATACGACGCCGTGCCCTACAATGAGGAAGAAATAAATGAAGGAAATCGCGTTTGGTAATAAGTACGAGGGTTATTACAAAAAAATTCTCAATGTTACGTTGTGCCGGAATCTGATTCAATGTGTCGCCATACCATGTTTTACGCCCAAACATCTTCATCTTGCGAATTTGAAAAATATTTAGAGAGATATTTACATAGCCTATTTTATCATTTTTTTAAATTGAAAATCCTCCAAAGTTGAATTTTATCCATAATATGGACCGTCTACACGGAGAGCTAGAGTTGACTGCCCACCTAAGGCCTAACCCTTAGGAAGGTCAACGGGAGACCACCTCAACTAATTCTCAAGCAACATGGCACAGTTAAATAATAATTTGATTCAGGACGTCACGGAACCATGTCCGACAATGGCGGAAGTAAGGCAGTCTCGGTCGTTATCCCACACAGCTTATGTCAACGGAGCGATGAAGAATGATATTTTCTCTCATATAAGTTATCCACAAAGCAGGCAATATGTTTATGCATTGTGAAGTAAAAGTTAACAAAGGAAAATCTACTGTAACGTCAAAACTATTTTATCCGCTCCTAATGGCGGATCATGTTTTTCGCCGAACTTAATTCACCAACAGATTTTGAAGGAATCTATGTAGATACCTCTTCTTTGGAGTACAACCTCGATGCGGTAGAAGTGCTTGAGTGTTCCATAAGCCTTGAGAGTTACACTGACTGGAACATTTTTTTTCCTAGTAAGGTCACCAATTCTGGTAAGGTCAATAGCTAGGGACCAGACTAAGAGTAATACACGCAGCGTCTGTACCTCAGAGAGAGAGAGAGAGAGCCGTCTGTACATAGTGGTTCGGCTTAATCAAGTGATGGTGCCACGTTAAAAACACCCTTAGGGAGGTCAACGGGAGACCACCTCAACTAATTTCTCAAGCAACATGGCACAGTTAAATAATAATTTGATTCAGGACATCACGGAACCATGTCTGACAGTGACGGAAGTAAGGCAGTCTCGGTCGTTATCCCACACAGCTCATGTCAACGGAGCGATGAAGAAAAAGAAGACTGGAAATCGCGACAGGGGCTTGGAACGTCAAAAGCCGAGATACGCTGCGAACGGCGAGTGAAATGTAAACAAAACTTACTCGACGAGAAATTAGACATTTTACGGTGCGATGAACTTACTGTCAAGTGGGCTGAAGCAGTTGTGTGATTCCAGGTCACAGGTGTTGCGGAATGTGCGATAGTATCCCTTGTCATTCCTTGCGCAAACTGGCTCGTTGATATTAGAGCAAGTTGCAGAGCATCGAGTTTGGGGAAGCGGTAAAGCTTCCACACCAAGGATCACCAAGGAGGCTAATGCTTCAGCACGTGGTTGATTGGCGCATTAAAGAATAGAAGCAATCAAATTATTAGGCTTTATTTATAAAAAATAAAATAAGCTAGGAAAGTGTACAGCGTATCACAAATCGTTCAGTGGAGTATTTGAAAGAAACGATATACGTGTAAAAGCGTTTTAAAGTTATTGTCTTCATCATAAATAATCCATTTTCTTCCTACTTAAAAATATGGCATGCACACATAAGGAAGTTAAACGTTTTTGGTAAGATTCTTTATTTTAGCAACAAGGAAGAAGTACCCATGCAAAAAAGTTTCTAAATTGAACTCGAATTAAGACATTCTTGTATGATTTTCTTGATAACGGCTACTCCTACGTTAAAAATGCATAGGAAAGGAAATACTTTTCTTTGCCAGTTCTACAATTTTTATTTTAAAAATATTTTTATATGACCAATACCTTACGAGATATGACGAAAAGTTCATTTTTTGTTACTAGTTAAGTGGTACTCCTGTTTGGCTTATGTGATTCATTGATGTGATTTTCTTATTTCCTTTGACTGTAAGTCCTTAACATAAAATTTCATGAGTGTCAGTTCGATAGAAGCCGAGAATGCACATGCAGACGGACGGACAGACCGACGCTAATAGGCGCTCACGCTGGGAACGAAACGCATATTTCCACTCTCATTTTCGTAACTGTTGATTTTAAAAATATTTTTGATCCACGCTATCTGATTGGATGAAAGTCGGCGCGACATGCATTGCTCAAATTTTATTATATATGTACCTTTCTTGTCCACGCCACTGACCGTTTTATCGCGCGCAAGCGCTGAACCCACAAAACGTCATAGATTTTATATGTTGGCTTGTTTGAACAATGACAGTCAACTTCAAAACACAAACATTTATTTACGAACAGAAAACGACTGTAAGTTTAATCGTTTTTAAAAAAATAAATTCTCTATGAATCGTATTCCCGATCGTTGTTGGTTGGTCATCCGGTTTAGTTATCTTTACGTGACTGAAACCACGTATGTATCCGTTCGCTCATGGCTCTATCATGCAAGAGATTCACAAAATACTCAGTTCGAAATTGCAGCATATTTGTTTAGAGAAAATAAAAATATTTTGCAGAGAGAAGTTATTGAGCATTTTAGGTATAAAAAAATCATTTTGCAAGCAACGCTCCTTACATACATTATGTAGGGGGACTATATAAAGTATATAACCGAAAGTTCTTTTAGGACTATAGATCGAAAATTTGTCATGGATCTAAATTTGGCAATCTCATGGAGTTAAAGAAATTCATTAACTTCTTATTAAAGCATCATGCTCTTTTTACCTAAGTACCTATGATCCATAAAGCCAGCCTCGCCCGGCAACGCCAAGAATTACTGGAAACGTCTTCAAAATGTTGACCCGAAACAATAATTGGTAGCAGTGTTTTTACAATCAAAACTTCCCTAAAAAAGAAAAGTTTTGGAATTTCGGAATTTTATCGTCAAAAAGGATGGATAAATTCCTCTCTCTTCCTTCCGCCTCTCATTTTCTCTGTTGTTTTCCTCTCTCTCCTTTCCTCCCTCCCTCCACCTCTCTCCCTCCCTCCCTCTCTATCTTTCCCCTCTCTCGCTCCCCCTCACTCTCTCCTTTCCCATAACCATCTATTCATTTAAACGGCTTATAAAATGCGTTAATTGTACTCTCGTAAGCTATATACGGTTTCACAACAATCTCTGTCGTCAAGTTATTTAGCGTTAAAATGGCAAATTTTGTGCAAATTATGTGCATTAAACTTAAAATGCGGGCAATTTCGAATCATAAACAAAGAAAGACAATAAGAATACAAATACTCTATAATTATTCTTTAAAACGATCCAGGTCCGAAGGTCGTATGCCAACATTTCAAATTTATATTAGCAAATGAATGAAGGCCTGTACGCCGAAAAGTCAAGTTTTACATGTTATCTTATGGAAAATATAAATGATTCCTAAGATTCGAGCCAGGGACTTAATGAAAATGAAAATAATTTTCTAGAGACTTCCTAGCTAGTAGAAACGAAACACCATTTACCGCATTTATTTACGACGAACGGTTCTCGAGATACAAATGTGGGCGGACGAACGGACACTTGTGAAATTAGATATAGGATATTATTATTAACTAGTGTAATGCCTGTTGGAATATCAACGGAAGAATTATAAAAAGTTTATTATTATTTTCATTTAAAATAATTAATATCACACTTTTACATATGAAAGATTTTGTTATATATCGTAGAACACTAGCAGAAGTACCTGTTGAATTTCAACGGATGTAGTGAGTCAAAAACTTCGACAGCGTAACATTTAAACATCGCAAGAATAAGACAGTAGCAGGGGCACCTTAACTATATGGGCTAAATGGGCTGCAGCCCTAGGGCGCCAGACGCCGCAGGGCACCCGGCGCCACCGCTCCACAAATAAAATATATATATTTTTAAATTTCGCATCTTTGTAATTTAAACTCAAAAAGTATAAATTGTCATAGCCTTTTATTTCTCAAGAGGCTCACCATCTATTACATGCTTCAGGTAGTGAATATGTGGCTACTTCCCTGTAATTCATAAATATTTTGAGCAATCGGAAATGCTAGGGGTTTTCTGAAAGTACGTACTACGTAGGACGGCAGCATTCAAAAATTTCACTCGTCGCACACTGTATACTGGACAGAATCATAATAGCTATACTTCAGAGACTCCGAGGAGAAGTGAAGGTCTGGCGAATTTACGAGGGCTTAACGAAGGTTCAGGTTTACATTGGAAAATTCTTGGGCCATGCGATTTCTTTCCATAAGCATTTCTCGATAGCAAAACATGATGATATAAAGGTTCATTCATATAGAATGCACACATCTACGAGACGAAACGAGTATAAGCTACGTCTGTTTGTACAAATATCCATACCACTTGAGATGGCAATCTGGACCTACATACGCTGTGATAATTCCCAGGAATCTTTCTCGTGCCCTGTGGCTAGTCCGATGGAAGTCTTTACAACGAAAGGTAGTCGGCAGTATTACTGTATTAAATATGTATTAAATTTACGTGAATGCAATTGCGATGTACATGTACTTACACAGATTGAATAGTGTTGTTATTTTCAGCGTTCTTCGCAATCTACACATTAGGAGTTTTGTCCTCCTTTAGAGTGGATCGTGAAGTAGAAAGAAAGTTCCATTCCAGTGCATCAAAAGAAAAAGAATAGGCGAATTGGAGAAGATGGATTAAGAACTACATAAGTGGGTCTTATATTTTATTATCAAAATCAATTAATTACTCAACCAGACAGTCGTGGTAACCTGTCCTTTTGTACATAAATATCTAGTTTTGTGGTTTACCTTCGTTAGGCTTAGGAGAGCATTGACCAAACAAAAATTTTATTTATTTGTATTGCGACCATTATTTAGCAGTGATCCCTTTTCTCTGAGTAAGCAGTTAATAGTGGACTGTTGAGTTATTTTGCTAAAATTACTCCGCGGACAAAGTACGCCGCACGCCCGATGACTCGTGTGACAAATAAGAGCGCGCCCACTCGAGGGTTAAAATGTTTCCACAACATTATTATTAAAATAATCCATTTTCTTCCTATTTAATAATATTACATGCACACGTAAGGAAATTCAACGTATTTTTGTGAGATTGTTTATGTTAGCAACAATGAAGAAGTAACCATGCAAGAAATTTTCAAGTCCAACTTGAATTAAGACATTCTCATATGATTTTATCGATAACGGCAACTCCTACAATATAAATGTATAGAAAAGAAAATAATCTTCTTTACCAGTTCTACAACTTTTATTTGAAAAATATTTTGATATGAGCAATACTTTACGAGATATGACGAAAATTTAATTTTTTGTCACCAGTAAAGTAAATGTAGAAAGAAGTACTTTTAAGATATGTTATTTATTTATAAACTGCGTTATTATTTGAATTTCTATTTTGTTTTTTATATTTTCTATTTTTTGTTTTAATAAAAACTAGTAGGGCAGCCCCAGATCTCCATTCCTCAATGCAATTTAAATAAACTAATGGTTTAGTGAAATAACTTTTATTGAATAATTAATGAAATATAAATGAAATTCAAAGTATTAAAATAAAAAAGCCTCTTATCTCACCTTAATATAAAGAGTAAGAGAGAAACCTATAATCCTACCAAATTTCAAGTTTCTAGCACATCTACAGATGTTAACAATAAATTGTAAACAAATGCTGACAGTCCTCAACGTAACCATTTTAAAACGTTATAGTATCAATTGAAACAAAATAAAAAACAAATTAATTGCAAAATTTAAAATAAAACAATTCGCTGGGAACTTGTTTGTTATACACATGTTATTGACACAGAAAAGCTTCCCATGCGCAGTCAACAGACTAATTATCCGTAAATATTTACGTTGCTATGCTTCATTAATTTCGATGCGAATAATGCTTTTCTTTCGTCTATTTGAAGGTTTAATTGGCATTAAATGAATCGGAGGCAACAATGAGAGTCTCCTTGGAAACGCCCAGAATGAGTACGAAAAATCCGCAAAACTTCGAAAAAGAATGCGTATTTCTGAAAACTTCGACCGTGTACCATGTAAACATTGCAAGAATAAGATAGTATAAAGCTTTAGCTGTCGAATAAAGCAAAAAAGAAGAATATCGGTCCGCATTTACGTATTTTAATGTATGAAGGAAAAAAACCTTGCACTCTAAAAAATCGAAAATCCCGTGTAAACTTATGGGAAAATATAAATGTCTCCTGGATTCAAACCGGGACACTTTAGCAGACGAAAATATTTTTCCAGGGACCTCATAGCCAGTAGAAACAAAACGCCATTTCCGCATATCTTTATGATGAACGGTTCTTGAGAACTACGCCGATATAAATTGTAAACAAATGTCTATAGACGTCAACGTAAAGTTAATATATAGTTAGATTAGATGTGTGTTGTTTTCATTTATGATTAATAAATCGATGTGTATTTACGAATTTACTTTTATATTAAAAATTAGTAACTCCCACTCCACTATAAGAGGGCGCATCATGTTGTTAGCCCAGGGCGCCCAAATGTCTTAAGACTGCCCTGGATAGTAGTACACAGTTTTAACCGTCGAATAGAGCAAAAATGATATCACCGGGCAACGGTGAGGGATAGATTGGTTCCAGCGAGGCGAAGGGCGGTAACAGCCGGAAACGACAACTACAATAAAAGCGAAGCGAGCAGAAGGCTCGCCAATATCCTCTCCATTTGCGGCGCAACAGTCAAGCGAGATATAATTCCTCTGTAGATATCTTGGTGGAAACCAATCCAACCTAACTCGATCTACAAATAAAACGTAGATCCCTCAAATGTTAATCGTGACCGTAGCGACGTGATAATTTGCGAGGCCTTAATGGGACAGTACCCATCTTAGCTTTCTATTTTTGTTGTTGCTAATATTTATTTGCGTAAACATCAATATGTTTCTAAGGGCATCATTTACTCGTACGCATACTTAGATAGTTAATTTTTCCGGAATCAGATGGTGCTGCGGTCGTAGGTTGTGTTCCCAAAGTTATTTTGCTTTTTGTACAATTAATATAAAACATTTGGGATTAAAAAGTAGCCTACGGCCTTCCTATTTGTGAGTAAAGTATTTGTTGAAAGGTTGATTACTCTAGATTTAACGGTGTGGAAATGTATACTTGCACGACTAAATAAACAAACAAACAAACTTTCATAAATATGTATATAGGAGATTTCTAGTGAATAATCTGTTGTTGACAGGCTATCTTTAGTTAAACTTAAAATAGTTTCCTCTCTCTCTCTCCCTATCCTTCCCCCTTCCTCTCCCTCCCCTACATCCCCTTCCTTTCTTCCTTTCTCCGTCTCTCTCTCTCCCTCCCCTTTATTCCTTATCCCTCCCTTATCCCCTTCCCACCTCCTCATTCCCTCTCTCTCCCCCTTCATTCCCTCTCTCACCCTCCCTTCTCCCCATCCATTCCCCTTATTCCCACTCCCGCCTATCTCCTTCCCTCTCTCGTATTAAAAGCATTCAAAGCACCCTAACACCCAAAAGGATTGATATAACAACAGGATTTTGAGGTCTAACAATGTAATAGGCAGGTAAGGCAACATCCCGTTAAAATGGCAAGATTTCCACAAAATATGTAAAATAACCGTTTAACATGAGCGGTTTCGAACTGTAGGCGAAAAAATATGAACAGAATACGAAACTTTGTAATTTTTTCTTCAAAATGGTTTAATCTAAAAAAATCTGATGTGGCCAACACGTGACTTTCTCCGTACAGAGCAATGAATATGATTGTTCTTGACATCACCGTTCACAGCAACATCTATCAACGATTACAGTAGAGAAAAATTTAAAAACATTTTCAATAGTCATTATTAAAAACAAAGTGTAAAGAACAAAAAAAATCTGATGTGGCCAACACATGCCATTTCACTAGTTCACCGAATTTTATTTGAAGACTGTTTTGACATGACTAATATTTTACGAGATACATATAACGGAACATCCATTTACTGTTTCTGGTAAAGTGACACACCTGATTAGATTTTGGAACCACTTACGTCGTTTTCTTACTGCCTTTGCCCATAAGACCTAATTACCAAATTTCATGAAAATCCGCTCAGTAATTTCGGAGGTGAAACATGCAGAGGGTCGGACGTGGAATGACCGTAATTCATTAATTTTTACTTGTCCATACGCAGAATGAAATGTCGCTTTCGTGAAAAATTCGAATTCAAGATATCAACAGAAATGCAGGGTTTTAGGCTCCGTGAATACGTTTTCACTATTTTCTCGATGATTTCCCTATAGTAGGAACTTTGTGCGCGCTCTAACTAAAAAACTACCTACTCATAAAATCAGCCCTAAACTCTATATTCAAGATTTTTATTAAAAAATCAAGTTTTGACTGGACTATCGGAAGTGGATGTAAGCTCTAGTCATTTTTTCATTTTGAGCAAATATCTCTTCTATGGATTCGGTAACGTAAAACTTTGTTATCATCAAAGTTGTAGACAATATAATTTTCTACATTATTTGCTTGGAATGAATTTTTTTTCATAGATCAAGTTATGTAATTATTTGTCTGAATTCGTTTAGTGCGTTGAACTTCGTTAGGTGACAGCTTTGTTTCCATAGCTGTGATAAAATTTTCAAATTGTTGATAGCGATGCCAGCGCTACCAACAGTGTTAAGAATTTGTATCCATAGCAACAAATTAGTTTTTTACTTATTGTTTTTACAAAGTGAAAAGTGATTCAAAGTATTTACCATTATGAAGATTGTTCATTGTTTAAAAATTACGAGTGTAAGGGTCGATAGTTATTCTTGAGGATACTATAATCGAGAGTAAGTACTATTGGAATCAGTAGCGTCTTATCCACTAGGTCAAGTAGGCAACTGCCTACGGGCGCCGAATTTGAAGGAGCGCGGGGGCGCCAAATTTTAGAAACAGGTGCTTAATTTTTAATGGCAAAAAGTATGAGTTTTAGAGGGAGCAAAAATTTTGGCTGCCTACGGGCGCACAATATCTTAAAGCGCCCCTGATTGCAATAGCACTCATTACCCTGCGTAGTCATGTGCCGCCCTCATCAGAAATTTAACGTTTAGATAGAAAATATGCCTGAAAATGAAAAACACGAAAACTGAGAAAAAACTTCGCGTCTCGAATCCAATATTTAAAAAAACCTTGCAATACCAAATTGTTCGAGCTAAAGGAAAAACGGCGTTCTCTCTTTTTTCGCCCAAAACAATTCCGTCGACTCACCAACGAGGAAGTATCGAGTTGAGAGCTCCATGGTTACTTCGGTGCCCGTTACTTCTCACGATGCACACATACGAACTTGGAAGCGCGGTTCTTATATAGTTCTCGCGATTCGTTCATGAGGGTGGAATTCAGGCTCGTGCTCTGGCTCGAATGGGGCGAGATACCGCACGAGATGCATCAAACATAATTACGTTTGTTTTTTAAATTATCCGCTTTTCTCGGCGGCGATAAAATTTCTTTAAATAGTTATTTGCGGGAAATGTTCGAGATACCTAGAACAACTGACGAGATTAATGCTCCGTGTTAATAATTGACGAACACTGTCAACGACCCTAACGCCGAAATATCTCGTTCAAGAAACTCGTTTTCTCTTTCTTAAGTATTAAATTAATCTCCCAGAGGTAAAGGCACGACTGGAAACCAACCGAATGCACTTCTGTTTGCTGTTTTTTTGGCTACTGATTGGCCTACTGGTAGCTTAGTATCAGTAATATAATTTTTTTTACAGATAGGCGGATTTACCAAAAACTCTTGCGAGCTGTCTTCCAAGGTCTCCACATTTTAAGTCGGGAACTCAAAGGTGAATAATTAATAACAAAGCAAAAGCGAAGAAAGTCGGTCTATATATAGGTGTTTTGATGAATGAAGGAAAAAACCTGGCACTCTGAAAAATCGAAAATCCTGTGTAAACCTATGGGGAAATATAATCGTCTCCTAGACTCGAATCCGGAAATTAGGAAAATGAAAATAGTTTTCTAGGGACCACTTAGCCAGTTGAAACAAAACGAGGTTTACCGCATACCCCTACGACAAACGGCTTTTGAGATACGGGGGCAGGGACCAAGCGTTACACCGTCCGTCCGCACACACACACCAAGAGAGCAGTAAAGCGAATGAGGGATTATGGAAGTCGTTAATCAAATTCAAATCAGCAATGAAATTATATAAACAGAAAGCATACAATAATTGCTGTATTTTCGTTAAAGTGGAATAATTAGGTAGTAGTCCAGGAAAATTAGACGATTTTTTACCAAATAGCGGAAAAAATTCGAACAAAGCTGATTTTTGGCAGAGATGCTCAGACTGGCATCTAGGTCAACATATTAAAAGTCCTCAATGATCCGGTGTGAGCTTCGGCCGCCATATTGGAAAAATGGCGCCCGAAATCACTTTTTCGTGAATATCTCGCGAACGGTGGCATCTACGTGAAAATGTTTTATTACAAGGTTGTAGCGAATTAAATTTCCTACAAAAAAGGTCCTATCACTTTTTGTCGTCAGAGTAACCATTCTCCGTCAAAATAGCGAAAAACAAAGCGGACTCAATGAAAACGGCGAGAAACGTGGCGAAATCCGTATGTGTTGGTAACGTCTCCGCATCGCTGTTTTTTTATATATGTGCTCTGGTGGTGGAGGGGAGTGGTTAGGGGGAATGGTCACTGTCAAACCGGGGGAGGGGGAGCATGACCCCCCCTAAATAATTTCATTCTTAGAGAAAGAAGCGCTGAACGATATACCTCTGATGTTCACATTTACATCTTTTTATACTTATTTCCACACCACCCTGGAGGTAAAGTGTATGGCGCGTTTTTTTAATGTGGTGTCACCAGTAAAGTGGTACCCCTGATTGGCGTACGAGATTCATTTTTGCTATTTTCTTCTTATATCTGATTGTAAGTCCTTAATATCAAATTTCATGAAAATCCGTTCGGTAGAAGCCGAGAACGAACATGCGGACGGACGGACCGACCGACGATAATAGGCGCTCACGCTGTAAGCGAAACGCACCTAAAAATTATTATTTATTTCACCGGTTAATCGGAAGTCGAGGTTTACCTATTCCAAACCCGATTCGGTTTTGGCAAAATATCTCCCTTAAAACATCATTATTGTATGTACAATTCGATACTAAGGTTATAGATAATGTAGTTTCCTACAACTTTTATTTGAAGCAATTTTACATAGCAGTTATTGTTTTGGAATTATTTATAAACAATCGGTTTTTCCGCTTTCCGTCAAATATCTCCTTAATAACGTCGTTATTGGTAATCTTTGCGAGGACCAAATTTGTAGACAATAATATTCCTTCCAACTTTTGCTTGGAACAAATTTTCGTAGAACCATCCATTTCGGAGATATTTAACTTGTTCGTAAAATTCCAGTTCACAGCGACACCACTTATCGGATAAATTGGAAAGTATTATCTACCCAATAATGGTGCTTAAGGAGTATGACTGTATTCTTATTTCACAAAACTAATAATTTTAGCTCCAAAGGAAACTTTGAAATATATTTTCGAAATAATTAATCTATTATAAATGTTTCGCATCCTCAATGTTTACTCTTCATTATAACATGCAATTTCGTATTTTTTTTTGTTTACATAGCAACTGAACTCAAAGCGTCAGTCGCTACCTTAAAATTACCTTGTGATACATTGAGCTGAGGGGATTTTCGGTTGGTGTTTTTTTTGTTCTTTTCACTTTGTTTTTAATAAAGACTATTGAAAATCTTTTTAAATTTTTCTCTAATGTAATCACTGATAAATGTTTCTGTGAACGGTGATGTCAAGAGCAATCATATTCATTGCTCTGTATGGAGAAAGTCATATGTTGGCCACATCAAATTTTTTAAATATATACATTAACGTTTTTTATATTGCGTATGTTTGCAACATACATACGAATTTATACAAATAGAAATTGAATAAATTGCGGATCAGTAGTTTAAAAAAAATATATTTCTGTTTGGAGAAACTCATATCCTCTGCAACATTAATGACAACAAGAAACAGTCCTTCGGAAGTAATATTTGACAAAAACTGAGAAATGACGCGAATAACCCCCCATCCTGTTTCCCATATGACCGGGCTAGTTTGAGCATCAAAATAAATAAAAATATTTATAATTTTAGGATTGAATCGTCAATTGTGCAGATCGAACAACCTACATGCCAAAATTTAGCTTCCTATCTCATCTGCATCAGCCCTCGTTTTCGAGGCGGAGTGATGTCACCGTTTAGATATTTGATAATTTATTATCTCCTTAACAATGCGTTTCACGAAAAAGAATTTTACACAAAAGTTGTAGATGTAGAACATTCAATTTGTAATGGTTTGACAATGATAAACATTTATGTTATTTCAACCTAACAGAACATTTTGAAAAGTTGATATATTACAAAAATTAATCTTTTATATCCATTAAACCGTTTTCAGGCAAAAACTAATCATGTCTTTACATTTTAATAATAATTCCAAATATAAAATTTTATTGATCGTATCATAATTCCAATATAAATACTGACATTGATGAATGTGTTAATTCTGGTGTATTTAAAAGAATTATAAAAGTTACAATAACAGGATTCTACAGGACATTTTGATGCTTGAAACACGACATGAAAATACATTGATTATAGCCATGACCTATATTATCAAAATATTTAGAAATAATTTACACATTAAACTGATGGGAGTATGTAAGCAGCAAATTTCTGGGTACGTCCCCTAACTCTATAGTTCGAGCAATATATTCTTCTAAAAAAAAGTAATCTAAATGACATGAAATAGTCACTGACTTGTGTTCAGTGAAGTCTTCTGCTAACCGACATCATTAGCCGGCCATACATGGGTGGACTTTTTGAAGGACCTGGTCCGGCGGATCAGGTCCTTAGGTCCGCGTGGGATTTGGTCCATCGAACTCAGGCCTTCGTCGCGCCCACTAACGTAAAAATAGAAATCCTTCGAGTATAGTCGAGCTAATCAGTCAGCAGACTAGGTACGTTTGTGTGTGGGGAAGAAATCCACTGTTTTTGAAGGATTTGGTCCCTCAGGACCGGGTCCGCTGGTCTTTCACGCAGTCTTGAAGGACCTGCGGATTTTTAGTGGCGGACCTCAGTAGCTTAGCTACCTTCTTCCAGCTAGTATCGAAACATAATATTAATATTTTATTTGGTTCATGTCTCAGATCCAGGGCCATGTTTTGGAAGACTACCTGCTCTTCCCTTTCTACCGTCATTAGAGAGGATTAGCAACCCTCACTTGGACTCGAGTCCCGGCCCCTAGCTCGGTGTAGTCTACCCTAAAGTTTTTTAACATGATATGCTATGTTTTCATACACACCAGCATCACAATATTGTGACACAATCCTCAGTAGTTCTAACAGAAATTTCTTCTAAATTGGCTTTCACAAACTATAAATGTTAAATGTAGTTGTGTGAGTGAACACCTGCCTAAAATCTTTTACCTTGGTATTAGGCTTCAAAATTATGTACAGATAGTTATGAAAGTTCTCCCACAACATGGCACAAGTTACCTTATAATACTAGGCGTTTGAGACACAATTATACGTGTTGTAGGGCTTCATAAAGTGGTAGCCACTTTAATGCGCTTTAAAAATACGCTTACGAATTTACCAGAGATCTTTTACATTAAAAAACCATCTGGAACTGATTCATCATGGATATTTAAACACTGCCTTGGAGTTTTGCCACCCTAAACGAATTTAAATGACGATAAGTTACATTTAAAAAAACGAAGTATTAGTTTCACAAAACGATTATGCGTAGGAATAATACTATTTCAAAAGAGACTAAAAGCGAAAAGTACAATGTTAATTGGTTGACTATTGAATGTATAACAAACGATAGCGATTAGGAATTATTAGCCACAACTTGTTTAATCTCAAGTAAAGAGGGAAAACAAAAAATTGTAATCTTCTCAACATATTCATTTTCTAAGAGACACAATAAAGAGGGATAACAAAGTATTTGTAACCTTCTTAACACATTCACTTTCTAAGTAAGAGACATCTTTAAGTCTGCACTAATTCCACTACACGGACTTTTGTCCCACAGTTGCTGAGAACTTTTAGTATCGTATTTCATTATCTTGAATTAGTCTGACTATTGTCATTTATGATATTAATGCAATGTTTCCGACGAATCTTTACTATGCAACACCACGCAATTCGTTACTCAGCTGTTTTAAAACTGATAATGCTGTTAATCACGCTGTTAATTAATGTATTATAATTATTATTACAACCGAAGTAAGTGTCTTGAATAATGAGAAAAATGGCTTCACAATTCAAAATAAATCTGATATATATTTTGTTAAGGTTTACATTTCCAAGCACGAATTTAAAGATTATGACGATCACTTCAAAATATAATTGCTGCAGTGTATTTTATTAGGAAAAGTTGTAAACTTTCAAGGTAACTAAACCAAATACATTTTTAAGCCATAAAAACGCGTCAAGTATTTTCTCAGTGCGTTATCGAATAACATCCAGTCCCCTTCCACAACATTACCAGATGTAGTATATATCACAAAATTGAAAGGTAGAGGAAGAGTTGAGTTAATATTCTCAATATAACTTTTGGAGCACTGAAATTTTTATTCACGCAGTTTTAATGCACTAAGAACCAAGACCCAATGTAGCAAAACACGTTACCTTATCGTACATTACTGAAACATTTGAAAATTATAATTCGTGACTTTAAATTTTCATTGTTATATATGTGCAGTGTTTTTAGTAATGTTATGAATATAGTCCTTGACAATAGGGAAAATAGTTGGTTATGATATCATTCGGTTATATATGATTGTTTCGTTCACAAGAAACATTTTTATAAGTTAAATGGCTAAAATAACTCGGGCATTTATACTTGGGTTATGTAGGTATTATTCAGAAGGTGGAGTCATTCAGCCAATTTCACTTTTAAGTGTTTCATATGCAAGAAATATTTTTATTAGATGTTTATCAAGTCACACGAAAGTTGTCAAAGAGTCAGACAAATGGAAATCTCATGGCCATTCAACAAATATTTCAATATACAACTCTAACAAAATGCAAGTTCCATTAATGTTGAGAAGTCGTTTGCCACATGGTACATGTGTGGGCCCACTGTTTACGAATCTGCACACCTAGGGCATGCATGGTAAGCAAATTTACTGTTATATACCTTATGGAAAAGATAGGGCGCATCATTCATTTAATCTTATGTTTGTTTCAGTTGCTACATTAAGTTTCATATAATTCGAAGAATTTTTTAAAAATATTAATGTTTTAATAGAAATGAGTGCGACAGATATTGATGACAAAATTATTAACAGATCTCGACAGGTAAGGAAATGCAAAAATGAGTGTAGCAAGTTCCTGTTAAGTTATTTTACGTAAAAACGTGTATTTTAAATGAAAGTTTTAATTATTATCAGTATTATAAAAAAATTCTAGCATTTTGTTTACTTTGTCAAAATCAAGTTTTGTCCAAATCTTTCCTAATCGTGAAGTTATTTTTCAAAGAAAATCTGAAGCGATTTTCGGTGCCTCGTTTATGTTTCGTAAGTACTATAATTTTAAAGTTATGAAATGTGCTCTTTTTTATACTGTAATTACATTTGATCTTTTAAAGTAATATGGTAATTTACATTTGTTTAAAATATACTAATGGTAATAAAATAAAAATTATTCATGACAAAATTTTCTTTATTTCATAGTTGAAAGAAGATTTCAAAGCAGTTTCCAACAGATATGAAACTGAATTTTGGGAAGATATGAGGAGCTTAAATGTTGCTCCTCCACATGTGGCTCTCAAAGTAACAAAGCACATTGATGAAATCATTTCTTTCATCTCAAAGTTAGTTGATTCAGGAAAGGCATACGTCGCTAATGATGGTAATGGTGCATGTATTTTTACTACGCTATCTCGCTCTTCAAATACTTGTTTTTTAGGGAGCAAATATTTTTGTAGTTTGAAAGTTGAAAATGCAGACCATAAGTGCATGAATAGTTTAATAATAAGCTCGGGTTATATCTGTTTGCTGATTCAAAAAACTGAGGATTTAACTTTGTCAACTATAAAATAGTGGAAATGTATTTATTTATTTTATTTAAAGTAGCACAATGATTAATTACAACAGTAAGGTATTACATTACAATTTAGAAAGAGTAGTATATAAAATAAAATAACACAATCATTCCTACATTAGTCCCTCATCAACTGCTGTTTTGTGAACTCCGGTTTAGAGTATAAATGGTTCATAAATTGTAAACTGTTCTATCAACCACGGTAGCCAGTCTTGAGAATCCACGGTTCTCCATGCGGCCATGGCTAATTAGTTTATTTTACCTACTTTACAATTTATGTCAGCAAAGAGTGTATTCATTACAAGAAGGAGAAACATAAAAATAAGGAAATTTGAAGCTTCCAAAAAGGCCATATGTTAGTCGGGAGGTGGATATTGAAGAAATGGTATAGTTTTGGTTTAATCAGCATTCTTTGAAATTGCGGGTTGGGTTTCCCATAGCTGAGGTGACCAGACATCCTGTTTTTTTAAACCTGCTTTGTCCTTTTTTTAAAATTATTATCATATAGTATGCTAATGTTTATGTAAACAGGGTGTCAAAATATATAGCACAAAAATCTCTTTTTGTTGAAAAGAAAACAGGACATTTTAAAAGTAAAAATTATAACGAAATTAGCATTATTCAAATCATGCCTTATTGCCTCTAATTTTATTTAAGCATTTTCTCTTTTTCTCTTAATCCTCCAAAATTTGTGTTTGTGTTATCTGCACTTAATGCAATAATTTTGTCAGTAAGGAATTCATTTTTAAAAAATTCCTTTGCATGATTTGATATTATTTCACTTGATTCTCCAGATGCTAATTCTATTATTTTAATTTGAATTCCTGCCCTCACACTGAAATATCGTACCAAAATTTTTTATTTTAAAATAAAGCAGGGTAACTGTTTGTGCAAAATAAAATGTAGTCACCTTATTAATTAAACTTCAGTGTTTTTTTATATCTACAGAATTGTACTCAAATTATGCCTTTTTGAATTTTGAAAAATCCGTCAAAATATTAATTTGGATAAAAGATGTAATGCGTTGTACTGTTTGTTTCTAATAAACTCTTAAATGTCCTGTTTTTCTCTTAAAAACTTACCCAAAAATCAAGCAAACATGAACACAACATGCAACTTGACAGTGATATTTCTTGGGGCATACTTGTTAATACACTAGCCAGCAGATTAAGTTCATTACGTTATATCTTAAGACATGGGTGTCCAAACTGCGGCCACCGGGTCGTGTGCGGCCACTTTCACGATTTCGTGCGACCCACTGAATGATATTAATTTTTAATGTACTTGCGGCCATTTTCGAGAGAAGAAATTCCAAAATATTTTAATTGTCATAATTTTATTTGCTGTTTAAATATATATTCATATTGTTTTAGCAATATGGCCAATTAAAATTTCTTAATACCGGTATAATTTGACCGATGAAACTCTGACCCATCAGCTCAAATTATCATCCACAAAATTAAAGCATTTACAAATTGATGATCTTTTGAATTAAATAAATTTAAAATTCTTTGTAAAAAAATTATACTTTATTAAAGAAATATGTATTATAAAAAAGAAAATAAAAATTTGTAATTTGAATTAAATGGATTAAAAATACTTTGAAAAAACTTTTAAAGAAATAAACAATATAAAAAAATAACAAAAATTAATAATTGTTTTAGCAAACAAATCCTACAGACCCCCCCTTTTAGTGCGGCCGCTTAAGACTTTTTCTGGCCAAAAAAAGGCTACATGAGCTTCTATACAGGCAGTCCTCGACATCCGTACATATTGCATTCCTGAAAACATGTACGGAAGTCGAATGTATGGATGTCGAACATAGATTTACATGTTATAGGGGGGGTTCCGTTCCCAGAGAGCCAAAAAATATTATAAATCTCTAATTATGGTATAAATGTTTAGTTTTTGAGCAAGGGCCTTTTAGACACTATTGTCGATTTTATAATATATAGAGAGAGGGCAAAATGCAATAAAATATTTAAATAATTGCAGAAATAAACACTGCTGTACAGACAAAGATGGCGATGCAGCGGAAACTGGTGGCTGGCAACCAGCACCACACGAAATATTCGTTTGTCATTTCTCTGACGCATGAAAGTCCGAATTCGGCGTACGGAAGGCGGTTTAGTGGTGTCAGTGTATAACGTATGAAAGTGCGAGTTTTTTTTTCATTAAAGCATTTTGCTATTTTCATAGTTCCATCACATTACGTTTTTGTTCCCCATTTCTCGCACACGAAATACATATAGCACCCCAAACAGGTGACTCCCTTTTACATCCGAGGGGCATCCAGAAAGTAAAGATACAAACGCAATAAAATTTTGAAAAAATATTTAATAACAAAATCGAGTAAAAAAATTATTAATACATTTAGTTATTTTTCAACATAATCACCTCCATTGTCAAGGCATTTGTTTAGTCTAGGTGTGAGTTTTTGTATACCAGTATCATAGAACTCAGCTGCCTGATTACGAAACCATTTAGTGACTTCGTTTTTCACCTCTTCGTCTTCGTCAAACTTCATACCGGCCAGATGTTTCTTTAAATGCAAAAACAAATGGAAATCGCTCGGAGCGAGGTCAGGGCTGTAAGCTGGATGGTCTAAAACATCCCAGTTGAAACTGTGTAATAACTACTCGTGCGGTATGCGGCCTTGCATTATCCTGCAGTAAGCAGACATTGCGTGACAGCATTCCTCTTCTTTTGTTCTGAATTGCACGTCTAAGCCTTTTCAGTGTTTCACAATAAGCTGCAGCTTTTATGGTGGTCCCTTGATGCATAAACTCAACCAGAAGAATCCCCTTTCAGTCCCAAAAGACGGTTGCCATGATTTTTTTGTGGTGAAGTTGTTGTTTTGAATTTCTTTGCGCTGGGAGAATGAGTATGGCGCCACTGCATCGACTGTTGTTTGCTCTCAGGTGTGTGGTGAAACACCCACATTTCGTCCCCTGTCACTATGGAGTCAAGGAACTCATTGCCTTCTTCTGAGTAGCGTGTGAGAAAAGTTAGCGCAGAGCCCATTCGGTTTTTCTTATGGTTTTCACTCAACATTTTCGAAATCCACCGTGCACACAGCTTGCGGTAGCCTAACCGCTCTTTCACAATCTCATGAAGCAATGATTTGGACACTTCAGGGATCATTGCATGCAGTTCAATCAACGTCGCACGCCTGTCAGCACGAAGTTTTTCTTCAACTTTTTGAACAAGCTCATCATTGATCAAAGATGGGCTACCGCTCCTTTGTTCATCATGAACGTCTGTTCGTCCTGCAGTAAATTCACAACACCACTTTGCCACATTCTGCCTGTTCATAGCATCACCATACACAGTAACAATTTGTCGATGAATTTCAGCTGGAGAATCTCCTTTCCCATTGAGAAATCGAATAACAGAACGCACTTCACATTTAGCAGGATTTGGAATTGGCACATTCATTTTAAACTCGCACGACACACAACCATGCCTCTGAGAACGAGTTTAATTACGGAAGCAGAGTGAGCAGGTGTATGCTAGACAAGACAGTGTTGCCGTCTTTACGGCGGTGATTTCCCTTTTCCTGCCACACGCGTTGTATCGTTACTTTCTGGACGCCCCTCGTACTTAATAGTAGGATGACCAAACATCCCATTTTCATCGGAACAGTTCCGTTTTCTTATCACATTCTCAATCGGTTAGCGAAATTCGAGAACCAAGCTGAAATGAACAGAAGTTGCATGAACCCCTGTTATCTCAGTCATCATGCTCTCCCAAACCTAGGCAAGGTTTTTCTCATGAGAAAGTGATATGCTCCAGAAAAGACCGTGGAATATTGATTTCTGTTACTAAACTAATCTTTAAATAACATTGCACGAAGTTATACCGAATGTCATCTCTAAAAAGATCATGCCCTTCTTTTATCTGAGAAAAACAAAAACCTAGTGGTGCCTAACCACAAGAGGTTTAGTTTCAGTCTAGACATCGTTATTTCTGCTCTGATTCTTTGAATATGTGTTGATTCAACATTCGACTGTTCGAGATTCAACCACATTTTCAGGAATGCATTCCCATCGAATCTCAGGAGTTGCCTGTACTTGCATTGAATAAGAAACTCAGACTTTTAATACAATATTAAAATTTCACAAATTTGAAAATGCTGCTATATTTTTATTTTTCTTCCAGGTTCAGTTTACTTTAATACCAGTTCCTATGACAAATATGGAAAATTAGTGCCAATTTCAAAAGAAGAAACTGAATACAGCATTGAATCCAGTCATGATACAAAAAAGAAGTTGGAAGCCCTCCAACATAAATTGTCACCAATGGATTTTGCATTATGGAAGGGGAGTAATGTGACCGATGAACTGAGTTGGTCCAGTCCATGGGGCAAAGGTCGTCCTGGATGGCGTATAGAATGTTCAGCGATGGCTAGGTGATTTCATAATTAAACTCGGATTGTATTCTTAATTGCTGCTGGTATTTTTTAACCCATTGCCATAAAACAGTTATTTTATTATTTAGTGAAACATTGCATTTTATATTAATTCTGTAGTGTAGTGTATGTGTATGTCACCAGGGCCAGTTTTAGATGTGATGTAAGCAGTCACTCACAGTCACCGCTTCAGAGGGGCGGCAAAGTCAATATTTCAGATTTTTACATTTTCATTTTCTTAAAGGTTTATTGCACAGAACTTGAAAACATTGCAAAAAAATTATATTTTATGCCTTGATATGTCATTTACATTCAGGGTCTGTTCAAGGTGTAAGTGATGTAACCTACCGCTTACAGGTATCACCTAAGATGAACGTTTTAAAGTTTTACACATCTAAAACATGCCGATACACTGTGCACTTTCCTTAATCTCTTTAGCGGAATATGTACACACAAAAGCAATAACTATACTGCTAAGTTTCATGTTCTTTTAAGGATTACGTATTGTAATTTCAAATAACCTTCCCACTCCAAATACAGTGAACCTTCTATACTCGCGATTTTGATTATTCGGGGTTTGTATCTTTGTGCAACTATTTAACATTCGGGATATATACATTTTGCATCGCCAGCTGTTCTGTATGGCTTACGTTGTGTGTGCAATCTAAAATCAAAGAAAAATATTTTGATTCCCTTACCATTTCCAGTATTTTCCCCTTTATTCTGTCAGATATTAAATTAATGATTTCATTTTCAATTTTTTCCCCGATACAGGTTGGCATATATTCAATGTTCTTTTGGATCTTTATCCTTTGAGTATGTTGTGACATTGTTGCGTCAAATTTGAAAATCATTTCAACAGCTTTCAAGAAGTTCCCATTATTAAAGTCAAATAGTTTGTTAGATTTCCCCCGAAAAGCAAGTTTTGTTGCGATAAATATTGTATTATGTAAACAATGCATTTTATTAGATCATACCAATGCTTCCTTTCTCCTTCAAAAATTTGCTGATTATACTTACCGTATACGCCCGAATATAAGGCAAACCCCCCCCCCCCCCCCCCCCCTCCCATTTTCCTAATGAGAAAATCCAAAAAAAAGTTTTTTTGACCAGTTTGAACTTATAAACTTTTTATTATATTTAAAATTTTTTATATTTTTTATCAGTAACATACTTTATTTATAAAACCAAAACTCATTAAGTGACAATTTTATTCAAACCTTTCACATGCATCTTTGACTTCAGTATCTTTGTCATCACTAGAGAATTTAAAAAAGTATAACATCGATATTACCTACTTACCGTCAAAAAGGATTTCAAGAAGAGAAATTTTCAGATGTTGGACTTATCGTAGGTGGAAACGCAGACTACTCTTTGGACTTGGGAAGTTTGTGTAACACTGACGGATTACCGACTAAACTTTCTATTAAATAGTGCAAAAAGGAATAGACACCTCTTGGATTTGTACGATGGTCAAAACACATTAATGTTATGGACATAGTGTCTAAAAAGTTTGATTAAACTACGTTGTTGTTCAAAATAAAGTGATTGAGAGAGCGCCTCGTAATATGAGAGACTTTGTTGAGAGAGCTCCTCGTAATATGAGAGACTTTGTAAAGAATGGAATATAAGGCTACCCCCTCTTTTCTGAGGTACAATTTTGGGAAAAAACCTCGCCTTATATTCGGGCATATACGGTATCTATTGTCGACTTGTTTTTTAATGCTTACAAGAAATCTGACCATTTAGTAAAATTTTGAATGTGAATCATGCCCTTTTCATGTCTGTATAATGTACTTCACAAATGCTCCCAGTCTGATACTCCTTTAATGGACAGTTGATTATTTGGTTGACCAAATAATTTGTAGCAAAAGCAATACACACAATCTCTTGAAATTGAATAAAATTACCAATTTCTTGAACTTTTCTCACCATTTGAAAGAGTGCGCATGTAATAGACATCGGAAAATTTTCTCCCACTCTCATTCAAAGGATAGTTAAAATTTTTTACTTGAAGGGGACAGTTCTGAATTAATGTCTGCAATAAATTATTAGAAAAATGTTTAGTCCACTTACCAGGGTCATTTCCCAGACATTTGGTGGCATCTAATATGCCTTCATTTTTTGCAGTGAATTTTAATTCGTAACCTTCTCGCTCACGCTGGTCTGCCTCTAATCGAACTTCTGTTCCAGTATCATCTTCCACTACATGCTCACATGATGAATGCGAAACTTCATTGTCACATTGTTTCACCATCACATTATTTTTCACCGTCACATTTCTTTCACTATCACATTTTTCTGTATTTTCTTCTTTCACTACTTCACTGCTTTCACTAGTGATTTCATTGCCTGCCACTGTATGACTGCAAGAGACTGTTGATTTTTATCCTTCAGATATTTTATCATAGATTGGCACTTTTTCATATCTGCTTGTACTTGAATCCTTTTTTTCCTGTACTGAGCCCCAGACAGTCATTTGGTTTTTCTGTCCGACATCTGATATTATTAAAATTATTAGGGTTTTAAGTTGAGAGTAAATTGTTCAACAATAGACGATTAAGATAAATTATCAAATATATGTCCATGATTCTATGACTAAAAAAGAATCATTTAAAATCTATACAGTTAACAAAATTAATAAGTTCTTACCTTAATGTTTTCAATGATAACCTGATGAGAAATAAACAAAACTGCCACAAACTTTTGACTTAAAAATCGTAAATCTCACCATAGATCAGTACTTCCCAAACTATAGTCCGTGGAGGTTTCATTGGTGGTCTGAGAAGGTTTCCAAAATGTAATTTTTTAGAATGAACCTCATATTTAGTTGAAATTTTTTTTGGGCAAGTTAATCAATTCTTACAGTATAACAGGTATTCAATACTTTAGTAATATGCCTAGTTAGTTTAAAGATTTTTCTACTCATATCATATTTCCATATTTCACCTCTCTGCAGTCAAATTAACCCCTTTTCATTAATGTGATTACAGTAAGTACGTTTGTGTCAGAAATGAGGTGGTCCTCAGAGCCTGGAGGGTTACTGTAGTGGTCCACGAAGCTCAAAAGTTTGGGAAGCACTGCTGTAGATGATTTCCATCAAAATGTTCAAAATCACTAACAAAAAATACTCAACTCACAATAGCTGTTACTCATAAAGAGGTTGATACCAAACTGATGCTTGTGAACTCTATCTTGCTTAAGAAATACTGCATAGGCAATAAAATAAGCAGGGGTCGAGGAAGATTGAAGAACATCTGTGAAAGATTCGTAAGGGGAGCGCTTGAGGGAAAATAACGGCACGTTCCTTTTCCTCTTTTCTTCATACATTTGCACACGAGGGCTAAGAGACCACATCTTGTAAACAATAAACTGGCCGGTCATTTGAGTCGACTTCAACGGCGACAAAAATAGGGTAATAAAATGGTCAGATATGTTGGATGACCATACGATGGGCCTCACTCATTGTACATGTGCCACTTTTGGGATCCTTTTGTTTCCCAAAAGTTATTCCGAATCTGCAGTCGAGCAACACGTTCGGCAAATTTCATATGCCAAATATTCCGTTACCAACTAATTTAGTGACGTAGAAAATATAAAGAGAGTATCACTTTTCGGTGCTTAATTTTGATTTCAGCTTCTTTTACTCTTCGAAAATGAGTTTGCGTGAACGTGCATATGGGAGGGGAGACAATATTATGCTGTTTTTGTCGCTCCTGCGGCACTCTGCTTCACAAAGCAATAAAAAGTAACGCAGACTCCTTCATTTTGCTTGTAAATATACTAGAAACGTTAAAAACTCTTTCCTCTATAATAAGACATCCAGATTAGAAATTTATTAAGGAAACAAGGGATCAAGGCACTAGGGATCAGTAAAATACATTGATGCTTGTCAAACATCGATGTTTTAACTTACAATTAAATGTGTCCATGTTTCCCTTAGATTCTGTATTTAACAGTTTTAATAAGAGCCTAGCACAATACCGGACTTATTTACTGATCATTAAAAACGTTATATATAAAATTAACAGTTTTATTAATATCTTATCTGCATGCCAAACAATCAGGAGGTGAGTTATTGAGGCAGCGGCCTCAGGCAGCTTATTTTAGGAGCACATCACAAGTTTGTTAAAATATTCAGATATTTTGTTAAAAATTCCAATAAATATTATCAAAAATAATAGTTATGGATTTCAACTTCCGAAAATTCTGTTCTTAGCTCATCTCCATGGTGGAACATGAAAACACTTATTTTTCCACTAATACCAACACCACTGATGGTACACCCAACCCTCAGGCTATTTTTCTGTAGATCTCTCGGATAAGGGAGATCTTGGGATAGATAAAAAATAAGGGAAATATTGGGATTGATCTGATCTCTCCCCACAAATAGTGACAGGAGACATGCATGTAGGTCTGGAAACACAGCACCCATGTCGGTCAAAAACAAGGGATGGCCGCTTAATTTCATTTTCCCAATTCCGCCACGCTCAATGTCGTGTTTTCTATCTTATGCCTGGAGAATTTCAACCCCCTACTACCACAATCTTCTTCTTCCCGCCCTTACATTTATTTTCCCATACGGCCAAAAAAGATATTAGGGCGACAAAGGCAGTCTTCTTGGGCAGAATATTCCTCTGTCTCCAGAGACCCCATGGTTCAGGCCAATTTTCTCTCTCTCCGTAGTGTAGGGTACAGAAGCATGGCAAGGGCGGCATTGGAAGGAAGATTTTTATGTCATGCAACTCCTTTTCAATGGAAGCCGCCACATGTCTTAACCATTGGGTTTTCTTTGGCTGTTCGTTTATGATACTCGTCCTTTCGTAGCCTCCACTTGGAGAGTTGCAATATGGTGGTTCTAAGTGAAATCTTTGATAAATTTCAATAAGCAATATATTTGAAAGAATATACGGCAAATTATAATGTAGTCCGCATTACTGTTAAAATTACTGTACGTGTCTGACGATAAATTGGCCTCCCGCAGTGTTTGGCTGCCCGTGTACGTCGCACACATCACACATATGGAACTTAATTATGGATTTTTAAGTACTTTTATATGTAGATCAATACCTCTCTGATAATATTTGTTTATTTATTGTTATATGAGACTGGTTGATATATTTAAAGGTGTAAAAAAAGAGAATCACATCACTCTCATGTGAATACAATTTGAAAAAATCTGATGTGGCCAACACATGACTTTCTCCATATTTGGGGTATAGATACCGTATATACCTGAATATAAGATGAGGTTTTGTTCCAATATTTATGAACGAAAAATTACTAGTCGTCTTATAATCGCGTGGTGCATAATAGTTTGACTGATAGAGGAACCGAAGCCAGAGATGGCTGGTGTTAGGAAGAATTGAATAGCTATAATCGTAATATTCGATTCTTAAAATCATTTGAAACAATCGATTAATAAAAGCAATAGTAGAAAATGAATCAATTCACATGTATTCGAATACAAATACTCTTTTGAATTTTATCCTATATACTAGTGTAATGCCCGTTGAAATATCAACGGAAGAATTACAGATAGGTAGATAGATTATTTTCATTTAAAATAATATCACACTTTTACATATGAAATATTTTGCCATATACAACATTTCTAGTGATTATTCTGTTGTTGACGGGCTATCTTTAGTTAAACTTGAAATATAATATAATTGGTAGCCAAGGCTATGTGGAAATATTGCCATTATAACGGAATGTTGCCTTGGCTACCAATTATATTGTTAGACCTCAAAATCCTATTGTTGTATCAATCCTTATGGGTGTAAACGTGCTTTCAATGCTTTTAATACGAGGGAGGGGGGAGAGAGGTAGAGGGGGGAGAGAGGTAGAGGGGAGAGAGAGGTAGAGGGGGGAGCGATAGGGAAGGGGAGCAATAGGGAGGGGGAGAGAGGGAAGTACAGGGTGCAAGGGGAGGGGGGGAGAGGGAGGGGGAGAAACGAGAGGGAGGAGAAATGAGGAGGGGGAGGGAGAGAAAGGGTGTAAGATGGGGGGAAGGAAGAGAGGGGGAAAGGAGAGGTGGGGAGAGGGAGGGAGAGGCAACTATTTCAAGTTTAACTAAAGATAGCCCGTCAACAACAGAATAATCACTAGAAATGTTGTATATGGCAAAATATTTCATATGTAAAAGTGTGATATTATTTTAAATGAAAATAATCTATCTACCTATCTGTAATTCTTCCGTTGATATTTCAACGGGCATTACACTAGTATATAGGATAAAATTCAAAAGAGTATTTGTATTCGAATACATTTGAATTGATTCATTTTCTACTATTGCTTTTATTAATCGATTGTTTCAAATGATTTTAAGAATCGAATATTACGATTATAGCTATTCAATTCTTCCTAACACCAGCCATCTCTGGCTTCGGTTCCTCTATCAGTCAAACTATTATGCACCACGCGATTATAAGACGACTAGTAATTTTTCGTTCATAAAAATTGGAACAAAACCTCATCTTATATTCAGGTATATACGGTATCTATACCCCAAATATGGAGAAAGTCATTTGACGCAACAATGTCACAACATACTCAAAGGATAAAGATCCAAAAGAACATTGAATATATGCCAACCTGTATCGGGGAAAAAATTGAAAATGAAATCATTAATTTAATATCTGACAGAATGAAGGGGAAAATACTGGAAATGGTAAGGGAATCAAAATATTTTTCTTTGATTTTAGATTGCACACACGACATAAGCCATACAGAACAGCTGGCGATGGTTATTCGTTTTGTCGAATTGGACAATAATTCGAAACACATTATAATTCATGACAATTTTTAGGTTTTTGTCCTATCACTGATTCTACAGGAGAAGGGTTGACTTCATTTATAATCAAAGAGTTGAATAGGCTAAATTTGAATATTCACGACATGTGTGGACAGAGCTATGACAACGCTGCAAATATGAGGGGAAAACATAATGGCTTGCAAAGAAAACTTTTGGATATCAATTCACGAGCTTTTTTTGTTCCATGCTCTCCCACAGCTTAAATCTGGTTGTGAATGACGCTGCAAAAGTTAATTTTGAAATTGAAGATTTTTTCAACAACATACAGTGGTGGACATAAAAACTGCACACCCTTGCGAGCGCTCCACCGAAATTTCAGTGAACTACTAGTCTCGAACGAGCTGTCACGCGATATGGCAACAGAGATGGTAGAGGAGGGGGTGAAGGGTCTTCTTCCTCTCCCTCCCTCCCCCCCCACTTTACGGTTCTCTCCTAGCTCTTAAGGATCGGATATTTTCCCTCAAGATAATGAATGCTTTTGAATTCAGTAGCGCTTACTTTCCCCATTGCGGTAACACGTGAATGAGTGTCAGATATAATTCTTTTCATTTCAAAATTAGTTAGAATCGAGACACGAACTCCGGAGTTTAACATACGGACGTCAAAAAGAACGATGTTTATTTTTCCATTCAAGATTAAATTAATTAAATTCCGAGTTAGCAGAAATATTTATTAGGAGTCGAAAGGAATACACATTTCAACGCCTTAACAATGAGAAATGTTTAGTTGCGACTACTTCACGTATTATTTCATTGCTTCGACGCCCAATACCTGTTTATGAATGCTATAAGTTGAATTTCAACAATATCTTTATTCATTTACATAGGAGGAGGATTTTGGTCAGTTATATGACGGGATGCCTAGCACTTAGGTAAGCAATTTTAAAAAATAACAAAGTATAGAAAGCTACGAAAAACGTAACATTTCAGGAATTAAGTGAGAAACTATTAAATTTAAGTTTATGAATTATGTGTAACCAAAAGTTAAGTAAATAACTTTAATAAACGAAACATTTTTTAAACGATAAAATTACTAGCATTCTTAAATAGGAATTACCGTATTTATTCGTGTACCCCGCGCACATTATTCCCGAAACGCCGGGGAAAAAAGGGGGTCTTACACGAGGATTTCTGATCAGGTTATATAAATTGTGAGTATCGATAGTAAATTCTCTGCAATATGATTGCATCTACGTTTATATTCGTAAAAGACGTCGAATTCTACGAAGTATACGCGTATTTATACGTCCAAGCAAACGTGTAAGTTACGCCAACGCTGCTGGCAAAAACTCGCAAAAGTAGGCGGAGAGAATACGCCGACTAACTGATAACTATAGTTCAATGACTACTGAGTGTTTGCCACTTAGTTTCAAGTTCGGTCCTTTTCCCTCATCCACTTCAAGGAATTCCGAATGGTGAAATTTTGTTGCGAATGAAAGATTTCATCGTTCGAAAGCAAGAAGGAAATCCACATCTCAAGTGTTAGGACTTGTTTGTTCCTACCAATATTTACTCACGAGACGATACGCAAAAAAACTCTCCATCCGCGTAGGGAAGTTCTTTTCCTTTTGTGTCGTTGAACAATCAAAACCTTGAATCTTTACTTCATTTTATATTTTAAATGAAATTATAACAACCTAACTAAACTTTTTTTAAAAAATAACTCCATTTGATCTGTGGACAATAAGGTCGTTGGAGCAAAACCACAAGAACCTCCTTTTCTGTGGAAGCACTGCATGTGGTAAATAAGAGCCACCTTGAGATAACTCTGTTCTTCCAAGAAATACCGCTCCCATTATCCATGAGTACACTTTTCGCCACTCCCCATTGCTTGCTACCTGCAACCTTTCTACCCATCTACGAACTCTTGTCGGCATCTCCCACAGGCTCCCAAACCCGTCCCCACCCCTTTATCCTAACCCACCCCTGCCTTGCCTTCCAGAAATGATTCCTATTGTAAAGTTGTGTCCACTTTCAACGGACACCTCACAAACACTAATCACCTTTTCTTTTAAAGCGACCTTTTGCCCCCATAGTGATCTCCCGCAGCCAGGGGAAAAACCGAGGAATCGTAGAGTAAAAGCTTGTGTGCAGACGACGAATTTTTGTCAGGATGATCGCCGGAAAGGAACCCCTGTAGCCGTGTTGGATATTTACGCCTGTGTTGAGCATTCACTCTCGCTCGAGACTACCTTGCGTTCACTAGTGATTTTATCGTTTAAAAAATGTTTCGTTTATTAAAGTTATTTACTTAACTTTTGGTTACACATAATTCATAAACTTAAATTTAATAGTTTCTCACTTAATTCCTGAAATGTTACGTTTTTCGTAGCTTTCTATACTTTGTTATTTTTTAAAATTGCTTACCTAAGTGCTAGGCATCCCGTCATATAACTGACCAAAATCCTCCTCCTATGTAAATGAATAAAGATATTGTTGAAATTCAACTTATAGCATTCATAAACAGGTATTGGGCGTCGAAGCAATGAAATAATACGTGAAGTAGTCGCAACTAAACATTTCTCATTGTTAAGGCGTTGAAATGTGTATTCCTTTCGACTCCTAATAAATATTTCTGCTAACTCGGAATTTAATTAATTTAATCTTGAATGGAAAAATAAACATCGTTCTTTTTGACGTCCGTATGTTAAACTCCGGAGTTCGTGTCTCGATTCTAACTAATTTTGAAATGAAAAGAATTATATCTGACACTCATTCACGTGTTACCGCAATGGGGAAAGTAAGCGCTACTGAATTCAAAAGCATTCATTATCTTGAGGGAAAATATCCGATCCTTAAGAGCTAGGAGAGAACCGTAAAGTGGGGGGGGGGGAGGGAGAGGAAGAAGACCCTTCACCCCCTCCTCTACCATCTCTGTTGCCATATCGCGTGACAGCTCGTTCGAGACTAGTAGTTCACTGAAATTTCGGTGGAGCGCTCGCAAGGGTGTGCAGTTTTTATGTCCACCACTGTACAAGAGCTGTATGCATTTTTCGCATCGTCTACCCAAAGATGGGGCGTTTTGAAAAAATATATATCTAATTAAACTTTCAAACCAGTATCATGCACAAGATGGGAAAGCAGAATTGAGTCTATAAAACTGTTGCGTTTTGAAATCGGTGAAATTTATGTATCTTTGCTAGAAATTATGGATGACATGACTACATGCCATCAGGCACAATATTTAGCATCAAAAATAAAATCATTAAAATTTATATGTTCAATAGTAATTTGGTATGAGACACTATCAAAAGTAAATATAGCTAGTAAAATTTTACAACCAACCAACCCTGAATTTAAAATCATGTGATGATATTTTAAAACGTTTAATTCAATTTTTCACAGAAAAACGTTCTGATGAGAGTTTCCTAGAATCCTTACGTATGGCCAAGAATGTTGCAGAAGTACTGGAAACAACCTAAATTTGCAGATAACAACATGGTTAGGCGAAGAAAAAAGAAGTATGAGAATGAAAATCCAGTTGAATGTTTTAAAGATCCTCAAACACGCTATAAAATTAATTTTTATTTTGCAATTCTGCAATGCTGCTGGGTGGATCACCACCACTAGATGTCTGACTTCCGATGGGTGCCTGGCCGACGATGGGTGGCTGACCGACAATGGGTGGCTGACCAACGATGGGTGGCTGACCGACGATGGGTGACTGGCCACCGCTAGGTGGCTGACCACCGCTGGATTACTGACTGCCATTGGGTGACAGACTGCTGCTTTGTGGCTGACCACCTATGGGTGGCAGACCGACGATAGGTAGCTCACCGACGATGGGTGGCTGACCGCCGATGGGTGGCTCAACGACGGTGGATGACTGGCCGACGATAGGAGGTTGACCGCCAATAGCTGGCTGACGGCCGATGGTTGGCTGATGGCCGCTGGATGGCTGACGGCCGCTGGGTAGCTGACTGCCTCTAGGTGGCAGACCGCCTCTGGGTGGCGGACCGCCGCTTGGTGGCAGAATGACATTTGGTGGCAGACCAATGCTGGGTGGTAGACTGACAATTGGTGGTACACCACCGCTGGGTGGCTGACCGACGATGGGTGGCTGACTGACAATGGGTGGCTGACCGATGATAGGTGGCTGACTGCCGCTGGGTGGCTGAAGGCCACTTGGTGGCTGACTGCCACTTGTTGGCTGATTGCCGCTTGGTAGCTGACTGCCGCTGGGTAGCTGGCCGCTGCTCGGAGGTTCACCGGCGCTCGGTAGCTGACCACCACTCGGTGGCTGACCACCGCTCGGTGGCTGACCACCGCTCGGTGGCTGACCACCGCTCGGTGGCTGACCACCGCTCGGTGGCTGACCACCGCTCGGTGGCTGACCACCGCTCGGTGGCTGACTAACGCTCGGTGGCTGACTAACGCTCGGTGGCTGACCACCGCTCGGTAGCTGACCACCGCTCGGTGGCTGACTGCCGCTCGGTGGCGGACCGCCGCTCAGAGGCTGACCGCCGCTCGGTGGCTGACCGCCACTCGGTGGCTGACCGCCGCTCGGTGGCTGACCGTCGCTCGGTGGCTGACCGCCGCTCAGTGGCTGACCGTCGCTCGGTGGCTGACCGCCGCTCAGTGGCTGACCGCCGCTCAGTGGCTGACCGCCGCTGGGTGGCTGACCGACGATGGGTGGCTGACCGACGATGGGAGGCTGACCGATGATAGGTGGCTGACTGCTGCTGGGTGGCTGAAGGCCACTTGGTGGCTGACTGCCACTTGTTGGCTGATTGCCGCTTGGTGGCTGACTGCCGCTGGGTAGCTGGCCGCTGCTCGGAGGTTCACCGCCGCTCGGTAGCTGACCACCACTCGGTGGCTGACCGCCACTCGGTTGCTGACCACCGCTCGGTGGCTGACTAACGCTCGGTGGCTGACCACCGCTCGGTAGCTGACCACCGCTCGGTGGCTGACCGCCGCTCGGTGGCTGACCGCCGCTCGGTGGCTGACCGCCGCTCGGTGGCTGACCGCCGCTCGGTGGCTGACCGCCGCTCGGTGGCTGACCGCCGCTCGGTGGCTGACCGCCGCTCGGTGGCTGACCGCCGCTCGGTGGCTCACCGTCGCTCGGTGGCTGACCGCCGCTCGGTGGCTGACCGCCGCTCGGTGGCTGAACGCCGGTTGGTGGCTGACCGCCGCTAGGTGGCGGACTGAGGTTGGGTGGCGTACCGACGATGGCTGGCTGACTGCCGATGGGTGGTTGATCGATGATTGGTGGCTGACCGACGATGGGTGGCTCACCACTGAAGGGTGGCTGACTGCTGATGGGTGGCCGACTGCCGGTTGGTGGCCGACCAGCTTTGGGTGGTCGACCGCTGTTGGGTGACCATCCGCCACTGGGTGGCCAACCACCGCTGGTTTGCTGGCCACCACTGGGTGGTGGACCAACGTTTGGTGTCGGACTGCTGCCGGGTGGCTGACTGCCGCTTGGTGGCTGACCGCCGCTTGGTGGCTGACCGCCGCTTGGTGGCTGACTGCCGCTTGGTGGCTGACTGCTGCTTGGTGGCTGAACGCCGGTTGGTGGCTGACCGGCGCTTTGTGGCTGATTGCCGCTTGGTGGTGGACTGAGGCTGGGTGGAGTACCGACGATGGCTGGCTGACTGCCGATGGGTGGTTGATCGATGATTGGTGGCTGACCGACGATGGGTGGCTCACCACTGATGGGTGGCTGACTGCTGATGGGTGGCCGACCGCTGGTTGGTGGCCGACCGCCGTTGGATGGCCGACCGCCGGTTGGTGGCCGACCGCTGTTGGGTGGCCATCCGCCGCTGGGTGGCCAACCACCGCTGGTTTGCTGGCCACCACTGGGTGGTGGACCAACGTTTGGTGACGGACTGCTGCCGGGTGGCAGACCGATGCTGGGTGGCTGACCGGCAATGAGTGACTCACCACCGATGGGTGGCTGACCGCCACTGGGTGGCCATCCGCCGCTGGGTTGCCATCCGCTGCTGGTTTGCTGGATGCCGCTGGGCGGTGGACCGATGTTTGGTGGCGAACTGCTGCCAGGTGGCAGACTGACGCTGGGTGGAAAACTGCCACTGGGTGGCTGACCAGCAATGAGTGACTCACCACTGATGGGTGGCTGACTCCCACTGGGTGGCTGACCACCGCTGGGTGGCCATCCACCGCTGGGTGGCCATCCGCCACTGGGTGGCCAACCGCTGCTGGGTGGCGGACCGATGTTTGGTTGTGAACCGCTGCCAGGTGGCAGACCGACACTGGGTGGCGGACTGCCGCTGGGTGGTTGACCAGCAATGGGTGGCTGACCAACGATGGGTGGTTGACCTACGATGGGTGTCTCACTGACGCTAGGTGGCCAACCACCGCTCGGTGGCCATCCACCATTTTGTGGCCAACCGCCGTTTGGTGGCCAACCACCGCTGAGTGGCCAACCACCGCTAGGTGGCCAACCGCCTCTGGGTGGGGGACTGCCTCTTGGTGGGAGATCGCCCCTGTTTGGCCGACCACCTTTGGTTGGGTAACCACCTCTGTTTGGCCAACCTCCATGATGTGGCCCACCACCTCTGGTTGGCCAACCGCCCCTGGGTGGCCAACCGCCCCTGGGTGGCCAACTGCCTCTGGGTGGGGAACCGCCTCTTGGTGGGTGACCGCCTCTGGGTGGTCCCTGACTGCCATGTGGTCCATGACCGCCATTGATTCCCTGACCATTAAAGTTTCCCTGGGCGTTGAATCCATGGCCATTATAACCTTGGCCTTTGTTTCCTAGGCCATGGATTTCCTCGCCTTTATCTCCCAGTCCATGGGTTCCCTTGCACTTATTTTCATATACGATGTGGTGCCCTCCAAAGAGAAAGAATTATATATTGAAAATCGCATTTGGTAAAAAGTGGCGAGGTTATTACAAAGAAGAAAATTCTCAATGTTACCTTGCGCCCGAATCTGATTCAATGGGCCACAATACTATTTTTTACGTCATCCTGGTCTTGCAAATTTCAAAAATATTTAGAGCAATATTTACGTCGCATATTTTACCATTTTTCTTCGCATTGGATTTCCTCCTTAGTTCAATATCATCCATAATAAGGACCGTCTACATAGAGATCTCGAATTGACTGCCTAACTAAGGCTTAGACCTTCAAATCATATGTTTTATCATATAAGCTAACCACAAAGCAGGTAATATATGTATGCATTGTGAAAACCAATAAAAGTTAACAAAGGAAAATGTACTGTAACGTAAAAACTATTTATCTGCTCCTAATGGTGGATCAAGTTTGTCGCCAAACTTAATTCAGCGACAGATTTTGAAGGCTTCTATATGGGTACCGCTTCTTTGGCCTACAACCTTGATGCGGCAGAATTGCTTGAGTGTTCTGTAAGCCTAGAGATTTACACTGACTGGAAAATATTTTTCTTGGTATGGTCACCAATTCCGGTAAGTTCTATAGCTAGGGACCAGACTAAGAGTTATCCATGCAGCATCTGTACCTCAGAGAGAGAGGGAGATGTCTGTACCTAATGGTTCTGCTTAATTAAGTGACGGTGTCACATTAAAACACTCTTAGGGAGGTCAACGGGAGACCACATCAACTAATTTCTCAAGCAATATGGCACAGTTAAATAATAGTTTGATTCAGGACGTGCACGGAACCATGCCCATTAGGGCTGGTGTCGCATCCAACAGTGGCGACAGTAAGGCCATCTCGGTCATTATCCAATGCAGCTTACACAGCTCATGTCTACGAAGCGATGAAGAAAAAGAGGACTGGAAATTGAGACAGGAGCTTGGAATGTCAGCACGATGCTTAGAGAAGGCAAGTTAGAATGTATAAAGCTGGAAAAAGAGGTTAGATAAATATCTTACGTTGGTGAGAATATAGATGTAAAGAAAATGGGGATTTATAGATTGACGATTTTAGCGTAATGTTATAGTATGGGAAAAGAGAGCCATAGAATGCTGTTACTATCCTCATCATTAAAAAAATAGGATTATATTCTGTTAGTGTAATTTTTGTAATTGTCTGGATGGTGCTTGAACGCTTTCGAGAATAAATGTTTATTCCACAATTTTCAAATGCCTGGAAATGCATAACACCCCTGTATTCCGATAAATTTTAAACTGTAAGTTCCAAACTTATCACAGAAAGTACTCTTTGGATTCTTAGCTTAATATCCAGGAAAATACTACATGATGTGGTAATCCACTTCCACTTTGGTAATATTCGTCATAGAATGGCGATGTAAGGCGCGAATCGATTTTTTTTAAAAGATTCGCGCAAAGTTGAGACCTTAATATCTGAGATACGTGGCAAACGGTGAATGAAATGTAAACAAAAGTTACTCGATGAGCAATTAGACATTTTACGGTGCGATGAACTTACTGTCAAGTGGGCTGAAGCAGTTATGTGATTCCAGGGCACAGGCATTGGGGAATGTGCGATAGTATCCCTTGCCATTCCCTGCGCAAACTGGCTTGTAGATATAAGGGCACATTGCAGAGCATCGAGTTTGGTGATGCGGAAAAGCTTCTGCCCCAAGGATCACCATGGTGGCTAATGCTGCAGCGCGTGGTTGATTGGCGCATTAAAGAATAGAAGGAATCAAATTATTAGACTTTATTTATAAAAAATAAAATAAGCTAGGAAAGTGTGCCACATATCATAAATCGTTCAATGGAGTATTTGAAAGAAACGATATATGCAGGGACGGCTCGAGGAATTTCGGCGTCCTGGGCAAGATAGCACTCTAGCGCCCTCACCGTAAATGTTTTTCAGATATTTACAAAAGACATTAATTTTTTCATCGATTTGTAAAACTTATTGATAATGAAATAATAAAAGGAATGTCATTAAGGTTCTAGCCTTTCCTACGGTATAATTGTTGTCCAATATTTACTCGCCTGCAAGTAATGCATAGATAGATTTTCGGGATAGCACCCCAACACTTTGGCACCTCGGGCAGCTGCCCGACTCCCCCATATCTCGAGCCGGCCCTGGATATACATGTACATAGGGAAATAGTGTTTTAAAGTTATTGTCTTTGTCATAAATAATCCATTTTTCTCCTACTTATTAATATGGTATGCACACGTAAGGAAATTTAATGTTTTTTGTGAGATTGTTTATTTTACAACAATGAAGAAGTAACCATGCAAGAAAATTTCGAAGTTCATCTCGAATTAAGATTTTTTTGTTTGATTTTCTCGATAATGGCTACTCCTATGTTAAAAATGCATAGGAAAAGAAATACTTTACCAGTTCTACAATTTTTATTTGAAAAATATTTGGATATGACCAATACTTAACGAGATGTCACAAAATGGTCATTTTTTGTTACTAGTTAAGTGGTACCTCTGATTGGCTTACATGATTCATTTATGTGATTTTCTTATTACCTTTGGCTGTAAGTGCCTAATATCAAATTTCATGAGTATCAGTTCGATAGAAGCCGAGAACGCACATGCAGACGGACAGATGGATGGACAGACCGATGCTAATAGGCGCTCATGCTGGGAACGAAACACGTATTTCCACCCTCGTTTTCGTAACTGTGGGTTTTGAAAATATTTTTGACCCACACTAACTGAGTGGATGAAAGTCCATACATTGCTCAAAATCTTATAAATATTTTAGTGTGTGTGTGTGTGTATGTTCTTTATACGTTTTTACACCGTTGAAACTATCGAATTCAAAAGTTTCTTGGGCCATCTTATGAACCAAAGGAAGAACTTGGTCTAGGTTTGCAGACCGTGGGATCTCTTATACCGCATGGGGTCAACAAAATATTATTTCCATAAGAATGCATGGAAAACAGTGTGGAGAAATCCCAAAATGCAACGCAGGCCTTCACTGATGTGGATATAAATATACCTAAATATTAACTTACGATCATGGGAAATGGATTTATTTTACGCACGAAAGACTGAATATTTGAACTCTGTTGATGTTTTGTTGTATTACATGCTAAATTGCTCGAAATTTTCCTTTAAATGCGAAATTTATCGGTTTAGATGACCATTTTCCAGGCGGCAACAAAGCTAAATTTCTTAATTGTTGTCCTCTTCAAAGGGAGATGGCAACTTAAAGATTAATGCAAGGAAAATCCACGCCGTGGCATGCCGTAGAGGAAGAATATCTAACGCCAAGATAAAGGGTAGAATGGATTCATGCCTAAATATAGTCTATGAGTACTTTTTAATTGGGTCAAATTATTTTTAAGGAATATTAGAACATTGTCATATTTTACCTTTAGCATTGAAGGATTTATCGCGACATAAATAGATACGTCTACTTACATTTGTTCAGTAACCAAGATGTTGTTTATTGTTTATGTTTTGGCTAATAGTATTGACATAATCCACCTAATTTTATTTCGGCCTTAAAGGCTTTGGTGCATCTATCCATGTGAATATTAAGTAAGACGTTAATGCATACAATACAATACGTAAAATAGTAAATGTTAATGAAAGCATTGCTTGCATAATTAAGGAATGGGGAACATTTGCCCGAGCAATAAAAATCGTTTGCCATTTAAAAGAAAACTTTCCCAAGCGAAGCCAGGCGTTTCATCTAGTTTTATTATAGTTGTACCTTTCCCGTCCACCCCACTGATTGTTTTGTCGCGCGCAAGCGCAGAACCCGCAAAACATCATATATTTTATATGTTGATATGTTTGAGCAATTACAGTTAACTTCAAAACTCAAACATTGATTTATGAAGAGAAAACGACTAAGTTTAATCGTTGTTTAAAGAAATTCTCTATGAATTATATTCCCGATCGTTGTTGGTTGTCCATCCGGTTTAGTTATATTTACGTGACTGAAACCACATATGTATCCGTTTGCTCACGGCTCTATCGTGCAAGATATTCACAAAATACTCGATTCGCAATTGCATCATATTTGTTTAGAGAAAATAACAATATTGTGCAGAGAGAAGTTATTGAGAAATTTTGGGGATAAAAAAAATCATTTTGCAAGCAACGCTCCTTATTAGGCGCGTTTCGCTTCCAGCGTGAGCACTTATTATCGTTGGTCTGTCCGGCCATCTGTCCGCATGTTCGTTCTCGGCTTCTACCAAACGGATTTTCATGAAATTTGATATTAATGACTTACAGGCAGTCCTCGACTTTCATACATAATGCGTTCCTGAAAACGTGTCCGAAAGTCGAATGTACGAAAATCAAAGAGAGATTTACATGTTATAGAGGGGTTTCGTTCCCAGAGAGCCAAAAAATATTATAAAATCTCTAATTATGGTATAAATGTTTAGTTTTTTTGTGCAGGGGCCTTTTAGACACAATCATCGATTTTATAATATAGAGAGATCCGGCAAAATGCAATAAAATATTTAAATAATTGCACAAATAAACAGTGCTGTACGACAAAGATGGCGACGTGGTGGAAACTGGTGGCTGGCAACCAGCACCACTCGAAATATTCGTTCGTCATTTAGCTGACGCACGAAAATCTGATCGGCGCACAAAAGGCGGTTCAGGGGTGTCAATCTATGCTATCTTGGGTTCTTGTTCCATTGTATTATCCTAAGGTTATCACACACATAGTGTAATTGATTACTATCTTTTTATAATTTATCATTGTCTGTTTTTCATTCTTTTTCCTCAAGAAATTTTTATTACTGTAAGAGCTACATTTATTCGTACTGTTTGTAACACAGTACTTCCATCCTTACCATAATCTAGTCGTTGACTATAGTTATTATGTCTTAGTATTAAGTTCCCTTTTTCTTGTTTATGTCTATTTATTTTTTTGTATTTTTGGTGAAATTATATTTGTTTATGGCAGTGTCTTTTCTGGAAGAGGTGGAAGACCAGCCGTTGCTGAACCCTAATATCGTTTTACAGGCTATGAGTTGGATAATAAATTACTTTGGGATTAATGAAACTTATTCTGTGATGTGTGACTACAATGTGATTACCGGCTGTAAATAAATATTATTATTATTAATGTGCGAGTTGTACGAATATCGAACGCAAGAAAGTCGAGGACCGGCTGAGGTGCGCATACGAAATCCATCTTTTTTCATTAAAGCATTTGCTATTGTCATAGTTTTTTTGTAATATTGCCTAAACTTGGCCCCAACGAGAGTGATGATTGAAATGAAAGAAAAGTCAGTAAAAAGGACAAAAAAAGTGTTGAGTTTGGAGAAGAAAATTGAAGTTTTAGATAGGCTTGCGCATAATGAATTTGCTTCAATTGGTAAATTACTTGGTGTGAACGAGTCCACAATAAGATTGATTAAGAAAAGTGAAGAAGCGATCAAGAAAGTCCCGCTGAGTTCAATTGTCATTCACGAGAAAGCCAAGCTACTGCACAATCATTGTCTCAAATTGTTTTGCGGTCTGCTAACAGGATATCGCCAACATCATCGAAGCGTGTGTAGATCGGTTCCTTGCTCTTTAATAAAATGTGGCGTTTATTCAGAACGCCACAGTACGTATTGTATTATTATATTTGTTCTTCTCCTTCACAATTGAACACACACTCGACCAGCTTAAGTCCAATGAGTGTCCGATTGAAGCTAAGGTTTCGCCGCTTTCGGCACACCTAATAATTTCCATCTTTGTCTCAATCATGTTCGGTTTATGAGTCCTACGTTTCTTTTCACTTGTATTAGCACTTTCAGTTTTCCGTTTCTCACTCATGTTTATAAAATAATAGGTGTAAAATGCACAAACAAAGAAACACTGCTGTACGTACAAACAAAAATGGTAACATTGCCGAGACTGAATAATAATAATATTAATTTATTGATTATTAACCACCTTTACAGTGGTATTAATCTTGTCAAATTTCAGTACAATATTAAAAAACATTACACACAAATCTTACATTACATATAATACGTATATTATTACGTAGCATACTTTAATTTATTAAAAGTTTTGGGTTGGCTGACAGACAGCACCATTATGCGATAGTTCGAAATGTTTGATCGTCAGCTGATGAACGAAAGTCCGAATTTGGCATTGTTCGGTGTACAAAAGGCGGTTTAGGGGCGAGAATTTACAATGTACGAAAGAGCGAATGGCACGAAAGTCGACTGTACGAAAGTCGAGGACTGCCTGCACTATCAAATATAATAAGAAAATGGCAAAAATGAATCACGTACGCCAATCAGGGATACCACTTTACTGGTGACAAAAAATGAAATTTCCATTATATCTCGTAAAATATTGGTCATATCAAAATAATTTTCAAATAAAAGTTGTAGAACTAGTAAAGAAGAGTATTTCTTTTCCTATACATTTCTATTGTAGTAGCTGTTATCAAGAAAATCAAACTAAAATGTCTTAATTCGAGTTGAACTTAGAAAATTTCTTGCATGGTTACTTCGTTATTGTTGCTAACATAAACAATCTCACAAACAATCGTTTAATTTATTTACGTGTGCAAGCACTATTTTTAAATAGGAAGAAAATGGATTATTTATTATGAAGAAAATAAATTTAAAACGCTATTTCCCTTACGTACAGGTATATAATTTCATTCTAATACTCCATTGCGGGAAACGTGCCCATTTGTGATATGTTGTACACTTTCCTAACTTGTATATATTATGTAGGGGGAGGATATAAAGTATATAAAAAAAGTTCTTTTAGGGCTATAGATAAAAAATTTGGCATAGATCTAAATTTGGCATTCTCATGGAGTTATAAAAAATTCATTAACTTCTTATTAAATCGTCATACTCTTTTTACCTACTTAGTACATACCTATGATACATAAAGCCATAAACGTCTTCAAAATGTTATTCCAGAGCAATAATTGGTAGGAGTGTTTTTACAATCAAAACTTAAATTAATTTATTTGCAAATTTTTAGTATTCAGCACCACCATCTAGCGGTGAATTCTGTAAACATATTCAAAATATGATTTACGACAATAAGGATGACTGTATACTTTTCCGATACGAAATAATAATTTTGCCTTATAATGCTATTCATAATAATTTAAATATCTATACCCCAAATATGGAGAAAGTCATATGTTGCCACATCAGATTTTTACCTTCTCCATACGTAGTATAGGAAAATTATTGTGATCACGAAAAAAATCGACTTTGAGATTTCAACGAAAATACCTACACGTTTTGAGGTCCCTAGAACACGTTTAGACTATTTTCGGAATGATGCCTGTGTGTATGTGATTGTGGGCGCTCTAACTCAAAAAGTACATGCCATATCATTACCAAACTTCATATATAACACTTTAACATGAGCACAAAGAACTGATTAGTTTTTGGACAATGCCGGTTAAACGGTAGTCGAGGTTTATTGAAAACCAGATTCGGTTTTTGCGATATTTCTCTGATAATACGTCATTATTGTATACATTGACCATTTAAAAAATGTAGAAAATATAATTTCCTACAGCTTTTATTTCAAACAATTTTCCATAGCAGTTATTGTTTAGGAATTATTTATTAATAATCGTTTTTTGGTTTTCATCAAATATATTCGTTAAAACGCTGTTATTTACAATCATTCAAAGGAACAAAGTTATAGAAAATTACATTCCTTCCAACTTTTGTTTGAAACAATTTTTTGTAGAACCATCCATTTTGGATTTATTTAACTTATTCGTAATTTCCAGTATACAGTGCCACCACCATGTAGCGGTGAATTCTGTAAGCATATTCAAAATATAATTTACAGCAATAAGGACTACTGTATTCTTTTACGATATGAAATAATAATTTTGCCCTATAATGCTATTCATATTAATTTAAATATTTATATCCCAAATTTGGAGAAAGTCTTGTTGGCCACATCAGATTTTTTTGGATGAAAATGTTATAATGTACGAATATGAAAATCTGTCTATGAGATGGAAATATTTTATTTTATACTCTTAGGTGAGCTCATTATCAGATAAGAAATGTGACATAGTGATAGGACCTTTAATTACCGAGTGATTCAGCAACAATGACTCCTATTTGATAAATTACGATCTATTGTTGTATATTAATGGTATTACAGGATTTTATGAGGAATTTAATGAAAAAACATATTTTAGAAGTATAACATTCTCGTCACATGATATGAGGGAAGGATAACCTTTTTCGTATATTTTTACTTTATATATATAGTATAAAGTATTGTTTTCATGAAAAAAATCACCTTCGAGATTTCAACAGAATTACATGTTTTGAGATCCCTAGAACACGTTTAGACTATTTTCTTGATGTTGTCTGTGTGTATGTGATAGGAATTTTTCAAAAAGTCGATAGTTTATTAGATATTTTGATCCCTAGAACATGTTTAGACTATTTTCGGAATGATGTCTGTGTATGTATTTGTATGTGATTGTGGGCACTCTAACTCGAAAAGTACTTGCCATAGCATTATCAAATTTCATATATAACACTTTGGTATGAGCATGAAGAGCTGATTAGTTTTTGGACAATCTTTGTGACGTCCAAAGTTGTAGAGAATAATATTTCTTCCAAGTTTTGTTTGAAACCAATTTTCATAGATCCATTCATTTTGGAGATATTTAACTTATTCGTAAATTTCCAGTATACAGCACCACCAACTAGCGGTGAATTCTGTAAACATATACAAAATATAATTTACGGCAATAAGGATGACTATATTCTTTTATGATATGAATTAATAATTTTGCTTTATAATGCTATTCATTGTAATATCTATATGCCAAATATGGAGAAAGTCATGAGTTGTCCACATCAGATGATGATGGGATTGTAATATATTTAAAATATAAATTTTTCGTTTCTTTAAATAAATCCTTCTTTCATTTAAAATAATAATTACTGCTGATTGATTTACTTACAGATTGATACTGAATGTGTAATGTTTATATTGGATAAATTATTTCTGGAGAGTATTTCAAATGATTAGTTTAGTTGAACCGAACTGAACCACTTGTCAAAATTCCCATCTGAACCGAACCATGAACCAAACCACTTCCAAATTTTGAAGAGGTTTGCAGCTCTGCTTTAAGCGAATTCAAATAAAGACACTTAAAAAAACCATCGAAGAAATTTTCAAAGTTCAAAGTGAATTGGGATATTACGGTTAGATTTTTCTTGAATAGGGATACTCATTCGATGAAAATGAATTAGGTAGTAAATATTCCATTTCACTAGTTCAACGAGTTTTATTTGAATACTGTTTTGGCATGACTAATATTTTATGAGATACATATAACGGAACATCCATTTTCTGTTTCCGGTAAAGTGACACTCCTGATTAGACTATAGCAACCACTTACGTCATTTTCTTGCTGCCTTTGCCCATAAGACCTAATTACCAAATTTCATGAAAATCCGCTCAGTAATTTCGGAGGTGAAACATGCAGACGGTCGGACATGATATGACCGTAATTCATTAATTTTTACTTGTCCATACGCAGAATGAAATGTCGCTTTCGTGAAAATTCGAATTCAAGATTTCAACACATGTTCACGTTTTAAGGTTCCATTAATACGTTTACACTATTTTCTCGATGATTTCCTTATGGTAGGAATTTTGTTCGCGCTCTAACTAAAAAACTACCTACTCATAAAATCAGCACAAAACTCCATATTCAAGATTTTTATTAAAAAATCAAGTCCTGACAGGACTATCGGAAGCGGAGGTTTACTCTAGTCATTTTTTCGTTTTGGACAAATATCTCTTCTATGGATTCGGTAACGTAAAACTTTGTCATTATCAAAATTGTAGACAATATAATTTGCTACAATATTTGTTTAGAATGAATTTTTTTCAGAGATCAAGTTTTTTAAGAGATGATATAAAAATTCGTCTGAATTCGTTTAGTGCATTGAACTTCGCTAGGTGACAGCTTTGTTTCCATTGCTATGATAAAATTTTCTAATTGTTGATATCGACGTCAGCGCTACCAAAAGTGATAAGAATTTTTACACAAAGCAGCAAATTAGTTTTTTACTTATTGTTTTTACAATGTGAAGAGTGATTCATAGTATTTACCATTGTGAACATTATTCAATGTTTTAAAATTCCGAATGTAAGGGTCGATAGTTAATCTTGAGAACACTAGTCGAGAATCAGTAGCGATTTATCCACTAGGCCAAGTAGGCAACTGCCTACTGGCGCCGAATTTTAAGGGGCGCGGGGGCGTCAAATTAAAAAAAAAATCAGGTGCTTTATTTTTAAAGTTTATGGCAAAAAGTATGATTTTGGGAGGTCGCAAAACTTCCTACGGGCGCACAATGACTTAAAGCGCCGCTGATTGGAATAGCAGTCATTACCCTGCGTAGTCATGTGCTGCCCTCATCAGAATTTAAACTTTTATAAAGAACATACGCCTGAAAATGAAAAACACGAAAACTGCCAAAAAATAATTTCGTCTCAACTCCAATATTAAAAAAAAAATTTGCATTACCAAATTGTCCGAGCTAAAGGAAAAACGGCGTTCACTCTTTTTTTCGCCCAAGACAATTCCGTCGACTCACCAACGAGGATGAATCGAGTTGAAAGCTCCATTGTTATTTGGGTGCCCGTTACGTCTCACGATACACACATACGAACTTGGAAGCGCTGTTCTTATATAGTTCTCGCGATTCGTTCATGAGGGTGGGATTCAGGCGCGTGTTTTGGCACGAATGGGGCGAGATACCGAACGATAAGTTGCATCAAACATAATTACGTTTGTTTTTTAAAATATCCGCTTTTTTCGGAGGCGATAAAATTTGTTTAAATAGTTGTTTGCATATAATTATTTGTTCGAGATACCGAGGCCAACTGACGAGATTACTGACCCATTGTAATAAACACTGCCAACGACGCTTTCGCCTAATTACCTCGTTCTAGAAACTCGTTTTCTATTTCTTAGGTATTAAATTAATCTTCCGGAGGTAAAGGGACGGCCGAAATCCTACCGTATGTGCTTTTGTTTGCTGTTTTTTGGCTATCGATTGACCTACTAGTAGGTTAGTATCAGTAATATAATTTATTTTACAGATAGGTGGATTTACCAGAAACGGTTTCTAGCGGCCTTCCAAGGTCTCCACATTTTAAGTCGCGAACTCAATAGTGAATAATTAATTAACAAAGCAAAAACGAAGAAAATCGGTCCATATTTAGGTATTTTGATGAATGAAGGAAAAAAACCTTGCACTATAAAAAATTGAAAATCCCGTGTAAACCTATGAGAAAATATAATTGTCTCCTGAATTCGAACCCGGGACACTTCTGCTAACGAAAATAGATTTCCATGGACCACTAACTAGCTAGTAGAAACAAAACGCCGTTTACCGCGCATCTCTACAACCAATGGTTCTCGAGAAATATGCTGCCTACGACTATAAACTGCAGCAGTAGACGTTAGGGTGATATTATAAGGATTCCATCCGATCTCATGCTTTGTAAACAAGTTTTCCTTTTATATTTAGACAGCGATCCCATCGTCGCCTACGGTAATTTTCATCGCGAATGTTTAGCGAAATAACTTGACATTAACGAAGGGATTCGTATCGATATTTTGTTATCCATAGCAACAATTACACTTTTTTTATTTGTCGTTATTTGGGTGTTAAAACGTGTTTCAAAGTAGTTTTGAATGTGTAAATTATTCAAAGCGTTTAAATATATGCACGAGTTTAATTTCCGTTAATTATTCTTGAGAGTAACTGGTAAGTGTTAGTTATTCCAATGGTATTAATTATTCTATGGAAAACGTCATGTGCTGGACACATCAGATCCTTACTTTTGGGTAGAAACACAAATCCATATAATGTTTATATTTCTTAAATGATTCTTTTTTCGTTCATTTTAAAATTTTATATAAAATTCAGGATATTTCATTTCAGGAATTTCATTCCTTTCTCATATCTCTTATTTCACATTCCATTTTATATAGGAGGAGAAAAAGTACTTAACCCTTTGGCTGCATAAATCGGATATATCCGACTGAAATGTTTTGGGCTGGGCCGCATAAATCGGATTTACCCCACGGCCTTTAAAAAACTTTTACCCGATGCTTCACCATTCGGGTACCTCTCTTTATCCATGTAGCACATTAAAACCCTCCTGAATTATTTGACGGAAAACACAACCTTTGTGTAAATAGCCCCTTTCACTCACAGCATCCTCCAGTGGCATGGCACAGGGTTGGGTAGGTAGGGTCTTTGTAGGTAAAGATATTAAGGAAAAAAGGTCGTAGTTAAGGTAGGGTGCTAATATTAGTATATTTTCAGACATAATTTAGCCGTTTCACGGCAGAGATGTAATTTTTTCGACAATATTTTTTACCAGCGATACGAATATTGCAGAATGCTTTTCCTTGGAAAATTCTCAAGATTTGTATGGTCAGTGTGATCCGAAATAGAGACCACCAAGAAGAAATGCCATTCGTGCCTAAGCAAGTCTTGAAGCAAGTTTGAAAGTTTCCTTTGCATGACCGCAACTCCACAGGGTTCCTTCAAGCGACGTCTTATCCAATTCCCTTCATCGAATCCGTATTTTCATCCCTTACTAGGTAAGTTGTATGTTATAACTATTAAGATACTGTTGGTCTGAAATATAGAATTAATATTTTTGTCACTTTGTAATTTGCGCATTAGTTCACCTCCCCGAAAATCACTTTCCCGAATGATCATTTTCCTGAAAGGTTAGTTTTCTGCAATACGTTAAACTCCCGCCGTTCGTGATCTCCTCTAAATTAGTTATCGGAAGCGTGATTTTCGGAGAAGTGAACTAGGTAATGCGCAAATTATAAAGTGACAAAAATATTAATTCTATATTGAAAACAATCTTTCACTTTTTATCCGTCCTTTTTATTTACCTTTCTCTCCCGCAGTTTCTCCCTCCAGATCAATCTTCAACGGAGTCGTAGACCAGGGTTGGCATATAGATTTTAGCCAGCAAGCCAGAGAACGAAAAAATCTGATGTGGCCAACACATGACTTTCTCCATATTTGGGATATAGATGTTTAAATTATTATGAATAGCATTATGAGGCAAAATTATTATTTCATATCATAAAATAATACATTCGTCCTTATTTCCATAAATCCAGATCCAGGTTATGCGACGTCAGGGCGCGTCACGTACTTTTGGGAACCGATGGCTACGCGCTTCTCTTGGACGACCTTCGTTGCGGACCACCTGTGCTTCCTGCTGCTCAACTTACGGTCTTTGGTTGGGTTCTTCTTGGTCCTGTCCCACCTAGTGATGACAGCACCAACGTTCGACCTCACACCGTGTCAACCTTTCACTGCCAGCCAAGCGACTCGGTCTCTGATGCTCTTCTACAGTTCTGGGAACTCGAAGAAATCAGCGCAGCAAGCCCTCAGTCCTCAGAAGATGAGCATTGTGAGCAGCACTTCGTGGACACGCATTCTCGTGATTCCAGCGGACGTTACACGCCTACCATACCGACAAGCAGCGGTACGTATGCTTCTCCGAAGTGAGCGGCGTCTAGCCAAGGACCCCTATTTACATCGGCGCTACTCGGACTTTACGAAAGGGTATCTCTCCTTGTGGCACATGCAACTCGTTCCTTCGGATGATGTTGCTAGCTCCGGACCCTTTTATTTGCCGCATCATGCTGTGATCAAGCCCAATGACCCCAACGAAACATTTCGTGTGGTCTTCAATGCATTTTTTCGCATCGAGTCTGGCTTCTCGCTATATGATCGGTTATTGCCCGGTCCGAAATTGCAGACGGATCTTTGGATCATACTGACCAGGTGGAGGTTCTTCCGCGTGGCGTTCACCACCGATATCGTCAAGATGTTCCGACAGATACGGATCCACCTTGCGGATGCGGATCTTCAGCGGATTGTCTGGAGAGACAATTTGTCCTACGAAGTATCGCACTTTCGAAAGCTCACTGTCACCTATGGTACTACTTCAGCACCATTTCTACCTCTTCGGACCCTGAAACAACTGGCCCATGATGAACGTCAGCAGTTTCCTATTGTGGCAGAGTGTCTCGAGAGGCATATCTACGTTGATGACGTTCTTACCCGAGCTGACACTCTGGCCGAAGCTCAAGTCGTTCATCAGCAGCTAAATACGAGAGGCTTTTCGCTCATGAAATGGGCGTCACATGATCCTCATCTCTGCCCGGATCTGGAATCGGCAGAAAAGCAGTTTCATTTGGAGGGAGGCGTTGAAGCATTGGGGCTTTACTGGAGTCCAGCTAGCGACACATTTTCATCCGATTCCCCACCGCACGCAGCCCGCTCGGTCAAGTCTCCAAACGGACCTTCCTTTCCGAGATCGCACGATTATTCGACCCGCTGGGTTGGATGTCTCCAGTTTTGGTAGGTGCGAAAATTCTACTTAAGGATCTCTGACTGTCCGGTCTAGACTGGGATCAACCCGTGTCCGGCGAGCTACTGGATGCTTGGCAGCGCATTCATACCGACCTGGTCCACCTTGAATTCACTCGAGTATCGCGGTGTTCCGCTTCCAGTCGACGACGGGATCCGTGGAACTTTATGTGTTTTCGGATGCATCTGAGCGTGCTTACGCTGCGACAATCTACTTCTGGGTTCATGACCTATGGGGGGATGTCCAAGTCAATCATGTGGTGGCCAAGACCAAGGTGGCACCGGTCAAAACAATCAGTGTGCCCCGCTTGGACGTGTGCGGTGCTTTGCTCCTCACCAGACTGGTTTCTGCTGTTACGACCGGTCTCCGCTTAGAATCAGTTCCGGTGTTCGCCTGTTTGCCTGGACGGACGCTTCGGTGACCTTGGCCTGGATCCGGTCTCACGCGTCAAGGTAGAAGCCGTTCGTCGCTCATCGCGTCGCTGAGGTACATATTTCACTTCCGGCCCACGATTGGCGACACGTCAGTACCATGGACAATCCAGCGGATGTGGGAACTCGTGGGATCTCAGCTAACGAGCTTCGAAACCACGCCCTGTGGTGGTAAGGCCCAACTTGACTGCGAGAATCGCCATCTTCATGGCCTGCAGATCTTAGTCTTACCTGCGGGGAAGAGAAGACTGAGCAACGTCGACCAGCTTTTGTTCATTTGGCTCAACAGCGCTAACCAGATTCCCTCCTGCTTAGATATTCATCTCTTTCTAAGCTCGTTCGTGTCACTGCTTATTGTTTCCGAATTCTGCATAACCGGAGATCAACGGGAATGAGATTAGTGGGTCACCTCACCACAGATGAGTTGGCACACAGCCGCACGCACTGGGTAAAACGTGCTCAGCTCACAGACTTCGCAGAAGAGCATGAATGTCTTTCCCAGGGAGCTCCAATATTAAAAAGATCTCACCTGCTACCGCTTCGCTTCGTCCTTTCCTGGACGACCATGGTGTTCGCAGGGTAGGAGGCCACCTCCAGAGTGCACTTCTTCCCTACGATGAGAAGCACCCGCTAATCCTTGCCAAGGACAACCCACTGTCACTCCTATTGGTTCGGGCAAATCGTCACGCCACCCTGCTCGGAGGACCCCAGCTAACTCGGAGCTACCTACTTCGACGCTACTGGATCCTTCGAGGAAACTGCGTAGTTCGAGACGTTGTTCGAGGTTGCGTTCGCTGCTTAAGATTCCGCGCAGAACTCGGTTCGCAAACTATGGGCCAACTTCCTGCGCCTCGAATCCGACCTAGCCGACCATTCTCTATTGCTGCCGTCGTCTATGCAGGACCGTTACAGATGAGGACCAACAAGGGTCGCGGACATAAGTCCTACAAGGGCTACATTTGCCTCTTTATATGTCTCGCGACCAAGGGGATCCACTTGGTCGTTTGTACCGCCACATACTCCGGACTTTGGTGGTCTATGGGAAGCCGGGGTCAAGTAGGTCAAGTACCAGCTCCCGCGCGTGCTGGGGGATCATCCGCTTACCTTCGAACAGATGTCCTCGCTTTTCTGCCAAGTTGAAGCATGCCTGAATTCCAGACTCCTTTACCCCCTCAGCAACGACCCTTCTGACGTGATTGCCCTCACACCTGGTCATCTACTGATCCGAGAATCCCTGACAGGGGTCCGGGAACCAGGCCCAAACCACAGGTTCCTAACCTGCTATCACGTTGGCACCAAATATCTAATATGCGCGATCATTTTTGGCGTAGGTGGTTTGCGGAATACATTCACCAACTTCAGCAAAATACGATAAGAATAAGAAACTGCGTTGTTGAAAATGGCACCAAAAGTTTAAGGTCTCAGTCGCTCAAAGAAGAATGCTTGTTCCTAACACTGATCCAAAATTGCTGGAAGTGCGTTATTCCTAAATCCTGCTTCCAGGAGATGACTGTCTTCCTATGGCGTAAATTTGATCCCAGTTTGATGTGCCAATTGATCTTGGATCCAAAATTTCACTTTACAAATTTGCAAAATTTGAGACGTATTTACTCGTATAACCCGCACCCTCGTGTGCCACGGACACCTTTATTTTTGGACCAGTTCAGAGAGAATAAGTTGACATCTACGACGGCGAAAAATTAGAAAAAATAAGAAACGTGGGAATTCCCCGTTGGTGCGTTCTCTCTCGGGTTAAAGGGGCGTCAGCGGCTCACTATGAATTCGGCGAACACAGATGACAACTTATTCCGGCGAAAGTACAGTGACTCCCCGACTTACACGGGTCCGAGTTACACGGATCCATAGATACACGGATACATGACAACTTATCAGCGCGCTCTATTTTTAGTTCAACTGCCACTCAACAAATGGCGGTACCAGTACAGTAATCCCTCGGCATACGAGTAACCGGTTTACGAGTTTTCGCTTATACGAGATGCACAAATCAATACCTGTTTTTAAATTGACGAGCCAATTTTCGCTTACAATACGATCTCCTCCCTCACGCAAACCGATCGGTTTTCCCGCCACCTGTTCTCGGCTTTTGTGGGTTCCCGAATCTTCTCGAATGCGCAGAACGTCGCGGCATCCTAACTTTAATGATGTAACTATTGTTCATAAAATTTATAACATGGGATGTATTGGGAAATTAATTATCATTTTACGAGTTTTTGCCTTACGAGCAGTTTTCGAGGAACAAATTAAGCTCTTCATAAACAAATTATAAACCCTCATCACATAAGCACTACTTTTTTAGCTTTAACTATCCATTGAAACGAACGTATATGTCAAAATATATATCGTATATAAGCATTGTTGGACTTACACGGTTTTCAACTTACACGGCAACCTTCGGAACGAATTAACCGTGTAAGTTGGGGACACTGTATATGCAGAAGACGATAGTAAATTTTTATTGACAGAACTATTTATTCTGAGTAACAGTAATAAATTTTAACTCATTTAAAAGGTACAGTTTTAATATTATAAAAATATTACGTCATCTCATGGTCAAAACGTCCATCTTGATCTTGAAGATGCACCTACGGCAGTATAAACCGCGCATTTAAACCGTAAACGTTTGTTTGGACGTTTAGATACCTGTATACTTCACAGATTTCTTCGTCTTCTGCGAGTATAAATGTAGACGCAAACGGATTGCAGTAACTTTACTATCAAAACTCGCAATTTTTAAAGTTTGGTCAGAAACCTTCATATTTGCCAACCAATATTCAAGAACTTCTCCTTAATTAAAAAAATATATCTCGACCCCGCTTTTAACTCTTATGTATTTGTCGTGTCAATACTTTTTCTCGAGATCGGACATCGTTATGAAACAGAAGAGAAGTATGAGCTGAACCCATATCTTCTCAAAAACAGAAAGTTCGTGAATTTGTGGCATTGTTTTTTCACGAAATTTACCGTTTTTACTGCTTGTGCAAGTACATCGCAGAAACCTCTCCCTAAACTTGAATCATAAAAGATATATCTATGCAGTTAGATTGTATATAAATTTAAAAAATCTTGTGTCTCCAACACGTGACTTTCTCCATATTTGGGGTATAGATTTTGAAATTAATACTAATATAGCATTGTAAGGCAAAATTGTTTTTTCGTATCGTAAAAGAATACAGTCGTCATTATTGCCGTAAATTAGGTGTTTTGAATATGTTTACAGAATTCACCGCTACATGGTGGTGGCGCTGTATACTGGTATTAAGGAAAAGCAGAATATCTCCGAAATGGATGGTTTTCCGAAAATTTGTTTCAAACAAAACTTGGAAGAAATATTATTCTCTAACACTTAGTAACGACGTTTTTAGGAGATATATGACGGAAACCGAAAAAACCGATTATTTATAAATAATTCCTAAACAATAACTGCCATGGAAAATTGTTTCCAATCAAAGTTGTAGGAAATTACATTCTCTATAACTTTTGTATAGAAGTGTATATACAATAATGATGTTTTAACTGAGAAATATAGCAAAAACCGAATCAGGTTTCGAATAAACCTCGACTTACGGTTAACCGTTATTGTGCAAAAACTAATCAGTCCTTTATGCTCGTGCGAAAGTGTTATATTTGGTAACGATATTGCAAGTACTTTTTTTAGTTAGAGCGCCAACAACCACATACATCCATCCACACACACACACATCATTCCGAAAATAGTCTAAACGTGTTCTAGGGACCTCAAAATGTGTATTTCCGTTGAAATCTCGAAGTCGATTTTTTTCATGATCACAATACTTTCCCATTACTACGTATGGAGAAAGTAAAAAGAGAATCATGAGATTTTCGTTCTAATATACGGAGTCTATAACATTCATCTCGTCCACTCACCTTTCCCAAAATTTTCTAAAATCCATTAGACAACAGCAGAGATCTAACTTACCGTAATAAAGAATGTAATGTATGCTATGAGACCGTTCTTTTAAGACATTTCCGAACGTTATCCGACCACTCTAAAGGGTCCAAATGAACTTGACAGAAAATCATGCATCTTTTACATATATAGGGTACCAAAATCAGTGCGCGGAACCCCTGGAGATAGCATACGGACACCCAGGTTGAGAACCACTGCTCTATAAGACAGACCTTCAGGTCATCCTACTTCTACATTTTACATCCGCACGCATAATAATGCTTCATGGCACAGCGGTGTCAAACTCATTGCGGTTCAAACCGGATCTCAGTATGCTTCATGCTTACCTTGAAGTGGAAGACTGGGACTTCGAAACGGCGATGCATTATCTTTCTCTCTTTGGATCCGACGCTCAACTTAACATCCGTGCGAGAGGTTCAAATACTATAAAGATTTCGATCGAATAGGTGGGTGAGTGCTCATTGTGAAACAAGGCCATCATGCCTTATGTAGGAAACCCGTCTTACTACATATAACAAAAATAATCCATCATAAAACCTCCGACGGAATCCCTAAGACGTGTAAATCCGTCAAATGCATACCGAATTAAATACTATTTCAATTGATAAATAAAAATATATTGATATAATATACTATTTTAATTAGTAATTCGTGAGTAACAGAAACCCCATAAAAAGCGGGAAAACGGGTTTGCCTCCAAAATCTCCGGACTACACAGCTCCGTGAATTTGACGTTCTCGTAAAGCGAGAAGTCGGCCGCACGACTGCACTCCTAGGGGAGGCACCTAAGCGGCTGGTGGAAACATGGGCAGGATGGCAAGCGGACCAGGGGGGTCCTAAAGCCTCCTCCGCTTGGGGGGGAGGTCAGCGTCATCGCCGGTGGAGGATCGCGAACGTTTATGCCTGTCCCAGGGCCTGGGGATGGATTCCGCGATGGCACGGATGATCGGGGTCCGATGACGCTGGGCAGCAGCCCAGAAGCGGATGGCATGCTTCCGCATTTCTGCCTGAAGCGGGACCATGGGAAGCCACTCGAAGAGGTCTTTAATCCTGCCCCTGCGACGACGGTGGAAGATGGCGCGAAGGCAGGATCTCTCCGCTTGCTCCATGGCCGCGCGACCAGTGGTGATGAGGCGTCCGCTCCAGGCAGGGGAAGCGTACATCAGGATGGGTCTGATGACGGTCCGGTAGAGGTGCGCACGCCGGCGCGCTGGCACATGCGGACTCCGAAGTAGTGGAGCCAAGGACACCTTCGCCCCCAGGGCCCGGCAGGCCACCCGTCGGGCATGGGCGGCGAAGTTCAGCCGTTTGTCCAGGGCCACCCCCAGGTAGGTGGTCACAGGCAGCCATTCGGCCTCCTCCGCCCCAATAAGGATGGGGTCCGTGTCCGAAGCGGGAGACACACTGAAGATGATGGTCTGAGTTTTCCTGGCGTTTATCTCCAGTTTGATCTCCGCAAACCAGTCCAGGAGTCTGTCCGAGGCCCGCTGCAGGAGTTTTGCAGCCGCCGCCTTATCCCAGGAGGAGCAAAGGATGGCCGCGTCGTCCGCATATAGGGCTGAGATGGTGTTCCATCCCAGGTCCACTACACACTAAAGCAGGGGTCGACAACCTATGGCGCGCGTGCCGTAAGGTGACACGCGAAGAGATTTTAAGTGGCACGATATTTCAGAAAATAATTACGAAAAGTATGTATTTTTAAAATAATTTCACTATTATTTCAATTTTATTTTATATTTCAGTAATACCGCATTACATTCAGGATTCTTTTGAACAGCTTTTTCGTAAGCGTTACCGAGAAAACGATTTTAATGGTGGCACGCGTGAAGGGTCAATGATTATAAATATTGATAAAGGGATGCACCCACCAGAAAAACGTAGCGGACCCCTGCTCTAAAGCCTCCCCGTCATGAAGGTCTCACTGTTGGCAGCCCTACTTATAAACATTTGAACGACATTAATGAGTTATACCTAATTCAAGAGGTAAGGTAAAATAAATGTAGAATTTCAATGTTTACTGTCATTTTTACATAAATATATTACGCGTTCAAATAGGCACATATAAAGCAAATTATTGGTTATAATTAATATAGCGAAGCTCGCGATATAAATAACTTTTCAATACAAATTGAATTAATTATACAAATTATTTGAAATGTCAATTAATATCAATTAATTTATGATGCTGTATTCCAATGCACGTTCTTTTCGTCGTGTAGCTACACATTTTTTGAAGCATATCGACGCATTCACAATAAAATATATCGACAACAACGATATTAGAAATTATAAAAATATGATAATAATTAATATTAACATAGCATAAAACAAATCTCTGGATGTACACTTAGAACTTTTTCGTTGGTTATCAGATCACCTCTGGCTGATTAATGTATCTGACTTCTCTGTACAAGAAAGACCGATTATTTGAAATGTTGCAGATAAAATGTTTTCTTCATAAGCAAGGTTAATTAATAACAGCTCCAAGATTCATCTACATCAGTGTATGTTTGCCCTTTAGTTATACTACGACGAAGGGTCTATTATTCACATTCTGACCGCTGTTGGTTACCATAACGCCTATAGACCCCAAACCGACGCTGGGTGGCGGACCGCCACTGAGTTGCAGTTCACCGATGGGCGGTCAACCTTCGATGCGTGGCCGACCGCCGACTGGTTGCCGACCGCCTCTTGATGGCTGAACGCCGCTGAGTGGCCGACCGCCGATGGGAGGCCGTTTGCCGAAGGATGGCCGACCGCCGATGGGTGGCCGACCGCCAATGGATGGCCGACCGCCGATGGGTGGCCGACCGCCGATGGGTGACCGACCGCCGATGGGTGGTCGACCGCCGATGTGTGGCCTACCGCCGATGGATGGCCGATCACCGATGGGTGGCCGAGTGCCTATGGGTGGTCGACCGCCGATGGCTGGACGGCCGCCGATAGTTGGCCGACCGCCGATGGGTAGCCGAGCGCCGATGGGTGGCCGAACGACGATGGGTGGGCGAACGACGATGGGTGGCCGACCGCCGATGGGTGGCCGACCTCCGATGGGTGGCCGAACACCGATGGGTGGCCGAGCGCCTATGGGTGGTCGACCGCCGATTTGTGGCGGACCGCCGATGGGTGGCCGACCGCCGATTTGCGACGGACCTCCGATGGGTGGCTGCACGCCGAAGGGTGGCTGACCGCCAATGGGTGGCAGAACGTCGACAGGTGGCTGACCGGCGCTGGGTGGCAGATCACCGATTTGTAACTGACCGCGGCTGGGTGCCTGACCGTCGCTGGGTGGCTGACCACCGATTTGTACCTGACCGCCGCTGGTTGGCTGATCACCGATGTGTATCTGACCGCCGATGGGTGCCTTAACGCTGCTGGGTGGCTGACTGCCGATGGGTGGCTGACCGGCGATGGGTGGCGGAACGTTGATGGGTGGCTGAGCGTCGAGATGTGGCAGACCACTGATGGGTGGATGGCCGCCTATGAGTAGCTGAAGGTCGATAGGGGGCTGACTACCGATTGGTGACTGACCGCCGCTGGGTGACTGACCACCGATGGGTGGCGGAACATCGATGGGTGGCTGACCGCCGGTGGTTGGCTGAACGTCGACAGTTGGCTGAACACCGATTGGTGAGAGACCGCCGATGGGTGGCTTAAGGCTGCTGGGTGGCTGACCGCCTCTGGGTGGTGGACCGCCGCTTGTTGGCGCACCGCCGCTGGGTGACGGACGGCCGCCGGGTGGCGGACCGCCGATGGGTGGCAGACCGCCGAAGGGTGGCCGACCTCCACTGAATGGCGGACCCTTGCTGGAAGACTGATTGCCGACGGGTGGTTGACCGCCGATGGGTGGCGGACCGCCACTGGTTGGCCGACCGACGACGTGTGGCCTGCCGCCAATGGGTGGATGTCCGCCGATAGGTGCCTGTCCGTCGATAGGTGGCAGACCACTGATGGGTTGCTGACCGCCGATGGGTGGCTGACCACCGATGGGTGACTGTCCGTCGCTGGGTGGCTGATGACCGATTGGGGTCACACCGCGGATGGGTGGCTTAACGTTGCTCTGTGGGTGACCGCCGATGGGTGGCTGGCCGCCGCTGGGTGGCTGACCGCCTATTAATAAGGGAGTACCGCTGGGTGGTGGACCGCCGCTTGTTTGCGCACCGCCGCTGGGTGGCGGACCGCTGATGGGTGGCCGACTTCCACTGGATGGCGGGCCGACGACGGATGGCCTGCCGCCGATTGGTGGCCGACTGCTGATGGGTGGGCGACCGCCGATAGTAGGCCGACCGCCGATCGGTGGCCGACTACCGATGGGTGGCCGACCGCCGATTGATGGCCGACCGCCGATGGGAGGCCGATCATCGATCAGTGGCTGACCGCCGATGGGTGGCCTAACGCCGCTGGATAGCTGACCGGCGCTATGTGGCTCACTCCCGCTGGGTGACTGACCCCCGCTCGGTGTCTGACCCCCGCTCGGTGGCTTACCCACACTCGGTGGTTGACCGGCTCTAGTTGGCTTACCGCCGCTGGGTGGCTGACTTCCGATTAGTGGCTGACTGCCGATGGGAGACTGATCGCCGATGGATGGCGGACCGTCGATGGATGGCGGACCGCCGGTGGGTGGCGGACCGCCAATGTTTGGCGAACCGCCGCTGTGTGACGGACCGCCGCCTGTTGGCAGTCCGCCGCCGGGTGGAGGACCGCCGCTGGATGTCGATCCAACGCTGGGTGTCGGACCAACGCTGGATGTCGGGCCGCTGCTGGGTTGCGGACCGTTGATTAGAGGTCTACTGCCGATGGGTGGCAGAATGCCGATGAGTGGCTGACCCCCGCTGAGTGGCTGAACCCCGCTGGCGGACGGTCCGCCGCTGGGTGGCGTAGCGCTGCTGGATGGCGTACCGCCGATAGGTGGCCTGCCGCCTATTGGTGGAAGACCGCCAATGGATGGCTGACCGCCCATGGGTGGCTGACCCCCGCTAAGTGGCCGACCGCCGCTGGGTATCCGACCACCGATGGGTGGTCGAACGCCGCTGCCTGGCCGACCGCCGCTGGCTGGCCGAACGCCGCTGGGTTGCTGTACGCCGTTGTGTGGCCGACCTCCGCTGGTTGACTGACCGCCGCTGGGTGGCCGACCTCCGCTGTGTGGCCGACCGCCCTCGTGTGGCCGACTGCCGCTGCCTGGCCTACTCCCGCTGGTTGGCCGACCGCCGCTTGTTGGCCTACCGCCGCTGAGAGGCCGACCGCCTTTGAGTGGCCGACCGTGACTTGGTGGTCGACTTCTGCTGGGTCGCCGACCGCCTCTGAGCGGCCGGCCGTCGCTGGGTGACCTACCTTCGATTGTTGACTTACGGCCGATTGGTGGCAGACGGCCCCTTGGTGGCTGACCGTCGCTTGGTGGCCCACCGCCAATGGGTGGCTGACCGCCGATTTATATAACATATATTATATAAGTAATTATATAAGTAATTATGTAATATATATATATATATAATTATATTATACAGGGTGATTCAAAAGGTTTGCCCCAAACTTCGTGAGCGTATAGAGGGGCATAAATGCAACAACTTTGGAATATTAACCAATTTTACCATTCAGACTTGGCGGCAAGATTTCGAATTCGATCACGGGATCGCCTGCAAAACTTGCATGCGTTTTCGATTGTTATTCATGAGCGCACAGACTCGTGAGTTGTATATTGTTCGTTTGTGAGCTGATAGTGACTGATGTGTTGCTGCCTTCAAAATACAAGTACGTCTCTTTACGTTCACTGTTACCCGTAAAATGGAGCTATACACTTTTGCACACACATTGCTACTAATCTTCGTAATTTAATTGTGTTTTTATTACTAAGGTACTAAGACACTATCAGTTCTCAAACGAACAATAAACAACTAACGGGTCTGTGCGCTCATGAATAACAAGCGTAAACGCATGCAAGTTTGCAGGCGATCGCGTGATCGAGTTCGAAATCTTGTCGCCAAGTTTGAATGGTAAAATTTTTGAATCTACTCTAGCGGTCAGTTTGGCTTCGGCGGACATGGATTATTATGCAAAAGTTGTTGCATTTAGGCCTTTCTATACGCTCACGAAGTTTGGGGCAAACCTTTTGTATCACCCTGTATGCTTAAATAATTTCTATATAATAAATATAACTATTAGTGTAGAAATTGTTTTAATTATAGAAATAATTATTATGTTTATTAAAATTTGTTACTACTTTATCCCTTACAACAGGTTGAACTATAAATAAAACATTGTTAGAATAATTTTTTTTTGTATGTTAAAAAAATTTCCTGAGTAAAGTATTATTTTTTATAGAATAATAAACGTATAATTAATTTCTACTTAGCAAGGATAAAACTTTTATTTAAAGAGTAAATGCTATAACATTAAAATGTTATTAATTAATGATTAATTATGAAACAATGATTAGGAATAATTTTTAAACGATTTTTTCCTTCTCTTTTTAGGAGCGTTTCGCTTCCAGCGTGAGCGATTATTATCGTCGGTTGGTCCGTCCGTCCGCATGTTCGTTCTTCGCTTCTACCCAACGGATTTTCATGAAATTTGCTATTAAGGACTCTAAGTCAAATATAATAAGAAAATCGCACAAATGAATCACGTACGCAAATCAGGGGTACCACTTCACTGGTGACAAAAAATTAAATTTTCGTCATATCTCGTAAAGTATTGCTCATTTCAAAATATCTTTCAAATAAAAGTTGTAGAACTAGTAAAGAAGGGTATTTTCTTTCATATACATTTTTATCGTAGGAGTAGCCGTTATTGATAAAATAAATGAAAATGTCTTAATTCGAGTTGAACTTTGAAAATTTCTTGCATGGTTATTTCTTCAGTGTTGCTAACATGAACAATCTCACAAAGAGACGTTTAATTTCCTTACGTGTGCATGCACTATTTTTAAATAGGAAGAAAATGGATTATTTATGATGAAGAAAAGAACTTGAAAACGCAGTTTCCCTTACGTACAGGTACATAATTTCTTTCTAATACTCCACTGCACGAAACGCGCCCATTTGTGATATGTTGTACACTTTCATAACTTGTTTAATACTAAAAGTGGGGATCAATCTCCTTCAACATTTAATTGAAAAACAATAAATTTTAACAAAAATATACTGATATATATTAATTGTTAATTAATAATTAGTATACAATTATTAGCTGACCGCCGCTAGGTGGCCTACTGCCGCTGTGTGGCCAACCGCCGCTTTGTGCCGACCGCCGCTGGGTGGCAGACCGCCGCTGGGTAGCGGAACGCTTCTGCGTTGCCGACCGCCACTGGGCGGCTGACCGCCTCTGGGTGGCTGACCGCCTCTGGTTGGCTGACCGCCGTTTAATCTTTGACCGCTGTTGGGTCTCTGACCGCCGTTGGGTCCCTCACCGCCTTTGGGTCCCTGACCGCAGTTGGTTCCCTGACCATTGAAGGTTCCCTGGCCATGGAATCCTTGGTAATTATAATCTTGGCATTTGTTTCCTTGGTCATGGATTGCCTGGCCATTATCTCCCTGCCCATGGGTTTCCCTGAACTTTTTTTCATATACGACGTGGTGTACTGCAATTAGAAAGAAGTAAATTAATGAAATCGCGTTTGACATTTGGAAGGCGAGTTATTACAAAAAAGAAAATTCTCAATGTTACGTTGTACACGAATCTGATTCAATGTGTCACAATACCAAGTTTTACGCTCAAATATCTTGTTGCGCATTAAGCTCGTTCAGTTGACCATAGAGCGGCACTCTCTGACCTTTCCTCGCCACCAGGTGGAGTGATGAACCTTTTGGCAACGCCGGACGCTGTGAGGAGGCTCGCCTCTTTTGTTCTGTGTGCTGTCGAGTTCAGTCTTGACTCACTTTTTGATGAATCGCTAGTGATCCGGCGCGAAAAATATTAACACGGTTTTACTCTGGCAGGCAATCATTTTTTCCACCAATCCAACGGAAGACATCTTCATCTGGCGAATTTGACAAATATTTAGAGCAATATTTAATCGTTTTTCGTCGAATTGGAAGTCCTCCTAAGTTGAATTTCATCCATAATATGGACCGTCTACGCGGAGAGCTCGAATTGGCTGCCTTCGAATGATATGTTCTCTCATATAAGTTATCCACAAAGCACGCAATATGTGTATGCATTGTGAAAACCAATAAAAGTTAACAAAGAAAAATCTCCTGTAACGTAAAAACTATTTTATCCGCTCCTATACTATTTTTCCCGTCTTATGGCGCATGACCTTGGAAGGGCGAATGGCCAATGAGAAGGTTTCCCCTTCCACCACCGCTTGCAGCTCTCGGAACACCCCCCACCCCTGCATTGCTTGTCACTTGTGTCTGATTGGCTGCAACAGTAGCACTTTCACCAGTACACTCAAGGTCATGCGCCATAAGAAGGGAAAAATAGTATAATGGCGGATCAAGTTCTTCGCCGAACACCGTTTTCGAATGTCTGAAATGCATAAAACCCCTGTATTCCGATAAATTTTAAACTGCAAGTTCCAAACTTATAGCGGAATGCACTCTTTGGATTCTTAGCCTAATACCCAGGAAGATATTACATGATGTGGTAATCTACTTCCACTTTGGTAATATTCGCCATAGAATGGCGATGTAAGGCGCGAATCGATTTTTTTAAAAGATTCGCGCAAAGTTGAGACCTCAATAGCCGAGATACGCGGCGAACGGCGAATGAAATGTAAACAAAAGTTACTCGACGAGAATTAGATATTTCACGGTACGATGAACTCAGTGGCGTAGCTAGGGTCTTCGGCGCCCGGGGCAAGACATATTTTTGGCGCCCCTAAGGGGGGGGGTTATATTCCCAGTTTTTCTTTCTGCCAAGTTCCAGGGGGAGGGGTTTACGGGATCTTCTGTACTTAATTTAGCGTGTTGACGTCTTCAAGCAATTCCCTGTTTTGCTACCTTATGTAATAAACATATTTGAATGGGAAATTGGTGCGAGTAAGGCTAGATGGCAGGAGATACCTCAACTCAATTGCAAATCCCCCTAGTCCGTCGGCACAACATCGTTTACAAGTGGGATCCAGTCTAAGGAAATATATAGGCAAAACAAGAGTGTAACCCGAAACTCAAAGAATGAGCGATAACCCTAGAGACTTCGGGTGAGAGATGAAAAGGTGGCAACCTGAGTGGCCACCTCAAGTTCGTCAATGACCCGGAGATTTCCTTATCTGTCCCGGTGATTTCCTAGTTTAGCCCGGAGATTCTCATATGTGAAGAAATTGAAGTATGTTTACTATTTTTGAATGTTTAATACAAAAGAGATAATTAGTTTTCATAGAAATGTGAAGAGCCATATTTTGTCGCTCTCTCACGCAACTTGGCGGCTCCCTCGAACACCAACGAAAGATGATAGTGGTACCTACTTTATAACAGCGCCACCAATCCCAAATCACGGAATAAACGTAGTAATCAGAGCTACGAGCCATTCGCTGAGATTCAGAATTTGTCGTTGCCATAGATATGGTGGTAGCAAATACACTTAAATGCGAGTCACCCACAGAGTTTTAGCTGCTGATGCGATAAGAATTTTTCCGTGCGTATTTCACAAAGTAGACGTTTCTTTTAAGATTCTAAAGTTTCATGTGTTTCCAAACTAAACATAAATGTGCTGACCGAAGGGAAAATGTAATATCGAGGCCCTCGAGACTGTTACTTCATAGAGAGCATTCTGACTTATTTGTGCACACATGTGGCGATATAGCGTGGGTTTGGGATAGACTTCGGACAAAACCCAAGCGATAGCTATGGTCTGTAATAAGCACCATCAATTTTTAGACTTTCTAAATCATACTTTCAAAACATCGTAGCTAATCTTGCTGCCTTGAATTGTGGAGTGTCTAGGGTGATCACATATGATTGACTATTTTAAGAGACAGATCCTTAAAAAAACCGGACTATTAAAAATTTTACGGGACCCTTTTTAGCTTTGAAATTAAGACAAAAAATATTCTTTGAAAGTATATAAGAAAAATTATATTTTTTACAAAAAATCTACACAAGATAAAAGTCTTTACAAGAAAAATGTGTAGTTGCTTTTCACATACAGCTCTGCTTTTACTGCACTTCTGTCAGATATGTTCATATTGTCATTCCATTTATTACAACATAAAGAAAATATTCTTTCCACGAGAGCTTTAGAAACTGGTACTGACTTAGGTAATAATTTGCATCAGCTTACAAAATTATTTTTTCGCAAGATTTTAATATCCCATTCCATTTATCTAGGAGAGATGAAATTTCGTTTGTAACTTTTCGTAAAAGTGTCATTTTTGTAAGCTCTTCATACCTTACATTACATTAATTAAGTGCATGAAATGGAAAATATTACGAAACGGAACTCTTGGGAGAAAAATATTGCAATTCGAAACCAATCGTCGATATTTTCGATACATGTGCGGTCTGGGTTCGTTCCGACTCATTCCGAGCATTGCAATAATTACATTAAAATACGGGAAATGTGGTTATCCTAAGTTTATCTGAAATCATATCTATTTTCATAAAAAAGTATGGTACAAAGTATTCATTTCGCACGGTACACAGGACATTTAAGGAAAAATGGGCCGAAAAACGGGACGTCCCGTAAAATACAGGACATGTGGCCACTCTGGTCCGTGTATGCTGTTGACCGGAGAATTTTACCCTTAACCCGGAGACTAGTCCCAAAACCCGGAGACTCCGTGTAAAATCCGGAGGGGTGGCCACCCGTAGCAGGACTTCACAAATATTTTGTAAATATTTTTTCTCTGACCCACGATTGCCATTTCTTAAGTCTCAGGGACAATCTAAACGTAAAGAAGCTACGGTATCACTATACCCTAAAGATAAATACGAGGGTGTTTCATTGCATCTCGGGCCAGTTCCCAGAAACATTTTTTGATGGCTCGCACCTCTTTTGTCTTAATCCGTTAGGATATTACGTTCAGAGCCTTGCCGGCATATGGGTGCAAGGGGTGCATCGCACCCGGGCGGCAATTCACGGGCGGAGTTTGTGTTTTGCACAATTTATTTCTTAAATTAAATACAACTTTTAATCTAAAAATCGAAAAAATCTGGGCCAGGGTGCTTTTATAAGCCCGTAAGGGGAGGCATAAACTGCTTGCACCCAGGCGGCAAATATGCCGGCGCGGCACAGTGGGCCAGAGTAGGATTTTAGCGGGACAAAAAGCAAATTTCTTAATGTTATGAAAGTGTTGATTACTTTTTAATTATTTTTATTGCATATCCATATGGTATATATTTGTGCTCAAAACGCGACCTAACTCTACTAATACGATGTGGCGACCTTGCAATTCCGCTCGACTTAATAGCGGGCGGCATAACCTCGCGTCTGTATTGTTCGTGTGCCCAATTTAAACAGACGTACGTGCAGTGTTTTGAAGTTATAAATATTCACTTTACAATGAATATTGTAGAGCCAGGTATGTACTTTATTTTTACCTATTTATGTAATACAAACTCATATCGCGGGCGTGATTACGTTACTCCGCGACCTCCTAGCAGATCTGCTTTCATCGATAAAAATCGGTCCGTGAGTTTGGGTCCCTTAATCCCTGCACCCGGGAGTAACTGCCTCCCTCTGCACACCCCTTTCTACGCCTCTGCTATGGGGTATCAATTTAACCCTATAATTTTAGCAGATTTTGCTAGTTAAAAAATGTTTGGCATGTAAATTAAAATTTTTTTAAATACAGTCAAGCATCACTAATTCGTAATTCGTTAGTCCGAAACCATCTGTAATTCAAAAAGACTGATTTCCAACCAGGGCAGTCGAGAGCTAAGGCGGGCCCCGGTGCAAAGTACATGACGCCCCCCCCCCCCCCCCCCCTTGCGTTTGTACATTAAAACTTCCTCCAACGCGGGGGTTACGTTCTACAAGGACGCCGCGTTGCGCAATCCACGTTGGAGGAATCATTAAATTTATGGGAATAATAGGGTTCGGTTCCGAGATCGAAAAATTGTATTCTGAAGACGTTTTCTCAAATAACATATTTTTTGCTTACATTGCCTTGAAACTAATTGTATACGGTAGTACTGTATTACATTTACAAAAAAATAATAACATTTAAAAATAAATTTAAAATAAATTGTCGTATAATTCTACATTCAGTTGGTCTTTTGGGGCCCATGTTGATGAAAAAACAATAGTAAACACAGGAAACTTCGACACACGACAAAAGAATAAAAACGCTTATTTACGCTACACCCTGAGTCACAATCGAAGGGATTTCCTGTTGCATTCTCCTTCCCCTCCCTTTAACCTAGACCATTTTAGAAGATCCTTTAGCATAGTTTTGTTTGCTATAGTCGATCCCACTTCGGAAGTCTTATGGCCTCGAAAACTGGGCGTACACGAGTTAGCAGCAGCCAATAGGAGACTGTTTGTTTGGGAAGGTAGTGGGGAGGAAACCAGTCTCACTCCTGCTCTCGAAGAGATCGCATCGGACTGCGTTGCCGTTTCTACCGCCGTTTCCTTGCTGTGGATCAAAAAGAAGGATGGGAAGTATTTTATTTAGAAACTGCGTAGTATATCAGCTGAGCAAGAGCTGGCAGCGCGCACCGATATCTGCTCTCCCGCACGAAAGTTGAGAGAGGCGATGGAAGGGGAGACGTTCGTGATTGGCTACTTGCTCTAAATAGGCCAAGAGACTTCCGAAGTGGGATCGACTATAATCTCGAAAGACTTCCCCGTTGCACTGTCCTTCCCCCTCCATTTTCCCCGAAAAACTCTCAATATTTACTTTAGAGGTTAACTTTTTTTATTCTGCCACTCTTTTTGCCGCCCCTTGGACCGTGGCGCCTGGAGCGTCCGCACCACTCCCCCCCCCCCCCCCCCCCCCCAGCTACGCCACTGGATGAACTTACTGTCAAGTGGGCTGAAGCAGTTGTGTGATTCCAGGACACAGGCGTTGTGGAATGTGCGATAGTATCCCTTGTCATTCCTTGCGCAAACTGGCTTGTAGATATAAGGGCAAGTTGCTGAGCATCGAGATAGGTGATGCGGTAAAGCTTCCACAGTAAGGATCACCAAGGCGGCTAATGCTGCAGCGCCTAGTTGATTGGGGCGTGAAAGAATAGAATCAATCAAATTATTAGGCTTTATTTCCAAAAAATGAAATAAACAAGCTAGGAAAGTGTACAGCGTATCACAAAACGTTGAATGGAATATATGAAAGAAACGATATACGTGTACGTAAGGGAAATAGCGTTTTCCTCATAAATAATACATTTTCTTCCTACTTAAAAATATGGTATGCACACGTAAGGAAATTAAACGTTATTTGTGAGATTATTTATTTTAGCAACAATGAAGAAGTAACCATGCTAGACAGTTTCTAAATTGTTTATTTTAGCAACAATGTACAAGTAACCATGGAAGAAAGTTTTTAAATTAAACTCGAATTAGGACAATCTTGTATGATTTTATTGATAACGGCTACTCCGTTAAAAATGCGTACGAAAAGAAATACTTTACCAGTTCTACAATTTTTATTTGAAAAAATATTTTGATATTACCAATGCTTTACGAGATATCACGAAAAGTTAATTTGTTGTTACTAGTTAAATGGTACCCCTGATTGGCTGACGTGATTGATTTATGTGATTTTCTTATTACCTTTGACTGTATGTCCTTAATATCAAATTTCATGACAGAACGCGCATGCAGACGGACGGACAGACCGACGCTAATAGGCGCTCACGCTGGGAACGAAACGCGAATTTCCACTCTCGTTTTCGTAACTGTTGATTTTAAAAATATTTTTCATCCACGCTAACTGATTGGATAAAAGTCGGAGCGACATACATTGCTCAAATTTTATTATATTTGTACCTTTATCGTCCACCCCACTGATCGTTTTGTCGCGCGCAAGCGCAGAACCCGCAAACCGTCATAGGTTTTATATGTTGATTTGTTTGAGCAATGAGAGTCAACTTCAAAACTCAAACATTTATTTACGAACAGAATACGACTGTAAATTTAATCGTTTTAAAAAAATTCTCTATGAATCTTATTCTCGATCGTTGTTGGTTGTCCATCCGGTTTAGTTATCTTTACGTGACTGAAACCACGTATGTATCCGTTCGCTCACGGCTCTATCGTGCAAGAGATTCACAAAATACTCGGTTTGAAATTGCAGCATATTTGTTTAGAGAAAATAAAAATATTGTGCAGAGAGAAGTTACCTATTGTGAAATTTTGGGGATAAAAAAAATCATTTTGCAAGCAGCGCTCCTTCTATATATTAAGTAGGAGGAGGATATATATATATATATATATATATAACCAAAAGTTCTGTTAGGACTTGAGATCGAATATTTGGCATGGATCTAAAGTTAGCATTCTCATGGAGTCAAAAAATTCATTAACTTCTTATTAAATCATCATGCTTTTTTTACCTACTAACATAAGTACCTATGATCCATAAAGCCGGCCTCGCCCGGCATCGCCAACAATTGCTGGAAACGTCTTCAAAATGTTATTCCGAGGCAATAATTGGTAGGAGTCTTTTTACAATCAAAACTTCTCTAAAAAGGAAAAGTTTTGGAATTTCGGAATTTTATAGTCAAAAAGGATGGAAAAATTCCTGTCTCTCCCTTCCGACTCTCTTTTTAATAACTTCTATATTAACCTCACTCGATATATATATATATATATATATATAGCGGTTTGTAACCACTTTGGCAAGATACAAAATTGAGGCACTTCCAGATGTGCTAGAAACTTGAAATGTGGTAGGATTATAGGTTTTTGGTCACAGCAGTAGGAAAAAATCCGAAACTTTCGAAATTCCCACTTTGGCCCCTCTTTTCCCCATTTTTGGCCCATAAGAAAACGTAAATTGGTGTAGAGGTTTTTATAGTTGCACTTTAAAATTATTTCCTATCATGATACCAACTCGAGACTTAAACTATCGGATAGGATATAAATTGTAGTTTCTTATTTTTGAAGACGGAATTTCAGTCCGAGTAGAATTAGCGTAAATTTATATTTTCTATCGGAAAAAATTGATAATTTTTCTGGGACCAACAATCAGTTACCTAGGCAACAGGCTTAATGCTTTCATATGGGTAAGCTTTTAATGGGAATCAGAGTCTTATATTTCTCCCTTAAAACGTTACTAGCGTAACGCCCATTGAAATATCAACGGGAGTAAAGATTCGATCGTTCAAGCTATTTATGGAGATCAAATTGACATCAGAAACATTAATTTATTGAAAGTCATTTCCCTCTCTCACCCTCCCTCCCTTTGTCCCCTCCCTCCCTCTCTCTCTTATTAAAAGCAATCAAAGCATGTTTACGCCCATAATGATTGTGTAATACTACTGATTACTTACCTTTGACATTACTCGTGTTGCGCTTCGTTGATTTGTATACGACAAGAAATGTCTTCAGCCTCGATATCCAGATTCATTGAATGTAACACCGCCTCCACCAGGTAATTTCATCAAAGTTGAAGTAACGAGTATAATAAATGTTAAAATATAAAAGTTACTTATAAAAATTTATTTTTATACCCATTACTTGTTCCCTATATCGTTTTCCCCTCTCTCTTTTCCTCCCTCCCTCCTCCTCTGTCCCTCCCTCTCTCCTTATCTCCCCCCCTCTCCCTCCTTCTCACTCTCTCCTTTTCACATTACCATCTATTCATTTAAACGGCTTATCAAACACGTTATTGTACTTTCGTAAGCTATATACGGTTTTACAACAGTAGGACGTGGAGCACGACAATGTCTGTCATGGTATTTAGCGTTAAAATGGCAATTTTTGTGCAAATCATGTGCATTAAACTTAAAATGCGGGCGATTTCGAATCGTAAACGAAGAAAGACGGTAAGAATACAAATCCTCTATAATTATTCTTTAAAACGATCCATGGGGCCGATTTTGTAACTCCTTCGATTCGATCGAAATCGAAAACTCCCCATTTCGACGTGAAAGCTGGTAAGCGATCGAAATGAAATTACGAGGGAATATGCGATTTTGTAACTAATTTCGATTTCGATCGAAGGAAGTAAGCTCGGTCGAAAACAGTGTTGCAAAATTTATGCGTCGGCCGGGTTGGCGCATGCGCAGTTGACTCAGAGTCAGTTTGTTTACGTATTTCAGTTAGATAAAAACCTAATTAAAATGAGTTATTCAACGTAAGTCCTAATACAGTATCCTTATAATATGTTAAATAAAACGAATACAGCATACGTTAAGCAAATATTAGATGATTTTTGTACGTATTGTGTTTATGGAATCTATGCATTGCTACTTCAAATGTTGAAGTTTTTATTTATTATTATTTCGACGAATGGATTTTAGTTTACGGCATTGGATGAATAATTTGTCATTAGTATCATTGACTACGGCAGAAACATTAGGTTATAACGTAAAAATTGGAAGGATATAGCTGAATATTGGCTTGTATATATACTAATGTATAATGTGGAACGCAAGACGAGGGATATTAATTTGTTTTTCGTAAATGAATTTATTTGAGGTTAACATTGTTTGTTTTGTTATGATTACTAGACTGTCTAAGATTTTGATAACACTTGTCAGCATAGTTTTGCAAGTTCTATAATTCGTAAGAAATGTCTTTAAGAAAGCATTTAATTTTGTTTGTATCATTTATTGATATTGGAATACAACGTTAATGAATGTTATTAAATATTTTGAGAGTATTGTTAAATAGTTACAAGTTTCCAAAAACCTGCATTTCTTGGACTGTAGTGATGTTAGTTCCTTTTGACATATGTTTCAAGTACTGGTACTACAGGAGGTACACATAAAAATCTTTCTTTATACTGAAGGTAATGTAGTCTTCATTATTGTGACTTTCTATATTACGTTAAATAATACAGTGGACTCTATTCTATAATTTCTATTTGATACCTACACAGTTTAGGTTTTTACTGAACAGTTACATGTATAATTAATGATCATTGATATTTAACTTATTTATTCATTAGTTCATGGGTGATGCCCATTAATATGTATTAGAAATACATGGTCAAAATCGATAAGACACAATCCACATTTATGTATGGAGATATTATATGCAAAATGATGATACACACATTAAGTAAGTAAATAGTGAGGATCTCAACAGAAAATGAGAAACATTAGGCCTACAAGAAAATGTATTAAATGATAACGTGTACAATTAATATTTATCATAATTCAACAAAAGTATATGAAATATGAAAATAGGTATTGAAGTAAATTGTTTATTGATTCAGCACAGTCAATTAAGAAATATAGTTGTCCAAAAAAGGAAAAATCATATTCCTGTCATTAAAATGAAAGGAGTTGAAATAGGTAAAGGATACAATAAGTTACAAATAGCCAAAGGAGAAGATTGTATAACATTGGTATATGAAATAATATAAGAGAATTTTAAATATGCTCTTTAAACATATAATGACACTGAAGAGGTTTTATGATTAACAGTATTAAATATAAAATATACAAAACGAATTGCTAATTTTCAGTTAGTGTGGGTATTGCCACTTAAATCTTCAATTATTCTTTGAATAATAGGTTTATAGTATGAACTTCGAGCAGATTTCACGGATTTCACCAAGCAAAAGGAAATCGAAATGGAGTTCGACGGGAATCGAGAGAGATTTCGATCGAAAGTGAAATCCTGAGTTACAAAATCGCAAACTTCATTTCGATCGAAAACTATCCAAAGATGGCTGACATTTCGATCGAAAAGTGAAAAGTTACAAAATCGGCCCCCAGGTCCGAAGGCCGTATGCCAATATTTCGAATTTATATTAGCAAATGAATGAAAGCTTGCACGCCGAAAAGTCAAGTTTTACGTGTTATCTTATGGAAAATATAGATGATTGCTAAGATTCGAGCCCGGGACTTAATGAAAATGAAAATAATTTTCTAGAGACTTCCTAACTATATAGTAGAAATGAAACGCCGTTTACCGCATTTCTCTACGACGAACGGTTCTCGAGATACAAATGGGGCAGAAGAACGGACACTTGCATAATTAGGTATAGGATATTATTATTAACTACTGTAATGCCAGTTGAAATATCAACGGAAGAATTATAGATAGATAGATTATTATTATTATTTTTATTTAAAATAATTAATATCACACTTTTACATATGAAATATTTTGTTATATAGTACACTAGCAGAAGTACCCGTTGAATTTCAGCGCATTTAATGAATCTAAAACTTCGACCGCGTAACATGTAAACATGGCAAGAATAAGATAATACACAGTTTTAACCTTCGAATAGAGCAAAAATGATATCACCGGACATCGGGGAGGGATAGTTTGGTTCCAGCGAGCCGAAGGGCACGATAACACCCGGAGACAACTAAAAAAACCTGATGTGGCCAACACATGACATTCTCCATATTTGGGGTATAGATATTTAAATTATTATGCATGGCATTATGAGGCAAAATTATTTTTTCGTATCGTAAAATAATACAGTCGTCCTTATTGCCGTAAATTACGTATATTTTGAATGTTTACAGAATTCACCGTTACATGGTGCTGGCGCTGTAACCTGAAAATGTACGAATTAAGCAAAATATCTCCGAAATGGATGGTTCTACGAAAATTTGTTTCAAACAAAACTTGGAAGAAACATTATTCTCTACAACTTTGGTCCTTACGAATATTACAAATAACTACGGTTTTAAGGAGATATTTGACGGAAACCGAAAAAACCGATAATTTTTTATAAATAATTCCTAAAGAATAACTGCTACGGAAACCTCTTTCAAATGAAAGTTGTAGGAAATTACATTCTCTATAACTTTTGTATACAATTGTATATACAATAATGATGTTTTAACGGTGAAATATCGCAAAAACCGAATCGGGTTTCGAATAAACCTCGACTTTCGGTTAACCGTTATTGTCCTAAAACTAATCAGTTCTTTGTGCTCATGCTAAAGTGTTATATTTGGAATTTGGTAACGATATGGCAAGTACTTTTTTAGTTAGAGCGCCAACAATCACATACGTACATCCATCCACACACACACACACATCATTCCGAAAATAGTCTAAACGTGTTCTAGGGACCTCAAAATGTGTATTTCCGTTGAAATCTCGAAGTCGATTTTTTTCGTGATCACAGTACTTTCCCTATACTACGTATGGAGAAAGTAAAAACCATCCAAGGAATTCTCAAAGTTCAAAGTGAATTAGGATATTGCGGTTAGATTTTTCTTGAATACGGATACTCCTTCGATGAAAATGAATTTGATAGTAAATATTCCATTTTACGAGTTAACGAATTTTATTCGAAGACTCTTTTGGCATGACTAATATTTTACGAGACATAACGGAACATCCATTTACTGTTTCCGGTAAAGTGACACTCCTGATTAGACTATAGGAACCACTTACGTCATTTTCTTACTGCCTCTGCCCATAAGGCCTAATTACCAAATTTCATGAAAACCCGCTCAATAATTTCGGAGGTGAAACATGCAGACGGTCAGACATGGCATGACCGTAAATCATTAAATTTTATTTGCCTATACTCAGAATGAAATATTGCTTTCGTGAAAAATTCGAATTCAAGATTTCAACAGAAATGCACGTCTTAAGGTTCTATGAATACTTTTTCAGCATTTTATATTTATATATATACTAGCGGAATTTCCCGTTGAATTTCAACGGTTTTAGTGAAGTTACTACAGCACAACATACAAACCCTTTAAAATATATAAGTAGTAGATACTTTTTAACTTACAATTAGCTTTTCTTAACAATCATATTTGCTTGTAACAATCCGTTTCCGAACGGATTGCATTCAAATATAACGATAATTTTATTTCCTATCATATCACTTTCGCCAAATCCAGCTTCATTTCTTCTGTAATTATGCCTCGCTGAAATATTTACTTTTATATCTTTAAAAAGCAACGTACACTTGTCCATGATTGAACACTGACTCCGGTAAATGTACACCAGATACGTGAGCTTATTTACGTTAATAAATATTATAATGTGGAATATAATGATTTTACTTACAAAACATGTAAGATTCCAGTATTCAATAGACGAAAGAAGGTAGAATTACTTTCATCAATTGTTATAAACGCTTCCTGAATAATAATCAGTATCTATTTACGTTGCTATCCATAAACATCATCATTTCGTTGCTTAAGCAAAAGTGTGAATCGAATAACGCTAAACTTTCGTCTATTTGTAAGCTCCATTGAAGCTAATTGAATCGGAAGTAACAATAATGGCCGCCTTGGCAGCGCCCGGAAAGAGTACGAAAAATCCACAAAATTTCGAAACAAATAATGTATTTCTGAAAACGTCGAACGTGTAACATGTAAACTTCGCAGGAATAAGATAGTATAGAGTTTTTCGTCGAATAAAGAAAAAACGTAAACAATCGGTCCATATTTACATATATTTATGCTTCAAAGAAGAATACCTTGCAAGTCAAGAAATGGATTCATACGTGTTATCTTATGGAAAATGTTAATCCCGGTTGACCAAACCTTGGCCATTCACTAAGTTAGGATGTAAGGAAGAATCGTACCAAATTTGGTTAATCTAGCTTTTATCGTTTAGGAGGGGTTCCATGAACAAACACACGCCTCAAAATATATTATAGATTAAGTTTATATTTATTAAGTTTACAGTTTATCCAAAAAAAATTACGGGATAAACTATTGATACAAATAAGTGCAATAGCATGGTAGATGCAACCGGAAATAGCATATACACATAAATAAATATTTTAAAATAGACCAATCACATCCAAATTACAATAAGACATTAAAACAATTTATACAACTGCCGTAAAAATAGTCTTGTTTACAAAGATATCTATGTGATTTGCATTTATATTATTATTATTATTTATTTACTAGTGTAATGCCCGTTGAAATATCAATGGCAGAATCATAGATAGATAGATAGATTATTATTATTTTCATTTAAAATAATTCATATCCCACATTCACATATGAAATATTTTGTCATATACAACATATCTAGTGAATATTCTGTTGTTGGCAGGCTATATTTAGTTAAAGTTAAAATAGTTGCCGCTCTTTCCCTCCCTTTCCACCCCCTTTCACACTCTCTCTCCCTCTCCCACCCTCTATCTCCCTCCCCCTCCTCATTTCTCCCCCTCCCAATCTCTACTCCCCGTCTTTCCCCCTCCCCCCTCTACTTCCTCTCTTCCCCTCTCGCTCCCCCCTCTACCTCTCTACCCCATCTCTCCTATTAAAAGCATACAAAGTATACAAAGCATACAATAGGATTTTGAGGTCTAACAATATAATTGGTAGCCAAGGCAACATTCCGTTAAAATGGCAATATTTCCACAAAATATGAGCGATTTCGAATTCTAAAAGATGAACAGAATAAGAAACTTTGTAATTTTTTCTTTAAAATGGTTCAGATCCAAAGATCGTAGGTTAATTCCTTCTAATTTTAATTTCCAAAACAATAAAAGCCTGCACATCAAAAAATTGATTTTTACATGTTACCTTATGGAAAATGGAAATGTCTTCCTTGGAGTCGAACCCAAGACTTTTTTGGAGATTTATTTTCGTCATTATCTTAAAATATGTTAATCAAGCATCCTTCCCAAATTTCAATCTTCTACCTATTCGGGAAGTTTGTTAAAATGCTCTACATCGGCCATCGTGAAAGTGTGACCAACCAACCAATAGACCTGGGCTATTGTAGTATTGAATTATTTCTCGATGATTTCCGTATGGTAGGAATTTTGTGCGCGCTCTAACTAAAAAACTACTCATAAAATCAGCACAAAAATATATATTCAAAAATTTTATTAAAAAATCAAGTTCTGACTGGACTATCGGAAGCGAAGGTTTACTCTTAATCTTTTTTTTCGTTTTTGGACAAATATCTCTTCTATGGATTCAGTAACGTAAAACTTTGTTATCATCGAAGTTGTAAATTTATTTTTCTACAATATTTGTTTGGAATTATTTTTTTTCATAATCAAGTTCTTTAAGAGATATTATAATTATATGTCTGAATTCATTTAGTGCATTGAACTTCGCTAGGTGACAGCTTTGTTTCCATTGCTATGATAAAATTTTCGAATTGTTGATAGCGACGCCAGTGCCACCAAAATGATGAGAATTTTTATCCATAGCAGCAAATTAGTTTTTAGGCGCGTTTCCCTTCAAGCGTGAGCGCCTACTATCGTCGGTCTGTCCGTCTGTCCATCCGTCCGTCGGTCCGCATGTTAGTTCTCGGCTTCTACCGAACGGATTTTCATGAAATTTGATATGAAGGACACAATCAAAATAATAAGAAAATCGCAAATATGATCGCGTACGCCATACAGGGGTACCACTTTACTGGTGACAAAAAATTAAATTTTCGTCATATATCGTAAAGTATTGCTCATATCGAAATATTTTTCAAATAAAAGTTGTAGAATTAGTAAAGAAGAGTATTTATTTCCTATACATTTTTATCGAAGGAGTAACCGTTATCGAGAAAATCAAACAAAAATGTCTTAATTGGAGTTGAACTTCGAAAAATTCTTGCATGGTTACTTCTTCATTGTTGCTAAAATAAACAATCTCACAAAAAACGTTTAATTTCCTTACGTATGCATACTATATTTTTAAGTAGAAAGAAAATGGATTATTTATGAGGAAGAAAAGTACTTTAAAACGCTATTTCCCTTACGTACAAGTATATAATTTCTTCCTAATACTCCATTGTACAAAACACGCCCATTTGTTATACGTTGTACTCTTTCCTAAATTGTTTACTTATTGTTCTCCATATACGTAGTATAGAGAAAGTATTGTTTTCATGAAAAAAATCGACTTCGAGATTTCAACGGAAATACATGTTTTGAGGTTCCTAGAACACATTTCGACTATTTTTGGAATGTCTGTATATGTGTGTATGTGATTGTGGGCGCTCTAACTCGAAAATTACACACCATATCATTACCAAATTTCATATATAACACTTTGGTAAGAGCACGAAGAGCTGATTAGTTTTTGGACAATAACGGTTAACCGGAAGTCAGGTCCCTTTGAAACCACATTCATTTCTGGCGAAATATATCCGTTAAAAAATCATTATTGTGTATACAGTTCGATACAAAGCTTATAGAGGATGTAACTTCCTACAACTTTCAATTGAAATAATTTTCCATAGCAGTAATTGTTTAGGAATTATTTATAAATAATCGGTTTTTGGTTACCGTCAAATATCTCCTTAAAATCATCTGTATTGGTAATCTTCGTGAGGAGAATAATATTTCTTCCAAGTTTTCTTTGAAACATTTTCGTAGAACGTTTCATTTAGTAGATAATTAATTGAATCGTAAATTTCCAGTATTCAGCGCCAGCTCCATGTAGCGGTGAATTCTGTAAACATTTTCAAAATATAATTTACGGCAATAAGGACGGCTCTATTCTTTCACAATACGAAATAATAATTTAGCCTTATAATGCTATTCATAAAAATTTAAATGTCTTTACCCCAAATATGGAGAAAGTCGTATGTTGGCCACATCAGATTAGTTTTACAATGTGAAAAGTGATTCAAATTATTTACCACTGTGAACATTATTCAGTGTTTAAAAATTACGAATGTAAGGGTCGATAGTTATTTTTGAGGACACTATAGTCGAGAGTAGCTACTATTGGAATCAGTAGCGATTTATCCACTAGACCAATTAGGGAACTGCCTACGGGTGCCGAATTTTCAGGGGAGCGGGGTCGCCAAATTTAAAAATACAGGTGCTTAATTTTTAATGTTTATGACAAAAAGTATGAGTTTGAGAGGGCGCAAAATTTTAGACTGCCTACGGGCGCGCAATGTCTTAAAGCGCCCCTGATTGGAATCGTACTCATTATCCTGCGTAGTCATGTTCTGCCCTCTTCAGAATTTTAACTATAAAAAGAAAATACGCCTGAAAATGAAAAACACGAAAACTGCGAAAGAAAATTTCGTCTCGAATCCAATATTTAAAAAAACCTTGGAATACCAAATTCTCCGAGCTAAAGGAACGGCGTTGTCTCTTTTTTTCGCCCAAGACAATTCCGTCGACTCACCAACGAGGAAGTATCGAGTTGAGAACTCCATGGTTTCTTGGGTGCCTGTTACGTCTCACGCTGCAAACATACGAACTTGGAAGCGCGGTTCTTATATAGTTCTCGCGATTCGTTAATGAGGGATTTGGGATTTAGGCTCGTGCTCTGGCTCGAATGGGGCGAGATACCCCACGATAAAATGCATCGAACATCGTTAGGTTTTTTTTTTTTAATATCCGGTTTTTTCGGAGGCAATAAAATTTGTTTAAATAGTTGCTTGCATATAACCATTTGCGGAAGAATGTTCGAGATACAGAGGCCAACTGACGACATTAATGCGCCATTGTAATAATTCACGAACACTGCCAACGACCCTATCGCCGAATTATCTCGTTCAAGAAACTCGTTTTCTCTTTCTTAAGTATTAAATTAATCTCCCAGAGGTAAAGGCACGACCGGAGAACTACCGAATGTGCTTCCGTTTGCTGTTTTTCTGGCTACAGATTGGCCTACTGGTAGGTTAGTATCAGTAATATAATTTATTTTACAGATAGGCGGATTTACGAGAAACGCTTTCGAGCGGCCTTCCAAGGTCTCCACATTTTAAGCCGGGAACTCAATAGTGAATAATTAATTAACAGAGCAAGAACGAAGAAAATCGGTCCATATTTATGTATTTTGATGAATGAATGGAAAACAATATTGCACTATAAAAAATCGGAAATCCCGTGTAAATCTATGGGAAAATATATTGGTCTCCTGGATTCGTACCCGGAAATTAGGAAAATGAAAATAGTTTTCTAGGGACCACCTATCCAGTAGAAACAAAACTCTGTTTACCGCATATCTCTACGACAAACGGTTTTTGAGATACAGGGGAGCACGGAGCAAGCGTTACACCGTCCGTCCGCGCACGCACACAAACCAAGAGAACTATAGGTATATGATTCGATAGTGAACTTTACGGAGCAGTAAAGTGAATGAGGGATAATAGAAGTCGTTAATCAAATTCAAATCAGCAATGAAATTATATAAAGATAAAGCATATAGTAATTGGTGTATTTTCGCTGAAGTGAAATAATTAGGTATCTAACTAATACTTTTTTGTCGAGTAATGATTCTAAGTGCATGGCTACCGGACCTGTTTTCTGATCTTGTTAGGCGTACGTAATACAATATTTTATCGACGTCATCATAGTTAATTAAAATGTCAAATTTTTTCGGTAAAAACTACGTTTTCCACTTGAAAGATAAAGTACGTACGTTGAAGCTGTTTTTCCGTATCTATCATTATAAAATCACACCCTGAGTGCTTATCTTACAATTAGAACTTTCCTTATAATTAGAACGTGGTGACAAACGAAAAAAATCTGATGAGGCCAACACATGACTTTCTTCATATTTGGGGTATAGATATTTAAATTATTATGAATAGCATTATGAGGCAAAATTATTTTTTCGTATCGTAAAATAATACAGTCGTCCTTATTGCCGTAAATTACGTATATTTTGAATGTTTACAGAATTCACCGTTACATGGTGCTGGCGCTGTAACCTGAAAATGTACGAATTAAGCAAAATATCTCCGAAATGGATGGTTTTACGAAAATTTGTTTCAAACAAAACTTGGAAGAAATATTATACTCTACATCTTTGGTCCTCACGAAGATTACCAGTAACGACGTTTTTAAGGAGATATTTGACGGAAACCGAAAAAACCGATAATTTTTTATAAATAATTCCTAAACAATAAATGCTATGGGAAATTGTTTCAAATGGAAGTTGTAGGGAATTACATTCCCTATAAACTCTGTATAGAATTGTATATAAAATAATAATATTTTAACAGTGAAATATCGCTAAAACCGATTCTGGCTTCGAAGATACCTCGACTTCCGGTTAACCGTTATTGTCCAACAACTAATCAGCTCTTTGTGCTCTTACCAAAGTGTTATATATGAAGTTTGGTAAGCAAGGGAAAGAAGGATAGGGGTAGAGATCTTCAAAATATAGGGCAGTTGGCAGGGGCGGATTCGATAGGTGGGGGGGCGATCGCCCCCCCCCCCCCCCCGAGATGTTTCGGGATCCGCCCCTGATCTATATCTACAGTTTCCTAAAGGGCGGCGTATAATTGAGAATTTTTGCGCGTAATGAATTTAAGAATGCGCCCAGTGGAGTGCAATGGGGTTATCCTAGGAGGGGGCAATCGCCCCCCCCCCCCCCCCCCCCTGGATCCGCCACTGATATAAATACATCAGTTTCTCCGGAGCAGTGTCTGTTGGGGAAATACAAATGTTGTATTCGTTCTCCTTACACAAACACACCAGAAGTCACCGTGCATTTGCTTAGAAAATGTTGCTTTTACTGAAGAAATGCACTTTTTCATGTTTTTTACTTTCTTCATACGTAGTATGGGAAAGTATTATGATCACGAAAAAAATCGACTTCAAGATTTCAACGGAAATACACGTTTTGAGGTCACTATTACACGTTTAGACTATTTTAGGAATGATGTCTGTGTGTGTATGTGCGTGCGTGTGTGTATGTGATTGTGGGCGCTCTAACTCAAAAAGTACTTGCCATATCGTTACCAAACTTCATATATAACACTGTAGCATGAGCACAAAGAAATGATTCGTTTTTGGACAATATCGGTTAACCGTAAGTTGTGGTTTATTCAAAACCCGATTCAGTTTTAGCAATATTTCTCCATTAAAACATTATTATTGTATATACAGTTCTATACAGAAGTTATAGGGAATGTAATTCCTTACAACTTTCATTTGAAACAATTTCCATAGCATTTATTGTTTAGGAATTATTTATAAATTATCGGTTTTTCGGTTTCCATCAAATATCTCCTTAAAAATGTCATTGGTATTCTTGATGAGGACCAAAGTTGTAGAGAAAAATATTTCTTTCAAGTTTTGTTTGAAACAAATTTTCGTAGAACCATATATTTCAGAGATATTCAACTTATTCTTAATTTCCTGTATACAGTGCCACAACCGTGTAGTGGTGAATTCTGTAAACATATTCAAAATATATGTAATTTATGGCAGTAAGGATGATTGTATTCTTTTACGATACAAAATGATAATTTTGCCTCAATGCTATTCATAATAATTTAAATATCTATACCCCAAATATGAAGAAAGTCGTGTTAGGCGACATCAGATTTTTCTTAGAATTGAACAAAAAATGGTATCTTGGATGAAATATAACATTTGTTTGGGACCAAAAGGCCCTCGGATTCTTTGCATTCCCCCTCCCTCCCCCTCACAACTTCAGAACTGCCACCTAGTAGTTCCGCCACTGTTCAAAGCATTTCATTAATAATTATGAAAAAATTTAAACTCATTCTAGGGTATAAATGAATTAGAGGCTTGTGATAGCTAAACAGAGATTATAAATAAAACAATGTACACCAGTTGAATGAATTAGTCAGTGACAACAATACTTCTGCTACAATTTATCGCTTTGTGACCATAATACTTCTTCCACCATGTATCAACTTGGATGTTGCCATTAGTAAGATAAAATGCTTGAGGATGAGAAGACAGAAAGCGGTATATTAATAAAGCTGTAGAAGGAATGAGTGACTTCAAGCTTGAAAAGAATGAAGTTCACATTGAATTTTTATATGTAAATTCTGTGTTTTTTAATGAAAAAAACTCTTAGATAATTACTTTTATACATTTTGGTCTCACAAAGAGGTGAGATTATCGCATTTACTTACACAAATTAGGCATACCAAAATAAATAATATTTCAGTTGATAAATAAAATGTATTAATATAATTTACAATAATTTTAATTAGCAACTTGAGAGTAACAGAAAACCCATAAAAAGCGGAAAAAAAGGATTTCTTCCAAAATCTCCGGACTTCAGTCTAAAATCTCCGAGTCATAAAGGTCTTACAGTTGGCAACCCTACTTGAACGATTTTAATGAGTTATACCTAATTCAAGAGGTAAGGTAAAATAAATGAAGATTTTTAATGTTTTATGTCATTTTTACATAAATATATTGTGCACTCAAATTGGCACATATGGTGAAATTATTGGTTATAATTAATATTTGGAATATCGTGGTATAAATAACGTTTCAATACAAATTGAACTAATTATAAAGGATACATCAATTAATTTATAATGTGTATTCCTGTACACATGTATTTTTTGTCGAGTAGCTGCACTGTTCTTGTATCTTATCGATGCTTCTACAAAAAAATATATCAATGGAGACAGTATTAGAACTTATCAAAGTATGATGATAATTTACATTAACATGGCAGAAAACTGATAACCGCCTTTGGGTGTCTGACCACCTCTGAGTGGTAGACTACTGCTGGGTGGCTGACTTCTGCTGGGTGGCTGACTTCTGCTGGGTGCTGGAACACCACTGGGTGGCCGACCACCTTATGGTCCCTGACAGCTGGATGGTTCCTAACCTCCAGATGGTCCATGAGCACCGTATGGTGCCTGACCACCGTATGGTCCCTGACCGCCGGATGGTCCCTGACCGCCGTATTGTCCCTGACCGCCGTATTGTCCCTGACCGCCATATTGCCCCTGACCGCCGGATGGTCCCTGACCTCCGTATGGTCCCTGACTGCCGGATGGTCCCTGACCGCCGGAGGGTCCCTGACCGCCGAATAGTCCCTGACCGCCGGGTAGTCCCTGACCGCCTGATAGTCCCTGACCGCCGGATGGTCCCTGACCGCCGGAGGGTCCCGGACCGCCGTATGGTCCCTGACCGCCGTATGGTCCCTGACCGGCGGAGGGTCCCTGACCGCCGGATAGTCCCTGACCGCCGGGTAGTCCCTGACCGCCGGATGGTCCCTGACCGCCGGATGGTCCCTGACCGCCGGATGGTCCCTGACCGCCGGATGGTCCCTGACCGCCGGATGGTCCCTGACCGCCGGAGGGTCCCTGACCGCCGTATGGTCCCTGACCGCCGTATGGTCCCTGAATGCCGGATGGTCCCTGAATGCCGGATGGTCCCTGACCGCCGGATGGTCCCTGAAAGCCAGATGATGCCTGACCGCCGTATGGTGCCTGACCGCCGGATGATCCCTGAATGCCGGATGGTCCCTGACCGCCGTATGGTCCCTGACCGCCGGATAGTCCCTGACCGCCGGGTAGTCCCTGACCGCCGGGTAGTCCCTGACCGCCTGATAGTCCCTGACCGCCGGATGGTCCCTGACCGCCTGAGGGTCCCTGACCGCCGTATGTTCCCTGACCGCCGTATGGTCCCTGACCGCCGGATGGTCCTTGAATGCCGGATGGTCCCTGAATGCCGGATGGTCCCTGTCCGCCGTATGGTCCCTGACCGCCGGATGGTCCCTGACCGCCAGATGATGCCTGACCGCCGTATGGTCCCTGACCGCCGTATGGTCCCTGACCGCCGTATGGTCCTTGAATGCCGGATGGTCCCTGACCGCCGGATGGTCCCTGACCGCCGGATGGTCCCTGACCGTCAGATGATGCCTGACCGCCGTATGGTGCCTGGCCGCCGTATGGTGCCTGCCCGGCGTATGGTGCCTGACCGCCGTATGGTGCCTGAGCGCCGTACGATACCTGATCGCGATACGGTCCCTGGACGCCGTACGGTCCCTGACTGCCGTATTGCCCCTGACCGCTGTATGGTCCCTGACCGCCGTATGCTCCCTGACCGCCGTATGGTCCCAGACCGACGTATGGTGCCTGACCGCCGTATGGTGCCTGACCGCCGTATGGTGCCTGACCGCCGTATGGTGCCTGACCGCCGTAAGGTCCATGACTGCCGTACGGTCCCTGACCGCCGTACGGTGCCTGACCGCCGTTTTGTCCCTGACCAGCGTATTGTCCCTGACCTCCGTATGGTCCCTGACCGCCGTATGGTCCCAGACCGCCGTATGGTCCCTGACCGCCGTATAATCCCTGACCGCCGTTTGGTCCCTGACCGCCGGATGGTCCCTGACCTCCGTATGGTCCCTGACCGCCGTATTGTCCCTGACCGCCGTATGGTCCCTGACCGCCGTATGTTCCCTGAACGCCGGATGGTCCCTGACCGCCATTTGCTCCCTGACCGCCGGATGGCCCCTGACCGACGGATGGGCCCTGACCGCCGGATGGCCCCTGACCGCCGGATGGCCCCATACTGCCGGATGGTCCCTGGCCGCCGTAAGGTCCCTGACCGCCGGATTGTCCCTGACCGCCGTATGGTCCCTGACCGCCGGGTGGTCCCTGACTGCCGGATATTCCCTGACCGCCAGGTGGTCCCTGACCGCCAGGTGGTCCCTGACCGACAGGTGGTCCCTGACCGCCGGATGGTCCCTGACGGCCGGACGGTGCCTGACCGCCGTTTGGCCCCTGACCATTGAAGGTTCCCTGGGCATTGGATCCTTGGCCATTATAATCTTGGCCTTTGTTTCCTTGGTCATGGATTACCTTACCATTATCATCCAGCCCGTGGGTTACGTTGCATTTTTTTTCATATACGACGTGGTGCTCTGCAATGAGAAAGAAATAAAACAAGGGATCGTGTTTGGCATTAAGTAGGGGGATGTTACAAATAAGAAAAATTCCTAATGTTACCTTGCTCCCGAATCTGATTCATTGTGTCACAATACCATGTTTTACGCCCAAAACTATTCATCTTGCGATTTTGAAAATTATTTAGAGCAATATTTACGTCGCATGTTTTATCATTTTTCTGCGAATTGGAAATCCTCTATAAACTCTTTGCTGAGAGCTCGAATGGACTGCCTAACTAAGGCGTAGACCTTCGAATGATATGTTCTCTCATATAAGTTATCCACAAAGTAGGCAATATATGTGTGCATTGTGAAATAAAAGTTAACAAAGGGAAATCTACTGTAACGTCAAAACTATTTTATCCGCTCCTACTGGCGGATCAGTTTTTTTCTCCGAATTTAATTCAGCAACAGATTTTGGAAGAATTTGTGTGGATACCGCTTCTTTTGGCTACAACCTCGATGCGGTAGCAGTGCTTGAGTGTTCCGTAATCCGTGAGAGTTACACTGACAGGAACATTTTTTTCCTGGTAGGGTACCAATTCCAATAAGGTCAATAGCTAGGGACCAGACTAAGAGTAATCCACGCAAAGTAGTGGTTCGGCTTAATTAAGCGATGTTGTCACCTTAAAAACACCCTTAGGGAGTTCAACGGGAGACCACCTCAACTGATTTCTCAAGCAACATGGCACAATTAAATAATAATTTGATTCATGACGTGCACGGAACCATGTCCATTAGGGTTGGTATCGCGTCCGACAGTGGCGGAGGTAAGGTCGTCTTGGTCGTTATCTCATACAGCTTACACAGCTCATGTGAACGGAGCGATGATGAAAATAAGACTGGAAATCGCGACCGGAGCTTGGAACGTCAGGACGATGCTTAGAGAAGGCAAGTTAGAATGTATAAAGCTGGAAAAAGAGGTTAGATAAATGTCTTACGTTGGTGAGAATATAGATGGAAAGAAAACGTGGATATATAGAATGATGATTTCAGGGTAATGTTATAGTAAGGGAGAGAGCCATAGAATGCTGATACTATCCTCGTCATTAAAAAAATAGAATTATTTTCTGTTAGTGTAATTCTGGTAATTGTCTGGATGGTGCTTGAACGCTTTCGAGAACAAATGTGTAATCCACCATTTTCGAATGCCTGGAAATGCACAGCATCCCTGTATTCCGATAAATTTTAAACTGCAAGTTCCAAACTCATCGCAGAAAGCACTCTTTGAGTTCTTTGAAGATATTACATGATGTGGTAATCTACTTCCACTTTGGTAATATTCGCCATAGAATGGCGATGTAAGGCGCGAATCGATTTTTTTAAAAGATTCGCGCAAAGTTGAGACCTCAATAGCCGAGATACGCGGCGAACGGCGAATGAATTTTAAACAAAAGTTACTCGACGAGCAATTAGATATTTTACGGTGCGATGAACTTACTGTCAAGTGGACTGAAGCAGTTGTGTGATTCCAGGGTACAGGCGTTGGCGAATGTGCGATTGTCTCCCTTGTCATTCCTTGCGCAAACTGGCTTGTTGATATTAGGGCAAGTTGCAGAGCATTCAGTTTGGCGATGCTGTAAAGCTTCCACACCAAGGATCACCAAGGAGGCTAATGCTGCAGCGCGTGGTTGATTGGCGCATTAAAGAATAGAAGGAATCAAATTATTAGGCTTTATTTACAAAAAATAAAATAAGCAAGCTAGGAAAGTGTACACCGTATCATAAATCGTTCAATGATGTCTCTGAAACAAACGATATATGTGTACGTAAGGGAAATAGCGTTTTTAAGTTATTGTCTTCGTCATAAATAATCCATTATCTTCCTACTTAAAAATATGGTATGCACACGTAAGGAAATTTAAGGTCTTTTTATGAGATTGTTTATTTTAGTAACAATGAAGAACTAACCATGCAGGAAAGTTTCTAAATTGAACTCGAATTGACATTCTTGTATGATTTTTGATAACGGCTACTCCTACGTTAAATATGGGTATTAAGAGAAATACTTGTCCAGTTCTACAATTTTTATTTTTAAAATACTTTGATATGACCAATACTTTACGAGATATGACGAAAAGTTCACTTTTTGTTACTAGATAAGTGATACCACTGATTGGCTTACGTGATTCATTTATGTGATTTTCTTATTACCTTTCACTGAAAGTCCTAAATATCAAATTTCATGAGTACTATCAGTTCGATAGAAGCCGAGAACCCACATGCAGACGGACGGACAGACCGACGCTTATAGGCGCTCACGCTGGTAACGAAACGCGTATTTCCCCTCTCGTTTTCGTAACTGTGGGTTTTAAAAATATTTTCGACCCACGCTAACTGATTGGATAAAAGTTAGCGCGACATACATTGCTCAGATTTTATTATATTTGTGCCTTTCCCGTTCACCTCACTGATCGTTTTGTCGCGCGCAAGCGCAGAACCCGCAAAACGTCATAGGTTTTATATGTTGATTTGTTTGAGCAATGACGGTCAACTTCAAAGCTCAAACATTTATTTACGAACAGAATACGTCTGTAAGTTTAATCGTTGTTTTAAAAAAATTCTCCATGTTTCGTATTCCCGATCGTTGTTGGTTGTCCATCCGGTTTAGTTATCTTTACGTGCCTGAAACCACGTATGTATCCGTTCGATCATGGATCTATCGTGCAAGAGATTTACAAAATACTCGAAATTGGAGCACATTTGTTTAGAGAAAAAAAAATATTTTGTAGAGAGGAGTTTTTGAGAAGTTTTGGGGATAAAATTAATAAAAATTTAAAAATCATTTCGCAAGCAACGTTTCTTATATGTATTTTGTAGGAGGAGGATATCTATTATATATAGACGCTTCTTACACATGATATATATATATACATACATACCTACACACAGTGCCGGCTCAAGCCTTTTTACGAGTGTGGGCAAGAATTTATTTGGCCGCCCCTAATAAAGGAATTCTTTAATATATTATGTTAGTGTTTCACTAAATTTTCCCGATAGCGCTGTTTTCTTGGAAGGAAACTCTTGGTTAGCGAAGTACATATTAGTAGTAACTAACTTTGCATTGGACTAAAGATCTTAAAATTAACTTGACACCTATTAGATAAGAATGAGATTTACTTCTTCCACATTGGATGATCGGTGTTTTCCTCATCTCGTAGAAATACGCTTATAATACTGGCCGGCAAAATTATTTGATTATTGTATATGCCAACTAACATAAGAATTATTCCTGATGTAATGATTTAAAAAAATATTAAGGTTTTCTGCCAATCGCTTTTTCAGAAATAGCTTACCAAATTACATACATATAAATACATATTGCAATTTTCGTAATCTTGTTATATTCAGGATGATACAATGCACCCAGATCTCGATTGACGCGGTGGTTGCGTTCTTGAAAATGGCCGCGTAAATCAAACAATTTTCGATGCGATGTAGATGGGAGTTTTCCAGTCATAATATGGACAAAAAGTTCACAACAAAGTAAAACCACATGAATAATCACAAGAGAAAAAATATCACTCACACTACGACAACGGTTGCACGAGAACAGAAGAAGATTCCTTTCGTTGGTACGTAATTTTATCCACGTAATTCTAAACTAATGACCGCGTAAATTTTAAAATGGTAGTAATATCACTTCCGCGTTATTCCAAAAACGCATAAATGAAATCCGCGTAAATCGAGAGCTGGGTCTATATATATGTATATATATATATATGTGTGTATATATATATAGTAAAATGATAAGAAACCAACCTGTAATTCAGTGAGTAAAGAAAATCGTCCAGAGCACAAAAATATTGAGATAATTCTTCCACAACTGACAATGAAAGACTGGCGAAAAGTATCAAAAATGTCGTATAGGAGTGAGAGGAAGGAGGAACTTTTAGTTATTTTAGGGAAAACCCGTTCCGAAATTGCGGAGACGATGGACGTTACCTTTCATAGAATGCGCAGCTCCACAGAGGCATCTGCACTAGAACCGAGATAAAGGAGAAATACCTCCTCTGAAAAGGAAACCGAGCCTCTTCCGCTAATCACTGCAGAAATCTGCTATCCGGGGTGTAAAGGGTAGCGATGCGTGTTCGCCATTGTCCTACTGTTGGAAAGGTCGTTAGAGAGGCCGAGAATGATAGCAGAAGAGGGTCGACATTGGGTATGAGTAATCTCAACCTGGGTACTTCTTCCGTTTGGTGCCATTGACATCTATAAGGGAACCGAAAGATAAGTCCTTTGTTTACAAGAGCCATGACGTCTCCAACATCCGAGAAGGATAGAACAGTTCGGAAAAAAATCCATGTCAGCGGGACAGAAGCATCATAGAATATCAGCCCTCGCGGAGAGGGCTCAATGGGTCATAACTCAGCGGATGGCACGCGGCACAGACGCCAAAGGACAATGCCACTTTCTTGCTCTCGCAGATAATTTCATTCTCAACTCTTTTCTTCGACGCCCTTTCCAAAACAAGAATCCATCGACATGGGAAAATCCATGTCGCCGGTTGGACAGATGGAAAAATTTCGGGCAACGGAATTTCCGCGCCGTTTCCTTTCCATACTCGCAAATAAGTCGCTGAATGGCCGCCCCTCCGACCGGCCGCCTGTGGCTTTTGCCTACGTTGCCCACGCCTTGGACCGGCCCTGTGTGTATGTGTATACACACACACACACATATCTTGTGCTGCCGAAGGGGTCATCCCAAAAGCTCCAATAACTTCTACAAATGTGTCTCTCCAACCCGCCGGCGGCTCTCCTTCCGGTAAGTGCTCACTGGGTTTCCTTCAACACCTACTTGCTTTAAATATCCTAATTTACCTTTCCACTTCCGTAAGTTTATATATATATATACATATATATCGTTACGTGGGCGGCTGTCCGGTTCGTGGTGATAGCACAAAAAAACTACACAACGGTATGGCGGCGTTAAGGAAACCCGAAGAACAACGGGAACAGATATCTCCTCTCGGATAAATTGCCACGGCTCCCCTCCTTCAGATAAAACAAAGACTTTTCTTTCGTTTTCCTTGTCTTGACTCGTGTGGGTAACGAGTCGACTCCGTCTGCTCCGCCAGTGAGGTGTCGGGCAGATCGGGAGTGGGATCCGAGGTTCCGACCAAAGCCGTTAGGGAGGGGAAGAGAGCGAGGGATGAGGGGAGGCAGCCTACGATGATATCGGCTGGCGAGGGAAGGGGCGGCCGTTTTTCCCTCGCGATTCCAGCATTTTCGCTTCACTGCGCCACTAACTGGATACTCTCAATCTCCAGGACGGCATTCAAGGCACTCCTCAAAATCTTGGAGAAGATGATCCAGGAAGTTCGGGGAACTGTTTCTGGTGAGGAGGTGGACATCGCACGCAGTTTCCTGAGGGAGTTCCAGGGTGTGTTTGCTGCCGAGGGTGGGAAGCTGGGCTGCACCGGTATAGTCCAGCACAGAATCAACACCGGGGATTCTGCATCAATCCGTCAGCAGCCGCGGCTCCTTCCGCTGGATAAGCGAGGGGAAGTGACGAAGATGTATAAAGAAATGAAGGACGAAGGAGTCATCGAGCCATCCGTCAGTCCCTGGGCGTCACCGATTGTGCTCGTAGCCAAGAAGGACGGGACCCTCCGTTTCTGCGTCGACTACAGGCGGCTAAACGATGTCACAAGGAAGGAAAGCTACCCTTTGCCACGCATCGATGACACCCTGGATACTTTAGCTGGGTAAAAGTGGTTCTCGACTCTTGATGTCAAGTGTGGATACTGGCAGGTAGGCCTGCATCCAGCTGACAAGGAGAAGACGGCGTTCGCGACGCATTACGGCCTCTACCAGTTCAAGGTGATGCCCTTTGGACTGTGCAACGCTCCAGCGACCTTCGAACGTCTCATGGACGCTGTACTGAGAGGTCTCACGTGGAATACTTCCCTGGTATACCTCGACGATGTGCTGGTATTTGGCCGAATATTTCAGGAACATTTGGAGCACCTTCGCGAGGTATTTGGGCGACTTAGAGATGCCAATCTGAAGTTAAACCCGAAGAAACGTTCCCCGTTCCAGAAGAAGGTGCGATAATTGGGATACATCGTGTCTGAGGAAGGGGTATAGACGGACCCCGTCAAGCTGGGTACTGTAAGGGACTGGTCGAGACCCAAGAGCCTGACTGAGGTCAGAAGCTTCCTTGGGTTGTGCCAGTACTACAGGAAATTCATCGAGGGTTTTTTAAGGATAGCAAAGCCTCTTCACCATCTGACGGAGAAGAACTGTTCCTTCCAGTGGACAATGGAGAGTGAGCGGGGATTTGGGAGGTTGAAGCAGGCGCTTTGCAGCAGTTCTGTCCTGGCTTACCCCCTGCTGCAGGGACAGTTCATCGTAGACACGGATGCCAGCAACGTCGGACTTGGGGCAGTGCTGTCGCAGATCCAAGAAGGTCAGGAAATGGTCATCGGCTACCATAGAAAGGTGCTGTCCAGGCAGGAGCGGAACTACTGCGTCACAAGACGGGAGCTCTTCGAAGTGGTACGGGCCTTCGAGTACTTCCATAAATATTCGTATGGAAGACAGTTCCTGTTAAGGACCGACCATGGGGCGCTGAAGTGGCTCCTAAATTTTAAGGTTCCTGAAGGACAGCTGGCCCGATGGATGGTGAAGCTTCAAACGTATGAATTCAAGATCGAGCATCGGAGAGGTAGGGTGCACAACAATGCGGACGCCCTCTCCCGACGATTGAGGCGAAAGATTCGCCGCTTCATTCATACATTCATATCTTCGGTCATTTGGAGCAAGTTTTAATCTTATTTTCGATCTTTAAGCCTTTTTTTAAGTGCATATGCACCGAAATTACCGAGGAGAACAATACCGGTAACCAAATTACCAAAACTCGAGTATAAATTCAAAATATGAGGGAATTCGAATGAGATTGAGTATTAGACGATGAGAATAAGAATCCTAAATCATTTTGGCGTGCTTTAGCGCAAATTTGGTGTTGATAACTTAATTTGTCCATTGTGAAGCAATTTTCGAAGAACCGATTTAACATACTGGCCTTAATAAAAGAATCGTGCACACTTTCACCGTTGTCTGTAAGTAGATGAGATACTGTGGACTGACCTCCTCGAACTTCTCGCACTTACGACCAAAATTCTTTCGAATCGTTTTTGAGTGAATCTGTGAGTATCGTGGGTCGGTAGGCGGCAAATTCCTTACGCGCTTCGTTTCTTGCAGACTTTCGACTGTTTCTGTTTATTAAATACTCGTTCGCGTGATCCCTACCAACTTGTTTGAGGTGCTTTATGCGCGTGTGATGCCGTCTTTGTTTCTTGAGCAGGGTGCGGAGCTTCGGCTTCATCCACCGCGGATCGTTGCGATTACGAATGGGTTTGGTTGGGACGAAAGTTTTTAGCCCCTCGCGAATGATGCGCAAAATTTCCGTCCAAGAATCATCTACGCTGTTAGTATTCGCAAAATTGATAAATGGCGTTATTTGATTTGCAACATAAGTTTTGAAATCTGGGAGATCCGCTTTACTGAAGATATAGACTAATCGCGTTGACTTATCTATTGTCGCAGGGATATATTTGAAGTCGGCAATTACTATTTTATGATCACCTATGCTATCGTCGATATGTAGGTTTATAGTCAGTAGCGGGTGAGTCGTGGCTAGCAGATCTAATATATTCCTGTTTCCGTAGTTGTCGTATCGTGTCAGCTCGTTGACGATTTGTTCTAGCGAGTTTAGGGTAAACGCTTCACTTAATGTACTACAATTTTCTCTATTTTTTCCACCACTAACATAGGTTACGGATTTCTAATCGATCGATGGAAGATTAAAATCTCCTCCAAGAATAATTACTGGATTGTTCTTTCCCCTGGCAATCACCTGCAATGTACAAATAAGTTATCTAATATTCTCGACTCCTGAGTCAGGAGGGCGGTAAAATGAGCAAAAAATAACTTTTTACCATTTCTCGTACGAGCTGAGCACCATAACATTTTGCAGTGATCGTTGACGTTAAACTCCTCTAGTTGGCTTGGTATACTGTTTCTGACGGCGTTAAAAAGCACCTCCGACACTTTCTCTCCTGTCTTTGCGATATATCACGTAACCTGGTGGGAAAATTTCGTTAGAATTTATGTCGTCTCTGTTCCTAATACAACATCTGAACAATGGCTTTTAACCAAGTGACAAAAGTCAGCCTGTTTCCTTCGCATGCTTTGGCAGTTCAAAATAATAATTTTTAATATTTTTCTACGGGTATTTTCGTTTCGGTTTCCTTACTACCACTGTTATCGGTCTTAGTTCTCTTACTAGCGGTATTCTCCGCCACTTGATCTAGCGATTTTATTTTTCTACCTCTTGATCTACAGATATTCGTGGAATCCCTAAAGTTAATATCTAATCGTGTATTGAATTTTTTAAAAGTCTAACCTAAAAAAAACCCTAGCGTGTTCGAAAACCCTACGCGCTACCGCATCCGCTGACTCGGCAGTATAGTGAACCCCAGAACCGTTTAAGGGTACCCTACATGAGTTCAGCACCGGCCTCAGGTCAACGAAGTCCACTCATTGCCCCTACAGAAGTCCCACAGCCTAAGGTTCAGCCCCACCACACGGCTCCAAACCATAGAACCGCAGTCCGTCCGAGGGACAATGCTACAGATAGTAAGCCGCACATCAGAACCCGACTCCTCTCGAACACGAGCAACCTCAGCGGCCAAGTTCTTAAAAGACCTCCTCGGACCCGCGCTTCGAGGCGTAGTTAGTCCCAAAATGGGCCACCACCCGCAATGAGGAGCAACCCGTGCCCAACACCGATGCCCTGACCTCCTTCGTCAACTGGAGCGCCGTACCTCCGAGTATACACCTGGAGAACACCCGCTCATGAACACCCTCCCGGCGGGCTCGTGACAGTAAAGGCGCCACCACACGCCGGACATTGGAGCTCCCTAACACTAACAGTTCCCTCTTTCAGTGCCGTAACTAGGGTATGGCGAAGGTGGCATTTGCCATAGGCGCCGCTTCAAAAAGGCGCCAAATTTTCCCACAAAAAGTGCGAAAAGCTAATTTTCCCATAAGTTAGTCTCAAACTTTGGTTCATTTACAATAAAAACGCCGTTGTTCTTTATCAAAACGCATAAAAAAATGATATCCTACATAACCCAGGTGTTTCCGAAAATTTTGCCACAGGCGCCATATCGCCAAGCTACGCCTCTGCCCTCTTTCCCCCCGAGCTCCCCTTGGGCCCGGTTCCCACCGAGGAGACGGGAGCGGGTGCGGGCGCAACGGTTTCGGAGTCGTCCTCTGACAACACCGCAAACCTGTTACTGACAGTAAGAGGGTCCACCGAAGCCTTCTCAGCTCCCTGCCTGAGGGAGGAAATATCCTTTTCGTGGGAGGAGTTAAAGGACTCGTGTGTATAATTAGCGTCGGACGACTTGTGCAGGTAGGGACAGTCTTCTGGAAATGCATTTCACTCAATCAGTACAGTAGCTGAGTTTTATGCTGAGTATTATAAGGTGACTAACAGTGCGTGGTTTTTCACAACCATCTGGAAACATCTCCCTTTCCAACGAAATCGGGTCCACGGGTGTTATAAATAATTGTACGTATGTGTCACTAACAGGAATATTCTTGGTGATAAAGTGCAATACTTAATAACGTTTTATTGAGAGACCTGAAATATCACGATGGATTTCTTTCCAAATGTCGTCTTAAACTTCAGCACAAATCTCCCGAGGGAGATATTTCGGGGTACAACGTCTGCATTAAAATATTCCGTAATAACATTCTCATTATTCGCTATCTCGAACCTGCGTAGTATTATTATTAACTAGCAGAAGTGCCCGTTGAATTTCAACGGATTTAGTGAAACTAAAACTTAGACCGTGCAAGTATCGCAAGAATAAGATAGTACACAGTTATAACCGTCGAATAAAGCAAAATGAAGAAAACCGCTCCGCATTTACCTATGTATTTAGATCAGGGGTCCCCAAACTACGGCCCGCGGAGTGATTTAATCCGACCCCCAAGCCTTACCTAATCCAATCCAACTCAAACCCAACCCACACCCTCCCCCTCGAAATAATAAATAATTCGTAACTGTGAAACTTCCCAATGACCACCCCCCCCCTAGCCCGCGCTGTCGTACATAAAGCCTAATGTGGCCCTTTCCATAAAAAGTTTGGGGACCCCTGATTTAGATGAATGAAGGAAGAAAATCTTGCACTGCGAAAAATCGAAAATTACGTGTAAACTCCCTCCCCCTCCCTTCCACCCTCTCCTTCCCTTCTCCCCCTCCCACCCTTCTCTCCCTCTCCCTCCATCCCCCTCCCTCCCCCTCGCTTCCTCTCTCTTCATCCCCATCTCTCCCTCTCTCTTAAATGTAAGAAGGGATTACATACATACTTTTAATTTCGTCCTCAATAAAGTCGTTTGTCTGTCTGTCTGTCTCCCTCCATCTCTCTCCCTCTCTTTCCCTCCCTCTATCTCTCTCCCTCCCTCTTTCTCCCTCCCTTCTTCCCCTCAACCCCCCTCCCTCTCTCCACCCCTTCCCCCTATTTCGCTCTCTCCATCTCCCCTCTCAACCCCTCTCTCCACCCCCTCCCCCTCATTCCCTCTCCCCCCTTCCCCTCTCTCTCCACCTCCCTCCCTCTCTCCCCCTCCTTTACCATCCCTCTCTCTCCATCCCTATCTCGTATTAAAAGCATTCAAAACACGCTTACATCCACAAGGATTGATATAACAATAGGATTTTGAGGTCTAACGATATAATTGGTAGCCAAGGCAACATTCCGTTAAAATGGAAAGATTTCCACAAAATATGTAAAATAAACGTTTAACATGAGCGGTTTCGAACTGTAGGCGGAAAAAAGACGACCAGAATAAGAAACGTTGTAATTTTTTCTTCAAAATGGTTCAGATCCGAAGATCGTAGGTTTATTCCTTCTAATTTTAATTTCCAAAAAAATAAAAGCCGGCACGCGCTGATAGATAGCACTACTGTATTCTCCGGACAGACAAAAACTGTGTATTATTATTATAGATACTCTAATTAGAATAATATTTCAATTTATTTAAAAAGTGTGTTTTTTATGGGCTGTACCTGATATCCTATAATCATGCCGAAGTTCAGATCTGTACTCGTACTTTCAGTTGCAAAAATACAATTATGACGTTTAGAAGTGGAAGGTCTTGTTGCCAGGTCGCATTGTTTAAAAAATTTCCTATTTTCATTTCTCATCCGTTTATCGAAATTCATTAACCAATCTGTCGTAATATCAGTTGTCCATTCTTTTTTATTTTTATTTAACATTTATGGAAGCCGTTTATTACTTTAAGTTTTAAATAACAAAAAAAAGAAAATGTACCGAAATCAGAAGTGGGTCAACACCGCTCTGAAAAACATCGGTACATCTTACATTGTACAAACTTTCTCATATATTAATGCGTCGTTTAGTTATCTTTAGATAACTCAAGTAACTACGAAATTTGATCAAAATCGTTAGAGCCGTTTTTGAGAAAATCAAATTGTTGTTAAAAATGCGTAGAGTATACTTCCCTTAATTATTGAGGAATGTCAACCATTTCTTCATATACTCTGCTCAGAATGATAAAATGCCTAAGTACGAGATTAAATTCATTTTCGCTCTACCGTTTAGGCTCCAGAGCCAGTAACAGACAGACGTCATTGCGAAAACCACTTTTCGGATTCAGCGACACCTAAAACGTATATTTCCGTAAAAATCTCGAGGTCGATTTTTTCGGGATAACAGTGCTTTCTCAATACACTAGAAAGTAAAAAGGTGCCTGTACGCCGTAGAGGCGCCTACCGTCACAATAAAAGCATCGTATATGCATAAACAAGTAAGGTTAAACGTTGCTTAGAAATCTTATTTCCATAAGCACAGGCTCTACTGTATGTGTATACACACCCATAATTGCGGCTAAAGATTAGAGGCCTTTGCTTTCGACTACTCCCTCAATTTTTAATTTAAAAACACTCATTGGCTATAAGTGGTGGAGCGTACTAGAACACGACTACGGATAAGGCGAAATATCGGTCATGTCGTGTCCGGTACGTACCCACGATTTTTACTTTCTCATATACGAAGTATATGGAGCAAGTATTGTTATCGCGAAAAAATTCGACCTCGAGATTTTTTACAAAAATATACATTTTAGGTGTCGCTGAATCCGAAAAAGTGGTTTTCGCAATGACGTCTGTCTGTCTGTTACTGGCTCTAGAGCCTAAAAGTTGGAGCGAAAATGATTGAAATCTCGTACTTAGGCATTTTATCATACTGAGCAGAGTATACATAGAAATGGTTGACATTGCTCAATAATTAAGGGAAGTATATTCTACACATTTTAAAAAACAATTTGATTTTTTCATAAACGGCTCCAACGATTTTGATCAAATTTCGTACAGTTACTTGAGTTTACGTCTTAAATAATACTACATACTTTATATTTCTCAACAAATGAATATAAGGCTAGTTTATTCTAGGTAACTTTAGAAATAATTTGATTTTCTCAAAAACGGCTAAAACGATTTTGATCAAATTTCCTACAATTACTTGAGTATACGTCTGCAATAATACTACGCATTAAATTTTTCTCAATGAAAGTATATAAGGGTAGTTTATTCTTGGGAAACTTTAACAAAGATAGGATTTTCGAAAAAACGGCTCATACGATTTTCATTTTTTAAAGAGAACTAAACGACGTATTAGTATATGAGAAAGTTTGTGCGAGGTATGTTGTACCGATTTTTACTTTTAGAAAGAAAATACGCCTGAAAATGAAAAACACGAAAACTGCCAAAAAATAATTTCGTCTCGAATCCAACATTTAAAAAAACCTTGCATTACCAAATTTTCCGAGCTAAAGGAAAAACGGCGTTCTCTCTTTTTTCGCCCAAAACAATTCCGTCGACTCACCAACGAGGAAGAATCGAGTTGAGAGCTCCATGGTTACGTGGGTGCCCGTTACGTCTCACGCTGCAAACATACGAACTTGGAAGCGCGGCTCTTATATAGTTCTCGCGATTCGTTCATGAGGGTGGAATTCAGGCACGTGCTTTGGCACGAATGGGGCGAGATACCGCACGATAAGATGCATCACACATAATTATGTTTGTTTTTTAAAATATTCCCTCTTTTCGGCGGCGATAAATTTGCGGAAGAATATTCGAGATACCGAGGCCACTTGACGAGATTAATGCCCCATTTTAATAATTCACTAACACTGCCAACGACCCTATCGCCGAATTATCTCGTTCAAGAAACTCGTTTCCTCTTTCTTAAGTATTAAATTAATCTCCCAGAGCTAAAGGCACGACCGCAATCCTACCGAATGTGCTTCTGTTTGCTGTTTATTTGGCTACCGATTGGCCTACTAGTTGCTTATTAACAGTAATATAATTTATTTTACAGATAGACGGATTTACCAGAAAAGTTTTCGAGCGGCCTTCCAAGGTCTCCACATTTTAAGCCGGGAACTCAATAGTGAATAATTAATTAACAAAGCAAAAACGAAGAAAATCGGTCCATATTTAGGTATTTTGATGAATGAAGGAAAAAAACCTTGCACTCTGAAAAATTGAAAATCCCGTGTAAACCTATGAGAAAATATAATTGTCTCCTGAATTCGAACCCGGGACACTTCTGCTAACGAAAATAGTTTTCCATGGACCACTAACTAGCTAGTAGAAACAAAACGCCGTTTACTGCACATCTCTACGACCAATGGTTCTCGAGAAATATGCTGCCTACGACTATAAACTGCAGCAGTAGACGTTAGGGTGATATTATAAGGATTCCATCCGATCTCATGCTTTGTAAACAAGTTTTCCTTTTATATTTAGACAGCGATCCCATCGTCGCCTACGGTAATTTTCATCGCGAATGTTTAGCGAAATAACTTGACATTAACGAAGGGATTCGTATCGATATTTTGTTATCCATAGCAGCAATTACCAATTTTTTAATTTGTCGTTTTTTAGTGTGAAACGTCCTTAAAGGTAGCTTTGAATATGTAAATTATTCAAAGCGTTTATATATATATGCACGAGTTTAATTTCCGGTAATTATTCTTGAGAGTAACTCGTGTTAGGTATTCCAATAGTATTAATTATTCAATGGAAAACGTCATGTGCTGGACACATCAGATTCTTCCTTTTGTGTAGAAACACAAATCCATATAATGTTTATATTTCTTAAATGATTCTTTTTTCGTTCATTTTAAAATTTTATATAAAATTCAGGATATTTCACTTCAGGAATTTCATTCCTTTCTCATATCTCTTATTTCAAATTCCATTTTATATAGGAGGAGAAAAAGTACTTAACCCTTTGGCTGCATAAATCGGATATATCCGACTGAAATGTTTTGGGCTGGGCCGCATAAATCGAATTTACCCCACGGCCTTTAAAAAACTTTTACCCGATGCTTCTGCATTCGGGTATCTCTCTTTACCCATGTAGCACTTTAAAACCCTCCCGAATTCTTCTATTTGACTGAAAACATAACCTTTGTGTAGGTTGCCCCTTTCATTCAAAGCACCCTCCAGTGGCATGGCACAGGGTTGGGTAGGTAGGGTTTTTGTATGTAAAGATATTAAGGAAAAAAGGTCGCAGTTAGGGTAGGGTGCTGATATCTGTATATTTTCAGACATAATTTAGCAGTTTCACAGCAGAAATGGAATTTTTTCGGCAATATTTTTTACCAACGATGGCGAATATTGCAGAATGCTTTTCCTTGGAAAATTCTCAAGGTTTGCATGGTCAGTGTGATCCGAAATAGAGACCACCAAGAATAAATGCCATTCGTGCCTAAGCAAGTCTTGAAGCAAGTTTGAAAGTTTCCTTTGCATGACCGCAACTCCACGGGGTTCCTTCAAGCGTCGTCTTATCCTATTCCCTTCATCAAATCCGTATTTTCATCCCTTACTAGGTTAGTTGTAAGTTATAACTATTAAGATATTGTTGGTTTGAAATATAGAATTAATATTTTTGTCACTTTGTAATTTGCACATTAGTTCACTTACTCGAAAATCACTTTCCCGAATGATTATTTTCCTGAAAGGTTAGTTTTCTGCAATACGTTAAACTCCCGCCGTTCGTGATCTCCTCTAAAGTTGTTTTTGAGAATATGAATCATTCGGGAAAGTGATTTTCGGGGAAGTGAAGTAATGCGCAAATTATAAAGTGACAAAAATATTAATTCTATATTTCAAATCAATCTTTTGCTTTTTATCCGTCCTTTTTATTTTCCTTTCTCCCCCTACCATTCTCTCATGCAGTTTCTCCCTCCAGATCAATCTCCCTCAAACTTTGCAAAGATTTAGATATAATCCTTAGAGTCGGAGATGATTCCGACATCAGTGGAACTGAACTATGTGATGAAATACAATCAATCAAAACATTACTTCCAGACGATGTAAATTCTCTGTTAAAAATTTTGCAGTATTTGACATCAAATGAGCTTCAGAATGCATTGCCTAACTTATGGATAGCATCGAGAATCTTATTAACGATACCAGTGACGGTTGCTGCACGTGAGCGCAGTTTTAATAAACTTAAGCTCAGTAAAACATATTTGCGATCGTCCATTTCAAATGAACGTCTGAATTCTTTGGCGTTATTATCGATTGAAAATGCTACTGCTCAAAAAGTAGACGTCAGAAAGTAAAAAAAGTTTTGCCGCCTTGAAAGCCAGATAAAATTTAAAATATCACAAAAGAAAAGTTGGTTTATAAAAATTTTAATAAGAATATGATACAGTCTTTCATAAATGGGTTTCTATGTTTAGAAACTAATGCTTGCAGATAATGACTACTTTCACAACATTCACATAGTCAAATTTCTCCAAGTTTTTCACCTTTCACGTTAACTTTGTATTTTAAAATAAATACAGCTGTGCATTATCATGGCAATACTCCTTAGTATATAAAACATTCTCTCAAAAATACCAGCAAATAAAAATGAATTTGGAAATGAAATATAATGAACATCCTCAATGTCGTCATTAGAAATAATCAATAACCTTTACGTCCTCGAAATCTCTGCCTTGCATCCAACTGCAATGAAAGAAGAATGGCACTTAAAGAGTCAATATAATTCCAATACATTGCAAAATATGTATGTATAATACTTCAAATAAACAAATTGACATTTTTGTTGTTATAAGCATGCTAAAGTAATAAAGCCTAGAAGCGTTCCTTATTAAAATAGAATCATTTTAGGATCAAAATTTATCATTTTATTTTAAACTATTTCATAATGTTTCACAAAAATAAAACACATTCATAGGCTTCATACTGTAAGAAATGCAAGTCTTCAAATTCTATAAAATTGTAAGATTTAAGTTATACATTATTTTACTAGAGAACTAGCTAATACAGGCGACTCCCGAGATTCGACCATTCGAGATACGACCAAATCGAGAATTCGACCGGTTGAATCGACCCAGCCGATCGATCGGTCGAATTAGAAACTAGTTTACGTGAAGTAATTTTTGGCCAGCCTGACCACGAGAGGTTTATTTTCAATCTAGACATCGTTATTTCTGCTCTAATTGTTTGAATTTGTGCTGATTTGACATTCGACTGTTCGAGATTCAACCTCGTTTTCACGAACGCATCCCCGTCGAATCTCGGGAGTTGCCTGTATTTAACGCTTTTCACCATAAAGATAATGGAGAAAACTACAGGGTGGCCCAAAAGTTGCGCCTCATAGCGATTTTAATTAACACAAATCATAATAAATGGTAATTACATAGTGATTTTAATTAATACATGGAAAAATCAAACTGAAGGTTCGAATACTTAGTTAATTTATTAACAAAGTCATTCTAGTAACAACATTATTGCAGTAAAAATAGTATTTTAGTAATAATGCAGAATCCCATGAGGTTATTTTATACAAATCCCTATTGGGCATGATTTTTGGGTCACCCTGAATGTCACTTCTAGATGTTAAATTTTTAATGGGTGAAGATTTTCAGCCTAAAAGCCTGATGCTGATCATTAAGTAAGAAAGTAAACGATAGCCCATATTTCCCTTTATTACTGTTGCCTTCCAAAAACCTGATTTACATTTATGTTTTAAAACTATATCTGTTGGGAGGTAATAGTATCATGTATCTGCAATTGAACTTGATGAAACATAATCCCCAGAATTTAATTTATATGCTTGGAAAGTTTTCAAAGATATGAGATAATTCACAAATTACATAATGTTATTTTGATATTTGTTTTGGCAGCCCCCTCCCCCTGCACATTCAGTAATTGTTTCCAACCCTACAAAAAAAGAAAGAAATTACATGACAAAATATAAAATACTGTTGTTATTCAGTATTTAACTAGGCATTGGAACTAGCTAATGTCATGTGACTTGTTACAAAATAATTACCATTCTAACAATATATTCCAGCCATTTTTAAAAAATTTTACATCAAATCCCTGCAATCCTTTCGTCCATTAGTAGCACACGGCGTCATAAATTCTCCTTTCTCAATTGGTTAACATAATTTATGAATGGTCCCAATATAAACCAAGAGTATAATTCATTAAATATGCCAACATTTTATATAAATTGGCCATTGGGGAAAGAGCTTAGAGCTGAGGATGCTACAATAAAAAGTTTTTTTATCATGACATGCTATGTTTTCATACAAACCAGCATCTCAATATTGTGACACAATTCTCAGTAGTTCAAACAGAAATGTTTTCTAAATTGGCTTTCACGAACTATAAATTCTAAATGTAGCTGTGTGAGTGAACACTTGCTTAAAATCTTTTACCTTGGTATTAGGCTTCAAAATGATGTACAGATAGTTATGGAAGTTTTCCCGCAATATGGCACAAGTTATCTTACAATACTAGGCGTTTTGTGACACAATTATACATATTGTAGGGTTTCATAAAGTGGTAGCCACTTCAATGCACTTTAAAAATACGATTACGAACTTACCAGAGATCTCTTACATTCAAAAAACGTTGTGCGTAGAGCAAAACATTCATCTGGAACTGATCCATCATGGATATTTAAACATTGCCTTGGAGTTTTGCCACCCTAAACGAATTTAAATGACGATAAGTTACATAAAAAAGAAAGCGAAGTATTAGTTTCACAAAACGATTATGCGTAGGAATACTACTATTTCAAAAGCCTAAAAGCGAAAAGTAAAATGTTCATTGGTTGACTATCGAATAACAAACGATAGCGATTAGAAATTATGAGCCACAACTCGTTTAATCTCAAATAAAGAGGGAAAACAAAATATTTGTAATCTTCTCAACATATTCACTTTCTAAGAGACACAATAAAGAGGGAAAACAAAACATTTGTAACCTTCTTAACACATTCACTTTCTAAGAGACACATCTTTAAGTCTGCTCGAATTCCACTACACGGACTTTTGTCCAGCAGTTGCTGAGAACTTTCAGTATCGTATTTCATCATCTTTAATTAGTTTTACTATTGTCATTTATGATATTAATGCAATGTTTCGCTTAGTCTTGCTAACGATTCTGTATACTATGAAACACCACGCAATTCGCTGCTCAGTTGTTATAAAGACCAGAGCCAAATTTAAAACTATTCAAAAAATTGTTAATTATTGTATTATAATTATTATTACAACCGACGTAAGCGTCTTGAATAATTAGAAAAATGGCTTAATACAATTCAAAATAAATCTGATGTATATTTTGTTAACATCCAGTCTCTGTTCCACCAAATTACCAGATGTAGGATATATATCACAAAATTGAAAGGTAGAGGAATGGTTGAGTTAATATCCTCAAAAGAACTTTTGGAGTACTGAAATTTTTATTCACGCAATTTTAAAGCACTAAGAACCAAGACTCGATATAGCAAAATACATTTTACCTTATCGTACATTAGTGAAACATTTGAAAATCAAAATTCGTGATTTTAAATTTTCAAGGATACTTATGTGCAATGTTTTTGGTAATGTTATGAATATAGTCCTTGACAATAGGGAAGATAGTTAGTGATGATATCATTCGGTTATATATGATTGTTTCGTTCACAAGAAACATTTTTAGAAGTTAAATGGCTAAAATAACTCGCGCGTATATACTTGGGTTATGTAGGTATTATTCAGAAGGTACATTCATTCAGCCAATTTCACTTTTAAGTGTTTCATATGCAAGAAATATTTTTATTAGATGTTTATCAAGTCACACGAAAGTCGTCAAAGAGTCAGACAAATGGAAAACTCCTCCTGGCTATTCAACAGATATTTTAGTATACAACACCCTAACAAAATGCAAAGTTCCATTAATTTTGAGAAATAAGTCGTTTGCCACATGGTACATGTGTGGGCCCACTGTTTACGATTCTGCACACTTAGGGCATGCATGGTAAGCAAATTTACTGTTATACACCTTATGAAAAAGGTAGGATGCATCATTCATTTAATCATATTTTTGTTTCAGTTGCTACGTTAAGTTTGATATAATTCGAAGAATTTTGGAAAATTATTTTAATATTACTGTTTTAATGGGAATGAGTGTTACAGATGTTGATGACAAAATTATTAACAGATCTCGACAGGTAAGGAAATGCAAAAATGAATGTAGCAAGTTCCTGCTAAGTTATTTTACAAAAAACGTGTATTTTAAATGAAAGTTCTAATTATTATCAGTATTATAAAATATTCTAGCATTTTGTTTACTTTGTCAAAATCAAATTTTGTCGAAATCTTTGCTAATCCTTATAAGACAAGGTATTTTTCAAAGAAAATCTGAAGCGATTTCAGTGTCTCGTTTATGTTTCTTAAGTATTATAATGTTAAACTTATAAAATGTGCTCTTTTTTATACTGTAATTACATTTGATCTTTTAAAGTAAAATGGTAATTTATATTACTTTTGTTTAAAGTATACTAATGGTAATAAAGTAAAAATTATTCTTGACAAAATTTTCTTTATTTCATAGTTGAAAGAAGATTTCAAAGCAGTTTCCAACAGATATGAAACTGAATTTTGGGAAGATATGAGGAGCTTAAATGTTGCTCCTCCACATGTGGCTCTCAAAGTAACAAAGCACATTGATGAAATCATTTCTTTCATCTCAAAGTTAGTTGATTCAGGAAAGGCATACGTCGCTAATGATGGTAATGGTGCATGTATTTTTACTACGCTATCTCGCTCTTCAAATACTTGTTTTTTAGGGAGAAAATATTTTTGTAGTTTGAAAGTTGAAAATGCAGACCATAAGTGCATAAATAGTTTAATAATAAGCTCGGGTTATATCTGTTTGCTGATTCAAAAAACTGAGGATTTAACTTTGTCAACTATAAAATAGTGGAAATGTATTTATTTATTTAATTTAAAGTAGCACAATGATTAATTACAACACTAAGGTATTACGTTACAATTTAGAAAGAGTAGTATATAAAATAAAATAGCACAATCATTCCTACATTAGTCCCTCATGAACTGCTGATTTGTGAACTCCGGTTTAGAGTATAAATGGTTCATAAATTGTACACTGTTCTATCAACCACGGTAGCCAGTCTTGAGAATCGATGGTCCTCCATGCAGCCATGGCTAATTAGTTAATTTTACCTACATTACAATTTATGTCGGTAAAGAGTGGATTCATTACAAGAAGGAGAAACATAAAAATAAGAAAATTTGAAGCTCCCAAAAAAACCATATGTTAGTCGGGAGGTGAATATTCAAGAAATATTATAGTTTTGGTTTAATCAGCATTCTTTGAATTTGGGGAATGGGTTTCCCATAGCTGAGGTGATCAGACGTCCTGGTTTTTTTAAACTCAGTTCTGCTTTTTTTCCTTGTCCTGTTTTGTCCTGCTATGTCCTTTTTCCTAATTATTATCATATAGTATGCTAATGTTTATGAAAACGGTGTCAAAATATATAGCGCAAACATTCTTTTTGTTGAAAATAAAACTACATTTTTAAAAGTGAAAATTATAACGAAAGTAGCATTATTCAAATCATGCCTTATTGCCTCTAAATTTTCAGTAAGCATTCTCTCCTTTTCTCTTAATCCTCCAAAATTCGTTTGTGTTATCTGCACTTAATGCAATAATTTTGTCAGTAAGAGATTCATTATTAAAAAATTACTTTACATGATTTTATATTATTTCACTCAATTCTCCAGATGGTAATTCTATTATTTTAATTTGAATTTCTACCCTCACACTTAAATATCATACCAAAGTTTTTTATTTTAAAATAAAGCAGGATAACTGTTTGTGCAAAATAAAATGTAGTCACCTTATTAATTACACTTCAATGTTTTTTATATCTACAGAATTGTACTCAAATTATGCCTTTTTGAATTTTGAAAACTTTCTTCATAAAAAATTAATTTGGATAACAGGTATCATGCGTTGTCCTGTTTTTCTCTTAAAAACTTATCCAAAAATCAAGCAAACATGAACACAACATACAACTTGACAGTGATATTACTTGGGACATACTTATTAATCCATTAACCAGCAGATTAAGTTCATTATGTTATATCTTAACACATCTGAGACAAAATATTAGCTTGTGTAAACAACCCTTTACTGTGAAGATTTCTGTTCTCTAATTGCATATAGCATAATTTTTTTAGGCTCTCTTCCCCAAACTATAAAAGTGCAGTGAAACTTCATATTTACAATCCCGGAAATTATTTTTCATTAGACTCACCACTTTCTTTAATGTTTCCATACAAATGAAACCTCACATTTAAATTATTTTATTTTACATGTTTCCACTGCAGTAAAACCCCGTTATTTCGATCCCAGATAATTGAAAGTATTGTGTAATTTGAAGGTAAGATCAGTCCCCGGCTAACACCATAGGATTTTTGGTATGGATTATTCGAAATACGCCTACAATGAAATTCAAAGTCATGGTCTGGCCTGGTGACTCACGAACAGTTCGTTTAATTTGAAACCTCGATCCTGTGTAAGCGGAAGGTTTGTGCGTGTTCCATCACATCACGTTTTTGTTCCCCATTTCTCGCACACGAGATACATATAGCACCCCAAACAGGTGACTCCCTTTTACTTATTTAATAGTAGGATGACCAAAGGTTCCATTTTTGCCGGGACAGTTCCGTTTATTTATCACATTCTCAGTGGGATAGCAAAATTCGAGAACCAAGCTGAAATGAACAGAAGTTGCAAGAACCCCTATTATCTCCATCCTCATGGGACTTGGGCAAGGTTTTTTTTAATGAGAAAGTGATATGCTCCAGAAAAGATTGTGGTATATTGATTTCTGTTACTGAACCAATCTTTAAATAACGTTGCATGAAGTTATACTGAATGTCGTCTCTAAAAAGATCATGCCCGTGTTTTATCCAAGAAAAACAAAAACCTAGTGGTTTTACTTAGCTGGAAAAAATATTAAGAACCGGCTTTCTAAAAAGAAAGTCTTAAGGAAATTTGGATAAGGGTGGCAGGATGCCTACATGCCAGGGGAGCCAGATCGTTCTAGTTTAGTAATAGCGTTCGGCTAGCGTAAGAAGTGTTCTGTTCGCAATATATTTCCTTTCATACACTGTCAGTAATTGACTATCAGATGGCGCAAAATGTACTTAAAAGGACAAAATGAATAAATTTTCATATTTTCTAAAAATTCAACAAACAGCTCGCGCGAGCCAACAGGAGCCAGCTTCAGCTCATCACTGGTTTCACCATAATGTCATACAAGAAGAGCCCAATGTAATATATACGCAGCAGTATGGAATAAAGATGAGTGATAATCTTTCGGTGCGTGGTTGAACGTCTTTTCTTCGCGGCATAAAAGAGTAACTTGAGATCTACAGGCAGTCCTCAACATCCATACATTCAACTTCCGTACAATTCACTCTTTCGTACATTATAAATTCTCGTCCCTAAACCCCCTTTCATACTCCGAATTTGGACTTTTGTACATCAGCTGACGAACAAACATTTCAAGGTATCGCATAATGGCGCTGTCTGTTAGCCAAACCAACACTTTTAATAAATTACCAAATTAAAGTATGCTATGTAATAATATACGTATTATATGTAATGTAAGATTTGTGTGTAATGTTTTTTAATATTGTACTGAAATTTGACAAGATTAATACCACTGTAAAGGCGGTTAATAATCAATAAATTAATATTATTATTATTCAGTCTCGGCAACGTTACCATCTTTGTTTGTACGTATGGCAGTGTTTCTTTGTTTGTGCATTTTACACCTATTATTTTATAAACATGAGTGAGAAACGGAAAACTGAAAGTGCTAATACAAGTGAAAAGAAACTTAGGACTCATAAACCAAGCACGATTGAGACAAAGATGGAAATAATTAGGCGTGCCGAAAGCGGCAAATCTTTAGCTTCAATCGGACGCTCATTGGACTTAAGCCTGTCGAGTGTGTGTTCAATTGTGAAGGTGAAGAACAAATATAATAATGCAATACTTACTGTGGTGTTCTGAATAAACGCCACATTTTTTTAAAGAGCAAAGAACCAATCTACACACGCTTCGATGACGTTGGCGATATCCCGTTAGCAGGCCATGAATCAATTTGAGATATAATGATTGTGCAGTTGCTTGGCTTTCTCGCAAATGACAAGTAAACAGCGAGATTTTCTTGCGAGTTTGGGTCTCGATTCACAGGTTTAAAGCTTTCTCTGTCTTCTCTACATACGGATTCCTAGGTACAAAAGACACTTTTGTACTCGTTGAAGTACCACTTGCAACACTAGCTCTAATTGCATCTTCACTTTCCTTATCGATTTTATTTTGGACTCGGTCAAACCAAGTAATTTACCAACTGATGAAGCAGATTCATTATGCGCAAGCCTATCTAAAACTTCAATTTTCTTCTCCAAACTCATCACTTTTTTTGCCCTTTTACCGACTTTTCTTTCATTTCAATCATCACTCTCTTTGGGGCCATGATTAGGCAATATTACAAAAAACTATGAAAATAGCAAAATGCTTTAATGAAAAAAAACTCACACTTTCATATATTATACGTTGACACCCCTAAACTGCCTTCTGTATGCCGAATTTGGAATTAGTGTGTCAGCGAAATGAAGAACGAATATTTCGAGTGCTGCTGGTTGCCAGCCACCAGGTCACCAGTTTCGGCTACATCGCAATCTTTGTCTGTACAATAGTGTTTATTTGTGCAATTATTTAAATATTTTATTGCATTTTGCCATATCTCTCTATATTATAAAATCGACGATTGTGTCTAAAAGGCCCCTGCTCAAAAAACTAAATATTTATACCATAATTAGAGATTTTATAATGTTTTTTGACTCTCTGGGAAGGGAATCCTCCATATAACATGTAAATCTACGTTCGACATCAGTACATTCGACTTTCGTACATGTTTTCAGGAACGCATTATGTACGGATGTCGAGGACTGCCTGTACTGGGAAATTCGGGCTATTCACTAGCCTTTTTTCGCACATGGTGGTCCTTGTCAATCGCAAACTAAGTGTTCACTTCTGCTCTGTTCGAATTTGCCGCTTATACTAACTTGTAAGGTCAATTCATTTGTAGAATGGATAGATAAGATTCTGTATTGTGGTTTTGCTGCCCAAGTAGCTGATCATAATAAAGTTCGATTTTTATGAAAGTTCGTTTATTTTGAAACCGGATACTTTGAAGTCTTAATTTTTTGGCCCCTTGAACTTCGAAATAATGGGGTTTTATTGTATTTGCAACATTGCAAACTGTAAGCACGCTAAAAACTCTGAATATTACACAAGCCAAATGAAAAAAATTTGTCAAAATTAAACAAATAAACTGTTCACTATTTTAGTCAGTTGTTCTTAATTAACACGCAAAATCATACCCTATTTCTGTCTTCTTGTATGAATATTAGGACTATTTTTTGTGTCATTTTAAAAAATCCTGTATGTAAGCAACTTCAGTCTCATCATCATTACTCTTTGCTTTGTTTGTACAGTTTACTGTTTGGGATGGGTTGTGCATTTGCATTCTTTCTTCTCTCAATTAATGGTGTAATTATGAGAGAGAAGACTTAACATATTGCAACAAGATTGGGGATTGAAGACTTCACTGCATCTAATGGGTGGCTTGATAGATTCAAGAATGGACATAAAGTTGTGTACAAAGCAGTGTGCAGCAAAAGTAGAAGTGTGAACGCTGAGACTGTTGCATACTGGAAGGAGACAGAATTGTAAAAACTGTTTGACAGATGTAATGCGGAATAAAGGAGAAAATTGTCATGGTAGCAAATTAAGTAAGCAAAGGCTTACTATTGTATTAATCACAAATGCCAACGGAAGTGAAAAATTGAAGCCACCGGTGTTTGGAAAATCAAAATGCCCATAGTGTTTTAAAAATGTTAAAATTTTTCCCACCAAATATACGGCAAATACCAAAGGTATGGAGGACTTCCAAAAGTTTTGAAGTATTCTTACCATCTCAAAGTTGGGGTCTCAGAACAGAAAAATTGTTTTATTCCATGCACATCCTCCAAATTTGCAGCTACGAAGCATAGTTATAAAGTTTTTCCCAGCAAATTGTACCAGTGAGCTACATCCATTGGATTTACAAATTATACATGTGTTTAAAATCTTTGGTCTTGTTTATGGTAAGGACCTTAAGGATATGAAAATAAATGTGCTCTAGTCCTTGCATGATATCTCGGATTCATGGAAGAATGTCAAGGAATCCATGATTTCTAACTGATTCAAAAAGGCAGCGTTTTTGCTGAGTCACATGCAGTTTGGTTTGCATTTCTTACATACACGAGTCACTTCACTGTGTTTGTTACACACTAATTGTTTACAACTACCATACCTTTGATGGCGAAATCCCACTGAAGCAGGAAAATCTACTGTGTTCTTCAGAAAAGACGGTACTGCTTGGAATTCGAAGCCGTCTGCTATAGGTCGGGCTAGGGCTCACAACATCATAAGAGGTCCCACAAATAAGGTCATTTTACCACCAGGAAACATTCTAGAAGACCCTATAGATGCATTTAATCTTTTTGTTGATGATTTAGTAATGGCTGACATAGTTCAATTTACCAATCAAGAAGTCGAGCGCGTATATATAGAAAAGCACGTAACACAACATTGGAAGCCGTGTGATAAAATTGAAATGCGAGCATTTTTCGGTCTACTACTAACTGCAGGTCATCTCAAATCAAATCATTCCAATTATGATAATCTTTGGAGGAATTTGTATGGCCCTCCAATATTTAGGCCTACCATGGGCCTAAAGCGATCCATTTGCCGCAAGAAAGAAGTTTGCCCGTATTAGGGAAGTCTGGGAAAAATTCAATTCAAACTTGAATAGGTACTATCTCCCGGGTCCTAATATAACAGTGGACGAACAGCTTATTCCCTTCCGGGGAAAATGCCCGTTCAAGCTGTAATGCCTTCAAAACCCGACAAATACGGTAAGAAAGTATGGTGGGCATGTGATTCTAAAACTTTTTATCCACTAAATTCCCAACCTTACTTGGGAAAAGAAGGGGGAGAAAGGGCGCTTCCAGGATTAGGTCGTAGAGTTGTGGAAGGACTTACCGAGCCATATAAGAGAACAAACAGAAATATTACCTGCGATAACTATTTTACCGACGAGAAACTTGCTCAGAATCTTATGAGTAATGGTCTTACATTGGTCGGAACGGTCCGTAAAAATAAAAGATTCATCCCTTCCGAATTCCAGTCAAATATAAATCGCTCTGTGGGTTCCTCAAACTTTGGTTTCACGAGGAATTCGACTTTAGTGTCATACGTGCCAAAGGCAAGGCGGGCAGTAGTTCTTCTTTCTACAATGCACCACACGGACCATGTTATCGAGGACTGCAGTAGTAAGCCGGAAATCATTGTACACTATAATAATACAAAAGGTGGAGTTGACTCGTTAGATCAACTAGTGCACGCTTACATGAGTAAAAGGCATACAAATCGCTGGCCTTTTGCCTTTTTTACGAATGGTTTAGACGTTTGTGGCGTAGCTGCATTTGTTATTTGGATGAACGTTCATCCATCGTGGAACATTAGTAAACATAATGTTAGAAGAATGTTCCTGGTATCTGTAGCTGAAAGTCTTGTGCAGCCTCACATTGAGAGGAGGTCTTCTGTGGGACTGCAGAAGAAAATATTGACAGCGAAGGCATTTTTTGATGGTGAAAATGGTGGTCCTTCTCGAGAAACTCAATCGGAAGAAACGATAAAAAAGAGATGCCACATTTGTCCGTGGGCCAAAAGCCGTAAACAGAAACAAAGGTATGGTAGTTGTAAACAATTAGTGTGTAACAAACACAGTGAAGTGACTCGTGTATGTAAGAAATGCAAACCAAACTGCATGTGACTCAGCAAAAACGCTGCCTTTTTGAATCAGTTAGAAATCATGGATTCCTTGACATTCTTCCATGAATCCGAGATATCATGCAAGGACTAGAGCACATTTATTTTCATATCCTTAAGGTCCTTACCATAAACAAGACCAAAGATTTTAAACACATGTATAATTTGTAAATCCAATGGATGTAGCTCACTGGTACAATTTGCTGGGAAAAACTTTATAACTATGCTTCGTAGCTGCAAATTTGGAGGATGTGCATGGAATAAAACAATTTTTCTGTTCTGAGACCCCAACTTTGAGATGGTAAGAATACTTCAAAACTTTTGGAAGTCCTCCATACCTTTGGTATTTGCCGTATATTTGGTGGGAAAAATTTTAACATTTTTAAAACACTATGGGCATTTTGATTTTCCAAACACCGGTGGCTTCAATTTTTCACTTCCGTTGGCATTTGTGATTAATACAATAGTAAGCCTTTGCTTACTTAATTTGCTACCATGACAATTTTCTCCTTTATTCCGCATTACATCTGTCAAACAGTTTTTACAATTCTGTCTCCTTCCAGTATGCAACAGTCTCAGCGTTCACACTTCTACTTTTGCTGCACACTGCTTTGTACACAACTTTATGTCCATTCTTGAATCTATCAAGCCACCCATTAGATGCAGTGAAGTCTTCAATCCCCAATCTTGTTGCAATATGTTAAGTCTTCTCTCTCATAATTACACCATTAATTGAGAGAAGAAAGAATGCAAATGCACAACCCATCCCAAACAGTAAACTGTACAAACAAAGCAAAGAGTAATGATGATGAGACTGAAGTTGCTTACATACAGGATTTTTTAAAATGACACAAAAAATAGTCCTAATATTCATACAAGAAGACAGAAATAGGGTATGATTTTGCGTGTTAATTAAGAACAACTGACTAAAATAGTGAACAGTTTATTTGTTTAATTTTGACAAATTTTTTTCATTTGGCTTGTGTAATATTCAGAGTTTTTAGCGTGCTTACAGTTTGCAATGTTGCAAATACAATAAAACCCCATTATTTCGAAGTTCAAGGGGCCAAAAAATTAAGACTTCAAAGTATCCGGTTTCAAAATAAACGAACTTTCATAAAAATCGAACTTTATTATGATCAGCTACTTGGGCAGCAAAACCACAATACAGAATCTTATCTATCCATTCTACAAATGAATTGACCTTACAAGTTAGTATAAGCGGCAAATTCGAACAGAGCAGAAGTGAACACTTAGTTTGCGATTGACAAGGACCACCATGTGCGAAAAAAGGCTAGTGAATAGCCCGAATTTCCCAGTACAGGCAGTCCTCGACATCCGTACATAATGCGTTCCTGAAAACATGTACGAAAGTCGAATGTACTGATGTCGAACGTAGATTTACATGTTATATGGAGGATTCCCTTCCCAGAGAGTCAAAAAACATTATAAAATCTCTAATTATGGTATAAATATTTAGTTTTTTGAGCAGGGGCCTTTTAGACACAATCGTCGATTTTATAATATAGAGAGATATGGCAAAATGCAATAAAATATTTAAATAATTGCACAAATAAACACTATTGTACAGACAAAGATTGCGATGTAGCCGAAACTGGTGACCTGGTGGCTGGCAACCAGCAGCACTCGAAATATTCGTTCTTCATTTCGCTGACACACTAATTCCAAATTCGGCATACAGAAGGCAGTTTAGGGGTGTCAACGTATAATATATGAAAGTGTGAGTTTTTTTTCATTAAAGCATTTTGCTATTTTCATAGTTTTTTGTAATATTGCCTAATCATGGCCCCAAAGAGAGTGATGATTGAAATGAAAGAAAAGTCGGTAAAAGGGCAAAAAAAGTGATGAGTTTGGAGAAGAAAATTGAAGTTTTAGATAGGCTTGCGCATAATGAATCTGCTTCATCAGTTGGTAAATTACTTGGTTTGACCGAGTCCAAAATAAAATCGATAAGGAAAGTGAAGATGCAATTAGAGCTAGTGTTGCAAGTGGTACTTCAACGAGTACAAAAGTGTCTTTTGTACCTAGGAATCCGTATGTAGAGAAGACAGAGAAAGCTTTAAACCTGTGAATCGAGACCCAAACTCGCAAGAAAATCTCGCTGTTTACTTGTCATTTGCGAGAAAGCCAAGCAACTGCACAATCATTATATCTCAAATTGATTCATGGCCTGCTAACGGGATATCGCCAACGTCATCGAAGCGTGTGTAGATTGGTTCTTTGCTCTTTAAAAAAATGTGGCGTTTATTCAGAACACCACAGTAAGTATTGCATTATTATATTTGTTCTTCACCTTCACAATTGAACACACACTCGACAGGCTTAAGTCCAATGAGCGTCCGATTGAAGCTAAAGATTTGCCGCTTTCGGCACGCCTAATTATTTCCATCTTTGTCTCAATCGTGCTTGGTTTATGAGTCCTAAGTTTCTTTTCACTTGTATTAGCACTTTCAGTTTTCCGTTTCTCACTCATGTTTATAAAATAATAGGTGTAAAATGCACAAACAAAGAAACACTGCCATACGTACAAACAAAGATGGTAACGTTGCCGAGACTGAATAATAATAATATTAATTTATTGATTATTAACCGCCTTTACAGTGGTATTAATCTTGTCAAATTTCAGTACAATATTAAAAAACATTACACACAAATCTTACATTACATATAATACGTATATTATTACATAGCATACTTTAATTTGGTAATTTATTAAAAGTGTTGGTTTGGCTAACAGACAGCGCCATTATGCGATACCTTGAAATGTTTGTTCGTCAGCTGATGTACAAAAGTCCAAATTCGGAGTATGAAAGGGGGTTTAGGGACGAGAATTTATAATGTACGAAAGAGTGAATTGTACGGAAGTTGAATGTATGGATGTTGAGGACTGCCTGTAGATCTCAAGTTACTCTTTTATGCCGCGAAGAAAAGACGTTCAACCACGCACCGAAAGATTATCACTCATCTTTATTCCATACTGCTGCGTATATATTACATTGGGCTCTTCTTGTATGACATTATGGTGAAACCAGTGATGAGCTGAAGCTGGCTCCTGTTGGCTCGCGCGAGCTGTTTGTTGAATTTTTAGAAAATATGAAAATTTATTCATTTTGTCCTTTTAAGTACATTTTGCGCCATCTGATAGTCAATTACTGACAGTGTATGAAAGGAAATATATTGCGAACAGAACACTTCTTACGCTAGCCGAACGCTATTACTAAACTAGAACGATCTGGCTCCCCTGGCATGTAGGCATCCTGCCACCCTTATCCAAATTTCCTTAAGACTTTCTTTTTAGAAAGCCGGTTCTTAATATTTTTTCCAGCTAAGTAAAACCACTAGGTTTTTGTTTTTCTTGGATAAAACACGGGCATGATCTTTTTAGAGACGACATTCAGTATAACTTCATGCAACGTTATTTAAAGATTGGTTCAGTAACAGAAATCAATATACCACAATCTTTTCTGGAGCATATCACTTTCTCATTAAAAAAAACCTTGCCCAAGTCCCATGAGGATGGAGATAATAGGGGTTCTTGCAACTTCTGTTCATTTCAGCTTGGTTCTCGAATTTTGCTATCCCACTGAGAATGTGATAAATAAACGGAACTGTCCCGGCAAAAATGGAACCTTTGGTCATCCTACTATTAAATAAGTAAAAGGGAGTCACCTGTTTGGGGTGCTATATGTATCTCGTGTGCGAGAAATGGGGAACAAAAACGTGATGTGATGGAACACGCACAAACCTTCCGCTTACACAGGATCGAGGTTTCAAATTAAACGAACTGTTCGTGAGTCACCAGGCCAGACCATGACTTTGAATTTCATTGTAGGCGTATTTCGAATAATCCATACCAAAAATCCTATGGTGTTAGCCGGGGACTGATCTTACCTTCAAATTACACAATACTTTCAATTATCTGGGATCGAAATAACGGGGTTTTACTGCAGTGGAAACATGTAAAATTAGTGATAATGTAAGTGAATCAAATAAAAGAGTGCATAAGACTCATGAATTGAAATTAGAAATTTTAAAGTATGTTAAGGTGAAAGCCATACTGAAATCTCACGATCGTTGGGAATGTGTCGTTCACACTCACTGTTGCTTTCTTCTTTGTCCAGCTGAAAATCATCATTGTCCCCGCTCACTTCATCGGCATCTATCAATTTCTGTATTGCATCTGGAGACAATATTTTACATTGAGACATGGTCTAAGAGATAAAAAAGGCCTATTACTACCTACTCAAATTCTTTAAACGTTGAAGAAATTATATCTAATGTGCACAAAATGAATGAAACCTACCTCTTATCTCGATGCCGTCGAGTGTTTCTGTAGTTCAAACTCGAGAAAAGTGCAGTCTGAAATCACTGCCGCAGCGGACAGGCTGATGAGATACAAAAACGTACACTGCCGCTAATGGGCTGGAACATACTACATAGACTCGCTTCCCGCCAATTTGTTAAAAAGAGCGCCGCCGTCGACAAAGAAAGAGAATACTTTGTATAAAATCTAGGCAGACTTGGCCGAGGGTCTAACGGGCCCCGGTTGCCCGGCTAAATTCGTAAATAATTACATTGTCCGAAAATTAGATAACCAAATCGTAATTTCGCAAATCGTTCCACTTTCCTGTAAATAATACAAACGTTTACAAAGTCATGAAACTTCAGCCACATGGCCTGCATATTTCTCGTATTTTTAACATAAAGTATCAGTCGCTGGGTCCGTTGGACCCCTTTTACCCGGATAAGGGTTAAGTAATAAATAAGTCATCTTTAAAATTTTGCCAAAATTTAAATACCAAGAACACTATATAAGTGACTTTTATTTTGGTGCCTATAATCTGATATTCCTTTTCATTGCTAACTTCACTCATCAAATATTGTTGCAAAGTATTCATTTTTAGAATTAATGTACTTGCACTGAATAAGAAACTCAAGACTTTTACTGCAATATTAAAATTTCACAAATTTGAAAATGCTGCTATATTTTTATTTTTCTTCCAGGTTCAGTTTACTTTAATACCAGTTCCTATGACAAATATGGAAAATTAGTGCCAATTTCAAAAGAAGAAACTGAATACAGCATTGAATCCAGTCATGATACAAAAAAGAAGTCAGAAGCCATCCAACATAAATTGTCACCAGTGGATTTTGCTTTATGGAAGGGGAGTAGTGTGACCGATGAACCAAGCTGGCCCAGCCCATGGGGCAAAGGTCGTCCTGGATGGCATATAGAATGTTCAGCGATGGCTAGGTGATTTCATAATTAAATTCAAATTGTATTATTAATTGCTGCTGCTATTTTTTATCCCATTGCCACAAAATTTTATTCTTTGGTGAAACATTGCATTTCATATTAATTCTGTAGTGTATGTGCATGCCACCAGGGCCAGTTTCAGGCGTAAGCGACGTAAGCGGTTGCTTACAGGCGCCACTTCAGAGGGGCGGCAAAATCAATATTTCGGATTTTACATTTTCATTTTCTTAAAGGTTTATTGCCCAGAACTTGAAAAAATCACAAAAAATTATATTTTATGCCATGATATGTCATTTACATTCAGGGTCAGTTCAAGGTGTAAGCGATGTAACCTACTGCTTACAGGGGCCCCTAAGAAGGGTGGCAAGGTGAACGTTTTAAAGTTTTACACTGTCTAAAACATGCCGATACACTGTGCACTTTCCTTAACCTTTTTAGCGGAATATAAACACACAAAAGCAATAACTGTACTGCTAAGTTTCATGTTCTTTTAGGGATTACGTATTGTAATTTCAAATAACCTTCCCGCTCCAAATACAGTGAACCTTCTATACTAGCGATTTTGATTATTCGGGGTTTGTATCTTTGTGCAACTATTTAACATTCGGGATATCTACATTTTGCATGTAGATTCCCTTTCTGTTCCTTGATAAATGACTTTTCAAAGAAAAAAGCCCGAAAAAACTTAATCTCGTCCTTTTTGAAAAGTGGGTTCGTAAAGTTGCAATATAAAAATATTCGGTAATATAATCATCACATAGTAATTTTGTTATAAGGTCAGTGAATGTTTTATTTCTATTTTCTGAAAATATATAGTTGAATATTTTTTTGAAAAAATAAAACCAAGTAAAATAAATTTATTTTCTTTTTTTAGTATATCATTAATATTATTTCATGCCTTTGATATCCAGAGGAGCAGAAAATTTTTACCTCGCTTACACATATTTTTTAACTGAAACCAGCCCTGCATGTCACACCCCAATGCCTGCATAAGGAAAGCATCTATATGCATCTACCAAATAGGCAAAATTTTCATCAGTCTTTTCAAATAGAAGGGCAATGGGACATTCCTTTTCCATAAAAATACCTATGTTGGAGTCCATGTGCAATTTTTTCTTCCATTTCCCTTGGGACATATCAGGTCGTTGCAGTGATTTCATTTGGTCCTCTTTATCCCTTCTCATTTCATTTAAGGCAAGCATATTCATTTGTAGGCTTGCAGAGGATGCCATTAGAACTAATTATTGAAATTAGGCAATATTTGAAGGGTAGGTGCATGTAAACTACTTATTTTTATTAGCACAGATGTATGCATTTAAAAAATATTCCCAAAAATAAAACGTCAATATTTTTGTCCAATCAGCGGTTGGAGAAATTTACCCTCCATTGGTATGAGGAGTTTCATATGGCCCTTTTAATGTGAAGTTTGGTGATTTTTATGTAAAACGATCTCAGAACTTTCTCACATTTTTATTTCCAAACCTATCCTCAAGCTATCTGATATCTATTACATCTGTCTATCAATTAATGCATGCCACTGTACAGGCGACTCCCGAGTCTCGTTGGGGATGCGTTCCTGAAAACGTGTTCAAATCTCGAATATTCGAATGTCGAACGCCGTTTTTCCATATACTTTCATGTTATAATCGGGGGATACGTTCCCGCATCTCGGGAAAAAGTCTCCCCTCACGTTCTATAAAGATAAAATAACATTACTAATATGTTAATACAACAATATTAAATTATGAATAAATTGTATAATAAATATTTTAAATGTATAAGTTATTTTTTGCACTAAAAAGGAAAAAATAAATTTGTGTTTCAAACTTCAAAGATAGATGCATGCAATATGTCGTGCAGACAGCCCGGTCCGGATCACATGAGTCGTTTGTTACAAACGACTTGCGCGATCTGGATAACATACCTGCATACATCTATCTATACATACAACTATTTATCGCAGCGCAATTAATATAAAAGTTATTAATAAAGCACAAAATAACTTAAGAATAAAGAAACAATAAAATTAAAAATATTTCATCATGGTCTCACTCATAGGAATGTGTTTCTGACACTGATCATCTACCCAAAGTTTTAAAAGTTTTTCCATTTTAGGAATCACAATACCACGCCTAGGACTGTTTATTGTTGTTATCAAATTATATGGATTTATCACATCTTCTAGAATTTTCTCCTGTTTCACCTAAGTGCTAATAGTTGAACGACACATTCCCAACGATCGTGAGATTTCAGTATGGCTTTCACCTTAACATACTTTAAAATTTCTAATTTCAATTCATGAGTCTTATGCACTCTTTTATTTGATTCACTTACATTATCACTATTACATTTCGTTTTAGATTAAAGTGACCAGACGTACAGCATTATGCTGTATTGTACGGCATTTGCATCTCCTGTACAGCTAGGGTTGCCAACTTTTAGATCTTCATGAACCGGAGATGTTGTTACGGGTTGCCTACTTTAAGATATTCATAAACCAGTGTTTACTTGTAACGTGGATACTTTAGAAGAAATCCAAGAGGAATTAAATGTAATGATAAATATATTCAATATTTTAAAATGCACTCATGATTTTAGGACACATAATTAAAAATTGTTTATTTTTTTAAATATCACTAATTAAGGAAATTGTAAGATCATCGTCAATTTGTTTTTTCTATAAAACAAAATACAATGGAAATTAAAGGGCAAGCTATCTTAATTCGAGTCATTTATAAAAAACGCAAAAAAATCATAAAAAGGGCTTTCCGCTGTAATCGAAATTGAACCGGAGATTTGTGCTACTCACCCGGAGACCAGAGATTATGGAGATGACCTGGAGATCTCCGGCCCGAAAGCCAGAGGTTGGCAACCCTATGTACAACGTTGGAAAGTATACAGCAAAACGTACAGCATTTTAAAAATTTTCCCGCCAAAATTGATAATAATTGCAATAATTTGTTTTTATTATTTATGTCAGCAATATAAAAAAGTACTTAAATGCAGAACAATAATTTGTTTTCCGTGGTGTGGTTGTAGCTCTATAATTCATGGTTTTGTTTTACTACTACACCCATGGTTTTTTGTCAAAATGAATGTATCACTCATACCACTTTAGAAAAGTCTATGGTTGTAACTGGTTTCTGTGGTTTTAGCATATGTCACCTGTCACAGTCCGCAACGCACCTGCAAAGTTTTATAGTTTTCTCAAGTCATCGTCACAAGTTTAAAAAAGTAAGTGAAGTAATTTGAAAATTGAATTAATTTATGTTACGGTTAATTACATGATTTGTTCCAATTTTATTTTGTATTTGTTTGTTTTAAGAAAAATAACATCAAACGCACCATGAGGAGGGTATGACTTTGGAGAATTAGTATATGATTAATTAAAAAATTGGATTTTATTATCTTCGTTAAAATTGTTGTTTTTAATAATTCAGTATTTATGTATTGTCGAAATTTTTTTATTTTGTTAAACGGATTGAAAAATACGTATTGTATTTTGTATGTTTTTTCATTTTGTAGAGCATTGAGCTTTTGAAGATCTGGTCACTTTATTTTAGATGCCATTTCAAGTGATAAATTCATAAATAAATCAATAAAATAAATAAATTTAAATAAAAGATTAACAGAAAAAAGAGTGAAATCAGCACAAATTCAAACAATTAGAGCAGATATAACTACATCTACACCAAAACTAAACCTCGCGTGGTTGGTCGGAACCGATTACTACGCGAAGTTTATTCCGCGTATATTATCGATCGGCGGGATCGAAATCTCGAATTAATCGAAACTCGAACAATCGAGACTCGGGAGTCGCCTGTATTGCGTACACTGTTATAATCACTACGTATTTGTAAATGCCCCTTCCTTGCTTTGCACTGAAAAGTTGGGCACCTTATACATTGCATTACAGTTATCACAATGCAATCTGTACATGCCACTTCTCTCCATATTAGCCACTCTGTCTTTCACTTGTCACAGTGTGTTTCTTAAATTACACAAATTAGAATCACACATTATAAAAGGATGTTTGTTGTTTATTCTTTACAGTAAACTGTTTGGTTCCAGCATCGATATACATTCTGGTGGAATTGACCTAATGTTTCCCCATCATGAGAATGAGGATGCTCAAAGTTGTTCATATCATGGAGTTTCTCAATGGGTCCACTACTGGATGCATACAGGTAAAAATAAAGTGCATTCTAACTTTTAGTAGTCTGTAAGATGAAGTCTGTTAGTACAAAGTACAGTGGAATCTCCATTTAACATTTGCGTTGGGGATAAGTTTTTTGTACCTTAAATCGAGTAATACATTAAATTGGGGGTTATCTAAAATTGAAAGACTAAACAGCAGTTCATTAATGTCAAATATGTTTTATTAGTTAAAACACAAATATTAAGTGTATAGATTAATCTTCCTGTCAAGTTATAGGTTCTTTCAATCATTGCAGCCATGAGATACTAACGCTACACTTGAGGATGAGAATAGACGACAGGCAAAACAATAAACACTGTTTTTGCTTGGATCTGCCGTTGCTTGTATACTTGCATGGGAGAGTTTTAATGCCCTTGAAGCACCTAGGATTTGCAAATTTGCATATTAACATTGGCTTCAACTTTTCTGAGCCATCTGAATTTGCACAAAGCAAAACTGTCACTCTTCTTCCCACCCTGGCAAACTTCCCCTCTTACACTCAAACTTTTATCAGGGAGTAGTGAGTAAAAGGGGCCTGTTTCATCTGCATTTGGTTTGTATCCCTTAATGAGAGCAGGTAGGTGCTCTTTTCAGTGGACCACAGAATATTCATTCACACTTCCACTTTCGCCGCAGACACTTCTGTATATGATGTCATTTCTCTTCTTTAAACGGCCAAGCCACCCATTGGAGGCTTTGAAATAGTCTATTTTCAGTCTTAGGGCAATTTCAGTTGCCTTTTCCCACAATACTGGCCCACTTACAGGCATATTTTCAGACTGCATCTGCTGGAACCACTGCAGCAATAGTTTCCAGTTCTTCATGGGGAGAATTCTTCATGTTCTTCCTCTTTTTTGACTGAGTCCCTAACTTACTCCCAGCTTCCAATATTAAGTCTTTATATAGCATAATGTTGCTCAAAGAAGATGGAGCTAGTCCAAGGCGGTTTGCCATCTCTACTCTTCTCACGTTTGGATGGCCCTCAACTTCATTGATGATTGAAACTGATACATAAGCTTACTCCTTTTGGTACCCATATTAATAAAATATCGCCGAAATATACAAATAACTTCTCCACAAAATGAAATATACTTGCACACGAATGGCACAACTAGCGAGTGTTTTCAGCGCCGCGCTGAAAACGCTGAGTAAGTGTACCTGCACGAAACATGGCTCTGTCTGTGTCGGAAAGCAAGTATGTTATGGATTACTTTGTCATCGCGGTGTAAAGCTACTCGATGAGTTGCCTATCATATTGAACCGTTTGCTCCATTGGCCCATACAATGTGATTCACTCGATACTTGAGTCCAGCAAGTGAAACAATGTGTGGGGTGATATTGGAGCTGGCAGGCTTGGTAAACGTACTCAAATCCCTGTGGAGGAGTAAACACAAGAGAAGAAATGCACAGTCAGCGAAAAAATACAAAGTCGCTTAATTTGTATCACAACCTTGAGTGCATCCGCATCAGCTGCTCAGGAAACTAGCTGATTTTAGTGTTGAATGATTCTGAAATTATTACTATCAATTATTTCATTCGTAAAATTTCACAGAACGAAGACGGTTGAGAATAATACCAACTGTAAGTCCTCCGGTGAAGGTGATTCTTCTAGCTTATGGTTTTTTTTGCAAAATTAGTGGCCATTTCATGGCTGTGACCCTCATTGCACCTCCTAGCAGTGAATTTGCTATCTTTAATTTTTCCGAGACAAACTTTCTTAAAACTTTTAAGCAAATAAACACACTTAATTGAAGTGCTCCTATATAGGAGGAATCAACCAAGCATGCAGATCCTTTCAGTTTTTTAAGTTCGCATGCTATAATGAATACATGATATAATTAGGCTCGTATGGATTATAGAAGATAATATTTACGAGTTTCGAATAATTATCCCTCAGTGAAGCAGTGTGGTGAGCGTTTGTAGGTGTTTCGACACCTGTTATTGGCCGACCATGCACAAAATGACAACGCTAACAGTTCCAACGTCCTTTTAGTCTCATTTTTTACATTTCAGCCGTTTATGCGAAGTGGGCTCACAAATTTGATTGCGCGTCTTGTGCGGTGTAGGGAAATGCTACAGTGACTGACGAGTAAGAACATACATACATCCGAAGTTTTAATAACATTGCCACCTCGATGTAATAATAGCATTGTTGTGAATAAGACCACTTTTTTCGGGGATTGTCTTCCTTTCGGGTTAACAAGGTAAATATGGTTGTGTTAAATGTGGGTGACCCAACTAGCTAACGCGTCACGTTAGTGAGCGAGCACCTGCAAACTAAAACAAAAAAAATCCGGGTTCACGTGATGACATCATTGCAACTTTCGTGAAGTACGTAACAGATTAGGACATTTAAGGTGGATTGACAAAACAGTATAATTTAATATTAATTCTTTTGAGTTTATTTAATGTAGTAACAATGCCAGTATGTGTTGTGCCATTGATGGTTAGATTGAATTAATATATTACATCTCCACCAAATAAAATATTCTCGAGTCATGGTGTAAACGCACCTGAAATTGAGGCGATGCCCTGCAAGGGACCAGAATTTTGTCCCTTAACTGTGGGCAATTCACAAAATCGAGAAACACTAAATCGGGTGATACAATACATTATTTATATGGAACTTTGATCGGGGCCGCAAAAAAAATGCCTTAAATACGGGTTAACCTTAAATGGGAGAACCTTAAATCGGGATTCCACTGTAACTGTTTCCCAAACCTGTGCATGCTACCTGAAATAACTCCAAAAAATATATATAAAACCTTTTCTCTATTGCTCTAAAGTTTTCCTTCTATCGCATCTTTAATGAAAGAGTGACTTTCAGGAAATATCTGTTCCAGCTTTACTTCCTCTTTCTAATCATTTATAAAATTCATTTTTCCCCCCCATACCTTTAAACATTTCCTTATTTTACCTCTATAAATATTTTCTCCAATTTAGTCTCTGCCTGGAGATCCAAATGGGACACTCTTTTGCCTCTAGAGAACTCATGTATTACCATACTATCAATATATGCAATACAAATTAAATTAAATTTTATATTTAATAAACATCAAATGCAGGTCATAAAGCATTAAATGGGAGATGAAAGAATTGTCACATTTATTTATTCAAATTTAATTTTAAAATAAATAAATAAAAATTTAAAATGTGGGGATAAAACTAACTGAATATGATACATTCCAGGTCATTTATATCAGAAAGGTCAAAAAAAGATGTCCAAATCTTTGAAGAATACATTTAGCATTAGGGAATTCTTGTCAAAATATACACCTAATCAGTTTCGCATGTTGTGTCTTCTGTCTCATTATCACAGTGGTAAGTAATATATATCCTACTAGTTTTAAGGTGTTACTTTTCCTTTTGTTAGTATCTCATTAATACTATAATGGGTGATGACTAAAAAAAGTTTATATAAGTCTCCAAGCCTTTTCAACAAACAAAATAATTTTGACTCTGGATTAGCAGCCATGTTTAATGCTCAACTATACAATATTATATTTTAAAAGGAGTGGAATACACAGAAGAGACTATGGGAAATGCCGTTGCGGTAATGGGTAAAATTGAATCATTCCTTGCTGATGCTAATGCTTGTCTTCATGGACAAAAGCCTCTTTTATACTTAAATGAGCCTGAATTAGAAAAGGTTATTATCTGTGTTTATTCTGGGTTTCATTTTGAGGTGTTCATCATTGTTTATGAATTTAACATTGTAATCTCTGCTTCAATTAGGCTGTTAGCAGATTTAGAGAAACAATTCATACCTCACTGGCTGATGACTTTAATACGCCTGCAGCAATGACCGCACTCATAGAGCTGATGACGTACACCAACAAACTATTAAATCCCACCAGTGTAAGCTACAATGTAAAATAATCTATAAGATTTCTTATCCTTGCTCCCTGAACTTGACATTTGCCACGGATAGCCTATAGACAAGACTTTTAAAAAATAGTGTCTTCTCCGATAATTTTAAAATCATTTTTGAAATTGAAGGTTTTTGCAAATCTAAGAATTTTTCTTTATGATTAAAAATGAGGGATCCATTGTTAAAGGTACTTGTACATATTGTGGTATGTTTATTTTTCTGGTATATGCAGATTTTTTTACAGTTACTCTACTCGAATTTATCACTCAAAATTTCTAATGTTTTTATTTTACTTCAGATCAGTCATGATTGATGTTAATTTACTCCCACAAATTTGATAATTTTTTTATTATTTTTATTGATATTGCATCATGAGAGGACTTGGCTGACTTTTGATCAAAGTTTGATGAGAATTGAAATCCAATCAGTTCCCCATTCCCCCCAGGTATACACTTTAAAATTTGCCATTTTTTTTCAGAAAGTACTAAATGCGAATCTGTCTCTGGGAAGTAATGCCACAGCACCAATTGCATCAGTTTCAGGCCTAATTAAAAGAACTTTAGAAAATTTTGGGCTTAACTTCATATCTGATCAAATTTTGAGCAGTTTGCCATTCCAGGAGGAAACTCAAGTAAAACAGCCTGTTATTAATATAAAGCAAATCATTGATGGTGCAGTTGAATTTAGAAGTGAAGTCAGAGGCCATACTATAGACAGGATTAAAGAAAAACCTGCCAATGAAGAGGAGAAAGTGTATTTGAAGAATATTATTAATTCTTGTGATACCTTTCGACAGAATTTATTAGCTAATGGAGTAACTGTGAAAGTAAGTTGATATTTATGTTTAGTTAAAAGTTGTATGAATAAAAATAAAATTTAATCTATAGCTGTCTAACACGATCGTATGAGAATTGCAGCTAAACTGGTATGTCCTGAACTTTTCAGTGTGATTTTAAAAAAATACTATTTATAAACATATTAATTAAAGTGCTGCTAGATTTTATTTCAGTGTTAACATGCTAAACATTTAATTAGATTGTTGTTTAAAGATTTTTGCTCCAAATTGCTTTTACCAAATTAAATTTTTGTGGGCTCTCCTCATATTTGTACTCAAAATCTGATACCAATGAAAATTCAGCAGTTATTCTAGAGAAAATTTGATGAAGTCAGCACTGTTTCACTTAAATTTAAGTGTTTAAAGTTAATTTTTCTGAATTTATTTCTGTAATTGTATGCCTTACATACCGTAATATTCGGATTATAATACGCACCCTATATAATACACCCATGTTTTTACGAGTGAAATGTGAAAATTGTCTCATCACCATGTATAATACTCAAGTCATTTTTTGTAAAAAGATCACTGTAATTTTCACTTGGTTATTAGCAGTATCGAGACAGTTCTCACCTTGCTGCCAAGTGAGATATGTGCAAGAATGTTTACAAAAATTTCACATCTATATATTTTGACTCTCACTTTAAAGATCGCTGCAATGTATAAAAACATGTCTCCATGTCGCATTGTGTAATAATCTGGTCAGTTGGAATGACAGTTTTTGCCTTGCCGCCAAGCGAGATATGTGCGAGAGTGTTTACGAAAACTTTATGTCTGTATAGTTTTGACTCTCACTTTAAAGATTGATACAATGTATAAAAACATGTCTTCATGTCGCATTGTGTAGTAATCTGGTCAGTTGGAATAACAGTTCTTGCCTTGCCACCAAGCGAGATAGTTTACGTGAATATCATGTCTAGTTCTGACACTGTCTTCATAGAAGCAGGTCGAGGTATGTAAAATAATATTTGTTACTCGCAACTTGCATTGATTTTTTCTTAAAAAGCGTGGCTTTAAAAAGTGTTGCCTCACAAACACCATGGATGGTTCTGAAGATGACATCATATGGGATGATGATTTTGCCGAAGTGGATAGTGAGGATGAAGATGACATTCTTGGCGATGTGAGAGAACACATAATCACCAACGAACTATTTGAGGACAGCAATAATGAATTCAGAGGCTAAGATTCGGACAGCTAAAAGTTAATAAATAATTATTCATATTTTTGTTTTGAAAAACGATACTTAAAGGAATGTCATTGAAATGCATTGAAATTACGATTTATTGGTAAAAATATGTCCAAAAATATAAACTCTTTCCTTACTAAAAAAAGTTGTATGTGCTTGTTACCATATGTAGTACGCACCCAACTTTTTGTCAGTTTTTCATGAAGAAATATGCGTATTATAATCGGAACATTACGGTAATTTTTTCATTGATTTTATTGCTTTTTAAGAATTTTAATGATTGAAATTTTATTTCTATTCTCAGGATCATGGAAAAATATCTTCATGGACTATTCTAGAAACTGAAAAATAAAGAAATAGTTTTGATGTATACACTTCTAGTCAGTGCTCATCAAAACATGAAAGATATATATGCATTATATATTAAAGTACATTTTATATTAAAATGGGTATCTACAATGGAATGATGCTTTTTTTCTTTGAATAATATACCATTTAAAGTGCTCTAAATCTGAAGCCTTCCACTTTTTAGGCATTATTTACAAAAAGGAAAAACAAAATGTCTTATGGTCAGGTCATGCCCGTTCATCTGTCCACATTTCATCTTCGAAACTATTGGACAGATTTTCATGTAATTTGCCATTTAAGACTTTAGGACTAAGAAAATTATATGAATATTTCCAAAAACCCAATCAGGGATGCCACTTGACTAGAAACAAAAAGTGAACTTTCCATCATATATCGTAAAATATTAATTATACCAAAAAGGTCTTCAAAAACATTTGTAGAACTTTCCAAATAGAATACTTCTTACCGTATACATTTTTATCGCAGGAGTAGCTGTTTTCAATAAAATCAAACAGGAAAGTCATAATTCACTTTGAACAATATTTATTGAGTGGTTTTTTAATTATTGTGAACAAAAGCAATCTTCACAGCAAATAAAAAATAAAATAAACAACTGCTGTGATTAATAAATACATTTAATTTCCTTTGTTGTATACACAGAATTGACTTAGTGAAAGGAAATGGATTATCTATGCAGCGATGTCATTCCAGTATATTAACAACCAGTTCGCTTCAGTTGCCCACCTTATGATATGGTTCCCAAATTTTTTGAGTTGTTTTTCACTAAGCTGTAATAAATGTAACTCTTTGCGCTTATATTTACATCATTATTCATGATCAACTAACTCGTAATTATTTTACCCAAGTACATATATGGTACTACATATTGGGAAGATTGAGAAATGCATATGTTTAATCTATTTCAGCTGAATTTGGCATTAAAAATTAATTTTTTTCTCACAGAACTCTCTCACACACCCCTAAGGGAGCATGCCTCCCAGTTTGGGAACCACTGCCTTACAATATACAAAGGTCTCTGCCCCTGGCCCCTTAAGGGACATGACCCTGTCTGACAGCTTGTTTTGCTCACCTATTATTCAAAACTAATTAACAATAATTAAATAAAAATTTCAAATATCAATAACAATTCAGTAAGTATTCAAAGGTCATTAACACAACATGAATGGATTATTGAATATTTTTGTTACCACTGTATTGTTTATCATTACCAAGATATTGTTTGAACTTCAAAATAACGGTGAAATTTTGTGAATATGTGGATAAATGCAATGTGAATTTATAATCCCAGCCAGTCATACTCAATTACACGAAATTGGAAACAATACAAATCCTTGTGATCGACCCTAATTCCAGGCAGTCTTCTGACGCCTAGTTAAATTTGGTCATCCCGTTCCTCGACTGCCCTTGTGCCTTGCACACCTCACTCATCAGCTTGAAGGTGATACCAACAGGTATCAATGTCAGACAGCATCTGGACATGTCCCTGCTCTCACAACTGTCGATAATTGCATCCACATCTCATAGTTTGTCTTACAGAGAGACATTCATGTGTAAAACAGTATCAAGGGGATTATTTTTTTTATTTGGTGACTTTGACAGTTTTCTGTGTGATTCAGATTCTGCCTCTCTCAGATTCAGGGCTGATCTTAATGGTTTGGCATCCCTAGACAAGTGGTTTTGGTGGCCCTATGGCATAAACGTTTTTGGAGGATTCTTAATTGTAATAAATTTCAGTATTTTACATCTACATATATCATAATGAATACAGTTTAATTATATACTTTGTTAATAAAAGTTACAAATTTATTACCCTGCTTTTTAGCCAAAATTTGTATGGAAAAAAGTGCGTGTTATATGCGGGTATATACGGTTTGTGTATGTCTTTGTATATAAAGACTTTTTGTCACATCAAGACTTGTTTCAAAAGTATAAGATTATTTGTGTCAAGTGGGTGGTTATTGTTGATAACGTGTTTTGCAATGGCAGATTTTTCTAGATGTCCATGTTTATAATGTGAAAGGTGTTCTTTAAATCTGGTGGTAGACTTAACAACATTAATATCGATAGAAAAAGATCAATTAAATGCACACGGAGCTCGATATGGTTTGGTACTGCCTATCGCTGCCAATCTCACTTTATCACATTATTTCAATAAATTTTATGGATGTAAAGACAATAAAACTTGTTTATAACGATCACGCCTAAAACGAAATCTCGACTATAACGAAGAAATTTCTCAGTCCCTTGAACTTCTCCATAAGGGCATTGGTTAAATTTCTCGGATGTAACGAACACGCATTTTACGAATTCTCGGTTGTAACAAACAAATGTTTGGTCCCGTGGCAAAAAATGCCCCATATATAACAAATTTTGGTGAGCAGAGCAATAAGTAATGAATAGTTTCTGCCCGTTTACCGCACACTTGTTCGTAGAGGTCCCCTTCCTCCATCTACCCCTTCCATACGAATTTCCACGCTCCCTTTCTTTTGAAATTGATATTAAAAATGTGAAGTGTTTATGTAAATTAATGGCCATAATAACAATATTAATTGACCATTTAAAAAATCGTATGTAATAGCAGTCGAACATTTTACATGCCGCTAAGTTGATAAGCATCTCTTAGCATATGTAAGTACGGCATTGAAGTCGACTCACTGCAAATCCAGTAAAAGCTGTGTTATCCGGCTATCTTGGGGATTGTGGGAAGCCGATTAGGAGAAATATCCGGTTAGGGGAGCGATTTTCGATTTTGACATCGCAAAGTTAGCAATAACCAAACAAAATTGGGCTTAGGTTCACTATCGTACTCCCCAAACATAACTATGCATGGGGTTTGCATTTTCCATTTTAATTCTTCCAAACGTAGTTAGATATAGATTTACCCATTCTTATTTAATATGTTGCTACGCTTACATGCAAAACAAAAAGACTAATGAAAAGTTTAGGGCGTCCGGGAAGTTGGGGATTACGGTGGTGAACCTGTTCTGAAAATTGAATTTATTGGATTATATCTTTCTTATTTATCTTTATTATTTATCTTTATTATTTATCTTTATTATTTATCTTCATTTACTCTATTAGAAAAGGATGAAATTATTTAATTCTTCTGAACATTTCTGTGAAAACCAGTCATATAATATTTTATCCAGTTCCTCAATTTTTGGCTTATGAAGCGTATGATGTTTATTAATTGATTTACTCATCTCAGAAGATGACACAAATTTCATTAATTTAGCCTTATGAGCCTTGATATCGTAGAGCGTGGAAGATCCGATGTTGAATTCTTTTGCTATGGTTGCTCTATTTTTTCCTTTTTCAATTTGTTTGATCAGCTCCAGCTTTTGTGTTAGCATTAAACCAACCTTTTCTCTCCTGTTCCTTGCTTTTAGGTATTTATTTTGATGCCATATTCAATGGATGGGTAATTTTTTAAATAATAAAAAGCGATAAAACTGGAAATTGTAGAAGTACACCTAAACATCTAGACAATGCAAATGGCTCACTCACCCCACCCTCGTCCCGGCCCTGGTAACCTATGCCACAAGAGAACAGTTACGTTCCCCATAAAGCAATAATAAAACTAATTGGACAAATTTGAAACTAAATTTAAAGTTTTTAAATAAAATCAATTTTCATCAATATTATATGGAAAAGTTTTAATAAAGGAAAATGCTTTTTATTTGTTTTGATGTATATGACACCACAAATATTTTCATTTTTATCAAAACTTATATCTGACCTATGAAAACCTTTCTTATTTCCAATATGTTTTGTGAAGAATGTGATTTTTAACCACTGGCTAGAATATGTGGACTGCTGGAGAAGTCCAAGACTTATTTATTTCACTTTTATGCACATGGTTACTCACACCATCATATCGCATGCCGGCGACACTACTGGCACAACTAAAAAGATGTTATTTTTTGAGTTAATAGAGCTGAGGGTTTTGTTGTAAGGCTCTCTTTCATCTTGCAGTGCTGGCAGAATTGTAGTTAACATGTGGGATTACCAAAATTCAAGGCTGTTACTTATGCTATTCAATAAGAAAATAAGCTAATGCTTCTAGGTGTGGTTTATTTCTTGATTTTCTGAAAACATTACTTTTGAGTTGTGCAAGTATTGTCACCGGTGTGCAGTGCCGGATACAGTCATGGGCGAAATACTGGGCTATAATATTTCTCATGCTCCCGGGCCCCTTACCATCCTTTTCTCCCACTATAATAAATGTCAGTCTCCAAATGGCATTTAACGATATATAACACGTCGTAGCTATATTTAGGAAGTAGTTAACATAAACTTTCAGAGAATAAATCCACTTATAAAAGAAGGGACCTACATAATATTAATTTTCCTTTGAACAATGAGAGATCGATAGCTAAAACTTCTACTGAAAATGGTCCCATGCACTGCCCTTTTATTATAAACTGGAATGCCTAACCGTGGATCCTTAATCTAGTGAGGACCAGATTCGTACCAGAAAATCTGGGGCCCCCGAACAAATAATTTGCTCCCCACATCTTTGAATATCTTAGACATTTTTCAGGTTGAATTCCTTACCACTGCCATTACATTAATAAACAATGCCCCTTCAACAAACACAACTGATATATTAAAAAATAAAAAGACCCTTTGATTCAGGGATCAGGCCATGATGGGGTCCATTAATCACGGCGCACCTTCCCCAACCCATGTTGAGGGGATTGCAGAGCCCATTGAGATGCTACTGTGGGGGAACAACAGCTCAAAGTCCTTTTCAAACTACAAATTCTATATCTAAATTATCCGTCCATTCATCCTCAAGATTTTAAAACTGAAAAATAAAATGTATGAGCCAACAAAATATGCTTCCATTTGAGCATTTCTTACAGAGAGAAAGAGAAGGATGGTTCAAGTACATTTGTACAAAATATTTTCTTGAGTTTGGGGACCCCTATGGCACGGATGTCTAAAGCACGGGTCCCAATGGCATACCCTCCAGTTATTTTAACCGCTAACTATGGGCCCTGATTCGGATTGAATATTTTTATTTGATTGTCTTTTGTACATCTGATTTAGTACATTAGGTACATTAGCACACTATTGTGTTCTGCTTGTTTATGGCTAATAATTTTGTATAATCTTTTGCTAAAAATATAAAAAGATGTTTCGATATTGCTTAATCTTCAACATTATGAGCACAATGTCACAAAATGAACATGTTCCGAGAATGATGTTTTTCTAGTACCTAGATAGGTATTTGGGTTCATTGTTGTATTACATATATTATTTTAAATAATTATATTATTATTATTAAGTAGAATGTTATTAATTAGATTATGATATTTAATGCATTAAACTAGATGGCGCATCATGTGCAGGGGCCAGTAGCACATCTCCTAAATAAAGGTTGTATGAGACTGGGACCCGCAAAGTCCATCTCGCCCAGGACCTGGAGAAAGTTGTGCCCGGCACTGCCAGTGTGTGATATGTTAATATGGCCAAGTTACTTTAAATTTTAATTTAAGTTACTAACCACAGATATTTAGGTAATCTTCAGTAATGATTAATATGAAAATTGCATTTTCCTATTTTATTTTAAAGTAAGACAATGATACTGAATAAACTGCACTTGCATACACAAAGTAAACAGTGTGTTAAATTTAATAGGAATTATATAACGTAGATTTTATCTTGGCTAATCAGTTAGGAAATGCTTGAGTAAAGTGAAACTAAGTTCTCATGATCTGAATTTTATTTTAGAGTAATTTCTTTATGTGATGGCTCTTTCCAAAAAAATTAAATCTAAAATGACAAAGCTTATGAGCAGTTGTAGATTTGATAATATCCACAAATTCATTTCACTATGCTATCCAATGGAATGTTATATCCATTTGTTCAGAGATTAAAAAACTGATATTATTCAAAATATTCCCTCAAAAATTCGTTATTAAGCTCACAGTAGGAGAGATCATACCATCAAGGATAAGACTATTCAGAGATGAAATAGGATGGCATATCCTTTCAATATGGGGTAATATGATTATCATCCCTGAAGTGCCATTTATGGTTATATAACAGGATAATGTTCAGTGGCAGATTTAAAGAGGGTTGCAATTGTTGCACACCAGGGGTCCAATGAAATATGGGGCCCCAAAAAATTTTCATATATATAATCAGAGAAATATCAAATATGTCAATTTAAAAATCAAAGGAACCTCCCTAACATTCTATGGAAAAAATTATTTTCTAGAGACATCACATTAGAGAGAGGTCATTAGCGAAGGTTTCACTCCATATTTAGACTGCAGATCCAGCAATTGCCCACTGCTGGTAGATCAGAAGGCATAAATCTGCCACTTATCATGTTTGAATTATAAAAGATTAAATTTTAAATAAAAAATTATAAATTTTCTCCATCCATTTTGATGTTCTATTCTAATGTGAAAGTCCAAGGTTCAAATTCCAATGGATGTTAAATATCCTTTATCTAATTTAACAAGTGTCCGTCTATCTGTCCCCATTTGTATCTCAAGAACCATTCATGATAGAGAAATGTGGTAAATGGCATTTTGTTTCTACTAGCTAGGGGGTCCCTGGAAATCTATTTTCATAGAGTCCCAGGTTCAAATCTTATATTTATATTTTCCATAAGATAACATGTAAAATCGACTTTGGCATGCAGGCTTTCATTCATTTGCTCGTAAATTCAAAATATTGGCATATGAGTTTTGGACCTGGATTGTTTTAAAGGAAAATGATCAAGTATTTTTATTCTTATTGTCTTTTTTGTGTATGATTTGAAATCGCCTGTATTTTAAGTTTAATGCACATAATTTACACTAAATTTGCCATTTTAACTCTAAATACCTTGATGACGGAGCAGGGCCAGTTTCAGTTAAAAAATATGTGTAAGCGAGGTAAAAATTTTCCGCCCCACTGGTTATCAAAGACAGAAAAGCTTGAACTGGAGGTTGATTCTAACAATATTGAAGAACTTCTGGATGCCCACGGAGCTGAATTAACAAATGAAGAATTGATGGGATTAGAGGCAGCAAAAACTAAAGAACAGGAACAAGTTGTAACTGAGCCCGTTGAAGAGCCACGACACTTCATCACCAAGGAGATGGCAACTGCATTTCGTGAGATATCCTCAGCAATGGCAAGATTTGCGAAGATGGACCCTAATTCATCACGATTTTTAAAAGTGCAGAGAGGGATTGATGAAAAATTGGCATGTTATATAGAGATTTACGAAGAAAAGAAAAAGGCCATTGTCCAGTCATCTCTTGACAAGTTCATAAGGAAGGTTGAAAGGCATGTACCTTTCACATCTCCTCAACCCTCCACCTCCTCCTCTGCCCCCTTGATCGCCGATGTTGATTCAGATGATGCCGATCCCGATGATGTGATGCCTATCTCTTCTCCTTCCACATCTTCAGATTAAGTTGATGATTGATAACATCATGGGACCTTCGGGAACCTAACCATTGCGTAAGTAGGGAGGTGTCTATATAATTTTATGTATGTATATATAATTTTTCGACTTACGCAAAATTCGGGTTATGCGATGCCTTACAGAACGGAATGATTGCGTAAGTCGGGTAGCGTCTGTACTTAAAAAATAAAATAAACTTCTTTCACACTTTTATTTTTTCAGAAAAAAATATTCAACTAGATACTTTCAGAAAATAGAAATAAAACATTCACTGACCTTATAATAGAATTACTAATGAAAATGAATACTATAACAGAGATAAATAAAATCTCTTAGATTTAACGAATTTTTAATAATTATATTACCAAAGAGCATATTTTTATATTTCAACTTTGCGAACCCACTTTTCTAAAAGGACTAGTTTAAGTTTGTTTTTCGAGCTTTTTTCTGTGCAAAGTTATTTATCAATTCATCATATTTTAATTTTGAAACTTTCAATTTTAATAGAAATTATAGCTAAATTTGTCAGTCTCTCTTGGGACATAGAAGAACGCAACAACTTTTTTATCAATTTAAGCTTTGAAAAACCCCTTGTTGCAAATTCATCTATGGCATCATCTTATTACTTTCTCCATACGTAGTAATGGGAAAGTATTGTATTCATGAAAAAAATCGACTTCCAGATTTCAACGGAAATACATGTTTTGAGGTCCCTAGAACACGTTTAGACTATTTTCGGAATGATGTCTGAGTGTGTGTATATGTTAGTGTGGGCGCTCTAACTCAAAAAGTACGTGCCATATCGTTACCAAACTTCATATCTAACACACTTACATGAGCACAAAGAACTGATTAGTTTTTGGACAATAACGGATAACCGGAAGTCGAGGTTTATTGGAAACCCGATTCGGTTTTTGCGATATTTCTTGGTTAAAATATCATTTTTGTATTTACAATTCTATACAAAAGTTATAGAGAATGTAATTTCCCACAACTTTTATTTGAAACAATTTTCTATAGCAGTTATTGTTTAGGAGTTATTTATAAATAACAGGTTTTTCGGTTTCCGTTAAATATCTTAAAAACATCGTTATTGGTAATCTTCGTAAGGACCAAAGTTGTAGAGAATAATATTTCTTCCAAGTTTTGTTTGAAACTAATTTTCGTAGAACCATCTATTTCGGATATATTTCGCTTTATCTTAATACCAGTATACAGCGCCAACACCATGTAGCGGTGAATTCTGTAATCATTCAAAATACACGTAATTTACGGCAACAAGGACGTGTCTTCTTTTATGATACGAAATAATAATTTTGCCTAGTAATATTATTCATAATAATTTAAATATCTATACCCCAAATATGGAGAAAGTCATGTGTTGGCCACATTAGATTTTTTTAAAGATTTGGAAATATTTTGTTCAATAGCCAAAATCGCTAAATTAAGACCGTCTCTCTTGGCCCATGGAAGTTTGTAATTTTCCACTAAATTAAGTTTGCTGAAACTACTCTCGCATGATGCCACGGTCACAGGTAAAGTTAAAAAATTCTTAAAGCGACTTCAGCATTTGGATAAGGAGGTACAAAACCCAACTTGTGCAGCGTTTCTAAATGTGTTGCATTGTGGATTTTTTCCATTAGTGAAACGGCTTCAAATTGAATACTTCCTATTTCGCTAACAATTTCCACAGGGTCTTGGATATATTTCAGAGCGCAGTCGGCTGCACCATGGGCGTCAGCAGAAAATTTTGCAGGAGGGGGGGAGGTCAAAACACAAAAATGCCTATTACCCAGGGACGGACGCAATTATTCCCAACCCGGGAAAATTTTACTTAACCGGCCTCCAACTGATCACAACCCCACCAATGAATCACTATGAATTATATTATCACTGTACTGAATATCCTCTTGAAATTAACTTAAAGTATATTTTAAATATTAATTTATTTCGCGCGTGAATGATTGGCCTTTCCCTTGAAGCAGGTTAAAAATCAGTGCTCGGAATGATTGATCAGCGTGCCCTTGGAAAACTTTGAAGATGTGCATACCCACTGGTATGATCACATAATACGAGCAAATCCACAGAAAATCTTTAAATGATTAGAACCAATTTTGGTCGACTAGATTAGTATTAACTGTATCTAATCGTAAAGGACATGAAAAATGAATCTGCGTATCCTGAAAAAACCTCCCGTATTTTCGGTTGAATAGGTACTAATTTTTACCTCCTTTCTCTATAAACCTCTCGCCTTCCTCCCTCTACATCTCTTTCGAGCGCACATAGGCGTTGCATTGCCACTTTTGCATTACACACGTGAATTGATTCAACAATTGGCATGGTTAGTTAAAAACGCGGGATTTCGCCCAAAGTGAAAAGTTAAAGGTTAAATTCCAGCGAATCCGAATCGAAGAATAAATTGACTTTAAAAGAAATTTCGACCTCATTCGACGGATTAGTTTTCTTATTGCTTTATGGGGAACGTAAATGTTCTCTTGTGGCATAGATTACCAGAGCCTCGGCACTGAGGGCTGGGATAGTACTTGGATGGGCAGGGCCACCGAGAGGGTGGGGATACCGGTGAAAAATCCCCGGGGCCCGGGCCTCTGAGGGGCCCGGTATTAGTATCTGCCATAAGGTTTTCCTATCGCAATACGTGGGTCCAACCAATACCAACGGGCGGCGTTTTCTGCATTTTCCATTTCTCAGATTTGGATTTGGGTTTTCCCAGCTCAACCTACTGCTTTTTCATCACCCTTTAGCACCCTGAAACTCTTCCCCACTATTATTTTTCTCTACTTAGGGAAATTCCGTCTTTGGGCCCGGGATCCGGACCCACAAGCACTCGGAGTGTCGTCGTACGGTCAGTTCTAAAGAACAATATTGTTTACTCCCAATTTTTTAGAGATGAGAAACTAAATTTTATTCGTTGAATCGTACAATTACGAAATCGTGACCATTCAATAATAAACTTAATGTTACGCTATTATAATATACAACCAAATTTATACGTAAATATTATGAAGGAAAAAGTTGCGATGTTGATAAAAATATCAGGAGGAATCTAGAAAAATGCCTTGAACGCAAACAAAACGATGATGATGGGAAACTCACCTTCGGAGGATGGATTATACGTATGGCCCCTAGAAATGTAAATTTTATGAGAATTTATTAGTTAAAGTACAATTGGGACATCTGGCGATCGGTATTCATTCATACTAATTGTAAAATCTACTCTCACGTAATTCGTACTTTTGGTCTCTGTTGTAACGCAAGATACGCAGTTACTTAAAAATGTCACGGGGGACGTCACAATGCATAGTGTAGGAAATTCCGATTCAAATGTGGTCATCTGTTATGACAAGTACCGATTGTTTTTACGCGTAGCTTTTTTGGTACTGAAATACATTTTAGGTGTTAATTTGGAAAACCAAATTAAAAAACCATGACATTTAATTTCGCAAAAATTTTAGTGATGAAAAACCTTCACTTATCGACGGCAATTAAATTTCGTCGAATATCTAATTTTTACAAATTCGCTGTTTATCGAAATTAATCGAATCATATCAAGTCTAATTATGATGTGATACATATAGTACCAACATATATTTTACATGTAATTTTGATAAAAAATTTTAATTGGAAGGAATTTGACAAATGCTGTTTATAATATTGCGAGCCAATACCATCGATAAGGGGGGAGGGGGAGTCGGCTCTCCTGGGCCTGCCGAGGGGCCACGTTCCCTTTTTGAACTTAAAACAGAGAAAAGGGGCCCGACAATGGTATTTGCCCCAGGGCCCGCGCTGGCTCTCGGGGAATAAACGTGCCATTCCATTCATCCTTATGACGAGTAAACTGGCCACCTTCAGAGAAACAGTTACCTCCGCCAGAGACATACCTACCTAGGCAATATGTCGCCTATGGCAAAATTTTAAGAAACGCCTTAGTTATGTAGGAATATTTTTTTCTGCAATTTAATAAAGAATAATAGCGTTTTTATTGCATATAAATTAACGTTTGAGTATTAAACCAATACTTATTTGTGGGAACATGACCTTTGGCACTTTTTTCGGGAACGTTTGGCGTCTGTTGCAAGCAATGCCTATGGCAAATACCACCTTCTCCATACCCTAGTTACGACACTGGCTGCTGCCGGATGTCTAGTTAATTGGCAACCTTAAAAGAACTATAGTTACTGTCACCGGATGACGAGTTAATTGACCACCTTAAGAGAATCATAGCTACCGGCGCCGGATGAGGGGTTAATGGGCAACCTTAAGAGAATCAAATATACTGCCGCCAGATGACGAGTTAATCTGCAAAGAGAATCAAAGTTACCTCCGCTGCAGTAGCGCAGCCAGAAACCACAAACTTTACTATATTATTCTTTCTTTTTAACGTCCATCATTTTAACTGTGTAATAGAACATATTAATTAATAAACATATAAATTCTAATTTGTACCTGTTCAATCCTCAATATTGTCAACGGAAATTTACAAGGAAATATTTTTATTCAATTTATTTTGCTATATTGAGTGCGTCAATGACCGGCTAACACCACCCTGGTATTATTACGTAACCTATTACCATAACAGTAGCGCCCTTTTGTTATCATAAAATCTACACTGCATTGGATGTCTTGTCTATATAAAAGTTGTTTATAAAAATTGATTTTTAAATTTTCACTTGTTTTTGCTTGATAATTTCTAATATAATTGGAATGAACATCGCTATTAATTTTTTTAGAAAATTAAAACCAGGGGGGGAAGGGGGGGTCCACCGGGTCCGGACCCTCCCTCCTTCGAAAATTGTGACTTTTTCTAAACTGTGGAAATATAAATAGTTATAGAAAGGAATAGGAGACGGTTTGCACCCTTTGTTTTTAACATAAATATAATTAGTAATGCAATACGCGACATTGATATAACTTGCATACAACTTTTGTGCTTGTCAAATATTTCAGACCCCCCTTGAGAGAATCCTGTGTGCGCTACTGATTATAACAGACATTAAAATAAATACAGTAAACTCCCGATTTACGAACACCATGCGTTCCTGAAAAGTAGTTCGTAAACCGAAAATTCGTAAATCGGAAGAGATTTTCGAAAACCAATTTTTCCTCCTTCACGTGCAATAAAAATGAGAACGGAACAAATTATAATAGATTTTAACAACTGAATCTTAATCATAACTTATTCATTCGTCATTGTCCACATTGAGTGGCAGTTTAGGGTAGAGCTCTTACGGGTGTTAGGGCAGATTAGCAGGCATGATGACGTGGAAGAAGGTGCAGAAATTCCGTTTATACCAGAAGATGAAAAAAAGACAAAAGTTCGAATATGAACATCCAGATTAATGCATCGATGACCTCCAATCATACTATAAGATTCACTTTTCGCAATATTTGATAAGAAAATAAATTCATTAAATGAAATATTCTCTTTGTTAAATGAGCATAGCAATTTGTTTGGTTTCCTCTATTACATTTCGAAATCGGGAAATATGAGTGATGATGGGAAGATGAGTTCTTGCAAGAACTTAGAAAAAATTAACAAATGAAATTAGGAAAGAGGATATTGATGGAATGGATTTGTACCGAGAAATAAACATTTTGCAGAAAAGAATAAAACCTGACATGGATGTTAATACATTTTTAAAAACGATTTAAATTTAATATTTCCTAAAATTGTAGTGCAGTAGTAAAGGCGTCCAAAGAGGGACTTGCACACGGGCGGCAGTGAGGCATATAAGTTACTCAACGAAAATCTTGATCGCGGTAAAAATTTCTTTAAAGAAAAGCTCAACAGAGGGTCGTTCGCCACAAATTTCCCTGACCTATTTTGGTAGCCTGTTCGCCCTTGACCTTGGTTCCGCGGAACACAGCTTGGGAAACCCTAATACAGAGGGTCGGTTCTCGCGAGAATCTGCGAGGAGAATAAAACGGAATTTATCTAGGGTTGCGAAAAGGAAGTGGAATGCGAGAGATAAACTGGGTTTGACGGAAGAACATATTTATAAGAAAAAAGACTGGAAGAAAGACGGAAAATGGAGACGCGGAAGTGTTCATATGCAGGGGCGGTGATTTCGGCCTCCTTTTTCTGCAAGTTGTTCCGACCATGACAACTCACGTGAGCTGAGCTAATGAGACGGTTGTGACAGAGGTACTCTATTTACATAGAATCAGCACTTTATATTCCGTATTACTTTTTTGATAGATTTATTTCTATGAGGCAGAATTTTCTTTAAATGCCCCACGCGGGAATTTTTGCTCACTTCTGCCCTAAAGGGCCCCATACACGATCAATTAAAATGCGCAAATTAACTGCATGTCATCATAACTGAGATAAAAAATGAGTAAATTGCGCAGTTTGTACATAAAGAGAAAATTTGGGGCCATACTTTCCGGGTCCCTTTGCGTAGCATAACGTATCACGCCGGACCTGGTCATGTGGCGAGGCGAGGCGAGAGAAAGGGGGATAGAGAGGGGAGGGTAAGGGCACACGTGAGATTTTGTGCTGGTATGGCATGAAGTAGTGAAATGGAGAAAGGTATGTCAGAGAAGTGTTCGATGGGGCGAATGGTGTGGGGAGGCTTTGGAAGAAGATTCAGAGATACGGCGGGGGTTAGCGATGAGGAGAGGGAGAGAAAGGAGGGGTGAGAGAGAGGAAAAGTGGTGGGAGTGAGTGGAAGGGAGGAAGGTAAGGCCAGGGCTGCTTCCACTCTTTCACGCAGGCAATCGGGTATGTGCGTTTGTTTTGGTTCGTTCGGAGTACATTTTACAACGCTGGGGGAGCTGATGGTTAACGAGAGTTGTAAGAAGAAAGAATATTTGTTTTATTAAGAAGGGTGAGTGACGGACTAAGATGTTTTTATTCCATTGAAGTATAAGAAGAGACTGAGAACGTGTTTAATGGTATATTGTCTGCTGCCGTGAATACTTTCTTTGTTGTAAAACAGCCGACTGCACTTCTGTCGTCATTACGTGGAATTGGAGCCAGGGTTGGACTGGACGACTGGACACATAACCTTCCGGTAAGGCCAAGGGGAGTGTTTTACAATGTTTTATACCAATTACATACTATTATTGTTTTTATTCCATTTATATATACATATTCCAATAGAAAACATCCCGTTATTTTACTTAATTTTAGATAAGATTTGATCCATTCGCCTGTAATAGTGATGGGACGGGGCTGGGCAGGTTTTCTTCACAAATTACCGGGTCGTTTGATAGGTATGTACCTCTACGGCTGCCCCTGCCCTGCGATCGTTGGAATTATGTAGATTAAATTTATATATGCGAACAGGTCTTTGCATTATTATAAGTGAACATCGACATACGTGCAGGCCCGTCGCATATTGGCAGTGCAATGAATAACTTCGCTACTAAATACGAAACTTATCGAAATGAGATTCCTCGTATCTTACATGGGCACGAACCGCCAGGGCCTCCGAAAAGGGGAAGCGGCAAAAGGGGCCACAGCCCCGGGGCCCGTGGCCCTTCAATTAGCATATTTCGGGACTTATGAAAATATAAGGGGGCAGGCAACGTGTTTGACTCGGGGCGAACCGCGTAGAGTGCGAAATAATTTTAATTGCATGGAAACCAAATTTCAGGAAAGGTTTTCAACGACCAGTCATTTCAACAGCCCTCGTGATACTCCCGAAGCATATTATGAGCGTGGATGATGGTTTCCCGTGTTATAAACTCAGTGTTGCAGTCGTAAAAAAAGGCAAGAGGGTACACTACACTAAATTAAAAGTTAGAGGGAGAGTTCTTACCCAGTTATTTTAGAGCAAATTACACGACTGTAATGTTGCTATGCTAGAAGAAAACATGAGCTGTTTTTTTCAATCGACCTGTATAATTTTTCATAAGGTGTGGGTATACGGTGTTTATTTGAAAAAGCAGAGGGTATACGGCATATACGCTCCAGTACAGCAATGTTTAAAATAGTAGCATTTACTTCGGTTATATAAATCCGTTTTTCTGACCGATCATTCAAAATTACATGGTACTTCTACAGGGGGTTAGGTGATGAAATTTGCCACTGTGGGCAAAAGGCAGCAAAATCTTCTAATTTTAGTGTTTGTATATCCAACATCAGCTCACATTGTCAGCCATTCATCATATTTTTGCAATTCAATGTTCTGTAATAATTGATTATAATATTTTTTTAGTTAAGTTATTTTATAGATTAATGATAGGGGATATGTGCTACATAGCCGGCTTTATGGTGTTGGGAACAGTGCGACTGCACTGGGCCCAGCACTTAAAGAGACCCTGCGCTCTCCAAAAAATATTTGTCATACATATAAAGTACATGCATTTTTTAAAAATCCTGAAAAACTATCGAAGTGTCATAGCAAGAGAGACTGCTTATTTTAAAAATTTACTATTAAACATTTCTTTTAATAGTGCACACTTTGCAACGGGCAGTGTGATTTTCCTAGCTGACCGATGTGCTATTCCGTTATTTAAAAATCTTACTCCATGTTAGCACTTCAATCAAGTTGCAAGAACTTCTTTCCTAAATGAATCATTAGGAAATGCTTTCTGGTAAAAGGTAAACAAATTTTTGTTGGTTTTAATGCATATATTTAAAAAACTCATTTGACATTTTGCAATCTCTGTTATCTTCTTCATATTCGTGTTTAGGATGGAGGCGGCTTGTTTAACAGTTAATTTCTTAAAATTGTCCATCAGCCCTCGTTAAAATGGCCAGAGTGATGTTCAGGCACTTCTGTATATAGGCATAGAGCAAGAGCAGGGAACCTTTTCCACATGGCAGGCTGCATTGGAAGCTGCCAATGCTTTGGTGGGCCTTATTGGAGTTTAAATCGAAGTTACTGAGAGATTATAAGGTATCATGTAAGTGGAAATCAATTCTAAATTAGGTATTTAGGATTAACATTTCAGAATTAAATGCTTTATTATTATTAGGATTAAAAAATATGAGTTCATGTGTTAAATTTTACAGTTCTCTTTTTCATCACTGCTTTGCAGGACACACAACTCTCTCGGGGGCCGCATGCGGCTCACGGTCCGGAGGTTCCCCTCCCATGACATAGAGGAATGCACCTGCAAGAGGAATGGATTTCATGGTGAGATGAAGCCAGTTGTTTCACAGGGAAGAATGCATGGTTATATTATTTTTAGATCTGCCAATCCCTAAAAACTAAAAATCATTGTTTACTGTCTTAATTGTTGGCATATCTTCAGCTAAATGAAAGTAATTACAATTTTTTTTACAAATGCTACTTATTAAACCAAATACAATAACTTGTAACTGAAATCATTAAAATAACTTTATTTTGTTAAATGCTTAAGAACTTAATTATAAAACATTGTTACATTGTCACTTTAAATATTCTCCTGTCACATGCAACTAATTGTTTTTCAGGTTTTTTCTCCACAAAACCATCTATTATGCCATCATAATTTAATTTTGACAATTTCGCCATCAATATAAACTATCATTAAATTTGTTAGTCTCTCTTGCGATATAGACGAGTTTAAAGAAGTCTTTATCAATTTGAATTTTGAAAATCTCTATGCTTATACAATTGCTACGGGAATTGTAAGTGGTACAGTAGACTCGATTATCCGGGATGACTAGGAAATATAATCCCGGATAATCAAAATCCCAGTTAATACACCATCCATATAAAATGTATAAAAATTTTTCTAAAATTTAGAAAAACATCATAGTATGAAATTACTTTATTCATTTAAAATATGATAGCAAGGAAGTTTGCTTTATCCCCTATTTGCCTTTCGGCAAATAGTGCTGCACAGATTTCTCAGCATTAGTTTCTCAAAAAGGCTGCTGTCTTCCTGTTACTCCTAATAATCAAGCAAGAGTTTCATCGTGAGTTAATGCAGCGCTGTGACTGATCCTTCAATCTAGTATAAGGTTGTCTTTTTCCTGGTCTAGATCATTGGTGGCTGTTGGTTCACCTTCAGTAGTAATGCATTTCATGATTTTTTCGTCATTTAATAATTCATGACCAACCAAATTTTTATCTGTATTTAACCACTCGTGCACAGTTTACTTATCAACATTCGCACAGCCATTAACCTGCTGTAAATTATATAATACTTCAGGTACCGTTTCATTAAAACTGTCCTCAAAATCAAGAAATTCCTCATTTCCCGGTAAAAGTTTTTGCAACAGTAATTCATTACCATCTTCCTTTTTGAACTTGAGCAGTAAAGTTCTTCGATAAATTGTTTTCATATTTTGTGTCACTTCTTGATCCATAGGCTGGATCAAAGCTGTCACATTCGGAGCTAAATACTTCACGAAAATATTTCCATCTTCATACTTTAAAATTTCTTCATTTGGGTGACTAGGGGCATTGCCCAAGATTAAAACAGCTTTAGGTGGCAACTCTGGAATTTCTAAGTTTTGACGCACTGAAGGAACAAATTTTGTTTTAAACCACTCCGTAAAAATTTCTCCGTCCATTCATGCTGACTTATTGTTATAGTAATCGATGGGTAAATTGGATAAAACTTTACCTTGATGAGAAAGCACCAGGTTTTTTGCCAGTCCCAATAACACACGGTTTCAAAAAATGAGACCCAGCGGAATTACTGCAGCACAAAACTGTGAGGCATTGTTTTTGAATTTTATGCTCCGCAGCACTTGTTTCAGTTTCATGAGCTAAAGTTTTTTGAGGTAAACATTTCCAGTATAATATAGATTTGTTCTGACATGAAACCTTCATTTTCAATGAAATGCTGAAATTGAGACAAATTCCTCATTTGCTGGCTCATCATTGCTCAATATCTCACCTTGGATAACAATCTGACGAATGCCATGTCTTTGCTTAAATCTCGTCAACCAATCAGAAGTGTTAAACTCCCCTCCCCCTGCTATTCATTCCTCCAACTGCATACCACCTGCGATCTCAGCCTCTGTTACACTGTTGCATTGTTTTTTAGTGGCCACCATCTCGTATACAAAATTATTTTGGTACATTATTTTTATTTTTCGGGCATCCCGGTTAATCCAACACGGATAATGAGTCTACTGTATATAAAATTTTACCAATATATTCAGAAATGTCTTCAAAATGTTTCAGCAATATAAACTGAGAAATTAAAATCAAGCTGTTATTTTCTTTAAACAAAGTGCTTTGTATTATTCTAAGTTAATATAAAAGTTCTATACACTGCCGTTGCCTGGAAATCTGCCACCTGGAAAAAGGACAAAATGCCACCTCGGTCCCTGTAGGTGACATGGCAGGGACTTTTCTGTAATGTCTCCCATTAAAAAAATGCTGCTTGAGGTAATGGCCTTTCAAATACTTTATGTGAAAGTCCTGTTAAGGTGTTACTAACCATAAACTTTAATCTCACTTTCTCAACTGTTTAAGTAATTCAAGAAAAAGCATTTTTAAAAAATTTCTTTCATGTCTCCATTAGCATCTTGACTTTGACTGAATACTATAAAACAATTGCTTGGTATCAGATTATGAGTAAAGCTAGAGTAAAAGTACTCAATGAAAATGCTGTGCTAGCCACCAGTTTTTCCAACATTTGTGAGATATTTATTCTAATTCTAATGATTCAAGTGACTGTCACAAGTTCAGATCGTCCATATTCAAAATGTAAAATTATTGAAACTTTTGTGAGAAGTACTGTGAGACAGGAAAGATTAAGTGGGTTGAAAACAAGGTTTTCTGAGGAATGATAAGGACCAAATCATCACCATATTTGATGTTTTTCTATGAGCCAATTCTTTAATTTGTAATTTTGAACAATTTTTGAGTGAATGCTTGGTATTAAAAAGTAACATCAAGCTTGGCTTGAATTGTTGATAATGAATTTGAATCTATTAGCTTCAAAGTAATAGGAAAACCAAACTAGCTGGTGTGTATTATGTTGCAATGGAAGTTTTTTGTAAGTACGTATGGTTCATTTTTTAAAAGTGATTTGTTTGGTGTAGGATGCATTACATTAGTGTGTTTTCACTTGTATTTGTGGTTTTTATAATCTTGTTTTTTTAAATATTGCATGATTCCACAATAGCTTTTGAGTAGAAATAGTCGTGGTGTTTTATATTCCTGTGTTGTGATGGATTTTGTGTTTTGTGTGTAGACAATGTGTTATATGTACAGGTAGTATTGGGTTATTATGAGGTCTTATGCAGTTTTTTCTAACAGTTTTGTAGCTAATGGATAATCTTCATCATCAATTAGAATTTTTATTTTTTTGAAATGGCTATGTACTTAATCATTTCCTTAATACTCATAGTAATTCAGATTACAAGTTATGAAAAATTGGCTCAACGGTAATGTGCTAGAGTGTTGACTGAATTGTACCTTATGAATCTGCCATTAGATGAATATGGATTAGATATTCAGCTGGGAAAGGTGAAGTTAAGAATCTTTCATAATCGAGTAAAAATGTAGCAAAATTGGCAGAGATGTATCAAAATTCCAGTGAATGAAGTACTCCCATTAAATAAATGGCATTATTTTAAGCATGTATTGCTTTTTATTGTAAATGAATGGAAAATGAAGTCAGAAAATACTTTTCTTTTAGTAGTCTTCCATTCCACTGGGTTATGAGAGAAATAGCTTGAAAAACAATAAATTTTTGAATTTTTTTTACAGGAAGGAATCTGAAATGAAATTTAATATCAGAGAAGTAACTGGATTTACGTGACAAAAAACTTCTCCATGGCAAGACATTGTGTAATATATATTATTATTAAATGGGGTAGTGTTTTAATGTGTAAATATGCTTGCTATATGAAGAGAAAATTACTAAAAAATATTGAGTAAAAATTATGAAATGTCTCTAACTCTTCATTTATTTTTCTTTGATAAATGTAGGAAAGTGATGTGAATTGAAGTTGAACATAGAAAAATTGGATGTGGAAGACTGCAACAGATTGTAATTTGTTTGCTTGATCAAAGAAAGGGTAATTGTATAATTATGGAGCAAAATTGCCACTAGAATTTTTGGACCAATGTGAAATGTCAGTCTTTTGGCATTTTCACCCCTTTGTCAGCTCTCTGACCTGTGCCAGTAGGGAGAAGGAAAATTTAGGCAGTTATCAGACAGTTGATTTGGTAATTCAGAGTTAAAGGTGATTATTTTATTAGAAAAACATAAATTGTGATACAAGTTGACTTCTAATATATATATGAGGTGAGTATACATTGTTTTTTATTGTGAATCAACAAAAAATGAAATTGGAACATTTTTAATGTCGTCTTCTCTTCTACTGGCCCATGATGCATTCAATAGGGTCACAAGAAAAGTAGTTTGGAAAACACTGCTTTAAAAAAATCATCTTGGAGAGAAATTTTTATTGGCCATTTATACAGGCGACTCCCAAGATTCGATGGGGATCATTCCTGAAAACGTGGTCAAATCTCGAACAGTCGAATGTCGAATCAGCACAAATTCAAACAATTAGAGTGGAAATAACGATGTCTACACTGAAACTAAACATCTTGTGGTTGGGCGGGCTGAAAATTACTTCGCGAAAAGTAGTTTCTAATTTGACCGATCAATTGGCTGGGTTAAATAAGCGGGTTTCGACCGGTTGAATTCGAGTTGGTCGAATCTCAGGAGTCGCCTGTATTTTGAAATTTTGAGCTGGATTTATATGGAGTAAAACTGATACATTCAAGACATTGAGTGAAGTATATTAAATGGGGAAGTGTATTCGATATGTAGCCATGCATGATATGTTAGAAGAAATTGCTGCAAAATTTTCACAAAAACTTTTTATAAAATATCTCCAGTTGTTTACATATTTTTCTTTACTTAATGCAGGAAATCACCAAGTGATGAATGTGAATTTGATTTGAACATGGAAAAAGTGACCATGGCCCCTGTATGCAGGAGACCAATGCATTGACATTTGTTTGCATAACCAAACGAAGGGTAACTGTATAACAATGAATTAACTGCTTATCTTATTATATTAATGGTTTTGAAATTAATGTTCTTGTTTTTTTGTTTCTTAATGCTTACATGCAGGGGCAGATCCTGACCAACTGGCTTGGTTCATCGCAATTATTTTCCCTCAGCGAGTGTCTTTTAGCATGGTTGCATATTCTTAGGGACAACCTCAATAGCATTTTGTCTGACTTACAAGGAGCATGCGAAATTAAATGTAATTATTCAAGATGAATTTAATACTGGAATGCAACAAATAAGCTAAACTAAAAATTACATGCAGTGGTATGAGAAATTTAAATCGTAATGCTTATGACCAATTTCATTTGGAGTGATTAGAAGTCTGCTTTGATATTATCTTTGGAAAATAGGGTGACGTTTGTCGGTTTTTGGCCAAAATTGAGAATGACACTCATAACCTATCACTCTTACCAGCAGTTCGTTCTTTTGGTTCCCTGGTATTTACCACACGAGGGGAGATACTGCTACTTATAATTACAAAACTTAGGAGAGTGTAAACTTTGGTGGTGTTTGGTGTGTCTGTGTGACACTCAATCAGCTGTTACATCCTCCTCAAAGTGTGCACATATTTTTGTGTCTTTTGCTTCCTATGCATACAATGCCGCAAATTACTTCATGTAATTTAATTTCAAGCCTAGATCAGTCCGGGTATGGTGTCAATGTGGCATTGAATTTTAAACCACTGGCATCAGAATGCAATTAGCTAAATCATGCATTCAAATATTTCAATTTTTCATACTTTTTGCAAACGATATTAGTCAATTTGGGATAAATTATCATGTAAAGCCAACCCTAGCCTCAGTCAGTGGGATAAATTCTTCTTTCTGCAAAACAAACACAAACGTATTGTTTATTGGAAGAAAATATTCTAGGGTTGATATAGGGCAACAATGTTCCCCTATTTAGCATATATTATGTGCAGAAACCACAAGAAATTGAGTGATATTATTAAGTTATTGTTATTAATACTATATTACTCTTCCATGGAAGAACTGAACCAGAGTTTTATGATTGCATTATAGTATGCATTGCATTTTAGTATGGCCACTACCTTCTCCAAAGTAACCGTCTGGTGGACTGATGTAAATGATTGTACTGACTCCCTTTCATCAGGTTGGGAAACCCCCAAAATGTCTATAATTCCCGTCACCAACAAAATCAGTGACAATGTCAAAAATCCCTCTCTGCTGGCTGATATATCCCTTTTCTGAATAAAATTATCTGCATCAGCAGGATTCTAATCACAGTACATATTATCCCACACTGTATTGACTAGATTTATCAATTAATTTATGTAGTTCAAATCCTCAAAATCAAATGCAGAAACTTGACCACTAAAAGTCTGCGGGTAACCTAGAGCGTGGGATGCTGGCCTGCCTCCCTCCTACACCTTCCAACGTCAATTCCTTAGGTTGAGAGGCTGGGATGTTGTCAAAATAAATACACCGCCAAAATTCTGCTCTAGGAGATCTGCAAGACATCACTGCTGCATAGAAAATGGACAGGCCATTGATCTGACAACAATGCGCCTAGCACGTCATCGAGAGTGCATTCAAAACAGTAAAATATTTTTGGTTGGCTAGGCTTGCAGAATTATTTTTTGACAGTTCATCAAAAATATCTTCTGGGTCTCTAAGGTAGGTTTATCACCAGTAAATGCGTTTATATGGAGAATATGCCACTGCTTACATGAGATTTGCAATCGTATAACAAGACTCATTTGTCTATTGACCAAGTTGAGAGTAAAGTTATTAATGAAAATCCTGAAATTATGTGGTTGTATTAAATTTTTAATCTATTCAAAATTTTGCCATGAACCAGGTAACTTGATATTATGAATAATTTAAACATTCAGTTCCATAAATGAATTTTTACTATGATATGAATGCTTGTTCATTTAATTAAACAAGTATCCTAATATCTCTGTTTAAATGTATGAATAAGAATAACCTGGTAACTTAATATTCCAGCATTCGAAAATGAAGAAAATTGAAGATCCATGGAAATGGAATTGTCAACAATTGGAAAATCAACCTATGCAGCAATCTTCCTGGAAGAGGTGATGGGGTTCAATAATATTTTTAACTAGTAAGTTGCTAAGTTAGAGATTTGATGATATACATGTTTGGGTAATGCTGATGAGGATATCAACACGTTCGGGACATTAATGATTTTCACAGTTATAACTCTGGAACATCGTTGACCACTTTGCATAATCATCAAGAAAATGTATTAAATTTGGTTCTGGAGATGTTTGAGGGATACTGCAACTTTGTGTCTTCCCTTCTTATATTTGTAATTTACCCCCATTGATGCATGATTTCTGGAATTAACCCTTTGTTAAACATTGGAACAATTCTTCTAAAACATGTTCATAAGTAGATGCCCAAATTTAAAAATATATAAAAATTTACAACAAAGGTTAAAATATGGACATGAATCAAGTCATTGATGAGAAGAATATTTGCTGGATCGAAGGGATTAAAAAGACTTCAGATATGGGTCTAACTGCACAACTTGTTGACCAACGTAAGAGACCGTCTATATATAACGTAAGACATTTTATTTCTCGGGAATCGAACCTGGGTCGATTTTGGAAATTTTTTTTTCGTAAATAGCTTCTACTTTAAGAACCGAACATTCCTACCAAATGTCAATCTTCTACCTTCTCGGAAAGTTTGTTAAAAATAACATTACAGAGTTCTGATTTCTCACCGATGACGACGAAGCCAATTTTATATATTAGATACGTATTATATGGGCATTGGGACAGGAACGTAACCCAAATTTTTAACATTGCTCTTATGGGAAAATGTGCTTCAACTTCGATGTTTTGATTTACAACGGGAGTTCCAGGAAGCAATTATGTCGTAAGTGGGAGGACTGCCTATGTCGATAAAAAATTTATATTGGGTAATTTTTGATTTGGAAAATTAAGAATGATCAAAGATCAATAAGTTTTTATTTATTCCAAAAATTTTAGCTGGTGTGGATAGCAGAATTTTACCAGCCTTGAGAGAAACTTGGGTCATTCATCGTATAAATGTAAGCCTCATTTTTATATAAATATTAAATTAATTTTAAGTAAAAATTTAAATAATAATTGAAGACAAATTTAGTTTTGCAGATTTGATGCAGTGAGCATAATTTTCTATTAAACTAACAGTTTTTTTTAAAGAGCAGTACACATATTAATTGGCTGTAATTTGTTTTATTCTGCAATTGTATGTAGTTACCCAGTTTTCTATCTACTTTTGCATTTAAATTATAAAAAGCATTCATTAAAACTGCATATTTTTCTGATGCAAATCTGTGCAGTACTAATATTGGTACTCAGAACAATTTTGTTTTGTGGCTGAATGTGAGTTGAGATTCTCAACCCATACTCAGCCACAAATATTCTACTTTTGAACAAAAATCCCGCACTGCCGTTTTTCTTTATGCTGAAGTGGTGATCACTTTTCTCTGTGCTACCGTCAAAGAAGCTAATGTTCATAAGGAAGTTTACTCTAAGGAATTTTGTTTGTTGTGAGCTGAAGTTGGAATGTCATCTCCTGTGATAACTTAGAATCAACGAGCATATGTGATCTGGTGAGTCCTTTATTTAATTTTATTGAATTTTAATCAGGAAAACTTCAAATACTTTCCGCGTTCATTCCCATGTAAAGTTATTTGTGCTATTTAGCCATAAAATTATTTACTTTATTAATTTTCTTCCAATATTACACAAATTTAATTATTATTTCTCTCTAGGAACTGCTCTTAGTTTGCAAATCATTATCAATAAAAAGAAACACCTATGAAGAATCTAGTTTGTGAGGAAACATTCATATGAGAGTCCATCTACTGTACCTCATAGTGTTACTAAGAAGTGCTTGTAGATGTTAGTTTGTTCCTTGAATGAAATGGTAAAGACATTTGGAATGAAAATTATTAATATGAGAAAAACTAAGTCATAAGATTTACCAAGGATGTAGAATTGTACATCAATGTTAACACTTAGAGAGAGGCCATTCTCATTCTGTATGCTGGCATATTTTGCACTTTACAAATATTCGTAACCTTAAAACTTTTTAACTTATATGTTTAATTCCTTTTTATTTATTACATATATCATTCTTGCTTACATTTTATTTTGATTTTGAACCGATTAACATATTTTTTAATAATGAAACAAACATCCATGCTGTTTTTTCAAAAAAGAAAAATTGAAAATTTATACGTATCTATTTAAAAGTATATTTGATGTATAATCTTAACAGAAAAAAGGCATTACAGTGTGTCCTCGTTTAACGTTGGTTCAACTAATGTTGATTCGTGTTAACGTCGTTCAAAAATTACTACCCATATTCAAATTTACATGTTGATGATTCGAGTTAATGTTGCCCCGATTTGACAATGAAATGACGCACGAAAAAAAAACTGCGTTCATGTGCAACAGTTGTGCAGCATCCTGTCAGCTGTATAGGATCGCCACAATTGAACGCGGAAAGTGTTCTAATTGATTTGAATTAATTTAGTACAATATTATTTTAGCAATGGGTTCAAAGGCAAGTGGCCGTAATGGCGATATGTTACCAGCGAAAAAATTGCACAAGACGATTACGTTGGATCAAAACTTGATATTGTTAAGCGCCGTGAACGAGGTGAAACAGCTGCACACATAGGCATAACTTTGAGTTTGCCAGTTACGACGATAACGACAATTCTGAAGGACTCAGACAAAATTAAAGAATTTGGAAGAGCTGCGACTCCTCTTTGCACAGTGCGTATATCCCGTAATAGGAGTACTATTATGGTTGAAATGGAACGGTTGCTTACTTTGTGGTACAAAATGAAATGCGCCAAAAGCAGCCTGTTGATTTAGATAGGTTTCAAAGGAAGGCTTTAAGTTCTCTTTGCTGACCTTACTAAAGACATACGTAATCCTGAACCTTTTAATGCTAGTCGTGGGTGGTTTGACAAATACAAAAAGCGAGCAAATTTGTGTGCCATTATTAAAGTAAGTTGTGAAGCAGCCAGTGCCAATAATGAGGCTGCCAGTGCTTTCATTACTACATTTAGTGAAATTGTTGAGGAAGGCGGTTACAGTTCTCAACAAATATATAATGTTGATGAGACTGGCTTGTTTTGGAAGCGTATGCCTTCCAAAACTTACATATCCAAAGAAGAAAAATCCATACCAGGGTTCAAGATGTCTAAAGATCGCCTAACACTCTTGCTGGGGGAAATGCAGCAGTTGATTTAAAACTAATTCCTATGTTAGTTTACCACTCGCAGAATCTGAGGGCTCTCAATGGATTTCTCAAAGACCGCCTGCCTGTCATTTGGAAAAGTAATAAGGGTTACTCAAACAATTTTCACTGATTGGTTCCTTAACTATTTTTGTCCTGCAGTTGAACGCTATAATAAGAGAAATAATCTAACAAATAAGGCATTGCTTCTGTTGGATAATTGTCCAGGTCATCCTCCAAATCTTGATGAACTCAATGAAAATGTGAAGGTAGTTTATTTGCTGCCAAACACTACATTTGTACTTCAACCGATGGACCAAGCTGTTATAAAGTCTTTTAAGGCCTATGATTTATGCAGAACCTTTTACCAAGCAATGGCAGTGTCTGAAGGGGAGTCTGTCACTCTTCGTGAATTCTGGAAGGCTTATGACATAAGAAAGGCCATCTGCAACATCTCTGATGCCTGGAAAGACATTAAATCTTCCACGATTAACAAATCCTGGAACAAAGTCTATCCTAACCCTGTTCAAGATTTCGAAGGCTTTGAAGTATCAGTTGAAGCCATTGAAGAAGAAATTGTCAAGATTGGAAAAAGTCTTGGATTTGAAGAGATGCCCAATGCAGGTGTGCGGGACTTGCTGGAATCTCACCAAGAAGAACTACAAACAGAGGATCTTCTTCAGCTGGAGCAACAGATGGCTTTTGATGAATCCGAGAAAGACGTTGAGGAGAACATCCCAATGAAAAACTTTACCTGTGCAGATGTCAGTGAGGCCATGAAACTTCTGGAGGGTGCCATGGCCATTTTCAAGGATAGGGACCTTGATTCAGAAAGGAGTGGAAAAGTGTGCAGGGCCATTGAAAGGGATATAGTGTGCTATAAACAGCTATTCAATGAGAAAAAGAAGGCCACCATGCAGTAAACTATAAAAATATAATTCAAGAGCCGTGAAAATGCCCCTGAGCCGCAGCCATCAACTTCCTCTCAATACCTTTAAATGGATTTTTGAAATTATTCTGTATTTTTTCTTGTTGTTTGTAACCCAAAGTTCAGTAAAAAAGATACAAAATGCTTTAACTGCTGCAAGAAATACTTTATTTGTTGTATTTCATTTACAGCATTGTCAGTTCACATGAATATGCGTCTATAAAAGTGTTCGTGGCACTCGGTACATTTTTGAAAACATGCATTGCAGTCGTTTTCTATCGTTCATATGACATTTCGCATGGTCGCTACTATGTAGTTCATCTTTTTGTCACTGGAGGCACTTATTTGAAATTAGCATTTTCCAATTTCAGGCGCGTTGAAATAAAGGTAAGTAGTATTAATTATTTATTTAATGCCATTTTTATATTCGTTGATTTTTATTGTTTTATTTGTTTAGATACCGTTTATATCATAAAAGGCACCATATAGCTTCATAAAATACAATATATGATGTGTTAATTTATTTCGAGAGATTTTGAACTCGAGTTTTTGGAACCGATTTTACCGTATAACTTGGGTTCTTATGGGAAACATTGATTCATTTAACGTTTTTTCGTTCAACGTCGGAAATTTCAGGAATGAATTAACGACGTTAATCGAGGACATACGGTACATGTTTGTAGAGTACATATTATTAAAGATAAATAAAACTTTTTTGAAATAGTTATAACAGTATTTTTTTGTGTGTGGTATATGGTGAAACATGGATCCACGCACAAACCCACATTACATTCCTTACATTCGTATGATGTGTCCCTTCGTCCTGCTTTCCCATCAGGCTTCCTCTGAGCATATGACATATTTTCTTTGACAAATTTTGTCACTTTTCACCATTCTTGCAGGAAAATGCCTACCTGATAGACGTGAAAGTTTGCCAGAACCTAGAGGTTCATTTCTCATCCCTTCTTTTTCAGATATCATCTGAATGCCCACATTTTGAAGGAATTTAGTGAGTGGTAGTTTTGTGTTTTTTGTACGATGTATAAAAGACACGCATTTGATGCTGCCATCAAAATGAGGTGAAATGCTAATTTTCTCCACCATTTTCTCGTTCTATGGTGTAATGCTCCATAAGGCAATTTCTGGTCTGCTAAATCCATGCCTGCTTTATTTTTATTATAATCAACAATACTGATTGGTTTATTTGTCACTATTCCTTTTTTGTTTTTCACTTCTGCCATTGTAGATACATGCGTAGTGCTAAGTACCCACACATCCCGTTTATGTTTCCATCTCTCAGTCGATACATACCCTTAAGAAATATTTTTTCCCCTTTCTTCACTTAAGCTTCTTTCATAGGCTTAGGAATACCTTTTCTTGACTTCATCATTGTTCCAACAATTCCAGTTTTAATTTTTTCTAGTTCTGATGCTAATTTCACACTTGTGTAAAACCTGTCTACATAAACTGTGTGTCCATTCCCAGCTAACTTGTCAAGCAGACGGATGACAATGCTAGAGGAACTATTATCAGTATCCCCATTTTTCCCGTGGTAAACTTCAAAATTCCACATATACCCCGTTTTAGATTCACTTAATACATAAAGCTTCAAGCCATACTTATTAGGCTTCATTGGCATATAATCTTTTAACGAAATTTTACCTCTAAATGGGCACATAGCTTCATCAACAGTTACTTCCTCAGAAGGATAATAGGAATTTTGATTTCAAATGATCAAAGAGGGGCCTAACTTTATGGAGTGCATCATATCCTTTTCCCCTTTCTTTTCCATTTTTCCATTGTCATTTAGATGGAAAAATGATATCAGCAACATGAACCTATCCAGAGACATTATATTAGGACATAAATTGCAGGATACATTTGGATCTGTACTCCAATGATCTGAATAGGAAGGCCATTCGCTTATAGACATATGCAGGATAATAGCTAAGAATTCCTTTATATTAGATATCGTGGCAGTTGACCATTTTTTGTACCTGGAATTAGGCAACATCGATCCCTTACTTCGAATAAGAGCCAGTTGTTGACGAGCATACAGATTTGTCTACTCCATTATTTTTGCTATTATTTCTGGGCTAATAAAATGTGAAAAAAACTAGTTCGTTGTACATTTCATCAAGCCCTGTTTTTGCTAAAAGTCCTTGTAAACCTGTATATACTTCAATTGTTGATGGATTGTCATTTGTATCCCAATCTGAAGATAAATCCGAAGTTTGCGTGTCCAGTTTTCTTTTGATTCCACGGGAAGTAGATGCAGAAAGAGGTACTTCTTTTTCCTATTCACATCCATTATCTATAAATACGTTATTACAGTTGTTAATCATCGATACAAATACACTATAATTTAAAAGGAAAGTAAGTAATTATTCATTCACCTTCATCAGGAGTAAAACCTTCAGCATCTTCATAGTTATAGTCATCTGAATCTGATGTATCATCACTATCAGATGAACTAATTAGTATATCAAATATTTGTGCGTCTGAGTATACTTTTTCGGCCATCATTACAACAGAAAAAGTGATACAAAAACGGAAAACTACTTAGCAAACCCTATGGGAGCAGCAGCGCCATAAGCACGTGAACTATATGAGAAAAGCATCTTGAAAAAAAAATCGGAAAAGCCAAGCTATCGGCCATCCATCAGCAAAATAAAGAACTGCGTAGTCATAGGACTAATAGCTATCCCGTAGTGAAACGCTGAAGACGTTTCTCAATGTCTTTCGGCTTAATATAGCTTGGAGATATGAAGGACGTTCACCAACGTCTCCCGCACGTAAATGACTGACTGCTGAAGACTTAACCAAACGTCTTTAGCACTCTTAAGTGTTAAAGTGGAGAGGGTAATGCTGGAACATGTTGAATATTTGACTCAATTTGACAGTAGTCTAAGGATGGCAGAATTATAAAAGAGATCAGGACAAGAATATGGAGAGCAAAGGGCAATTATAAGATGCTGAGAGTTGTGGACAGATACGCTGAAAAAAGATATAAAAAAGTCCAGTGAAAACTTGAATATGGAATGTAGCATAGATTACGAGGCATAGAAGGGAAGATGCTAGAAAAATGACAAAGAGGTTAGAAGAGAAAAGGAATATTAGATGAATTAGAAGAAAGGAGGGAGGGATAGTTATGAGAAGGTGAAGAGAAAAGCTATCAGTTCTACAGATTGTTGGAAAAGTCAACAAATTTATAAAATTACAGAATGTCTATGATGATGAACCAAAGATGACATAAAGTCAGCTCTCCTTAATTATCACCTTAAAGTTGATATTTTTGAAATTAGCCGATTCTTTAATTTGCAAGTTTAATGAAGTTTAAGTGAATGCTTAGTATTAAAAATAAATAATGTCAAGCTTACCTGGTCTTCAATGCATTAGCTTCAAAGCAGTTGGAAACCCAAATTAGTTGGAATGCTATATGTTAAGGTGTATGTTTTTTGTTTGTTGGTATGATGCATGTTTTAAAAGTGATAGTGTGATTTAATTTGTATTTGTTTTTCGAAATGTAGTGTGTTGTTTAATATTGCATGTTACTTCATTGGCTTTTGAGTAGAAATAATTTTGGTGTTTTAGTTGTGTTGTGATTGGTTTTGTGTTTTTGTGTAGTTGTAGAGTAGTTTTTCATTGACCACATGCTTTGGTTAAAATTTTATAGCTAATGGAGTAATTCTCATAATTATTATTTTTATATTTTTAGGATGGCTATTTACTTTACTCATGAATACTCATGGTAATTCAGATTACAAGGTATGAAAAGTTGCAAAAAAAGACTCATTAGTGATATGCCTGACGGTTGCCTGAATCATACCTTATTAAACTACCACAGCCATCCTTGGATGAATCTGAGTTAGATAATTAGCTATGGAAGACTGCTAGTTAGAATTAAAAACATTTCATAATTGAACAAAAACTTTATTCACAGTCTAACATAGGTTCCAGAATTTTAAATCATTATAGCAGAAAAAACCTTAATGAATATAAAGAGGAGGAAAAGGTGAGGTATAACCTAAGGAGCAAGTGCATAAAGTGGAGGTTCTAGGAAGTGGTTGAGATAATTAGGAATTATCAAGAAAAGTTGCATTATGTGAAAATAAGTGAGAAGTTTGGGATTTGCTGTCCTGGAAAGGAAGTATTATCTCAATTTTCATCAGAATGTTAAGTTGTATCATTTATTTAATACCGTATATACTCGTGTATAATGTGCAGTTTGAAGACAAAATTTCAGGTCATAAAGTAGGGGTGTGTGTTATACACGGGTAACACTTTTGTGCACTTAAAATTCGCTTTTTGGTGAATTGAGGGGAAAACCACAATAATTATTGATAATCTAGGTTATACATATATTGATTATATGTATAGAATATCTAATTACTTCTATAGTTATAATTCCATCCTCTACAAATATTCTGTATTTCACTAGCTCATCAGCTGATTGCTGTAATGTTTACAATCTTGCAAGATAGACCCCACAAAACACATATCAAAAACAAAAAACATAGAATAAGCAAATTGAAATAATTTTATTTAGTTAATGATTCTAGTATGTACAGGTGTCTCTCGATATTCGTCCTTAATTGGTTCCGTGGAAACTGGACAATAAGTGAAAAGACTAATATTGAGGGCTGTTTTCCCTTAGATGCAATGTTATAAATGTATAATTCATTCCTGAAAACCCAAAAAGCAGATAAATATTGATATTACTTTATTTTCTGGAGTTATTGGTACTATAAACACAATCTATAGAAACCTACGACCCGCAGGAGCATTCTATGTGGCCTGCGAAGGCATGATGTAAACGCAACTACAAATGTGGCCGCCACGTATGAATGGGGGTTTGGTTATACAGTAAAACCTCTATATATCGAAATTGAAGGGACCAGATATTTGCCGTCTTGATATATAGAGATTCACTATAAAGAGGTTACCGACAAACATAGGAATCAAAAACAGAAAAAGAGCATAGATTAAACACAATGAAAAATAACTCGCATACTGTTTTACATCAAATTTTATTAAAAATATAAAAATATTGGCACTGATTAGCAATATAAGATCTTGTCCAAATTATTTACATTCTACATTTATATTATCTAAACACTCAATTTTAGGTGAAATAATAATTCAAAGTAACAAACAAAATCACATTAACATAAAATACTGATTAGCAATAAAATAATCTTGTCAAAATATTAAACATTCTACATTTATATAAGCAATTTACATAAGCAATTAAATTAAAAACTTATTACAGGTATTTACGTTTTCAATTTACGTGACAACTTCTAGGAAGTCCTACCAGAATACACAGTTATTAATCAAGCAATACTAGTGTTGCCGAATTCTAAGAGTTTTCGCAGAATTAAAAATTTGCGGATTTACATTCATCCATATTGATTAAACAGAATAGCTTGATTTCTGTTTTCGCTTTTAAGCAGCAACTGCATGATTTTTACTTGTTTATTTTCTGAATATAATTTAAATTGTAATGAATTCAATCAGAAAAATACACCACCTTCATGAATGGCGACTTTGCGATATTGTAAGGTAAAGTTGTCCGTGAAAAGAAATTATGGTGTATGTTTGTATCTTGCGCTCAGCAAAGCGATTGGGCGATAGCTCTGTGGCCTATCAGTTGGTTTGCCTGGTTTTAGGATGGCGATTATTTTCGTTCGTTTGAGCAGGCGGGGAATATTTCCGGTCTGGAGGATGTCAGTCAGGAAGCGGGCTAGCCATTCTCTCGCAAACTTTCCACAGTATAGAAGATACTCCGGGTGGATGTCATCAAAACCCGGAGCCTTTCCTGCCTTCATGTCTTTTAGTGCGGCTGCAATATCCTCAGTGGTGAAAGATCGGGAATACTCAGTTTCAGATGCACTTGTTGATTTCAGGATTTTAAGTTCCCGTTTCACTTGGATCGTATGGTCTTGGTCTCTCGGTGCTCTAGATCAGTGGTGCCCAAACTTTTTTTTATCAGCGGGCCGGATTGAACTATAGTCATAGGTAGGTAAGCCACAAAGATTTTTAAATATATAGTCGTATATAAAAATACATTTTTTCTAATGAAAAATTACATATTTATTGTATAATTTAAATTAGAAAATATTTATATTTGAAAATGAAACAAATATACTTCATGTATTCGTAATCAATGCATAAAATCAACATGTTGACTATTAAACTTTATATAAAAAACATATACAGTGACAAAGTACAAATAAGTTTAATGAAGATTTGGAAATCAATAGGTAAAAAGATAGAAACAATAAACACATCAATGTGATCCATGGGCCTGCATCTCCTTACAGAATTGTAAAACATTAGGTTCCACCTCAGTGACCGATATTCTCAGAATATTTTGTAGATTATCATCGGTCAACTTATTTCGAAACTTATTTTTTATATATTTCATTTTTGAAAATATTAATTCACACATGTACTACCTCAGTAGATTAATTTAATTAATGTGTTCTACCAAATCTGACAAAAAAGCACGTTTCCAAACCCAAAGGGGGTCATTCATTTCATCAACTTCACGCCCTTTTTCTGTCATAAATATTTCAATTTCTCTTAACTGAAAAAATCGGAGGAGCACTTTTTTGGCGCGTTTCGCTTACAGCGTGAGCGCCTATTATCGTCGGTCGGTTGGTCGGTCTGTCCGTCCGTCCGTATGTTCGTTCTCGGCTTCTACCAAACGGATTTTCATGAAATTTGATATTAAGGACTTTCAATAAAATATAATAAGAAAATCGCAAAAATGAATCACGTACGCCAATCAGGGGTACCACTTTACTGGGGACAAAAAATTAAATTTTCGTCATATCTCGTAAAATATTGATCATATCAAAATATTTTTCAAATAAAACTTGTAGAACTAGTAAAGTGGAGTCTTTCCTTTTCTATACATTTTTATCGTAGGAGTAGCCGTTATCGAGAAAATCAAACAAGAATGTCTTATATCGAGTTGAACTTAGAAAATTTCTTGCATGGTTACTTCATTGTTGCTAACATAAACAATCTCCCAAACAAACGTTTAATTTCCCTACGTGTGCATGTAATATTATTAAATAGGAAGAAAATTGATTATTTATGATGAAGAAGTACAGGTATACTATAATTTCTTTCTAATACTCCATTGCACGAAACGCGCCCATTTGTGATACGATGTACACTTTCCTAACTTGTTACTTTCTCCATACGAAGTAATGGGAAAGTATTGTGATCACGAAAAAAATCGACTTCGAGATTTCAACGGAAATACACTTTTTGAGGTCCTTAGAACACGTTTAGACTATTTTCGGAATTATTTCTGTGTGTATGTGATTGTGGGCGCTCTAACTCAAAAAGTACTTGTCATATCGTTACCAAACTTCATATATAAAACTTGAGCATGAGCACAAAGAACTGATTAGTTTTTGGACAATACCGGTTAACTGGAAGTCGAGGTTTATTCGAAACCCGATTCGGTTTTTGCGATATTTCTCCATTAAAACATTATTATTGTATATACAATTCTATACGAAGGTTATAGAGAATGTAATTTCCTAGAGTTTTCATTTGAAACAATTTTCCATAGAAGTTATTGTTCAGGAATTATTTATGAATAATTGGTTTTTTCGGTTTCCGTCAAATATCTCCTTAAAAACATCGTTATTGGTAATCTTTGTGAGGACCAAAGTTGTAGAGAATAATATTTCTTCCAAGTTTTTTTTGAAACAAATTTTTGTAGAACCATCCATTTCGGAGATATTTCGCTTTATCTTAATACCAGCATACAGCGCCAGCACCATGTAGCGGTGAATTCTGTAAACATATTCAAAATATACGTAATTTATGGCAATAAGGACGACTGTATTCTTTTACGATATGAAATAATAATTTTGCCTCATAATGCTATTCATAATAATTTAAATATTTATACCCCAAATATGGAGAAAGTCATGTGTTGGCCACATCAGATTTTTCTCTACTTATTGTTAGCCATCTTACTTCTGAATGATAAAGAATATCTCCATAAGCCATTTCGATCGAATTTAGAAATTATTTAAATTGTCTGGGATTCAATCCATTTGATCGTGTGTAGTTCACAACTGATATCACTGTTCTCATAATTTCTTCAAATTTCAATGCTTTCCCAATTAAAGCTTGTTGGTGAATAATGCGATGCAATGCTAATGGCTTTTCTATCCCAATTTCGTGCATTTTACTATTAATTCTTCCAACTAAACCTGCACCAGTCCCACACATGTTTTCGCACCGTCGGTTGTTATACTTATTAAATTTTCTCAGTTCAATTTTAATTTCTCTAAAGTTTTTTCTACATAGTCAAATATATATTCATCAGTTTTAGATCCCTACATACTGCAAAGAGCCGCTAAATCTTGTGTAACATTAAAATCTTTAGCAATTCCTTTGACTATTATCATAAGTTGTGCTGTATCTCCAACGTCATTACTTTCATTCAAAGCTATAGAAAAAACATCAAAATTTACACATTTTTTTAATCGATTGAGATTAAAAATCTTGACCATGCTCTTCTGTTCTTCGAGTCGTCGCCATTCCTGAGAGCGATACGTTTGTTAAAAGCTCAATCTTTTCTGGGCATATATGCTCCACGATTTTTAACATACACTCACAACTGATCCTTCAAATCCACTCCACCCATATTCTGATTGTAATAGTTCACAGAAGCAGGAATAACTTCATCCTTCCCCTTTAAACATACTACTCTGGTATCGTTATTATTAAAGGTAGTAACATTTTTGTTGCACTATTTGATTAACGATACTGGACCTGAATCATTTGCAACTATTTCTCCTTTCCCTAGCTTCTTTTCTTTCACATGCTTCGGGACGTTTTTTTCGATTCAGTTTCAGCGTCCCAACACAGTCTGTATGAAAACTAATTATAATTATATATAAATATTTAGCCATAAGAAATATGTGTTTCAAGCAACAACATGAAGTTTATAAATTTTTGATAATATTTGCTGTGTTTCACTTATTTAAATATAACAAAAATGCAGCACTACCTCCGATTCTTTCACTTGGTTGAGGTTCTGCGCACTTGTACTTCTTATGCAATTGCATACTCGTCTCAGACTAACTGCTCATAGTTTTGAACTCGAGCATTTTATTCTGTACAGAGTAACACATCACAACTATAAGTGTGTTTTTCCTTTCTTTGTTTGTGTAAACACGTATCCGCATGATGGTCACCTTCGCGCATATCTCTTTCAAGAGAGTTCATCGGGAAAGAAGAAAGATGATTGACTCATTGGATATCCATCACTATCTCTAAAAAATATATGAAGCATTATTTTGCCATGAAATAAGCGAGGGAAAGTTAATTTATGGTATAATTTATACAATTCCTAAATGTTTTATGATAATTTATGATTTATGCTTCAAGTATCTTCGCGGGCCGGATTAAAGTGTGCGGCGGGCTGGAACTGGCCCGTGGGCCGTAGTTTGGGCACTGCTGCTCTAGGTGTTGACACGATATGTGATGCAACCAAATTTGGAGTAAGGGAGGTGTTTTCACGTACAATGGGGTTTCTGCCTCCCAGCTTTCGTAAGAGAGACCATGCTTTTCTGCTCGACTGCTTGAAGTCCAAAGCTTCGACAGTCTCCATCCATTTTTTTCAGCGAGCAGCGTCAAGGCTATGTAGTAGTTTGTCTGCAATTTCTTGGTCGCCACTTTCTAGGAACTCCTGATACAGGTTCTCGCTTGTTTCGCTCCATCCAGGAATATACTCCTTCCGATACCCTCTGGGGATAGACTTTTTTGCCATGCTTATCACTGCGCCCACAAATCTCTCATAGTTTCCACTCATGGGGGGAATCCATCTTAGGCACTTGTCAAGTTTTTCTGAAAATGAGAGCCAATTGGCCTTTTTTAAAGTTCCACCTTGGGCGGGGGACAGAGGTCACCAAGGGAATTTGAGTTCCCACTTCAATGAGAACTGGGCGATGTTGGCTGTATGAGAAGTCAGAGAGGACTTTTCTCATTGCTGCCAGAGGTTGATTTTTACCGTCAGTGTATACGAAGCATAGATCAGGGTTGTACTCTTGTCTCCAGGAAGCTGACTTAAATGTGCCACGATCTTTTGCATCAAAAACAAGGTAAATTCTCGTCTTCCGCCCAGTTAACTAAGTCTTCTCCATTTGTGTCATTATCTGTGTACTTCCATTGTTCGTGGTGACTTGAAATGATACCCATCGAGCAAGCAGGTTTCCGACCGAAACGGAGCTGTACTGACCAAGTCCTCTCCTTAACAACTTACATACGAAATGATAATTTTGCCTCATAATGCTATTCATAATAATTTAAATATCTATACCCCAAATATGGAGAAAGTCATGTGTTGGCCACATCAGTTTTTTTTCATTATGTTACTGAGGGATTGCCTGGAGAAAATGTGCCTGAGGAAGGTTTGGAAATATTTAATGGGTTGAAGAATCATTTATTACTTAAGGCCATAATCCTGAAAGCTTGGAGTACCAAGGAACTATTTTAATTCAACTGTAAGTGGTTTGCCAACAATACCTCTCCTGACACCATGAAAATCCCAGATTGTGCTGTTAAAGCACACATGGATTTATAGTCATAAAAATTGTTTTAACTATTTGTATAATTAAAAAGCAATATTTTGTAGCACTTTCCCATATATTAGAAAAATAATTCAATCTTCTTCAGAAAAAAATATCTTCAAGAAGTGCTATTTTTAGATTCTTAGCTGTTCAGTTAGTTGAAATAAATCTCATGCAAGTGGTTGTCAGTCCTCTCCATAATTAGCAGAAGAATTATAAACTTCAATTAATAATTTATATTTGTATTTAGTGCTTTCAGGGCTGGAGTGCTGAATAATGGAGCCTTAGGCAAGTGAAAGAATCTCTGCCCCCAAAAATTAAAGGGAAAAAAGTGAAATTCCACCCCTATATAAATGCAGCCTGAAACCATCACCTCTAGGCTCACCCTTGCCCTGCTCCTGAATACTTTGAAGTAACTCTCCTTAAAAACAAACATTTATATTAGTCTTTCAAGAAAGCGCTTCAATTTGAAAATGAAATGAAAAATGAGATATATCTGAATTCAGACTTTATATTGATTTACCGTATACTCCGGCGTATAAGTCGACCTTTGAAGCTTAAAAAATTTTCCTAAAACTTAGAGTTGACTTATATGCCGAACATAAAAATGCGAACCTTAAACTGCTCATGAATAAAATCGATATTTACGAATACTGTTGATCTCTCAGTGTAGGTGATCGCCATTTTGAATCATCTGCTCCATTGTTTACATTTTCCGACATTTATTTAATAAGATTTGAAATAATTAATTTTAATAGTTATTAAAAATTCAAATCGTAGTTTTTTCTTTTTATTAGGTACTCAAATCTCAAAAATATAAACGATTATTTACAATTACAGAAACGAAGGATAAATAGAAATACTGTCAATAGATGGCAGTATGGTTTTATGGCTAATTCAGACTTGTTTTTATTGCCTTCTATTTGGCCTTTAATGATCATTTTTTAAATGAAACCAATGAATTAATAAGTAAAAAATCGACACTACATTTTTGGGAATAGTTGTACATTTTAAAATCCAAAAAATTCCTCGCATTCTTCATCCGTCCCAAAGAGTTTATGAAATTCATCTCGAGCAATTTCAGTGCTGTCAACCTCATAAGGGTCCCACTCTGTATCAGATGTTAAAGGTTCGAGTTCATTATCATCTTTCCACAATAAATTATCTTCCTCCCCATCCATGGAATTCGATATTCCGCATTTTTTGAATGACTTGATGTTGGTTTCTGCTTTAATATCATTCCACGATTTTATAATTCATTCCCACAAAACATTAAGCAGTGCTGCACGTACATTTCCACCTTTCGTGAAAGTTTTTTCTCCGTCAACCATCCACTTATTCCATTCGGCACGAACGTGATCCTTAAATGGCTTGTTGAGGCCCACGTCCAAAGGTTGAAGTAGAGACGCACCCCCATGTATAACAGCAATATCCGTATTATTTATTTTGAAGCACTTCTTGATGTCTTTTGTTATGTGGGATCGGAACGTAACAAACAAGTAAGCTACGCTCTTTACATAGGCCACCGGGTCGCCTATTCCAAACATTATCTACCCACAACTTCATTCCACCTTCATCCATCCATCCTTTTTCATGGAAATGAACAAAAACATCTGCGGGAAACTTAATTTTTGGCTTAGTTTTCCGTTTGAAAATCACCATGGGTTTCAACTTCGTTCTGTCGGCCAAGCAGGCTAGGACAACCGTGAATCTTGTATTTTCATGCCCGGTAGTTTTTATTATAACAGTTTTTGCACCTTTTAAGTCAATAGTTCGGTTGCTGGGCATATCAAAATTAATAGGCGTTTCATCCATGTTATGGATGTGAGATAGATAATGGGTTCTCGTGTGTTTGCCACATTCTAATTACAAATTGCTGGAAACTGGTAATTTTGTCATCGAGATCTTGAGGAAGTTTCTGCGCAATCTTGGTTTTCTGCCGCAACACCAGTGATTTTCTTTTCAAAAACCGGGTACACCAACTAGCTGTTGCCTTGAATCCTTTGTTTAGTTCTGGATTTGATTTAGCTCACCTAAGCACATATATGCGTACTGCATTTCGGGTGACGATGTAGCCATTCTTTCGATTTTTGAGCACCCATTCCGAAACATGTTCCTCAATATCAGGCCAATGACTGCTGCTGGCTCTCATTGCACATTTTGTCTTTGGCAACTTGATCATTTTGGATTCGTTCTTTCTCCAATCTCGCACCAGCTTTCCACTAACACCAAATTTCCTTGCTGCAGCACAGTTATTTGATGCTTTGGCGAATTTCACTATGTTTAACTTGAAACCAGCTTCATATTTCATTCTTTTTGCAAGCGAAGCCATGATGAAGGAATTTCAATTTCTAGGATTTTACCGCAATCAGTGTGACCATCTGTCTCACATTCAGTTGACAAATTATTAAGTCCTCATCCCACACACGGTGGAGATATTCATAAAATGCACTGCAAAGTCTCGATTTCAATAAAAATCATTTTCTGTTTGAAAAGGGGAAAATTGCAATTATGAAAACTATCCTTATGTAATATTTTATTGAATTTTGCCATCACAGAGATCGAAAGCGATCACCTGTGCTCTGCAGATGACGCCCGAGATTCTACCGCTCGACATTCAACTGTCGAATTTTGGGGAAGTTTCGATTGTATCATTAGCAGCCGACATAAATCGAATTATAGGAAACTTTTTTAGTGGGTCAAAGCTCTCCGAGAATGTTTCTTATTGGTCGAAATTAAAACACTTGTCATATAGAATGCTCAAGAAGAATAGCACAGACTATAAACAGTATTCAAGGACTATTATTATTATGTTTATTTCTGTTTTGTTAAAACTTGAATTGTACAAGACTTTGATTTTGTCTGAAAACAATTTCATGAGAAGTATTTTTAAGTGAAAAAGTGGAGGTCGACTTATACAGCGAACACATGCCTAATCCCATATTTTCAACCAAAAAAGTAGGGGTCGACTTATACGCCAGAATATACGGTAATTTTATAATTTCATAGTTACAAAAATTATGAAATTAATAGAAGCATTCAAAATGCTATGTTTTGGTTAGGTCGGTCCAAGTGTAATTCTGGAATTTTTGGTCCAACAGGGTAATGTTGCTCTTTTGGTATTTACAGCCCTTTTCCAGCCTAAGCCAGTTGAGAGAGAGAGAGAGATAATATATCAGATAGTTCTTGGTAATTAAGACCTAAAGGTAGGTGTTATTTTATTAGAAGAACCCAGGAAACTGTAATTGAAGTTTGACTGTTCTTATATATATTGTGATTTCATAGTTATTTGGGTTTTAGCAAAACAATTCAAAGACTGGAATGTCATCTAATCAAATTCTTTAAAATATTATCAGCTTGTGAAGTAACTTTCAATTGCCATAAATTTATGCAAAATATTAACTAAAAACTATTATTAAATGTCTGCAGCTGTTTATTGTTTTTCTTTGATAAATGTAGGAAAGCAAGTGATGAATGCTAATTTGATTCGAACACAGAAAAACACCATTGGCCCTGCCTTGTAATTGGCTGCAGAAGACTGCTGTGGATTGTCATTTGTTTGCTTGAACAAACAAAAGGGTATTTATATAATAATGGAGCAGAATTAATTGCTTGTCTTATTATTTTAATAGTTTTGAAATCAATGTTATTTTTTGTTTCTTAATGCTTACATTAAGTTGCAATCATCTAAGGAGAATAACTTGTCAATAGACCAAGTTGAGTATAAAGTAAATAACACCAATCCTGAAAAGATTTTTAGTTGCATCAAACTTTTACACTATTCAAAAATTTATCTTGGACAGAAAATTTTATATTAAGAATTACAAAAAAATTTCAATTCTATCAATGAATTTCTACTATAATATGAAGTATTCCTCATTCAAATAAGATAAAAATGTCACTCATATCATCTCTGCTTAAATGTTTGTACACTAATAATATGGTAGCTTAATATTCCAGCAATTGAAGATGAAAAAAGAGAGGATCGATGGAATTAACAATTCGAAAATCAGCCTTCGCAGCAATCTTCATAGAAGAGATGGTGAGATTCATCACAATTTTTAAATAATATGTTGTTAAGTTTGAGATTTGACAAAAGTTGTTTTTATGACTTTTGTATTAATGACTCAATGTCTTTTCATTTAGTTTATTTTTCAGCACAGCATCTTAAATGATACTACATAGAAAATGGAGGAGAAGAAGTAATGCGAAGAACCACCTATATTATAGCTTATTTCTCCAACATTGAAGCATTCATTGAAGCATTCAATGACCATAATGATCTAATAGGAAAATAGAAATGGCTAAATGGATTTTTATTATATGTTAAAACATGCATATAATACTTCTGCATAATCTAATATTACTTTACAAAGTTTGACATGGTATTATTCTTGTCAGTGCATGAATAGAATGCACATTCAGCCTATAATTTGCCTTATCTATAAAATTCTATTTAAAAAAATGGTAATATATGTTAAAATTTAAGAGAAAAATTCTGCATTTGGTCAGGAATTGAACCTGGGCCAAGCACCAAATTATTAATGAAATTTTAAATTTTCTGCTAAGATTTATGTGGTCGAGCATAAATAAATTTCTCTATATTTCATCTTGATAATATTATATTACTATTCATGGAGGTAAGCATTAAAAGTAGGTGAATGTTTTGTACATTCACCATACAGAAAATGCTTAGTATTATTGTTATCGTTAAAATGTTTTATGCTGATATGAAGTGGTATTTATTCTTTACACCTAAGTTGCATGCATTAATTCCATAGAATATACTATACTAGTATGATAAATATAGAACTTAAACATATAGATGTATGCTAAATGATAAATCAGTGAATTAGATAGAAGTGTCAGAACAGAATTTAGGCAAAGTAGTTAACATGGTGTGTAAGAATTTCAGGCAATTATATGGGGTTGGAATATATAGATGAATCGAGGGCCAAAAGCGTAAAGATTACCAATATTATTCTAGAAGCTGATGCTAGGTTTTAAATGAGTAATAATAATATATAATTTTTTAAATAATTGATTAGTTTATATATAGTTTCTAAACTGACAATTACAGAGGACCATCAACGCGGGACGGTGGGCCAAAGATGGCTTGCGGCTAAGAAGGGGACACCACCCAGCCTGGAAGAAGACGACCCAGTGGCGCCTGCAGGAGAAGCTGTGAATATCACTGCCCGGATGTGACTCTGCTCTGGTAAGCTTCGCAAAATTCAAAAACAATATTGTCCTATAGGTGTATTTTGAATAATCCGTACCAAAAAGTATGCAAAATCCTATGGTGTATGCCAGGGACTGATCTTAGCTTTGAATTACATCAACTTTGAAATATCCAGATCAAAATAATGGGGTTTTACTATATTTGTTTTTGCAGAAAAAGAAATCTTTTTATCTGATAAACACATATAAATTGCTAGTTATTAATGCTAGGTAAAATTATATTAATTTGAAGATTATCACAGTAACTCAGTAAGATTAAATTTATATAAATTGACTTTTGTAGCAGAGTACCACCGTGGGACCATGGACCGAAGACGGCTTGCAGCTAAGAAGTGGAGGAAGAAGAGGAAACCTGGAAGAAGAAGACGACAGCGCCTGGAGGGGAGAGCTGTGAACACCACTGCCTGGATGCGACTCTGCCTGGGTAAGGTTCGAAAAATTCAAATACCATATTGTCCTATATAAATGACGAATTGAAATCAAGACACTTTTCAGATATACGGATATCTGTAAATGGAAATAATATGGGTTGAAAAAATAATCCCCTTAAAAATATTTGTTGCAAATCACTCTCCAAAATAGTGTCATACAAACTCGCTGAGTTCTCCACACTAGCATGAATCATTAAATTTCAGAAAAAGATATTCTCTGCCTGGCTTGAATTATTTCTTTACAAACTAGATAATTTTGAGTAAGATATACCGTATTTACCACACACTTGTGTACCCTGTGCACTTCTATTTTTCGGCTGGTTTGGAGGGAAAAAATTAATTCGAGCCAGAATAATTTTTTTTTAAGTCACTGATTCCCACTCCCTGAAACAACTTCCGCTCAAGTTAAGCATCTTCTCCCTTCTACGTGACGCAGTTTATTGGATGATCTCTTTATGACGATACTAGCAAAAATCTCTTCACCGTTAGTCCTCTTTTCTTAACCCCTTAACTTTTTTTGTTGTATTGTTACGCAAGTTCTTCCTCACTTCTGTTTTTGACGTAATATTACGAACAGATGTGGAGCTTCACGAATTATTTGTTCATCATCCTTGGGTGAATGGGGAGTTTTTTCGTGTATCGTCTCTTGAGTAAATATTTGAAGGTTGAGAACAAACAAGTCCAAACACTTGAGATGTGGATTTCTGTCTTCCTTTCGAACTATGAAATCTTTCATTTGCAACAAAATTTCACCACTCTGAATTCCTTGAAGTGGATGAGGGAAAAGGACCAATCTTGAACCTATCTATTTACAAGCCGGTAACCCTCAGTAGTCATTGAACTATAGTTATCAGTTAGTCGGCAAATTCTTTCTGCCTACTTTTTCGAGTTTTGCTTGCAGCGCAGGTGTAACATACACGTTTGCTTGGTCGTATACATTCGCATATACTTCGTAGAATTCGACGCCTTTTAAGAATATAAACATAGATGCAAGCATATTACAGAGAATTTACTATCGATACTCACAATTTCTATAACCTGTTGAGATATACTCGTGTAAGAAGTGCACCCCCTTTATTCCCGGCGTTATGGGAAAAAATGTGCGCTGGATACTCGAGTAAATATGGTAATCCCTATATACAAGGCGTATTAGTTACTGGGTCTATGCTGTAAATGCCTAACTATCAGGTTTCATAACTGAAGATCCTCTTATTTTTCGATTTTCTAGAAGGTACTGAAAATTTTCAAATTTTCCTTTTTTATATGAAGCTTTAATATAAATTTTTGTAATGTAGTGAAAACTCTAACTTAATTGGGCCTTACTCCTTCATCCTTAATAAAATTATGCATCCATTACTGAAACACATACTGCTCATGTTATCCATCGATATCAATAACATAATAAACATTCTAAAAAGCTCGTGATTATGAAAAATATTCAAAGGGAAACGTGAAAAAACGTTCGGAGGAGGCTGTAAAAGAGGGCTCAAAAGAAACATAAAAGAGAAAACAGTAATTGCTTCCCTTTACTTTGTCAGAGACAAGGGTTTACTTTCATCCACGGTGATGCAAAATCTTTAAGAATCACGTATCTGCGCTCTATTCCCCAAAATCAGCTTATGCAGCAACCCATTAGTGAATATTTTTTTTGCAGAAAAAGGAATCTTTTTGATGAGATATATACTTGACCATATAAATCGCTAGTTATTAATGCTAGTTAAAATTGTATTAATTTGAAGATTGTCATGGTAACTCAGTAAGATTAAATTTATATAAATTGACTTTTGTAGCAGAGTACCACCGTGGGACCATCAACGTGGGACCGTGGACCGAAGGCTGCATGCAGCTAAGAAGGGGAGGAAGAAGAGGATCACCTATCCCGGAAGAAGACGACAGCGCCTGGTGGGGAGAGCTGTGAACACCACTGCCCGGATGCGACTCTGCTCGGGTAAGGTTTGCAAAATTCAAATACCATATTCTATATAAATGACAAATTGAAATCAAGATACTTTTCAGATATACAGATATCTGTAAATGGAAATAATATGAGTTGAAAAAATAATCCCCTTAAAAATATTCGTTGCAAATCACTCTCCAAAATTACAAACTGGCTGAGTTACTACATACTAGCATGAATCATTAAATTTCAGAGAAAGATATTCTGTGCCTGGCTTGAATTATTTCTTTACAACCCAGATAATTTTCAGTAAGATATAATCCCTATATACGAGCCATATTAGTTACTGCGTCATGCTGTAAATGCCTATCAGATTTCATAACTGAAGATCCTTTATTTTTCGATTTTCTAGAAGGTACTGAAAATTTCAAATTTTCCTTTTTTATATGAAGCTTTAATATAAATTTTTGTAATGTAGTGAAAACTCTTTAACTTAATTGTGCACTACTCCTTCATCCCTAATAAAATTATGCATCCATTACTGAAACAAGCATTGCCAGTAAATAGTGCATAACATTCACATTCTATAAAGTTTGGTCATTTGTTTTCTGATTTCATGGCAGCCCCTGTAAATTTTCAAATTTTCTTTATATACCTGCAGATTACCGTATTCACCTGAATCTAAGACGACCTTTTTTTCCAAATTTTCAGCTGTAAATATCAAGAGTCGTCTTACATTCGAATACGAAGTATATTTAAGCATTTAATCAATGGTTTTTACAACAAATGGTATATTAGAGTAAACAATTCACAACAAATTCAAGTACGTACATAAAGAAGTGAAATAAACAAATAGTAATAACAATAAGAAAAACATGACGGGAATAATAATTATTTAGACTAATAATCATCGTCGACGATCATAACACAGACGACGTACTTTCATCTTGCACGTAATGGCACGTAATGTCAAAACAAATGAGAGCGGAAATCATTGGGATTCCCCTTTCAAACGACGCACCACGATTCAATAAGTGTGACAGTAATTTTGAGTTGTGCATTCTTGATTTAAATGCACAACCCTTAAGTTAAAATGACAGATCATGTTGAAGTACGTGGCACGAGTGCAAAGGGAAAGTTAACAAAGGAATTATCCGGAGCTAAGATACAAATTTTAAGCTGATCGTGATAAATTACGCGGAAAAAACTAATAACTGTGATGCGAGAAGAAAGTTCGGTGTATCTGAGGCAAATGTGCGTCGATGGAAACTCTCAAAACAGGAACTAGAAAAAGCCAAAGCCACAAAGAAGTCGCTCAGTGGTCCAAAATTAGGCCGATTTCATGGCATTGAAGAAGAAGTAAAGTTTGTGCGCACCATGAGGAAGAACGGTATGCCTGTTTCAACTGAAAGTATTATACTTAAAGCTAATGAAATTACTAGAGGACTTAATATATCATTGCAAGAATTCAAGGCCAGCAGAAGTGGGTGCGTGAGAATGATGCGACGAAATAATTTTTCTTTACGGCGACGAACTTCGCTGTGTCAGAAATTGTCAGAAGACTATGTTGAAAAACTTCTCGCTTACCAGAAATACATAATTGGACTTAGAAAAACCAATAATTACCTTTTGAGCCAAATAGGAAATGCCGATGAAACTCCGGTTTTCTTCTACATGCCATCTAATTATACTGTGAATGAAAAAGGTGCGAAGTCCGTCCTAATTAAAACTACAGGCAACGAAAAAATGCGAGTCATGGTAATGTTGGCGGTTTTAGCAGATGGGACTAAATTACCACCATATGTGATTCTAAAGCGGAAAACAATGCCTAAGAAACATTTGCCAAATGGAATAATAGGTGTCAAGAAAAGGGGTGGATGACTAAAGAACTAATGAGAGATTGGTTACATGTGGTGTGGAATAGACGGCCAGGAGCTTTACTGAAACTAAGAGCAATGCTTTCACTGGATGCATTCAAGGACACTTATCTCCTGAAATTAAAAACATAATGAATATTGATCTTATTGTCATACCTGGAGGAATGACATCGCAACTTCAAGTTTTAGATGTTGCTGTCAATAAGTGTTTTAAAAATAATTTAAAGGTTTTGTATTCTGAGTGGTTACAGAGTGGAACTCACACTTTAACACCAAAAGGAAATCTTAAGAAACCTGAAGTTGCAATGCTCTGCCAATGGATCAAGGCATCGTGGCAACAAATAAATGCAAAAGTAATAGTGAAAGGATTTAAGAAATGCTGCTTATCTAATGCCATGGATGGGAGTGAGGATGATGTTTTGTGGGAGACAGATGAAGTTGAGAGTGATAAAGATAGTGAGCATGAGGAAAATAGTGAAGGTTGCATAGACAGTGATGATGACTAACACAATAAAATGATTTTATGCAGCACTTGGATTGAAATGTTATTTTGTTGTCCTGAAATGAGTATATTCTTTCAATGTATTTACTTTATTTTTAATGTTATCTTAAAATGAATGCTACCATTTAATTTGTTTGAAAACCTGAATGGTTCTATTTGTGATGTGATCTTGTGATTTTAAAATGTTAAAAGACAATGACATTCAAGAAAAGTATAAGAGAAAATAAATATTTCACAAGATTTATAATTTTTGTAGTCATGAAGGTCAATTTGAGCTTTTTTCTCTTTTGGAATCATCAAAATGGGGGGTCGTCTTAGATTCAGGGTCGTCTTGGATTCGGGTGAATACGGTACTTAAAATACATTATACGCCTTTACCAGAACTCAGTGTTCCTTAATTGTTTACCTTACTGTGACTTTTAAGTAATAATGATGGGATACTCAAGATTTTAAAATAAAAACTCTAAAAATGAAATTGATGAAAATTACATGGAAAATGAAATTGGCCCTGAGGACAATGTTATTAATTTGAATCCTGCCAGATTGAATTTATTTAAATTAGCTACTACATCAAAGAGAACAGTAATTGCTTCCCTCTACTTCATCAGAGACAAGGGTTGACATTCATCCACCGTGATACGAAACCTTTCTAACACTCAGGTATCTGTAGTCTATTCTCAAAAATCAGCTTTTGCACCAAACTATATGTGAATACAGTAAAACCTCGTTATTTCGAAGTTTAAGGGACCAAAAAATTACGACTTTGAAATATCCAGTTTGGAAATAAAAGAACTTTGATAAAATTTGAACTTTTTAACGTTTACTTGGGTAGCAAAACCACAGTACCGAATCTTATCTGTTCTTGTTAGTATACACGGCAAATTCGAACGGAGCTGAAGTGAACACTTAGTTTGCAATTCACAAAGACTGCCACATGTGAAAAAAGTCTCAATTGAATATCCTGAATTTCTCAGTACATTTCAAGTTACTCCTTTATGCTGCGAAGAAAAGAAGTTAAACTGCACGTCGAAAGAGTATCACTCATTTGCTGCATAAATATTACATTGTGCTCTTCTTGTATGACATTATGGTAAAACCAATGATGAGAAGAAGGCTTCTGCTAGCTTGCATGAGCTGATTGTTAAATTTTTAGAAATTAAGAAAATTTATTGATTTTGTCCTTTTGAGAACATTTTGCCCTATCTGATAGTCAATTACTGACAGTGTATGAAACGGAATATATTACAAACCGAACACTTCTTAGCTTCTTAGGGGAATGGTATCACTAAACTAGAGCGATATGGTGCCTCTGTCATGTAGGCATCCTGCCACCCTTGCCCAAATTTCCTTATGAATTTTTTGAGAGCTGGTTCTTAATATTTTTTTCAGCTCATCACTGGGTAAAACCACTAGGTTTTTGTTTTTATTCATCACTTATTCTCAGGTAAAACAAAGGCATGATATTTTCAGAGATATTCGGTATAACTTCGTACAGTGTTATTTAAAGATTGGTTCAGTGACAGTAATGAATATTACATGGTCTTTTCTAGAAGATACCAGTTTTTCATGAGAAAAACCTTTGCGAGGTATGGTAAAGCATGAGGACTGAGATAATAAGGGTTCTTGCAACTTCTGTTCATTTCAGCTTGGTTCTCAAATTTTGGCATCCAGTTGAGAATGTGATCATTCACAGTGATGCGAGGATAAGCTGATTCATTTATTTGAATCATCAAAGACTTTTATTTCACGTTGACTTTAAAATAGGTTGACCACATTCCAACAAGGTGAAAATGAGACATTTTCTGTTGTTATAAGGAAAAGAATGGGACAAAATTTTCGCATGATTTTTTTTATTTTGGATCTGTCACTATAACGATCTATAGCAAAAAAGGCAAATACAAACTTTCTTTACAGTCGGGAGCACGAGCATGCCAGACTGGGACAAAACTCACAATCAAAAGAGAATCCGACTAGCGTTGCTGTGAAAACTCGAAGGGAATAAGTTAGGTTAAATCTGGGCAGGATATTATTTGCAGAAACCAGGTTTTCCACCTCAAATTTATCAATGACCCTGAGGTTTCCTAACCTGACAATTGCGACTGTAATTAACTTTTGTTGTTTGTTTGATAACTTCCATGTTTCCGAGAATCCTACATTTCTACAAGGAATATCGGCTATACCACAGATAATCTAAATTTTATTTGCGATGGACTTCAAAACGGTACAATATGGCTTTTTTGATAAAAAATGGCTGTCCCGGTGAAAATGGGATGTTTAGTCATCTTACTATTAAATAAGTAAAAGGGAGTCACCTGTTTGGGAGGCTATATGTATTTCATGTGCGAGAAATGAGGAAAAAAATGTGATATGATGGCGCACGTGCGAACCTTCCACTTATACAGGATCGAGGTTTCAAATTAAAGGAACTGTTTGTGTCATCATCATGAGTTCGAATTTCATTGTAGGCGTATTTTGAATAATCCGCATGAAAAAATATGCAAAATCCTATGGTGTGGGCTGGGGACTGATCTTAGCTTCGAATTACACCAACTTTGAAATATCTGGGATCGAAATACAGGCGATTCTAAAGATTCGACAGGGATGCGTTCCTGAAAACATGGTCAAACCTCAAATTGTTGAATGTCGAACACCGTTTTTCCATACACTTGTATGTTATAATCGGGGGATACTTTCTCGCATCTCGGAAAAAAGGTTCACCTCACGTTCTATAAAGATAGATAACATTAATAATATGTTAATACAACAATATTATGTTATGAGTAAATTAAATAATAAATATTTTAAATGTATAACTTATTTTTTTGCACTAAAAAGGAAGAAATAAATTTTTGTTTCAAACTTCAAAGATAATGTATGCAATATGTTCTGCAGATGGCTCAGTCTGGCTCGTGCGAGCCGGACAACATACCTGCATACATCTATCTATACATACAACTGTTTCGTCATACTTAAAAACACGATGAGAACAATAGCCGTCCGCTTCAATCAATGCACACAATTCATCAGGATAACTTGAGGTAGCATCGGTATTTGCACTTGCAGCCTCACCAGTTAATTTAAGGTTATGCAAACCTGCCCTTATCTTAAATCTGTCAAACCAGCCATGACTTTCCCTAAATGGAGGCTCATCAACAGAAATTTCATCTATACTTTCCTTCAAATCATCATAGAGATCCTTAGCCTTTGCTCTAATCATGGTCTCAGTAATAGGAATGTTTTTCTGACACTGATCCAAAGTTACCCAAAGTTTTAAAAGTTTTTCCGTTTTAGGAATCACAACACCATGACTAGGACTGTTTATTGTTGTTATCAAATTACCTGAATTTATCACGTTCTAGAATTTTATCCTTCTGTTTCACATAAGTGCTAATAGTTGAACGACACATTCCAAACAATCGTGCGAATTCAGTATAGCTTTCATCTTTCTTAACATGCTTTAAAATTTCTAATTTCAATTCATAACTATGAGTCTTATGAACTCTTTTATTTGATTTACTTACATTATCACAATTACATTTCCTTTTAGATATCATGTCAAGTGATAAATTAATAAATAAATCAATAAAATAAATAAATTTAACTAAAAGATTAACAGAAAAAAGTGAAATTAGTACAAATTCAAACAATTAGAGAAGAAATAACTATGTCTACACTGAAACTAAACCTCGTGTGTTTGGTCGTGATGAAAATTACTTCGTGTAAACTAGTTCCAAATTCGATGGGTCGAATAAGCAGGTTTCGATGGGTCGAATAAGCAGGTGTCGACGGGTTGGAATCTTGAATTTATCGAATCTCGAACAGTTGAATCTAGGGAGTTGCCTGTAATGGGATTTTACTGTATTTGTTTTTGCATAAAAAGGAATCTTTTTATCAGATAAATACTTGACCATATAAATCTCTAGTTATTAAGGCCAGTTACAGTTCTTTAATTTGAAGATTGTCACAGTAACTCAGTAAGATTAAATTTATATAAATTGACTTTTGTAGCAGAGTACCACCGTGGGATCATCAGCGTGGGACTGTGGACCGAAGTCGGCATGCAGCTAAGAAGGGGAGGAAGAAGAGGATCACCCATCCCGGAAGAAGATGACAGCACCTGGTGGGGAGAGCTTTGCGCACACCACTGCCCGGATGCGACTCTGCTCGGGTAAGGTTCGCAAAATTGAAATACCATATTGTCCTATATAAATGACGAAATGAAATCGAGACACTTTTCAGATATACGGGTATTTGTAAATGGAAATAATATGGGTTGAAAAAATTATCCTCTTTAAAAATATTCGTTGCAAATCACTCTCCAAAACAGTGCCATACAAACTGGCTGAGTCCTCCAGACTATGAAGCTTTAATATCAATTTTTGTAATGTAGTGAAAACTCTTTAACTTAATTGTGCACTACTCCTTCATCCCTAATAAAATTATGCATCCATTACTGAAACAAGCATTGCCAGTAAATAGTGTATAACATTCACATTCTATAAAGTTTGGTCATTTGTTTTCTAATTTAATGGCAGTCCCTGTAAATTTTCAGTTACCGTATTTAGTCAATTTTAAGCTGACCTTTTTTTACTGTATTATCTCTGTGTAAATTGCCACTTGGCTTAGAATCAAGTCGTAAAAATCGAAATATGTTTTGATAGATTCACTCTTGAGCCATATCTCTAATGTGTGTGTACATAATCCTAGTATTCCTCGAGCCAAAGTCATTTCCTTGTGCCTTTGCAGGCATAATTTTTGCCATTTACTTTGGCGAGTTTTTTAATTTTTTACTTTCTCATATGAAGTATCGAGAAAGTATTGTTATCGCAAAAAATTCGACCTCGAGATTTTTATGGAAATATACGTTTTAGGTGTCGCTGAATTCAGAAAAGTGGTTTTTGCAATGCCGTCTGTCTATCTGTTACTGGCTCTGGAGCCTAGACGGTAGAGCAAAAATGAATGAAATCTTGTACTTAGGCATTTTATCATACTGAGCAGAGTATACATAGAAATGGTTGACATTGCTCAATAATTAAGAGTAGTTTATTCTACGTATTTTTAACCACAATCCGATTTTCTCAAAAACGACTCTTAACATTTTTGATCAAATTTCGTACAGTTACTTGAGTTTATGTCTTCAATAATACTATGTATTTCATTTTTCTCAATGAATGAATATAAGGCTAGTTTATTCTTGCGCAACTTTAACAAAAATTGGATTTTCTAAAAACAGGCTCATACGATTTTCATTTTCTAAAGATAACTAAACGACGCATTAGTACCCATATATGAGAAAGTTTGTACAATGAATGTTGTGCCGATTTTTCTTAATAATCCTATTTTGGGAGGAACGCGTTATTCTTGAGACTTTACGAAAAGGGATAGCATATGCGGAAAAAACATCAAATCTTGCTGCACAATGGTGCTACGGGATTGATGGGTCGAGTGTGAGCCTTTAGAGAAGACAAGAGAGAAATGGATATTTTTGTTGCGAGATTAAAGATCTGGGAGATAACCCGGAGAAATTACATTTTAGTTAAACTGTATTGAATGCTTGAATATAACGTAATTTGTGTTATCATAATTTTAGCTGCTACCCTTTTTATTTAATTACAAATTGGAAAAAACGGGACATTCATACTTAGGGATATTTTTTTTTGCAACAAGTCCTGGAAAATTAGGACGTCTGTACACACATGGAATTTTCCTTGCGTGCCCTTGAGAAAGGTAGGGGTCGGCTTACGATCGATGTTGGCTTACAATCGATGTCGGCTTACAATCGATGTCGGCTTACAATCGATGTCGGCTTACAATCGATGTCGGCTTACAATCGATGTCGGCTTACAATCGATGTCGGCTTACAATCGATGTCGGCTTACAATCGATGTCGGCTTACAATCGATATCAGCTTACAATCGATTAAATATGGTATTCTTTATATACCTGCAGATTCTTAAAATAAATTTCTGAATCATTTTCGGAACTGTCTTCCTTAATTGTTTACCTTCCTTAGACTTTTAAGTAATAATGTTAGGATATTCACGATTTAAAAATAAAAAGTCTATAATTGAAATTGAGCAAAATTACATGGAAAATGAAATATGCCCTGAGGATAATTTTATTAATTTTCCTTCCGGATTAAATTTATTTAAATTAACTATTATATCAAAGAGAACATTAATTGCTTCCCTCTAATTTGTCAGAGACAAGTATTTACTTTCCTCCACCAAAATCAGCTTTTGCACCAACCTATTTGTGAATGGGAAATGTAGAAATAGGTGAAAAAATATGCTATCTCTGGAAATCAGTTCTTCCACTTGCCGGGTAGATATTCAACCACTGAAATACCATAGCAGACTAAGTTCCCTGTTTCTGAACGGGAATATTTTCTTTGTGAATCTTTATTTTTGCAGAAAAAGGAATCAGGCGCATCATTGTTGATATCAACTCAGTTTTCGATGCCAACTTCTTTTTGCTATTGTGAAAATTTTTCACTTGTTGCATTAGGCCTGAAATAGGTACACCTTCACTTCTTGGCTGACGAAACTACTCAACAATACCTTATCAACAATATTTACCTGGGACTTGTAGTGTTTTATGGCTACACAGAGCTTTGTGTGTATCACTCTGCATAAAATTTCAATATTTCCATTTTTTTTCTTCTTTAAGTAATACACAGTGGAACTACCAATGCCATATTCTTTGCAAAGTCTCTTCACTGAAGTACCTTTTCAAGTTTTCTTAGTAATTCCATTTTTTTTCAATTGTGAGAATTTTCTGTTTACGTTTCGTAACACCACTTATGGGTGTCTTATTCTTTTTTGAAGCCATGTCAAAATAAAATTTAACAAAAGTGCTAATTACATTAACAAAAAACAATTGCTACTGCCACGAATCTAAACATGTGGTTCTAATGAGGTAAATGAAACAATGAAAATAAATAAGTGTACATCATTTCAAGTAATTGCTAGAGTATTAGGATTTTTTACATATAACTTTTAAAAAAGTGTAGAGTTTTTGAGAATGCCAGGTTTTTGAATGCCGGGTTTATGAGGTTCTACTGTAATAATATTGGGATATTCAAGATTTCAAAATAAAGATTCTTTAAAAGTGAAAAAATGGCAAACCCTAATGATTGTTATATACAGTAAAAGCTGTGTTATCTGACTATCTTGGGGATTGTGGATAACTGATTGGGAGAAATAACTGGTTAGGGGAACGTTTTTTGATTTTGACATCGCAAATTTAGCATTAATCAAACAAAATTGGGCTTAGGTTCACTATCGTACTTCCCAAACATAACTATGCATTTTCCATTTTAATTCTTCCACACACAGATTTAGATATTTGTTCTGGAAGACAGAAGATAGTGAGAGCATAAACTAGAGATACATTTCTGAAAATTCATTTTCAAAAATGCTTTTTATAATAGTTGGGGGCCTACTAACAGATAGAAAATATTCCTTCAATGCAGGAAACAACCTCAAAAGTCTTTGTAGTGCTGGAAATAAACTAATCTATCTGGTTTTACTTCAGGATTATATTTGGTAATTGATATCTGCATATTCACAAATATCTTGCAAAGCCTCTGTCCGAATGATGTAAAGAGAGAAGCAATTTAATATTTTCAGAATAAGAGATTGTATGTCAACTTTCAATACATCTGCACCATGCTGAATACAGTTGTGTAGAATATGTGCTGGGTGTCCAATGTCCACAATGAGGGGCACAGTCAGGAATTTGAAATTGGTGGTGCAATAAAAAATATTAATATTCATACACCAATATTTTATAAAGCCTTCTGGTATTTTGCTGATATTTTGGCTTGTAAGACTTTGAATTTGCCAGACGTCACTGCAGAGCTATCATACACTTATTCTCTTAAATAATTCGTATTCAAGCCAATAGCATTCAAGTTGTTATTAAAGTATTAGTCAGGTCTTCACATGTATATACTACTGGAACGAACTAAAAACCATGGATACGAATAGGTAAAAATGTTACAATTGCAGACACTGAAGCAGATCATTGTGCATTTTATGTTTCACCATTCCCCTTTTGTGAGGTTCGTTCACCATTGATTTAATGTACTTGAATTTAACTTAGGACCAGTGGGGGGTGCATTTGCTCCGTTGCACTTCCCCTGGCTGTGCCCCTGCCCACGATGTTCCTTTTTGGTTTCTGTTTCAAGGATGCGAAAACATTTTTGATCCCGCTTCTATGCATGCCTCCAAAATTAACATTGGCATTGTTACCTGTAAATGCATCCCATTTTGAAGAGAGATAAAATATATCCAGTTTTTCCAATAAATAAGATGAAATGGTATCAGTAGTTTCATTGGTAGTGGCTTCTAGTTCAAGCACTTTTGTTTTGATTCTACCTGCTTTCCAATCAAAATACGATACAAGCTTAAGATATGGAAGGGAGCCATCAACGAACTTTCAGGAAAGAAAGGCCAGACAAATAACTGAATTTTAAAATGCCGGCCAGACTGAGGGGGAAAAAACCGGACATGACTGGCTTTTGCCTTATGTCTACAAACCCTAGGTAATGCCAATCACTCTGATTGGCATTACTCCAACCGTGGGCCTTTGATTAAAATCAGCCACCAAAACTTTTTGAGGTTATGAACTGATTTCAAAACTGTTCTCACTCATGTGGTAGATCCTACAGTCAAGCATGGTATATAAATGAAAAACAGAATTTCTTGATTTTCCTTGATTTGAATGAACGTTGATAGTTACATAAAAAATACTGAAATACATAAATCAGTGATAACTGCAAAGAAAGTGACTTTACAAGTGATCTCTCACTTTGTGTGAGGTTACTGGGTTTGTTGACACATTCCAGCAGCAATCAATCACTCTTACTCCCTTTACCTTTGCCTCTACAACGATGATCGGTATTATGCACTGATCGGCACTACTCTGCCTTCCCCCACTGCATTTACTTGCATAATCCATGCTATCACATAGTCCATGCAACCTTATTTCTAGATGTGGAATTAAGAAAAAATAATAATACTACACGTAACGAAAAACAAAAAGATTCCCGATTTTATCATAGTAGAAAAACTGCAGTATTTTTCACATTGCAACATCAGTTTCAAACAAAACTGTGGAGATTGTGTTACCCAAAACTGTTCCGTATGATTGACTTGTTAGTTTCTCCAAGAAGTAACTATGTTGCAGCTTTGCAGTGTAACGAATTTGGCCATATAGTATCGCTGTGTATTAAAAATGTATTTTCCGTGGTCATAGCTGGAGGCTAATAAAACTCAGTAATATCCTTCCCTTACTTGTAACATACAATATACCGCATCACATCAAGGGCTTTATCATGGCACATGGGTTGCAGAGCTCTGTTATATCAGCACAATATGAGAAGCACACATACAAATCTCTCGACGAACATTTTTATGAGGTAACATAATGGCATGAATCATTTTGTCAGTATTTTCTCCTTAAAATGTTTTAATTTGAAGTTTTCATTTGTAATTTACTAGAAATTAAAGGTTAACTTTGGCTTTGACTTGGCAAACTGCATCTTATATCTTGTTAGTGAGGCGATCCACTGTATCTTCTGAGGTTAGGTAGAGAGTTGTATACTGCATCTTAATGAAATCCTGTGTTGTCAATTCGTCCTATGTGAACTTTCACTATAATTTTTTCCCTCTACTTTGTCACGGACACGAATATACTTTAAACCACCATCATCCTAAACCTTTCTAACAATGTTTCTGCAGTCTATTTTCCAAAATCAGCTTTTGCAACAAAGTATTTGTGAATAACTTTTTCCAGAAAAAGGAATCTTTTTAAAGAAATAAATACTTCTCCCTATAAATCGCATATTATTAATGCTAGGAACGATTGTATTAATTTGAAGATTGTCACAGTAACTCAGTAGGATTAAATTTATATAAATTGACTTTTGCAGCAGAGTACCAACGTGGGACCTTCATCGCGGGACCGCCATCGCGGGACGGCATCGCGGGCGGCATCGCGGGCGGCATCGCGGGACCGCCATCGCGGGACGGCATCGCGGGACGGCCATCGCGGGCGGCATCGCGGGCGGCATCGCGGGCGGCATCGCGGGACCGCCATCGCGGGACAGCCATCGCGGGCGGCATCGCGGGCGGCATCGCGGGACCGCCATCGCGGGACGGCATCGCGGGCGGCATCGCGGGCGGCATCGCGGGCGGCATCGCGGGACGGCATCGCGGGCGGCATCGCGGGCGGCATCGCGGGACCGCCATCGCGGGACCGCCATCGCGGGACCACCAACGGGGGACCACCAACGGGGGACCATGGACCGAAGACTGCTTGCGGCTAAGAAGAGGAGGAAGAAGTGGACCACCCAGCCCAGAAGAAGACGACAGCGCCCGGAGGGAGAGCCGTGCCCAGCACTGCCCGGATGAGACTCTGCTTGGGTAAGGTTTGCAAAATTCAACTACCATGTTGTCCTAAATAAATCACAATTTGAGATAGACTATTTTCAAATATACTGATATTTGTAAATGGAAAGAATATGGGTTGGCAAAAATAATCCACTTTAAAAATTATCTTTGAAAAACATTCTCCAAAATAGTGTCATACAATCTGGCAGAGTCCTCCATTCCAGCATGAATCATTAAATTTCAGGGAACAATATTGTACCCAGCTTGAATTATTTCTTTACAAACTAGATAATTTTCAGTAAGACATAATCCCTATATACAAGCCATATTAGTTACTGGGTCATGGTGTAAATGCATAACTATCAGGTTTCATAACTGAAGATCATTTACTTCTCAATTTTCTAGAAGGTACTGCTAATATATAATCCTCATATACAAGCCATATTAGTTACATCATAGGGCTGAGCAAAGCTAGATGGGAAGGGAAAAGGCAGTTTGACTCAGAATAATTCACGGTAGTTTACTTGGGAGGAAATAGTGGAGTAAGGGGAGTAGCTCTTGTATTGATGGCAATAAAGCTAAAAGCAGTCTCAGTCTACATGTTGATAATCCAGGTATATATGCCAATGTCCAATCATGAAGAAGTAGTCGAGGAGATGTTTGAACAAATAAACGAGATTTACGAAGAAGACGGCTGAGGAAAGATAAGCTGCATAATATGGGAGATTGGAACAGCATAGTAGAAGACGGATGAGAAGAAAATGTTGTCGGTAAATATGGACTTGGGGAAAGAAATGGAGGAGGAGAAAAACTGGTAGAATTTTGCAATAATAACAACCTAGTAGTGACTAATATATGGTCCAAAAACCATAAGCGAAGGCTGTACACTTAGAAAAGCCCAGGAGATAGAATGAGATGCCAAATAGATTACATCCTAGAAAACAAAGATTCAGGAACAGCATAAAAAATGCTAAGACATAACCAGGAGCAGATATTGATTCAGATCACATCCTTCTAATAGGCAATGTAACTATAAAGGTTAAACAAATATGGAAATTGAGAAGAGAAAGACAGACCTGGGACCTAGAAAAACTGAAAGAAAAGAAAGATGCATTCAGCACGAAGTTGGAAGATTGCCTTATAAAATTGTAAAAACAAACTGAAGGTCATGGATACAGAATGAGAGGAAATGAAAGCTAGTATCAAAGATACCTTAAATAAAGAGATTGGAAGAAAAGAGAATAAAATCACAAAACCATGGATCACTAAGGAAATGCTGGATAAAATGGACGAGAGAAGAAAATGCAGTGAAGAAGGTAGAGCCAACTATAGACACATAAATAATGAGTTAAGAAGGGTAATAGATGAAGCTAGGGAAAATTGGATAAAAGAAAAATGTGAGGCCAACGCCAGCGATTCAGTCTGGTTGTTGCACCTTATAGAGAATATCATAACCCTCATCTCCTTGATTCTTCTCATGAGTAATGGCACTCGCATGAAAATATTTTGAAATAGCCTTATACCTTATTTTGGGTTTATTTCATGTAAGAAAATTCATTCACACCTGAAGCCATATAATGAAAAGGGCCACTATCCCTAACAAAATCACCAAGCACTTCAAAACACTTGTATCATTCCAATTGAGAATCACACAGGACAGTTCACCTGCTTTAAGATCGCTGTCGGCAAGAAATTGAGTAACATCATCCTTGTAATCACTTCCATGTGAAACTTTGCACAGCTCCGAATCATTTGAACTTTCAGAATCACTGGAACAAAATTTCTTTATTTAGTTCTTCTGTAATAACATCCACACTCAACTCATTCATGGTCACATCTGAGGCCTTTGGTTGAAAAAGAATTTTTTCAGCACTTGGCATTTTGGTGCGTGAGGAGTTTTTCTTACAAACGTCATACCACATCATACCACATAAATCACAGAAGAAATAACATATTCCAGAGATGATGATGGCATTTTAGCTGGCTCATTTATATCGTTTCGTTACTGTGTTCATCGGTTGCAATAACAGGTTGTCTCACGATAGCATCCTCACTCATCTCAGCTGTGTTCTGAGCCGAGTGCAGTCATCAAAAGAAATGATATTTTTCTAGCACTCAGCATGTCGGTGCGTAATGAGACTGTTTGCTTACAAACAGTATACCACATAAATCACAGAAGAAACCTCATATGTCTGAGATGATGACAGCCTTTTAGTTGGTCATGCATATCATTTTGTTGCTTTTATTATTTGGTTGAAATAACAGGCAGTGAGTAGGAAATTAATGTTTTCGGAGTGTTTATAGGAGTAGGAAATGAATACGTGAGACAAAAGAAGTGTATAGAGTGAGAGGAAACAGGCACCCGAAGGGATTAATGCTAGGTACAATTGTATTAATTTGAAGATTGTCACAGTAACTCACTCAAATTAAATTTTTTTAAATTAACTTTTACAGCAGAGAACCAACGAGGGACCTTCATCGTGGGACCATCAGCGCAGGTCCATCAGCGTGGGACCATGGATCAGAGATGGCATGCAGCTAATAAGGGGATCCCAACCAGCCTGGAAGATGATGGACCGACAGAGCCTGGCGGAAAAAGCTGTACACAGCACTGCCTGGATGCGACTCTGGTGAGGTAAGGTATACAAAATTCAAATAACATTTTATGCTAAAACGATGATGAGAAAACAAGACTATTATCATATACAGTAAAACCTCACGTAGTGCGGTAGTTGGGTTCTTGGATCTTACATTCTGTATATCTTTTTAGAATAATCTATTGACTTATATTTAAATACGTGAAATAATACCGCATTTACTCTCATAATCCACGCCATCACGTAATTCATACAACTTTATTTCTCGATGTGGAATTTAAAAAATTGGTACAATATACATTGTACAAGCTTTCTCATATACTAATGTATCATTTAGCTATATTTGAAAATATGAACTATGTAGGATCAATATAAACATTTTTAATAACTATACAAAATTTGATATCGTATGAGCACTTATTAGAAAATCCAATTGTTATTAAAGTTGCCGAACCTAGTCTTATATTCATGTATTGAGAAGTATGGACTATGTAGTATTATTAATACATTCACTTTTCAAAAAATAGTCTGATATTTCTCCCTGTTTATAGACCTTCCGTTGGTGAATGTCATGAATTCGTTTCTCAAGGTTATTCAAATAATCAAACGAGTTCACCTTCACATTAGCCCTAGAAATATAATTCCTAGTTGTAGAAGTGGCAGAAATTGCTTCCCAGTAAGATACCATGGGGATTTCAGGCTTCTCCTCAGAAACCTCATAATCAGTGGTTTTTACATTTTCTTCTAAATAATCATCAACAACATCATCAATTGACTGAATTTTAGATGTCACTACCTCTGAGTCAATATTAACAAATTCAACAAATGTTGTCCCTGTCTGAAGCTGATCCCACTCAGCACCTTCTTATACTTTTTCTTTGGGTATGACATCTACATTATCCAAGAAAAAGCTAGCTTTCTTGAAACTATTTCTAATAGTAGATTCCTTGACCTGCTTCCAAGTTAAATAAATGTAATGTAAGGCATCTAGCACGTTTACCTTCAGCTGATTTGGGTCCTTACGACCTTCCAGAAGAAACATTTCTTTCTGTACAAGAATCTTTCGGTAGTTCTTTAAAAGATTGTATTATTCCTAAATCCAAAGGATAGAGCTCACTTGTGCAATTAGGAGGAAAAAGATAAATTTTATGTTCCTCAAATTTATCAATGACCCTGAGGTTTCCTAATCTGACAATTGCAACTGTAATTAACATTTGTTGTTTGTTTGATAACTCCATGATTCCGAGAATCGTACATTTCTAATACCTATGTACAACCCATATTAGTTACTGGTTCATGCTGTATGTGTATAACAATCTTGTTTCATAATAGGAGGTAATTTATTTTCCTATTTAATGGAAGGCAGTGAAAATTTTAAGATGTTTCTATTCAAGCTAAATATTTATGAATTTTTTTGTAATGCAATAAAATTCTAACTTTATCGTGCACTACTTCTTGAACTGTAATAATATTATAGATCCACTGCTTAAACAAGCATTCCCAGTAAATATTGCATAACATTCACATTCTCTAAATTTTGGTAATTTAATTTCAAATTTTATGGCAGTCACCGTAAATTTTCAAATAAATCTTTTTATACATGCAGTTTCCTAGACGAGAATTTTTCTTTTTACAGAAAAAGGAATGTTTGATGAACAAAACATGTCTCCCTATAATTCACTTATTGTTACTGCGAAGTTCAATTGTGTTAATATTAAGATTGTCACTGTAACTCAGTCACATTATACTCATCTAATTCGACTTTTGCAGCAGAGTACCAACGAGGGAGCTTCATCGTGGGACCATCAGCGCAGGACCATCAGTGAGGGACTGTGGACCAGAGATGGCATGCAGCTTAAATGAGGACTGCACCCAGCCTGGAAAATGACCTGATGCTACCTGGAGGGAAAAGCTGCGTCAGCAAAGTCTGGATGAGACTCTGATTAGGTAAGATTCGCACTTCTTCCTATAAATCGCGAAATATTAATGCTGGGTACAATTCTATTAACTTGAAGATTTGTCACAGTAACTCAGTCACATTAAATTTATGTAATTTGACTTTTGCAGCAGAGTACCAACGTGGGAACCTCATCACGGAAGCATCAGGGCAGGACCATCAACTAAGGCCCGTGGACAAAAGAAGGCATGCAGGTCGGAAGTGGAGGAATACCATGCAGCTGCACAGGTACTGTGTGTAATTATAAAATAGCTATATATAATATATATGGTAAATTTAGTCTTTATATTTTACTATTAAAGCGGTGTCAGATTGAAAGTATTGATACCAGTTTAACATAGAATAGGGAATTGGCCCTCGATTCATATATTAGGTAGGACAGAAAAGGGTGGGAATGTAAAAGGCAAGGGGAGACAAGGGTGACTTTTATTGAAAAGTGGAAAAGAATTTGATATGAAAGTGTGATAATTAATATGGGAGGAGATTACTTGCAATGAGGGAGAGGAAGGTTGGTGAAGTGTATGGAGGGGAGTGGAGGAAGGGGAGGGGAGTGAAAGTGTGGAGAGGGAGGAGTGGGAGGGTAGTTGACCTTGAAAAGTTGAGTCAATGGAGTGGAGGTGTAGGGGGAGGGGAGATGTAGAGGGAGGGGGAGGTGAGGGGAGAGGAGGGGAGTGAAAGTTGGAGAGGGAAGAATGGGAGGGTAGTTGACCTTGAGAAATTGAGGCAATGTGGGAGGGGGGAAGGGGAGAGGAGGGGAAGAGAAGGGAGGGAAATGCAGAGAATGGGTATGAGGGAAAGGAAAGGCAGAGAATGGTGTGGGTTTGGGGAGAAATGGGGAGGGGAAGGGAGGAAGGAGAGAGCAAGGGAAGAGAGGGGAATGGGAATGGAGGGGAAGAGGAAAGTGTGGAAGTGGAAGGTGGGGGGGAGTAGGATTTGAAGGGTTAAATGTGCATGGGAAAAGAGTGGGAAGGTTAAAGGAATATTTCCTCATAATAATTGTGAATTATAGAATATATTATCATTTTGATAAATTACAAATGAACATTTTGTATTCTTCAGTTAAATATTCAATTTTGCTGAAATGTCAGAATAGTAAATAAAATTTCACTAGGTCAGTGTTTCTTAAACTGTGGTCTGTGGACTCCTCCCATGGGTCCCCAGAAATAGTCCATGGGCCCATGAGTATTGATAAAGAAATATTAATAATTAAAAATAAAATGTAGAACATCATATCCTTACAAGTGCACACAGGCTTCCAATATGTATTACTTTTAGAAAAAAATGATGTTACAGAGTGATGGTGTTTTTCTAAAAACATGAAAAATAAATGTGTACTCTATTTTATATTATATTACTGTAGTCGTCATAGGCAAATTATTTCTGATATCCTGTCAATTTGAGCACAGTTTTTTCATTCATTCGTCATAATACATAAATATTCTTAGTTTTTGCTTTATTTTATGGCTAACATTCAATACTATCTTTTTCATGCAATGTTTTCATGTTACATGGTCGAAGTTTTCAGAAATATGCATTCATTTTTGAAAATTGGTAAATTTTTGGTACCCTTACCGGATGTTGCCAAAGCGACCTTCATTGTTGCCTCTGATTCAATTAGTGTCGATTAAACCTTCAAATAGATAAACGAATAGTAATTCATTTTGAACTTCTGTTTTAGCATCGAAATTGATACATAGAAATATTTTATACATTGAATGTGCTTATTAACACAAATAGGCTCACATATAAATTTAAATTAAATGAGAATAGGGAAGTACATTATTTTTTTAACATATTGAAAGGACTATGTTTATTCCGGAGCAGCATGAAAACATTTGTTTTACAATGTACCTTAAAACTTGCTGCAATTGCGGCAACCAGGCACATAATTAGCTATATATCTATATAGATAAACTCCTGGTTTACAAACTTTTGGTCATGCAAACGAGTTTTTACGACGAAAATTTGAACTAAAACTCTGGTCTGCAGGGTTTTTCCACTCCTCTGTCCTTCTTGGCTGTTTTACTGTGTAATCTTTTACTAGGATGGCCAAGCCAGGTCTTTCCTAGGTTTTTACCGCTATTACTCTCTTTTTACAGAAATTTTCTGAATTTGTAATTTGGTATTTTGCTAGTATGTTTTTCTATTTATTTTATTTTCTGGTTCTTTTCAGTGAAATTATTATTACTACTTCATTTTCATTTTTAATTGTTGACGCAGGGTTAAATATACGAAATGACTAAATAGTCTCAATTTTGCCCTAATAAAGTCGTTTGTCTGTCTGTCTCTGTCTGCAGTGTATTACATGAGAAGCTATGTGTAGTCATCTCTCCCCTCAGTCTCTCTGGTACCTTCTTGTTGCACTGTAATTTAGTGATAAATTAAACTAAAGTAATTTAAAAAGTAATGCTGTTTTTCTTCCATAAAAATGGCTCCTAACAAGAAAATAAGTGCTAAAGGAAGTAGTGTAATTAGACATAAGGATAAGAAAGTGTTAATATGGCATTAAGTTATAAATAATAAGAAAGTTTGACTTAGGTGCCCACCTTACAGATATTGCGACCAGTAGCGCAGCCAGGATTTTGCATTGGAGGGGGCTAAAAATATAATTTGTTCTCAATTCCTTATTAATATTATTTAATTATATATAATATAGTACAGTTCATAATACAACATTCATTTTGCATCCTTTTTGCTGAAATACCAGCAAACTTCTTCTGTAGAAATCTAAGTTTCCCACTGAATATTAACCTTTATCCGCCGGATTTAAATACCCTCTGGTGGGGTCCCGCTGCCGGATTCTATTTTGGACATTTAAATATTTTGTGTATGTCTTTTGCAAAAATCACATATCTCATGAACTATTAGCGAAAAAATGTTCAAATAAAAAGCATTTTGTGGTCAATCTATCAGAGAATTACATTGTTCTGCCTATTTGTAGAAATAAACAGGGCAAAATAACCCTAATTAACTTATTGTTGATATAAATCAAAATAAAGTGCAAAAATACTGCATTTAGTCACTTTTTGGCTATGTGGTTCCTGCTCAGTCTGCAGCTGACATAACCCCAGTATTTACACTTCCCTATAGAGTCAAGCTAGTGTGGTATTCCTCGAAGCAGGGCTCAACACATAGTCCCACGTCACACGCCTTGCACCTATATTTCGTCCTTGAGTTTTTGCTCTTTGAGGAACACACATGGCAACAGATAAGGGTCCCCGAAATGGGCCAATGCTTATTGTCCTTGGCATCTAAGCACTTTATTTGCATTCCACTAGCACTAGGTCGTCCCCTTAAGAGAGTCTGGGAAGGAAGAGCCCTAGCGCCCTCTTCAACCATTTCGCACAAGGGAAAGTCGGAATTGTCGATGTGAAAATGCGCCACTGCACGAAGGAAGGAGAATCCAACTGTTTAGGATAGGTAGATCGACTAAATGAAAAAATAACTTCTTTGTCCATTTCCAAGTGCGGCAACCGATGTTGTAGCTGTTAGCCATCCTATCTCAACTAGTTATATAAAAATAAAGGAATCGCTAAAAAATAAACAGACAAACAGCTACAGAAATTTTGAACGCACAAGTCTACATCCGCTTTACTTCATGGTCTGCAAATGAATTAACGTAAACGTAGTAAAACACATATGCATATATGTGGAAAAGGAAGAAGAAACTAACAAAGGAAAGGAACCTTTGGGGTAGGGCTTAGTCCTTGGGTTCAGTTTATTGCATCTCTTTGAGTTGCAACATAGTAAAACAGAAATGCGGAAAAGGAAGACTAACAAAGGGAAGGGACCTTTGGGGTTCAGTTTATTGCATCTCTTTGTATTGTGAGAGAGTCTTATCTCGGCGGAGAGGTACACTTTGAGTGAGGCACTCTCGATTGTTTCCTCTCTCCTCCCCAATACACAAGACCTTCAGCCTTGGGAGAGCAGATGGAAAAGAAGGATGCCTCGTCTTTCTTCTCCTCAAAAATTTTGATTCTATGACAAAAACGACATCTGTGAGCAGCTTCGGAGCTAAGCGGGACACCGGTGTCCCTTTTGGCAGGCTTACCCAGAAATTTGCCGGGACACCGGTGTCCCTTTCGGCATTTAACGGTTAAGTGCTGCTAATTCATTTATACGGTTCTGGCTATTTGAATTTCTCAAATAGGTTTTGATTCGTCTTAAATTATAAAAATATCTCTTGCTTGTACTTGTAGATACCGGAAGTGTCAGAAAAATTTTCAGTAACTTGAAGACATTTTCGTAAATATTTTGGTCACATTTGATGAGAGCTTCCAAGGCAGTTTTAGGTGTATCATCTCAATTATAATAATGTTCACACCACAACTGAAATTTGCTAATTAAGACAGTTTGATTGGGTTCTTCTATATCAATTTGATAAAATTCTGTTAAATTACAAAACTTCTGGATATCTGTTGTGGATGCTTGGTTGCCAGTAGGAATAAGACAGATGAGATATTTAAATATCCTTGTTTCGTATATCTGAGATAAAAAGTTATCCAAAAAGGACAAAAATATAGTTATTTTAAAATATTCTTCTGGCGAATTTGTCGCTAAGTTATTTCTATGAATTTGTCTACCTACTTGTCTAGGTATATCTAGTTTTGGTTCAAATAACAGTATTGATTTTATTTTATGCATTTTTATAAATATTTTTAAATTCCTCATTTACATTCGAACGAATTTGCTTGAATGCTGACTCTACATCATTGACATGGCGAAGAGCTCTGCTGAGATCAGCATTATCAGTTTGCAGTGTTTTGCTTAGCGGTAAATAAAAATTTTTTTCTAGCATGAGCGATGATACTTTGAAATTCTGTTGGCGAATACCATTGAAAGTAAATCTGCAGAAGTAGATGCATCTCTCAGTCAAATCACGTATTTCATCCAAAGCATGGATGGCTGGCTCAAACGGTTCCACCATAACCATTATGGCATCATGCCTGTCAACCCATCTGGTTGGGCACATTTGTTTTAAACCATGACGTTTTGATTCACATGCACTTTCAAGGATTTTTCTTAGTAAAACCTCTTTGCGTTTGAGTGTTTCAATGAAATGCATAAACCTTCTCCACAATACCAATACAATTTCATATATCTTGCATGTCCGTAGAGTTTGATATTGCCAGATTCAAACTGTGTGAAACAAAACTCACATAAATTGCGGAAGGGTGTAGTTTGGCTATATGCGCTTGAACACTGTTAAATTCTCTGGACATCGATGGAGCACTGTCATATCCTTGACCCCGTAAATATTTGAAGTCTATGCCAAACTTTGAAATTTGTAAGAAGTGCCATTGTCAAAGATTCTCCCGTTGCAGACACAACTGGCAGACATTGTAGAAAATGTACACATTTTTTGTAGTGCTGTTAAAATATTGCATGCAAAGAGAAAATTATTTTTGACAGGCAATCTTCTATTGCTGAATATGCAAGCCATGAATAGGTTTGTAGCCAAATTGACTGAAAGCGATGATTTTGTTTAGCAATTTTATTAGCGGGATCTTTGTACTTTTGTGTCGGAGATCACAGATTGGCTAAAACTTCTATTTTTACTTTCTCCATATGTAGTAATGGGAAAGTATTGTGATCACGAAAAAAATCGACTTCGAGATTTCAACAGAAATACACGTTTTGAGGTCCCTAGATCACGTTTAGACTATTTTCGGAATGATGTCTGCGTGTGTGGATGGATGGATGGATGTATGTGATTGTGGGTGCTCTAACTCAAAAAGTACTTGTTATATCATGATCAAACTTCATGTATAACACTTTGGCATGAGCACAAAGAACTGATTAGTTTTTGGACAATACTGGTTAACCGCAAGTCAAGGTTTATTCGAAACCCGATTAGGTTTTTGCGATATTTCTCCATTAAAACTTAATTATTGTATATACAATTCTATACAAAAGTTATAGAGAATGTAATTTCCTACAACTTGCATTTGAAACAATTTTCCATAGCAGTTATTGTTTAGGAATGATTTATAAATAATCGGTTTTTTCGGTTTCCATCAAATATCTCCTTGAAAACATCATTATTGGTAATCTTCATGAGGATCAAAGTTGTAGAGAATAATATTTTTTCCAAGTTTTGTTTGGAACAAATTTTCGTAGAACCATCTATATCAGAGATATTAAACTTTTTCGTATTTTCCAGTATACAGCGCCATCACCATGTAGCGGTGAATTCTGTAAACATATTCAACATATAATTTACGGCAATAAGGACGACTATTCTACTTATTGTTAGACACTAAATAAAAATTTGCCTTATCATGTTATTCATAATAATTTAAATATCAGATCAGATTTTTGTTCATCAGTTAACATTTTATCGACATAACCTGCAATTTCATATAAACTTATATTGTCTTTCATTGTAGAAGCATCATTTTCATTAGATATAAATTAATTGAAAGTTTTTTTAAATAATCACTTTTATATTATGCACTAAAAAGGAAAAAATAAATTTTTATTTATCGATCATGAGTTCGGCTGGTAAGGAGGGACAACATTTACAACAATTTCAGTGGAATAAATTCCTTCTTGATCAACAATGTTGATTTGCTAAACTTAATTTAGAACTTTTGTAAAAGTTATATAACACCTTACCTTATCTAGTTTCATAATTGAAGGTTATTTATCTTTCTGGAAGGTACTGACAGTTTTCAAATTTTCCTTTTTAAGCTAAAGATTTAAATATATTTTTGTAATGCAGTAAAAATTCTAACTTTATTGTGAACTTGTTCTTCATCCATAATAAAATTATGGAACCATTGGGTAAACAAGCATTGCCAGTAAATAGTGCATAGTAAATAGTACGTGTCATTTTATAAAACTCGGTCTTCCTTAATTGTTTACCTTTCTTTGACTTTTAAGTAATACTGTTGGGATATTTAAGACTTCAAAATAAAAAAATATTAAAAATTTAAACTCTTTAAAATTTAAATTGAGCAAAATTACATGGAAAATGAAATAGTCTCTGAGAACAATTTAATATTAATTTGAAGTCTTCCACGGTAAATTTATTTAAAATGACTATAACCTCAAGAGTACAGTAATTGCTTTGCAGTACTTTGTCAGGGGCAAGGATTTCCTTTCAACCACCAACATCTCAAACCCCTCAAACAATCTTGTATCTGCAGTCTATTCCCCAAAATTAGTTTTTGCCATAACGTATTTGTGAATATTTCTTTTTGCGGAAAAAATAATCCTTTGGATCCGTTTAATACTTCTCACTGTAAATCGTGAGTTATTAACTCTCCTAACCAAATTTAAATACCCAGTATCCCCAGTTTTAAGCCTATTAATTTGCAAGAATCGCACTCCAAGAACAGTAGTTCACATAAATGATAGTAACTCAGTAAGTTATTACCATATCTTATTGAAATTTACAATAATAATTTACTTAATTTATAATTTATAAAAAATTTTCCTACCTTTTAATGGTTTTAGTTTTCCACCTCCACTCCCTTTTCCTGGTGGCATTCCAAAAAAGCATTCTACTTTGCATAGTGGTTAAGTGACAATTGTAACACTTCCATGATATCAGAATGCCTTTTTCAGAAGGGGCTCACCTTTTCTCGCAGCTGAAGTTGACACACTTTTTTCCTGCCTTTCACCAGTTTGTGGGGATTCCTCATTGAAACAACCTGGGACAAACTTCTTTTATGCCTCGGGGTTTTACAGGAAGTGAAATGTGCAATCATTTGCTATTGGAGTGCTAGCCTGAAATCCTTAGACTTGGCTGGGAGTTGGTTTCATTTTATGAAATAAAGCTGTTAACTTTGCTCTGTTGAATACAAAGAAGAACAAATACTTTCATCATTTTTTTGTTTTTCTTTCCAAGACATAATAGCACCTTCTCTGGTCAGCCCTATCAATACCGCCCATCAATTTTGTGTATTTGGTGATAGTTTAGGGACTAGAAACTATAATCTGTTCATTCCCTTTTCCCGTTCTTCTTTGCACATACTGGTTGTATTAGGGTCATAATTTGTGGGAACATGCATATGTTTAGGTTGTCATGCCATACTGTGGCTGTAAATACACTGTGATGTAGTACTGTACACTCTCCTCTTTTTAGCTTTAGTTTCTTAGGATACCTAAAATTTTCTGGCCAACCCCTATGATTCAGTATGGTAGTTGCACAGACATATGTTTTCATACAAAACATTCATAAGGCCTACGTTGGTGAAAAATAATTTTTTCTAGTACATTGATCACAACTTGGTTACCAACAGTCATGTCCTTATTTCTATTCTTTTATTCCTAAATAAACACTTACTTGAAGTACATTGCCATGAGGACCGGCAAGAACCCAAATTTTGAAGACCCATATTTTCGGCTTATTTTTGATGTACTGCTTTATATTATGACGTCCTTTGAACCCAACCATTGCTTTATCAATCTCTAGCTCTCAACCCGGCCTATATTTCTGATGAACTGTGTCCATTGTATCTAGAACTGACCTAACATTATAGATAATATCATAACCCTCATCTCCTTGTTTCTTCTCATGAGTAATGTCACTCACATGAAAATATTTTGAAAAAGCCTTATACCAATTAAAAGTCGTATAATTATGAACCATAGGGCAATAAATATAAGAACTACACCAATAATTCCTGTTTTCTGAAAAATCAAATATTCCCATGTAAATAAGCACTCAAAGATATGCCTTTAGTTCCTTTACTGTAATATCAATCCACTCTTTATCAACCCTCCCTGACTTGCCTTTTTTGAATTGGGCATATTTTTTGGTTTATCTATGGTCTTTTGAAAAAAAACCTACTATCACCAACAAAATCACCAAGCACATCAAAACACTAGTATCATTCCAATTGTGAGTCACACAGGGCAGTTCATCTGATTGAAGATCATTGTCGGCAAGAAGTTGTGTAACATCATCCTCGTAATCACTTCCAGCTGAAACTTTGCATAGCTCTGAATCATTTGAAGTATCAAAATCACTGGAACAAAATTTCATTATTTAGTTCTTCTGTAATAGCCTCTTCACTCAACTCGTTCATGGTCACATCTGAGGCCTTTGGTCGAAAAAGAATTTTTTCAGCACTTTGCATATTGGTGCATGAGGGGATTTGCTTACAAACAGCATACCAAATAAGTCACAGAAGAAATAACATATTTCTGAGTTGTTGATGATGGCGTTTTAGCTGGCTCATATATATCGTTTCGTTGTTTTTGTTCATTGGTTGCAATAACAGGTCGGCTCATGATAGCATCCTCACACATCTCAGTCGTGTTACGAGCCGAGCGCAGTCGTCAAAAGAAATTATATTTTTCCAGCAGTCAGAATGTTGGTGCGTAATGAGACTGTTTGCTTACAAACAGTATACCACATAAATCACAGAAGAAACCTCATATGTCTGAGATGATGACATCCTTTTAGCTGGCCCATGCATATCATTTCGTTACTTTCATTATTCGGTTGAAATAAAAGGCAGTGAGTAGGAAATTAATGTTTTCGGAGTGTTTATAGGAGAAGGAAATGAATACGTGAGACAAAAGAAGTGTATAGAGTGAGAGGAAACAGGCACCCGAAGGGATTAATGCTAGGTACAATTGTATTAATTTGAAGATTGTCACAGTAACTCACTCAAATTAAATTTTTTAAAATTAACTTTTACAGCAGAGAACCAGCGAGGGACCTTCATCGTGGGACCATCAGCGCAGGATCATCAGCGTGGGACCTTGGACCAGAGATGGCATGCAGCTAAGAAGGGGATCCCAACCGGCCCAGTACTGCCTGGATGCGACTCTTGTGAGGTAAGGTTTGCAAAATTCAAATACCATTTTCTGCTAAAACAGTGACAATGAGAAAACAAGACTATTACCATATACAGTAAAACCTCATATAGTATAGTAGTTGGGTTCCTTGAAATTGCATTATATGAAGCATTACGTCAGTAGGAAATAGAGAGTTAGGTTCTTGGATCTTATAGTTTGTACATATTTTTAGAATAATCTTTTGACTGGTATTTACATACATGAAATAATACTGTCTTTACTCGCATAATCAATGCCATCACGTAATTCACATAACTTTATTTCTCGATGTGGAATTAAAAAATTGGTACAATATACATTGTACAAACTTTCTCGTATACTTATGCATCAATTAGTCATATTTGAAAAATATGAAATATGTAGGATCCATATAAACATCTTTAATATCTATATGAAATTTGATGAATATCGTATGAGGAGTTATTAGAAAATCCAATTGTCTTATATTCATTTATTGAGAAATATGAACTATGTACAGTAAAAGCTCTTTTTAACTGCACCCATTCTAGCGGTAAACTCGCTCTAACGGCATCTTTGGTGAACTTACATTTTCCAATTCTCTAATAGATGTCGCCACAGTCATGACCGATCTTCCGTAAGCTTAACCACATATTGGGAGTAGTTCCTCTTCTGTTTCAAGGTGTCAACAGTTGTGATGTACTGCGTAATAATTTTATTTGTTATTGAACTTATTTTATAAACAATTTATGATACCCTAAAGAACATGAGTAGTGGCAGCAGTAGTAGAAACAAGAGAAGTGAATGGTGCTTACTTTACGACAGAAAATTGACATTTGCCAACGTCTGGATATTGGGGTAAATAGACATGTATTAATAAGAGAGATGCACTGAATACTCATTTTGGCCGAATACCGAATGACCGAATATTAAAATCAGTATTCGGCCGAGGATCTCCATTAGCATAAATTAGTGATTCTCTGAATATCATCTTCGGCCTTGGTAATCGGCCAAAAATGATTAAAATAATTTTTATCTTTTAAATTCTATGAGATGGAACTCTTTTGGATCTCGGAAATTAAATTTTCGTTCATTTCCATAACAGTGTAAGAACACAACTTAAAACAGCAATAAAACTACAAAGAAAATGCTGCATACAAAGTAATTGCCACAACGGCGGTTCTGGTCGCTCGCTTCGAAAACAAGGTGTGTTGATCTCTTCGAAGACACTCGCTCACCGCTCGCACGAGTACATGCATTGACGCCAGAATTTGGGACACCGCCATAACATTACATTGTACATTGTACTTTATATGGAATGTGTATAATTATAAAAATGAAGTTTCTTAAGGCAATTTATATGCTAATTTCATTGGAAATGGACTTTGATGAAAAATTATCTTGGAGAGATCGCTTGCGTAAATTGACGATTACGCAAAATGCGTTGACGGCTTTGAATGCTCAACTGTTTGTATTTCAGTAAAACTTTACATGGAACTTGTATAATTATAAAAATTCAGTTTCTTAAGGCAATATATATGCTAATTTCATTGGAAATATACTTGGATGAAAAAATATCTTGGTAAGATCGTTTGCGTAAATAGATGATTACGCAAAATGCGTTGACGGCTTTGAATGCTCAACTATTTGAATTTCGGTAAAACTTTACGTGGAACGTGTATAATTATAAAATTGTAGCAATGTAAATGCTAATTTCATTGAAAATATACTTGGATGAAAAAATATCTTGGCGAGATCGCTGTTACTATATTTGACCTGTGAAAATGAAGATGGATAAAATTATTGCCACTGAATGTGGAACATTATTCAGCAACGCAAAATTATTAACTGGACTAATATTTCAAAATGTCAACAACTAAACCATTTCCCACACATTTCTTCGATCTCGAATAATGTATTCTAAGATGTGCCTGAATGCTCGGCACACTTCAGCATAAAATCTACGAAATTTACGATTTTGCCAAAAGATTATGGAAATTTTTGGGGGTTGGCTTCTATTCGGGCAGATACAGTACATAACATTCACATTCTCTAAATTTTGGTAATTTAATTTAAAATTTTATGGCAGGTCACTGTAAATTTTCAAATAATCCGTTTTATATGTGCAGTTTCCTAGATGTGAATTTTTCTTTTTACCGAAAAAGGAATGTTTGATGAACAAAACATTCTCCCTATAATTCACACGTTATTATGCGAGGTTCAGTTGTATTAATTTGAAGATTTGTCAGTGTAACTCAGTCATGTTAAATTCATCTAATTTGACTTTTGCAGCAGAGTACCAACGAGGGATCTTCATCGTGGGACCATCAGCGCAGGACCATCAGCGAGGGACTGTGGACAAGAGATGGCATGCAGCTTAAATGAGGACTGCACCCAGCCTGGAAAATGACCTGATGCTACCTGAAGGGAAAAACTGCGTCAGCAAAGTCTGGATGAGACTCTGATTAGGTAAGATTTGCACTTCTTCCTATAAATCGCGAATTATTATGCTGGATACAATTCTATTAACTTGAAGATTTGTCGCAGTAACTCAGTCACATTAAATTTATGTAATTTGACTTTTGCAGCAGAGTACCAACGTGGGAACCTCATCACGGAAGCATCAGGGCAGGACCATCAACGTAGGCCCGTGGACAAAAGAAGGCATACAAGTCGGAAGTGGAGGAATACCATGCAGCTGCACAGGTACTGTGTGTAATTATAAAATAGCTATATATAATATATATGGTAAATTTAGTCTTTATATTTTACTATTAAAGCGGTGTCAGATTGAAAGTATTGATACCAGTTTAACATAGAATAGGGAATTGGCCCTCGATTCATAGATTAGGTAGGACAGAAAAGGGTGGGAATGTAAAAAGCAAGGGGAGACAAGGGTGACTTTTATTGAAAAGAAAAGTGGAAAAAGAATTTGATATGAAAGTGTGATAATTAATATGGGAGGAGGTTACTTGCAATGGGGGAGAGGAAGGTTGGTGAAGTGTATGGAGGGGAGTGGAGGGAGGGGATGGGAGTGGGGTAGAGGGGATTGGAGGGGAGGGGAGTGAAAGTGTGGAGAGGGAGGAGTGGGAGGGTAGTTGACCTTGAAAAGTTGTGTCAATGGAGTGGAGGTGTAGGGGGAGGGGAGGTGTAGAGGGAGGGGGTGGTGAGGGGAGAGGAGGGGAGTGAAAGAGTTGGGGAGGGAAGAATGGGAGGGTAGTTGACCTTGAGGTATTGAGGCAATGTGGGTGAGGGGAAGGGGAGTGTAGGGGAAGAGAAGGGTTGGAAATGCAGAGAATGGGTATGAGGGGATGGAAAGGGGAAATGAGGAGGGGAAGGAGGATATAAGGAGGGGAGAGGAATGAAGGGGAGGGCAAGGTATGAGAGGGGAATCGGAATGCAGGAGAATGGAAATGGATAGGAGAGGAGGGAGGGGAGGAGTAGCATTTGAAGAGGTAAAAGTGCATGGGAAAAGTGGGAAGAGTAAAGGAATATTTCCTCAAAATAATTGTGAATTAGAATATAGGAAATATTATCATTTTGATATATTACAAAGGAACATTTTGTATCCTTCAGTTAAATATTCAATTTTGCTGAAATGTCAGAATAGTAAATAATTTCATTGGGTCAGTGTTACCTAAACTGGGGACTGTGGACTCCCATAAGTCCCCGGAAATAGTCCATGGGTCCACGATTAATAATTAAAAATAATAAAATGTACAATACCCTTACAAGTGCACACAGGCTTCCAATATGCATTATTTTTAGAAAAATGAAACCACAGAACGATGGTGTTTTTCTAAAAACATATGAAAAATAAATGTGTACTCTATCTTATATTATATTACTGGAATCGTCATAGGCAAATTATTTCTGATATCCTTTCAATTTGTGCACAGTTTTTTAATTCATTCATCATAATACATAAATATGGACCGATATTCTTAGTTTTTGCTTTATTTGTTGGCTAACATTCAATACTATCTTTTACTTGTAATGTTTACATGTTACATGGTCGAAGTTTTCAGAAATATGCATTCATTTTTGAAAATTGGTGGATTTTTCGTACCCTTACCGGATGTTGCCAAAGCGACCTTCATTGTTGCCTCTGATTCAATTAGTGTCGATTAAACTTCAAATAGATAAAAGAATAATTATTCATTTTGAACTTTTGTTTAAGCATCAAAATTGATACATAGTAAGAAATAGTTACGGATAATTATTCTGTTAACTGTGTTCGTTTCATTGTTTGAATGCTGGAATCTTTGCTTTTTCTAAGTGAAACCGTTATTTTATACATTAACACAAATAGGTTCACATATAAATTTAAAATGAGATGAAAATAGGGAAGTACATTATTTTTTTAACATATTGAAAGTTACATGGTTATCTTCTCTTTGTAGATAATCTAAATGAAAAAGAACATTAGGCGATGGGCTATGTTTATTCTGGAGCAGCGTGAAAACATTTGTTTTACAATGTCACCTAAAACTTGCTGCAATTGTGGCTACAGGCTCCCTAGTTAGCTATATATCTATATAGATAAACTCCTGGTTTACAAACTTTTGGTCTTGAGTTTTTATGGCACAAGTTTGACTTAAAAATTCGAATGTTAGAACTTAATTCAGTCAACACCAATTACTACTATCATTTTAAAATGTACGATAAGGTAACATTTATTTCTGGCCTACCTAAATAAATAGAAGGGCATTTAAAAGCTATTTTCATTGCTTTGTGGTCTGCATGTAAAGCTATAGAAGGATATAGAGTCATCTATTTCTTCAGTCTCTCTAATTTAAAAAGTTATAGTTTTTCTTCCATAAAAATGGCTTCTAACAAGAAAAGTGCTAAAGAAAGCAGTGTAATTAGACATAAGGAAAAAAGCATTAACATTTACCATTAGTTATAAGTAATAAGAAAGTTTGACTTAGGTGCTCACCTTACAGATATTGCGACCAGTAGCACAGCCAGGATTTTGCATTGGAGGAGGCTAAAAATATAATTTACACTATATATTTTCTTATTAATATTATTTAATTATCTCTTATATATTTTGAATGGTGTGTTTGTTGGTTTGTTCATGGAATTCCTCCTTAAAGATAGAAGCTGGAACAATCAAATTTGGTACGATTTCTTCTTACATCTTAACTTAGTGAATGGTCAAGGTTTGGTTAACCTAGCGTTTTTTTGAGGTAATATTTGAACCCATTGTCCAATTTCAATAGGCGATAAGAGTAGCACGGGTTTCTGTGCAAGCCAATACAAAAACACTTTTTTAAATTACTTAAAATTAACATACAAACTCGGGACAAAACCTCTTATATAGAAAAAAGAATGGAGTTGCTTGTTCTTGAAAGCAGAATTAAAATCTGTGCCAAAATTAGCTTCAATAATTGATTGTAATCCCAGGAAAAGGCTTTTTATTCTCGTGCAGTTTTTATTTTGCATGTCAAATGTTAATTTTGCTCGCATACCCGAGTTTGCCAAACCCAGTAGTGACAGTTTGAAGCGCGAAATAAAAACTGAGGGAGCAGGGGGTATAACAGAAAAGTACCTAATTCTCTTTACGTTTTCATTTTAATTAATTAAATAAACAAAATTTGAATAACAATAGCAGTACATAACGTATTATTTATCGTTCTGGAATATTGCATTGCTAATAAACAGGATATCTTAGAGTATTAGACAAACTCTAAAAGATGATTACAGAGATAGTCGCCAAAACGTCGGCCATTAAGTGCTCTATAACCCGGCTAGAAACCCGAGAAAATTTCATCACAATCATCTGCCAGGAAAGTTTCAAATCTTTATTTTTCCAGAAGTTTACATGTAATTTTCTATTTTCTAGAGTGCAAGATTTACTTCTTTCATTCATCTAAATCAGTGCTTCTCAACCTTTGTTTCTCCACGGCACAACTTCATGCATTCTTAAGAACATCGCGGCGCACCAAACCAACCCTAATTAATTTCACTGCATAAATACTCATTTTAAAAGATAAAAACTAGCGTAACAAATGAAAGTCGCAGTTATATTAGATTGTTACGATTGGTAAAGCAATAATTGTATAATTTTATTGTACATTAAATACATACATACTTTAAAAATTATATATATTTGGAGTGTGCGGCACACTATTCCCTTCCTCGTGGCATACTAATGTGCTGTGGCACACCGGTTGAGAACCAGTGTTCTAAATAGTTAGTCGCAAACAGGTGTTCTTAATTTTTGCTTTATTCGACGGTTAAAACTGTGTACTATCCTATTCTTACCATGTTTACATGTTACATGTTCGGTCTTAGATTCACAAACTCCATTGAAATTCAACGGGCAGTTCTACTAATATATAATATAGTACAGTTCATAATCTAACTATACATTAATTTTACTTTGATGTCTTTAGACATTTGTTTGCAATTTATATCGGCATATTTCTCGAGAACCGTTCGTCGTAAAGATATGCGGTAAACGGAGTTTTGTTTCTACTGGTTATGAGGCCCCTGGAAAAATCGATTCGTTTGCTAAAGTGTCCCGGGTTCGAATCCAGGTGACAATTATATTTTCTCATAAGTTTACATGGGATTTTTGATTTTTCAGTGTGCAGGGTTTTCTTCCTTCATTCGTTAAAATACGTAAATATGGACCGATATTCTTCTTTTTTGCTCCATGGGCAATCCTATGAGCTTCTGCATCTCTTTCTCTCTCTTTCCTACCATACTCTTCGTTTGATCTCTGGCTCCTCTTCCTTTCTCTATCAGCTGTAGCTGGGCTAATAGCTCTCCTTTTCACTGGTCTACCCCTTGGCATTTTTTTATTTTCGGCGATTTTACATTAATATATTAAAGCAAATTACATGATCACAATGTCACAGAGTTACTCAATGCTAGTTTAATATCGCAGTATATTCAAAGGGGAAAAATTTTTAATTCTACCTTACCTTAGTTCCAGTGATTATTGTTGCACCCTTATAGATGAACTCACAAACAATTGCTTTACTTCAAGTGTCTATCAACGACTGCTTTTAACTTCTTACAGGACCTACTATAAAGGCGACGTCAATGAAAGCATTTATTTAGATTATCAATGAAGAGAAGATAACCATATACAGTAAAACCTCTATATATCGAAATGGAAGGGACCAGATTTTTAGGCATTTTGATGAATGGAGGTTCACTATAAAGAGGTTTACCGTAAGACCTTCATATTATTATTCATAAATGCACAAACTGGTAATTAAAAGTACTATTGTCTTTTTAATTACTATATTAGTATATTTATATATACACAACATAAATTTAATATATTTATAATATAAATACCAACCTAACTGAACAAAAAATGAATATGTACTCTACCTATTGTTTACTGGAAAAAAAGCTGGTAATTTCAGTCTGTGTCATCTTTTTCTTAAATTCATTGGATACAACATTTTCTATTTTATTTAGTAGCAAGAGATTATCACCACTGCAATCCTCCATATTCATAAAAAATCTTTCTAGCACACTCAAAGCCTCTTGCACTTCACTCTTTTTTCGAGATGGAATTATTTCCTCTTCATCATTTTCTTCTTCTTCCTTATTAGTCTCTGCTATAGTCTCCCTTTCAACTTCTATCTCCACTTCTTCTACCATTTCTCCCTCAGTTGGTGCACAAGTTAATAGGGATGTGTCAACATTAACAAAATCATTAAATGATGTTTGAAGATGAATTATTTTATTGATTTCATCCCATTCCAAAGGTTCATCATCTGATACTTCATCTTCCTCATATGTTGTCCTCATAAATCCTGCCTTTATGAAGCATTTATTAATAGAGGCCGATTGAACATAATTCCATGTTAGGCAGAGCCTATGCATGGCCTGCAATATATTCCATTTACATTTTGTAAGATCATTTGTTTCATCCACATTTCTTAAAATATAGAGCACCAACTGCTGTCTGTAATTTCTCTTAACACTAGAAATTATGCCCTGATCTAGTGGTTGCAGTTTACTTGTGGTATTTGGAGGAAAATACATTATTTTAACATGTCGCAACACGATCCCCTCAACTTCATGAGCCGTGCACTGATCCAGAAAAAGAACTATTTTTCTGTTCTTTATGCCCATCTTTGCATCAAGCATGCTTAGCCACTCACTAAATAAAGCTGCAGTTATCCATGACTTTTTAGAATTTCTGTATAAACAGGGAAGTTTTTTTATATTCTTAAAACATCTGGGTTTTTTATATTTCCCAATCACAAGTGGCTCTAATTTCTCAGTGCCATCTGCATTGGTACAGAAAAGCACTGTAAATCTCTCCTTGCTTTTTTCCCTCCATGGCAGGGTTCTCCTTTAACTGCAATAGTTCTATCTGGGAGTAAGTTATAAAAAAATCCAGCTTCATCTGTATTGAAAATGTCTTTAGGATCATAACTCACTAAAATTGTTTGCAGAGTTTTTCCACTCTTCTACCACAATTGTACTTACAGAAGCTTCTTCCCCACACATTTTTAAAGTTCTTAGGTTCCAGCACACTTTAAACTTCTGTAGCCATCCATTTGACCCTTGAAAGTCATCTATTCCCATTTTCAATGCCATTTCCCTAGCCTTCTGTTGTAGAATAGGCCCAGATATAGGTATGCTTCTGGCTCTAGCTTCCATCAACCAATCAAACACACATTTATCTAATTCTTCATTTTTCACTGCCCGACATCTTTTATTGATGAAACCTTGATGTGCTGCTACTTCAGTTTCTTTACGTTTATTTAAAATAGATGTTAGAGTCGACGGTGGTATGCCAAAGGTTTCTGCCACATCTATTTTTCTTTTCCCCTCATCAATGGCTTGGAAAATTGATAACTTCGTTTCTATTTTCAGCAGCCGTCTTTTTCTATGATTTACCATGTCCATTATGGGTCTAAAATTAATTTATTCATAAACATATTCATTAATTACTTCTGTATTATTTGTAAATATTGCACTTAATATTATAAAAGGCATAATGAAGTATATTGTTATACACCTAACAAACTTTAATTAGAATCGGAAATTTAATGCATTAATAATTACATGAAAGTTGTGATATAATAAATAATATACTCACGTGATTAAGGACAAAATTAACGTTAAAAAACACGTATTTGTAGAATATGTATCCACTATAGCTTAATGAAACAAATCAATGTGGTATAACCAGTAATTTTGACAAGCTCCTCGTATTAGTCAAACATAAGCATTACACGTTCATAGAAACTTGATGCATACCGGCGTATAGCTGGATGCCTGCATGAAGGGATAAACCGGGACGTGCGAGGGGATTCACCAGGCGAGAAATCTTCGCAGCAGAAGCATTACCTATCTTAAATATTATGTCTTTGTAACATTATAGTCATGTTTCTTTTCAGATGTGGTAAAAAGTGATACATACGTAGCAGTGGTGCGTTGTTAACCTCAGGACCGCGAAAGAATTGACTTAAATATTGTCTTTGCAATGTTACAGTTATATATTCGTGGGTTTTTCAGAGGCAGTAAAAGTAACATGAGGATCACGAAAGAATTGACAATTAAATGCCTTTGCAACACTGTAGTCATATTTTCAGGGCTCTTTTCAAAGGCCGTGAAAGTTATTAAATACGTAGCAATGGTGTGTTAGCTGAGGATCGATAATTAATTTACGTTTAAATGATATATCTTTGCAACATTGTAATAATATTCTCGTGGCACTTTTCACGAGTGATTAAAATTGATACGTACATAAGTAGCAGTGATGTGTAACTTGAGAATCATGGAAGAATTGACTATTGGTGCTTGCCGTTGTTTCCTTTTAGAAGGAGACCGTAAATCTGAGCGAGTTGAACTCGTAGGGCCTGGCATAGGTAATAAACTACGCAACCTAACTTCAACTTAAATTGTGCATATTTGTTGCATTATGATAATATTTTGGCGACTTTTTCGAGAGGTTGCTTCAACGGGATAACCTTGTACGTACGTATGCATATACCATCGACTGATTTCTTTTGGTTATTCACATGCAAATTTTCATTGCAAACTAGCTTTTATTATTTTATCCGTAAACAGGAATACATTATTTTACTATAGGGAGGTTTTTTTTATCAGGGGTGCATTTTCCCATTACGATATACGGAGAATTACGAAAATACGGAGGTACGATATTAAGAGGTTTGTCTATACCGTAACATACAGTTTTGGCGGGACCCAAAAGATATTACGAAATACAGAGGTTTACGATAAACGGAGGTTCACTAGATAGAGGTTTTACTGTAATGTGTTTACAGAATAATGTGCCTCCCTATTCTCATCTAATTTTAAATTTTTGCATGAGCCTATTTGCGTTAATAAGCATTACAGCTATATAATATAATGGTTCCACTTAAGAAGATATAAGATTCCAGCATTCAAACGATGAAAGGATGATTCAGTTGCTTTGATTAAATTGTTAGAAACGTTTCCCATACGCAGTCAACAGAATAATTATCCGTAAATATTTATTTTCTATGCATCATTAATTTCAATGCTCAAACAACAGTTCGATGCTTTTGTTTCGTCTCTTTGAAGGATTAATTGGCATTAATCGAATCGGTGGCAACAATGATGGCCGCCTTCGCAACATCCGGAAAGAGTACGAAAAATCCGCAAAATTTCGAAAAAGAATGCGTATTTCTGAAAAAGTCCAAGTGTAACATGTAAACATCACAAGAATAAAATTGTATAGAGTTTTAGCAGACGAATAATGTCAAAAAGAAGAAAATCGGTCCATATTTACATATTTTGGTGAATGAAGGAAAAAAACCTTACACTGAAAAATCAGAAAACCTATGGGAAAATATAATTCTCCTGGATTCGAACCCGGGACACTTTAGCAAACAAAAATATTTTTCCAGGGACCTAACAGCAGGTAGACATTAACGCTGTTTACTGCATATCTTTATGACAAATGGTTCTCGAGGAATATGGCAATATAAATTGTATACAAATGTCAGCAGACGTCAATGTAAAATTAATATATAGTTAAGATAGATTTTTTACTCAGTAATAATTACAGCAAAAAATAGTATATTAGATAATGAAGAACAACATATACAATATCTTATAGGGAAGAAGAATGTTAAAAGATAGCAAATATGCCATCAAAGTAATTGGAATGTGATTTAGCAGCACCATTCGTTATAGCAACATATTCATTTTAGCAGCACAACTCTGGTCTCATGGGTGCTGTTAGAATCGGCTTTTACTGTAGTATTATTAATACATTCACTTTTCCAAAAAATAATATATTTCACCATTTATAATCCTTCTGTTTGTGAATGTCATGAATTTGTTTCTCAAGGTGTTCAAATCATCAAACGAGTTCACCTTCACATTAGCCCTATAAATATAATTCCTAGTTGTAGAAGTTTCAGAGAAGGAGGCAGAAATCCCCATGGCATCCTACAAGGAAGCAATTTCCGCCAGAACAACATCGTCAATTGACTGAATTTTAGATGTCGCTGCGTTTGAGTCTATATTAACAAATTCAACAAATGTTGTCCCTGTCTGAAGCTGATCCCACTCAGCACCTTCTTATACTTTTTCTTTGGGTATGACATCTACATTATCCAAGAAAAAGCCAGCTTTCTTTAAACAATTTCTAATAGTAGATTCCTTGACATGCTTCCAAGCTAAATAAATGTAACATAAGGCATCAGCTGATTTAGGTCCTTACCACCTTCCAGAAGAAACACTGCTTTCTGTACAAAAATCTTTCAGTAGTTCTTTAAAAGATTGTATTATTCCTTAATCCAAAGGCTGGAGCTCACTTGTGCAATTAGGAGGAAAAAGATAAATTTTATGTTCCTCAAATTTATCAATGACCCTGAGGTTTCCTAATCTGACAATTGCGACTGTAATTAACATTTGTTGTTCGTTTGATAAATCCACGATTCCGAGAATCCTACATTTCTAATACTTATAAAACCCATATTAGTTACTGGTTCATGCTGTATATGTATGTATAACAATCTTGTTTCATAATAGGAGGTAATTTATTTTCCTATTTATTGGAAGGCAGTGAAAATTTTAAAATGTTTCTATTCAAGCTAAAGATTTAATGAATTTTTTGTAATGCAGTAAAATTCTAACTTTATTGTGCACTACTTCTTGAACTGTAATAATATTATACATCTACTGCTTAACTAAGCATTCCCAGTAAATATTACATAACATTCATATTCTCTAAATTTTGGTAATTTATTTTCTAATTTTATGGCAGTGTCTGTAAATTTTCAAATAGGACTCTTTATAGGTGCAGTTTCCTAGATGTGAATATTTCTTTTTACAGAAAAGGAATGTCTGATCAACAAAACACTTCTCCCCATAATTTGAGAGTTATTACTGCGAGGTTCAATTGTATTAATTTGAAGTTTTGTCACAGTAACTCAGTCACATTAAATTTATGTAATTTGACTTTTGCAGCAGAGTACCAACGTGGGAACATCATGGAAGCATCAGGTCGGGACCATCAACGTAGGCTCATTGACCGAAGAAGGCATGCAGATCGGAAGTGGGAATACCATGCAGCCGCACAGGTACTGTGTCTAATTATAAAACAGCTATATATAATATGTATGGTAAATTTAGGCTTTATATTTTACTATTAAAGCGGTGTCAGATTGACAGCATTGATACCATTTTTAACATAAAATAGGGAATTGGCCCTCGATTCATAGAGTAGGTAGGACAGAAAAGGGGAGACAAGGGTGACTCTTATTGAAAAATGGAAAAATAATTTGATATGAAAGTGTGGTAATTAATATGGGAGGAGGTTTCTTGCAATGAGGGAGGGGAAGGTTGAAGTGTATGGAGGGGAGTGGAAGGAGGGGATGGGAGTGGGATGGAGGGGAGGAGTGGGAGGGTAGTTGACCTTGAATAGTTGAGTCAATGTGGGAAGAGAGTGGAGGTGTAAGGGGGAGGGTAGGTTAGGGGAGGTGGTGAGGGGAGTGAAAGTTTGGAGAGGGAAGAATGGGAGGGTAATTGACCTTGAGAAATTGAGGAAATGTAGGAAGGGGAATGGGAGAGGAGGGGAAGAGAAGGGAGGGAAATGCAGGGAATGAGAATGACGGGAGGGAAAGGCAGAGGAGGGTGTGGGTTGAGGGAAGAGTGGGGAGAATATAGGGAGGGGAGAGAGGGGAAGGAGTGGGGAATGGGAGTGGAGGGGAATTGGAATGCATGGAATGCAGGGGTAGGGGAATGGAGAGGTAGGAGAATGGAGGAGGAGAGGAAAGTATGGAGGAGAAAGGAGAGGAAGAGAAGTTATTGAAGGGGTAAAAGTGAAAGGAAAAAGATTGGAAAGGTTAAAGGAATATTTCCTCAAATTAATTATGCCTTATAATGTCAACATTTGATCTTATACCCAATTATAAAAAGAATTCCTTTAATAATAATAATGGTAGGTAGTCTGTAGAGATAAATTTATTAATATCTCGTATGTTATTTACATCCTACAGAACACCAGAATTTTGTCTGTTGTATATATTCCATTAATTTATGTTAACATATTTGAAAGAAAAATCTTTATATTACCATATATCTTTGAGTATAATTAGAGAAATTTCTTGCTTTTTTAGGCCGATCAAACCCTACCTTCAACTTATATTTGAGTTGTAACCTAGATAGACATTTTTCTGGATAAATAATTAAACATGACTGATGAAAAACATTTGATTGACCTTGAAGCTCATTAGAATGAAAAGTTCACGCTAACTAGCAGAAAATGCAAACACTAATGACAAAATACCATATTAAATCATTTGTAAGCCGACACCGATTGTAAGCCAACCCTCACTTTTCACAAGGACACGTAAGGAAAAATTTTGATTTTAAAGTGATTAGGCAGCTGGGGTTGTTTATTTCAAAATACCAACAAGTATGAAAGCCTCAGATTTTCAGTTCATAATTAAATAAAAAGTATTAACTAAAATGACAGCGACATAAAAAATGTTTTATTCACCTATTCATGACAACTCCTACGAAAAGAATAATTTGACCTCGTTATCTCCCGGGATCTTATTCTCGTAAAAAAATAGCCGTTTCTCATCAATCAAATACAGACACCTTATTACGTCTCAGATTTTCAGTTTGTAATAAATAAAGAGTATTAACTAAAATTACGGTGACATAAAATACATTTTATTCACTTAATCATAACTTCTACTAAAAGAGTAATTTGACCTCGTTATCCCCTGGATCTTATTCTCGTAAAAAAATAGCCGTTTCTCATCAATCAAATACGGACACCATATTACATAACATACGTTAGTACTACACTAGTATCACATGGGCATTCCTTTTCACTTTTATTCTTAAATTATTCTCCCAAGTTGGCTGCTATGCCGCTAAGGCACGAGGAAGTAATGGTTTGCTCGGGAAATCCCAGTATGCGCATGCTAGACACCACTAGACACACTGAAACAAGATAGGTAGAGAGGGGGGTAGGAAAGGCAAATGTTTTGATTCAAGAGTAAAATGAAACATTGTGTACATATGTAGCTTCTTACGCATACAAGCACTATTCCTGCATTTTTTACGACTTTGATGCGCCACGTATTATTTACATAATTTATTTCTTCGTAGGTGTTCAGTCATTTTGATTCTTTTTTGCATACATTTAAAGTAGATAGTTTACTTCCACTTTAATAAACTTATATCTGCCAACCCTGCGACGTCTATTTTTACAGGCAAATCAAAAATTTCATAAAGCGCCTGCAAAACAGTACGTATTTATTGCGAGAGAACAGTCAGATTAATACAAGAGACGATGCATTGAAAATTCACTCCATAATTCATCACCAGTTGCGTGCAGCCATTTTCGAAGACATGATTAAATATGCGTGGTTTGTGTCAAAATTAACGACGACTAGGAGTGTTCTTATGAACGTAAATGAAGTTTGTTTCCACGATAGCCTGCATAAGAGGAAATGTGAATGCAAAAATGTTGCGTTTGTTGTGTGTTCCTGGTGCCAGAAGCATTTCTGCTTTGTTTGTTTTTATGACAATTTTCATCCCCCACTTTGCCGGCACGCATGAGATTTTTTCAAAAGAAGAATCTGAATAATTAATTTATAAGGTATAAATAATGGTGCAAATTATTTTGTAGCAATAAAAAGTGTAAGAATTTATTTAAAAAGATTGCTGAATCGCAACTATAAAATAAAAAAATATATCCTTATAATCGAGAAAAATAGTACAATTTAAATTTTTACAGTCGTAATAAATTAATAATGGGAATTGTACATTTTTTCAGCATTAAAAAAGATAAAAATCAAAAAAGAAAAATTCCACAACCGGGACTCAAACCCCGGACGTATGGTCCCAACTCCTTACCAACTCGGCTACGGCCTGCTCATACTAGTGGTATGATTTTCACGAGTCTTAAAGCACACGGAAATCGGCCGAAATTCAAACCGATATCTCGACAACCAAGGCCTATTCACACAAACGGCAAGTTACACGTTAAATCGGAACACATCAGCTATCACCATGTGAAATTTGAACAAAATCCGAGGGTACTAGCCTCCCTACTCGTTAGTTTCAAAGGAAAATTTAAAATTTATTTGATCTTTAAACAACTAACCCAATTAAGTGGATTGAAGAGAAGAATCAGTTCATTACTGAAGCATTGGTTTTTTTTTTTAATTTTGATCCTGAATCCAAATTCTTAAATGCTGTTCCATTTGTTCAACAATGACATTTTGTTTTTTACTTAATCATGGACTGAACAGAGCCTGCATTGCGAATATGATCACAAATTTTTCTTTTGTCTTTTAAAATGGTTGCAATTGTTGAACGATTGAGATCATAAACACGACCAGTAATGACAAGTGATAACAAGTTTGTGTTCTTACTGTGACCGACGTTCGCGTGGAAGTGTGTGTTCGTAAATGAAGTGGGAGGCGCAATTCATTGGTATGTGGAATGTTCGTAATATGAATTTTTCATTTCTTGAATGTTCGTAAGTAGAGGTTAGCCAGTATATTATTATATATATTATTTTTTGTAAATTTCAAAATTATCTTGTTTTCGTTTTCTTTGCTTTGACTTATACTCGAGACTTGGATTTTAGGTGATGTTTTAGGCTAACAAGTACACTTCGACTTATACTCGAATTGCCTTATACTCGAAGATATACGGTAGTTATTACTGTTGGTGGGAGGGTATGGGCAATGATGCAATTCCAATAGTTAAAGTCCTGAGATAGAATATTAATGGGAAATGATTTTAAAAAGCAAATATATATAAACCTTATCACTGATTTACGTGTTTTTTTATGGGACAACACTAGCTTGTGAAAATTGTAATTTTAACACTTAGGATTGCCACATATAGCTCTCATATGCAGTAACTTATCCTGAAAATTTGGTTCCTCTATGTTGCACCATTTCAGAGATATTGCCTGCACAATTGGAGGAACAGACAAAGTGAGTACATAGGCGATTTGTAAAAAATCTCTAAAAATGAGAAAACCACGTCATCTCTGTCATTTTATATCTGTTAAAAGAAGGCTAGTATTTGAATCATTTGTATTGTTTTGTTTATTGTTCCCATTTCGTTTGTTCAGTTTTTTAAATGTAATACCTAGATATTTGAATTCTTCTTTTATTGGTCTCATTCCACGTTCCTTTGTTTATTAAGCACATGTGATATTTCTTTTATGAATCGATATTTCTTTATCGAAATGTAGTAAGGTTATGATATAAGATTTTGTTTGTGTTATTGGTTGTCTTCTTTTAATTGAACTGTAACTTCAATCATTCAGTTCATGTCTGTAGTAAACAGAAATGGCTTATGTTATTGTGTTTCAATTTTCTTTGTGTTAATAAAAGTGTGACTGTATAGTGGCTGTTGCCTCACCTTTAATATTACTAGATATGGGTATTCTTTTTTAACTCTTATTGCAATTCCTTAATACTCCTGCTTGATTTATTAACCCATTAGCACTGGCTAGAAAACGGCCGGGCAAAAATTGTTCTTATTCATTCACTGGTGAGATAAATGCTAAATAAAACAATATATTAAAAGAATTCAACAAAATTTACTATATTTCTTTACAAAAATTGCCGTCCTCAAATGAGGACGTTAGGCAGATACATGGTATTTTTCGTAACAACCCTTTTCCATACATAATGTTTTTTTACATTTCTTACAGTTTTTCATGAAAATTGCTCAACTCGAGATTGCAACCCCATGCCACCATTATTTATAGCAAATGATGCAGGTTGAGGAAAGTTAATTTTAGCCTTTTCCACTTTAGACCATCATTTTACATAATGCAGTGGTTCAACGAAATCATAGTTTGTTAGGATAGAGCAGACATTGTTGTCCTTCCACTTTACACACAATATGTCATTATTCTCGTCAAAACGGTAATCGTAAGTTCCTCTGTTCTTTTTTTTTCATATCCTTGGAAGGTATAATAGGACAATTATGAACTCAATTGTCTCTTACAGTTCCCATTGCTCTGATTATTTTCCTTTTGAGGTATACCAGTAACGCATAAGTGGTGAAGTAATTATCGAAGAAAACCACATGATTTGAGGAATTTGGTACGAGGTTCAACAAATCGACCACAACTCTAGGGCCTACAGGTAAAGATTTGGAATGTCCTGGTTGATTAAGATTTTTCCCACAGTAAACATCAAAGACATAACAATACCCAGAAGAACTGCTCAACATCCAGTTTATGTACCCAAACCAGGTTTTCCTTTTATAAATTATTTTGCTGGATTGTGTCCAAAATACTTTACCATGGATTCATCTACTGATAAGTCTTTTTGGAAGAAACCCCATTGGCAAAACTTTTTATAAGCGTATTCATAAGTGACCATTCGGTGTTGAAATTTCCCTATTTCGCTATTATTAGCCATGTGCAAAAATAATTTGATTTCTAAATATCGATCTCGTTAGATGCTTTCGTAAATAAGTGAAACTCTCAGGTCCTCGTCGTGAAACCAATGCATTAGCTCTTGTGGTAAACAATTATATAACCTGTCAGCTATAAAACGGCAAAAAATGTTTGCATTTCATTCACACTAATGTCAAAGGCATGGTTTTTCTGTTCTGCATATAAAATAGTTTGGTCACAAACATATTGTTTTAATTTCATCACTAAGAAGCTTTTCAAATATACCTCTCGGAGATATATCTTTCAGTTCATTCAATGGAACCAGGAATATCGTGCGGAAATGAATTAGGTCCACATAAAACGTCATCATCAAATTGCTCCCAGTCCGTCAGTTCATCTAAATTTGCTGGAATAATATTTGAAACTCTTCAGCATTTTCATAGTCACTAGATTCTTCGTTCATTATAGCAAGAATAGCCTCTTCCAGTCCATTAAAGTTTAATTCTCGAGAAAAAACCCTTCTATCCATGATAAATTGTATATAGTTTATTAAAATATTGTAGCTTCAATTCAAAACTAATTATATATATAAGCGCCCAGCATCCTCATATGAGGATGGCATAAAATAACTTGAAAAATAAAACATAAATTATAAAAATAAATATAAAACGATTTTTACTTACGGTAAATTAAAGTATTTACAACGAAATGCACTTTACATAATTTATAAAATACTTTGATTAATTTTAATTACGGACAAATTTCTTTGTAGCTGAACATAACATTTTTTTCGTGCTTTTTGGTTGGCGGTCAACCACAGACTAAACATTTCTAGCGAAGTAATATGCGTGCAAATAGTCTCCGAGACTTCTCTCATTCATATAAAAGTATAAACGGAAAGACATTTTAATATATTTTGGCACAATAGCAGTTCAACTAGCTGTCTTCAAAGAAGGACGGCTGGTGCTGATGGGTTAAGCGTGAGATCTATATTTGTTTTGTAAAATGCAATCTGTACCTTCATTTATATTCTAATTTTACTGTTCAATTTTAAATATAATTGAAATGCAATTTATGACCTATTCTGTGTTACATTATATGGTTAACAAAGATTACTTTGGTTTATTATTTATATAATACTACTATTTTCATTTCCATTAATAGAATCTCAAAAATGAATTAAAGCTTATAATTTCATTTCTTATGGAACAGAGGTTTCAATTAGCACTGATTTCCTGGAACCAATTAAGAGGGGTAATCGGGAAGTGGGTATATTCCATTAATTTATGATAAAATATATGAAAGAAAGAATTGAATTTTAATTATTATAGTTGGTGGGAGGGTATGAATAATCAATGGAATTCCAATAGTTTTACCAGAGTTCGAATCTTCATGGGAAATAATTTTAAAAAGGAAATATATATACCTTATCACTGATTTTATGTACTTTACTTATGGGACAAAATTAGACTGAAAATTGGAATTTGAACAATTTAGGATTGCCACATATATCTGTCATATGTAGTAACTTATCCTGAAATTTTGGTTGCTCTAGGTTGAACCGTTTCAGAGTTGGACGGACAAAGTGAATACATAAGGAATTTGTAAAAATCGCTAAAAATGAGAAAACCACGTTATCTCTATTTAAAAGTCATTTTATATCTGTTAAGAGAAGACTATTATCTGAATCATTATTCAATAAAAATATAGAAAACAATTAGTTTTTTTACAAACGAATAGCTTGAAGTCTAATTATCTCAGAATTCAAAAGATAAGGGTTAGGCAAGTCTGCCTCTGACCAACTCATGCATTGCTAATATAGGTGGAGTGGACAAAAATTAATAACCATTTTTTCCTGTCTATAGCTTTTGTGTACTGCAATGCACCAATTGTAAAATTTAGCCAGAGTAAGTAGAGCATTTGCTGTAAAGAAGTTGGCGAGAGCACTTAATTACAATTTATAGTTTTGGTGATAGAAATTTGAGAAAAAGTCGGTGAACTTGGTGGAACCTGTTTGGATTGCGAATGACTCAGTGAATGTGAATGTTCTCTCATTAATTTGCATATAGTTTTATAGTGACACCTTATGATCTAAAACTTCTCTCCTCTGATTTGTAGCATATTTTTCTGATTGTATCTACTTTTCTTACTACTTACCTTATTTTTTTCCTCTTTCATATATTATTGCCTCCATATTTCCAGATGAGATTGGAAATGTATACAGGTAGTGATTCTGCCATTTTAATTCAAAGATATAGAGGTAGTGTAATTGTGGATAGGGAATAGATAGACATACTTCATACTTTTTTATATATATATGATGATTTTTTAATCAGTCATTGAATATACAATAAATAGCATCAGAATTACAATTGTGTACAAAGATTTTTATAGTAATGAGCAATGGTTATCTATAAGATTAAATGGATGAAAGTATTTCTTCCACCCTCTCATAGATGTGGCTGCATCCCTTTGACGATGGTGTTTGTGAAGATTATATGCATGGTATCCGAGGACGAAGGACACGATCTGCAGATGTGACGGAGATGTCAGGATCTATATAGCCATGCTGTGGTGCTCTCAGCCTTCACTGCAGAGGAAGAAATCAGAATGTGTGCTGATTATTTCTACATTAATTTTTCTTATTACATTATTTTTTCCATTGTTTTCCATTTTACACTATATCTTACAAACCTTCATCAATGAAGTCGGTATATTCTGAGAAACCTTGTTATAATAAAAATTTCAGCATTTTAATACCAACTACTTTTATGGACTAGAATCTTTTGAGACCATATAACACAGATGATTCCACCTGAACACAAGGAAAACTTAACTTAGGCATATGGACTTTCATCAACTCGCACACACATGCACAGTCACTACAAATGTGTCCTGCCTTTTCGGAAAGAGTCACGCAATATAAATATATTTTCAGGGCGAAATTGAGGGAGGGGGGAGAGAGGTGGAGATGGAAAATGAGAGGAGGGAGAGAGGGGTGAGGATAGAGGGAAGGGAGGGGGAGAGGGGAAAGAGGGATATGGAGGGAGAGGGAAGCCAGAGCTGGAGAAGGGGATGGGAGGGAGAGAAGGGGGAGGGAAGGGTTGGTGTTGTGGGGGAGAGTGGGAGGGGAGAGAGGGAGGTGTGGGAGGGGAGAGAGGGAGGTGTGGGAGGGGAGAGAGGGAGGTGTGGGAGGGGAGAGAGGGAGGTGTGGGAGGGGAGAGAGGGAGGTGTGGGAGGGGAGAGAGGGAGGTGTGGGAGGGGAGAGAGGGAGGTGTGGGAGGGGAGAGAGGGTGGTGTGGGGGGGAGAGGTGGAGGTGTGGGGGGGAGAGGTGGAGGTGTGGGGGGGAGGTCGTGGGGGAGAGGGGGAGGTCGTGGGGGAGATGGGGAGGTGGTGGGGGAGAGGGGGAGGTCGTGGGGGAGATGGGGAGGTCGTGGGGAAGAGGGGGAGGTCGTGGGGGAGATGGGGAGGTCGTGGGGGAGATGGGGAGGTCGTGGGGAAGAGGGGGAGGTCGTGGTGGAGAGGGGGAGGTGTGGGGGAGAGGGGGAGGTGTGGTGGAGAGGGGGAGGTGTGGGGGGGGGAGGTGGTGTGGTGGGGAGAGGTGGTGTAAGGGGGAGAGGTGGAGGTGTGGGGAAGAGAGGGAGGTGTGGGGGAGAGAGGGAGGTGTGGGGGAGATGGGGAGGTGTGGGGGAGAGGGGGAGGTGTGGGGGAGAGGGGGACGTTGTGGGGGAGAGGGGGACGTTGTGGGGGAGAGTGGAAGGTGTGGGGGAGAGTGGGAGGTGTGGGGGAGAGTGGAAGGTGTGGGGGAGAGTGGGAGGTGTGGGAGGTGTGGGGGAGAGTGGGAGGTGTGGGGGAGTAGGAGGGAGGTGTGGGGGAGTAGGAGGGAGGTGTGGGGGAGTAGGAGGGAGGTGTGGGGGAGTAGGAGGGAGATGTGGGGGGGAGAGAGGGAGTTGTGGGGGAGAGAGGGAGTTGTGGGGGAGAAAGGGAGGTGTGGGGGAGGGTGGGAGGTGTGGGGGAGAGGGGGAGTTGCGGCGGGTGAGGGAGGTGTGGGGGAGATAGGGAGTTGTGAGGGAGAGAGGGAGTTGTGAGGGAGAGAGGGAGGTGTGGGGGGGAGAGAGGGTGGTGTGGGGGGGATAGAGGGTGGTGTGGGGGGGAGAGAGGGTGGTGTGGGGGGGAGAGAGGGTGGTGTGGGAGGGAGAGAGGGTGGTGTGGGGGGGAGAGAGGGTGGTGTGGGGGGGAGAGAGGGTGGTGTGGGGGGAGAGAGGGTGGTGTGGGGGGGAGAGAGGGTGGTGTGGGGGGGAGAGAGGGAGGTGCGGGGGGGAGAGAGGGAGGTGTGGGGGGAGAGAGGGAGGTGTGGGAGGGGAGAGGGAGAGGTGTGGGTGAGAGGGAGAGGTGTGGGGGAGAGGGCTAGGTTGTGCGGGAGAGAGGGAGGTGTGGGGGTGAGTGGGAGGTGCGGGAGGGGAGAGAGGGAGGTGCGGGAGGGGAGAGAGGGAGGTGCGGGAGGGGAGAGAGGGAGGTGCGGGAGGGGAGAGAGGGAGGTGCGGGAGGGGAGAGAGGGAGGTGCGGGAGGGGAGAGAGGGAGGTGCGGGAGGGGAGAGAGGGAGGTGCGGGAGGGGAGAGAGGGAGGTGCGGGAGGGGAGAGAGGGAGGTGCGGGAGGGGAGAGAGGGAGGTGTGGGAGGGGAGAGAGGGAGGTGCGGGAGGGGAGAGAGGGAGGTGTGGGAGGGGAGAGAGGGAGGTGTGGGAGGGGAAAGCGGGAGGTCGTGGGGGGAGAGGGGGAGGTCGTGGGGGGAGAGGGGGAGGTCGTGGGGGAGAGGGGGAGGTCGTGGGGGGAGAGGGGGAGGTCGTGGCGGGAGAGGGGGAGGTCGTGGGGGAGAGGGGGAGGTCGTGGGGGAGGTCGTGGGGGAGAGGGGGAGGTCGTGGGGGAGAGGGGGAGGTCGTGGGGGAGAGAGGGGAGGTCGTGGGGGAGAGGGGGAGGTCGTGGGGGAGAGGGGGAGGTCGTGGGGGAGAGGGGGAGGCGTGGGGGAGAGAGGGGAGGTGTTGGGAGAGAGGGGGAGGTTGTGGGGGAGAGGGAGAGATATGAGGGAGGTGTGGGGAAGAGGGGGAGGTGTGGTGGAATGGGGGAGGTGTGGGGAAGAGGGGGAGGTGTGGGAAGGGAGAGGGAGGTGTGGGAGGGGAGAGGGAGGTGTGGGGGAGAGGGAGAGGTGTGGGGGAGAGGGCTAGGTTGTGCGGGAGAGAGGGAGGTGTGGGGGGAGAGAGGGAGGTGTGGGAGGGGAGAGGGAGGTGTGGGAGGGGAGAGGGAGGTGAGGGAGGGGAGAGAGGGAGGTGTGGGAGGGGAGAGAGGGAGGTGTGGGAGGGGAGAGAGGGAGGTGTGGGAGGGGAGAGAGGGAGGTGTGGGAGGGGAGAGAGGGAGGTGTGGGAGGGGAGAGAGGGAGGTGTGGGAGGGGAGAGAGGGAGGTGTGGGAGGGGAGAGAGGGAGGTGTGGGAGGGGAGAGAGGGAGGTGTGGGAGGGGAGAGAGGGAGGTGTGGGGAAGAGGGGGAGTTGCGGCGGGAGAGGGAGGTGTGGGGAAAGTGGGATGTGTGGGGAAAGTGGGATGTGTGGGGGAGAGAGGGAGGTGTGGGAGGGGAGAGGGAGGTGTGGGGGAGAGGGGGAGGTGTGGGGGAGAGGGGGAGGTGTGGTGGAGAGGGGGAGGTTGTGGGGGAGAGGGGGAGGTGTGGGGGAGAGGGGGAGGTCGTGGTGGAGAGGGGGAGGTGTGGGGGGGGAGAGGGGGAGGTCGTGGGGGAGAGGGGGAGGTCGTGGGGGGAGAGGGGGAGGTCGTGGGGGGAGAGGGGGAGGTCGTGGGGGGAGAGGGGGAGGTCGTGGGGGAGAGGGGGAGGTCGTGGGGGGAGAGGGGGAGGTCGTGGGGGGAGAGGGGGAGGACGTGGGGGGAGGACGTGGGGGGAGAGGGGAGGACGTGGGGGGAGAGGGGGAGGACGTGGGGGGAGAGGGGGAGGACGTGGGGGAGAGGGGGAGGACGTGGGGGGAGAGGGGGAGGACGTGGGGGGAGAGGGGGAGGACGTGGGGGAGGGGAGAGGGAGGACGTGGGGGAGGGGAGAGGGAGGACGTGGGGGAGGGGAGAGGGAGGACGTGGGGGAGGGGAGAGGGAGGACGTGGGGGAGGGGAGAGGGAGGTGTTGGGGAGGGGAGAGGGAGGTGTTGGGGAGGGGAGAGGGAGGTGTTGGGGAGGGGAGAGGGAGGTGTTGGGGAGGGAGAGGGAGGTGTTGGGGAGGGGAGAGGGAGGTGTTGGGGAGGGGAGAGGGAGGTGTTGGGGAGGGGAGAGGGAGGTGTTGGGGAGGGGAGAGGGAGGTGTTGGGGAGGGGAGAGGGAGGTGTTGGGGAGGGGAGAGGGAGGTGTTGGGGAGGGGAGAGGGAGGTGTTGGGGAGGGGAGAGGGAGGTGTTGGGGAGGGGAGGGGAGGTGTTGGGGAGGGAGGGGGAGGTGTTGGGGAGGGGAGGGGGAGGTGTTGGGGAGGGGAGGGGGAGGTGTTGGGGAGGGGAGGGGGAGGTGTGGGGGAGAGGGGGAGGTGTGGGGAAGAAAGGGAGTAGCGGCGGGAGATGGTGTGGGGGAGAGCGGGAGGTGTTGCGGGGAGAGAGGGTGGTGTGCGGGGGAGGTGTGGGGGAGAGGTGGAGGTGTGGGGGAGAGAGGGAAGTTGTGAGGGAGGAGAAAGGGAGGTGTGGGGGAGAGAGGGAAGTTGTGAGGGAGGAGAAAGGGAGGTGTGGGGGAGGGGAGAGGGAGGTGTGGGGAAGAGAGGGAGTTGCGGCGGGAGAGGGAGGTGTGGGGGAGAGAGGGATGTGTGGGGGAGAGGGGGAGGTGTGGGGGAAAGGGGAGGTGTGGGGGAGAGGGGGAGGTTGTGGGGGGGAGAGGGGGAGGTTGTGGGGGGGAGAGGTGGTGTGGTGGGGAGAGGTGGTGTAAGGGGGAGAGTGGGAGGTGTGGGGGAGAGTGGGAGGTGTGGGGGAGAGTGGGAGGTGTGGGGGAGAGTGGGAGGTGTGGGGGAGTAGGAGGGAGGTGTGGGGGAGTAGGAGGGAGGTGTGGGGGAGTAGGAGGGAGGTGTGGGGGAGTAGGGGGACGTTGTGGGGGAGAGTGGGAGGGGAGAGAGGGAGGTGTGGGAGGGGAGAGAGGGAGGTGTGGGAGGGGAGAGAGGGAGGTGTGGGAGGGGAGAGAGGGAGGTGTGGGAGGGGAGAGAGGGAGGTGTGGGAGGGGAGAGAGGGAGGTGTGGGAGGGGAGAGAGGGAGGTGTGGGAGGGGAGAGAGGGTGGTGTGGGGGGGAGAGAGGGAGGTGTGGGAGGGGAGAGAGGGTGGTGTGGGGGGGAGAGAGGGAGGTGTGGGGGGGAGAGAGGGAGGTGTGAGGGAGAGTGTGAGGTGTGGGGGAGAGGTGGAGGTGTGGGGGGGAGATGTGGAGGTGTGGGGGGGAGAGGGGGAGGTGTGGGGGGGAGAGAGGGAGGTGTGGGGAGAGAGGGGGCGGTGTGGGGAGAGAGGGGGAGGTTGTGGGCGGGAGAGAGGGAGGTGTGGGGGAGTAGGAGGGAGGTGTGGGGGAGTAGGAGGGAGGTGTGGGGGAGTAGGAGGGAGGTGTGGGGGAGTAGGAGGGAGGTGTGGGGGAGTAGGAGGGAGGTGTGGGGGAGTAGGAGGGAGATGTGGGGGGGAGAGAGGGAGTTGTGGGGGGGAGAAAGGGAGGTGTGGGGGAGGGTGGGAGGTGTGGGGGAGAGGGGGAGTTGCGGCGGGTGAGGGAGGTGTGGGGGAGATAGGGAGTTGTGAGGGAGAGAGGGAGGTGTGGGGGGAAGAGAGGGTGGTGTGGGGGGGAGAGAGGGTGGTGTGGGGGGGAGAGAGGGTGGTGCGGGGGGGGAGAGAGGGTGGTGCGGGGGGGAGAGAGGGTGGTGCGGGGGGGGAGAGAGGGTGGTGCGGGGGGGGAGAGAGGGTGGTGCGGGGGGGGAGAGAGGGTGGTGCGGGGGGGGAGAGAGGGAGGTGCGGGGGGGGAGAGAGGGAGGTGCGGGGGGGGAGAGAGGGAGGTGCGGGGGGGAGAGAGGGAGGTGCGGGGGGGAGAGAGGGAGGTGCGGGGGGGAGAGAGGGAGGTGCGGGGGGGAGAGAGGGAGGTGCGGGGGGAGAGAGGGAGGTGCGGGGGGGAGAGAGGGAGGTGCGGGGGGGAGAGAGGGAGGTGCGGGGGGAGAGAGGGAGGTGTGGGGGGGAGAGAGGGAGGTGTGAGGGAGAGTGTGAGGTGTGGGGGAGAGGGGGAGGTTGTGGGGGAGAGAGGAATGTGTGGGGAGGGGGAGAGAGGAATGTGTGGGGAGAGGGGGAGGTGTGGGGAGAGAGGGGGAGGTGTGGGGAGAGAGGGGGAGGTGTGGGGAGAGAGGGGGAGGTTGTGGGGGAGAGGGGGAGATATGAGGGAGGTGTGGGGGAGAGGGGGAGGTGTGGGGAAGAGGGGGGAGGTGTGGTGGAATGGGGGAGGTGTGGGGAAGAGGGGGAGGTGTGGGGGCGAGAGGGAGTTGCGTCGGGAGAGGGAGGTGTGGGGGAGATAAGGAGTTGTGGGGAAGAGAGGGAGGTGTGGGGGGGTGAGAGGGAGGTGTGGGGGAGATAAGGAGTTGTGGGGAAGAGAGGGAGGTGTGGGGGAAGAGAGGGAGGTGTGGGGGAAGAGAGGGAGGTGTGGGGGGAGAGAGGGAGGTGTGGGAGGGGAGAGGGGGAGGTGTGGGAGGGGAGAGGGAGAGGTGTGGGTGAGAGGGAGAGGTGTGGGGGAGAGGGCTAGGTTGTGCGGGAGAGAGGGAGGTGTGGGGGTGAGTGGGAGGTGCGGGAGGGGAGAGAGGGAGGTGCGGGAGGGGAGAGAGGGAGGTGCGGGAGGGGAGAGAGGGAGGTGCGGGAGGGGAGAGAGGGAGTTGCGGGAGGGGAGTGAGGGAGGTGCGGGAGGGGAGAGAGGGAGGTGCGGGAGGGGAGAGAGGGAGGTGCGGGAGGGGAGAGAGGGAGGTGCGGGAGGGGAGAGAGGGAGGTGCGGGAGGGGAGAGAGGGAGGTGCGGGAGGGGAGAGAGGGAGGTGCGGGAGGGGAGAGAGGGAGGTGCGGGAGGGGAGAGAGGGAGGTGCGGGAGGGGAGAGAGGGAGGTGCGGGAGGGGAGAGAGGGAGGTGCGGGAGGGGAGAGAGGGAGGTGCGGGAGGGGAGAGAGGGAGGTGCGGGAGGGGAGAGAGGGAGGTGCGGGAGGGGAGAGAGGGAGGTGCGGGAGGGGAGAGAGGGAGGTGCGGGAGGGGAGAGAGGGAGGTGTGGGAGGGGAGAGAGGGAGGTGTGGGAGGGGAGAGAGGGAGGTGTGGGAGGGGAGAGAGGGAGGTGTGGGAGGGGAGAGAGGGAGGTGTGGGAGGGGAGAGAGGGAGGTGTGGGAGGGGAGAGAGGGAGGTGTGGGAGGGGAGAGAGGGAGGTGTGGGAGGGGAAAGCGGGAGGTCGTGGGGGGAGAGGGGGAGGTCGTGGGGGGAGAGGGGGAGGTCGTGGGGAGAGGGGGAGGTCGTGGGGGGAGAGGGGGAGGTCGTGGCGGGAGAGGGGGAGGTCGTGGGGGAGAGGGGGAGGTCGTGCGGGAGAGGGGGAGGTCGTGGGGGAGAGGGGGAGGTCGTGGGGGAGAGGGGGAGGCGTGGGGGAGAGAGGGGAGGTGTTGGGAGAGAGGGGGAGGTTGTGGGGGAGAGGGAGAGATATGAGGGAGGTGTGGGGAAGAGGGGGAGGTGTGGTGGAATGGGGGAGGTGTGGGGAAGAGGGGGAGGTGTGGGAAGGGAGAGGGAGGTGTGGGAGGGGAGAGGGAGGTGTGGTGGAGAGGGAGAGGTGTGGGGGAGAGGGCTAGGTTGTGCGGGAGAGAGGGAGGTGTGGGGGGAGAGAGGGAGGTGTGGGAGGGGAGAGGGAGGTGAGGGAGGGGAGAGGGAGGTGTGGGAGGGGAGAGGGAGGTGTGGGAGGGGAGAGAGGGAGGTGTGGGAGGGGAGAGAGGGAGGTGTGGGAGGGGAGAGAGGGAGGTGTGGGAGGGGAGAGAGGGAGGTGTGGGAGGGGAGAGAGGGAGGTGTGGGAGGGGAGAGAGGGAGGTGTGGGAGGGGAGAGAGGGAGGTGTGGGAGGGGAGAGAGGGAGGTGTGGGAGGGGAGAGAGGGAGGTGTGGGAGGGGAGAGAGGGAGGTGTGGGAGGGGAGAGAGGGAGGTGTGGGAGGGGAGAGAGGGAGGTGTGGGAGGGGAGAGAGGGAGGTGTGGGAGGGGAGAGAGGGAGGTGTGGGAGGGGAGAGAGGGAGGTGTGGGAGGGGAGAGAGGGAGGTGTGGGAGGGGAGAGAGGAGGTGTGGGGAAGAGGGGGAGTTGCGGCGGGAGAGGGAGGTGTGGGGGAAAGTGGGATGTGTGGGGGAAAGTGGGATGTGTGGGGGAGAGAGGGAGGTGTGGGAGGGGAGAGGGAGGTGTGGGGGAGAGGGGGAGGTGTGGTGGAGAGGGGGAGGTGTGGTGGAGAGGGGGAGGTTTTGGGGGAGAGGGGGAGGTGTGGGGGAGAGGGGGAGGTGTGGGGGAGAGGGGGAGGTGTGGGGGAGAGGGAGAGGTGTGGTGGAGAGGGGGAGGTCGTGGGGGAGAGGTGGAGGTCGTGGGGGAGAGGGGGAGGTCGTGGTGGAGAGGGGGAGGTGTGGGGGGGGGAGAGGGGGAGGTCGTGGGGGAGAGGGGGGAGGTCGTGGGGGGAGAGGGGGAGGTCGTGGGGGGAGAGGGGGAGGTCGTGGGGGGAGAGGGGGAGGTCGTGGGGGAGAGGGGGAGGTCGTGGGGGGAGAGGGGGAGGTCGTGGGGGGAGAGGGGGAGGTCGTGGGGGGAGAGGGGGAGGACGTGGGGGGAGAGGGGGAGGACGTGGGGGAGAGGGGGAGGACGTGGGGGGAGAGGGGGAGGAGAGGGGGAGGACGTGGGGGGAGAGGGGGAGGAGAGGGGGAGGACGTGGGGGGAGAGGGGGAGGACGTGGGGGGAGAGGGGGAGGACGTGGGGGAGAGGGGGAGGACGTGGGGGGAGAGGGGGAGGTCGTGGGGGGAGAGGGGGAGGTCGTGGGGGAGAGGGGGAGGTCGTGGGGAGAGGGGGAGGTCGTGGGGAGAGGGGGAGGTCGTGGGGGAGAGGGGAGGTCGTGGGGGAGAGGGGAGGTCGTGGGGGAGAGGGGGAGGTCGTGGGGGAGAGGGGGAGGTCGTGGGGGAGAGGGGGAGGTCGTGGGGGAGAGCGGGAGGTGTGGGGGTGAGGGAGAGGTGTGGGGGAGAGGGGGAGATATGAGGGAGGTGTGGGGGAGAGGGGGAGGTGTGGGGAGGGGGGGGAGGTGTGGGGGGGAGGGGAGGGGAGGTGTGGGGGGGAGGGGGGGGGAGGTGTGGGGGAGAGGGGGAGGTGTGGGGAGGGGGGGAGGTGTGGGGGGGAGGGGGGGGAGGTGTGGGGGGGAGGGGGGGGAGGTGTGGGGAAGAGGGGGAGGTGTGGGGGCGAGAGGGAGTTGCGGCGGGAGAGGGAGGTGTGGGGGAGATAAGGAGTTGTGGGGAAGAGAGGGAGGTGTGGGAGAGGAGAGGGAGGTGTGGGAGGGGAGAGGGAGGTGTGGGAGGGGAGAGGGAGGCGTGGGGGAGAGAGGGAGGCGTGGGGGAGAGGGGGAGTTGCGGCGGGAGAGGGAGGTGTGGGGGAAAGTGGGATGTGTGGGGGAGAGAGGGTGGTGTGGGAGGGGAGAGAGGGTGGTGTGGGAGGGGAGAGGGAGGTGTGGGGGAGAGGGGGAGGTGTGGGGGAGAGGGGGAGGTGTGGGGGAGAGGGAGAATTGCGGCGGGAGAGGGAGGTGTGGGGAAAGCGTGATGTGTGGGGGAGAGCGGGAGGTGTGGGGGAGAGCGTGAGGTGTGGGGGAGAGCGTGAGGTGTGGGGGAGAGCGGGAGGTGTGGGGGAGAGCGTGAGGTGTGGGGGAGAGCGGGAGGTGTGGGGGAGAGCGGGAGGTGTGGGGGAGAGCGGGAGGTGTGGGGGAGAGCGGGAGGTGTGGGGGAGAGGGGGAGGTTGTGGGGGAGAGGGGGAGGTGTGGTGGAGAGGGGGAGGTGTGGGGGAGAGGGGGAGGTGTGGGGGAGAGGGGGAGGTTGTGGGGGAGAGGGGGAGGTTGTGGGGGAGAGGGGGAGGTTGTGGGGGAGAGGGGGAGGCGTGGGCGGGAGGGGGAGGCGTGGGCGGGAGGGGGAGGCGTGGGCGGGAGGGAGAGGCGTGGGCGGGAGGGAGAGGCGTGGGCGGGAGGGGGAGGCGTGGGCGGGAGGGGGAGGCGTGGGGGAGAGGGGGAGGCGTGGGGAGAGGGGGAGGCGTGGGGGAGAGGGGGAGGCGTGGGGGAGAGTGGGAGGCGTGGGGGAGAGTGGGAGGCGTGGGGGAGAGGGGGAGGCGTGGGGGAGAGGGGGAGGCGTGGAGGAGAGAGAGGGAGGCGTGGGGGGGAGAGTGGGGGAGAGGGGGAGGTTGTGTGGAGGAGAGGGGGAGGTTGTGTGGAGGAGAGGGGGAGGTTGTGTGGAGGAGAGGGGGAGGTTGTGTGGAGGAGAGGGGGAGGTTGTGTGGAGGAGAGGGGGAGGTTGTGTGGAGGAGAGGGGGAGGTTGTGTGGAGGAGAGGGGGAGGTTGTGTGGAGGAGAGGGGGAGGTTGTGTGGAGGAGAGGGGGAGGTTGTGTGGGGGAGAGGGGGAGGTTGTGTGGGGGAGAGGGGGAGGTTGTGTGGGGGAGAGGGGGAGGTTGTGTGGGGGAGAGGGGGAGGTTGTGTGGGGGAGAGGGGGAGGTTGTGTGGGGGAGAGGGGGAGGTTGTGTGGGGGAGAGGGGGAGGTTGTGTGGGGGAGAGGGGGAGGTTGTGTGGGGGAGAGGGGGAGGTTGTGTGGGGGAGAGGGGGAGGTTGTGTGGGGGAGAGGGGGAGGTTGTGTGGGGGAGAGGGGGAGGTTGTGTGGGGGAGAGGGGGAGGTTGTGTGGGGGAGAGGGGGAGGTTGTGTGGGGGAGAGGGGGAGGTTGTGTGGGGGAGAGGGGGAGGTTGTGTGGGGGAGAGGGGGAGGTTGTGTGGGGGAGAGGGGGAGGTTGTGTGGGGGAGAGGGGGAGGTTGTGTGGGGGAGAGGGGGAGGTGTGGGGGAGAGGGGGAGGTGTGGGAGAGAGGGGGAGGTGTGGGGGGGAGAGTGGGGGAGAGGGGGAGGTTGTGGTGGAGAGAGGGAGGTGTGGGGGAGAGGTTGAGGTGTGCGGGAGAGTGGGAGGTGTGGTGGAGAGAGGGAGCTGCGGGGAAGAGTGGGAGGTGTGGGGGAGATAGGGAGTTATAAGGGAGTTGTGGGGAAGAGGGGGAGGTGTGGTGGAGAGAGGGAGGTGTGTGGGAGAGGGGGAGGTGTGGGGAAGAGGGGGAGGTGTGGGGAAGAGGGGGAGGTGTGGGGGAGAGGGGGAGGTGTGGGGAAGAGGGGGAGGTGTGGGGGAGAGGGGGAGGTGTGGGGGAGAGGGGGACGTTGTAGGGGAGAGTGGGAGGTGTGGGGTAGAGTGGGAGGTGTGGGGGAGAGAGGGAGGTGTGGGGGAGAGAGAGGGATGTGTGGGGGAGAGGGGGAGGTGTGGGGAAGAGGGGGAGGTGTGGGGGAGAGATGAAGGTGTGGGGGAGAGGGAGAGGTGTGGGGGAGAGGGGGAGGTGTGGGGAAGAGGGGGACGTTGTAGGGGAGAGTGGGAGGTGTGGGGTAGAGTGGGAGGTGTGGGGGAGAGTGGGAGGTGTGAACAGAAAAAAAGTGAAATCAGCACAAATTCAAACAATTAGAGCAGATATAACTATGTCTATACCAAAACTAAACCTCGCGTTTATTTGGAACCAATAACTACGCGAAGATTATTCCGCGTATATTATCGATCGGCAGGATCGAAATCTCGAATTAATTGAGACTCGAACAATCGAGACAGGAGTCGCCTGTATTTACATATGTAAAATATATATATTGTTTATACAAATAAATGTAGGATAATATTTACAGTGTATTTACAGAATTCACAGATTTAATATTTAATATTTACTTGTTTTCAATGATCGAGATTTCCAATGCATACGTTTTCTTATTAATTAATGCGTGTTTGCCGATAAACATTGCAGTATGGGCGCTGGCGCGGCTCCCTTCGCTGCATAAAGGGCTACTCGCACATCACCAGCAACGGCACGGCATGGCAACGGGACGGCGTGGTGCAAGGGAGTATTTACTAAATTGGACTCAACCATTAAAGCAGTATACATTTTTGAAATGGTTGACTTTAAAATCTATTCCAAAGTGGGATGATGTTGCATATTCTTGTGTATCTCTTGAAAGAAATGGAATTAAATTTACGGAAAATATCCTGTACGAACCATTTGTATTTTTGAGAAAGTGATTAGCAATTAAATTGAAAAAAATGTAAATTGGAAAACTATGAATTTCAACGAGAAGTGGATGACTATCTTTATGAAAATCGAATTTATCGAGAAAAAAGCGATTTCATCAGAATTTGTTCATATCTGTAAGCAATTCAGGGTCACAATGCAGGCTGCGAAAGTTTTTTCTTTATTAGACGCTCAATGGGTTGATGAACGGAACAGATTAGAAATCAGTACAGTTAACGCAATATTCGTATGTCTTTAATTTAAAAGATCTAAGTTATGAAGATTTTATGAATTCCATAAAAGAAAATGAAGAAATATTAAAAGCTGCGCATGGATCAGCCAAATATAAATGTAAAATTAAATTTTAAGATTTACAATTGATGAATGGAATTTTTTGTTTTAAAAATTCATCTCATTAATAAATTCTTCCTCATTTAATAATGAATGTTTTCATAGGTGGTAATGGTTCATATTTGTACCTAGTATTTGATTTTTTGTTGATTTTGTAATAAATATTTTAATTTTTGATATTTCATTCGTTCATGTACCATTAAATTGATTTTTGTTTAGTGATAATCGTACTTTTTCATGCTAAATGACTTAAAATTCACATATCTCTTGTAATTTTGAGTTTACAACGTAATAGTGATCAATATTTTTGTTAATACGATTTATCCATTACAATTTGTTTAATTTGTAATTATGGTATGCGATAACAATTTAGATGTTTCTAAGGGTAATCTCTACTATAAATATTTTGAAGAATGTGTTTGTGCATTTACAGCACAACAACCAGCAACAACTACAAAACATAGAAGCAAGAAGAAGGGTGGATTTAAATGTGACCTATTTTCTTGAAGATTTAAAATATTGTTTGGTAATTAGAAGGGTAGTGATTGGCGCAGTGTGATCGGAGTTTTGTCGAAAGTGAAAATAGTGGTGAGTTCGGCAGAAGTATGAAGGCAGAGGAAGGATGACAGTTTTTAGTAATTTAAGGTGAATACTGAAGCCAAAACTTATTATATGGCGCAAACAGAAATTTATCGAAAGTGAAGTGAAGTGTTTAACACGCTTCATTTTGCTTTCACTTTGGATGATTCATTCAAGATGGTACATCCAGAGCGATTCTTGTAAATTGAGGAAAGGAAAGGGACGAAAGTATATCACGATACTATATATTAGGGATGTACACAACTTCTTTGGTGTTTGCGGGCCAAATAAGCTGAGAGCCACTCACTGGCGAGTCGGACTGGGATTGTGTGAGGGAGGGGAGGGGGGTAGGAGAAATTTTGTTCGAGCGAAGATCCTCCAACTTGCATCGTTAGTGTATATCGCCCATGCGCCCCGTAAATAGTAGGTTTTGGGCCATTTCCAAGAGAAATTTGGAACCATAATGGATAGATACCCTTGTTAGCGGGTATCCGGGGGAAATTTTTCGGCTGCTTTCATCTACACGGTTTTCCCCATCCGTTTTCGCACATGGTGGTAAAAACGTCGGAAGGGGAAAGAGGGGCGCCGTCTGCGTAGCGTACGTGCACTTAGCGTACAGGCTTGTATCGTGTAATTAGCGTACAGGAGTTTTTCGGGCGTGTATTTAGCGTACAACGGTTTTACTCTCTTCAAGGTCAAAAACTTCCCTTCACAATTCTTATATCGGAAGAACATAGGCGTGTTTAAAAGTATTTTTTTTTAACTTCCCTTCACACTTTATCCAGGCTTAGGACTGCCTATGTTCCTCCTTAAGGAACCAGGGCACCGCGGTTTCTTTTGATTCGAGCACAGCCATGATGTAACATCATTTTTCCGATGAATTCTATAACTGTATCCCCCCATTATAAGTAACTGTTTCCCCTTCCGCGTTGTCGAAAATTGTCACACATTTCACCGACACTGAGATACACTTCGAGACGTGCAAAGTGGTGACAAACGAGGGAAAATGGGTTTTGTTCCTCTTTCCTGTTTTGAAACCGCTTTGTTCTGATTGGACTGGATTTCCACCTCTTTGTTCTGATTGGAACACCTGCGCGTCTATGTGTGACGTCATCCAACCCTTCCTTCTCAACAAGGTCTTGTCCTTTTAGCCTGGAGGTGTACGCTAAGTACAGGATATATTTTCTGCTGTACGCTAATTACACTGTACGCTAATTGCACGTACGCTAACAACATGATACCGGAAAAGAGGCATGCAGGGAAGCATGTTTTATGACTGGTATGGTTTAGGCACCTTACCAGTATTCTATAGATACAAACGAACCAACGGGTAAGCGCCGATATAGCTTTGGCGCCCCGGGCGGCCGCCCAGACCGCCATTACCTCGTGCTGGATAAAAATCATTCCACGGGCCGGATGTGGACCGCGGGGCGCCAGTTGGACAGCCCTAATATATATAATACGTACGCCCGATAACGTTTAAAATGGGATCGGTGAATGAGTTAAAATTTAACAATGAGCTCGCGCGAGCCCCATCGACCCACTCCAGATAACCCCTGACCCCTTGATTTCGAAATATAATAGAGGAAACCAAACAAATTTTATGCTCATTTAACAAAGATGATCTTTCATTTAACAAATTTATAGTCCTGTCAAATATTTCAAAATAAAAGTGAATCTTATAGTATGATTGGGGATCATCGATGCATTAATCTGGATGTTCATATTCGAACTTCTTTGTCTTTTTTTCCAATCTTCTGGTATATGCTTATCTGCCTTCACACCCGTAAGATCTCTACCCCAAACTTCGCCTAATGTGGAAAATGATGCCAAATTCAACGAATGAATAAGTTAAGATTACGATACATTTGTTAAAATCTACCATACTTTGTTACGTTCTCCTTTTTTTTTGCATGTGTAGGAGGAAAAATTGGTTTTCTAACGCATCCCATGATTTTAGAATTGCATTTATGGGAAAACCTGCCCTAATTTAAGACCTTTCGGTTTACGAACTACTTTTCAGGAAAGTTCCATTGTTTATTAAGCACGTGATATTTCTTTTATGAGTCGATATTTCTATATTGAAACGTAGTAAGGCTTCGATATATAATTTCGTTTTGTGTTATTGGTTGTCTTCTCTTAATTGAACCGTAACTTCAATCATTCAGTTCTTGTCTGTAGTGAACAGAAATTGCTTATGTTATTATGTTTCAATTTTCTTTGTTTTAATAAAAGTGTGAATTTGCTTCATCCTGTATAACTAGATGCAGGTATTTTTTCTTTTACACTAATTCCTATTCCTTAATGCTCCTGCTCGATTTATTCAGTGTGAGATTGACATATGTTTCATAAAATTCTTCATTTATATTCATATTTTACTGTTCAATTTTAAGTATAACTGCAATGCAATTTACGACCTATTCTGTGTTACGTTATATGGTTAACAAAGATTACTTTTTTGTATTATTTATGTAACACTACCTATTTTCATTTCCATTAATAGAAACTCAGGAAATAATTAAAGTTTATAACTTCATTTATTATGGAAGTACGTGTCCCGAATAGTGTTGTTTCAATATCGCTCAATTTTCCTGGCACCAATTAAGAGCATTAATCGGGATGTGGGGTGTACCCATAAATAAGAGTATATTATCTAGAAAGCTACAGTTTGAAATGCATTGGTCTATCTATGCTGCCAATATAGGAGATTAACGTTTTTAATATGTAAAGCTTATCTTGGTTTATCTCTGACGGTATATTCATGAAAATTGTACTATGGATTAAGTGGGACTAAATATTTTTAAGTCAGAACAGAGATTGAAAAAGTTATAATCCGACAGTCTGCCGCAGGCGCGCAACTAAGATTTTTGGGCCCCCATTTGCGTAAAAAATCGCTATAAAATTATTTTTATACGATTTAAATTTTGGAATTTTTCGACGTTTCAACTCTAAAAATTTCTCTAGCAACTCATAAATTTTCATTTTGTATGCTCCTGAGTTTTCTACGGAAGAATAATTTAATCTACTTCTTGGTATAAAGCAACTTTTTTTAACTTTAAAGTTAAAAAAGCTGTTTCATTTGACGACAAAGTTACTGGCAACGTTAAATATATCATGAAAGCTGCGCGTACATTGCTATAGATTGATGCCAGTCATAATCAAATCATTATTAAGTCCAATAGTTTCTTCGTGTCTATAGAGTTTACAATATCTTTAAGAAAAATATTTTTGTTAACATAAGAAGTTCGTCACAAAGGCTTCACAAAGGCTTCTTGTAAATTTTTGTGAATATTCTTTGATTTCTTGTTCATCTAATTTAGTAAGTCTTTCATTAATTTATTATTTTTGCACCCCCTAAAACCTTGGGGCCCTACGCATTGCGTGGGTCTGCAAGTTACTCCCGTAGTGCGTCTTAAAAAAAAGACGTTTACAGTTTATGCAGTAAAATGAAAGCAGCATTGGTTAAAGCAATGATCGGAGTCAAATAGGCGTGTCATTTGTATTAATACATTTATTGTATTCATTTCATTTTTATTTACGTATGCGTGTAAAAGAACGAAATAAATTTCACTGCGTGTATAAATGAAATTGTATCACTAGCTTAATAAAATGGAAAATACGATATATTAGACAGTCCTTATAAATTTTTCGGGATTTAGAGACAACATTATTATAAACTGGAAATATGCCCCCTAAAAAGAGAATCATTTTCACTATTTTATGTAGATATTATCCGTTTTTACGTCTTACTGCGAAGCTACTCGGATGCAAATTTCCTCTCTTATTTACGACGAAGGGGAAATTGAAACGTCGGTTAGAATGGAAAGGAGAAAAATATGACGAGAGCGATTTTAAAATGTATAAATTGGTTCTACTATTATTCATTTACGTTATTACCAAAGTGATCGACCGCGCTATGCGATGTTGCACTGATTAAATTTCTGCATAGATTTTGGTACTGCTTTGCGAATATTATAATTTTTTTAAATTATTTATCTTAATCCTGTCATGTAGCTGAATTCACAGATATATTGCATATAACACAAATACTTTCATCTAAATAGTATCGTTGGTATACAAACCTTTAACGACGTAGTTTAAGTTGATTTTTCTGGCATACGTAATTCCCTACTTTTTGCATTTTATGAGCAAAATAAGCCACTTGTATTATTTCGGGATCGAAAAAATTGGCTTATTTAGTTACGGCGGCATCGTTCAAAAGTATGACATAAGATTATCATAGCATTCAATACAGTGAGCACGTGGTCTAACATTGCATTTTTTTACGTTTACATTTACATTTACATAAATACCCTGCAAGCCGCTAGAAGCGTTTGGCAGGGGGTGTCACAACACCAAGTGAAGTCTAGCTAATTCCTCTGTTGGATTGTCTTATCGCGTCTGGGAAAAAGGATCGGTAGTATTTCTCTGTTCTAGCGGTAATTTCGAGATATTTTCTCCTGCACTGTGATCTAACATTACGTTCACTAACACCGATGGGGACGACTATGCCGCGTACGTCTTCAACGAATTCGGAACTTTCAAATTTTTCAAATAGTTTCCTCTTGTATTCAATTCTTCTACTCCTCAACGTCTGCCATTTCAGATCTCTCAATAACTCTGATACACTCGCATCATACCGATATTCTCCTTTTACAAATCTAGCCGCTCTACGCTGCTGAACCATTTCGAGCTCTCTAGTTAGGCCCTCCTCGAAAGGGTCCCAGACGGCGCAACAGTATTCCGCGATGGGTCGTATTAGGGAAAAGTATGCGATTTCCTTCACATTCGAGGGGCATCCCCGCAGGACTCTAGAGGAAAGCCCTTGAATTCTGTTTGTCGATGCTATAACGGATTTGATATGCTCTCTACTAGACAAATTGCTACTGAGAATTACTCATAGGTATCTGTAGCTATTGACATATTTTAGCTTTAGTTCGGATATTTGGTACGGGTAACGGTTGAAATTCGTGGAGCGCGTGAAGTTCATTGCGGCGCATTTCTTTATATTCAGATCGAGTTGCCAATCTTTACACCATTTCGTGATAGCCTGAAGGTCCTTTTGCAAATTCTCCTGATCGTGTATTGTGTTGATTTCTCCATACACAAGTGTGTCATCCGCGAAGAGTCTAACTTTACACTTTATATTATCCGCTAAATCATTTATATATATCAAGAATAACAAAGGTCCGATTACACTTCCCTGAGGCACGCCGGAAGTCACTTTGACGACGTCTGATGCAACTCCATCGAGGACTACTCTCTGGGTTCTATCGGAAAGAAATGAGGCGATCCAATTTACAATTTTCTCGTTAATTGAATAAGCCCTTAATTTTTGCACTATTTTCACGTGAGAAACGGTGTCAAAGGCTTTCCTAAAGTCTAAAAATACTGCATCAACTCCTATTCCTTTATCCGTTGCTTTCACAATATCTTGTGTGAGTAGAGCTAACTGAGTCTCGCATGACCTGCTACTGTTAAGCGCTTCTTTGCTTTCGAGAAATCGCATTATTGAGCTACCGATAATGTGCTCAAAAACCTTACAGAAGATTGACGTCAACGATATAGGGCGGTAGTTTTCCACTTTTAATTTACTTCCCGTTTTATGTATTGGTGTAACGTGGGCTGTTTTCCATATCAAAGGAATTACACCCTCATCTAAAGATTTTCTGAATAGAAGCTTAAGGTACGGAGCTAATTCGTTTGCTAACGAGTTTATAATGAATGCAGGTATGGCTTCAGGCCCTGGCGATTTTCTTTTGTGGACCTGACTTAGTAATTTGACGATACCGCTTTCGGATATTTCTATGTCGCTCATATTTGAGTCTATACGAGTAGGGAAATCAATGAAATCACCGCTGTCTATTGTGAAGCAATTTTCAAAGAACCGATTTAACATACTAGCCTTAGTAAATGAATCGTGTACACTTTCACCGTTGTCTGTACGTAGAAGAGGTACTGTGGACTGTCCTCCTCGCATTTCTCGCACGTACGACCAAAATTCTTTCGAGTCGTTTTTGAGTGAGTCCGACAGTGTCGTGGATCGGTAGACGTCAAATTCCTTACGCGCTTCGTCTCTTGCAGATTTACGAATATTTCTGTATATTAAATACTCGTTTGCGTGGTCCCTACCAACTTCTTTAAGGTGCTTTATGCGCGCGTGATGCCGTCTTTCTTTCTTGAGCAAGGCACGGAGTTTCGGTTTCACCCACCGCGGATCCTTGCGATCACGAATTGCTTTAGTTGGGACAAACGTTTTTAGCCCTTCTCGAATGATTCGCAAAATTTCCGTCCAAGAGTCATCTACGCTGTTACTATTCGCAAAATTGATAAATGTCGCTATTTGGTTTGTAACATAATTTTTTAAGCCTGGGAGATCTGCTTTACTGAAGATATAGACTAATCGCGTTGGCTTATATATTGTCGCAGGGGTGTATTTGAAGTCGGCAATTACTATTTTATGATCACCTATGCCGTCGTCGATTTGTAGGTTTCTAGTCGATAGTGGGTGGGTAGTGGCTAGCAGATCTAATATGTTTCCGTTTCCGTTGTTGTCATATCGCGTCGGCTCGTTGACGATTTGCTCTAGCGAGTTTAGAGTGAATGCTTCAATTAATTCACGACAAGCTTCTCTATTTTTTCCACCACTAACATAGGTTACGGATTTCCAATCGATCGATGGAAGATTAAAGTCTCCTCCAAGAATGATTACTGGATCGTTCTTTCTCCTAGCTATCACCTGCAATGTACGACTGAGTTCTCTAATGTTCTCGACTCCCGAGTCAGGTGGGCGGTAAAATGAGCAAAAAAATAATTTTTTACCATTTCTCGTACGAAGGGAGCACCATATCGTTTCGCAGTGTTCGCTGACGTTAATCTCCTCTAATTGGCTTGATATACTCTTTCTGACGGCGATGAAAACTCCGCCTCCGACTCTTTCCCTCCTGTCTTTGCGATACACCACGTAATCTGGTGGGAAAATCTCGTTAGAATTAATGTCGCCCGATAGCCAGCTCTCAGTTCCCAATACAACGTCTGCACGATGGCTTTTAACTAAGTGGCAAAAATCAGCCTGTTTCCTTCGAATGCTTCGGCAGTTCATAATAATAATTTTTATTGTGTTTTCTACGGATATTTTCGTTCTGGATTTCCCCGCCACTTGATCTAACAATTTTATTTTTCTACTTCTCACTCTACCGTTATTCTTGGACTCCCTACGGTTAATGTTGGCGGACTCTTTTCTAACAGATATATTTGTGTTATCCTCATCTAACCTAAAAAAAACCCTAGCGTGTTCAAAAACCCTACGCGCTACCGCATCCGCTGCCTCGGCCGTGTAGTGGACACCAGAACCGTTTAGGGGTACCCTACATGAGTCCAGCACCGGCCTCAGGTCAACGAAGTCCACTCCATTGCCCCTACAGAAGTCCCACAGCCTACGGTTCAAGCCCACCACGCGGCTCCAGACCATAGACCCGCAGTCCGTCCGAGGGACAATGCTGCAGATAGTAAGCCGCACATCAGAACCCGACTCCTCTCGGACACGAGCAACCTCAGCGGCCAAGTTCTTAAAAGAACTTAAAACCTCCTCGGAGCCGCGCTTCGAGGCGTCATTGGTCCCAACATGGGCCACCACCCGCAACGAGGAGCAACCCGTGCCCAAAACCGACGCCCTGACCTCCTTCGTCACCTGGGGCACCGTACCTCCTGGTATACACCTGGAGAACACCCGCTCATGAACACCCTCCCGGCGGGCCCGTGACAGTAAAGGCGCCACCACACGCCGGACATTGGAGCTCCCTAACACTAACAGCCCCCTCTTTCCCCCCGAGCTCCCCTTTGGCCCGGTCCCCACCGAGGAGACGGGAGCGGGCGCAACGGCTTCGGAGTCGTCCTCCGACAACACCGCAAACCTATTACGAACAGGAAGAGGGTCCACCGAGGTGTTCCCAGCTCCCTGCCTCCGCAGCACCACCCCACGATCCCCCCGAGTGGACACCACTCTCCACTCATCGGGTTTCCCGGCCCGAACACCCTCAGCCCGCGATAAGGAGTGACGGACAACCCCGATCGCTCTACCGGCTTCCGCACCCAGGCTAACCCGAGCCGCCAATTTGGCGCGGTTTGCTTTCAGGGATGACCCCGCACCCCTCACACGCACCAAAGCCGCCTCGGACTTTTCCACCCTCTGAAGGAGGTCCGCAACCACCCTCTCAAGCTCCGTGATTCGAGACCTCATGGCCTCCAAACCAGCGTCGCGCAAAAAGGAGGAAACGGGAGTCCTTGGGGTAGCCATCCTAAACTCTAAACTAATCTGAACTAGCTAAATGTTTTTTAAAATATAACTTAAAATACTGGGCTAACTTATTCTTTGGCTGACAAGCGCTGTAATTTAGGCTTAACGCAGGTAAAAAGTGAAAGGGAGGGGGTGATTCACTACACAAACAACGTTAGTATCGACCTGCAAGTCTTGAGTCAAGGTCGACTATAAGAATAGGAAGTGAAAGGAGGGTTCCGAAATACACAAGTAGAAATATAAAGTCTTTGCTTTACTAAATTTTATGCACGGGAATGATATCTGTTAGTTAAAACTAAATATTACATATACGAGAAAGAAAATAATACTAGTGAATGTTAAATAAAATAACTTATCCCTATAGTAGGTGTTAGTAGAGCTTAAGCACTTATTATCAGAAATTTAGGAGAAGAAAATAACAACAATTACGATATAAATATCGGTGTAAAAAAAAGCAATGCGCAAATGGTGTTAGAAAAATTACTACACTACGGTATACGACTAATAAGTATTACGATTAAAAAAAATGACAATGAGGTTATTAGTTAAGATAACTACTACTATAAGTAAATAAGCTATAGGAAAGGTTAACAAGTAATATAAAAGAAAAGTTAGTTCTACTTAACAGTACGTCTACTTCTACTCTAATGCTACTGCTACAATAGTCGCTCGTAAGTCTCCGTTGGGCTCCACTGAAGGAAGTGAAAGGCACGTCCGCTCTCTCCAGCAGCCAGGTAGAGAATCCGCGTCATTTGGGACGTGGGTAGGCACGGATAGTTGAAGAACACCGACAATTCTCATTTTAAGGCAAAATTTGGCACAATTACAGTAAAATACTGTTTCTTTACGTAGAAGCAGACCGGACGACCTTAATAAAACGCTTTCGATTATACCAGAAACTATATTTAGGATGGAATAAATGAATAAAAAATTAAAATGTTTTTGGCAATGGCTATTCAGGTTGACTTACCGATAACCACTGTGTGCGAACATAAAAAAGATGGGGCAGGAAGATAAAAATGTCATAAAAGCATTCCATCAACCTCACTGTAATTTTACGCGAATTTAGCTTGGTTTATGAGATACTCCTTCAAATGAAGGAGAAAACTTAATTTCGAGTAAAAATAGAAGGATAATAGGTTTAAATGTTTTGACAAAGAACTTTGCCCCTTTTGTTTGATTGATCTGATATATATCAGTGGATGTTTAGATATCAGTTAAGTCCGTGTCTTCTTCATTTTCCATGTAAGAGGAAAAATTCAACCTCGCTCCAAAATGCCCAGTTAATCCGGTCGCAGATAGAGGTTTTACCGTATATTCCTCCGAATAAATGAAAAAAAATGACCGCTCTGGTAACCTTTGATGGAGAAAACATCAAGTTGGAGTCCCGAGACCTTTGACATTAAGAAGAACATCATTCTGGCTTTTAGTTTGATTTAGGCTCGTTATCGAAAAATCACATTTTCGTTATTAGCTTGTGCCCTTTGAACGAATCACTGCTGAACATACTTTGATTACCTGCCATTCCGAACGGCTTCTCGCCTGACATTTCCAGATTGCGAGCAATTTCGGGATCATGGCTTCCTTTCCTTTTTTGTTTTCATGGCGGACTCGACCGTAGATTAAGTTGTGGCGACAGTTTATTAAACCGTGATTACACGGTGGAATCGATTTTGTGCTTCTCATCGACGTTTGCCACGTTAACATTAAAAGAGACGCCTGCCAAACTAGGTATAGGCAACCCGCTGTGCAAAGCGTAGGAAAAATAGTACACCTTTTAGGATACAGGATAAATATACTTCCTCTTCCCCTCGGGTGTGTTTGTGGCTGATTTTAAAAATTAGTTGCAGAATTAGGTCACCGTAGCAATTGCTAAAATTTGAAATTGTTAGTTGTTCACAAAGCACGATTTTGATAATTATGGAGGTAACATTTAACTCGCATTAATATTCAAAGTAAATTGTTTATTTTTGTGCGAATGAATTTGCGTGATATCAATAAATTTAAGCATTCGTGACATTATCGGACTAAACTAATTTAGGTTTAACCAGTGAATTTCTATAATGGCGAATTCGGTGATTTAGCAGTCTTCTCGCACGGCTATTTAACTATGATTGTATGGGTGCAAGAGTTGACGTGGCCCATATCTTGAAGAATGAACGAACAATGCAAAAATATCTAAACGCGTAATTCTAATAATCATTCTGTTATCATAAGTGAAAAATATTATTTTACTTGGCTGTGTAAGCATGAAAGTACTGTCTAGTATTTCTTCGTGGGCTCCCTCTCTCTGCAGCCACTGCGTAGACGCAGCTACGCCGCCTTTCTCGCTACTGCCATTTTGAACAATTTTTTAGGCCCATTAACAATATGTCTGTCAAAATAAGGTTACAAAATAAATAATTTAGTGACCCATAAAAAATACATCGCAATCACACATGAATTATTTCTCCTATTTAAGATTGGATGCCGATGGAGAAATGCCATCCCAAACGTTGAGTTTAAACTATTTTTAAACCTCGATTATAACGCTCAACCAAAATAAAAAATGTGGACAAAAACAAACGAAAAATCAGAAAACGGATAAGTTAATGGTTTTATAAACAATTAAAACGACGATTGATGAGTGTATAAGAAGTGTAAAAAATTTTTTTCTAAAGAAAAGTTACACTTAAATTTTATGGAAAAACTGTATGTCGAACGTTTGTTCAGTAACTTAATTTACACTTAATTTATTGCATATAGGGGTAATTGATAAGTGTATAGGAAGAGTAACTGTATATTTTTCCATAGAAAAGCTTAAGTCAAATTTTATGGAAATATCGTACGCCGAAAGTACTAATTAAGGACATTTGTTAAATCAGTAACTTTATCTTATAAAGATGGAATGATTCGAGAGAGAGGAAAACTTAAGCTTATCTGTCGCGACGCTGGGTCGTTTACGGAATCGAGGAACTTATGAGTCCATTAAGCACAGATGACCTGCGCAGCATCAATTTAACCCTTCTCACTTGCGACGTAAAACACAGCTTATAAAAGCGCTTCTCCGCCTTCATTTTCTTCTTCCTGTTTATCGTCAGTGTCTTCCAGCAGAGTGACGTCGAATCCAAACTCCCATCGGGTCATTAATCAACCCCACCCCTTAAACAACGACGAACTTCCACGCAGACTCCGTACCAATTAATGTTCCGTTCGCTTAAAAACGGTCACGGCTAACTTCGTTTCTAAATATCCTTTAAGGAACACACACACTTTCTCCCTTATATAACGGGGAGTGGCATTTATTGCGTCTCGAAAAAATATTTCTCAATTTTTATTCCTTCGAGGAACTAAAACGTCGGGTCATTTAAAACGCCGTTATATACATTTTCACTACTTTTTTTTGATCAAAGCGAAAAAATAATACTTGTTGAACTATAGCGACGACATTTTGAGACATAAGATTAAAAAAGTGAAATTTTATCGCGAAATTAAAAAAGGTGGACATTTTTGACGAATATTAATCTTCGCTTACGACAGATTTCCAGTCGATTTCTGCATACGTTGACCTACGCTACTTTAACGAATGCATCCCTCCTCCTCCCGAGTCCATTAAAAAAAAAAAGATTCCTCTATTTAAAATAAAACTTAACAAGCAAGAATTAAAAAAATTCAAAAATAAAATCGTTTTGTTTTATAAAATAGGCGGCCTTAAAAGAATAAAACAAGAAAATTTACAGATTATTTGTTCGTTATAAAAGATTTTGGTGTCATTATTTTCATTAATGTTGCTTTACATATCATTTACGTAATAATTTCGCTTTGATAGGAGATTTTCAAGGTTGAACTTCATTTAAAAAAAATATGTTTTGCTATTAACTTTATATTCATAATCTATTTACTCCAGCTCATGGAATGAGATTATTACGTAGATGATATGTAAAGTTATAGTAAATGAAAAGAATGACGCCAAATCTTTTATAACGAACAAATAATGTGAAAATTTTCTTGTTCTATCCTTTTAAGGCTGCCTATTTTATAAATTAAAATGATTTTATTTTTTAATTTTTTAAAATTCTTACTTGTTTTCACCGTTTAAGTGCGAAAATGAATAACATTCAATGAAAAATAACGAACATAAATAATTTAGCTCAATCGCTTTCTTACAATGATTTATGTCAAAGTTCGTGATTTGTGGAACTTTGTGACTTCATACGACTCTAAGAGCTGGTAGGCTCGTCAGCTTTTCGAAACGCACCAAGATGGACCAAAGGCTTTAATGTCCCTTCCGAAGGGTGAAGCGTTGATTTGCGTGCTCTCCTCTACACACACGCAAATAGGGATCCGCAAGATCTATTGAAAAATGCAACTTTCGCAGTTTTTCAATAGCTCAGCGTTGCTGCAGGCCAACTCGCTCACCACTACACTGCCCCAACAAATTTTGCAAGTTTTGAAATTTCGAAGATACTTTTCTACCCAGAAGCCATCTACCGCAGCGTGAGGAATAAAAATACATTCCCAAATAAAACAAACGTCTATCGATTATGAAAAATTTCAAAGTTTTAAACCAATCGTGAACATTATTGAGGTATAAAATGGCATAATAGAAATAGGCTAAAATTTTCGCACAGTTTAAGCTTTATAACTTCTCTCGCCGTATACTGGTCAAAATGACAACCCACGTTGAAATCCGTATTTCCCGCCATCATTTCTAACGTGGGGGCACATAATGCTGTTCCTATGGAATAGTTCAATTTCTTGCTACTACAACGCCCCCCCAGTCACGCGTGCAGAGCCATCGCAACGAGATAGACTTTTGGAAAGTTTGAACATTCGCAGTTTGACATCTAGATGATATACGAAATGGTTTATGAGCTAAAAACCATCTCCAATCCGTAAGCTTTTCAACAATGTAAGATTCTTTACGATCCGATCATTCGTTCAAGAGATATGAGGGAACAAAAAATGGTCTACCTCAAAATATATAAATAACGCATATAAAAGATTTTATAATAAAAGATTTTATAAAAAGCAAGGGAATTTTCCTTCTGTGCAGCATGCGCGCAAACATACTACTCATTAAGAGATATTATTTATTTTTTCAAATTCTCCCTGTCCTATGACGTCAAGCCAGCCGACACTCCAACTTCTGCTTATGACGATGATGATGATGAAAAAAAAGGGAAACACTTGTTGAAGCATAAAGAAAACTCGGCACACAAAAACTGCAGGCTTTCTCTTATCTAAACCGTGTTTCTCGTTTACCTCCTAGAAGAAGAAGAGGAGATGCCGGAAATTTTTAAAGAGACGGGACGTTAACGCGGGGAGATGAGACTGTTTTGGAAGGAGATTGCATTTTGCGGAGTGGTTAATTGGAACGAGAACATCCTCTATTAAGGGTGAAACCGAGGGAATTGGTCGGCCTCGGTCTGAGAAAGGACGAGGCCGAGATTATATTTTAATTGCGTCAATTAATGTCGTTAATAAAGAAACAAATCTAATTAAGATTAAACCGAGATCGCCTCTCGAGTCGGATTCCGCAGAAAATATGCGAACCTCTCAAAAAAATTAAGATTTGTTAATCGCGCGCTGGAAAACAAACTTCTCCGCCGACCTCTTTCAGAGTGGTTGCTGAAATTATGCCGGAATGAAGAGATACTTGGAAAAACACTCTCTTCTCTGGAAACTTGAGTAGAAATTACGTCATTACTGTACCATCTTAACCAGGGGTCGGTAACCTTTTTAACATCATACGAGCTATTTGAAAAAAAAATTGTGATCTCAAGATCGACTAATTTTTCCTATGATGTTTTATATTAGTTTTCATTCAAAAATCAAGTTAAATATAGAAATATATTCATTGAGCATGTATAAAAGAAAAACATTTTTAAAACAACAAAACAAAAATTTAGTGTGACGGTTGGTATTGCTTTTCATCGGATAGTTTTCACCAGATCGGGTGAGTAATTTGTAACAGTCAATCTAAAACAGTTGTCTAGGTTGTCATCGTTGAGTCATGATCAGTATTTATCCTTTAAAAAATTCATGTTGGAAAACGCCGATTCGCGAAGTACGTGGATCTAAATAGGCATGATATTTTCAAGGCTATCTCTTAACAGCAGGTACTGACTTGCACTCACATGGCTCCAAAAACCAATCGATCTTTTGAATGTTCGTAATTCATTTCCATGTCATTTTATAAGGAAATTATTTCCATTTCTAGCTGCGCTTTATCGTGCTCAAACTGATTATTTATGATCTCCAAAATAGTTTCCAGGTCACCGTTAACAAAAGGATACATAATGTATTTTACAATGGGCTCAATTTTGCGGAAATCTGAAAAAACGTTTTTCAAACTCCTCTATTAAACTATTCAAAATCGTTAAATGATTTTCATACGAATAAGTGGATGAATATCTATTTATCTCCGTAGCAAATTAGGAAAATGTTTTAAATGATCTCCATAGTTTTAATTTTTGGCAAAACTTTGCAATGCACTTATGTGCATTATGGTTTTATCTTTGCCTTGCAATTCTAAATTTAATTCATTTTAACTTTGCCGTCATATCTGTAAGAAATGCCAGGTCTCTAATCCACGAAACATCACAATTAGTTCTTCATAGAGTTGATGTTGTTTCTCCTCGTTTCATCACGGAATTCATGTTTAGAAATTTCCCACAAGTGCTTGCTGATGCATTATGCATTGATATTGAATGAAGTCTGGAAATTCTACATCTTTTTTACAAAGTGCAATAAAACCACTTTTGACATCCGTGAATGCCGGAGCTCCATCTATAGTGATGCTGACCAATTTATTCAAAGGGATATTGTTTTCATTTATAAAATGATTAATGGAATTATTAATATCTTCGCCCCGTGTGCCCTTCAAGTGTTAATATTTTTAAAAGTTCTTTCACGGCATAATTATTAAACACCATGCGCACAAATATGCCCAACTGAGCTTTATCAACCACATCAGTGGATTCGTCCAGTTGCACTGAAAAATAAAAGCAAGACTCTAGGTCGGTTTTTAACTGAAAAACTAACTGTAAGTACGTCGCTAGCCATCGATTCTACTCGACGCGTTACAGTAACTTTGTACACACATTTCGATATTTGGTGTTGAAATGTCTTTCAAGATTTCCTCTTTCGCATAACGCTACACTGGAATGGCAAATTAAGCGCACGCATCTTCCATTGACGCTTGTAAAAAAGAACTCAAGTTCCCATTCTGCATGAAAATGGTAGTTTTTTGTTTTTTTTTCGGCACACTCCAAACGGCACTCATTTCGAAGGGCAGAAATTTTTAATTATTTACTTTTACACTATTAAATAATAAAGCATTGTTAAAAAAACAAACAGTAATAATTATAACGGAACGACCGATAGCGACAAATTGACATTAACACTGACCTACCGAACCACAGAATAAAGACTGAACCAAGCAGCCGAACGTATGAACCAAAGATCGTACGATTAGTGCATGGGCTCTTGTCGTTGGTTGTAACGGTTGTAACTGTACACACACGTCCATATGCTATTTCCTGACCCTAAGCGATGACGTCACTTAGGAATAAAACGGTTTGTGGAATCTTAAGCTAAAATCGTTTGTTATTGTTTTTGTCGGCGTAAACAATCAAAACTTTTTGTAACCCCGCAATGATAGGCGTTTTTTTCAATTTCTCGATTTTTGTTAAGTCCTGCGCGCTCGACCACGACATGCTTCGAGATCGACCGGTCGATCGCGATCGACCGGTTGCCGACCCCTGGTCTTAGCAATGGGTAAGAATAATCATTCCGAATAACTTAATAAAAAAACCTAAGTGGAAATTTTTCGTAATACATACTTCGTGAATGATGACCGGGATTCACATGGAAATGATTGTGGAATTATCTTGAAAATGGATTTTAAGACCAATTACGACGAATGCAACATCAGCTGTATCTTAGAATAGTGGCAAACCAGGATATATTTTGCGTCATCCGACAAAACGCTTTTTTGTTTCGAATCGCGGAATAGGATCAGAAAAAATAACTTCCGCGAACAGAAAGAGATCTTTAAAAAAAAATCCGATCTCCCTCGATTCCCCAGAAAAGGAACAAAACAAGGTCCTATTCTGCCAAAAGCTCTTGGAACTGAAATAACTAGGCTTATATGAATAACGTGGAAGGATGGACAAAAATAGAACATTTTATCACTGGCGTAATTTTTTTTGCAGCACAATCATTTCGGAGAGAGAGATGAGAAATACAAAAAGCGCGCGTCGACAGATCTGGGCGATCTGAGATGCAATTTTATTGGAAGTGAAAGAGAGAGAGACAAATGGAGTGAAGTTAGTGGTATCCTTCATATCTTCCATGCAAATAAGACCAGGAAAAGCAGGCCTCAGGAAACGTATTTCTGTCCTCGTTCGCATTTAGAGGCATGAATCGCTCTGCGCGACGAAGAGACGGGAATTGGTTTTTCGCGAATGAATAAATATTACATACGTCTATACGAGTAAAACAATTTCTAAACTCGGAAAATTTCAAACTCCTATCTCTCTCTCTCTCTTTATGCATATAGCTCTCGATACAGGCGGACTTGTATGAATGACAAAAAAAAACGTATTAACACATCTGTGGGGCATGTTTGAAACGGGATGGGAAAAAATGTAATTTGAAAAAGAGACGGGAAACTGTAGGATTATTTTTTCCTTAAAACCTGGGGACCGAACCCCTTCCTACCGTGCGGCTTCGGGCAACTTCGGCAGAGGCGAGAGTGACGTCATCGGCGCTCCAACACTATCGATCTCTCTCCGACCTCCCTCTCTCCCCCCCTAACTCTCCTCTTTTTATCCCTCCAATTCCTCCCCTTCGCTACCTCCCCACTTCTTTTCCCACTGAAATCCCTCCAACCGATACCCTCCTCCCTCTCGGAACTCGCGCACAGGCAAACGGACTACCGCTGATACACGACCTGAAAGAGCTCACCTTTTGCAGGGGCCAGTAAACCTATCTCTCACCGAAATGCCATGCGAACGCCTACCGTTTGTTGGGCAGAAGTCCGAGGTCACCAGCAAAAAAAAAGAAAAAAAACAGGACGCGTTTCTGTTTTTTTAATAAATTAAAACTAAAACAGAGGTGGCCTGTCCTGAAGAGCGTGATATAGAAATAAAGAGAAAGAGAACTGGTGTTGCTATTGCTGCCGGGAGATGGGTAAAAAAACGTCCGTGAAGAGGAGGTAATGAGAGAGAGAGGGAAGGGGAGAGAGAGAGAGAGGGAAGGAGAGAAAGAGAGGGAAGGAGAGAGAGGGAAGGAGAGAGAGAGGGAAGGAGAGAGAGAGAGGGAAGGAGAGAGAGAGAGGGAAGGAGAGAGAGAGGGAAGGAGAGAGACAGACAGACAGACAGATAAACGACTTTATTTAGGGCGAAATTGAGACTGTGAAGTCCCTTCTTACATTTAAGAGGGAAGGAGAGAGAGGGGGAAGGAGAGAGAGGTAAGGAGAGAAAGGGAGAGAGAATGAAAGTGATTGAAAGAGGGAGAGAGGGAGAAAGAGTGGGGGTAGGGGGTAGAAGAGAGAAAGACGGAGGAGATGAGTCACACCTAAACCCAATTGTCGAATATTTTACAGTTTACCATATAGAATGTTAATACGCATTTCTACGGTGAAACGATAGAAAAAGGTAGGGAATGGACAATAAAAACGTAAACAAATGAGCGCGATCAGAATATAAACTCAGAAGAGATTCAGTAAATTTCAGTGGGAAAAAGTAAATAAGAAGGGAATTTATCACATTTTGTAAAAATCCAATTGAAATTAAACACCCACGGGGAGGGGGATGTGTGCGTGTGTGTGTATGGGAGAGAAATAGGAAGTGAGAGAAAAGAGAAAGAGGGAGTGAGAGAGGAGAGGAGAGAAAGGGAGAGAGGAGAGAAGAGATAAAGGGAGGGAGAGAGAGAGGAGAGAAGAGAGAATATCGCGTCCGGGATCCACCTCTTCGTCGCATTTTATTATTTTTTCCCTTCTTCCTTCGCCCACTTTTCGTCTTGCGGTGGTTCGGGGAACTATTTCCGTCTCGGAAGCGGAAAGGGATGAAAAGAAGGGAGAAAGGGGCTTCCTCCCTCCCCACTCTTCCGTCCCTAAAACCCCGTCGCGCTCTTTCGTCCGTCATATTTTTTTTCTCTCGAAAATGATGGAGGAGGTAAGCGATCGTGGGAGGATGAGATTCCTAAGACTTCGTTTTCGCGCGTGCACGATTTTTAAAACGACGTCCTTGGTTCAATTGGAGGACTTACTTAAGAGGGAGGGGGAGGGGGGGTACGTCAGATTATCTTTTTTCTCTTATTTTAGATGGCAGGGATTCGGAGATATTTTTCGGGGCGTCTCGTGGCGAGGGATAATTCGAAGTGGCTCGAGTTTACTAATTTTCCTACGGGGAAACTCGTTTCGGGTCCATTCATTCATTTTCGCCCAATATAGCGGGCATGTAACTCAAATAAAATAGTGGTTTAATTTATAACTGACACGGTAAAAAAAACGTTCCATTTTTTTCCGCGCAAAAAATACGCATGTAAAGATACATGTTAAAATGAAATTGAATTTTTCCCGGTGCTTCATGTGCAATAGATACGACAGAAATTGCGTACCTTCGACTACACACACGTGCACACGCAACGCACACATATACACACAAACTCGTATACATATATACGGCAAATACGTGCTGATATACCTTTCCTCTTCCATGTATATAATATCTCTCTATATTATAAAATCGTAATGGTCATCATGATGTGTAACGCTCTAATTTTGTGGATAACTCGATCAGAAATAAACTTAGAAGCCTAACATTTCTCAGGATTTCAGCGTTGTTGGATGTTTACGTTATTACAAAAAAAATTCGATAAAGGTCACGGGTTCGACTCCAGAGGATGAATGTCTATTCCCATAAGATAACACGTAAAAATCACCTTTTCGGTTTGAAGGCTTTCATTCTTTTACTCTTTAAAATATCTTATAATTAAGTTATCGACGCGAAATTTACGCTAATACACGCCAAAACGAATGAGGATTGTTATTCCTACCGTCGAATACTCAGTCTCATTCGAATTCGCTCATATTTTGAATTTGTACCGAGTTTTGGTAAATTTTTTAACATTTCAGCAATAAGATTCCATGGTTACCGGTATTGTTGTCCTTGGTAATTTCCGTGCATATGCACTTAAAGGCTTAAAGATAAAAAATAAGATTGATACTTGCTCGAAATGACCGAAGATATGAATTTAATGCAAATAAATCGAACGCAGTATTCATGTTATTTATGTTTTTTATCTATATTACTAAAATCCTATTTCTGGTTCTCTCTCTCTCTCTCTCTCTCTCTCTCTCTCTCTCTCTCTCACACACTCTCTCACACTCACTTTAACGCTCTATACCTCAGCCATGTTTAATCTCCAGGAATTTCAGCCCTCTTAAGTTTATTTTTTATCGAGTTATTCAACTAATTTTATTTGTTATTAAAAACAAAAAATACATCCCTTATAAAATATATTCATAAAACTCATATTCCAAACATATTCCCGTTAAACTAACCTAAATCCAATAGGTACATGGTAGGAACGAAGAAAGCGAAAAAAGGGGGAGGGGGGGTTGGCGAGCGTCATCGAGCAGAGGGCTTTCCCCATAGTATACATATATCTTCAACAAAAAGTTTCCAACTCATACACGTTGCCAAAAAAACAAATGAAAATATCGGAAACTGCTTTGAAAATGTAAAAATGTTCGCATCGTTCTCTGTCTCTCCTTTCCCTGGCGTTGATATTGCGTCTCTGCCATTAAGAGTTATCCGTTACGTTTTTACTTTCTCCATATACGTAGTATAGAGAAAGTATTGTATTCATGAAAAAAATGGAATTCGAGATTTCAACGGAAATACACCTTTTGGGATCCCTGGAAAACGTTTTGACTATTTTCTCGATGTTGTCTGTGTGTATGTGATAGGAAATATCGAAAAACCGATAGTTTATTAGATATTTTGATCCCTAGAACACGTTTTGACTATTTTCGGAATGATGTCTATGTGTGTATGTGATTGTGGGCGCTCTAACTCGAAAAGTACTTGCCATATCGTTACCAAATCTTAATATATAATTTAATGTGTTTGTATGTATGTGCGTTTATAACTTAAGAACCAAAAGTTCCACAACTTTCAAACTTTGCACATGATTTTATATCATTCCTGCAAAGATTTGGCAATTTTGTTTCCCCCTCCTTCCCCCTGTAACCCCCCACTCGGATTTTGTTTTAAATTTTCACATTTTTTCGATTTTTTTTACTTAAGTCGTACATTAAATTTGGGGGGACTATGTCTCCCGTTCCCCCATAATTTTGATTTAAAGTTACCCAATCCTTAAGACAAATTGACCCGGGCAACGCCGGGTACTGCAGCTAGTTTCATATATAACACTTTGGTATGAACACAAAGAGCTGATTAGTTTTTGGACAATACCGGTTAACTGGAAGTCGACGTTTATTCGAAACCCGATTCGGTTTTTGCATATTTCTCCGGTTATACATCATTATAGTATACATCGATCATTACAAAAAATGTAGAGAATGTAATTAATTAAGAAATTAGGTAAAAATTCCCAGCATCATAATAGATGAGTAAAATATTCCAATGTCGTATATATACTGAAACATCTCCTTAGTTGCTACTCAATACCAGTAAGACATTTTAAATGGAATCTTTTCCTATCTGTTTACGGCTCCCAGAAATAAAACATAAAATGGGAGCTGACGCAATTTGAGAAAGCGCGTTATATTTATTGAGGTTTACTTAGAATTGCAAGCATAAAATTTCGTAATATAATTAAATGACAAAGTAATTAATCCAATAATTAACTTGAAAATATGCTCTGAATCTTGATGTGAAAATTTTGATCTCACCCACTGCCGCGCAATTTTTCAAAAAATTCTTATGTAGTGTTATAGACCGCATTAATAATCAAACAAATATTTGAAATTTAAACTTTCTAACTTTTAACCATTTGAACAGAATAAATTTAAAATCTCTGAATGCACTCCTTCCCCACCCAACGATGTCTTCTAAATTATTCTTTGGCAAAACAATAAATGCCGTCATATATCACAAACAGTAGGGGTGGCAAATGATTTTTGAACCGCGTGCCAAGAAAGTAATGTGAACCATCAGATTTTTTTTTCGCGTGCAACTAGTTTACTCCTGTAATAAAATTCATGTTTTATACAGGAAATACAAGCTTATGCGTGCCGAGTAAAATCGCTCGCGTGCCACGTATTTGCCATCCCTGACATACCGCCTGCAAATTTTAGCCTAATATATCTCATGCCGTTTACTTGATATTTTTTACGAAATCGAGTGGTCAGATGGACAGGCAAGAGCGAAAACATGTAGCATAATAAGAGCCAAATAAACGCAGAACTTCCCGAGCGATCGAGCGAAATCAAAACGGTCGTGCGAGGAACGGGAGAAATTTTCATCTCCTACGCCGCAATTCTCTTAAAAACGTCCTCGAAACCCTAACACGAAGTGTGGGCAAGCGGCAACGCATCCGGGCGTATAAACCCATCTCACAGCTACAACTGGCGAGAAGAGACGGATACCAATTCGTCCCTCGACAGCTATAAACCGATACTTTTCCCTCCGTCGATGACGAGCGAAGAGTGGTGGAAATTTTAGAAGAAAGGTTCGACTATTCAACCCGTATCAAATATATATTTATACATCCGGCATTCTCTCGCCATCCCGTGGGGGTTAGGTTCCCGACAACCCGTACTTGGTGAGGGCCAGGGCTTACGGACAATTGGAGGTTAGGTGAAATGATTCCTGAGAGACATACTTAATGTCATATAACGTACACTTCAACGTTAAAGATAAGTATGTTTCACTAAAAATAAACACGTTTATCATATAAAAATATAAAATGAGGTACGCCCAAAGTGCAAAGAAGTATTGTAAATAAATAGTACAGTGGTAAGGCATAACGCTTGTATATACCAAAGCTTCCATTAAATTCATGATTAACTTGCGGTCTTATCGTGGGATAAAAATCTTTTTCGTATGTCTCCTCTTCTGGTAAAGATAAGTTAGTATATAGCTTACTCAGCATCATCAACTTTAATATTAATAAAATTAGTCAACCCCTCATAGCCGCGCAGAGATCCGTGGATAGTCAACATTGCAAACCTTGGTTGGTAAAGCCAGGTGAAAATTTTGATACCCAGAGCCGCGGTTAGCGAGGAAGTACCGTATGTAAAGCGAGATTGACGGGCGAAGAGAGATGGAAACGAAACGAAAAGAAAATGGCGGGGTTTTGAGAGGAAGGCGGAGGAAGAAGAAGACACTTCACACTCGGACCTAATGGTTTGAGATGGAGGACAGAGGAGTAGGAGGGAGGAGTTGGATAGGAGTGAGTAGTTGGTGGAGGAGATAGGAGTTGGAGGGAGGAGGAATTGGAGGAGGGAGGAGTTGGAAGAGGAGGGAGGAATTGGACGTGGAGGAAGGAGCTGGAAGAGGAGGGATTAGTTGGAAGAGAAGGGAGGAGTTGGAGGAGGAGGGATGAGTTGGAGAATTAGGGATGAGATGGAGAAGAGAGAATTTGGAGAAAGGAGGAGTTGGAAGAGGAGGGAGGAGTTGGAAGATTAGTGAGTAGTTGGAGAGAGGAGGGAGGAGTTGGAAGATTAGTGAGCAGTTGGAGAGAGGAGGGAGGAGTTGGAAAAGAAGAGAGGAGTTGGAAGAGGAGGAAGGAGTTGGAAGAGAAGAGAGGAGTTGGAAGAGGAGGAAGGAGTTGGAAGAGAAGAGAGGAGTTGGAAGAGGAGGGAGGAGTTGGAAGATTAGTGAGTAGTTGGAGAGAGGAGGGAGGAGTTGGAAGATTAGTGAGTAGTTGGAGAGAGGAGGGAGGAGTTGGAAGAGAAGAGAGGAGCTGGAAGATGAGTGAGTAGTTGGAGAGAGGAGGGGGAGGAGGAGAAGAGAGGAGGGAGGAGTTGGAAGAGGCGAGAAAATTTGGAGGAAGGAGGAGTTGGATGATTAGTGAGTAGTTGGAGGGAGGAGTGGGAGGAGGAGAGAGAGGCGGAGGAGAGAAGATGGAGGAGTTGGAAGAGGAGGGAAGAGTTGGAAGAGAGAAAATTTGGAGGGAGTAGTTGGAAGATGAGTGAGTAGTTGGAGAGAACAGGAGGAGTAGAGAGAGGAGGGGGGGGAGACAGTAGGAGGAGAAGGGAGTAGGAGGAGGAGAAGGGAGTAGGAGGAAGAGGAGGAGAAGGGAGTAGGAGGAAGAGAAGGGAGGAGTAGGAGCAGAGAACGAGCGAGGGAAGAGACCGGGACGCATCCCAAGGCGCCACTGTGTGTGTCCCTTGAGCTCTTGAGAGAATAGGCGCAATTCTCTCACTCCCCTTCTGAAAAAATTCTCTTCCACTCTCGTCCTGGTGCTACGGCCATTCTCTTACATCTCTCTCTCCTCTATCTCTCCCTCTTTCCTCACCCTCCTCGCCATTCCCGTCTCGTAACGTTCCCTCCTCTCTCAGACAGCTTCCAAGGTTTCTAACGTTACGATTCGCTGCTTTTTCCCTCCTTTTTTACGCTCTTCCTCTTTCACTCTCTCTCTATCCTCCTCCTCTCCGCCTCGTCTTGCATTACTTTAAAAAACATTCTTTCTCTCTCTATCTCTGTTTGCGTAAAAAATAAACTTTCTACGTCCTTGGCTGGTTCGAGTCGCCTTCAAACCGCCACGGGTTTCCTGACGCAACAACAAGTTAAACCAGGATCGTTTATTTTTACTTTATTTTGTTTTATTATTTTCCCGCCTTTCCCCCATTGTTCCAAATCAGGCGCCTTGGGGGAAAAAAACGCGGCTGGAAAGAAGACGGCTGATTTTTTTCGTGTTTTTTTTTTCCCCTGGAGGAAAAGGATGACGGTCGCGAATCACGTGACCCGGATGAACCCTCCCAGGAAAAGTAAAGAGGTGTTTTTTTTTCGCAAAAATATGCTTGTTTTTCGTCTCTCTCTCTGTCGGATTAAAGATTAAGCTCTGGGGGAAGGAGAAGAGAGTTCATCGTGATGGGCCTCTCAGTTAGGCCGGCGGACGATAAATTTTCCTCGGATAACATTTTGTGTGTAATAAATAAATATATATATGTACATGTATATGTATGTATATGTATATATGTATGTGTGTGTGTATATATATGTGTGTGTGTGTATGTATGTATATATATATATATTGTAGACGTAGATTAGGTCCGAAAGCTTCTACTTTGTGTTATTTTCCGTGTGTTTCTGATATGCATATATATATATATATAAATACTAAGGAAGAGGAAAGGTAAGTAAGGATATTTTGGGCAACTAGGTGTTGAAGGAAACCCAGTGAACACTTACCGGAAGTAGTTGCCCAAAAAAAAAAATATATATATATATATATATCTGGAGCCTTTTCACCCTTCGGGCGCGGAGATGCGCAAAAGGGAGGCTTTCACAATACAAAAAACGAGGCGAATCCTGATATTTTATCTCTCGATAAAAATAAGTCATCTTCGGTGGCGTGCGTTGTTGATGGTACGCTTTCTAATTCTCCCGAAAACTTTGTGGCGTGGGGGAGGGGAGAGAGAGGAAGAGAAAGAGAGAGCCTAACCCAGAGGACTTCTGAGACTACTTACGATCCTCAATCCTTTCTATATGGGAGTTTTGCGCACGAGCACAAGATTGCGAACTTTCTAAATGGCCGAATTGTCTGACTTTATCCTTCAGTTCGCAGAATGAATTATCGCGGTTCTGTTTTTGAAAACGTACGATCGAAGAATCACCACTGATGACGGCTGCTTCGTAACCTAATCGCGCTTTTCCGACACTTAAGATCAACGTAGAAATAACGCTTTTCAACTTTACTCTCCATGGAAAAGTCCGAGAGGTCACTTTCGATCGATGTTGTCGTTATCGACAATCGAAAACGCACGTTTCGACGAGAATTGCAAACTCTTTCCTTGGGACCAACCATCTTATTTACTCCCCCTTTTGAAATGGTTTCTGTTCTTATTTATCTTAATAAATTCTCTCGAAATTGAACGCGTTTCTTTTTCGGCGAAATTCTTCTGTTGTTTGACCTTGTTCCATCGCATTCTCGCCCCGGTTTCGTTTATGGTATTTTGATCCTCTCCTCTCTACAACCCGATCTCTTTTATTTCCCTCCGACCTTCCTGTTTATACGCTGTATTTTTATGTCACGCTTCCGTTCTTTCTGCAGAAGTCGTATTTCTCCCTCCCCCTCCTCCCCCCTATCTCCCCTCCTCCTCCTCCCTATCTCCCTCCCCCTCCTCGGTTGATCATGTAATGTTTTCTGTCTTTCTTCACAATTGCCGAAACCACGCGAGGTCCAACAAGCTCCCTTTCTTTCTCTCTCCCTCTCTCTCTCTACGAGGACGGAATATTTCATTTTTTTATTGCTCTGTTTACAACTCACCTCTCGAGAATACAAGAAATTGCCCTACAGTTTAGTCGCAGTTGCCATAAAGCCGGTGGTTGGAGAATATGGCGGACAGCCGCAACTTGATCGATCAATTAAAAGCAATAAAAGTGGTCGGCCATCTCCCCGCCGTCTCTCATTTATTTATTCCTTTATAATTTCGCTCCCCTTTTGTTTTTTTTTCCTTCTCCCTCCCGCTTCCAGGACTTCTTTCGTTTATAGTTCCCCCCCCCCCCTCCCCCCCACTCCCGCATCCCCTTCCTCGCTTCCTTTCTTTTGTTTTTCAATCTTCTCCAGGGTGTTCCCCTCTCTCTCTCTTGTTTTGACAGGTTTGTCTTTTGTTTACGGAGAAAATTTCCACCTTCGCATTTATATTTTTTCCATCTCTTGTTCCGTCGCAACACCTTCAAGTTTATTTATTTTTACGTTCTTCGCTACGTCTTTGAATTACTTTTTATTCCTTCCTACGCGATTAAATTCCCCGGGCGCCTTTATTTCCCCGCTCCTCTCTCTCTCCCTTACCTCCTCCCTCCCTCCCATTTCCCCCCCCCTCCTATCTCCTCTCACGCCCTCTTTCTCTCTGCTTTGTTCCATACCGACCAACCCTTCCCGTCACTTTATTAAACAGCCTTATCGCCTCGGGGAGAACGAGCTTTTTCATACATTTCTCTCTCTCTCTCTCTCTCTTTCGCCTCCATTTCTATCCCCTTTTCCTTCCCCTTCTCCTTTATTTTTATTCAATTTCATTTGGCCCTTCCGTTAAATTTTGAAATTTCAAGGGAATCTCGTGATTCTCCCTTTCTATATACCTCTACTTCCCCTATCCTTTCATTCTTACACACTTCTTTTTTCGAATTTCCTTTCTCTTCCTTCCCCTCTCATTTTTTTTACCACTCCCTCGGATGTTTGAATCCGCATCTTTACTTTTGTTGCTTCCTCTTTCTTCTGTTTGTAATTTAGTCCAACGGACGATTCCAACTTTTTATTATTTTTCGGATGAATACTACCGCAGGGCTTCTTCTCAGAAATATCCCCGGATTGAACTCTTCTCTTTCATTAAATGTTCGGCTTATATCGCGTAACTGATGTCTGTTTCGTAAAATTCCCTAGTACAACTTCAGAGTTCCTCATACAGGATCATCATGTTAATGGTGAACCATGATTTTTGAAATTAATTTTTAATGGGGAAAAAGTGGAGGTATGAAAATTGGCAACATTGGACAGTTTTGTATGAAAAGTGTTACCATTACCTTTCACTACCTGTAGGCTACAACAAGAACAAGAGAGATTAACAGAGATAAATTCTTTCAATTAAAATGACCATCCTGTATGCGCATCATCAACATTATAGTTAGTCTATTCAAAAATAAGCCCTTATTATTCTTGGTTAAACCTGGTTTTCCACATACTCCTATTTTCCGCAATTTTGTCTTGGTAGCTCTCTTTCCCTTCCAAATCGCCTATCAACTGAAAATTTTCCTACCTTTCTCTTTTTCGTTAAAACACGTCTCTTCGGGTAATGTCCTATTTTTTAATGGTCTGTATAATCATTCTCTTCTACCCTATTCTGCTTAGTATTTCCTTGGCATTCATTTTATTTAATTCATCTTCAGCATTCTTCTCTATGCCCATATTTTCAATCTTTCAAAATATACTAAATGATATTTTCTGATGGTTTGTATTTCTACTTCTTGAAAATCAAAACTTCATACATCAGTTTTCCCCTGAAACTTGTATAAAAAAATATAACTTATGCCCGTAATTTTTATGCAATAGGTTTCCTCTGAAATGTATGCCACCAAACAAGCGCGCAAAACCCCTGATATTATGCCATCCATCTGGCAGGCGGCTGCCCCTGCAACGCATACCGCCAAACTTACACGAAATGCCCCTTACCTTAGGCCACACACACTGCAAATTTTGCCCCTAAATGTATACAGCCAAATTTACACAAAATCCCCTAGATTTTATGCCACCCAACCTACACTGGTATGCTCCCGAAATTAACGACACCAAAAATTCATCAAACCCCCTTCATCTTATTATGCTTATTGACTTACACCGGCCTGCCTCTATAACGTATATCGTCGAACTTGCACAATATGCCCACTCATCATAGGCTATCCAACAAACGCTATTTTGCCCATGAATCGTACCACCATGCACATCAGCTGCCACTACAACTTATGCTTCCCAGTTTAATAACATGTTCCTGCCTGTTAGTAAGACTACTTCGAGTTCGAATATTTTTGGACGAATTGTTGCTCGTTACATGTCGTGGCCTCACCACTACAATCCCGAACTGAAATCCCAATATTTTCTGTGGAAACTTCAAGGTAGTCCCAATTATGTCTTAAAGTCAACCATCTTGTATTAGTTGACGACGACGGGATCATTTGCGGCCTCTGTGTACCAAGTGGTCAAGGAGTAAGTGGTGTGTACTATTTTAGTGCTGTGATAACTGCTATTAGCGTAACTTAAAAGTCTTGATAATTTTTAATGCTGATCTTGCGCCATAATTACATTTTGGCGCATCGGTCTCAGATTTTCCAACAAACCTCTTTAAGAATTGAGGTTCGAGATCATGTCTTATTCATCATAATTACCAGAAGTAGTATCCTGAAATGTTTTCTCTTATCGAAAGTGAACAAATAATTGAGAGGTCACAGTTTTGGAACCGATGATGAGATAAAAATGTTCCAGAAGATATATTAAACTATAGGACAATAGGTTTACCGCCATTTATAAATGAAAAACAAGATGTTAAAAGTGCATTACGATGGAAGAAGAGAGTTTGAATGGCAGTAAGTAAATTCATATAATAGAATTGACATTTTAGACTCACTGACAGGGGAAAACGCCAATATCTCTTTCTTATGCATCTTGAAATCATAAACGGATGAGTTACCAAGACGTATATCAGCTATACATTCAAGTTTTACTTAAAACCCGTCTTTAATCGTTTTATCTTTCCTCGGATAATGTCCAATCAAGTTTTCATTCTACTTTCTTATTTTCTGTATAATTATTTACCATTCTCCTATTCTGTTTTGGATTTCCTCGTTTTCCATCCTATTTATCCATTTTATCTGCAGCATTCTCATCTCTCCCCACATTTCGGTGCTTTCCAAATATTTAAAATAATTTTTCCTGAGGGTCCATATTTCTGCTCCATTCAAAGTGATACTTCATACACACATGCGTAAATCGTTTAATTAACACGTCTTTCTGCATATAATTTACAGCGGTCGAATATTTATTACTGGAAACCTAAGTGAAGACAAATAGTTTTCAAGCTATAATGTTTGTACTAGTGTAGTGCGAGTTGTATAATTTGAGCTCTGTACATAATTCTGCTGTGTATTCAGACGATAATAGTTCCGGCGCTTGCTTTTCCGCGCTTGGATTGTAGTCCGGTGGTTTCCAAACCGAGTGCCGCAGCTGATTTTTAAAGGCGCATCGAAAAACTCTGTTCAGTAAATAAATAATTTGAAAGTACTGTTAGGTCATTAGAGCGAAAACCTCTGGTCTAATAAAGTGATTGATGAAATAGTTCCAACAATTATAAAATACTAGCAGAATTTCCCGTTGAATTTCAACGGATTTAGTGAAGCTACTACAGCACAACATACAAACTCTTTCAAATATATAGTAGATACTTTTTAAATTACAGTTAGCTATTCTTAACAATTAATCATATTTGCTTGTAACAATCCGTTTCCGTGCCTATTTCATGCAAATATAACGATGATTTTATTTCCCATCATATTACTTTCGCCAAATCCAGCTTCATTTCTTGTGTAATTATGCCTCGCTGAAATATTTACTTTTATGTCCATGATTGAGCACTGACTGGTAAATGTACACCAGATACGTGAGCTTATTTACGTTAATAAACATTATAATGTAGAATATAATGATTTTACTTACAAAAAATGTAAGATTCAAGTATTCAATAGACAAAAGAAGGTTCAATTACTTTCATCAATAAACGCTTCCTGAATAATATTCAGTTATCTATTTACGTTGCTATCCATAAACATCGATCGTTTCGTTGCTTAAAAGTGCGAATCGAATAACGCTAAACTTTCGTCTATTTATAAGCTTCATTGAAGCTAATTGAATCAGAGGTAACAATGACGGCCGCCTTGGAAACGCCCGGAAATAATACGAAAAATCCACAAAATTTCGAAACAAAAAGTGTATTTCTGAAAACTTCGACCGCGTAACATGCAAACTTCGAAGAAAGAGTTTTATTCGTCGAATAAAGCAAAAACGAAAAAACTCGGTCCATATTTACGTATTTTAATGCTTGAAGGAAGAACACCTTGCAAGTCAGGAAATGGATTCATACGTGTTATCTTATGGAAAAATGTTAATCCCCTATATTGGCAGCACTGATTAATCCCGGTTAACCAAACCTTGACCATTCACTAAGTTAGAATGTAAGGAAGAATCGTGCCAAATTTGGTTATTCAAGATTTTATCGTTTAGGAGTTCCATGAACAAACACACAAACCAACAAACACACCCTTCAGAATATATTATAGTAGATTAATTAATGGATAGGGTGACGTGAATTCTTTTTGTCTTTGTAACTACAGTTAGGTAACCGCTGTCATGGTCTCTTTAATCCGCTATTCATCTCCACCACCTCATTCTCCCCATATTTTCTCAGTCGTTCTTCATCTTTCGGATGTAATACGTAACACGACCGTGAGTCTCTTTTAATCCTCAATTCTTCACATCTCCGTCCGCTCGTTCCCTTCTCATCGGCTCTACGCCACCGCCTCTCCTCTCCCACCCGGAGGGAATGGAAGGGACTAAAGAGCATCCATCTACTTCAAAGAAGTCGAGGCACTGGGTTAGAATCTCTTTCACGCTCGAGAGAGAGAGATAGAGAGATGCTGATTTAGGGGATACACCCACCCCAGGCGATCTATCGCCATTTATCGGCGCAGTATGCTGGAAAAGGGACGTTTTTTTAGCCTACGCGATCAATTCAAATATGTCGAGCAATCTAGCCTCTTTTTTGTCCCATCGGCACTCTCTCTCTCTCTTGTCCTATATGCTTTCTCTTCTCTGACTCTCACCCTTTCTCGTATCTCTCATTTCCTTCTTCCACTTCTGTCTCTCACTCTTTTCTCCTCTTGTATTTATCTCTTGTCACTCTCTTATGCTAACTTCTTTTTCTCTGTCCTCTTTCTCCTCCCTTCCCTCCCCCCTACCTCTCTTTCTGTTTTATTTTCTGCTTAATCGGCCTCATGGACTATCATATTCAGTATTCTCTTTCTCTTTTCTCTTCTCTATTCCTTCTCTTTCTCTCTCTTCTCTATTCCTTCTCTTTCTCTCTCTTCTCTATTTCTTCTCTTTCTCTCTTCTCTATTTCTTCTTTTTCTCTCTTCTCTATTTCTTCTCTTTCTCTCTCTATTTCTCTTTCTCTCTCCTCTTTCTCCCCCTCCCTCTCTCTTTCTCTCTTATCTCACACTCTGTCTCATATCTCTCTATTAATCTACCATCTCTTTCCTCTCTCTCTGTCTTTTCTCTACATTTCTACATTCCGTTTCCTCGAATCTCCTCTTTCCTTCCGTTCCTCATCTGTTTACCCACCGCGATAAATCATCCTGTCTCGCACAATCCTAAAGTTCTCTCTCTCTCCCTCTCTCTCATAATTCCTCCCTTTCTCTTCATTTAAAATTCCCTCACGCCTCCGTTTTTTCCATTTCGCCCTTACACCCCCTCTCCTCCTACTCCTACTCCACTCGCGTCTATCCATCTGCTTACCTTTCCTCTCCGGCAGCGCACTTCCATCAATGCTTTCTCTCCATCCCGTTTTTTCCAGCGTGATCGCCCTCCCATTTACTCCTCCTCGTCTCTTTCTCTTCTCACTCCATCTCTTTCTCTTTCCGAAGCCTTTTATCTCCATCTCACTCTCTCTCCCTTTTCAAAGTAACCTCTCACTCTCTCTGGAGGCTTTATCTTTTATTTTAGGAGGGCCTCAACTATCCACTCGCTCTTTTCCCCATTTAATATTTCAGGCTCGTACACGCCCTCCTTTCTTTATCTCTTCCCTCGCTTTCTCCTCTCGAAAAATCCCTCTTCTTTAAAAATTATCTCCCTTTTCTTACCTCCCCGCCAACCGTCCGTCTAGCGTTATCTCATCTCGTACAGCCTCCTATCCCTTTCCCTGCGCGCCCCTTTCTCCCTCCCCGTCTCCCTTTCTCTCTCTGTCCCTTTCCCTCCTTATACCCCCACTCACTCTATATGGCATCCCTTTCGCTACTCGATGCTCACTTCAGGGATCCTTTTTCCCCTTCCCTTTTTACTCTTCATCTTCTCCTGCATATCTCTCCATCTCTGTCCACTCTCCTCGCCCACTACATCCTCATTAATTTCCTCTTTTTTCGTTATTTATTTTCCCCTCCGTTCCTAAATAAACTTTCACCTTTCTCCTTCGTTCGTCCTCCGTCTCCTCCTTTCCGGATTGTTCTCTTTTATCACTTATCCTTCGCCTCTATTCCTTACACCCTTGTCTCAACTCCCTTTCCAAATTAGCGCCTATGATGCGCTCTCCCATGCTTTCCCCATCTCTCTATATCTCCCTCCTCTTCACGTTAATCCCCATCCATCCTCCATTCCTTCGCAGTCTCTCCTCTCCTACCCTACCGGGAAGAAGAAGAGAGGCGAGAGGGGGGAGGGGGGGGGGGGGGGGGTCGGTCGGAGGGTTGGCGAGGTGAAAACCGGAGGGGAAGGAGAACGGGCAGGGAGGGCACAGACCCTCCGTCTACCCCCCTCCGACCAGCACTACGGACGTGCGCAGTCGGGTAAAGCTTTCGCAGAGGGCGTAGCGAGGGCGGTGTCGCCGATCTCAGCTCCATCTCCCGACACCGTTCAGACCCACTTCCTCCTCCCTCTCTCCTCCCCCTCTCTCCTCCCCCCTCTCTCCTCCCCCCTCTCTCCTCCCCCTCTCTCCTCCCCCCTCTCTCCTCCCCCTCTCTCCTCCCCCCTCTCTCCTCCCCCCTCTCTCCTCCCCCCTCTCTCCTCCCCCTCTCGCCATTCTGCTCTCCCCCCCTCTCTCTCTCTCTCGCTTGCCCCGAAAAACCACACCGATTCCCTCGCCTGTCTCACTCCGGCCTTCTACGGAGTAGGGCAATGTACCTTCACTCGTCTCTAGCGATCGGTGAAGGTGGGAGCAGCAGCAACAGCGGAACGACCACCAGGTCACTGAGGTAGAAGGGGAGACGTTTGTTTTATATATATACCTACGAGAGGAAGGAGGAATTCATCCCCTCGCCGTTCCCAGGAGCTGAAGAGATAGAGCGAGGGAGAGAGAGAGAGAGAGGAATAGAGAGAGAGACTTATGCGGTGATTTCCACCGTTTCACAGCCGGAGAGGTTCCATTATTTTCTCTTCGAAACCCACGGCCAACTAAAACGACTGCGTCGGTGGAGAACGGGACACGCAAGTGCGACACACGGGAAGCGGGAGGAGGTAGGTGGTGCATGTAATTTTTAAAATTATTTTTCGCGTTTACGTCAATACGCTGCACACGTTCGCGATCCGTCTTCGTACACATTAAAGGGTGTTATCTCCCTTAATAAAAAAAAAAACCTGCGTGCCGTATCCAAGGCGTCTTCTGCTAGAATTGTTGCGCCGTCGTCGTCTGAGAATGTTGTGTTTTTGTGTGTGTGTGCATCCATTGCGGTGGCCAACTAGGAAGTGGTTTCTTTCAGGGTTACCGGAGGGGAGGAGAAGGGGAAAGGAGAGAGGTAGATCAAAGTAGTGGCCTTATTAAAGTATGAGAGACCGTGTGATGATGTGGAGAATGATAGTCAAGTGGTGTGTTTAAGAGGAGCGAGGGAGAGAAGAGTGGACGAAGTTTACGTTGTAAAAGCAGGTGGAGGAGGAGGGTAAACAATAAGGACACGCTTTCAAGCAAGGGAAGGGAGAGAGAGGTGCAGAGGGATGGGATAATGGAGAGAATCTACGGATATAGGGAGTGATAGAGGTGCATATTTTGAGGAAGAAATCGAGGTATATGGAATGGGAGAGTAGGAGGGAGGGGAGAGGGGGAGGGGGCGAGGAGGGGAGAAGGGGGAGGTAGGAAGGATGCGAGAGAGAGAGGCCAAGAGTTTGTGTGCGCGTAGGAAGTGATGGACTGGGAGCAGGCGGTCAAAAAGGAAAACAGAAGAAAGCTTCCGGTAGAAAATGAGTTTTCTTCCCTTTCCTCCATCCCCCCCTCCCCCCAAATCCATCCTCCCCATCCCTGAGACTCCCCTCTTCAACCGAAAGTCCAGACGCGGTGTGATTCAACGGGATGATGTGGTCGAGGCGATACTCGGAACCGAGAGGTTAATAACGTAATTTCTGCTCCTACTTTTTTTTTAGCCGTTCGATTGTAGGTGTGCGGGGAAATGTGTGGAAAGATCTTTCTCGCCTACGTTCTCATGTAACGCATTATGGAACTGTCGTAGTGCATCACATGAGAATGAAACATAGAAGGGGAGGGTAAAGAAAGGATTTTTTTACAACGGTTCTCTTTAATCGGATCTTTCTCTTTAATCGGATGTATTTATATACATTACCTAACGCGTGTCTGACGAACTGCATATACAATTTATCACTTTATTTATATTCTCATTAACGTGGCGATCGGTTCATTTCTCAATCGATTCTTCATAATCCCGTCGAATTTCTTTAAACACATTACTTTAAAATTTGAGAAAACCTCTCACCGACTTATCGTGTAGGAATCTACGTCCTTACAACCCGTAAAGATTACTTTTCTCATTCCCCCGTGGCTCTAATCTCTATTAGGTCCCAGTAACATTTATGCTGTTTTCGCCATTTTTAAACCTGGATGGCCATAAATAAGAGTTGGCTGGGATAGTGACTTGTTTGGGATTTTGCCAAATCATTAATCTGAGTCTGGATGGGAGGCTAGAAATCAATTCACATATGAATATTCTGATTGAATTTGTCGGTTAAAGAGCCTTTTTTCTAAAGCCAAAAGTAATCTAGTGGATAGGAATAATAATCGATGAAAAATAAATATCTAGGTGAATCTCTCCGGAGTTCTATCACCTATTCCTTATCGATTGCGGTTAAAATAAGTAACCTTTGCAGCAGTGACAGCGTCACTATCGTTGATAATTACAAAAATCGTTTTATCATTTAATTACGTAATGTATTATCAATTTAGTCGAATTATACTTTTACTACCAATTTATAGAATGTAAAACCAATTAGAATTTGCAATCCAAGGCAAAGTATTGTAATTTTCGTTTTTATTCTTATATCTACATCTTATTTAAAATTTTAAAGAACGCAAGAAGCAATTTTCATTTTTATTTCAATAGAAAATATTAAAATAACAGAAAATTACTAACAATCATCTATCAGATAATATTTTCTTATCTATGTCTTACAATTAGTGTAATTTCTAACGAAATATCAACACGTTTATTATATCTATATTTTGTTTAGAAATGCAAATAATAATTTATGTCAATCGATGAAATAATTTTTTCTTTCATTTTCGTTAAATGGATGCCAGATGTGTTCCCGTTTCCCTATTTATTAATGCATAAATTAACGAAAAATACATCACCACAAAATTAAATTTTGTAAAATAATCCTAACACTGATAGTTTTCAAAACTCCGAATCCTATAATGATTTCAAGTATCTTCTAGCTTAATTTTATGTATGGATTTATTCTTCCTTTCAGTTTTGGGTATCAGTAACCTGACAAAATCTTTAATCAACGGAGAAACTTAATGGTGTCATTTTCCTCTCGGACGCGCACATATGTTCGTAGCGAACGGGGTCACGCATGAACATGATCGACACCTAGAGCAAGAGAATGAAAACGGAGCAGTTTATCAACCTTGATTTTCAATTAGAATTGTTCCGAAAGAAAAAAACGAAAAAAAGAACTTGCGAATGATTTTAACAAAGGAGCAGGGCTCTGTAGTCTATAAAACTCTTGCTTACTTTATTATTGTCTTAATAAGGTATTTTTTTTAAAGATATGGTACGGAGGAAAATAATAAACTTATATTCCTTTGATTAATATCCTAGGAGATCCATTAAAGGAACATAGGAAGAAAAATATCTTCGCCTTTATAAAGCTTTCTCGTTTATTAGTTTATACTTGGTTTTTCAAAAAAATGTTCTAAGGATAGGATATGCAAGGAATGCGGCTTGCTTGTCATTCATAAAACAATTTTTATTTCGAGTGTCAAATCACGGACGAGAAAGTGGGGGCTATATACGAGATACAGAATTTGATAATGCTGAAATCCTTGGGATTCTTTAATTGTACATTATAATTACAAATATAAAAGAATGATAGACGTTCAAAAGCACCACACCTTTACGCTTTTTTTGGGTGTCGCAGTTGAAAACTTGTTTAATCTCTCTATGAGAAAAGCCAGTTTTAAAGGAGGTAATTTTTCCTAATCAGTTTATTTTACTTATGCAGTAAAAATCAATAAAAATAACAACTTACTTAGGGTTTAGACAGTGGAATTTCAAAAACAGTAACGATAGTTTCAATAACATTGAAAAGTAGTTGATATACTTAGGTATATGAAATAATTTCATACAGCTTATTTTTTTATTAGATCGACGAATAACCATTTCGCTTGTTATCCGCATTGCTTAGTATTTTACCACTGCAGGAAATTCCCTCCATACGTCTGGCGAAAAACAGTATTTCATCCGCGAAAAAAAAAAAAACCATTCGGCTCTCTACAATTTATATGCGTGAATTCCACCGTGGTAAAATTCTCTCCGAGGGACCCGCATTCATAAAATGAAATTTTAATTCCGGAAAACCGTGGAAAAGACGCGACCCAGGACACAGTTGGATCCGCCACATGGCGCGCGCACTACAAGATGACTTCACGGTTATTGCAGACAGAGTGCTGCTATAAACATGTCCACGTTGACGTGAATTCCCGAATGAGCCATAGCCCTCGGAGGTGGGAGCAGGGGATTATAAAACATCCAGACAGGGTGTGGGTCCGTAAAGTATTTCGGAGGGTTCCCTCAACTACGTGGCGCCACCAGGACGTTAAATTCCTCTTTATTTTCGTGCGACAAAAAGCGTTAAAAAGCGCGAATTCTTACGTTACGCAAATTTCAGTATTTTGTGGGAACATTAACTAACTCGAGATTCGACTTATAAGCGGTGGTAGGAATTAATTTTAATTCAACGTGAGAACGTTACTGGCCTTCTTTTAACAGTCCCGCACCGGAATTTTTTATTTGGATTTTTCCTGAAAATACGCAGCCGTTCCATGATATATAACGTGTGGATCTTGATAAAATTTTCGCGAGCAATTAACTTTGCGCTGCCATGTTCTGTTGGTGTTATTACCAACGGTTAAAAATTCTGGGAAAGAACACAACGGAGTTTTAAAAACTCCTGCGGTGGATAATTTTCACGTAAGAAAATTAATTAACCGCCTTTTCAATTATCTATCGTAAAAAAGAATGGGAAAATCTGATTATCATTTTGGCTACAAAGCAGCCGTCACCAGCAGCGATTCACCGTTAGTAAATTCTAATTTTCATATGTAGCTTTCATGTCTACTTTTTACATATATAATTTCCATACAATTTCTATGTATAATTTATAGAAAGTATCATCAGTGAATAACCAATGGCGAGGGTTGCATTGTAGCCGAAGCGGGCATCTGGTTATTTCCAACCTTTTTTTTGTTGCTGTAGAGCTACAGTTCGTCAGTTTGATTTCTGCCATAACGTTCTCTTGAATAAATATCTAATTCTTTCACTAATTAGTTTAATTTTAACAAAAATTATAGAAGGAATCATTTTCCGATAAAACAGATAATACTATAAGAGGCTGTTGTCAATATTTGAAAGTCGATGCAGTTTATACGAAAAATTGAAATGAGATTTCGAAATTTCAAAATACTAATATATTTTGCGAATGATTTTAAAATCGTTTTACGTAATTCAATGTTTCACTTATTGCAAAATGTTTAATTTTAATGTTTTTCATATTCCAGAAATAAAACGATTGGTTATTATAACCAAAAGCGGTTCAATTTGTAAAGAACTTCATGTATTAATCTAAATAAAGAATTTAAGAAATTTCGTTGCTTGATTTAAAAAAGTAATTAGAAACGTAAGGAATACCATAAAATGTTTACCCCTTCCATTACGCATTTCTGCCAATTTAATTTAATATAAATGGTAACGAATGATGAGTTTATCTATTTATTAGTTGAAAAAACGTATGCATGTTAATGTATGAAGCTTTATGCGCTAATGCGTTCTTAACTCGCCGTTTTAATTGTTACTATGTTTATGCTAGCTTTAATTCAATTTCGTTGGATAGATGGCTTTGAGCTTTATATAATTTATTACGCACATTTGCACTCTTAGGTGATAGTAAACGAAATCAACAAGTAAATACACAAAAAAAATTGTTTTAAAAGTTTTGGAAAACATCAAAGGTACGTATTTAGTTTTCCAGTTTTTCAAATAATTTTACTTGGAGAGGACGAAAAAGGTTTGAAAAAATCGACTACGAAGTTTTGAAGGAGACTTTGATAAGACAGTAAAAGATGGAAAAATTTATATTTTTTGAATGTTCTTATCTTATTTAGGAACAAGTGAGGGTCGAGATTGATTTTATGCCGTTGTTTTTTTTATTAAAAATAAATGTGTATGCATGGGTTAATGTTACTCATATAACATTTAAAACTTATATATACCTATACTGTCTACTACAAGAAAAGTATCAGTTCTTAAAATGCGTTTTACTAAATTATGTTACGCACATCACACATCCTGTCAATCATTGTGAACATCCACCACGTCTTAGCGAGTAGAAGAAGACGGCGGAAGTCACTATTTTTACGTTGAGTCATCCACTGCACAAAGACTGAAAAATTTATGCGAACAGAGTGTTGTTCAAGAATGGACCCAGGACTTTAGGGTAGACGCGGTACACGACAAGCAACACGCCTTTCCTCCCTAACAATAAGAGGAAATTCACCTTACTCGGTCCAAAAAAAAAAAAAAAAAAAACCTCGCGCACCCGATGCAAGTAACATCCGGTGACGTCAGAATCCCGTAGGAGGCGGAGCGACATGCATATATAAAAAGGGGGAGAGAAAGAGAAGAAAAATGAATTCGAGTCCAAAAGTCGAAGGAGAGAAAAAAGTAAATCACGACCGCAGAGCGAGATAAGCCTCCCAAAATAAAAAAATCTGATGTGGCCAACACATGACTTTCTCCATATTTGGGGTATAGATATTTAAATTATTATGAGCAGCATTATAAGGCAAAATTATTATTTCGTATCGTAAAAGAAGACACGTCCTTGCCGTAAATTACGTATATTTTGAATGTTTACAGAATTCACCGCTACAAGGTGTTGGCGCTGTAGGCTGGTATTAAGATAAAGCGAAATATATCCGAAAGGGATGGTTCTACGAAAATTAGTTACAAACAAAACTTGGAAGAAATAATATTCTCTACAACTTTGGTCCTTACGAAGATTACCAATAACGATGTTTTTAAGGAGATATTTAACGGAAACCGAAAAACCGGTTATTTATAAATAACTCCTATAGAAAATTGTTTCAAATTAAAACTGTAGGAAATTACATTCTCTATAACATTATTATAGAATTGTATATAGAATAATGATGTTTTAACAAAGAAATATCGCAAAAACCGAATCGGGTTTCGAATAAACCGCGACTTCCGATTATCCGTTATTGTCCAAAAACTAATCAGTTCTTTGTGCTCATGTTAAAGTGTTATATATGAAGTTTGGTAACGATATGGCATGTACTTTTTGAGTGAGAGCGCCCACAATAACATACACACACAGACATCATTCCGAAAATAGTCTAAACGTGTTCTAGGGACCTCAAAACATGTATTTCCGTTAAAATCTCGAAGTCGATTTTTTTCATGAATACAATACTTTCCCATTACTACGTATGAGAAAGTAAAAATAAGAAGAAAATACTATCTCTGCGCGAAAATAAAAATCAAAAGACGCGATATATAACTAGAGACGACATGTTGGAGCAGAAATATAGAAATCCCTCGCCAACCGCGGTTCTCCGCGCTACCTTGTACAATCGGCTGATTCTACTAAAATTCTAAGTTGTGTTATTGAAAAAGCTACGCAATAAATAGTCTTTACCAAAAGGATAGAGATAAAAAAAAAGGAAATCCGAAGCTCTCGATAAGACTGAATTAGGAGATTCGAGGAATTTAATGGAAGCTTTGGTTTTACTAGGTTTTATGAGTCGCAAATCCAGGCGGGCGACGTCAACAGTTGTTGCACTGCCTTAATATTATTAATGTACAGCACTTCTTCGTGCATTGAACGTATTTTATTTTGCATTTTTATGTTGTTTTTTTATTAAAGTAGAGAATACTCTTTTTTTAACATCGAAGTCAGCATTATAGAACTTTATGTATGTCTCTCATGGATCACCTTCCTCTGACTACCAATTTCCTAAATTCCTCAGTCCTCGCCAACCGCGGTTTTGCCAACCGCGTGTTAGAAACGTGACCTCAGCAAGTGTGGAGTAACCGCTGTACTTACGAAGATCGAGGATGCGACGAAAAGAAAAACGAAAGCGGGCGATTCCTGTCTGTGCGCGCGTATTGCGCTTTGAAATGCGATATAGCTTGTTGAAGGACGATAGAGAGACCTTGACAAATTCTCTCTCTCTCTCACAAACACAGACTATTATATCTCGATTAATAGAACCGCCATTTCGGCAGTTGCCCTTTAAAATCTAATATCGCCGTCTCGTGAAAAGGTCGCCGGGAAGAACGGAGCGTTTCGGATCCTCTTGAACCGCTAAGAATCCGTCATTCCGCGTTTTGTTTTAAATAAGCCGAGCGAAAGAAAGACTTTTTTCCACGGCACTCGCGGATGTTTTATTTTTTCCCTCTGCAGCCGAGTGTTTTCGGAGGGAATATAATTGCGAGGAAAAAATTACGCGCGGGTGGGTAGATAAAGAGAGAGAAAGAGCGCGTAAAATTTACTTCCAAGCACTCGAGAGAGATATTTCGGGATCGACACCGCGTCGTTTTTCATAACACAAAATAAAGAGACACTACCATCCGGTGCGGCGTCTCGAGTTCTCGCGTCGCTCTTAAAAAAAAAAAAAAAACTCGCACGCGTACGTGTTACAGTTCGAATTTTTGTTCTCTTTCCGAAAAAGTTTTTAATTAAGGTAAGTGAAGCTTTACGGGACGCGATGTTTGTTCGTTTTTCAAAAAAAATTGTTCGCGCGAAGCCTATCCGAAATGACGGATAATTAATTAATTTTGGAATATTAAAAAAAGGGCTACTATTATGCCGCTGATATTTTTAGCAATTTGCTTATTTTTTCATGGTTAATTTTTTTCGAAAGCAAAAACGTAAAAAACTGTGTCGCATGTTTTATAGTGCGATCGCGGAGATTTAAAGAGCTTTATTTAAAAAGACAGACTGACGAATATTCATTCAAAATAACGTATAAATGGAAAAATATACCGATTTTACGAGCGTAATCGTCCCCCCTCGTGTATTGGCCGCAGTTTACATTCATAGTTAATATTTGGTACTTTCAATATCTAATGATGTTGTGTTTGTATTAAACGGCGGCCCAATTTTTTAAAAACGTGTATTTATGTAAAAGAATGCTTCATTCTGCGGCTAACATATCGGAAAATATGAAAATTACTTGCGTGCGGTACGAAAAATACTATCGTTTTCGCCGAAAAAGGAAACGAGTCAGAAATTTACGGCGAATCCAATCTGGTTGAAAATTTCCCCGTACAATTTTCGAATTTCAATTTTGGGAATAAAAAAGAAACTGGCTCAAAAAAGGTGCGACGAATACGTCCGCAAACGCGATGCGCACGCACGCACACATACGAACGAGGAAAAAATTCGTGATCGGAATGAAAATCTCATCTCTCCGCTCGACTTTCCGATCGATATTTTCCTTGCCGGGAACCCGTTCCCTGAGAGAATTTCAAGAAGAAACCCAATATCCATTAGGAGAGGATATGGGAGAAAGGATTGGAGGAGAAGGCCGTCTCCACGAATTAAACGGATCCTTGCGTCGTCCCCTTCCCGAAACGGCTTTAAAAAAAACCGAGCCCTTCTTAAAACCGAGGATGCGGGAAATGAAACAAAAGCGAAGGGACGCAGCCGCGAACGATTCTTATGAGATTAAAACGAGCGATTCCAAACCCTTTCTTCCTCCTACCCCAATCAAGAAACATATATAATTTAAGGTCGCTGTTTCAGAAAGAGGTCGGTTCAAATCTACGTTTTTTTTGGAGATCGTTATCGGGGTTTTGTATATGCAAATCATCGCACGAGATCGGTTTGTAACGGCAACAAACACTCCTTCGAACGCATTCAATTTCACGCGAGCGAGTCAATAAAAACACGCCTCGCGTAAATTTGAATTGCAGATTCTTTACCATATGGCGAAGGAAATTTTTTACCGTGTCTCGGCGTTTAAAAATTTCCCTTTCCTGGAAATGAATTTATGTGTTTGTGCTCCGTCGATGTCGTTCCTATACATCCCTCAGAATATCTGACGAGGGAGTATCGCTAAAAGGAGAGCACCTGAAACGACAGATCCGCTAGCGGCTTCAATTAACAGCAGGTTCCCGTTTTACTTACGAGGTTGTTATGATATACCTACGCGTGGATTTTAAAAAAAAAACACGAACGCTCTTATCCATCTTAACAGTAGCTCTTCTCATGTTGGTTTTCACGCTGAAAAAAAAGTGGTTCTTTTTGGTTGGCGAACCCTCGTTTACGGAATGCTCCTCCGCCCCAAGAACCCTTTGGTGCACGCCCGCTCGGTGTAGATGCGGACACTTTCCTTGAAAACGGATTTCCTAAAAAAGTACTATTTTTGCACCAAGGACACCTTTTGACTACGATTGTATATCTCCTTGACCTTGAACGGTTTTATGGAATTTTTCTTACTTTCTCGTGTGAGATGAATACACAGAGTGAAAAAATTCGACTTCGGGAATTTTGATGAATATTCACTTTTCGTGTTTTTCCTTCGACTCTGTAGCGTTTCGTGTGCGCGCCCCCCTCTAGGGCAGTGATTCTCAAAGTGTGGTCCGCTAGAGTCCTTCAGATGGTCAGCGGGCTGGTCCAAAATGCAAGTCACTGATGCGCAACGCCGAGGTCATATTAGAGAACAGGCCAGAACCCTAATCTCCAACTCTCGCTTGACGTATTACGTAAGAATTAAAAAAAAACATCGAAAAAATCTTTTTGCTTCATAAAATAGGCGGCCTTAAAAGGACAAAACAAAAAATTTTCAGATTATTTGGTCGTTATAAAAGATTTTGGTGTAATATTCTTTTCATTACTGTTTCTTTACATATCATTTACGTAATAATTTCGCTTTGATAGGAGGTTCTCAAGGTTGACCTTCATTAAAAAAATGTTTATATGTTTATATGTATGTATATATTTGTGTGTGTGCGCGCGCGCGTGTGTGTACATATACATATATACCTTGTTCTTTTTCTTACGATGTGATCTGACTCCCTTTCTCGGTTCTTTTCCTTCGTTTACCCGTTTATTTCTTAGCTTCGCGACTTGATCTGACAATCCTTTATTTCATTGTTTATTGATTTTTATCGAACGTTTTGGTCTTTTTCATAGAGCTTAATCTAACGTTCGACAGCTAGTTTAATAATCAGAATAAAATTAAATTTTTATACAACAATCCGCACGGTCAAAAATACAGCGAATCGTAAATAAATATTGAATTCAACGAAAGAATAATAATTATTATAAGGTGCCGAGAGTTTGGGGTTTAGCCAACGGTTCTTTTTAATATAATCCGATTTAACGACGCGAAGAAGAGGATGTGGAAATTGTGGTAAGACTTTACATTAAGTTCCCCAACGTAAGAAGCGAAAGTGGCGCCATATTGAATTGCGGTGATAAGGAGTACCTACTTACAAAGGAGCAAATGGAGAGGATATTTTATTTTAGTTGTCTCCGGGCGCTGCCGCTCCTCGCTGGAACCAAACTATCCCTGCCCATTGTCCGGTGATCGGGTTAGTAAATGTCGCGACAGGCCGATCAGTTATGGGTTAGCAAGCTTTAGGGTACCTTTGTATTATTACGGCGCAACAGTCAATCGAGATATTTTCGCACTTTAGTCACCAATTTCCCTTCGCAAATCAATAGAGAGTAGCAAAAAATGCTCTCTCTCGTGATCCGGGATAACCGACAAATACTCGACCTTTTTTCTTAACACAAAATAACAGAACAATAATAAATCCACTAGAAATACATTCAAAATTACAGCAAATAATAAATCAACAGTAAATAATAAATCAACTAATAAACAATGGTTGCGGGGGATCGCTGGGGAACATAATGTGAAGTCTAGCCGAAATTTTTATAATGAGAAATGACCTGCGAAAAATTCTCTGGAAATAATTCACGTAATTCACCGTCCACGCCAAAATATAATATCAAATGAATTTTGAAGCTGCTTTTGAGTAGTTGAGAAAAGGGAATAATCCTATTGAGAGCAAAATGAAGTTGCCGCAGACGGAGTAAGAGAAATATATACGGTATGTACAGATAAATAAATGAATAAATAAGTATCGGACGAGCGCCTATAAAAGATTTTATAAAAATGGTTACTCTCTAATTGTAAGTGGTCTGCGGGACGAAAAAGTTTGAGAACCACTGCTCTTTGGGATAAGCAGTTTAACCGAATCTGACAAAACCTCGTATTTTTATAGAGCATCACCGGAAATAGAAGCCACGTCGAAACGAACCGTATCGCGCAACAACGGAGTACGGTTTATTTATGTCGATTTTAACAAAATGTCGATTCACTGAAAAAAGGTGCTGCTTGGTTTTTGATTAAAATCCGCCCAGTTATAACTATCACCACGAGTTAAACCGCATATAAACACGTATCTTAGCAACCAGAGGCGTTATTATGTGGATTAGAAGGATACGTATATATGAGGAAGCCCGTACGTCGAATCGATTTTTCCATTTACTATTTTTTCACCTTTGACGTAGGTATTGTTATGTCGCCACACGAGAGTTTTTTCCGAAGAATAACGCGCAAATTCACTTTCGCGCCTTACGTGGAAAGGCGAGGACAACAAAAGAATCGAAGAGAAAGAAGCTCAGAAAAAAACGGAACCATTTTTCATTCACAAACTGCGACCCGACGCGATTTTCCCTGGAAGCGAACAATGGCGCCGTCGCACCTTTACCTCCACGCGTCTCCGATAGAGACGGGAAAAAAAAACACGGTAAATATCCGCGGATCTCTCGAACGAGAAAAAAAATTAGGATGACGTTGCAGAATTACCGTTCGGACCGGGTTGAAAAAAATAACTTTTTGAAGGGCTTTCCAAAGCCAACCGGGGACGCACTTGTTGCTAGGAAAGTCAACCCCCCCCCCTCATACCCTCCCCCCTCTTCCCAACCCCTTTCAACATCCATCACCACCAACCCCCTTCCTCCTTTCTTTTCTTCCCTTCCCAACCCTCCGATCTCAGCTTTGGCTTTCCAAATAATTGAACCTCGACGAGGCAATTAATTTTCCGCCTTACCACTAGCAAGGACTATCAGACAGCCAAAGAAGAAAACGCAAAATGTGTATGTGTAGATATATGAGGATACTTCCTCCTTTCCTTTATATATATACTTATGTGGCAAAATCTCAGAAATGTGCTAGTGGCTTTAAGGTAGCTATAGATCGTGCGACGTTTTTATTTTGCAGCAACGCTTCAGGAGACCGCATGTTGAAACCTCTGCTCGTCAATCGATCTCTAAGACCGCGTTCAATGAAAGGTAAAAGACGTGAAAAAACTGCCAGTTCATCGGATGGCCAATAAAAAAGCGTGGGTGACAGCAGCGATTTTTACCGAATGGTTTAAAAAATATTTTGTCCCAGAAGTTAAAAGGTACTTGGAGGAAAAGGGTCTCGAATTCAAAGTTCTTTTCATTGTATACAACACACCCGGCCATCCAGATTTGGAACATCCACGTGTACAAGTGGTGTTCTTGCCGCCCAATACAACATCCTTGATTCAACCACTAGAGATCAGGGTATAATTGCCACATTCAAGACTTACTACATCAAGCGAACATTCCAATACATTTTGGATAAACTAGATAATATAAAACACAAGTCATTGACGCATGGAAAACATTTTCTATCATGGATTCTGTCAGACGTGCTGCTTTGGCGTTATCTGAATTAAAACCATCGACTTTGAACGCTAGTTGGAAAGCAATTTGGCCAGAATGTGTTCCAAGTAAAACTTCTGTGCTCCCAAATTCGGTGGAATATTCCTATATCATCACTTTGGCACGTGCAGTTGGCGGAGAAGGCTTTGACGATTTAACATTTGAGGATGTCGATGAATTGCTGGTTGGCAAAGCCATAAGCGAAGATGAAATAATAGAGGTTGTACTAGAGACCGTTGATTCCGAAGAAAGTAGTGATAATGACGAACGGGTTCCCCTCACTGCAAGATTGATTCGAGAAGGTCTTCAACTGGCCAGTAAATTGGAAAATCATTTCCCGACAAAAGATCCCATTGTCGAAAGAGCTGTGCAGTTCCAGCGTATCTGAAAGCGATTTTGCACCATTCTTACACAAACGAATGCGTTTATTGTCAGACAGCGACGAATGAAATGTAGTTCTTATTTTTAAGCCAGGTTTCTTTGCTCCTGAATTTGTGATGTTTTTGTTCTTTTTTTTTGAAAAAATACTTGAATTTACGTTAAAGCGATTTGTTACAAAGTGATTGAGTTTTTTATTTATTTATGCAATGTGTATGTACATTAAACATGTACAAAACGTAATTTGGAGTTTGACATAGATTTTTTATACGGTTTGTTGAACGTATCCTTTTATTTTAATTGGTTCTTCGTCTTTTTTACACGGGTTTTCGAAGGTCTGTAACGGATGCCCTATTATTCCATAAGCAGGGTATCTTTTTTTACACGGTTTTTTACACGCTTTTCTCTGGAACGTATCTACCGTGTAAAAAAAGAATTGTGTGTGTGTGTATATGTATGTAGGTATGTATGTATGTATGTATATATATGTATATATATATATATATCGGTTACTACTCGGCACTGAAACGACGGAGGGAGAAGCGACAAAACAAGCGGCGACGGCGCTAATGTACGAACTTTTCAATCACACCTCGTTTGTGTGTGTGTGTATATATACATACATATATAAGGACCGTAAAGGAGGTCGAAGGACATGAAGGAAAAACAAAGAAACAGGGATAGAAGTTATAGAGAGAAAGAGGAGAAAAAGTTTAATTTTTTCCCCTCGGTATACGTCCGCCAATTTGGACAGAAACACGAAGATGGGAAGAAGGAAAAATATCGCTTTAAATAAAAAATAATGGCCGAAGAAGAAGGAAAAACAAGTGACTTTTTCCACCCTAGTTTCTTGTTCTTTCTACCTCCCCATTTTATCCCCTTGCAAATCCCACATAATCCCTTTCTTCCCCCCTTCTGACAGGATGCGGAATAAAGGCGTACGCAATGCATTAAGAAAAATGTTGTCTCCGGACTTTTCCGAATCCGTGAGAAAATGCGCTATGTAGTCACTTATCGCTCCTTTCGCCGAACCTAACAAACCTCGCCAAGAAAACTCTTGTTTACTGCCGCCCAAGAGGTTTACGCTTGTTAAAGGATCAAGGATTGTTTCTTTTTTTCCTCTCTCTGCAGTCTGCCAAGCGGGATTCGAAAGTATGTCTCTCCTGGCGGACTACGTAAGAAAGGAACTTTGTCGACGCATTATCGAAATTTAGAGCGTTACATCATTGTACGATAAAGTTTTCTCGAAACGAATTTTACGGGGATCGGGTTTAACGCTGTAACTAATGCGGGATAACCGTAACTTATTGAATGGTCTATTTGAGGAATCTGATTGATAAAATGTCTCTTTTTTCACGTTAAAAGTATGAGTAAATAAGTATACGAAATACAAGGAAAGATTATCGAGCTCTACTTATGGTCGAAATTAAATTAGCAAAATTAGTTACTCTATTTCGGTGAATTGATGACGGCCGTTTTGTAGCCGAAATATCTTATTTTCCCAACCATTTTATCGTTATAGGAGAAACCTATTTAGTCAATTTGAATTCTTCGAAATCATTGCTAGTGTCAAATCCGCTAATGTCATGACTCCACTGCTTATGTATTAAAAGGAACAACTTACTTACCACTGCAACTCTGCGGGTTGTATCTGCGAATACTCAACTCATTTTAAATCGGTAAATACACAGAAACCCTTCGAGATTAATAAATCCCGCGAATGTGAAAACCCCAAATTTTGAGTCTTTACTGTATATGTTTATAAGATGTTAAATCCGTATTACAGTTGTATGCAATTATCACGAGTAAAATTCTCATGAGACAGAAGTTTCATTTCAAAACAGATACATCATCCTCAATATCCAAACCGTTAATATCTGTTAATTAACCCAATTACTGCGCCGCGAAGCAAGCTTTTACCGGCAATAAACAATTCCGGAAGAACGTAAATGCGTTTCAGGCAAAATAATCGACGCGAATCACTTCCTAAAATTTATCGTTCATATCGTAAAACTTATGTTTATCATCTCTTTCCGCGTCGGTAATCCATTACGCCATCTTAAATTAGCATTAAAAAATGACAGCCGGAATTATATGTTTACGCGTCCACTTGAACCGGTTATTTATCAGGACAGAAAGAGATTAAGAGAAGATGTTTTCAGATGTATTATTCACTAATATTTTATCACAGTTTACGAAATTAGTTTATCCAATTTATTAATCTCATTCCGTAAAGAGGTTTTTTTTTTAATTCGACGACTTCATTCTCGAATTAAAACGGAAAATTTCGCTCGACCTAATCTGAACTCATTTTTTTATTTCGCCGGGCGAAATTTTGAGTCGGAGGCAATTTTCGTCGCATTTTATTTTGAAATTCGGTTAAGCGCGGTTTCATCCAATGAACAGCACGCCGCGTATTTTTTCGGCGGATGAAGCGGCTCCGATAATTAACACCTTCGAACGCACGCAGAAAACGGTACCTCGCGGTCGGGGGTGGGAGAGGAAAATTAATTAATTAGCGGAATTTCTGGGACGATTAAACGAGTTCTCTATCGATTACCCTCTCGCGTCGAGCCTCTTATCAGACGAGGAAGATCCCTTCGAGCTATCGCAACATCAATTAGTAAGATCATCCACCTACGGGGGAAGTTTTTTACGAGAAACAATTAATTAATTAACCGCCGCCAGAAATGTGCATCGTCGCCACGTTTTGAAGGATCTTTAATCGATCCGTAAGAATTTTCCCGTCGTTGAAAAAGCAAGTTAAGCTTGAAAATAAAATCCGACGAATACTTTTATAGAATTTGACGAAATTTCTCTGTTTTGGATCGATGTAACAACGATCTGATGTGGTTCCCAATCCGGGGTGCAATTCATTTAAGGAGGACACGCACATTAATTCCGTCGGAGAACGAAAGGATCGATATTTTCTTCGACGCCTCTGAAATATTTATTTTCTTTTTTCTGAAGAAGTCGCGGGGCTAAGCCATCGGCGAAAAGAAAACAAAAAAACCGGGACTAGTGCCGTTTTTTATTCCCTCCGAAATATCGGCAAACCAGCTGCGCCGTCGGCAACGGGTACTACGCCCGCTCGAGAACAAAGGGTCTGCAGAGGAAACATTAGTTCCGCCGCTGCGAGCAGCGCGATTCTCTTTTCGAGGATTATCCTAAAAAAATGCTCGCCGTGCTCCCCCTCTCTCTCTCTCTCTAGCCAGTCAATTATCTCGCGTTTAAGAAACCCTCGATTACATCTTTTGTTTTTGCTGCCCCTTCGCAAAGTTTTATGAAACAGTCATGCGTGGTAAATGCTCTCGATTTGTCCTTTCGTACAAGTTAATGTTACTCGGTTCTCTAGCGAATCTACTGCAGTCGCTTCTTTAGGAAAAAGTTCTATTAAATGATACCATTAATTTAAGAGCTTTGCGTTTGCGCAGTTTGGTGTATTTTTGTGGTAAGCACTCTCTAGCTCTTATCGAATTCATAGAGATTTCCTTTTATCATTTCGTGGCTAAAATGCAACGCAGTATCTGTTCCGATTCGAAATGAAACAAATATTAAACACGCACATAAAAACGTTCTATTCCCTGAAATCATTTGTACTGAACCGAAATGAGAACGAATTTTGAAGCATATTTCGCAGCACGTTTAGAAAATATTCGGCAAAGCTTAATCGGGTGTACAAACGTGTGAACTGGCATAAAGCAATAATGCCTGCTCATGAAGAGTTAATTAATTCGATTTAAACAAAGTTTATTGAATATTTCTACAGCTGCTGGATTTTCCTACATAAGCAAAGTTCTCTGTTTATTCAATCAAAGAAAGGCAAAGAAGTATTGTAAATAAATATTCATAAAATCGTTATTTCAAACTTAAGTTATAAAAATATGAATAATATAATGCAAGTACTTCACGTCAGCATGAAGTTTTACTCAACCGTGTTACATTTACCGTATCTACCAGTAAAGTTTTAACGAATTAACCGATGGAAAGACGTAGTAGCTAACACTGTTGAGGAACTTTCCTATAAAAATTACTTTGTCAGTCAGCTCAAAAAATAAATATCAACCTCAATGTACGACTGTTATCCTAATGAAACCAAGGAGGGTGGATTCTATGCAGAACTTGTGTCACAAAATATTTAATGGCCATTTTAGCTACCTAAATCATCAGTACGAATTAAGGTTGGGCTTATATTCAATTTTCGCCGCCATATTAAAAACATCTGATTTCCCATTTGCGCATTACACGTAGATTGCTCCAACAAGTATCATTCCTTGGATCGAGGCACATAAAAAAATATATTCCTATGCTAGAAACCGTTGGTCTTTCGAGATTAAACAGGCGAGAAGATGAGAATACGTTTCAATCTACCATAAAACGACTCATTAATTCTATTTTTTTATCCCGTTATTAAATCCAATAATGGGGTAATTTTATGCAGACGCTATGACAAACCAGTTTCGTCGCCCAGACGCTCGCGCAATAAAGAAAAGAGATTGCTTTTTAAGTGCCCTCGATAAAATTCATTTTTTTAAAATGTCTTGAAAAATTCATAGCAAAGTGTCCTAGTATAATCCCGCTAATAATTGCTCTATTTTTACTTTCCCCATATACGTAGTATAGAGAAAGTAGTTTTCATGAAAAAATTCGAAATCGAGATTTCAACGGAAATGCACGTTTTGAGGTTCCCTGAAGACGTTTTGACCGTTTTCTCGACGATGTCTGTGTGTCCGTCCTTATGTGTGTGGGAAATTTTGCGTGTGCTCTAACTCAAAAACTATTCATCAGATCAGCATGAAATTATACATTTGTAATTTTATATATATTTTTAAGATTTTGAAAACAATCGGTCCACCAGAAGTAGCGGTTTACCCTAGCAAAATTTTAGTTTTTCTTAAATATTTCGCTTAAAACTGAATTTTTGTCAACATACATTTATATAAAAGTTGTAGATATTATGTTTTTCTACAACTTTTGTTTGAACTAAATTTTCATACGAGGAATATTTCTAGAGGTATTCAATTTTCTTCGAAATTGACGGTTTGTGGGCAGCTCGCGCGCGTGGTAGTGACAATTGAATCGCTAGCGTGTTGAACTGTTCTTATCGCCGTGTTTATTTGATTTTAGTTGACATCTTACGTATGGAGAAAGTCATGTGTTGGACACAACTTATTTTGGATCGTCGACGCGGCCAAATGTACTAACTGGTCTAGGAACTAAGCAATTTCGAGGGAGACATGAATGAGAGAAAGTTTAAGAGGCTAGAGTGTGCCAGACCCTTAGCCAGAAGGGCATAATATCGTCGAGAGGAAAAACTTCTGTAATGGATCCCGGAAGAGCAGAGAATAGATTAAAAATAAGATCAAATATATGATGAGGAAATTAGGAAATTTTCAGGTTTAACGTGGGAAGCGGTAAAGACAGAAAAAGGTGGAAGTGGGTGGAAGAGTCGTTAAGACATTTTCCGGTAGTGCACTTAAACGAAGATTATTCATAAAAATGTGTGTAGGTATATGTGCGTGCAACCATAAATTGACTCATACATAATTACACAAATACACAAACTATAAGCAGACAAACCCCATGTTGTATTTTATGTTCGCCAAATGACTAATAATTTAACACGAGTTAAACTAACTTTGATCGTTACCCTGTACTTAATGAATGGAAAATCACCGAAGCCTCCATTTATGGCATTGCTTTTGCCTTTAAAATCTCTAGGATGGAAGCTTAAAGCCATTTTTCTTCATTAAGACCTAGTGAAGTTTATTAATTTTGCGGAATTAATTGTAATTTATTGTAATATAGACCCCTTGCGAATTTACCGTCAATTCGGGGGCTTTGCAATTCTATTTTAAATGACCGAATTTTTCTCAGTCAGAATAAAAAAAAAACGCAACGTAGAAACGGAGCAGCGTTTCACATTTTTTAAAGAGTAAAAGTAATGAGATGCAATCTTCCTTTATTGCCTCCATTTTTATTACCCCTTCATTACACTTGGTTTATAAAGTAAGTGGTCGAGAGAGAGAGAGAAAGAGAAAGCCCTCTCTCTGAATCGCATATTTTCTACTCTTCTGAGTCCCCCTCCAATTTTCCCTAGATTTATAATCGTGGAAGCCGCGGCCGTTAATTTTTTCTTCAACCGGCTGACTAGGCGCCGGAATAACGTTATAAAAAGGGAAGAAAAGAGAAAAAAACTCAAGAGAGAGGAGGGTGCAGGTCATTGTAGTCATACCGCCACAGGGGAGCGGAAAGTTGGCGGAATCGAGCCAAACAAAACAATAATAACAGCGCCCGCGAATATTGATCATTCCGTGTAACGGCAGATGACGTCAGCGTGTATCCGCGGAAAGCGAGACGGATCCGTTCCCGCGTAGAGTCCTTTCCCACCCGCCCGAATCGTATATATTATGTAGTACTAGACTTTTTTCCCACCTAGGCGGAATAATTTTCTAAGCGGAGCGGAACGCGAACGCGCTTTCGCAATTTTTACTTTCTCCATACGTAGTAATGGGAAAGTATTGTGTTCATGAAAAAAGTCGACTTCGAGATTTCAACGAAAATACACGTTTTGAGGTCCCTAGAACACGTTTAGACTATTTTCGGAATGATGTCTGTGTGTGTGTGTGTGTGTCTGTGTGGATGTATGTGATTGTGGGCGGTCTAACTCAAAATGTACTTGCCATATCGATACCAAATTTCATATATAAAACTTTAGGATAAGCACAAGGAACTGATTAGTTTTTGGACAATACCGGTTAACCGAAAGTCAAGGTTTATTCGAAACACGATTCGGTTTTTGCGATATTTCTCCTATAATACGTCATTGTATACATTAACCATTATAAAAAATGTAGAAAATATAATTTCCTACATTTTTTATTTCAAACAATTTTTCATAGCAGTTATTGTTTAGGAATTATTTTTAAATAATCGGTTTTTCGGGGTCCGTAAAATCTTTAAAATATCGTTATTGGTAATCTTCGTGAAGACCAAATATGTAGAGAATAATATTTCTTCCACGTTTTGTTTGAAACAAATTTTCGTAGAACCATCCATTTCGGAGATATTTTGCTTTTTCTTAATTTGCATCATACAGCGCCACCACCATGTAGCGGTGAATTCTGTAAACATATTCAAAATATAATTTACGGCAATAAGGACGACTGTATTCTTTTACGATACGAAATAATAATTTTGCCTTATAATGCTATTCATAATAATTTAAATAACTATACCCCATATATGGAGAAAGTCATGTGTTGGCCACATAAGATTTTTTATTCTTGTTTTAAATAGCGAAGGAGGAATGAACCCATCCATCCTGGAGCGAGATAATAAACTCTCTAGTTTGGCGGGAAAAATAAGTTTATTCTAGCTAGAGCTTTCTCTCTAAAAAAAAAAACAAAGGGGTGAACGTAAATTCACGCCAAACTGTAATTCGCGAACAATTCCCCATCCCCCCCTCTAACCGGAAAGGAACGAAAAGGCCTTTATTTTATCCAATTTTCGATTCTGCGTTTCTTTTTTCATTTTTTTATATCTATCACCCGACCATGCCCGATTAATCGACAAAATGACAGGATATGGACTGTCAAGAGTATTAAGACGGATTGCGCCCAGCACCAAATGGCGTGTTTTCTGACATTATGGCGCGGCTATTTCGTTTTGATTCCCTTTGCGAATGGACCAGAGAGATAGAGAGAGAAAGAGAGAGAAATTGATAAAGAGAGGGAGAGAGCGAGATAAAAGAAAGTACGAGGAGAGAAAGAGAAAGCGAGAGATTTTAAACAGCGCTGCTAATTGAGATGCATGTTTCGCCTCTCCCGTTGAAAATGCTCCGGCCGGTTACAACAACCGAGAGAACATTATCTCCTCAGCGTGTTCAACGTGTGCATGTGATTCATTTTTGGTACCCCGCGGATATCTCGACTAATTGGTGTGTAAAAGGGCCTGAGAGAAGTTTTTGATTTACGACGAGAGTCAGTGACGAATGAAGAAATATTAAATGTGATGGTTTAACCTGATAACATATTCGCCTGCGAGCGAGAGGAATCGTTATATATATATATATATATATATATACATGGAGAGAGGGAGAGAGAGGGAGAGAGAGAGTAAAATAATACTTATACGGAATACAATTTTTTCGAAATGAAAGTGACTAATTGAAAATGCTGAAAGAAACGTTCGGTGGCGCAGTAGATATTTTAATAATTGTAATATAGTTCCGGAAATCGTTTCTCAATGATTCCCAGCAAAAAAAAAACCTCTTTGTGTTGATTATAAAGTGACCTTCGTGAAGAAAAGCGTTTGTCGTCCAAGCCAGTAGCGCTCTTCAGAGCTGACTGATTTGTGAAGCTCCAAGACCGTCTGAATACCTCCAAATCGATCAATAGGTAATGCTGTTTATTTCGCCGAGTGAGCTTTTTGCGTAAATTTAAAAAAAATATAAGGTAAATTTTCGATTTCCGTTTGCCCGGAAAATCCATATTTGAGAAATGAACTTCGTCTCAACTCAATCCGCAAAATTGAGATATTTGTCGTATATAGAACTGACGAAGGAGAAAGGTAAAATGAGTTATGGATAGCAAAAAGGTGTTAGATCCATTAGAAAGTTCGAGAGCCTCAGGGAATTCCGAAAGAACACAGGAGGAAAATGGTTGGAAACTTTTCGGGTTGGGAACTCTTCATTAGGGGATAGCAAATTTCGTTTCCGTTCAACCTTTAGACAAAAATATCACTCGCCAAATTCAGACGCTTTACTTTATTTCAATGTCAGTTTATCGTAACTTTTTCTGGGGATTTAAATTTTCTCACACCCTTCAAAACCAAACACACTCCTAACTCGAAATAAATAATTTATAAAAATATAATAAGAAAAAAACTGACAGGAGGAATCGTGTATTGCCTTGCTCTCCAAAGGGGGCGTAGACGAGAATAATTGCTAACACCTCTATAAATATATATACTAGTGAAAACCCGTCAAAAATTAAGGGAAGACAATTCATCTTGATCGGATGAAAAAATCACTTTAACAGCTCTTTAATCATCACATTCTTGGTGAATGTTTTTTCATTCAACAAAATCACATTTTTATAATTTCTTGCTCTTGTGAGGGCCACGTAGAGTTGACCATGTCCAAATACAGACTCAGGCAAGTAAACACCAACATGATCAAATATTTGGCCCTGAACTTTATTGTCATTGCAAAAGCCAAAATGACCGGAAATTGGCGTCTGTCACTTGCTATCAAATTAATGCGTGGAATAAACACTCGTTCTCCTTTGTTACTTCCCGTAATAATTTCTGCGTCGATCAAGTTATATTGAAACTTTTTTACAACCAATCGGGTACCATTAAGAAGTCCTTTTTTTTGGATCTAAATTCCTAAGTAACATGATGAATGCTCCAACTTTCAGACGAAGATGATGTTGTGGCATACCCGATGGCCATTGCTGGCTCATTGACATTTTCTGCATTATCTGTTCGACGCTTAATAGCCGCTTCTTCTCTAGCTTCAATCTCACCTTGTGTTCGACGTCGTTTTCTCATGTATTCTCTCATATAAGCGTTACGGTCTTGGCGTTTCCGTGAGTCTTGACTTGAATTATTAGATTCCTGATTCATGAGTTAAGGTAGAGGGTTTTTCGGAAATTAATTTAGTATAAGAATACAACAATATTTAATATTTAAATGTAAACTTTATTTTGTTTGTTTCTATGGAACGAAATTTAAAAAAAATTGTTAAATCAATAAATCACAAAGGAAATTGGTAGTGTTAGATAGATATATCCCACCGAACAGTCAAGCATTCGCTGCACTTAATTTGGCTCGCAATAAATATGAACGTATCCGCCCCGTTTGCCGGCAGCCATTTAAATTCCGTGTTTCATATTCTCGGTGCTCCGTCGGCGAATTCATCGCGCCACGGAATTTGTTTGAATTAGGGCTTTAAAAAAAAACACATTCCGAGGAATTACCGTCTCCCTAATTTATTCCAGATTAGCACGCCGGTATATTAAGCGGATAAATTTGAAGAGATTTTTAAAAAAATCAAAATAAAACCGGTGACTTTCGCGGGGAGTGGAGCGATTCAACGGTTTCAAGATAGGAACTAATTTCGCTCTATTTTTCGTTTTTTTCCCTCGGAAAATCTTTCCTCTCATAAATCAACCTCCATGTGAACGGAGTGAAAAAAATAATGGGCGTTGCGTACTCCAGCTACGGAACAGATTGAAAACTGGGTCATCGGTCGACCAACAATTCATTCCCGTCCGCGTGTATGGGTGTGCGGACGACCACCGTGTTACTTCAAAGGGATTGGAGAACGAGAGATAAAGGATAAAAAGGGGTTGGTTGAGTTTAGGGGGGAGGGAGAGTTTCAGAGAGAGTGAGAGAATGAAAGGAGAGGAGAAAAAGACCGCTGAATCACACGGCGCAATCACACTTTGAGATTTCGTTGAATAACATGACGGAAAGGAGGGAGGGAGAGAGGGAGGGAAAGAGGGAGAGAGGGAGAGAGGGAGGGAGAGAGGGAGGGGAAAGAGGGAGAGAGAGGGAGAGAGAGAGCGAGAGGGAGATATTGAGGGAGAGTGGGAGGGGAGAGAGGGAGGGAGGGAGAGTGGGAGGGGGAGAGAGGGAGGGAGAGAGAGGGAGGGAGCGAGGGAGGGAGAGAGGGAGGGAGGGAAGGAGAGAGAGAAGTCTATTCGAAAAGGGGAACACGTCACATTGACTCTCGACCAATGGAGACGAATTAGCGAATGACTTACGAGAATCGCAGAAGCATTGACGAGATCAAGAGTTGATGGAAAGTAGGAGAATGATAGTGACTAGATCGGGAATCGAACCCGGCACAGGCGAATATTCTACTAAAGTCAAAGCTCAAAAGTCCGAAAAACTCGGAGACAAACACTATTCGGATTTCTGAAAATTACGGACTCCCATGCTGTTGATTAACGTGAAAATTTGCTTTTAAGCGCTATTTTCTGTGTAATGAATAAATATAAAGTGAACTAAATGTGGAAATGTTATAAAGCTAACAAACTGAACTATAGGAGAAGGAATGATGCACGTTTACATAAAAATCCATGAATAAAGACTGAATGACGACGGGCTACAGGTATAAATACTAGAATAAACTGCATTATAAACGAATAGATAGTATTCAAACTCTAGATGAAGCATTAAATCAAACTCTAAATGAAGCATTAAAAAGTACAAATACACTTGTTATTAGTTAATAATTAAGATTCAAGAGCCGTAAAACTCCCAAAATCCAGCTATTTGGCGACGGTTAAGCTTTTCGGATTTTTGAGCTTTGCCTGTACTAACAATAAGTTACGGATTAAAGTTATACCCTCCCTCGTGACAAAAAAGCCTTTTACGAGATATTTAATTAGAACGAGGGGCAATGAAAAAAAATACTCCTGCAAGAGCGGTGTGATTCCTTACACTGGTCGTTTACGGGTAACTACGGCGTCATGAAAGGTAATGCACGATCCGAAGAAAGAGAGCAAGTACTCATAAAGTCATTTTTCTCCCTCGCAGTAGGAGAGTTCGGGAAAATGGGGTAGTGTCTAAAGTAATAGGCATGTCTGTAATGAATCGATAAATTTAATTTTCTTGGGTAGTTTTCGCTTTGCAAAATCCGAATAAAATATTCTTTAATACTGCCATTTAATCACGATACCCCGGTTAAGCAATTAATTTTAATTTGTCAACACAGATTCGAAATAATGAATTTCTCGACTTGTTGAATTCATATCAAGATTACAGCAAAATATAATAAAATTGCGCGGAAGTATTTTATCTTTATTTTCAAATTATATTTAATCCATTCGAATACGGTAAAGTTCGCCTATTACATGACAAAGACTCCAAAGAAGCTTAGTATACTAACTATCCCAAAAAGCAACGTTTTTACATTAACTACATTTTATATTTGCTGAATCCGTGACTTTTAAGTGTTAAGGTTTTTGAAGCCATAAAAAGCATGACCAATGGCGAAAGGATTAACCACAATTTCCACGAACTGAACTGACATGATTTTTAAACACGTGGATAAGTGCACCGACATTCACTTGCCTACTCTTTCATTTCTTTACTGTGTAAAGTGGCGCTCATGATGCGCACGACCCATGGAAAGTGTACGCCATGGAAAGTGAAATAACGTAGTTTTCATTTTATGGTTATGCCTTCGGATTCATTTTTCCATCAAGTAGATTTTCGCCTAAGTACATCTTTCGCTATGACGTTTTCGTCGCGCAATAGCCAACAATAAAGCTGCAATGTTAAATAACAATTTAATTTAAGCGCACGTCTGAAACGAATTAGGAAGCTTTCATAATGTGTATTTTAACCAAAAGATATTGTTACATATGTGAATTTAATAAAACGTTAACTGCTTATTCCTGAAAATGAAAAAAAAGTTTTTGATTGTGCAAAAGTATTTTTAAATTAATTTTGAAAAATAGCTTTTTTTACGAGCACAAGCTTTTAGGAAGATTATTTCAGTTTATCTTAGCCTTTTAATATCTTTATGAGACGTCGCCCGGAACCAGTAGAACGTAAAAAACAAGAAGGCGCACTTTATTACTGTGATGTCGTATAAGGTGGAAAAAAACACTTTCGAGTTATGGTCCTAGTGTCACCCCTCGTTTACGTTACTTTAATGTTAGTTAGTTTTACGCCTCTTGGTTAACATTATATTTCTGCAAACGGTTGCAATTATAAGAATGCCAATACTGTACAAAGCAAAAAAAACGATATTAAAAAACAGGAAATTTTAAAAGCTGAACTGTTTATTGAACAAAAAATATTTCAGAGAAGCCCAAGTACACGACCCTTCAACAAAACCTCATGAAAGCAGAGGAAAAAATCCTTTGTTGAATATCAAATTGGTAGCAGCTTAACCTCCGATGAGAAATAAATTATCATCTCTCAGCCTTTACCTGTATTGCTTACTTTGTATGCATTGAATGATAATGAGCATCGGCAAGGATATAAAACAACATTATTCTATTCAAGAACATGCACTTAAAAAAGTACGTCTCAGATTTTTCCAATAGTCACAACAAAATGATAATGAAAGTCTATTTGACGACAACTACCGGCTGCTTTGTGGCAGAAATGCACATCTGAATTTTTATAACCTCTTTGTGGCTACTGGAGATATCTCAGACAAGTACGTATTTAGTAAAATTAAGTTAAAATTTTCAACCATAAGAAGAGCTCGACAATTCCCTGTTGAACATCATTATATATTTTCGTACATTATTTTGTTTTCCTTATTACATACGTATTCTATATGATAATTCATAGTTAGGTCTTATACAGTAGAGGTGATCGGAAAGTAACAAAACAAAGGAAAAACTCAAAAGATTTATTAACTACTCTTCAAATTCTCTCCTTCCTCCGTAATGCGCTTATCCCGTCTTATTTACCTTTGTAAAAGACATGTGAAAACAATTGTTTGATAGCTTATTATACCGGTTACTGTGTTGTTTATATTAACGAAGAAAATAATAACTTTGTTAAATTCCAGAATTTTTTATTTCACGACCGGTCTCGCTAAATAACTAGCATCATTAGGTGTTGTTTAGCTCATTATCGGACTCAAACTGACGCCCTCTTTATTATCATTTAACTTCCGGGAAGAAACAAAATCGCAGGATATCATATCTGGTAAATGTGATGGATGAGCCATGATATCCATCCCTAATTCTTCGATGTTGTGTTGGAAAACCTGAGAGCGATATGCAGCTGCGTTGTCGTTGTGCAAGTTCCACTCGTGTTCAACAAGATGGGGAATTTTTAGCGAATCGGAATATTACTCGCCGTTTACTCTTTTGCGTTTTGGCTCATAATAATCCCAAATGAAAACTCGGTTTTGTGGAAGAAAACAAAATGCGTAACTTTTCATTCACTTTGACAAACCTTCGCCTTTCCATTGGCGACTTTTGGACTTAAGTTCAGTGCCGTAATGGTGAAACCACGATTCGTCACAAGTAACAACTTTGGTCGAAAACGACTGATCTCGTCTTTACGTATAAGTATAATCTTTACATATGTATGGAGAAGCACAAGTGGAGGTTGGGTAGTGTAAGTTTACGAGTCCGACAGTACATGCATGGCTGTAGGAATCATGGGCACCTTTAATGGATGATGGATGGCAAAACTTAGGGGGGAGGGAAGGGGGGAGATTTAGTGTAAGTATGGTGGCACACGATTTAGGAGAAAATATTGTGATTAAGTAGAATAAAATTGGGGGATGTAAATTTGGTGGTTTACGTTCCAAGGGTAACCGAGTGTAAATGGCGTGGCATAAAGTTAAGGAGTATCAGGTGTAAGTTTGGTGGTATACATGTAGGGGGGACATCAGAATGTAAATTGGGTGGCATAAAAATAAGGGGCAGTGGTTGTAAATTTGGTGGCATATAATTAAGGGGCAGTTCACGAATGATCTCAAATCACAGTATGTATCCATTCAATTCACTTTTAAAACAGAAAACAATAACTATCTTTTTTTAGATCTTTCCTTACTTAGAAAAATAACCGTTTGACATAAAATATAAATAAACCAACCATTGTCTATTAATTTGTTCACCGTTACTCAATACTCTAATGTAATAGGAACATCTTTTGTTCTTATCTTTTGGAAAATTAAGCTTAACAGGGGACCCTTTTTTTTACCAAAATGTCTAACACTGCACTGTCCAATTTTGGCCATAAAGCTGGATCCTCTAAAACATAGACACTAAAATCTTTTGAATCAATTTCACCAATTTTTTTATCACAAGATTGTTCTGAGACTGTTGGAACGCCAACATCTTCCGAAACACTTCCTTCAATTAATCCTAATGTTTCAAAATCTTGAGTTTCCCCGAAACAGCAATCTCTATCAACATCACGGCTACATGAGCTTGGAGTGCCTCTATCAAAACTTTCTCTTGGTTTTAAATATTTTAGGAAAGCACCTTTTTGTTTGGTGCAAATTTAATCTTTTTTCCGCTTTCCGTTTTTTACATTCACATCCAGAAAAACGCAAGTTCTTTTTGATTCCATAAATCAAACAATTTTCGATGCGATGTAGATGGGCGTTTTCCAGTCATAATATGGGCAAAAAGTTCACAACAAACTAAAAGCACACGAATAATCACAAGAGAAAAAATATCACTCACACTACGACTACGGTTGCGCGATAACAGAAGATTCCTTTCTTTAGTACGTAATTTTAGCCACGTAATTCTAAACTAATGACCGCGTAAATATGAAAATATGTAGTAGTAATTTCACTTCCGCGTTATTCCAAAAACGAGTAAATGAAATCCGCGTAAATTTGGAAAGAAAGTGCTGTGTGTATTTGAGTGTGAGTGAACAAAGAAAATGAGGGTTTCTGACGTTGAAGTAATTCCCCTAAACCAGAGCGTGTGAGGATTTTCCTTTTTAAAAAAATATTTGTGTTGTTATTAGGTGGTTATTCCATTTATCTTCAGTACAGTGTTTGTCGGTTGGCATAACATTAAGGGGCGGTAGGTGTACGTTTGGTGGTATGCATTAAGGGGCAGAAGTGCCATTCTGTTGGTACACATTTAGGGGAAATAGCGTAATTTGGGCGAATTAGATTTTTGGGAATTTTCTTAAATTTGTTGGTAGTCATTTCAGGGGCAAAACTGCAGGCTGCTCTGTTTAAGGGAAGATTTGGTAATAAATATTTCTGGTAAATGTAGAGTAGGTTGATGTCTCGGTTGCATAGGATCACATACATATGAGGAACTACAAAATTTGAGCTGTGCACAGGCCCGCGCCGGGAACATTTGCCGCCCGGGTGCAAGAGTTTTATGCCCCCCTTAGAACTTAAACAGAACCCTGGCCCAGAATTTTTTTCGATGTTTAGATTAAAAGTTGTATTTAATTTAAGAAATAAATTGTACAAACACTAAATTAAGAGAGATTCTTGCCTCCGCCCATGAATTGCCGCCCCTAATATGTTGCCTCCCGAGTGCGATGCACCCCTTGCACACCCCTGGCTGTGCATAGGCATTTGTCAAAATTATGGAGTGTATAAATGATATTATTGTTGCAATAAAAATAGTTCAAGGTTCACCTTAGATTATCGTATATTGCAGTTATATTCATAGAGCCATGATGGGTATATCAAGCACCACTTCACTCTGTAAACGTTGCAGAGGAATTGACAAGAAAATGTTAGATCTCTACTGGACTGATAATATATGACACATGTTAGTGACATGTTATGACTTGAATAACCCAGTTTCTGGCCTTACTCTGGAGATAATGATTTAGTTCTGTGATGTTGTTAGGGCTAACTTAATCGAGGAAGGCAGTTTATAGGGAAAACGAGTAGAGGCCATCCGTGAAGCTTAAATAAAAAAATTCTAAGATCATTATCAACATTTACCGAGCCTCACAATGTTAGTTAATTACTGCCTCCATAAATGACTGGTAGGAATTAACCATGTCTTAGTTGGTAGCGGAAAGGTATTTAATCATCGGAATACTTTTTATTTTAATATGTTTCCACTAATGATTTCCATCATGTTATAAACCTACTATGATTTTATAATAAAACTACGTATAAGACGAGGTTTTCTGCGTTTTTTTAACTAAAATTTTGGAGTCTTATTTTATTCCTAAAGAAGGAAATAACAACATTGAATGCGAGCATGACTATCATTTGACTTCACATTGTGACGACAATTTTAGAGATTTAAAAAACTTAAAAATCTTATTAAGTTGATTTGCTTCAGAATACCTTATAAAATTTTTTAGGCAAATTTAACGTCTGTAAAGGGAAGATTATCTTATTTTCGAGATCGTCTTGTAGTAGAGTAAATACGGCATTTTAACTTTACAAAAGCAAATAATAATAAGTTCACAATATCGAAAGTATTCAGTTATAGACAAAAGGAGAGTTGGAAACATCAATTCACGATAAAAAATTATTCAATTCCCAGTTATATTAACCAAGCAGAGAAAGCGAACTGTTCTGGAATCTAACCAATACCCCTATCAATGACGACCCGTTTAAAAACGGCAAGAAAAAGCATCTAACATCTGGCAAAAGAATAATTTACCTTTTTCGAGCCATTTGCATTAATTCGTGAAATATTACACGCACAATAACAGAATAAGATTAGTTGATATTATAATATGAAGGACTAGTGGTACTTTTGACTGTTTGTACCACGACAAGAATTTTAATTTATTTCAACAGACACTATGACGATGAAACCGTGTATTCCAGCAATGCATAACATAAGCATGCCTTGTTCAAATTCTAGCAATTAATTCAGAAGGTAAATATACGAAATATCCATAGATTTAAAAATTTATGTCGAAATAAATGTTCCGCTTACTCGAATCACTGGTGTAAGACATATAAGAGTATACAAAAAAGGGAAACAAGCATTTTATATTAATATGATTAATCCGAAATTGTATTATTAGAATATATCATTTTTTCTAATCTAAAATCCTGCAGAGGGGCAAGTTTTACGGGCGTTACTCTCACATACTGATCGTTACCTGGGAAGAATTGTACTAATTACGTTGTAATTATTGAGTCCTAATTCGTGGCAATCCAAAGAACATAAAGCGGATATTTTTATGAAAGTCAACAACGGCACGCAATACGACGTGATCGATGAGAGTGACAAATTAATCGTCTCCGTGGTAGTTTCGGAGGAAAAGCGACCGAAAAAGACGGAAGGGAGTGGGGGTAAGAAAATGACAAATTATGGTACCCCATGACGCGGCATTGCAGATGGTATGGTAGGAAGGCGGGGGTTTGTATAATCGGGTTAAGTGGTACGGCGATTCGTCTTCTCGTGCTACATTCCTGAGACAACCCGCGATTCTCCGTATCAGGGGTCACCAAACTTTTCATTAAAAGGGCCACATGAGGCTTCGTTTGCCACTGTTACGGGTCACACATGACCTTTAGAATGACTGATCGGGCCGTCAGGCAAATTTCAAATGGCTAGTTTTGAGATTTTTTTTGATTTTGTAACGTGGTGCACGCCTTTATTAAAAGTATATTGCACCAGTGTTCTCGAATTCCTTTAGATTTCACAAATGGCATCTAATGAGGCCTACCGTTGAAAAATATACGAATATAAATGTCTTAATGAAATTGATGCGGTAAGGAGGGCCGGATGAAATCACTGGAGACCACATATCCATATGAATTAACTCACGACTTAAAAAATTATGGTTTTGATTTCACGCGACGCTTAATACTTTTCTTGGAAAAGTCCAAATGGGTACGAAAACTTTGAACTTTTGAGGCTTTCGGGCAGAGAACAGCGAAAACCTTTCTAATCCGACTCTGGGATTTTTAATAGTTCTTTCTGTTTCTCATACGTCATGTATGTAAATTGTGATGGAATCGAAGGTTTTTCCTAATAAATTAGTCTCATGAACGACACAAATCATATTTCCACAATCCTTTCACCTGAATCAACTGCATTTGAAAAATGATTCAATATATCGATTCAATTCATTTAATCTATTTAAGATATGGTGTTGCAATAACATCAAAGGTAATGAAAAGCGTAATATTAATACTCAAGTATTAGGAAAGTGATTTCAACGGCCATCCATTTTGGCTGAGAATCGATCCTTTCACTGCGTTCGACATTTATTTTCTTACTATAGATCAGTGGTGTCCAACCTTTTCTACATGGCGGGCCACATCGACGGTTGTGAATCCTTAACCCTTCGGCGGGCCTCATTGGAAGTTGCGAATTCTTCCACGGGCCGGATTAGAGTTTAAATCGGAGGTTATCTATATATGCTGAGGTGATACGCAATCGAAAATCGAGTCAAAATAAGGTTTTAATATTTAAAATTTCAATATTAAAAGTTTTATTATCAAGTTTTCATAAAAACGTACGAATTTATATGTTAACTTTCTCGGATTGATTTTTTATAATAGCTTGGCGGACCGCACAAAAATCCTTCGCGAGCCGTAGGTTGTGCACCACTGCTTTATAAAATACAATCTCCATTTGTGATATCTTAATTAGTCTCTCTAAACATGTCTTCACTTGGACACGAGATCTAAGTAGTTCTTAGGATTGTGATATTTACAGATCGTTAGATTGCGAGCTTGATTACGTGTGTCTGTTAAGATCTCTCTTGTTCTAAGGACCCACAAACCTTGACAACTGTACTACATGTTCGACGAACCAAGCACCCTGCGTGGAATAATTCTCCGTAAACCTAACCGAGTAATTTGATTTTCCTTTGTTTCCTCCATTTATCTTTTTCCTTCGTTTTTTTCTCTTCCTTCCTCTTTCTCGATGATTATTTTTTTAAGTTATCTAAACATAACTTTTTGCGGCAAATGAAGGATTATTTCTTAACAATTTTACGTTATTTATTCTTGTAGAAATACGGTAATTGCTGCTTGTTGAAAAAGGATTTTTAAAATTTCCCGGCGAATATTATTAGTGAATTGTTCTCGGGTTTCACACCGGGTGATGTCTTGAATAGAATTCGACGTTTCGGCGCATGTCACATCCGCCATCTTCAGGAAAACTGAGTGCCGTGTCAGGTTGGCTCCCGGTTTATATCCCCTGGGTGGTTCGTCTGTTGGTCGGTTGTCGCTTTCCCCCCCACAGACGTCTTCCATTATAAGAATTCGCGGTTTCTCCCTTTGCGGCTGTGTTTTCTGTACGTCACGGAGAGTGGAACGAAACAACCCTCTCCCGCGACGAATAACGTGCACGATCGATAAGAACGTTACTCTCTCATTGAGCTTTCATCCAGAAGACGCTCTCGCTAGAGCGGCATGTGAATTGGTCGAATTAGGCGGGTCCCCGGGATCCGACGGAGGTCTCTCTCCACGCCGAATTTCGTTGCCATGACGACGGCGAAGAGAATCCGGTTCGCGTGAAAGAGAAGCTCCCCTTAACGTTGCTCGGGAGACTTGGAAACGCCGTGCTATCCTCCTCTATCTTCGCCCGCCTCCCACCGAAACCGACGCTCTCCAGCGGGTATTTTTTTTTTGTTAAGCGAAGGAACCACGGATGAGATACGTAGGCGTGTAGGGAGTTTTAAGGGCATCAAACACGGAGGAGGAGGAGGCCAAGGAAGTTCACTTGTGCCCTCGGGTATCGAGTAACGGCGTAGAGCACTCAGGAGATAAATGGAGAGGACGCCATGCACGCGCTCTTAGGAGAAGAAATAAAAGAGCGGAGCTTGGAAGAGGGCCACTTAATATCGCCTCTTCCAAAAGTTCTACCTCGGAGATTTTCGCTTTCCTTTGGAGATATTGCGGGCGATGTCCGAAACCGGCTAACGTGGACGTTGCCGGGATAATATCGGCAATATCCGGGCTGAGATGGCTTATATCGTTTATTTTTTAAAAATTTTTATATGATTTTCCAAGAAATTCACCTAAACTCGGACTGAAACTTAGAATGAAACTGCCAAACTCGGATACTCAAGCTTTCTTGACAGACATCGAGATAAATATAAAAACGCTCAAATTTCTTTTCTGAAGCTTATTAAAACTACCCAACAAACGCATACAAGTTTCTTTCATCAGCGTTATTAAAAATATAGGAATAGTTTTATTAACGCATGCGGGTTCTGTAAGACCTTTGGACACGCCGAATTTCACTTGGCTAATAATGATATTAGCCACAGTTCGATAATTAGTTTTGACAGAGACATGGACTAAACATTATTTTTAAATATACATATATACGATGCCAGCATAAGGGAAGGTCTTACATCATCATTGCTGGAGAATATTCTGTTCTAAAATCTTACAGCCCCATGACTTTATTAACACACCAACAAAGGGTAACTTTTCAACACTTTTTTTTTAATCGTTCCCATGATGAATCTTAGAACCTGTATGCGAGTTAATGCAAGATGACGGTTTTTGCCTATTCAGGCTCAATATATTTAAAATTGATAGACTAGGCCGAGACTTGGTGGAATTCCATCATATAAGGATGGGATGTATTGCTAACACGAATAATTCGTATAACAAAACAACATAAATAAACTTTTACAGATTCCACACAAACTTTACAAAACACGATGGCTTTCGGTGAATAATCACCATCTTCAGATAAAAAGTAATTACGAGAAAGGCTTATATAACTAAGGGGAGAGGTGGGAGGGGTTGTGGTTGTGGAGGGAGGAAGCACTGACATGAGTAATGGGGATAGGAGAGGAACTGGTGTTCGTTGACTAAAAGAAAATCTGGGTTGTGTTTTGAATGTAAAATTTTAATTTTTTCCAAAATATTTACCTGAAATGTATTTAGATTTGGCTTTTGTTCAACTAAAAAGGAGTCAACTTTAAGATCTTAAACAAAGTAGCAGATAATTAAAATATTTAACGTTTTATTCATTTTTTTGGTGAAATATTTATCATCTTCTACGCAATGATGCTGAAGGTTAAATAGACTATTTATTTTATATATATTCACAGGGATAAGCAAGAGATGGGTGTAATAGTGTTTGCATATGAGGATGAAATGCAGCACACAGAAATAGAGATGATTCCTAATTAAATGATTTATCAGAGCTTTTTTTCTAGCGTTAACTCTTATTTGACGATTTTTTATGGAGCTTTATAGATGACGGAGTATAATGTGTATTCGTACGGTTTTAGTGCAGCGAATACATAAAAAATTAAAATACAAGGTTAACTTGGACTAATTATGCCACTTTTCGGTGCCTTTAATATCATAAAAAATTCAGAGGTGCGCGAACATTCACTTTGAATTTCATCTTTAAAGGAACTTCTAAAAAATAATTGTCCCGAAATCTTTTGTTTGCTTAGACGAGCTTTCGGTAATGACGAATCCTATTCTGGTAAAATAAAACGAGGTCTTATAAAGGGACGTCTGCTGGCGAAACGGAAAGTAATTATTAAATTACAAAGCTGGTGAGGGTCATTGAATATTAAATTACTTCCTAGGATTCCTTCTTAAAAATCCTTCCAAGAAGTAACTGATTAAAATTTCTGAGGGATTCCTTTGTCGGTGACACGACTCTTTAGAAGTGTTTATTGTGTGTTTGCTTATAATGGTTTTACACTATCCTTCAGAATCTCTGCTTATTTCCTCTTGATGAAGCCGTTTTTCAGTAGGAAGGAGCTTAAGGTTTCTCTGGGAGCATTATATTTCGATATAAATGACATGATTTATATATAAAATACAAAAATCAGTACAATACACATTGTACAAACTTTCTCATATGCTAATGCGTCGTTAAGTCATCTTTTAAAAAATAAAAAACAATGTACAATCATTATAAACATCAACTTAAATAACTGTACGAAATTTGATGAAAATCGTATCAGCTGTTTTTTCGAAAATCCAATTGTTAAAGTTGCCCAAGAATAAACTAGCATTATATTAATTTTTTGAGAAATATTAACTATGAAGTATTATTGCAGACGTAAACTCAAGTAACAGTAAGAAATTTGATCAAAATCGTTTGAGCCGCTTTTAAACAAATCAAATTTTTGGTAAAATAAATAATAAACTATCCTTAATTATTGCGCAATGTCAACCATTTTTTCATAGCTTCTATTCTGTATGATAAAATGCCTACGTACGAGTTTTAATTCAATTTCGCTCTACCGTGTAGGCTTTAGAGCCGCGAACAGACCGACGGACAGACAAACGGCATTGCGAAAACCACTTTTTCGGACTCGGTTACACCTAAAACGTATATTTCCATCAAAATCTCGAGATAGATTTTTTTTCGCGATTACAATGTTTTCTCAATATACTTCGTATATGTTAATACAATATATATTTTAAGAATGTTGATCCTAAAATAACAAGTTTAAAAAAAACTATATTGGCCACACACTCTCAACTACGCAGCAAAAATAGGCAACTTATAATTGTCCTTACAATCCAATCCAATTCTCGGAAACTTCTTTAATCTCACAAATTTCGCGCGTCATTAAATTCCTACGTCTGTTTATTCGGAGACATTTAATTTCGAGAGCGAGTGGAGTATAAAGTTTATTTTTTCCGTTTCGGAAAAATCGATCCCGCACCCGAGAGTCCCCGGAATTATCGACGAGATTGCTGGGCGGCGGCGAATCAATCGACGGGCGATTCTAGCCTTTGGAGGTCGAGAGAGTGGTGACGGGCGAGGGAACGTAAACAATGCTCTTGACAACGCTGCATTTAAAACGGCTATCCACGGACGCCCAAAATACACAACGAAACCGAAACAATGGGAGCGATTCGGTAGAGAATGAGTGTGTGTGTATATATACGTACAAATATAAGGAAGTTCCGCCATATTCGCGGCGGCTACTTTCCTGGAAAAAAAGAGCGCTGGCATAGAAACCGGCAATGTAATATTAAAATTTTGTTTAAAAAATTGGATAAGGGGAATGAACGTTTTCCCGTATCTTCGCACTTTTCTCGGAACTCTTTTCCCTTTCTTTGCCCTTTGAGGCAGCAGTTAATTCAGAGCCGTTGATATGACTGATTGGATCATTTATCGTAGATGTTATGCCCTGTATAGCTCTCTTGTATACGGCTGATTTTATGTACAGATAATTTAAGATAAAAAACGCAAAAAAACGACGCAAAAGGTTGAGTAAAATGACAAAAAATATTTTTTTAAATGTTAAGCTTAAGTACATAAAAATATGACGAATATAGCAGGACGGCAACAAAGAAGAAAGGAATAATTTTACAGAAATACATGATAATGAACTGGAAAAACGGTGGAAATGGAGTGAACTACACTGGTACGAACAAAGAGGGAGACAAAGACGTATATAATACAGCATTTCTCTCTTACTACTCACCCCAATCATTCGCCGCCATCGTCACAGAGTCGCTACCATTGCGATATGTATGTACCACGTATCTTTTTCGTTTTCGCGAGTAAATCGTTTCGTTGGCGCCTAGCTAACGAGCAGCATGTGCTGCGATTGGCCGGGCGCGAATGAAGTGAAATTCGCCTTCTGCTTACACTGAAAATTGATACAATAATTTTTTCACGAATTCGTGAAAACCGTGGACGCAAAAATAAAACATTAATCCTGGCGTTAAACCACTCGGTACAATTTGGACGACAATACCGAGGATAACATTCCCGAGAAAAAGAAATTATGATGAAAACTGACGAACGGTGTAACTATTCCTGTGCGAGTCGCGGTGAAAGGATTCATAATTTACTCCCTTCTTGAGCAATAAATCAAGAGTTATTTGATTGATAAAATGTAAGTATCGTATTAAATTTTAATAACTAAATCGAGGTTATATTCATACACGGATACATATCGTGTTTCTTGGTGGACCCCTTTCGCTAGCGAGTTTCCACGCGCGGCGTAGGCTGCGTAGGCGCATCTACGCAACTTAAAGGAGCGTTGCAAGTTCGGAAGCGATTCTCTACTGCGCAATAGAAATTAACTTCATTCTTCAGGTATAGAAATTTTCATGGCCCGAGCTCCTCTTCTCACAACTAAATTCAAAATTCACTTTTATGGAGCCATTTAACTGATGTCCATGCCTTTCTTATCGGGACTGGGAAACGAAACGACGGGTAGGAAAAACACCGCTTAAATGTCTTTCGGAGTTTCGAAATTGTCCCGTCAGTTGTATCCAATAAACTATCATCACGCCAGATTTCAGATCTTTAACCGTTCTAGAAGTACCTTATATTAACCTCCTTCATATATGTAAGGAGCCATTTAAAATAGATGAATCGTTTTTCTATCTTAAGTGAAGATCTTTAAAAATTTCTCTTTAACGAGAACTAGAATTTTTAATTGCTGTTCTTGCGCTGCGAATGGAACGGATTTCCAGACAGGAAGTTTCGAATATCCGTTTTCGAGCGGAAGGACTAAAAACTCGGTAGGGGAAAACAAACGGAAAACTTCGGAATGTTTGTTTCGAAACTGAGTTGAACTCGGGAGATCCATTTGTACTCTTACATCCGACTCGAAAGGCGTTACAAATTAACGCGCTTTTATTATTACCATCCTCGGTAGGGTCTTCCCCTTTTTGGAGGCCATTTAAATCTTTTTCTTTACTTAAAACAAGAATGCTTTGTCTCGTATCCGCCGCAAGAACTTTTGAGCGATATACATGATTGTTAGAATTTCTAAAATAATTTTCGGGCATAAAATAAATGAACTTGAAGTATATTAAACGTGTGTGAACCTACGTGGCGATGTTAGAAAGTGAGTTCGTTGCCCCGAGGAGGTGTATTTTATCCATCGTTTAAATTCATATAGTGGGTGATAATTTCAAGTTGATTGTATGAGAGATTGAGCCCACAAACTCCTGCCTAGAAAAATATACCATTTTCTATTCCCGGCTAAAAGGAGACGGCACGTTGGCATGAAAAGGGAAGAAGAGGTACGACAAACGAAGAAATGGATGGACGGGGAATATATGCGAATGCACAAATCGTACGAAGATGTTTTTAACTGCTGTAATACAGTGTAATGAATCGGTCTATCATTCTCTCCTAAATATGTCGTACGTTTTCATCTTACGCTGGTTTCGACAAGGGTTACAGATGCTACTTACTTTATTGATCTCAGACTAGTTAAAGATATTGTCTATGCTACACATAGAGAAGCAGCTGTTGGAGTAGAAGGAACTAATAATAACTGAAGAGGAAGTTTACAAAACGAGAGAAGAAACTACATTAACGTTTACACAACTGCTGATGTGGGATATTTTTTTATTTGATACCCAACGAATGAATGTTTGGATCAAATTCAAAGCTGATTAATGAAGATTTTTCAGATGATCAGCAATGAAACGGAGATATTCAGCACACATTTCAAATAGAAAATTTCTCATACAGTTTGGTTTGCTCGATTCGTATACATACCATATATGAAATGAGAGCAATAGATTGTGGTGCGCGGTGGAGGCAGTTGGTGCGCGAATCGTGCAAGGGGCGGAGCCCCATAGTTTGAGATTATAATCCTAGAAAAGCAGAAACTTATTTTTTAAAACGATTAAGTAAGATTTATTTGGTCTTATTGTTAGTAGCAGCGTAGTTCGACTATATCAGCTAAAAAATAAATCGTTCTCTTGGCCGCATATCGTACAAGTCAATTTAGCGTTTTAATTTTAACCTATTTACAAACGAAATAATATCATACCTTGCATTGCTTCCTGCTGGTTACGTATGCTGAGGTATCTGTACATGATACGGTTATGATGTATGGGTATGAACAGACGGGCATGTCGAAGTGATGTAATCGTCAACGCATTCATACGAAATGGGCCAAATTGTCGGTTACGGCAGATGGTCTGTACATGGAAAATAGGAGTAAGTTGATTCTCGATTGCGTACTAGCAGTAACTAGCCCAGATTTCAAATTGTCGTCTTATTCGAAAGACCTAAGCCGGAATTGCTAACGATTAGGCAAAATTGTTCCGTGGGTTAATGTTTTATGTCTTTTGCTGTTATCATCGTTATGTCCATTGACCTGTATTGGATTTCATTTTAAATTAACATACAACTTCGAGTAATGGGACAACTTCCAATCAGTTGCTAGTTTATCTGAACAAATGACAAATGAAGGCAGCTAAATAAATAATGATGTAAATCAACCGGCGGTTTCTATTATGCGAACTTTGTGTTTTTAACTCGACACTTTAGAAAAAGTTGGAATCGATAAAATAACATCTTATTTATCAATTTAAAAATTTAATATAGCCAATATAGAATCATCCCTTGAGCTTTTTTTTTAATGAATCTAACGAAAGATTATCGGATGAATATTTGCATCCTCATGAGCCTATAAAACATTAAACGGTTATTTATTGAGTAAAAGTGTTGGAAAGTATGTATTTATGCTGTTGTAATCTAGTGACATCTATGAACGGTTATGGAGTTTTGATTCCTATTTCCTGTTTGTACTACTTTCTCTCTACTTCCTGTAACGATGGCCGGTGTTAATAAACAATTCTTGTAATCAGAGCAAAAATCATTCTTCATCCACAAACATTCCAACAAAAAGTACGCGTACTTCGTAATACTATCGTTCTGTTTATAAAAAAATTTTCTCAAGCAAACTAACGGAAAAGTTGTGTTGAATTAATTGATATCACAATTGAAAAATACAACATTGGTGTTGAGCTATGACATTTGTGCCAAAATCTATAGGAATAATATTGTTACCTAGAACGATACTGCAATGAAAACGTTTTTGATACCCAGTGAAGTTAGAAAGTAAGGTGAACACGAGGTAAATATGTCCTAACTCTCACGTAAAACTAATTGTATTTTTTATGATCTTCCAACGGAAATAAGTCATATTAAATGAAAAAATCGCCAAATGCGTTGAAAGTCGTCGAATTGTGACTTTCAAATCAATGTCCTGTTTTGAGACCAGTGTGATTCGTAAAAAAAATGTGATTATTAAATCTTTTTAAAAAATCATTCAAGGAAAACTCTGCATCATTAATGAAACGGCTTTTCAGGATAAGGGTAGGTAATAATGATTATGGAAGCATTGTTTCATTTTTTATGAAAAACAACATGTCATGTACGAAAATTCTTTTCCGTCATAATGATGTTTACTTGCACATCATCGATCATTTGCTCCTTGATATGCGTTATTGATCGGCTTCCACTCGAAAGTGTTGTCAAAAGTTTAAGATTTTGAAAGCAAGACGTTTACACAAGAAATATGGCGACTGTTCTTATTATTCTTCCTGATAAATTCGATTTTATCTAACCCTGGAGTAAAATTCTTATCGCTATGATCGGTATGATGTGTTACAGAAACAGTTAATATACGTACATTTTAACGGAAATATTAATCTGATTTACCGTATAAAACCCTAACATAATGTGACTGCATACTTTTAATAATATAAACCAAAGTTGCTCCTTCCTCCTTATTCCTCTGTTATTACTAAACAAGTTAGGAAAGTGTAAAACGTATCACAAATGGGCGCGTTTCGTGTAATAGAGTATTAGAAAGCAATTATATACCTGTACGTAAGGGGAATAGCGTTTTAAAGTTCTTTTCTTCATCATAAATAATCCATTTTCTTCCTATTTAATAATATTAAATGCACACGTAAGGAAATTAAACGTTTGTCTGGGAGATTGTTTATGTTAGCAACAATGAAGTAACCACGCAAGAAATTTTCAAAGTTCAAATCGATATAAGACTTTCTTGTTTGATTTTCTCGATAACGGCTACACCTACGATAAAAATGTATAGGAAAGGAAATACTCTACTTTACCAGTTCTACAACTTTTATTTGAAAAATAGTTTGATATGAGCAATACTTGACTAGATATGACGAAAATTTAATTTTTTGTCCCCAGTAAAGTGGTACCCCTGATTGGCCTACGTGATTAATTTTTGCGATTTTCTTATTATATTTGATTAAAAGTCCTTAATACCGAATTTCATGAAAATCCGTTCGGTAGAAGCCGAGAACGAACATGCGGACGGACGGACGGACGGACAGACGGACGGACGGACCGACCGACGATAATAGGCGCTCACGCTTTAAACGAAACGCGCCTAAAAATAATCAAAGCAGGAAAAAAAGCATTCGAGGAAAATCTTTGACATTGCTATCCTATCTTATAGAATTATCGGAATCAGTTTTTTCTCTGGGCCCTGCCAGTCTAAATAATGTTTAAAAACTCGAACTAACAAGATTTTTATCTGAATTTATTGACGTGTAAAATCTTAGAAACACAGGACTTGGAAATTATAGTATAAAAGTTGAGGCCAACCGCAAAATCAAAAAAAAATGCCAAAACTAAGTCAATTACTGGGATAATGCATTAAAATTATGATTATTATAACAGCCAAAAAGAATTACGGTTAACATATTCTAAATCTCAAATCCTCTTTTATCGGCTTTATTTTATTATCCTGGTATAGGTATCGGGCTGATTATGAGCGGTACAGTTATCTATCATGAAAATTTGGTGAAGGTGCTCTAGAAGTCGTGCTTTTTCGAAACTTCACGATTTCTTGGTGATTCATTCAATTTATATGCAGGACACCTGCTCCTGATCAGCCTCGTTCCTGCTAGTGTCATTCCGTCAACCCAAATTTATAATCGATTCCCGTTGCTATGCTACATTATTAGTATGTTGAGTAACCTTTTATTGCTTAATTTTATTCGTTTAAATTGATACAGGTAAGTATTCTTTTAATTGGAAGGGTAAATAATATCGGATAATTCAAGGACTAAAAAAATGAGGTAACGTACAAAATGAAATATAAAACAGAAAGCTCGCACAGGAAAAACGTGATATTGAAATGACGATCGCGTTAAAATAAACGTTTCCGTACAAAGCGAGTACCTGACATTGCCATGCATATTATCCCTAGATATCTCCCGGAGCTCCGCATTTAATCGGCTCGCCTCGTTACTAAATAATTAATACCTCCCCTTGCCGTTTTTGGACGCCACATCGACGGACGGAATTTTCCTTTGAACGGTCGTCGCTAGCCAAACGAGTGATCGTTACTTTTATTTTTTTCACGACAGTTTTTCAGGCAACCAATCAACAGGCAGACCTTTATATTTTTGTTCCCTTTTCCGTAACGAAGCAATTAAATTAAAATTCTTTGATACTACCTTCGTAACAAGTTAATTTTTATGGAAAATGTATAGTGAAGCACAAATATTCCTTTATGAAAAGATCAGAGATATGAAATCTTCCCGGATATAATTAACATTTTTGTGCTTGCCGATATCAATCACAAGCTTTTCGAATAATCGCGGATTTATAAGGGGAATTTATAAAAGCGTATTTCCTAAGAAATGTAATTACCGTGTTACAATGCTTCCGCCTTTGAGGTCGCCTTTTGTACGGGTTATCATGTTGAAGCGATCCCACACGTATATGTAGGAAATGGATATGTTATGAGATATAAATACAAGTAACACCTTATACAAGGGAGCGGTTTCTTAGATTCTAATCCGAATAAACCGTGTGATTCTCATCCAGCACTTTACGCGTTAATATTCGAAAAATTATTTTCTAGCATTTGGTTGGAAAAATAAGTTTACCAGTAAATTTTACATTATAGAATCGAACGCAAAAAAGTACGCGGGCGCGCGTAATGTGAATTAAATCGGGTGAACTTGTATGCGTAACGTGCACGTGTTTTACGCACGTTCAAACGTATACTTTTAATATATTTTCGGGTTACAAGCAAATGAAATAAACAACCCTGAATAACGAAGATGCAGTCGCAACCGAGAATTTTATCGAAGCTTCACCTAAAAAAAAAAAAAATCCCCGTGTATAGTTTCAGGACTCGCTTACTTCGTCAGGTAGACATAGATTCGAATCACGAATGACCCGAAACGCTTGCGGTCTCGCGTTTTGTGTTTGTGTGTGAGAGTCGCAATAGATTTTGAACTTGACAGGGCGTGCGTCTCTCCCATTTAATAGTCTCCGCACGCGGTTAGGGAGAGGGAGGTGGGGGGAGGAGGTGGGGGGGGAGGAGGTTGGGGAGAGGAGGGGGGTAGGAGTAGAGGACCTTTTAATTGTAAATATCCACGGTGGCGTCATGAGGAGGAGGGTTTGGGGAGATGGAGAGAAAGGGTCACATAATGGCACAAAGCCATTTGGAGCGTATCCCTTAGATAGATACCCTCGGCTGTATCCGTAAGTGGAATTTATCGAAATGCACTTAACCAATTTTCGTCGAAATGCCCGGCGTATTACACGATGTGACCCAGATGTTCAAATACCAAGAGGGCGTAATGGAAAGAAGTGGCAAAGAGGGTTTCCAAGCCCCTCTCTACTGTCCTCTCGTCTCTCTTTTTCCCCAGAACTCCAAACCAAACCGTTACGGTTAAAAAATTTCCAATGAAAAAAAAAGCAAAAATAGTTCCCCAGGCCTTGAAACAAAGATCCAATTGTAGTTCCAAGGAAATTTTTTTACTGATATAAACAAGTAAATTTACGAACGAGTTGCTTTGTTAAATACGAATTTAAAATTGTTAGTTATATACGCGGGAATGTTTTTTTTTAAATACTGCCATAGTGAATCATAAGTAATCTTGCGTTTTTGCATGTTTTAATGATTGGATTTGAGTGGTGTTAACTAGAGGATGTTTTCGGCTAATATGGTAATCAACAAGATAAAAATCGCGCTGCTGTTAATTCGGGTTGAATGTCATTTCTGCATGCATATTCATGCCGCACGTCCAGTCGCCATAAATTCTATTCAGAGATCCAGATTCAAAAAGTTTATCAGCAAAATTGTTATTTCAGCCAGCAAGAGATAATGTTTGCCAACGTCCTCATTATTATATACTAGTGTAATGCCCGTTTAAATATCAACGGAGGTATTATAGGTAGGTAGATAGATTATTATTATTTTCATTCAAAATAATTAATATCACACTTTTACATATGAAATATTTTGTCATATTTCTAATGAATATTCTGTTGACGGACTATCTTTAGTTAAACTTAAAATAGTTGCCTCTCTTTCCTTCCCTCGCACACCTCTCCTCCTCTCCCTCTCCCCCCTCCCTGTCGCTCCCCCCTCTGCCTCTCTCTCCCCCTCCTCTCTCTCTCGTATTAAAAGCATTCAAAGCATGTTTAAACTCGTAAGGATTGAATTAACAATATGATATAGAGTTCTAACAATAGAATTGGTAGGCAGGGCAACATCCCCTTAAAATGGCAAGATTTCCTCAAACTGTGTGAATTAAACGTTTAAATTGAGAAATGTCGAAATGTAGGCGGAAAAAGATGAACTGAAAAAGAAACTTTATAATGTTTTCTTCAAATGGTTCATATCCGAAGGTTGTAGCTCAATTCTTTCTAATTTTAATCTAAAAAAGAATGAAAGCCTGCACGTCGAAATGTCCATTTTTACGTGTTACCTTATGAGAAATGGAAATTATCCCCTGGAGTCTAACCCGGGCCTTTGATTTCGAGTTCGATATATTAAAACATTTTGTTATTATATCATAATGCTATCCTGAAAATTTTATCAAATTCGGTTCAGTCGTTTGCGAGATATTAAGCTTCAAAAAGCATTACATGACAAAGGGACAAAGTGACACTGTCTTTTATATTAGTTTTATGGTCGTCGGATAGTATAACAAATGTGTCCTCTCTATGAAAGGCAACAGTTTTGTTCGGGTATTACTGCCTTTTATGCCATAATTTTCATGAAATGGAACGGATTCACGTGTTTAACGTAAAATCTTCAGCCAAGGCCAGAAGGTTATTTTCGGGGAGATGAATATTGCTCAGTTGGAAACGAAGCAACGAACGAAAAGATTTTCATCATCATCATCATCATCATAGGTAGTCTGTCCGTTGACAGGTCCGTGATTATTCTAGGTTAAACTTGGTTCTCCATACACTCCTATTTTCCGCATTTTTCTTCGTGTCTTGATAGCTCTCTTTCCCTTTCAAGTCGTCTACTAGCTGAAACCTTTTCCTACCTCTTTCTCTTTTTCCATCCAGTTTTCCTTCTAGCACTTCTTTAATCATGCACTCTCTCCTCAGGTAATGCCCAATCCAGTTCGCCTTCCTCTTTCTGATAGTCTGTATAATCGTTCGCTTCTCTCCTATTCTTCGTAGTACTTCCTCATTTTTCACCCTATCTGTCCATTTTATCTTCAGCATTCTTCTCCATGTCCACATTTCGAAGCTTTCCAAGTATTTAATATCATTTTTCCTTAGCGTCCATGTTTCTGCTCCGTACAAAGCTATACTCCATACATAGCATTTTATCAACCTCTTTCGGATTTCCTGCTTTATATTTCCCGTTAGCAGGAGTTTCTTTCTTCTGAAAGCGGCTTTTGCTTTTGTTATTCTAGTCCTGATTTCATCTGTACATTTTGCTTCTCTCGTTATGATTTTATAAGACAAAATATACAGCTTTAAAGTTGCGAAAGTTTCTAGCTGATTGGGTTGCATACAGCACAGGATGAACAATTATCAAATATGCCTGACCACTGATGTTTTTAAATGAAAATTATAAAAAAATGTAGCTGCCATCATAATGCATTTTCTCAACATTAAATTAAAAATAATATTTCAATAAATTGTTCTAATTTAAAGGAAATGCTATCAGTACCACACCGGCATTCTTATGGTATAAAAATTTAACTATGTATTTCCTTAAAAACACAAAAGCTACAGAAATTTTTACGGTGGCACAGTTTTTGGTTTGAGATAAAAGTTAAATTACAACTTTTATTTTTACGTCCAGTTCAAAACAATGAAAGTTTGTCGAAAGTATTAAATTGGGTGCGGAGGGATGTAACCAAATTTTTTATTCACGAATAAATCAATAGACAACTTTTTAAAAAAATTGTCTTATTTTAAGGGAGCTCGCGAAGTCACTCCAAAGTAGCGGAGGATATCTGTCTCAACTGCGGACAAAGAGAGACATTCAGAAACTTATCAATTCTCTCTCCAAGAAGTTCCAAAATCTTCTGTTTTTACTACTAAAAATTCTTTATGGTTCCTTAAAAAAATGGCGGAGATTGTTTTCTATGTTCAACCATTTTTAGGCCTTTGGATAAGATTCGAAATAATTTTTGGGTTTTACGCGATGGATTTCTTTTGGCTATATCTTCATGTTGTTCGTGACACGTGTCGTAGAAGAACACACGTCGGTCTTTGGATGTTCCCCCCAAGTTTATGACCTTGTTAAAACAAACTTTTCGCTTGTATTTGAATAACTATGAATCGTTTTAAGAGTTTTGCGTTTCGTCCATAAAAGACAAGGGAATGCCAATAAAATTTTTAAGCATTGTGAAATAAAATAACGTAGCTTCATGGGACGTCAAGAAAGACAGAACAGAAGCATTAAATGTTCGTCCCTTTGTGTAGCATATAAAAACAAAATTTTGGTTGAGATAAAAAGTTTTTAACCTCCTTCCATTCCAAGTTATATTTTATACTCTTTAATTACCAAAATAATAAATTGAAGCGTGAGTATATGCGCATACGTCCATTTAAACGGTTATAATAGCGTATATGCGTGTAAGATCAGACCTGTGCCAGGTTTGTACAAGCTAAACCAGCCTAAACTGCAATATAACGGATTTACCTCTCATCAAATTGTTAATTAGGTGAACAGTTAACACTCTAATGAGCATGCAACTAAGTGTAAGTTGTGTTTTTCAAGCAGGAATATATATATTAGTATGGTCGGATACATCGACGAGGAATTAAACCCAAACCTCTACAGAAGGAATAAAATTAATTATGCCCGGCCGTTTCCACAACAATTAATAAAATTCAAATAAATGTTCATATGGAAAACTGTAACATATGGCCGAAACAATATTGCCAGCGCAGAGGTAAAGGGAAGAAATCTGGACGCGATACTAACAGCTGAAAAATGTCAGATGACTCGTTTAAGAGCGCAATTCAGTGAATCACTAGTCGCGTTTCCTCGGCCGAAACGAAACGTAATCCCACGCCCCCGAGTCCCACCTGAAAAAGGATGTAAAGACCTTACACGAGAGAAGACAGTATTCAAGCTGTGAGGGCGAGGCAATGCTTTCGAGCCGAGGTTTTCAATTCTCAGCTAGCCCACTTTTTCAAGCCATTCTGACATGGGACGCGGTTTCAGATATTCCCCAGCGGCGTATTTTTTTCCCCTCGGCGATTTGAATAACCCTATAATATAAAAAAAAATGAAAGCGCTAGAGAAGAAATCTGCGAACCTTGAGACTTGCACGCCACCCGCTCGTTAATCTCCTACACTCGGACAATCTACCGCTCTTCATCTCTTTGAGAAGTCTGCGGACTATTAGTTTCGTAGCGAGATGGCAAGTTCATCTCTTCCAATCTTTCTATACTTTTTTTTATCCCTCAAATCTTCGAGACAGTAAAGTCGGTGCTATTTTTTTTACGTCTCTCTGCGATCCTTTCTTCTGAAAGTTTCGAAGTACACAGGATAATAAAAAGAGTAACTGCGGAAGAAAGAGGAAGAGAGACAAACAAGGGAAAAATATTTATCGCATGGACGCGAATAAATTTAATCCCCTTTTTTTTACGGAAATTATTATTTATCTTCGGCTTTGTTTACGATTATTCTTTCGTCGGCAATGGATAAAAAAAGTGACATAATTAAGGAGTTACTTAAAAAAATAAGTTCAAGTTGGCTGTATAAAATATTTCTCCATTGTGATTGTATGCGGATTGGGACGGTCTCGAATGAAAGTTAATGGACACGCAATCTCTTTGAGAAAAAGTTTTTTTAAAAGCTTGTGGTGGTAAGAATATATAAAGGAAAACGATCCACCAAACAAAATAATTGTGCGAGATGACATTTAAAAAAATAAAACTACTATGATATCGAATGATTGACAAAATGCTATTTTCCGGGTAATGGGTGCTCTTTTAACAATGCAAGAAAAAGGTGACTGTTTATGTTGATATTTCGTAAGACATTAAAAAAGTTCATTGTAAAATTTTATATTTTTTAACAAAAGCCAACCTATTTATAAAATGTACATAAAATAATACTTGAAATGTGAACAGTCTATAACAAAACGTAAAAAGATTAGGTGGAGGAAAAGGAAAGCAAATTAAAATTAATCAGCGGAACATTTAGAAAGCTATCAAATCCCGTACTTAACAAAACATTTGAATGCGCAGTTAAATACAATTAAAAACTCTAAGAACAGAAAATGAATTTGAAATCTAAAGAAGAAATGGGTAAGAATGATTCAATCGAAACGAACTGTTATATTAGCTTAACTGAATATGGTAGAACATACATGCAATTATCTTAGAGAAAAGGTATAATATTTCTAGATTTCATGATGAAGTGAATAACGATAATTTAAATAAGTACAGTTGAAGCAATATTCAGCATCTTTTTTATCATAATAAGTATAATTGGTAGATGCTTGAGATGCATTCGTAAAAAATTATAATGCACGGATTCTGAAAATATCAACTCAACGCCTGAATAATTTACATGTATTACCTCAATTAGCATACAGAAGCATTATTTAAGCTTGTAATAGACACCGTAAATTTCATTCTGCAAAGCTTTCCTCAATTTGGTAGATATTTTAAACCTTCTTAGTTTAAATCAAACTAAAATGAGTTTTCTAGTGAAAACAAAATTTTCGATTGGCATCCGTAAATTTGTTTGCGTTACATAACATTTGACCTTAAACAATGCTATAAACGTTTCTGGCACAATTATTATATCTTCGAATCATGCATTTTTGACGGCGTAACTTTGTGGCTGGTAATGATTCATTAGTTGGATCATTAAACTCGTCATTGAAAATGTAATGCGGGTACTACTAGCATTAACCGAATTAATGTACTTTTCCCGCCGTGATTAACGAACCCACGTGACGAAACCTGATCCACGTTGCAGTTTGGCGGCAAAGTTACTTGACCTCGAGGCGAAAAATGCATGCGACCGTTAATTACATATATATATATTTTTTTTAATTTATCTATTCTTGTAACCTTATATTAAAAAAAATATTTTTCCCGAACGCAGAAGAACGGATATAGAAATCTGTATCAATGACTAACGGCAAATCGATATACTTGTTGCTGCGGGCGAAATTTTCTGAAAGATTAATGGCTTTCACAAATAATCCGATAGGACGCACGAAAATGCCTTATTTTGAATTGCAGGTTTCGATTTTTCGTCTGACTTTTATCGAACACACGAACCGATGTCAGTATTAAATCCTTTAGAATGTTTATATATACATATAGTACGTAATCAAATTCTGCCAATCTTGGTATCAATATTTTTACAATTCACACTACGTACACGTTATCATCACAAAATCGTCCATAATAAATAAATAATAAATATTTTAGGGTCGCCTTTGGTGTGGATTGCCGAGATAATAATGTCTCGCAATGAAGCCATATGAAATAGTACGGATGTCCAAAATGGGGAAAATACGATCTCCCGAAAGTGTTTTGCGACATCCTAAAATATACCCACATTTACATAAATAAGAAACTCTCAGATAAGAGAAACATTTACCTGTAATAACACAGGAAAACGTGATTTAGCAGACGCTATTTCCATTGCGTAAATTCTCTGTGATTAGGCGTTTGTCTTTGAATTAAAAACTTGTCCTCTTATCTTTCCACTGGTTTGATTGACTAGGGTATGTACACACATGGTGTGTGGTGGTTTGCCTTTGCCTTACACTCCAGACTAGGGTTCCCAACTGGATCATTTTGACCCGGGGACTCCGGGTGAAAATGTTTCTCCGGGCTCAGGGTTTTACAACAGTTTCTCCGGGTCAGTGTCAGTAGTGGAACTACAAATTTTATAATGCTTCTCCTTACACAAACATGCCAAAAGTCACCGAGCATTTGCTTAGAAAATGTTGATTTTAATGAATAAATGTACTTTTTAAGTGATTTTTTCTTTTAAATGAACAAAAAATGTCATCTTGGACGAAATGTAACATTTCTTTGGGACTCAAATATTTTCATTATCAATCGCATTTTCTCGAATTTCAAGTAAATAATGCCGTTTTTACTGTTTTAAATAAATATAACTTAATACAAATTATAACCCCTGAAAAAAAATCTCCTAGATAATTACTTTAATACATTTTGATCTCGCAAAGAGGTGAGAATATCGCATTAACTTATGCGTAACGAAATAAATAATATTTCAATTGATAAATGAAAATGTGTTGATATAATTTACATTACTTTTTAAATAGCAACTCGTGAACAACAGAAAATCCGTAAAAAAGCGAAAAAACAGGGTTTTCCTCCAAAATCTCCGGGTTTCAAACTGAAATCTCCGGGTCGTGAAGGTCTTACAGTTGACAACCCTACCACAGACACAGAAGTGTAGAGGGAAACCCGGTGCCGGCCAGTCGGCCGAAGAGTACCATAGGAGCCAACTATTAACGTCCACTCCGAAGGATTTGTGTTTTCTCATTTTCGTTTTCACGGTCTCATACCTTGTAAACACACAAATAGTAGGTGCTTGGGTGACCTTACAAAAAAATTCTACTTTTGTCAGGATTCGTGCTCGTATTTGTATTATCTGTACACAATTCAATTTCGATGCTGTCGAATGGAAAGAATGAAACGTGAAGTTTACAGCGTTCCCTCTCGATTGTTTGCAGGATAGAAACGTCGCTAATTTATAACTTACAGTGTAATATGTGACAGTAAACTTATCATATCATGAGATAATTTTACAATGCCCTTTTAAAGTGCCGATTCAATTAATTTTCGCAGCGACACATATTACGGGCTCTCTGGGTTTAAAGTAGGACATTCAAAGAAGCGATAATATCTATCTGCATTAATTACATATCTAACGTGCCAGATCGGTTAGTTCAGTTACCCAGGACACTAGGCTTTTGCACCATGGTTATAAAGCGGATGACGCAAACTAATTTTGAATAAAAGGACTATTTCGATACGCTCTTTTTTTTAAAGGGTTGCCAAAGATAAAGTTGAATAGAATATCGAAATGTTGAAAACATCTCTCTCTCTCTCGCAGTAAAATGTTTAATTAGCCAATTTTCACGCACTTTGTACAATAATTTACATTAAAATGGCAATTTCCTATATGTATTTTGTTGCCAATCAATATTTCATAGCGTGGCCAATTTTATTTATTTAGTTTAAACTTTCAGGTATCTACGGATTTTGAAATTACTACGGTCGAAATAATAAAATTATTTTTTTAACGCATCAAAATCTATTCTGAATAAAATTTCTCGTCATTTAACAGGCAGCAAAGTGTTGAAAAAGAGCCGATTCGTTGAGTACAAGCGTGGAATTGGGGAAAATTAAAATATGATTCTGAAAGTTTCCAAGTACACCAGATAAAAAAGAAAAACTGCAGAAAAAAGAGAAAGATACAAACAAAAGAGAAATATTTATCGAATGGATGCGAATAAATTTAACATCTTTTTGACGGAAACTTTTATTTTAATGTCGGCTTCGTATGCGGTTATTCTTTCTTCGGCAATGAAAAAAATCATTTAATTCGTATACGAGTTGAAGAAAATTACATTCTCACTATTTCAATTTAGTTTGGAGCATTTTTTACTTTGAAAACCTAAAACATTTACAAACTCCACGAAGAAATGACGAATGCTCATAATTTTGTTAAATGAGGATTACCTATTCAAATTTGAGATTAAAAACCCGAGTATAATAAAGAATTTTAAAAAATAGTACTTTATTAAGGTATCTCCAGCAGCCTTGAACAAGTTATGAAAAGATACACTAAGGCGGGGGTGGGGAAACTTTTGACGAGCCGTTGCGATTGCTTAGGTGGGCCGCATTAACAGACGAAAATGTTCGGCGGGCCACATCAGGTTCCACATCGGAAGTTATTTGAGAGAATGCGAAGATTTCTATGTGTGAAACCTGATAATTAATAACATTTTATTGTTAAACTTCACAAACAAAGGTTTTCGGCAGTAATTTTAGCCAGAAAAATACAAAATTGTCTGTTACATTAATGGTTCGCTTTCGTAATACAATCGCGGGCCTGATGTGGCACGCGGGCTGTAGTTTCCCCACCTCTGCCCTAAGGCAGCGTTTCCCAACCTATGGTCCGCGCAGTGGCGGATTACCGCAAAGGCGCATGAGACGCTCGCTTGGGCCTCGACACTCATGGAGGCCTCAAAACAGTCAAAACTCAATTTTTTTCAATATTTTATTTATTAAAATATTTCACTATCAGTATAATCCACTATTTACGTACACATCTCGTGTTTTTACTTAGGTTTGTTACAATGTAACATCCCTTACGTCATTCGAAAACGTATCTCATTGTCAGTTTCAACTCATTTTTTCTTTATTTTTCAACATGTACAAGTTTATATGATAAATATTAAAATTTCTATTTATACATTTCTGTAATTCAATTTATTCAACCTGCTGCGTACATTTTTTCCATTCGTAAGTTGTAAACATCTTTGTAGATTGAGTACCCACGGTCAGTTGGGAGCCTCCCGAACTTTTTCCGCCTGGGTCCTTCAGATACCTTAATCCGCCACTGGGTCCGCGGACCAATTGCGGTCCGCGAAAGTTATTTGTTGGTGTTCCGCGGAAGTTTGCAAAATGTAGTGCTTTTTAGAGCTCACCTCATATTTAGTTGATGTTTTTGGGAAAGTTAGTTTAGAACAGACAGAAACGTGTGTAATATATTTGAAAATGTTAAAAAAAACTACGAAACCAATTACTTAACCGCTTTTATTAAACGTAGTTACAGTAAGTACATTAGCATATGTAATGACGTGGTTCGCAGGGCCTGGAGGGTTTCTGAAGTGGTCCGCCGAGTTTAAGAGGTTGGGAAACACTGTTAAACAGTGTCAATTTTTTTTTCCAATTTTTTATGCCCAAGTGAATATTCGTGGAATCGCTTACGGCCATAATGCGAGCTCGATAATTCTCTGGCGAGGATCACGCTCGTTTTCAAGCCATTAATCGAGTTTAAAAGGTTGGGAAACACTGTTAAACGGTGTTAATTTTTTTTCCAATTTTTTATGCCCAAGTGAATATTCTTGGAATCGCTTACGGCCATAATGCGAGCTCGATAATTCTCTGGCGAGGATCACGCGCGTTTTCAAGCCATTAATCGCGCCGCGACGCATGAGATGTGCAATGGAAACCGAAAGCGCAGTTTATGGAACGTGTGCTCCGACGCAATTTTCGGAGTTTAATCATTATCGCCAAGGATCGCCGAAATTGAAATTATTATTCCGCGCAGTGCGCTCTTACGTAGCGTTGGTCGGAGCTATCCTAGTTTAATATGTTGGCGTGGCGTCCGCATCTCGTCTGACCTTATCCCTCAAACAACTCGAGGCGATGATATTTGCGAAGCCTAAAAATAAACCTGCGCGCTTCGAGTTATCGCTCCGGTCGTTTCGTTATCGGTGAAGCGATTTATGGGGCGGAGGAAACCTGCAAAACGATTTCTCGCAGGTGTATCATTCGAAAATCTCTCGTACGACTCCATGGGTGACCGGTTAAATGGTTTCGTGTCTTATTTTTACGGGGTAATGATTTCATCGTATTCACGCCAAATTTGAATTTTTTAAATAGAGATATTCCAAAATACCCAATTACACATCGTAAATATGAAAAATTTACGAATCGGATTCACACGTTAAAAAATAAAAGAATTTCGTATGAATAAAAAATCTGATGTGGCCAACACGACTTTCACCATATTTGGGGTGTAGATATTTAAATTATTATGGATAGCATAATGAGGCTAAATTATTATTTTGTATCGTAAAAGAATGCAGTCGTCCTTATTGCCGTAAATTACGTATATTTTGAATATGTTTACAGAATTCACCTCTACATGGTGGTGGTGATGTATACTGGAAATTACGAATAAGTTAAATATCTCCGAAATGGATCGTTCTACGAAAATTTGTTTCAAACAAAACTTGGAAGAAATATTATTCTCTACAACTTTGGTCCTCACAAAGATTACCAATAACGATGTTTTTAAGGAGATATTTGACGGAAACCGAAAAACTGGTTATTGATAAATAATTCCTAAACAATAAATGCTATAGAAAATTGTTTCAAATGAAAGTTGTAGAAAATTACATTCTCTAAAACTTTTGTAAGAATTGTATATACAATAATGATGTTTTAACGGAGAAATATCGTAAAAACCGAATCAGGTTTCGAATAAACTTCGACTTTCGGTTAACCGTTATTGTCCAAAAATAATCAGTTGTTTATGGTCATGCCAAAGTGTTATATATGAAGTTTGGTAAGGATATGGCAAGTACTTTTTGAGTTAGAGCGCCCACAATCACATACACGCGCACACGCGCACACGCACGCGCGCACACGCACGCACGCGCACGCACACACACACACACACACACACACAAAACATTCCGAAAATAGTCTAAACGTGTTCTAGGGACCTCAAAACGTGTATTTCCGTTGAAATCTCGAAGTCGATTTTTTCATGAACAATACTTTCCCATTACTACGTATGGAGAAAGTAAAAAGGAATTTGATTGGGATTTGACAGTGCAGTATTTTAGATTCGTTATCGTACCAACTTTATTTTGGTCATAAATCGTTGACACCCAAAAACTTTCAGCTTGAGGGCATCATACTCCATTTCCGAACTCATCGCGAGCCACACGCAGCCAATAATACAATGAAGAATAATTGAAGGAAACTAAATGGTCAAGTTGGGGGGTTGGGGCAATCTTATCTAACCAATTTGAAATTTATTTATCATTTATGGAAAGAAAACGTTAACCCAAACTTACGAAATCGCAGCATTTTAAAATATTTTTTCTTCCAAGTGTTAAATTAATAATTTCTGTTTTTGCGATGAATTCTTTAAAAAAAATTTTTCAACAATTTAATGTCCAGCTATCAACAACGGAAATTAATTATTAATTTTATAATTTGTAAAAATGTTTGCAATCTTCAAAGTGGGGCGTTAATGGGTGAAGAAGAAATACGTTGCTTTCATAATTTCACATTTTAATTTCATGTTACGTCATGTCCTTTAAATTTTTAAATTCAATGGCGGGACGGAAGAAAACACTCAGCGGGCCAGATGTAAGTTCGCGGTTCGAAATTTGGGAATCATTAACGATCGGAAACAAGCGATAAAACAACGTCACTCAGCTCGTTTAAATCATTTAAAGCTGGGAGGAAACATTAACGCAGGGTCTCTAAGATGTGCACGGTGCTATAATTACTGTAAAATCAAATGCTTTTTATCATCTCTCAGCGAAATACTACATCGAAACTTTTGATATCCATATCAAAACTTTGGCTCTCTGAAATCAATTGATGATAAATAATAACCAAGAAACGATCGAATGTGAGATAATTATTGAAATTCAACCATGGAGATTGAATGCGCACCAGATGATTCTTACGTCATAAAGCCGACCAAAGCAATACCAAAAAAATATAGTTCACCATTCTAATTGACAGGTTTTCTCCTTTACATATGGATGCTTATGTTAAAATCCATTTCGACAGCCATGCCAAAACTTTTATCAATAAACGAGCATGGAATGAGAAACAAAAATATTAAATATTTTGTCCGCAGATGGAGTGGATCTGATATAGCTAAGAAATCGGGTTCACACGAAAAAATAAAAACATTATCGCGAGTTACTATCGCAAAATCTTCCAAAACGGAGTTTTCTGGTTTTTTAAAAATTTCTTCTTATCGGTTAACTGGAATAGTTTCGTCTCCCCGGTGGAAAAGATGCGTATCTCGTTGTTTATTTTTAATCGAGTGGATTCCCCCTTCCATTTTGTATCATCCGGCGATATGAGATCCCCAGGACAACGAATGCAATACGTCATTAGCATAATTGTAAACCCACGAAAGCCTAGAAGTTTAGTAGGTCTAGGAAGACCGCCAGCAATTGCCCCATCCAGAAAGCGAAAAATAAGTTAAAATAAAACTAATGTATTCGCCGTTTATTCTTTATAATAATTTGTCTATTTGGCCATAACGCTTACAGTTAGAGCACCACCGGCGGCATAGGACCCAGGGGCATTATGGTAAATCTCATTCGACTCATACTTTCAGGATTTACTTGGACTTCCCCCTTTTAAATTTTTAGCTGCACATCGTCTACATTGGAGTAATGGGTTCGATTAATAGGCGTTATATTCTCTATTTGATTAACACGTGGATAATTCACGCACCTCTTGACGGGCAGTTTTATTATGATAATCCTTCGCGAGCGATGGAATCGAACCCCTTAACTCAGCTTTTTCTTTATTATTACAGATCTTTCCATTTTAAATGTATCTTCGCCATTTAGCTACTTCCTGCTGCGTGAACCAGGTATATAAAAATAAATCGAATTATGTACAAGAAAAAAAGAACTAAGGATAAAAAACAAAACAAAATTCCCAAAAAACATTTTTTCCATACGCCGTGGAAATAAAAAAATGCGGCATTTTTCGCTCCCAGCTGCTAATAATTCAACCTTCCTCCTCCTCCTCCTGCCAACCTCCGCGTCACCTATTCTCCTCTACCGCCACGCCCCCATCCCATCTCTGATATATTATATATATATATAAATAAATAAAAAACATGGAAATAAAATATTATCTCGCATAGCGTAAACAGAGTCGTCGTATACAACGCTTGCGTGTGTGTGTGTGCACGGGTGGGCGACTGCCGTGCCCGGCGAAGCGGGAAGTGAATTTCTGATCTCTACCATGCGTGACTCGATCCGTTACGTAGGGAAGGCCGTCACGGCCTCAGACCCATGCTATGCGGGGAGTTATTTTTTTGGGCGTCCGGCACGAAACCTCTCCTCTCTCTACCCCTTTTTTCTATTTAGGGTTAAGGGATATATAGGACGTTCGTTGAGTTCGACCGAATCATTTCATTTATTTTATTTTTTTTATTTGTAAGACACGTTCACGGGCGTAAGGAAGAACTTAAAATCCGTAAAAGTACGCGTTCGCATTGAACTCTGACCTGGAACGTGATGGCGGCAGTTTTTTTTATCAAGATTATATTGACCTAACACGAGGGAGATCTTATTAAATTACCTCACGTCGAATGAAATAGACTTTTGAATTGTGGCTATAAATGTTTTAAATTCGGAACCGAAGAGACGTTTTACGTGTGTCAGTGTGTACATGTGTGTGTATACATACATACATATAATACACACGCACGCACCCACACACGCACAGACACACACACATACTCGTACATATATATGACGGTATGGCATACCAGTTCTTAAGGCAGTCAGAAACGATCCCGCCTCGTTTTAGTAGACGTTAAATCATACTGGTACCTGGTGATTTCATTAACACTAGCGTCTTAGCGTTTGAAACGTTAACGTTTGGTTTCCAATCACAATAGGAAGATTTGCGTACAGTTAAGTTCCTTTGGCCTCTAGTATTTTTCTATGGATCGAAAAATATCAAACCTGAAATATTTTTCGGTCGCATAAAACGGGCGAGCAAAAGATAGTATATTAGTTAAGACGTTCATATCAGGTTAGCCGTTAGCCTACATAATTAATTTTAACACAAAACATTAACTTCAATAAGTAATAAATGATATAGCCCATATTTTACCCATATATACGCTAAACCAGCCTAAAATTACATATACAATATAAAATAACAGACCCATAATAACTTGGATGTAAAACTTACGAAGCTCATGAACAATACCGGCACCTTATTTTCAGCATTTAAAATCAAGGGAAACCATACCACATCGTTTTTTCTTCCAGCTCAAGCACTGCTTATACTTTACGTGGAATAATTTTCCGGCGTGCTTCAATTAACAAATCTTTCGTTTTTCTTCATTTCCTGTTCCGTGGGGAAGATTTTCGGATATAAAATTACCCATTTGAAAAGTTAAAGAGGTCCAAAAAACCTCGAGTTATCTTTAAAATCAAAGAGTGTATTATCGTCGACCGCATTAGCCAAAAACGCGATAAGTAGAACGATTTTTCACTTGAGACGTGATAACTTATATTTTAACATTTGCGAATATTCCATATTCTAATTAAAATTTTCGAAGACGGTTTTTGCACATATTTATCCATATAAATAATAATTAGCTCCACATGCTCTAATTTTTTTTAACGCATCTACGAAAATGGAAAGATAGAAAGATTTCGCCGTCGCGGATATAAAATAAGAAGATGCAGGGGTGTGATCTTTTTAAAACACTGTGAACCGATTTAGAAAACGAATAAATCGTAGTTTTTGAAAATGTTACTGGTAAATTCGACCCTGGCCAAAAACTGACGAGTTTAAAATCTCCAATAAAAAAAATTCGAATTTTCGAAGCGAGAAAGAAAACTCCGGGATGGAGTTGCAACTCGCGAAAACTTTCACCCGCAACACGCAAACCGCACGAGTTAACCATGGCACATGGCGTCGCGAATTTAATTTACCAACTTAACGATAAACTTTCAAAATAAGGAGTTGAATCACGCCGGAAAAAAAGTCGGGGTCATCGCTCCCGGGATTTTAAAAAAATATTTATCTCTTGGGAACCAAAATTAAACCTTTCGTTTAAAAGCTCAGTACACAGGAGAAAATCCTTCCGCCGAATTTCATTATCGAGCCAAAAGTAATTCCACGACAGAGAAAAAAATGAGCTCGAGCTGCATGGCGAGACGGATGACACGGAAGAAGAAGAAAAATAAAAGATCGGCGCATTTTCATTTCGCGAAACGTGCCGAAAATCGGTAATGACGGGAGGCTTATGCATCCCGTAATCCTAAAACGTTTTTCGCGCGCGCGTGACGAGAAACCCGAAAAACCGCGGCCTTTGCACATCGGAGGAGGATACGTGTTTTTCGTGTCCCCACAGAATCTCTTTACGTAAAAAGAAAAAATATTCGCAACCCGCGCAATTTCGACGAGTTTCAAGTAGATAGGAAACGGATTACTTTTACGTTTAAACAAAAAGGAACAAGTTAGGAAAGTACTGCGAAAGCAGATATTATAAGGCGATTTTTTTTTACAAAAATCAAAGGTTCAAATTTTAAGGGTACATTTTGAAAAAATCTGATGTGGCCAATACATGACTTTCTCCATATTTGGGGTATAGATATTTAAATTATTATGGATAGCATTATAAGGCAAAATTATCATTTCGTATCGTAAAAGAATATGTACAGTCTTTATTGCCGTAAATTACGTATACATATTTTGAATATGTTTACAGAATTCACCGCTACATGGTGCTGGCGCTGTATACTGGTATTAAGGAAAAGCAAAATATCTCCGAAATGGAATGGTTCTACTAAAATTTGTTTCAAACAAAACTTGGAAGAAATATTATTCTCTACAACTTTGGTCCTCACTAATATTACCAATGACGTTTTTAAGGAGATAATTGACGGAAACCGAAAAACTGGCTATTTATAAATAACTCCTAAACAATAACTGCTATAGGATATTGTTTCAAATGAAAGTTGTAGACAATTACATTATCTATAACTATTGTATAGAATTGTATATATGTTAATGATGTTTTAACGGAGAAATATTGCAAAAACCGAATCGGATTTCGAATAAACCTCGACTTTCGGTTAACCGTTATTGTCCAAAAACTAATCAGTTCTTTCTGCTCATGCTAAAGTGTTATATATGAAATTTGGTAACGATATGGCAAGTACTTTTTGAGTTAGAGCGCCCACAATCACATACACACAGACATCATTCCGAAAATAGTCTAAACGCGTTCTAGGGACCTCAAAACGTGTATTTCCGTTGAAATCTCGAAGTCGATTTTTTTCGTGATCACAATACTTTCCCATTACTTCGTATGGAGAAAGTAAAAAATTGTTAAAGGCACCATCAAATTAAAAACTCCACGTATCCAGACCAACTGTACCAAGGATATGGTTCTCGAGATATCCCATGAAAAGACAGTCTGGTATGGAGTCATCCACATTCTGCAAGAATTTCCGCCTATTTTGAAGGTACACTATAGAAATAAAAGCATTGAGCTCGTTGCCATGGTAGTTAAATATTTTAGTTGTTCAAACCCAGAAAAACTCCAACTTTTTCCCGATAAAATCTAAAAATGTACGCTATATCTACAGGGATTTGAATTCAGTCTTCAAAAATAAGAAACTACGAAACTACTCGTAAAATTTATAAAACTTTCCGATAGTTCAAGTCCCGAGTGCGAATCTAGACGGGAAATAATTTTAAAAAGCAAATATATAAACCTGATCACCGTTTTACGTTGGTTTTTCTAGGTTGAACTGTTTCAGAGATATCGCCTGCACAGACAGACAAAGTGAATGCATAAGCGATTTGTAAAAAATCGCTAACAATTGAGTTTTTTTTGGCGGTCGGTTTTTTTTACAGTAGGTAGAGAGATTGGGTGATGAATTTACGTCCGAGAGACGATTTACGGGTGGCATTTCGCTCAGAATTTCTCCTCCGGGAAGGTTCGTCGATTGCTTCATTTCTGGGCCGCCCCATATATACGACTCCTCTACTATCGAACCACTTTCCACGTCTGGTGCCCCGCCCTAGTTCCTGCCCTGCTTTCTCAGGTCGCTTTGTTTTTTTAAAAAAATTTTCCCCGAGAGAGGCGGTAATTTAAAACAACGATGTGTGTGTGTGTGTGTTATGGCTCTTTAAAAAAAATGCGCCGTCTATGACCATTACCATTTTCTCCGCGTAAAGTATGTAAAAAAGCGTACCGTTCTGCATGACGATAAATTCGTGTTTTTTCCGAATCCGTTGTCTTCTATGAATACTGTTTTTACTTTTTCGTACACTAAGAGAAAGTACTTCTGCGATCGTGAAAGTATTTTAATTCCATATTTTGATTAACGGGCAAGTTTTTAAAATTTTTTACGTGTTCCGGTGTCCGAAAACGTGCTTTTTTTTTGCAGTTGTCCGTAGTCTTATGTCTCTAAGGGATGAACGGCTGACAAAAGCTGACGAAATATCGTCTTCACGTATTGCATTACCTGCAATGGCGCGCGGTCCATATAAGCGAGTATTGCGCCGCATGCCCACGCGATAAATGAAGAAAAAATATTTATAATTGTTCAGAATTCATAATTATTTATAATTAATACTTGTGTCAATGAGTGTAGAACGAGAACTCAACCAAAAAGAAATAAATGGAATGTGCCTCATCGCCATTGGTGAAATGCGAGAAGAGAGAGGGAATAGGAAGGCGACGAGGGAGGAGCCAAGCTTTTTATCTTAACGCATTCATTGCGAGCATTCGCTCGAGAGAATAGCGGGGAAGGCGGCAAGAAGGGAACACAAACAAGCTGGCGAAATATAGTCACCGTATTCGTCGATACGTTACGCTTCTCAAAGACGAGGAAGCACACGAAAGTTGGAAAGATGAGAGTAGGGGAAAGAGACAAGGGCGAGCGGAAGTATTAAGTTAGCTACAATGCGCCCATGATTGGCTGGTTTTCTGGAGCCTTTTGTTAGTAAATACCGTCTTAAGGATTTCGATGACTATCTACGACTGTTAAAATTTGTCTGCTTTGAAAATCTCAAAGCATGAAAGAAATATTTGGGTAAGAGAGGGGGAAGCGAGTATTAAAAATATCTGAAGGGGAGCGCGAGACGATTATTATAGTTTTAAAATGTTTTGTATGATAGTTTTCGAAATATGGTGCAACTCACAAGGCACCTCACACTGTTTGTAACAATAAATCGTTTATTTTCTCTTTATCTGTTTAGTTCTTTTTTTGAGATGAAAACCACAGACCTTTTCATTAAATGCGACTGACTAGACGTACTAGGATTATAGCCTATGACATTTTTCAGTAAGTCGTAATGGTGTTTCTATATATCAATGATTCTCAACCTTTTTTCGTCTGCGTCACTCCATGTTCAGTCATGCGTCACCCTGTTTACACTTCCATTATCATCAACTCAACTTTTAGAGATAAATTAGGCTTTCCCTAACCACATAAAGATAAAATTCTGCCATTCAAATAATCACGCGTGTTTATTCCTCTGGATTTATTTATTTTTATAAGCCATAATATGATACACTGCGAATTTATCAAATATTCGCGTCACCCGTCAATAACCCTCTCGTCACCCTGGGGTGTCATGTCATCCCGGCTGAGAACCACTGCTATAGATGGTCGTCCTGGCCTCTTTGCTTTTCGTTTACTTTCACTATTTTTCTCTCCAGGCAGTCACTAGCCTAAAATTTAGCTGATTCAATTACCCCACGCGTTTTGGAAATTACATTTGCAATAAAAATTATTTCTAATAAATTGTGAAACATTTTCATGTAATATTTTTAGTGGCTTCCTGGAAGCAGAGTATGTGGTGATACACTGGTCTGCAAGTTTCACTCCTCCCATCTCTTTGCTGTAGCCAACACTCAGAGGTTCTATTTTTTACCAGCCAAAATTTCAACAATATCAATTTCAACCAAAGGTGCCAGATTTTTAGAAGAAAGCCTTTTACTCGTAAACGAAATAGTTCTGTGCAAATCAACCTGGTCACGGGGAATGCCTAGTATTTTTGCAGGAAAAAGTTCAAGGTAGCGTACATCAGATAATCCAAACTGAACACCAATAGATGTCAATATGTATTTGGGAAGCTTTAACGTGTGTAAGCAGTTAAAGAGCAGCCTGCTGAGAGCAAAAGAAATACACTACGAAGAGCCTAAAAGCGGTTCAAGAAACTAATGAACACAGTTTGACGCGTATAAGCGGTCGACGCAGCGAAGGGATAAAGTGTCTGTCAACCAACTTAAAAAAATTATCACCGTATGTCATCGAGTTGGGTTTATTTAATGCAATGCTGGGACATAGTTGGTGAATCGTCTTTTACTTTCTATAGTAAAACTCATTTAACGAAAGGCTTACATTCAACACATTTATAATTAGGGCATATCCGAATTGAAAATTCATGAGACAATTTCCGTATCACTAACTTTGACGACCTAAACGCCATTCAACCAGACCTGGAAATAAAGGAGGAAATGGAGGATTTTTGTTCCTTAAAATTAGAGGTCAGAACCTCTTACCTTTGCTGTGGTTTTGAATGTTCCAGCGGTGAAAGAAGAAATCCGTTTCCTCCAGCGACGAGAACAATTCCTCGCACCCAAATACACACAGAACTTCAGAGAATGACCAATACACTGGAAATTGTAGAAACGGTTGGGAATCACTTCCGTAGCACCTGTAATGGTAAGAGAAAATAAACTCCTCTTTAGTGCCTAAATACGATAGGAGATGCGTCTTAAATAGGACTAAGAGGCTAGCAAAACCATTCATGTAACTCATATTGCGATAATAATACACCATGGAACTGCTTTGATTCTCGAGAGAAATTTAGATCAGAAAAGTATGAAAAATTACGAACTTTATCGTTTAAAAAATTAGATTATAATTTTAGAAAAAGAACACTTAATTAAGTTTATATTGTCTTAATTCGTTGAATAAATTTGCCAAATGTTCATAAAATACTTACATATCTTGAGAGACTGCATCGTCTTCTCTTCGAAACTGAGATCACTTAAACTTCCTTCGTCACGTCCGAACACTTTCACATCTCAAAGTTAACTGACCTAATCGATAGAAAATTTCCCGCCAAAATCGGAAGACGTCACGAATGGGAAAATGCCTTTCCCATGACCATAAAAGGTATCAGCGTAGACGAGGAACTCGGAATGTCGTCCACCAAACTGCCAAAGTTTAACTTGCGTCATCAAGAGCACGCACTTACTTACCCACAAGAAATGCCTTTCTAAAAGACCTATCTGCCCATAATTGACGTTGTAAAAGTAAAGAACCGAGGGAAAGAATTTGGGAAAGGAGTTTTTCCCCACCTCCCAGAACTTCATTATCGATTATTTTACAGCCCAAGTACCAAGGGAAAAATTCGTCTAAGGAATAAAATTCCGCTTTATTTCCAGGTCTGGTTCAATGGCGTTTAGGTCGTCACAGGCAAAGACATCCGATTGATACGGAAATTAGTGTGCCGAGAATTTCGATTGGGATATGCCGTAATTATAAATTGGTATGAGTTTTATTATAGCAAGTAAAAGACGATTCGTCAACTATGTCTCCGCATTGCATGTAATAAATCCAACTATACTAGTGATTTGTTGTAATTATATGATTTTGAAAATTACACGTCTTCGTTTTAATTGATTCTGGCTTATAATCTATCAAAAGCATTTGTGAACACAAATTATCCTCTTAAAATTTCTTTCAAAACGACCATGTATCTGTCTGTATTTGACGATGTAAAAGTAAGGAACCGAAGGAAAGGCATTTTCCCCACCAACCAAAGATTTCAGCTTCTTAGACCAAAGCCTTTTACTTGTAAACGCGATAATTATCTGCAAAATCAACCTGGTCACGGGTAATACCTAATATTTTTGTAGGAAAGAGTTCAAGGTTGTACCATACATCAAAAAATACAACTCGGCCTTCAATAGATGTAAATATGTAACAGGGAAGTTTAGTGTTTAGAGTAACCATCTGAGAGCAAAAGAGATACAATACGAAGCTTAAAAACGGTTCAAGCAACCAATGAAGACAGGTAGACGCGTATAAGCGGTTGACGCAATTAAGGGGTCAAGTGTCCTTACCCTAAATAAAATATCACCGCACGCCACTTATTACCAGAAATAGAAACCTTGTCCATATGAACCCTATAGCGCAATAATGGAGTATATTTTATAATGTCGATATCCGCAAAACATCGAATTACTCGGCATGATTTTAATTAAAATTCATACAAGTTTAGTATTTAATAACACATGTAATGCTCCGTATGTCATATGACTAAAAAAACAATTACATAGTGTCCAGGGACTTTAAATAACATACACTCATCCCTTGATTTGAACGGGTCATGAGTTCCTGGAAAATACCCTATAAATCGAAACCATGCAACAATTTCGCTGTAGGGTGGCGCCCGAAATGATTCCCTATTATAAAACTTGCACAAAATCTACCATCTTGCATACTGGCGGAAAATATCGTGCTATCCACCCTAGTGTTGTCTACACGTGACTCTGTATGCCTCCCCTAGCGGTATCTCCACAAACTAGTGCACTTACCCATGCGATTCAGTCTCTGTCCGTGTCATAGCTGTTGTTTCATCGTAAACACAAATGGGGGATATCATTTAGTGCGCCACTCGATACGCTCGGAGACCCATCCAAAACCGTACTAGAGCAAAATCTACGCGATACGAGAGACTTCTCTAAAACGAAAACAATGCCAATGTGAAAACGCGTGAAGCGAAATCGTGCAAAGCGAGGGATGGGTATGTCGACTTTTATGACCAGTCGTCGCCTAGCCCACCGCCAAGCTGACACCGGCTGCATTGTCACTGCGGTTCAAACCGCGCGCAGACGTAACCAGCGTTGAGAGGGAATTCTTTTTAAAGCGCCCTCTCGGGCGGCACGGAAGTGCAACAGTTTCGTCGCACCGTGTGTCGCGAACTGGGGCGGCTTTTCGTCCTTTAAAACTTCAGGCGGCAGATTCACACGCCTGACAACCGGCAACGTCATCTGTCTATAATAGAAATCTGAAGTTCTGGGCGGGTGGATGACAAAATTATTTGGTACTTTCCGGCAAGTTAGAGACGTAAAATATGGCATGTTTATTAAGTTTGGTTAACGAAAAAACTCCGAAATTGTAAAAATTCCAAATTTTAGGGCTGTTTGCCCCATTTTTGTCCCACAGAGGATAAAAATTATAAGGCAGTTCAAGATGAGCTACAGACTTGAAAGTGTTATAATTATAACTGAAGGAAAAATCCCAAATTGTAATCATTCCAAATTTTATGGGCTGTTTGCCCCATTTTTGCCCAAAATGAGGGTGAAAATTATAAGTGCTACAGAATTAAAATTTGGCAGAACTATAGGTTATTAGGAACAACGAATAAAAATATACGAAATTATAGAAAACCGCCGGTGAATACGCTTCGCGAAGCGAGGCGCAGGGTGGGACACCGTAGGCCCCAGGGGCCCCTAGTTATTATATACGTACGGAACAGAATGGGGCGGTCATGAGAAAGTTTGCGCAATGCATTTGCCACTCCGAATTTTTTTTCGTCCTGGTGCAGACTTAAGAAATCCTGACGGTTGTCGTCGACTGCCCTTCTTTAGAACGAAAATAAGAGTAAAGCGAAGTTATAAAGAGGTCGCTGCCGGATGTGCGAAAGTCGCGAAAGAAAAGTTTTTTAAAAACGGAGCACGTACGCAGCCACGAGAGATCGACATAGAATTCCGACGAGCTTTTTTAATCGGAGACATTTTTTAATATCGAGAAAGTCCCTGTTTTTGCTACGGTGAAGTTTATCAACACTAACGTGTCACCGGCTCTGCCAGAGGAATTCGGCTAGTCGTTCGAAATCAGTGTCTTTAAAAAGATAAAATTAAGGACGACAACTTCTAAGTCCAACAAAGTTGTAAACTGAAGTGATACTTCAAAAGGACACTATTTTTGATTTTCTCAGTGGCGCAAAACGTTATTGAATACCCAAAGGAGAACGTTATGATAGAGTAAAGAGAATGTGTTAGGTTTCTTCTTCAATTTAAATTTAATGATCGACTTTATACGTATGTGACCAATTTAATTGAGCTAAGAATTTTCCTATAAGTTATTTATTTCGTGATACCTTAATTCAAATGAAAATTCTTAAGTTCGAACGGTGAAAGTCGGCTCATTATTGTGGAAGAACAAAAATATTTTTGCGGATACCAGTAAATTGTAAAGTTATAAACTATTTAAACGTGTGAATTGCGAAGACAGAGATACGATTTATTGTTTATTTATATTGAAGGATACTGGCGGTTTTCTATTTAACGTTGATATTATTATAACATAAATTTATCTTTGAACAATTCCATTATATGTATATGCATTAACAAAAATGGCGCATAAAAATATTTCTGCTCTGCACTAATTGTTAGATTTCTGAGAAAAAAACCCCCTCGAACAATTATTTAGACAAAGAGTTTAAGCGACATTTTCCCGTTTTTCTTATAATTATGACTCTCAGCTGTACGTCTTAAGTGCCCGGCAAATGATTCTTGAGATGTTTATTCAGTAATGACAGAAAATATTATGCGAAGAATGCGAAGGCATTTGAGAGCAGATGTTGAAATGAAATACCGCATTTAATCGCGCAATTTCACGCTGCGGCCATGTTATTTTTTAAAAAAAGAGGGAATAAATTTCTTTCCTTGCATAATTTCCCCATTTCTGAGACGACTTACTCGTACTCGGCTCTAAATATTTCTCGTATATCGACTTTAAAAGTATGAAATAAAGGTTTTCTTACTCTCAACGAAGCCATACTAGTCGACCAACCACTGGTGCGATTGATTTAAAAACTTATCCGCGTAATTTCCGCATCCCTGTTTCGAGAGTTAAAATGTCTTCCAACAAGATAGAAATCTCGCCCGTCATCTTGCTCAAATCTATTTATATAACGAACTTTGTAAGTCTGTCACGCTCATCTCAACTGGTGGTATAAGATCCAGGGGCATGTAAATCTAAACAAATAATGATTATATGGAATTCCGTCAGGATAGCTAATTTTTTAAAGGAAGAGTGAAAGGAAGAGAGTTGGAAAATTGGGGGAGGAAAGTGAAGGGGGATTGGGAATTGTCTAAATTTTAAAAATTTATTCATGCATAGCCGTAATTTTCTGACGGGAATTTACACTAATAGTAGATTAATAACAAGCCAGAAACCTGAGATCGGACGACATTTTGCGAAAATTCGATATGAGCTCTCCATTGTTACGCGGTGTAATTCACCTCGACAAGGTTTCTATCCTGGACAAAACACTATAAAAATGCGACATCTTTTCAGATTATGTTGTTTACCGTTTGTCTCCTAGAACCGAGCTCAGAATACCACTTTACAGTCAGACAGGATTGCCAAAAAAAACCATTTCTACGGACGCTAGGGTCTGAAACGAGCATATTCATTGATAACTCGAAGTCGAATATTTTCACGACCACGACACTTTTTCTACATTATTTGTAAATGAGAAAGTAAAAATTGAGGGAATTACTTTTATAATGACGCTCCTAAGTTAAATATCTTTTACAATACAAAATGAATCGCGTAATGACATGTCTTTAGGCTTGGAATTACATGAAATACAACTCCTTGAATACGCTCGAGAAAGAATAATTTGACGTAGTAATTTATCTTCACCGCAGCACTTCGGCTTAAATGAAACCTCTAAAATAGGGCTCTTAAAACATTTTTTTTGCTGACCTATTCCTTACAGAATTTTTTTAATGGACGCTTACCCCTTAAATACATTTTAAAGGGATAATGAAATGAATAGCACTTGTATTACGATAGACAGCCAATGTTTATAAAATTAAAATCAAGTTTGTGCACTTCTATAAAGCTATTACTAATCATAACATCGCAAAGTTCCAAAGTCATGCATTAAAGAAAAATCAAGAAAAAATTATAACCTTTAACATTTTCCTGTGCCTCTTCAAAACTTTTTAAAAACTCTGGTCTAAATCTATCCACACAGACATACAGGATCTTCCAAAAAAAAGGAGACCCTATGCTATATGCTATTAAATATATATTTATATAACGGTTATAATTTAACTTCTACTCGTTAAACATGTTTTACTGGTATTCTTAAATGTAAATTTAAAACACATGGCTTTACTTATTTAAGAACATCACGAAATTAAAAACAATTTATGTTGATATTTAATTACAAATTAACACAACGTCATCACTAATCCTATTAATCCACATGGCACGATATACATAGTATTAAAAAAATTACGAATTTTATTCATCCTGAAAAGGAAAGTTTTTATTGGCGAAACTAGATTGATGACGGTATTGCGGGAACGAAATAATGTAACTTATGTTCGTTATGGTACTAAACTGAATGCCGTGGTCGCTTCGGAATGAAGGTACAGCAAGAACCATAAGGGATTATGTACTTGCAGATTAGCGGCCACTATGGAAATGCATCACTTTCTGCCTCCGCCGCACTCATCCACCATCAAACAGTTTAGGCAGGGATAAGAGGATTTTAATGCAAATTAAGTCAATAAGGATTTGAATACAATAAATATCAGACCGAGACAAAACTTTATGACTTCTCCGTTTTAATGTACCTACGTGTATACCGAGCCGTCGTCGAATACCTCTTAAGTCTTCGCCGCATATCATATCGCGAGTGTTTCGTGCGTTCTGTAGCCAACCGATGGCGGACGCTAACCCTGTTGCCGTGTTTCGCCTCCGCAACTCTCCTCTCGCTCTAAATCCAGCTCACGTCTATAACATAGCGCTAGTGGAAGGAGGAAGTTCAAAGTCACTCACTTTCCCCATCTCCCCCGTCTCTCTTTTCGCATTCCATAACACGTCCGCTCCGCCCCTTCATCCTCCCTCTGGTATTTCCCCCTCTTAACGCCTTCTCCACCTCTCTCCCCATCATTCCCTTGTCCCTCTCATCTCTCTCTCTCCCTTTCTTTATCTCTTTTTCTATCGTCTTATATAGGTGCTTCGCATGTTTTAGTCCCTATGGCAACGAGCTCCACGGATAATCTGTTTGCAAATTCGTCCTTGGGACCCTTCTCTCCTACGCTCACTCCCTTTTCCCGTCACGTCTCTTCTGCCTACACTCCTATCTCTCTCAGGACGGGAAGGGGATAAAGGGATAAAGAGAGGTGGAGGATAGTAAAGGAGAGAGGAAGATAGAGAGGAAGATAGAGAGGGAGAGAGAGAGAGAGGGAGAGAGAGAGGGGAGGGAGAGAGAGAGGGGAGGGAGAGAGAGAGGGGAGGGAGAGAGAGAGGGGAGAGAGAGAGGGGAGGGAGAGAGAGAGGGGAGGGAGAGAGAGAGGGGAGGGAGAGAGAGAGGGGAGGGAGAGAGAGAGGGGAGGGAGAGAGAGAGGGGAGGGAGAGAGAGAGGGGAGGGAGAGAGAGAGGGGAGGGAGAGAGAGAGGGGAGGGAGAGAGAGAGGGGAGGGAGAGAGAGAGGGGAGGGAGAGAGAGAGGGGAGGGAGGGAGAGAGGGGAGGGAGGGAGAGAGGGGAGGGAGGGAGAGAGGGGAGGGAGGGAGAGAGGGGAGGGAGGGAGAGAGGGGAGGGAGGGAGAGAGAGAGGGGAGGGAGAGAGAGAGGGGAGGGAGAGAGAGAGGGGAGGGAGAGAGAGAGGGGAGGGAGAGAGAGAGGGGAGGGAGAGAGAGAGGGGAGGGAGAGAGAGAGAGAGAGGGAGAGGGAGAGGGAGAGGGGGAGGGGGAGGGAGAGGGGGAGGGAGAGGGAGAGGGGGAGGGGGAGGGGGAGGGGGAGGGGGAGGGGGAGGGAGAGGGAGAGGGAGAGGGAGAGGGAGAGGGAGAGGGAGAGAGAGAGGGAGAGGGAGAGAGTGAGAGGGAGAAAGATGGAGGAAGGGGAGGAAACGAAGCATGGGAAGAGGGTGAGAGAGAGGGAGAGAGAGGGGGAGGGAGAGAGGGAGGGAGAGAGGAAGAGGGAGGGAGAGAGAGGGAGGGAGAGAGAGAGAGGGAGAGAGAGAGGGAGAGAGAGAGAGGGAGAGAGAGAGAGGGAGAGAGAGAGAGGGAGAGAGAGAGAGGGAGAAAGATGGAGAAAGGGGAGGAAACGAAGAATGGGAAGGTGAAAAGAAAAGGGAAGTGGTGAAGAGGGAGGATGAGTGAAAGAGAGGAAAAGAAGGAAAAAGAGAGGGAAGACAGAAGAGTAGAGACGTAAAGACAGGGAGGCAGAGGGAGGGTGAGAGATGAAACAAAGAGGGTAGAAGAAGAGGGAATGTAAGAAAGGGAGAGAGTAAAAGAGGGAGGATGTGGGGACATTAAAAGCGAGAGAGAGAGAGGTGAGAAATTGGGAGAGAAATCGAGAGGAAGGAAAAGAAAATGCGTGAGCTGAATTGTGATAAGAGTGAGTTTAGGGCGAGAGTCAATGGAAGGAGAGGTGACAATAAATGGAATGGAAAGGCAAAGGGTGAAAGAAGGACAGGAAAAAGTGGAAACAACCACAGAGGGGAGGAGAGAGTGGAAGAGGAAGTTTTGGGTCGAGAGGAGATGATGGAATTACGACCAAATGATGCGAATCCGCCGTCCATGAGATTGATGACGTTATCTGCTCCCCCCTCTCCCCATCCCCCTCCGTCCTCCCTCTCTCTCTCTCTAACTCGCACTCTGTTTGAAATTATTTTTGAGGAAAAAAATAAACAGACAAAATTCTTCCTCGCGATCAGGATTATCCCCCAACAGAAAATTTTCCGGATGGATCAAAATCGACCCTTTCTTTTTTTTTTGTTTTGTCCGCGTGGTAGAATTCGAATGGGCGATGGAATTCCATCGAGAAAAGGGGCTTAATTTTCGTCGCTAAATTGGATTAAAAATTCGCATCGAAACACACCACGCGTTAACTGTGACGCGCCTGTCACGTTTTTTTGTCGAATCGAAAGACTTTTTTTTAAATAGCGAAATTTAGCGAACCAGTTAAGCTTTAATTTATGCAAAAAAATTCGATCCGAAGGTTAGGCTAGCTCGCCTGTTTAATTTTAACGCTAGGCTGAAAAAATGGAATTAATTAACTCGCTGATTCAGCCTTTCTATGAATATGCAAACAAATATTTGCATTCAACGCGACAATTTTATTTATGCGTATCACCGCAGCAAAATTCCATAACTTAGGCGAAAATTTTATTTGCGAGTGACGACACGAGGACTTTCCGATTATGCGTGGTAGTTTACTGTGAAAACCCTTAGAAGCGCTTCCCGTTTTTCTTTTATTTATTTAACCATGGAAATATCTGTATATTCATGCATCCACTTCTCTTGCCTTCACGAAAGCGACACATGCAAATATACTACACAAACACAGCACAAAAAACAAATAAATATATACATATTTCCTAATTAAAAAGTTCATTAAATCTTTAACCTAAATGTTCTCTAATCCTGTCATTCATTAATCGACGGCCATAAATTTTTATGAAAAGAGAACAGCTTTCGCAGAGAAAAATAGGATTTTATATACATAAACGTACAAATGGACATGCAAAGGAAGAAAGAACAAAATTTTCACTGAATAAACTTTGTTTAATTCCACAAAAATATATAAAAATGCCACCTAGGTTCCGCCCTTTAACACCATCATCTACCCTAGGCCGAGTCGCAGTTTTGTATGTCTTTTGTGGAATCGAATCCAAGACAACGGCATAGATTTTTTCTTATGTTACAATGGAATTCCATCAATTTAAAGCTATCTTGGTAAATTATTCCATAAATAAAATTTTCATCGACTTAATAAACTATCGCAAAGTTAACAAAACAATCCCTGACACCCTTGGCAATCTAATTAATAATCGAGTCTAATAAGCTGCGCGATAGTCCCTTAACTTTTTCCGAAATTCCGTCGAAGTGATACATCTTTCCGGCCGAGATCATAATCCCAGCGAATGAATAATGATCAAAGGGATAGCATATCCAAAAGCTTTAAGGAGAAATAGCCCCTTTGGCGAGACACAGTGGGTCTCGGCAATCGTCGGACGCATTAATGCATTAATAAACCAGATGTCCCTGATACACGAGGCGAAACCTTCTAATGAAACTGCTACGCAGATTCTAGGAGAAAAGACAAATAATAAAAGTCCGAGCAATAAATGTAGTATAGGAAGAGGAAGAAGAATAAAAAACAGAAATAGGAATAGGGTAAGATACGGAGAAGAAAATGAATAAAGGGTCGGGACATAAATCTTGCCGAGTTGAGTGGGAAACCAACGAGGCGGCGAAACAAATTGCCGCCGCCATGAGGGACAAAAAAAGAGAGGGAGAGATAATGGAAAGGAACGTATATAGGGACGAGAGAGGGAGAAAGAGAGAGAAAGAGGAACCCTAGAAAGCGATAAGGAAAGAGAGATCAGGAAGTCTCGATGGAAAAACTGCAGTCTCTCCCGTCTGTCACGACCGGCGAGAAGTTAAGGAAAAGTAGTTGTTAAAAAAAAGTAAAAAGAGAGGGCCGATATGCGATATATGCGAGGGAAGAGTGCCAATTTGTTAAGAACTTTCATTTCTCTCTCTCTCTCGTCGTGGGAGGTTGGTGTGTGTGTTTGTAAGAGAGGGAGAGAGGAGATATGTGAAGGAAGGAAGAAATGAAAGATGGCAGCACATACGAGGATGTGTGGGAGATAACCTCTTTCGTTCTCGCGTGTGTTATGTAACGCGACGTTGGGAGACGTCTACATGCCTGCAGATCTACTTATATCTACTATAATATATTTTGAAGGGTGTGTTTGTTTTGTTCATGGAACTACTCCTGAACGATAAAAGCTAGAATAACCAAATTTGGTACGATTTTTCCTTACATTCTAACTTAGTGAATGGTCAAGGTTTGGTCAACCGGGATTAATCAGTGCTGCCAATATAGGGGATTAACATTTTTCTATAAGATAACACGTATGAAGCCATTTCTTGACTTGCAAGGTATTCTACCTTCAAGCATTAAAATACGTAAATATGGACCGATTTTTTTCGTTTTTGCTTTATTCGACGAATAAAACTCGACACTATCTTATTCCTGCGAAGTTTACATGTTACACGGTCGAAGTGTTCAGAAATACGCCTTTTGTTTCGAAATGTTGTGGATTTTTCGTACTCTTTCCGGGCGTTGCCAAGGCGGCCGTAATTGTTACCTCCGATTCAGTTAGCTTCAATGAAGCTTACAAATAGACGAAAGTTTAGCGTTATTCGATTCGCACTTTTGTTTAAGCAACAAAACGATCGATGTTTATGGATAGCAACATAAATAGATACTGAACATTATTCAGGAAGCGTTTATAACGAGTGATGAAAGTAATTGAACCTTCTTTCGTCTATTGAATACTTGAATCTTACATTTTTTTAAGTAAAATCATTATATTCTACATTATAATGTTTATTAACGTAAATAGGCTCACGTATCTGGTGTATATTTACCAGTCAGTATTCAATCATGGACACCTGTACGTTGCTTTTTAAATACATAAAAGTAAATATTTCAGTGAGGCATAATTACACAAGAAATGAAGCTGGATTTGGCGAAAGTAATATGATAGGAAATAAAATTATCGTTATATTTGAATGCAATAGGCTCGGAAACGGATTGTTACAAGCAAATATGATTAATTATAATTGTTAAGAAAAGCTAATTGTAAGTTAAAATGTATCTACTATATATTTGAAAGAGTTTGTATGTTTTGCTGTAGTAGCTTCACTAAATCCGTTGAAATTCAACAGGAAATTATGCTAATATCATATAAATAAAATAGAATGTGTGTTTGTGTGTGTATGTTTTTACGCTGTAACTCCAAAACCAATAAACCTAGAAATCTGAAACTTGGCGTACATACTAAGAGCGCCCTGAGGTGTGCATCTCGGGCTTATTTTTTTTATTTTTGGCTTGGAGCAGCACCAGGAGACAATTGTATTTTCCCATAAGTTTACACGGGATTTTCGATTTTTCAGAGTGCAAGGTTTTTTTCCTTCTTCAATCAAATTCCGTAAATATGCACCGATTTTCTTTATTTTTCCATTATTCGTCGGGTAAAACTCTATGCTATCCTATTCTTCGATGTTTAATGTTACACAGCCGAAGTTTTCAGAAATACGCATTCTTTTTTGAAAATTTGCGGATTTTTCGTACTCATTCCGGGCGTTGCCAATGAAGCTGTCATTGTTGTCTCCGATTCAATTAGTGCCAATTAAACATTTAAATTGACAAAAGAAAATCGTTGTTCGCTTCGTGCTTTTGTTTAAGCATCGAAATTAATGATGAATAAATATTTAAAGATAATTATACTGTTGACTGCGTCTGAAAAGCGTTTAATCGGTTTAATCAAGGCATTTCGTCATTAAATTTATGCTGGAATCTTACCTTTTTGTATGTAAAACTATTATATTATACATCTGTAATGCTTACTAACGCAAATAGGTTCACGCATAAATTTAAAATTAGATGAAAATAGGGACGTACGTTTTTTTTTAATATTGAAAGTTACATAGTTCTTTTCTCTTCGTAGCTACATTTACGTAGATAAAGTTGTACATTTTGATTTATCATATAAATAAAAGAAATTGTGTGTTTGTTTGTGTTTTAACGCTGTAACTCCAAAACCAATAAACCTAGAAATCTGAAACGTGGCATACATATTAATAGCACCCTGAGGGTGTGCATCTCGGGCTTATTTTTTTTAAATTTCTGGCTTGGAAAATCGGGGGGGGGGGGGGGGGGGAGGGGGGTGAAAAAATAAATAAACTGTCATAAAAACTAAAGAACTGAAACTTCGCATCGGGAACGAGTGCAGCATATTTTTCATTTGCATTTTTTAAATTACTTAGAAACATCGTACGATATTGGGACTTGGACGAAAGAACGTTTAAAAGAATAAAAATTCATTTTCTTGCTGTCGTTTTTTAAACTATCTCCATAAATTAGTTTTGGCCCCAAATAAAAAACGAGCAATATTGTATATGCTGAAGCTCTATACGAATAAAAATTATATGTTTCGATAATTAATTACTGTAAACATAATAAAAATAAGTTAATATAGATTTTCGTGTTTTTTTAATTAGGTCATTTTCACACTGTTATGGGTCCCGGGCAACGCCGGGTAAACTATCGCTAGTACATATATAAATATATGTACAAAAAAACATCAGTACTTTTATCCTTATACAGGAAGAGAGAGGAATGTATTGGTGGAGCCATTTGAGGGGCGTTGTTCTTCAATTCGCAGAATTTAATTATGCGGGCTTTTTTTTCGTCCCGATTAAATCCCGCTGAGTTAGCACGATAGGGTCACCGCGTTATTAATGGCGACGGATGTTTCGCTACGAGACCCATTAGTGCTGACGACCGCGTCGCGCAAGAGACGTATAGCTTTTGACCCGACTCTGCGACAGGAGACCAGTTGTCAATATTTTTCGGCATGTAGTGCGAACGTTACGGGGCGAATATTTAACTAATACGCGTGGCTCTGGGTAAACATCTGGCTTCGGCAATAAACTCTTGCCTATTCAGAATTTGAAACGGTCGGGGGGAATTGGTGCAAAGGACAAATTTGCATCGGGAGATTCCAAGATCCGTGTTCGGTCGCTAAAGCGTGAAAGAATTCCGAGAATCAGATATTATGGTTTATTTACTGCTTTTGTCGAGAAAAATGGATCGATACGCGGTCAAAGATCAGAGCAATTTCCCAGTTTGCGCTCGCGATGCAGTTGCATCATAGGTGAAAATCAGAGACAATTTTGCGTCTCTCAGTTTCATTGAAGCACTGAGGTCAAAAAGGGGCCAGACAAATCATCCAAAGCTAGTTTTGAGAAAATTTTTAAAAAAACTTTCTGTATGTGCTTAATACGTATTATTCAATTTGAATAAAAAGTTTCTCTGATGTCCACGTGCTTGCCCAGAATAATCTACCATTTCTGCACCAGGAGATGCGGCGTAACTTTTACTATATGGCGCTAGTTTGAAGTCATATACTACCCCGAAAAACTGACAAATCCCGTTTTTGATCTCAGTGCTTCAATTATTGCAAGGCATACCTTCGCTCTCTGAAACCTCATTATTTAAAAAAATAAAATTTGTGTTTATAAGAACGCTAACGCGAGAAATTATTTCATTTCTGGTATCGGATAAATCAATATTAAAATAAATATAACGTTTTTATAATTATTATCGTAATGAACTAGCAAATTTAAAAAATTCACATAATTAAAATCTAATTTAGAAATTTAAAGGAATTTTGTGTGTGTGGGCATGTAGGTGTGCGTGTGTGCACCAGTGGCGGATCCAAGGGGGGGGGGGGGGAAGAGGGCGATCGCATCCCCCTCTGGGTGTTTTTTTTAGGAGTAGCAGAAAGGGAATCCGAGAGGGTTATCATGCTGCAGGAGGTTTTCCCCAATAGGCTTCGCTGTGATAATTATCATAATATTCTGTAGTGTTCCATGGTTTATTAATAAAAATAATTTTGACAAAGATTTAGTGTACAAATTAAAAATGTCCACCACCACATACAAAAATATGTAGTAACCCCCCCTTCTCCCGTAGGAAGTTTCTAGATCCGCCTTTGGTGTGCACTCAAACACACGCATTATTCTCATTGTCAACTAAAGCAAAATACAGACAAAATTAACATTTTTAGTACTTGAAGGAATTATCATCAAGCTCGCCTTCTGGCTAAGATCAAACTGATAAATCATCTTTGTTACGAAAAATAATTCGTATTTTTTCGCTATTAATTTTTCGTTGTAATAATGGCGTTAATTTTTATATAGTAATCGCTATTATTTTTAATTTTGATACGTCAAAAACTATCCGTTGCTGAACGAAATACACTCGAAAACGTAATTTCATACGGCCCCAAGAATGAATAAATTGATGTGTCCAACACATGACTTTCTCCATACGTAAGTTGTCAACTAAAATCAAATAAATACGGGGATAGGAACAGTTCAACTTACACGCTTCAGCACTAGCGATTCAATTGTTGTCACTACCACGCGCGCTAACTAACCGTCAATTTCGAAGAAAATTGAATATCTCTTAAAATATTCCTCATATGAAAATTTATTTAAGAAAAACTAAAATTTGTCAGGAGTAAACCGCTACTTCCGGCTGACCGATTATTATCAAAATCTTTTCAAATCTTAAGAATATATATGAAATCACAAATATAGAATTTCGTGCCGATCTGATGAATAGTTTTTGAGTTAGAGCGCACACAAAATTTCTGTCACACACATGGACACAGACACACACACAGACATCATCGAGAAAACGGTCAAAACGTGTTCAGTGGACCTCAACGTGTATTTCCGTTGAAATCTCGAATTCCATTTTTTTCATGAAAACAATACTTTCTCTATACTACGTATAAGGAAAAAAACCAAAAAAGGAGCATTGTTTGGCAGAGGCCAACATACATGCATCCAAATTTCTCCACCGTTGATTGGACGAACGATCGTTTCCTATTGGAGCAGAGGGGGAAGCGAGAGGAATCAAACGAGAGGATTCGGCGTTTTGATTTTAGTGCGAGCACACGAGTAGGGTCGGACTGCAAATGACTAATTGGCCCCAAGAGGATGACAAAGGGAAAGAGCAGCCCTCTCGTGACGACCCTCCTCCTCTCTAACCTCCAACGCACGAAATGACTAACAGGATGGGGATGGTTTGAGTGGGAGTGGAAAACGGTGGAAGGATACTTCATTCCGGCTCAAAATACCTCGAAAATTCGAATTCGAAGAAAGGCGAGTTTATATTTTCCACGACCCAAATGATTTACGCTTAAGATAGCTTGATAAAGGGGTAAAAGGGTTTGTGACCTCGAGGCGAACCGCTTCAATCCAGGTGATTGCGACGCTGTATAAATGAAAAAGGGGAATTTTCTAATTTTCCAGAGGGATGACGTGTCGTGAATATATTTTTCGCTCACATAAAAAAAGGTGGGGGATGATTCGAAAGACCAAACGTTCGGGATTTTTTTTACAAAGGAAACGGAAGTCGATTCCGTAAAGGTCGTGTGAACGGTTTCATAATTACGACGCAAATTGAACAACAGCACATTTAAGTGACTAGAACGAACTTTGCCCATTTTTAAACGAACGTTCAAAAAGATTTTATGATCGCAAGTATGAATGATTGTTTCTATTCAGTTTCAAACGGTTTAATTTTATCAAATTTTTCCTTTTACGCAGCTTATGTTTATAATATTTCTAAAGGTAAATGCCATGTTCAAGAGAACCTTCGGGCTCTTTATAGGCGTTTGATTTTGAGGCGGAAAAGTTATTCAATACGTTACTTAACATTTAAACTACATTAGAAGCAGATTGTAATGCTGGAGTCGGAGGGTAAGAATAATATAAGCGTCTTTCCACGTTGTAAGTTCATCTCTGGGAGATCACCGAATTTTATAAAAATTGTTTCATACGACACACCTAATTTACAAATTGAAGAAAATCGCACGACTATAACATGAAATCATAAACTCTTGGGGTATTAAACATAACTTCCTCGTTTACTATGTTTTATGTTCACCTATTTAAAATAAATAACATGGATTTTTTTAACGTAGCTGATAGAAAATTTTCTTCAACGCATATGTGACAAAATCTTGTCGTTATTTCTTTTTTATGCTTTCCCAATATTTGCTAAATGTTCAGGAATGAATTACGGCACAATCCGCTTTATTCTCCATTTATCTCCCTCTATTATCACGGGTCATTATTTGACCAGCGCTGTAACGAGATTTTACTGCCGCGATCGGTCTGCAAAATTTGCCTAAGGTAGTTTCGTATGTTAGCGTTATTACCCGCCTCTCATTTCAAACTCTCTTAAAAGCCATGAAATCCCGACTTAATGGCCGCCTATTCTATAAGCGAAATATCAATCCGGTATCAAATAGATTATATGGGAGTATATGAGACAAAAAAGGTTGAAAAGAACTCTTTTTTGATTATCAACCGTAGAGTGGTTGCTTTGAGGTTGAAATGCCCATCTGATTTTTCCAGCCTCTTCGTGGGTATTGGAGTTATCGTCATCAATCAATTTCCTTCAAAATGACATGATATGCTTCTCAAATAGTCATAGGAGGATCGGTAAAATCAGATGAGCATCTTTTTTTTTGTTACAAATTAGCCTTCGTCAATGGCGATTCGCCGATTTTCGTTTCCTAAGGTTTTTAGCCACAAAATGAGTTTCATAATTCACTTATTAATAGCTATAAAGCAAGATTTGAAAAAAATCACGTATAACAAGAAAAGACTGCGGTAAATTTTGTGTAATGTCTCACGTTTATCGGCCATTATTTTTCCATGCGATTATTTATTTAAAACAAGAGGTGATAAACGCCGGAAAGCGAGGACCCCATTCGCGGGCCGCTTATTCATTAAGAAATTTGCTCTCCTCAAAACACGTGCTGGACTCCATTAGCCGTTACGTAAGATAGAACCCTCTGGCAGAACTATGATTTACCGCCCAAACCCCCTTTTCCCTCATACTCGCTTCACGTTATCTCTCCGGGTATCGGTACCGTCGTCAGTCAGTTTGCTGGAAACTCCGCCGTCTGCGAAGCGCCGAGTTTAGCATAAGTTACGCGAGGAAAGAAAGTCCCGACGGAGCAGAGGTGGGCGGTGGCTTCCGGAGTTTGGAAGAGAAGCAGCGGGAATAACGTTCGGACGCCTGATAAGATGAGAGGTCTGGCGAGTTGAACGTCGTCTTGGTATCGAACCCGGTTTGAAGCGGTGGGAGGAAGCGGTTTTGGCTGTATACATAGCCTCGAATAAACAAACGGCTGATATAGGAACACGAACGCCAGCGACGATTCACGGAAGGAGCCCTCTCTACCCACCCACACACACACACTCCACCTCTCCCCCCCACCCCACCATCTCTCCCCCTCCCCCTCTCATTCCCCCACCCTTTATTCTCCTCTCTCTCTCAGCCGTTTGCTAAATTCTCGATTTGGCGTTCATGGTTTTAGCAACCGCGCATGAATGATGGTCCATTAAATCGGAAACGATTACCGAAGTAACGGCGAAATGAAGTACTTCGGGGCGAACGGGAACAGATGTAGATAAAAGCTCTGAAGGGTTCTCCATGACGCGGCACGTGGGATATCGTCTTAAAAATAAAAATAAATCAAACGAACGAAGAAAAAACTGGGTGATAAATGATTCGAGGGGCTCGTTCGCAAAATTCTTAAAATTAAGAGGGATCGGCCTAATTGCTTGGTTACAGTTCGTAAACCAACTTTGTTTTTTAAAGTTTTCTTTTTTTTCAAGTAAAAGCCCGGGATTTTTTAAATGCAGTATTTCTCGATAACAGCGCTTTTTCTTCGGATCGCAGAGAAAAAAAACTGGCCTCTGTATCTGCTGCAATAAAGCTCACGGTAATAGCGTTGGGATATTAAATTACTCTATGGCTGCGAAAGGGTACGTCGGTGCCGTCGGAAAGTTTGGCGGGAATAATTGCGATCGTATCGTTCTGTATGCACAGTTAATTTAGGTTTCCAGACGCCGCGAAATTAAATAATAAAAAATTCCCTTCGACCAAGCCTCAATCCAGACGGATAGGAAACTTTGGAGATGTTTATAGAGGATATGAAAACGTTTCTTAGCATTGAACGTGCGATGGTTTTGGGGGAATAATTTATTCTTCTGACGGAATGCTAACGACTTTTAACGAGACGTCGAATTGATTTGAATTCTTGGATTTTTATCGTTTGCTTTGAGTAAACGTAATCTGTACGTGCCTCCTATATACGATACATACAAAAAGGGTTGATTAAACCACGGCCACAAGCCATAGTACCGCCATACTGTACGCTTTATATAAGCCAGGGGTAGGC